>OX387240.1:67659540-68992817 GCA_947561735.1 Cenchrus americanus
TATTAAAATTTTGGCTTTATTAAAAAATTTGCTAGCAACCATTTATTTGCCTAAGGAATATAAGGTTGTTTATTTAATTTTAGGCATTTAAAACTTTTCTAAAATAAAATTAATGAAATATAGGAATTAATTGTGGCATTCATGCCGGGTGCATTTCTTATGGTTGCCGGAATTCAAATTCAAGGTTTGAATCCCATTTGATTGGAACCCTTTTTAATCAACCCTTAAACCCCTACCCTTTTCCCTCTACCCCAACCCATCTAGCTAATCCACCCGGAAGCCACCGGCACAGCCACGCAAGCCCATCCCGCCCGCGCCCGCGCGCTCGCCCAACCCCCCCGCCAACCGTTTCCACCCGCGTGCGGCCCAAGACATCGCTTCGCGGCCCACCTAGCCCGGGGCCGCGCCCCCGCCGCCTCCGCCCGCCGAGGGCCGACCGACGGGGTCCACCCGTCATCCCCTACCCGCGTCGTCCCCCTACGAGACTCCGCCGCCGCCGCCCCGAGTCCGTCCCGAGGACGCGCGCCCACGCGTGGCCCGCATACCTAGGAGCCCGTCCGGCTATTTAAAGCCGCCGCCGCCCCCCGGACGTCCACACCGAGCCGCCGCCTTCGCTTGCTCGTGCGCCGCAAACCCTAGCCGTCGCCGCCCGATTCTCGCCGTCGCCGTCGCCGGCCGTCGTCGGGAAGCCGCTAGGGAGCCGCATCCGGAGGTGAGCAAGACGCCCTCGCTATTCGTTGTTGATCCCGTGCACCCCGTCGCCCTAGCGACCTCGCCGGAGCTTCCTTGCCGCTCCGCCGCGTCGTCCCGCCGCCCCCGCCGCGTGGCCGCCGCTCTCGCCGCCCCCGCGCCGCGCGCCGCGCGCGCCGCGCATAGGTGTCCTCCGAGCCTCAAACCGAGCCCTCGGAGCCCTAGATCGAGTTCGCCGGCGAGCCCCGCCGCCGCCGCCGCCGGCCGCCGCAGCCGGCCGTCGCCCTCCGCCTCGCAGCCGCTCGCACGCGTCCGCACGTCGGATCAAGATCCGACGCATCTGGTTCAGCCCGCCGCCCCTCTTAACCCGCGCGCGACCACAGCCTTTGGATCTAGATCCAACGGATCTAGATCAAGCCGACCCGAGTCAATACCGGTCAACCCGGTCTGTTCCCGTAATTTTTGCAAGAAAACCCCTGAGCTTTTGGTATTTACAAAAATACCCTTCCACCGTATAAGATTCCTTACAGTTTAGTCCTTTTTCTTTATTTAAGCCCGAAACCTTTTCAAATCTTCGCAGATTAGTCCCTGGAACTTCCCGAGCCCATATCTTGGTCGTTTTAGCTCCGATTTTAGCGTTCTTTATGTCCACGCGTTCGTCTCGAAGCGTAGATTAGTTTCATGCTACTGTTTAGATCTGTTTGATCTGTTTGGTGACTGTTTCTTATTTATTTCTATTGTATGCTTGTATGTGATGATTGTGGATCGTAGAGAGCGATTCGTTCGAGGGATTTGAAGATCCGGTCGTGCAAGAGTTTGAGCAGCAAGGCTTTGTTGAAGGCAAGTATTCCTTGATGCATGCTCGCTTGTCCTACATAACATGCATTTAAATTCACTGTTTTTACTTTTCGCTTGCATTAATTTGATGGGAACCTATTAAGGATCATGCCTAGCTTTTGACTACCTTTACCTTGATGCCGGGAATTAAATTAATCTTGTGGTAGTTATTGCTTAGCATGCTCAACTGGGTTTTGGTATTAATCTACTTGGTTACCTTTTTGTTATTTCATGTTCCGTTTATGATCTTTTACTTTGCAAGACCACTTTAACTTGATAATCGGAACATGGAGAACCACCCAGGAAAACAGTACAACCACAAGAACTAATGGGCAATGGTCTTGGCTGACTAATTAGGAACTTTAGCATGGGATGGTCTTACCTGATAAGGACAAGGGATCGGCGGTACTGTGGGGTATGGACTCGCTCTAGCAGGGGGTTGGGTGAGTTATTCTTTTATGGTGGGGTATTGACCTGCTAGGGGACTTTATACCTTGCTAATCGATCCGACCTTGTGGGTCATAACTTGCTAGGGAACCTTTGTAAAGGCCATGTAGCGTCCCTATGCAATCACACCTCGAAGTGTGGTATGGTGTCTTGCAAACACCGCATGGTTGGGTCCAAAGTTCTTCGGAGCTTTTACGCCGCTTGTGGGTAAAGATGTACAACCTCTCGCAGAGTGTTAAACTAATCGATTAGCCGTGCTCACGGTCAAGAGCGGCCTGGACACTCACATGATTAAATTATGGAACTTTAATGTTTAAACTGTGGCTTATCTCTTTATTTTTGATGCTTATATCTTATTAATTGGGTTGGTATGAACTTACATCTTTAGTAATCAGGTTGCTAATAAAACTTGCCCAACTAAAATGCTAAAGTTCTTGAACCTTAGCCATCCACCATATGGCCTTGCATGTTATGTTGTTTTCCCTTGCTGAGTACGAAATGTGCTCACGCTTGTTTATTCTCTTGCATCTACAATACCCGATTTGTCGCTCGACCGGGGAGAACTTTGAAGATAATCCGTAAGATTTCCGGGAGTTCTAGGTGTGCGTAGTCTTCGCCGTCACCGCCCGTGGAGGCATTTTGTCCGTCGCGAGAACTCGTTTGTTTAAGTTTCGATTAAGACTATGGTTTGTAATAACTCTTTATTCGTGTGGCACCGATTTTGGTATTCATAATGTCTAAGCGTGTGTGTAACTTGATCCCGGCGCACACGTGATCAATGCATTCGGTTTTGCCTTTAAAACCGGTGTGACAGAGTGGTACCGTAGCCGTGTTGATCGTAGGAACGCTAGCCTAGATAGAAAATGGTCGAATTAAGGATTTTATACTCATAGAAGCTTTCTTACACATGCTTGCTTTATTCTTTACTAACCTTACTCTTGCCTTTTTGCTTCACTCTTGAGTCAGTTCGCATTCTTTATCTTGTGCTTGCTTTAGCTCTCGTCCTTTTTGCCTTATCATCTTTCTCATTCGCACTACACTACGGATGGTTCGTAGCTTGGAGACTTCTCGGGCCGGGAGTACCACCGCATGCTCCACAGAACAAGACCATGATTTGCATGATGGAGATACAGATGAGGAGATTGAGATGGAGCCTGCACCTGTGATTTTCCCTAACCTTATCATGGTGCCTGATGATGAGGAAGATCCGGAGGAGGTGATCCAAGAGGAGGATGAGCTAGCTGAACAACCCAACCTAGAGGAGCAAGCGCCAGAAGAAGATGAAGATTCATCAGATCAAGAGATGGAGGAACAAGAGCAAGAGGAGGAAGAGAGGGAAGCGATCTGGGAAGTGTACCATTACAGAGCTGATGGAGTAGGCATACCCATGGCAGACCACCTGAGGGCAATGGTACTTCGCCTAGGCTATGACAAGGCCCCTGTCTACCATTGTGAGCTGTGGACCCATCCGTGGTTCGAGCCCCATTGGGAGGTTGCTGCCATCTTGGAGGAGTACATTCCATGCCGTGGAGTGAAGGAGATGTCCAAGCATCATGATGTGGCTCACGGGACTACTATGGATGCCGGGATAGCGTAGCCGCCTCGGAGAGCGCTCTATGTGCTCTCTCACAAGGAGCGTGACAAGTTGGAGGATACCCACCGCCGCTACACACCATTCGGGGCAAGTGGGGAAGCCAAGACTTACATCGCCCCAAAGACCTAGCCTATGAAGGGACACTCAACAATGTCCGAGGTCTACTTGCACCGTGAACACCGCGTTGGATGATGCCAACAACACGCTATATGCAAGCACGCCAAAGAAATCTTCACTCCGGAGACGCAGAGGCGTGCCTTGGAAGCCGCACCGTTGAACGAGGGAGCACCGAAGCCCATGAAGCCGCAAGGATGTACCTCCCCATCACCCAAGAGGCCACACTACGACTCCCCTGACGCTCGCACAGATGCCATGGCTGAAGATAGTCCTTAGGTTTAAGATTAAGGATAGGATTTCCTTGTAATCGCTAGTAGACGATCGGTAAAGTGTGTTTAGTTTAGAGGTGTGGTTGAATGCTTGATTTTGTGCTTAATGTGTGAGTTGGATTTTTGGTTGAGTGCAATGTGTTGTGGAGTGATGACCACAACGACATTGGTTTAGTAGTAAGCTTGTGGGGTTATCTTTCAGTCTCAATCAGTTATCTATCTTAATCTTTTTGTCCTCTTAAGTTTTCCCTTAATACAAATTCGAGATCCCAAAAATCTGTTCGCACAGTTTTCTGAGTCAGCAGTACTGTTTTAATTTTATCTCGGGCTACAGAACTCCGATTGCAGTAAAACCAATTGGAAAAGTTCAAGAATTACATTACTGATTTTCTGTGAAAAATTCAGAATATTTGGATGGAAAACCAGAGAGATATGACTAAAACATTACAGCCCCACGAATCGGTTAAATACTGCCGACCTACCTGACTTGTTTATTTTATAATCAGAGCTACACAACTCCGATTGAGGTGATTCCAGTGGGAGTAGTTTCATAATTTCATTACCTTTTATCGGTCCAAAATCCATAATTTTTGGTTGCTTATACAGAGAGCTATGCCTGATTGTTTGGAGTCAACAGAATCTGTCTTATCTGAATATCATTGCTATCTTATCTTCCTAAGTTTAAACCTTGGTGCAATCATCTAAAATAATGTTCCTAACACTCAGATGGTGAACACCAGGTCAGGATCAGGTGTTAATCAACCCGCAGAAGAGCACCCCAGCCAAGTACAAATGGATCCCGCTATGCAGCAGTTCTTGGAGGCACGGACCCGGCTCCTCCGGAACTTGACCACCACCGTGACAAACTTGCAAGCTCGGGTCAACAATCCGCCGGTGCCGCCACCGCGCCTCGCAACAAACACCGAGAGTTCATGAGTCATCACCCTCCCGTGTTTACTCACGCCGCCGATCCACCGGAAGCTGAAGATTGGCTCAAGACAATACTTAAGATGCTCACTACCGTCGGTGTGACGACAGAGAGAAGGTCCCGTATGCCGCAGACGACTTCGGGGCTCGCGGCCGCTTGGTGGGATGCGTACTCGCCGCTCATGCCGCCCCCGTACACTATCACTTGGGAGGAGTTTACCACCAACTTCGGGGAGCCATCACATACCCTCCGGAGTCATGAAGATCAAGAAGAAGGAGTTCCTTTCTCTCGAAGCGAGGAGGAATGTCGGTGGCCGAGTATAGAGACAAGTTCACCGAGCTATCTCGCTATGCAACTCGAGGAGGTTGTGAAGATAGGAAGAAGCGAGGAGCTGTTCTTGGATGGATTGGTTGGTTCGGCGTTGCAGCACTGTACCGATGTCATATCCTTTTCCTAACTTTCGGCAGCCTAGTTGATGCCGCTATCCGCTTGGAGCACAAGCGCAAGGAGCTCGGAGAGCGAGAAGAGGAAGGCCGCCGCTCCGGGCGCTTGGGAGTGCGTCTCGCCCGCGCTTCAACCCACCGCCGAACACCCCGTTCCGCTTTGGGGGACCGGGTGGAAACTTTGGGCAGCAGCAGTCCCGGCGTCCGTTCGGCCAGTTCCCGGCAGCCGCCGGCGGCCAGCCGCCGCCCGTTCCTCGGACTCCCCGCCCGCCTTCCCGGCAGAGCCACAGAGAGCCCCGCTGGCACACCCGTAAGGACCGTGGCACCGCCCAATCCCTGCCACCACTACTTGCTTCAAGTGCGGAGAACTTGGTCACTATGCCAATGCTTGCCCAAAGAGGAACCCTCCACACACCCCCACACAGAACCGAAGCCAGACAAGGAGCGGAAGCCAAACCCCGCCAGCCTAACAAGGGACAACGAGAGCTATGCACGAGGCAAGGCAATGCACGTTGATGCCGAAGTCGCCCAGAGAACCCCGCAGTAGTGCTCGGTATGTTTCTAGTTAACTCTACTCCCGCCTCGTTTTGTTTGATTCTCGGAGCATCCCATTCTTTCATTACCTCCCGGCTCGTAGCTCAACATAATCTACCTATCGGTCCCATGTCTCGACACATGTTAGTTACCTCACCCGGGGGGGAATTGAAAGCTATCTATAAATGTGATAACGTCCATCTCAAGATCGTGGCGTAGATTTCCGTGCCAATCTTATAATCTTGGATTCAAAGGGGATCGATGTGATATTGGGAATGGGATGGTTGACCGCGTGTGATGCGGTGATTCAGTGTGCTAAGAGGTCAATCCTTCTTACAAGTCCAGCTGGTGAAAGGTTTGAGTTTGCAGCAGATCCCGCACCATCAAATGCCAGTGCCGTGAATAAGCTTGACGGAGCAGCCTTGGAAGACATACGAGTAGTGTGCGATTATCCTGATGTGTTTCCCGAGGAGTTGCCAGGTATGCCCCCTGACCGAGATGTTGAGTTCGTTATTGATCTTTTACCTGGTACTGCTCCTATCTCTAAGCGCCCATATAGAATGTCTAGTGATCAGTTACAAGAACTTAAAGCTCAGATTAAAGAATTGTTGGGTAAAGGGTTCATTCGTGCTAGTTCATCACCTTGGGGAGCACCCGTAATCTTTGTGGGTAAGAAAGATGGCACACAGAGGATGTGTGTTGATTACAGGTCTCTTAATGATGTTACCATCAAGAACAAGTATCCTCTGCCACGTATTGAAGATTTGTTTGATCAGATGAGAGGAGCAACCGTATTTTCTAAGATCGATCTGCGATCAGGTTATCATCAGTTGAAGATTAGGCCTTCAGATATTCCTAAGACAGCTTTTACCACCAGGTACGGACTCTATGAGTACACAGTTATGTCTTTTGGGTTAACCAATGCACCCGCGTACTTTATGTACTTGATGAACAAGATCTTTATGGAGTATCTGGACAAGTTCGTCGTGGTATTCATTGATGACAACAAGTTCGTTGTGGTATTCATTGATGACATTCTGATCTACTCCAAGAATGAGGAGGACCATGAGGAGCATTTGAGACTTGTGTTGCAGAAGCTAAGAGATCATGAGTTATATGCGAAGTTCAGCAAGTGTGAGTTCTGGCTCAAGGAAGTGTCTTTCCTAGGTCATATCATCACCAACGGAGGTATTGCTGTGGATCCTAGCAAGGTTAGCGATGTATTGAAGTGGGAAGCCCCTCGTACAGTTTCTGAGATTCGGAGTTTCCTTGGACTTGCTGGTTACTATCGTCGGTTTATTGAAGGATTCTCTAAGATTGTGAAGCCCCTCACTACATTGCTAGAGAAGGACAGGGAATTCAAATGGACCAAGGTGCATGTCGGTCCGCTTTTTGAAGAGTTAAAGAAGCGGTTAACCACAAAGACTGTTCTAGTAATGCCCGATCTACGAAAGAGTTTTGACATATATTGTGATGCATCTCGACAAGGACTAGGATGTGTGTTGATGCAAGAAGGTCATGTTATAGCCTATGCATCTCGTCAGTTGAGGAAGCATGAGTTGAACTATCCTACGCATGATCTTGAGTTAGCAGCAGTGGTTCATGCATTGAAGATTTGGAGACACTACATTATGGGAACTAAGTGCCAGATCTATACTGATCACAAGAGTTTGAAGTACATCTTTACTCAGAAGGATCTTAATCTAAGACAGCGTCGTTGGTTAGAACTGATCAAGGACTACGATCTAGAGATTCACTACCATCCGGGTAAAGCGAATCTGGTTGCTGATGCTTTAAGTCGGAAGGGCCACACTAACATGGCAATGACCATTCAGTTTCCTGACAAGTTGGTAAAAGAGTTTGAAAGGCTCAACTTGAAAGTGGTCTCACATGCGGAAGGAGTGACTTTGGAAGTACAGTCTACTCTAGAACAAGAGATACGCAAGTGGCAGTTAGAGGATGCTGGAATACAAAAGATTAAAGAGAGCATGCAACAAGGAGAAGCCCCAGATTTCACAGAAGATGAGCAAGGAACCGTGTGGTTTAAGAACCGGTTGTGTGTCCCAGAGACAGGGGATCTTAGAGAGAAGATCTTGAGAGAAGCTCATGACTCAGCTTACTCTATCCATCCAGGCAGTACCAAGATGTACCAGGATCTCAAGCAGAGGTATTGGTGGTACGGTATGAAGAGGGACGTGGCCGCCCATGTGGCTTTGTGTGACACTTGCCACCGGGTTAAGGCTGAACATCAGAGACCCGCTGGTTTGCTTCAACCTTTGAAGGTGCCTGAGTGGAAGTGGGAAGAGATCGGAATGGATTTCATAGTGGGTTTACCCCGGACCCGAGATGGTTATGATTCGATTTGGGTTATCGTGGATCGTTTGACTAAGGTAGCTCACTTCATTCCTGTAAAAACTACCTATACAGGAGCTAAGTTGGCAGAGCTATACATGTCCAGGATCGTGTGTTTGCATGGTGTACCAAAGAAGATCATGTCAGATAGAGGTACTCAGTTTACTTCTCGTTTCTGGGGGAAGTTGCATGAATCTCTGGATACTAAGCTAAATTTCAGCTCAGCCTATCATCCACAGACGGATGGACAGACAGAGAGAACCAATCAGATCCTAGAGGACATGCTGAGAGCATGTGCGCTTAAGCATGGTTGTAGCTGGGATAAGAGCTTGCCGTATGCTGAGTTCTCTTATAACAACAGCTACCAAGCTAGTCTCAAAATGTCACCCTTTGAGGCTCTATATGGAAGGAAGTGTAGGAGTCCGTTATTTTGGAGTGAGACAGGCGAAAGGCAGTTATTTGGGGCAGATATCATCAGAGAAGCGGAGAAACAAGTTCAGATTATCAGAGAAAATTTGAGGATTACTCAGTCTAGACGGAAAAGCTATGCGTATGGTAAACGAAGAGATGTGGTCTTTCAGGAAGGCGATTACGTGTACCTAAAGGTATCACCTATCAGAGGGTTGCGTCGATTCAGAGTTAAAGGAAAGTTGTCACCTCGCTTTATTGGACCTTTCAAGATCATTGAGAGAGTGGGAGAAGTGGCTTACAGATTGGAGTTGCCAGTCCAGCTCGCTGATGTGCATGATGTATTCCATATCTCTCAGTTGAAGAAGGGTTTTGGTCCTCATGACAAGGAGCCGTTACCCTTGGACGATCTAAACGTTGAAGAGGATCTCACTATTGTTGAACACCCCGTTCGAATATTGGAAACCATGACAAGGGTCACCAGGAATAGTGTGATTAAGATGTGCAAAGTACAGTGGAGTAATCATGCAGAGGATGAGGCAACATGGGAGAGAGAGGATGAGCTGAAAGCAGAGTTTCCAGATCTTTTTCCCAATCTGTCCGAATCTCGAGGACGAGATTCTTCTTAAGGGGGGTAGGATTTGTAACACCCTAATTCTATTAAAATTTTGGCTTTATTAAAAAATTTGCTAGCAACCATTTATTTGCCTAAGGAATATAAGGTTGTTTATTTAATTTTAGGCATTTAAAACTTTTCTAAAATAAAATTAATGAAATATAGGAATTAATTGTGGCATTCATGCTGGTGCATTTCTTATGGTTGTTGGAATTCAAATTCAAGGTTTGAATCCCATTTGATTGGAACCCTTTTTAATCAACCCTTAAACCCCTACCCTTTTCCCTCTACCCCAACCCATCTAGCTAATCCGGAGGCCACGGCGGCCCCGCCGCGCAGCAGGCCATCCCGCCCGCCGCCCGCGCTCGCCCGGCCCCGCCCGGCCGTTTCCACCCGCGTGCGGCCCGCCACCGCTTCGCGGCCCACCTAGCCCGGCGGCGCCGGCCCGCCGCCGCTTCCGCCCGCCGAGGGCCGACCGACGGGGTCCACCCGTCATCCCCTACCCGGCGTCGTCTCCTACCGAGACTCCGCCGCCGCCGGCCCCGAGTCCGTCCCGAGGACGCGCCCCCACGCGTGGCCCGCATACCTAGGAGCCCGTCCGGGCTATGGCCCGAAAGCCGCCGCCGCCCCCGGACGTCCACACCGAGCCGCCGCCTTCGCTTGCTCGTGCGCCGCAAACCCTAGCCGCCGCCGCCTTCGATTCCTTGCCGTCGCCGTCGTTCGTCGTCGGGAAGCCGCTAGGGAGCCGCATCCGGAGGTGAGCAAGACGCCCCGCTATTCGTTGTTGATCCCGTGCACCCCGTCGCCCTAGCGACCTCGCCGAGCTTCCTTGCCGCTCCGCCGCGTCGTCCCGCCGCCCCCGCCGCGTGGCCGCCGCTCTCGCCGCCCCCCGCCGGCTTCGCCGCCTCGCGCGCCGCGCATAGGTGTCCTCCGAGCCTCAAACCGAGCCCCGGGAGCCCTAGATCGAGTTCGCCGGCGAGCCCCGCCGCCGCTCGCCGCCGGCCGCCGCAGCCGGCCGTCGCCCTCCGCCCTCGCGGCCGCTCGCACGCGTCTCCGCACCGTCGGATCAAGATCCGACGCATCTGGTTCAGCCCGCCGCCCCTCTTAACCCGCGCGCGACCACAGCCTTTGGATCTAGATCCAACGGATCTAGATCAAGCCGACCCGAGTCAATACCGGTCAACCCGGTCTGTTCCCGTAATTTTTGCAAGAAAACCCCTGAGCTTTTGGTATTTACAAAAATACCCTTCCACCGTATAAGATTCCTTACAGTTTAGTCCTTTTTCTTTATTTAAGCCCGAAACCTTTTCAAATCTTCGCATTAGTCCCTGGAACTTCCCGAGCCCATATCTTGGTCGTTTTAGCTCCGATTTTAGCGTTCTTTATGTCCACGCGTTCGTCTCGAAGCGTAGATTAGTTTCATGCTACTGTTTAGATCTGTTTGATCTGTTTGGTGACTGTTTCTTATTTATTTCTATTGTATGCTTGTATGTGATGATTGTGGATCGTAGAGAGCGATTCGTTCGAGGGATTTGAAGATCCGGTCGTGCAAGAGTTTGAGCAGCAAGGCTTTGTTGAAGGCAAGTATTCCTTGATGCATGCCCGCTTGTCCTACATAACATGCATTTAAATTCACTGTTTTTACTTTTCGCTTGCATTAATTTGATGGGAACCTATTAAGGATCATGCCTAGCTTTTGACTACCTTCACCTTGATGCCGGGAATTAAATTAATCTTGTGGTAGTTATTGCTTAGCATGCTCAACTGGGTTTTGGTATTAATCTACCTGGTTACCTTTTTGTTATTTCATGTTCCGTTTATGATCTTTTACTTTGCAAGACCACTTTAATGTGTAATCGGAACATGGAGAACCACCCAGGAAAACAAAGACAACCACAAGAACTAATGGGCAATGGTCTTGGGCGACTAATTAGGAACTTTAGCATGGGATGGTCTTACCCGATAAGGACAAGGGATCGGCGGTACCGTGGGGTATGGACTCGCTCTAGCAGGGGGTTGGGTGAGTTATTCTTTTATGGTGGGGTATTGACCTGCTAGGGGACTTTATACCTTGCTAACCGATCCGACCTTGTGGGTCATAACTTGCTAGGGAACCTTTGTAAAGGCCATGTAGCGTCCCTATGCAATCACACCTCGGAAGTGTGGTATGGTGTCTTGCAAACACCGCATGGTTGGGTCCAAAGTTCTTCGGAGCTTTTACGCTGCTTGTGGGTAAAGATGTACAACCTCTGCAGAGTGTTAAACTAATCGATTAGCCGTGCTCACGGTCAAGAGCGGCCTGGACACTCACATGATTAAATTATGGAACTTTAATGTTTAAACTGTGGCTTATCTCTTTATTTTTGATGCTTATATCTTATTAATTGGGTTGGTATGAACTTACATCTTTAGTAATCAGGTTGCTAATAAAACTTGCCCAACTAAAATGCTAAAGTGCTTGAACCTTAGCCATCCACCATATGGCCTTGCATGTTATGTTGTTTTCCCTTGCTGAGTACGAAATGTGCTCACGCTTGTTTATTCTCTTGCATCTACAATACCCGGATTTGTCGCTCGGACCGGGAGAACTTTGAAGATAATCCGCAAGATTTCCGGGAGTTCTAGGTGTGCGTAGTCTTCGGTCACCGCTCGTGGAGGCATTTTGTCCGTTGCGAGAACTCGTTTGTTTAAGTTTCGATTAAGACTATGGTTTGTAATAACTCTTTATTCGTGTGGCACTGATTTTGGTATTCATAATGTCTAAGCGTGTGTGTAACTTGATCCTGGCGTACACGTGATCAATGCATTCGGTTTTGCCTTTAAAACCGGGTGTGACAGTCGGCCGGCCCAACCCAGTTCTGGCGCCGGTTCGGTCCCGTTTTCCTTGCACCCGAAGGATCTTCAACCCTAAAAGCCCCGAGGCGCCGCCAACACCGAGGGAGAGCCATTCACACCAGAAGGCCATCCACAAGCTAGAGAGAGAGGAGAAGGATCTCCGGAGGGAGATCAACCACCTCGAAGGAAGCACCCTCTCGTGGAGAAGAAGGAAGACACCGGCGGAAGGGGAACCATGATCAACGGTGCCATGATCAGCACCTTGATGGGGTAATCTTCTCATTCGTCCATGGGTTGTAATCGATCTTGAGATGTAATTGCACTTTATCAGATTATCTATCTATCATCTTGTGTTGAATATACTTTCAAGCTTAAGGTTAGCTACCATGCCGTAAAGGGAGTATAGGCCTCGATGCTTCCTTGGATCCATTCAATACGCCGTGTCCATCAAAGGTCTAGTCATGAATACCTTCGCGTAGTGACAGTACGAGAGGAGGGAAAGGGCGAAACCGTGGTCACAACCCCGATAGATTAGATTGGTTTTCATGTCTTTAAGCGATTGCATGCTCTAGTATCATAGACCCGTGGGCGAGTGTCTTTTATCTTGATATCTTAAACGTTGTCTCTAGTGTAGTTTAGTTGTTTTCTAGCATAATAATAGTTAGGGTTTTAGTAGCTAGTGTGTCGTTGTAGATCGAATGCTTGTAATCCCCTTGCTCCGTGGATTGACAAGAACCTTGGGAATCCCGTGGTGAAAAAGGTGTTGGGTCCCTACGCTTGCGGATCGTAGAGGGATACGTCTTTTATCCGTCAACAGGCGCCAAGCTGGGTCCGTCCCGGTCGCCGCCGCACACGTCGCCACGACACCAGCGTCCGCCAGCATGGATGCTACGGGTCCTTCGGCGCCACGGCGCCGTTGTAGCTCCGGCCAACGCTCACGACGAGGGCGCGGTCGGAGCGCCGTCATGCGCCGCGCGTCACCTCGCAACGCGATGCGCTCACCGGCGGGACGACAGCCGCCCCGGTGGGGAGCACTCGGTCTCGGGGCCGCGCTTCCCCATCGGCCTCCGCGGTGCCACGACGGCGTATGTCGCCTCCGCCAACACCAATGTAGCAATGCGCAGGGTTCCCCCTGGCCGCCATATCCTGGTGGCCAGGACCCTAGTGCCTCCGCCGGCGACGAGTCATCCCAAGGCTCCACCGACGAGCTGCCACCTGCCACTTCGCACGGATATGCGGAGTGGGACTTCTCCAGCGTGCCGGACCCAGTGATGTTCCGGCGGTTCCTCGACGCCACGGACTACTGGTTCGGCTAGTCCGACGACTCCAGCACCGGGAGCTACGACCCCGCGCGGGAGTGCTGCGTCATGATCGCCAACGACCCAGCAAATGCCACCGACGCGGCGGGAGCCGGCGACGGAGAGGTTCCCCCCGCCCTGGGAACTGGACCGCGCATGGCTGCGGGGCCAAGCGCACCTCCCCCCTCACCGCCGAGGGGGGCTGATATCAATGCGCAGCTGGCCCAAGTACGCGAGCTTGAAGCCAAGCTGGCGGAAGAGTACCGCACGGTACGATTGCTCTGTGCCTCCATCGCAAGAGAGGCCTCCGCGCGCGACGAACGTGCGCGTGAGTTGGGCAGGCAAGCCCGCGACCGCATCAACGCCGACTTCAACGTCGACAATCCGGACACGCCCCCGCGAGCGAGCTAGAAGCTTATTGCCACCGCGACACTGCTGCGGGCCATGCCCGCCCCCTCGATACCCGAGGCGCGAAACCTGCACCGCGAGGCGTAGGCACTCATTGAGCAAGCGGCCCTCCAACAGGCCGAGAGCTCGGCGTCCCGCATCCGCCAACAGGGGAGCGCGCGGGACGATGGGGTGCGCAAGGCCCCAAGCCCTCAGTGCACGCGGGCGGCGCGGCCGAGCGCCCCGCCAACCCGAGGTGCACGCCGGCCAAGGAACGACTCCTCGACACGCGCGGGCAAGCCCAAGATGGCGATGCCCGCAACGTCATCAACGCCGCGGCGAGCAGCAACGCAAAGGCGCGGGCGGCGGCGGGCTACCACCCTCGGCGGGGTGGACGCTACGACAGCGGGGAGGACCGCTCACCGACACCGGAACCCCCGGGAACCCGCGTGTTCAGCCGGGAGATCCGCACAGCGAACTTCCCCCAGCGCTTCCGCCAGCCCACGACGATCGTCAAGTACAACGGGAAGATGGACCCCCGTGTGTGGCTCAATGACTACCGTCTGGCATGTCATCTAGGCGGGGCCACCAGCGACGAGGTTATCATCCGCAACCTCCCCCTGCACCTCGTCGACTCGGCGCGGACGTGGCTCGACCACCTGTCGGCCAGCCAGATCCACAACTGGGACGATCTGGTCGGCACGTTCGTGGGAAATTTCCAGGGCACGTACGTGCGCCCTGGGAACTCCTGGGACCTGCGCTCTTGCACTCAGAAACCCGGCGAGTCACTCTGGGACTTCATACGGTGCTTCTCCAAGCGCTGTATGGAGCTACCAAGCGTGGCACAGTCCGAGATCGTGCACACCTTCCTCGAGGGCACCACATGCCGGGATCTTGTGCGCGAGCTCGGGCGCAGCCCGCCAGTTGACTCGAACAAGCTGTTCGACATCGCCACCAGCTTTGCCTCAGGCGAAGAGGCGGTGGGGGCGATCTTCGACGGCAAGCAAGCGCGTGGATGATACGCCCGCGGAGGGCAGCAAGTCCAAGGAGCACCGCCAAAAGAACAAGCGGGGCAAGAAGGGAAAGAAGCCGCGCTGCGAGGCGCGCGAGCAGGGGCACGACGACGATGGCGGCGAAGCTCTTGATGTTGACCCAGCTCGACGGGACCCTCGACCGGCCCCTCGAGGCCCGGGGGTTTTTGACGACATGCTGAAGAAGCCATGTCCCTACCACAAGACGCCGGTCAACCACACCCTCGAGCAGTGCGACATGCTCAAGCGGTTCTACGGCCGCGCCGCCGCGAAGGACGACGAGGCTAAGAAAGACGGGGGTGACGGCGATGCCGGCGGCTTCCCCGCCATGGAGAACATTTTTCTCATCTTCGGGGGGCTGACCGTCGACATGTCCAGCCACTAGCGCAAGCGGGAGCGGCACGAGGTTCTCGCCGCAGAGAAGGTGCCTCCCTCTTTCCTCGAATGGTCGGAGGACGCCATCACGTTCAGCCGCGAGGATCACCCGAACCGCATCCCCAACCCGGGTCAATACCCGCTGGTGGTGGATCCAGTCATCGGGAACGCACGGTTCTCGAAGGTCCTGATGGACGGAGGCAGCAGCCTCAACATCCTCTACGCACACACGCTGTGCTTGCTGGGGATCGGGTTGGACCAGCTGCGGCCCAGCACGACACCGTTCCATGGCGTCGCGCCGGGCAAGCGCGTCCAGCCCCTTGGGCAGATCGACCTGCCTGTCTGGTTCGGCACGCCGGGCAACTACCGCAAGGAGACGCTCACCTTCGAGGTGGTGGGGTTCAGGGGCGCGTACCACGCCATACTTGGGCGGCCCTGCTACGCCAAGTTCATGGCGGTCCCCAACTACACCTACCTCAAGATGAAGATGCCGGGGCCCAACGGTGTCATCACTGTGGGCTCATCCATCGAGCACGCCTTCGACTGCGACGTCGAGTGCGTGGAACACGCCGAGGCCCTAGCGCTGGACGAAGCACTCGTGGCCAACATGGAGAAGATGGTCAACGAGGACCTCGACTCCACCACCAAGCACGCCGGCAGCTTCGAGGCTGCTGAGCAGACCAAGGAGGTGCCCCTCGACCCTGCTACCCCTGAGGGCAAGGCGTTGAGGGTCAGTGTTGACGGTTAATAATTGTATCAAAGTTCGTTCGTGACTCGCAAGCGTACAAGTCTCCCGTCGTAGTCAAGGGACCCTTCTTCCCTCGAGTGGTGAACCCAAGGTATCGAATCCGTGGAACAAATGTGTGACGCAAGACTTAATCTATTAAAGCCAAGTAATCTTCAATCTTCGATAAAAACCTAATGCATCTAAGTTAAAGACACAAAACAGATCTAATCTACTAAAAACCGGAGAAAACAAAGTAAGATTGGGTAGATAAACCGATCTAGAGGGATCGGGGTAAGCCTTTTGTTGAAGTTCCAAGCAAGAGAAGAAGTAGCAAATCGAATCTTAATAGAAGCCTCTTTAAATCGTGGTTTCCCGTCCAAATCCGAAAACATCCGCCTTTCGAGACCCCCGTTCTGTCACAACGTATCCCTATTCATGCGAGGAGCTTAGGGCGAGTCAAAAGACAAGTCGAGATTCTCTCGGAAGATCCGGCGTGTACCTCTAGCCACCGCGGCTACAAGAACACCCTATGTAATCTATCGTACGAATAGAATTGGAATAAGCAAAGCCGATCGAAAAACGAAATCTTCGAGGAAACACTTGATCGCTGGGAAAAGATTCAACTTGATAATTCAACTATAACAATGATACATACACAAGATCACCACCGGGATCCTTCCTTGATCTTGCTTCTAGCTCCGGAACTCCGACGTGGTCTTCCATGCAAGGTTCCCACGTCGGCTAGGGAAACCCTAGTCAACTAGCTCGACCCTCTCCTCTCCGACATGGTGTCCCTCTCTTCTCTGCTTCTCGGCGGCCGAAGACGAAATCTTCTCCTCGTGGCTCTCGGTCAGGGGACTATAAATAGCCCGATTGGCGGCTAGGGCAAAGGAGGACGTATTTGGGCCCAAAATGGGCCTGGGCCGACCGGACTGGGCCGGCCGGCCTGGGCCCATTTAGGCCCAGCCCGTGGGCTCCTTTGCCCGATGTCGGTTCCCTTGCTTCTTGGATGTTTCCCCCTTCTGCATGTGGGTCCATGTCGTCGGTTTCTCTCCGAATTGGACTCAACTCCTTGTCTTGCAAGATTCAGCACTTTTCTGGTCAGGTCCCTGGAGTCTGTCGTCTTCTCGGATCAAGTCCCCGGCTTCTTGGAGTTAAGTTTGCTTCATTGCATGACTTGTTCAGGGGCTTCAAGGTCTTGTCATGAGGTGCTTGATGAACTTATCCCGAAAGTCTTGCATTCAACACTAAATCCCTGCATAAACATTAAACTCCAAAACCGACATGCACACGTGAACTTGTTATACCACGGGGGTTAGTACCAATGGATAAGGTATAAAACTCATGCCAACACCGAAGGTAAACTCATGGCTAGGTTGACGGATTTTCACCGTCAACATCTCCCCCATGCTTAAACCTTGCTCGTCCTCGAGTAATCCTTCGATGGATATCATCATTGCTAAACAATGTTTAAACTTTGCACTTGATTACACATGAGAAAACATAATGCTCTCAAAATTTTAATTCATTAAAGTTCCATAATGTACTAGCCTTCATCTCTACGGAGGGTAGATTCTTATTAAGATTATCCCACAAGTATTAACATGCTCACAAAGTTTTAAATAGATCTCAGAATTTTTGAAATGAAGAACGAGATAAAGAAAAGCTAAACCAAATTCACAAATTTAAATCATCTCGTGTATTGCTCATAAACTCTCATCTCACTTGTCTCTCAAGCCTATATATTCTACTCCTCTCCCTCTCATATATATGTGGTAGGCTTTATATGGAGCTTTGGGAAAGTTTAGTCCTAACAAGATTTTATAAATGAGATATTGTCAAAACAAGACAAGCTTCTCATGGTCTTACCGAGACTCGTCAAAAAGGTCATTGGAAAATAATGTTAAATCAAGGAGGGGAAAGAGAAAGATACACACACTTTTAGATGAGTGGACATGTGCAAATGGCAAAGAGTGATCCCGAGGCACAAAAGAAGTCCTCGTTATCGGATTGCACATGGTTGGAAAATGAGAATGGATCTTTTTATCTTGAAGCCTTGAATGCACTCTTAGAGAACCGGGGAGTTCACTTTACGCACATATATATTTTTTTCTTTCTCATATTTCTCATTCTTTTCTTTCTTTCTTATATATATATATATATATTTTACGTTGAAAGTCATGAATATCGCTGGATTTTTTTTTCTTTCATCATCATTTTTTTTAAAATATTCCCCTTTGAACTCTAAAACTGCACCGTACCTACCTCCTCCCCCATGCTTAGACGTTGCTCGTCCTCGAGCAAAGAGGCGAAAAGTAAGGTAGGTACCGGAGATATTTTTCCTTGGAGAGATACTTGAAATCTTCAACGTTGGCACCGTCTTGCGATCTTCCTTGAATTGATGATCCATTCTCAACGATAGGTTGTGGTCAAGGAGGTAATCACAAAAGATGATATTTGGTTTAAGGGTGGATATCCGGCGAAGTTTGTGAGATCACCGATGCGGGGATGCACAATGCACGGATAAAAGGCTAGCAAAAAGATAGATACGCAAAAATGGAATGACCAGCTTCTTAGTCTCGGGCCAGAGAAATCATGGCCTGCAATAACGCACTCAAAAATAAATCTTGTACACTAAGGTTTATGCACTCAAATATTATATAAGGCTTTGGATAGGTTGAGCAACACACAAGTGATATTTGTGACAAGGTTAGCAATATTTTTGAGCATAAAAGACATCTTTAATCTATTCATAACTTGAGAGCACATAAAACACTATGGGTCTTTACTTTAATCATAACCTCCGCTGAAAATTAAGCTAGTATTTAAATAAGCAAACACACATAAACACAAAGAAAAAGAAAAGAAAAGAAAACTAAAGTTCCTAAATCTTCTAGTCCTCCGTCGGTGGTTGATGTTGATAGTCTTGATAATAATACCCTTGCTCATAATATGGTTGGACACTTCCTCCGACGAATTGATTTGGCTCCACAAGGTGAAGGCGTCCAAGTTCAAAGGCAATATTTGCGTTGCCTTCACCGAGTTGAGCTGCGTTAGCTTGGATGGCTGCGATGTTTTGAGCATTTCTTGCAGCATACCCTCCAATAATGGCCATGCTTTGTTGTGGTTGGGGATGATGAGCGTAGGACTCCGCGAAATTAGCGTTGGGCACAACATAATTTTGTGGGGGTACCGGTGCACCACCCCCATGCTTGTTGTTGTGACCCTCCGTAATAACTTGGCGGAGGAGGGACCCCGCCAAATGGCTGCACATTGGGTTGTGCTCCACTCGCTTGTGCGGAGGATGTTCCCTCCTCTACGATTCTTCCTCTTTTGTTCTTCCTTGCAGGGACAAGTAGTCCCTCTTCCAACCAATCTTCCCTTCCTTTGGTGAAAAGCCTAAGCCTCTCATTCGGAAGGGGTAGGTTCACTATGGCCAACCGATAACCTCCTCTCTCATCTCCACTAATGTACTTGCCTTGCCGCAAATACTCAAAACCGAGAGAGGTACCACGCAAAAGGTGAGCGGGGTTTCTTGCGATCCCCGACCGCAAGGAAAAGGCCAACATGGAGAGGTAACACCCCGAACCAATATTACCCGCCCCCGATGTTGCTTCACAACACCAACGGTTGATCATGAGGTAAGAGGGGTCTATTGGCTGCCTGGCAATTAAAGCCGAGTATAGCCAATTCAACTTCGTGTCGGTCACCTTTGTTTCCTTCATCCTCCCCAATACCCTCTTGCACATCCAAGAGTGAAATATCCGGATAATGGGGTTGCGGATGCAATTGCGTTGTTGATGGGCTTCTCCGGAGATCATGTTCCAAAATCCCGCCAACATGCCGGGTGGCACGTCAACTTTCTCCGGAGCTCCCTTGTGGAATCCAAGCAGCTCCCTTACGTGCTCGTAGGGAACCACTTGCTCGATTCCCTCCAAACGGAATGACAAGCTTTGCACCCCATCATCATCAACGATGGGTGCAATAGTCATCAAAATTTCCAAGGCGTAACCCAAATGGGTGTCCACCGATATTCCGTTGGAGAACTGCACCCATCTGAGGTGCCCCAACATATAATATATGTCGGTGCAAAAACCCAAGGTGTAGAGTGCTTGGTCGTCGAACTCGACGTTCGGCACAAGCCTCTTCTCAAGATTGGCGAGCCTCTCCTCCTCCTCCGCCGACAGGATGATGAAGCCGTACGAAGATTGTGTCGGGGTGTACGGAGGTGGTGCGGTTGAGCGAGTCGATCGTCGTGGTGGCGCGGGCTGCTCCTCCGTGTGCCCACGAGGTTCGGTGAACCTCATGGAAGTGCTTCTCGCAGCCCTCATACCACCAAGGAGGAGAGCATCGTTCCTCCTCGGTGGTGCCGTGTCCGTCTCCATGCTCCGGGAGACTCGGAAACCGAGTGCCTCCTCGAAGACGTGGTTGATGACGGCTTGGATGACGAAGAACTCTTCTTCTTGGAGAAGAGACTTGTGGTCTTCTTCCACATGGTTGCTGCACTCTTTCTTCAACTAAAATTCCGGGTTGCAACCGGTAAACTAGGCACTTAAACTCTTTGCTTCGGATGTGGACTTTGAGTGGATTAAGGATGTGGATTTTTCTTGAGCTATCAAGCTTGGGATGGTTGGCTAAGTCTACGGAGGTTCTGAGCACACAAACTTGAACACACAAACAAGGGAAGGAGAGGGAAGCTTGCTGCAGAAAACGGGAGCCGGGGGCTCCTTAAATAGGGCGGGCCGGCCGGCCGGGCCGGCCGGCCCGGGCTCCTCCGGCTCCTCCCCGCCGCGTCTTTCTCCCAGCACGATCATTTCGCCTCTGCAACTTTCCTGCCCGCGTGCTCCACGAGTTACACCGCCCAAACGCTCTCGTCCACTCCTTTTCTTGAATTATTGGTCCTCCGACTTGATGCTCCATGGTTTGGGTCATGTCCATGCTCCTTAGCGCCACTTGCTTCACATGCCACCATGAAAATCCTGCAAAGTTGATGCTTGCTGCCCACCATGCTTGTCCTTTGCATGTGGAATTGGTGAAAGTTGATAAAAGGGAATCCAATGGTGCATGCATGATTAATTCAAACTAGTTGCCTCCATTTAGGTGTGTTTAAGGTTAAGCACTCCTCTAATTCGAAATTTAAAATATTTTTCAGAGCCATGCGAGAGCTCAAGCATAATTTTAGAGAAGTTTTTAAACCATTAAAAACAAATGTAAGTCGAAAATATTTTTCGACTACGTCGATTTCGGTCTCACCGGTATAGTTTGCTTTCATCGGTTGAGAGCGAACGTTTTCCCGGCTTGATCATGGGGGCATAGGTTTAGGTTCTAATTTTGGCTAAATAAGAAAGATTTTGAATAAAACAAAATTAGAATAGGCTTAGAAAAATTCTAATCCTAGAGAAACCAAGGATAAAAATTTTTAAAACCAACCAAAAGCTTCGATTTCTAGGTTCACGCGAGTCCTACCACGTGCTGAATTTTATTAACACTTAAACATAAATCGTGGCTCTACTCGTGTGGTTTTAGCATGAAAAATGAGTCAACCTCAGCACCATAATGAGGGTGAAAGGTTGAGTTAAGGTTCTGAAATTATTTGGTTGAGGGGTTTCTCGAAAAGAAAAGAATCAAACAAGCACATAGGAGGGTTCATGCAAAGGGTTTATGATAAAGCAAACATTCAATCAAGAATTATGTCTCTAATATTGTTCAACCACTTCTAAGTCTAATGTCTTTGCGTAGTAAAACTCAAAAACTAAATTATTAAAAATACTCGAAAAACCGGAATCGGGTTGTCCTCCCGTAGCTTATTCTTGACTCGACGAAACGGGTTGCCTCCCGCCTAGCGCTTCGTTTATAGTCTATAGCTAGACTTCTTCACTTGATTACTCCGGATCAACGCTCTTTGCGGGCGTTGCAATCTTGGGTACCCACCTCCGCACCATCTTGGGCGCGGGCTTGTCTTTCAGCTTAGTTGGCTTAGTCATCTTTTTGGTCTTTACAGGCGGCTTCTCTTCCTTTGTCTTGACGGATGCAACACCTTCTTTGATTTTCGTTACGTTCACTTTTTTCGGCTCCTTCTTCTTTTTCAGCCCCTCCGTTTGTTTTGGTTCTCCCTTCACTCCAATCATGTTGCATGCCTCAATCCTTGGACGGAACTTGAAGGAACTCCTTTCTCCGTTGATATCGAACATGATCTCCCCCTTGCCAACATCAATAGTAGCTCCCACGGTCTTGAGGAACGGCCTCCCTAGGATGAGCGGCGGCTTCTCCCTCTCTCCCATCTCGAGCACAACAAAGTCGACGGGGATGAAGTGGTGTTCAATCTTCACGGGTACATCTTCAGCAATGCCCAAGGGATAGCGAATGGAGTTGTCACCCAACTCCAAACATATTCCCGTAGGCTCCATTGGTAGGCGTAGCTTCTCGAACACATCCCTCGGCATGACACTCACACTAGCTCCAAGGTCACATAACGCCTTCTCGAAGTTGAAAGAACCAACTGAACATGGAATTGTAGGGCACCCGGGGTCTTTTTGTTTCTCTAGCCCATAAGCAATAGCTGCACTACACTCCTCGGACATTTTGACATGATCTACCCCGAGTGTTGCTATCTCATATTTATTTGCAAGTATGTCTTTAAAGTAACGAGAATATGTAGGTACTTGTAGGGCATCTAGTAATGGCATGTTGATGCTAAGTCTACGCACAACTTCCACAAACTTCTCAAAGTGGTTGTCAAGTTTACCTCGGAAGTAGCGTGGCTTGAGTTGCGGTATCCTCGTGTCTTCCTCCGGCATCTCGAATTCGGGTTCCTCGGTGACGATCCCCGTAACCTTCTCTTTAGCAACTCCTTCCACCTCGGTGGATGGTTTAAGCTTCCTTGCTCCCGCGGAACGTTCCGGATCTTCGGTCTCCTTCCCCGAACGCGTTTGAATGGCCTTCGCCGATTCGGGACATTTGGGTTGTCCCGGAAGCTTCCCTTCATCATTAGTGAGGCGCCCCGCAAGTTGTCCCACTTGCGTCTCGAGCATCTTCATCATGTTGAGCACTTGATGATTGGAACTTCCGACCTCCGTCACTTTGCTATCGATGTTCTCCAACACCTTGTCTATGGTCTTGAACTTGGTGACGGTGTCCTTGTTGATCTTAGCTTGCTCATCCATGAACTCCTTCAATTGTATCCGAAGCGGAACCGCGTTAGGAATAGATGAGCTTGCATTAAATTGAGGCCTACCTTGCCCGTAGCGGAAGTTCGGCAATTCTCCCTTCCTCATGTAGTCGAGCACTTTGGCTTCCTCCGGACAATCTTTGCGGACATGGCCATATTCTCCACATTCTTCGCATGTGGACCTTGCTTCGGCGGCCTTCAAGTCTTGAGCCTCTTTCTTTTCCATCTCCATCTTCTCCAACCTTCTCATGAGCGAGTCGATCTTGCCTTCAAGTATGTCTTCCTTCTCCACTTGCAAGACTCCTTTGACGTTCCCCATGGGTTGAGCCGGATGTAGGCGCCCGGATGACGCCCACGTGTCATTATCCGCGACCTTCTTGAACAGCGTGAAAGCTTCCGTCGGTGTGAGCTCGATGATAGATCCCCCCGCTGATGCATCGATGATCGTCCTTGACGCCATGGTGAGTCCTTGATAGAACTTTTGCACGAGGTCTTCCTTCGGGAACTTGTGATGTGGAACCGCCCGGGTGTACTCGTTGAAGCGCTCGAATGCCTCCGAGATAGTTTCTGTAGGATATTGAACAAAGGTGGCAATCTTATTACGCAAGCTTTGAGTTTTACCCCGTGAGTAGTATTCCTTCATGAAAGCCTTCATCAACGTGTTCCAATTTTGGACCGTCTCCGCCGGTTGAGAGTGGAACCATTGCAAAGCCTTCCCGAGTAGTGAAAACGGAAAAAGCCTTGCCCTCATTTGATCTTGAGTCACCCCATCCATGTTGAAAGTCTGACATAGTTGAATGAATGCTTGGAGGTGAAGGTTCGGATCCTCTTTGCCGGTGAAGGGTGAATGTTGCACCATGCGGATTGTTGAGGTCTTGATCTCGAACGGTCTTCCGATCTCCTCGAGGTTCAAGATTGGTAGGTCGATGATGTCTGGGGTGCATAGCTCCCCGATCTTGCGTTCTTCCGGTGGTTGGTCACCCATTGGTGGAGGTCGATTCTCCCGCGGACTTTGAGGTGGTGAATTCTTCGGAGATTCCTCGCGATCCTTTGTCTTCCGACTCCGAATCTACAAAATCCAGCTTTTTAGCTTGATGTGCTTCGCGTCTCCTTAGCCTCGTAAAGTTTTTTCGGATCATCCACAAAATTATTGGGTTTGTTGGAGAGGTAGCCGTCCATCTCCCGTTAGGGTTAGCAATAAACAAAGTATGCAAAAAAACTAGAAAACAAAACAAATCTATAAAGACTAGAGTTAGACAAACTAGATTAGATGTATTTTGAGGATGATCAAAATTTAGTAGATGCAAAAATAAAACAAAATCAGTACTGAAAATTACAAAAAAAAAGCAATAAAAAATCAAATCTTGATCACTTGTTCCCCGGCAACGGCGCCAGAAAAAGGGGCTTGTTGACGGTTAATAATTGTATCAAAGTTCGTTCGTGACTCGCAAGCGTACAAGTCTCCCGTCGTAGTCAAGGGACCCTTCTTCCCTCGAGTGGTGAACCCAAGGTATCGAATCCGTGGAACAAATGTGTGACGCAAGACTTAATCTATTAAAGCCAAGTAATCTTCAATCTTCGATAAAAACCTAATGCATCTAAGTTAAAGACACAAAACAGATCTAATCTACTAAAAACCGGAGAAAACAAAGTAAGATTGGGTAGATAAACCGATCTAGAGGGATCGGGGTAAGCCTTTTGTTGAAGTTCCAAGCAAGAGAAGAAGTAGCAAATCGAATCTTAATAGAAGCCTCTTTAAATCGTGGTTTCCCGTCTATATCCGAAAACATCCGCCTTTCGAGACCCCCGTTCGTCACAACGTATCCCTATTCATGCGGGGAGCTTAGGGCGAGTCAAAAGACAAGTCGAGATTCTCTCGGAAGATCCGGCGTGTACCTCTAGCCACCGCGGCTACAAGAACACCCTATGTAATCTATCGTACGAATAGAATTGGAATAAGCAAAGCCGATCGAAAAACGAAATCTTCGAGGAAACACTTGATCGCTGGGAAAAGATTCAACTTGATAATTCAACTATAACAATGATACATACACAAGATCACCACCGGGATCCTTCCTTGATCTTGCTTCTAGCTCCGGAACTCCGACGTGGTCTTCCATGCAAGGTTCCCACGTCGGCTAGGGAAACCCTAGTCAACTAGCTCGACCCTCTCCTCTCCGACATGGTGTCCCTCTCTTCTCTCGCTTCTCGGCGGCCGAAGACGAAATCTTCTCCTCGTGGCTCTCGGTCGGGGGACTATAAATAGCCCGATTGGCGGCTAGGGCAAAGGAGGACGGATTTGGGCCCAAAATGGGCCGGGCCGGCCGACCGGACCGGGCCGGCCGGCCCGGGCCCATTTAGGCCCGGCACCGTGGGCTCCTTTGCCCGACGTCGGTTCCCTTGCTTCCCGGATGTTTCCCCCTTCGCATGTGGGTCCATGTCGTCGGTTTCTCTCCGAATTGGACTCAACTCCTTGTCTTGCAAGATTCAAAGCACTTTTCCGGTCGGGTCCCCGGAGTCCGTCGTCTTCTCGGATCAAGTCCCCGGCTTCTTGGAGTTAAGTTTGCTTCATTGCATGACTTGTACGGGGCTTCAAGGTCTTGTCATGAGGTGCTTGATGAACTTATCCCGAAAGTCTTGCATTCAACACTAAATCCCTGCATAAACATTAAACTCCAAAACCGACATGCACACGTGAACTTGTTATACCACGGGGGTTAGTACCAATGGATAAGGTATAAAACTCATGCCAACACCGAAGGTAAACTCATGGCTAGGTTGACGGATTTTCACCGTCAACAGTCAGTTCTACCCTTGACCCGAAATAGGAAGTGGTGCTCGTCGACTTCCTCCGCGCCAACGCCGACATCTTCGCGTGGAGCCCCTCGGACATGCCAGGCATCCCGAGGGAGGTCACCGAGCACTCCCTTGACATCCTACCTCACTCCCGCGCCGTGCAGCAACGGCTGCGCCGCTTCGACGAGGAGCAGCGCCAGGCGATCAGAGTAGAGCTGCGGAAGCTCCTCGAGGCTGGGTTCATCAAGGAAGTGTTCCACCCCACTTGGCTAGCTAATCCTGTATTAGTAAAGAAAAAGAATGGGAAGTGGCAGATGTGTGTAGACTACACTAGTCTTAATAAAGCATGTCCTAAAGTTCCTTTTCCTTTGCCACGGATCGGTCAAATTGTTGACTCGACCGCCGGGTGTGAACTCCTCTGTTTCCTTGACGCCTATTCCGGGTACCACCAAATAAAAATGAAGGAGTCCGACCAGCTCGCGACTTCGTTCATTACGCCGTTCGGGATGTACTGCTACGTAACGATGCCGTTCGGCCTCCGAAACGCGGGCGCAACATACCAGCGAAGTATGCAGCACGTCTTCGGAGACCACATCGGGCGAACAGTTGAGGCGTACGTAGATGATATAGTCGTGAAAACCAGGAAGGCAGACGACCCTGTTAGCGACCTTCGCATCGCGTTCGGCTGCCTACGGGCCAACGGAGTGAAGTTGAATCCCGAAAAATGTGTCTTTGGCGTGCCGCGGCATCGAGGCCAACCCCGAAAAGGTTGCAGCCCTCGAACGAATGGGTCCGATTCGGAACCTTAAGGGGGTTCAGAGGGTGTTGGGGTGCCTTGCCGCCTTGAGCCGCTTCATCTCGCGGCTCGGCGAGAAGGGCTTGCACCTCTACCGGCTCCTCAAGAAGCATGAGCGTTTTTCCTGGACCGTCGAGGCCCAGAAGGCGCTTGATAAGCTGAAAGCGTCCCTTGCCCACGCCCCAATCCTCACTCCGCCGCAAGACAGCGAGCCTCTATACCTCTACGTGGCCGCGACTACCCAAGTGGTCAGCGCAGTCATCGTGGTGGAGCACGCTGAGGAGGGGCACGCTTTGCCGGACCAGCGGCCGGTGTACTACATCAGCGAAGTCTTGTCCGAGACCAAGGCGCGCTACCGACAAGTCCAGAAGCTGCTCTACGCAGTGGTTCTCGCACGGCGCAAGCTTCGCCACTACTTCAAGGCTCACCCGGTCACGGTGGTTTCCTCCTTTCTGCTAGGAGAAATCATCCAGAACCCGGATGCAGCAGGCAGGATCGCGAAATGGTCGGTAGAGCTGATGGGCGAAACGCTCGCCTACACCCTGCGCAAGGCCATTAAGTCCCAAATCTTGGCAGATTTCGTCGCCGAGTGGACGGACACGCAGTTGCCGCCGCCACAGATCCAGGCTGAGTGCTGGACTCTGTACTTCGACGGCCCGGTGATGAAGACAGGCGCAGGTGCGGGCCTGCTCTTCGTCTCACCCCTCGGGGAGCACATGCGATACGCCGTGCGCCTCCACTTCCTCGCGTCAAACAACATGGCTGAGTACGAGGCCCTACTCTGCGGCCTTAAAATCGCCACTGAAATAGGCATCAAACGCCTCGACGTGCGGGGGGACTCGCAGCTCGTGATCGACCAGGTCATGAAAAACGCGAACTGCCACGACGACAAGATGGAGGCTTACTGCAAGGCCGTGCGAGCTTTCGAGGACAAGTTCTATGGCATCGAGCTCAACCACGTGCCCTGCCGGTACAACGAGGAGGCGGAAGAACTCGCCAAGATCGCGTCAGGGCGGATCACCATCCCCCCGAACGTTTTCGCGCGGGACATCGCCCAGCCGTCCGTCAACCTCGAGCCGCACCCCTCGAGCTGCGAGGAACCCTCGGGGGCTCCCTCGAGTCCATCGAGCGCAGAGCCCATGGACGAGGACCCCTCGAACGAGGTGTACATGCTCTCCCTGCTCGAGGGGTATGGCGCCGACGAGGCCGAAGCCATGGACATTGAGCCGGTTCCCAGCGAAAGGGACTGGCGCGACAAATACATCGCCTGGATGGCTCGAGGGGAACTCCCCTCGGAACGATCTGAGGCCAGGCGCATCGCCAGGATGGCCAAGACTTTCGCCCTCATCGACGGCGAGCTGTACAAGCGCGCTGCCTCCGGCATCCTGCAGTGATGCGTGCCCATCCCCCAGGGGCGCGAGCTCCTCCGGGACATACACGCGGGCATATGCGGCCACCACGCCGCACCCCGCACCATCGTGGGCAATGCGTTCCGCCAGAGCTTTTACTGGCCCACCGCGGTCGCTGACGCCAGCGAGATCGTGTGCACCTGCAAAGGGTGCCAGTTCTACGCCCGCAAGTCCAACCTCCCAGCGCACGTCCCGCAGACCATCCCCGTCACGTGGCCTTTTGCCGTGTGGGGGCTGGACATCGTTGGGCCCTTGCGAAAGGCGCCCGGGGGCTACACCCACCTATTGGTCGCTATTGACAAGTTCTCCAAGTGGGTGGAGGTACGCCCCATCACGAACCTCAGGGCAGAGCAGGCGGTGACGTTCTTCACCGACATTGTCTACCGCTTTGGAGTGCCCAACTCCATCATCACTGACAACGG
Organism: Cenchrus americanus; assembly: GCA_947561735.1. Taxonomy (NCBI): domain Eukaryota; kingdom Viridiplantae; phylum Streptophyta; class Magnoliopsida; order Poales; family Poaceae; genus Cenchrus; species Cenchrus americanus. The sequence goes on from OX387240.1 coordinate 67,688,020, forward strand.
GTCCCAATTCATGGGCAGAAAGTTCCTGAAGTTTTGCGACAAGTTCCACATCCGTGTGAACTGGGCAGCCGTGGCGCACCCACAGACCAACGGTCAGGTGGAGTGTGCCAACGGCATGATTCTACAAGGCCTTAAGCCCAGAATTTTTGACCGGCTGAATAAGTCTGGTCGAAAGTGGCTCCAGGAGCTGCCGACGGTTGTGTGGAGCCTCAGGACCACCCCAAGCAGGGCCACCGGGTTCACCCCATTCTTCTTAGTCCATGGCGCCGAGGCCATCCTCCCCACGGACTTAGAGTACGGGTCGCCCAGAGTCCAGGGCTACGACGAAGGTGCCAACCAGCGAGCCCGCGAGGACTCGCTGGACCAACTGGATGAGGTACGCACCGTGGCCCTGATGCATTCCGCGAGATACCAGCAGTCCCTAAGGCGCTATCAAGCCTGGAAGGTGCGACGACGGGACTTCAGTGAGGGGGACCTGGTCCTAAGACTACGACAAGACAACCGAGGCCGCCACAAGCTATCGCCCCCATGGGAGGGGCCCTATGTCGTGGTGAAGGTGCTCAAGCCCGGCACGTACAAGCTAGCCAACGAGGACGGCGAAGAACTCACAAACGCTTGGAACATCCAGCAACTACGTCGCTTCTACCCTTAGCTAGGATTTCCAAGTTTTTTGTTGTAAATTACATGCCCAACACCCTAGTTGGCAGCATAAATGTAAATAACAGCAAGTTAATAAAGCTAAAGGGCAACTTGGCTTTCCCCAGAAAACCAAGTCATCCTCGGGGGCTACTGCAGAGGGCATCCCCCCCAGAAAATGGTCCCATTTTTCACAAAAAATTCAACTCACAAGCGCGCTAAAGTATGTTTTGACCTTGGCCTCGAGCGAATCCAGGCGGGGCGTGTCGGGGACAGCCCTAGGGGTCCCCTTAAACAACTGGGAAACCCCCACTTAAAACCCGCAACAGAGCCAAAGCCAAACACGCCTCGCTTAACCATGCAGGACACGGCCCACGCCGCAGAGACCCCGACGGCCCACCGAGGCGGCCCACTCGAAGATCCCCTCGAGCAGGCTTCGCCTCGCTCGAGGATGCGCGCCTCCCTCGGGCGGGCTCCGCCCGTTCGAGGGGGTGCGCTACCTCGAGCGGGATCGGCCTCGCTCGAGGGACCGCTCCGCCCTCGAACGGGGGCTCGCCTCGCTCGAGGGCGTTCCGCACGCGCGCGCCCCGCTCCCATACGCGGGCATTTAATGCCCCGACAACGGCGGGGCGGCGCCATCATGCGCCTGGGGCTCGCACCCCGGTGCCGCCGCACCAACTCCCCAGGAGGGAGCCCATCCCCGCCACTGTGGGGGGGACTGTGCGGCGTGGCCGGTGCCAGTCCCGTGACGCCGCGCCGCCTGCTCTGGTACGGCTAACGCGCCGAACCCTCGAAGGGGGGCCGGCTGCACCCTCGACTTGCTTTCTTGTGACCTTGCAGGGTTAGGTGGAGGCGCTAGGCCGGTGGGACGCCATCCCTGCCACTGTTAACGGCATGGCTGCCGCCCCCGCGCGTACGAACCCACGCTGGGCGCTGTGGCAACAGCCCCAGCGCTGTGGAGCGTGCGGGAACGGGACGCCGCCTTACCTGCCACTGTGCCCCGTACGGACCGACGTCAGCAACTCCCTCGAGCCCATCTGAAGACATCACAGCCGTCCGCTGCCCTTCTACCCTCGAAGCCGCCACTGTTCGGGTACAAGATACGCCATGATGGCCGGATCGCTGCAAGGATCGTCCGGGCGGCCGCCTACTCTATAGCATAGCACATCACGCTCCCTCACGTAGCTAAATAGCGCGGCGCGCATGTGATTCGCTCTCTCCTTGGTCTATAAAAGGAGGACGAACCCCCCTGCCGCAGGGGATGGACGGACGGACACGAGACACGACGACGAACACACGACACAACACAACACGAGACAGGCCGCGCCACTGTTGACGGTTAATAATTGTATCAAAGTTCGTTCGCGACTCGCAAGCGTACAAGTCTCCCGTCGTAGTCAAGGGACCCTTCTTCCCTCGAGTGGTGAACCCAAGGTATCGAATCCGTGGAACAAATGTGTGACGCAAGACTTAATCTATTAAAGCCAAGTAATCTTCAATCTTCGATAAAAGCCTAATGCATCTAAGTTAAAGACACAAAACAGATCTAATCTACTAAAAACCGGAGAAAACAAAGTAAGATTGGGTAGATAAATCGATCTAGAGGGATCGGGGTAAGCCTTTTGTTGAAGTTCCAAGCAAGAGAAGAAGTAGCAAATCGAATCTTAATAAAAGCCTCTTTAAATCGTGGTTTCCCGTCCAAATCCGAAAACATCCGCCTTTCGAGACCCCCGTTCGTCACAACGTATCCCTATTCATGCGGGGAGCTTAGGGCGAGTCAAAAGACAAGTCGAGATTCTCTCGGAAGATCCGGCGTGTACCTCTAGCCACCGCGGCTACAAGAACACCCTATGTAATCTATCGTACGAATAGAATTGGAATAAGCAAAGCCGATCGAAAAACGAAATCTTCGAGGAAACACTTGATCGCTGGGAAAAGATTCAACTTGATAATTCAACTATAACAATGATACATACACAAGATCACCACGGGATCCTTCCTTGATCTTGCTTCTAGCTCCGGAACTCCGATGTGGTCTTCCTTGCAAGGTTCCCACGTCGGCTAGGGAAACCCTAGTCAACTAGCTCGACCCTCTCCTCTCCGAGATGGTGTCCCTCTCTTCTCTGCTTCTCGGCGGCCGAAGACGAAATCTTCTCTGCGTGGCTCTCGGTCAGGGGACTATAAATAGCCCGATTGGCGGCTAGGGCAAAGGACGACGGATTTGGGCCCAAAATGGGCCTGGGCCGACCGGGACCGGGCCGGCCGGCCCGGGCCCATTTAGGCCCGGGCCCGTGGGCTCCTTTGCCCGACGTCGGTTCCCTTGCTTCCTGGATGTTTCCCCCTTCTGCATGTAGGTCCATGTCGTCGGTTTCTCTCCGAATTGGACTCAACTCCTTGTCTTGCAAGATTCAGCACTTTTCTGGTCAGGTCCCTGGAGTCTGTCGTCTTCTCGGATCAAGTCCCCGGCTTCTTGGAGTTAAGTTTGCTTCATTGCATGACTTGTTCAGGGCTTCAAGGTATTGTCATGAGGTGCTTGATGAACTTATCCCGAAAGTCTTGCATTCAACACTAAATCCCTGCATAAACATTAAACTCCAAAACCGACATGCACACGTGAACTTGTTATACCACGGGGGTTAGTACCAATGGATAAGGTATAAAACTCATGCCAACACCGAAGGTAAACTCATGGCTAGGTTGACGGATTTTCACCGTCAACATCTCCCCCATGCTTAAACCTTGCTCGTCCTCGAGTAAGCCTTCGATGGATATCATCATTGCTAAACAATGTTTAAACTTTGCACTTGATTACACATGAGAAAACATAATGCTCTCAAAATTTTAATTCATTAAAGTTCCATAATGTACTAGCCTTCATCTCTACGGAGGGTAGATTCTTATTAAGCTTATCCCACAAGTATTAACATGCTCACAAAGTTTTAAATAGATCTCAGAATTTTTGAAATGAAGAACGAGATAAAGAAAAACTAAACCAAATTCACAAATTTAAATCATCTCATGTATTGCTCATGAACTCTCATCTCACTTGTCTCTCAAGCCTATATATTCTACTCCTTTCCCTCTCATATATATGTGGTAGGCTTTATATGGAGCTTTGGGAAAGTTTAGTCCTAACAAGATTTTATAAATGAGATGTTGTCAAAACAAGACAAGCTTCTCATGGTCTTACCGAGACTCGTCAAAAAGGTCATTGGAAAATAATGTTAAATCAAGGAGGGGAAAGAGAAAAACACACACTTTAGATAGGTGGACATGTGCAAATGGCAAAGAATGATCCCGAGGCACAAAGGAAGTCCTCGTTATCGGATTGCACATGGTTGGAAAAATGAGAATGGATCTTTTTATCTTGAAGCCTTGAATGCACTCTTAGAGAACCGGGGAGTTCACTTTACGCACATATATATTTTTTTCTTTCTCATATTTCTCATTCTTTTCTTTCTTTCTTTCTTTCTTTCTTATATATATATATATATATTTTTACCTCGAAAGTCATGAATATCGCTGGATTTTTTTTTCTTTCATCATTATATATATTTTTTTAAATACTCCCTTTTGAACTCTAAAACTGCACCGTACCTACCTCCTCCCCCATGCTTAGACGTTGCTCGTCCTCGAGCAAAGAGGCGAAAAATAAGGTAGGTACCGGAGATATTTTTCCTTGGAGAGATACTTGACATCTTCAACGTTGGCACCGTCTTGCGATCTTCCTTGAATTGATGATCCATTCTCAACGATAGGTTGTGGTCAAGGAGGTAATCACAAAAGATGATATTTGGTTTAAGGGTGGATATCCGGCGAAGTTTGTGAGATCACCGATGTGGGGATACACAATGCACGGATAAAAGGCTAGCAAAAAGATAGATACGCAAAAACGGAATGACCAGCTTCTTAGTCTCGGGCCAGAGAAATCATGGCCTGCAATAACGCACTCAAAAATAAATCTTGTACACTAAGGTTTATGCACTCAAATATATATAAGGCTTTGGATAGGTTGAGCAACACACAAGTGATATTTGTGACAAGGTTAGCTATATTTTTGAGCATAAAAGACATCTTTAATCTATTCATAACTTGAGAGCACATAAAACACTATGGGTCTTTATTTTAATCATAACCTCCACTGAAAATTAAGCTAGCATTTAAATAAATTCAGATCTGTATTTTTAAGAGAGCACTAGCTTAAACATGCATAAATCGACTACAAAGATGAATAAAGCTGCAATTTTAATCATATATCATCATGGCACGAATTTTGTAACTTTTCCAATGATATAATCAAGGTGGTGACTTTATTAATGGTGATATCAAGTTGAAATACACACTGAAAATAAACAAACATGCTTGCTGAAATTTAAATAAAAACAGAAAAATACTACGCAAACACACATAAGCAAAAGCTGAAAATTACAAAGAAAAAGAAAAGAAAAGAAAACTAAAGTTCCTAAATCTTCTAGTCCTCCGCCGGTGGTTGATGTTGATAGTCTTGATAATAATACCCTTGCTCATAATATGGTTGGACACTTCCTCTGATGAATTGATTTGGCTCCACAAGGTGAAGGCGTCCAAGTTCAAAGGCAATATTTGCGTTGCCTTCACCGAGTTGAGCTGCGTTAGCTTGGATGGTTGCGATGTTTTGAGCATTTCTTGCAGCATACCCTCCAATAATGGCCATGCTTTGTTGTGGTTGGGGATGATGAGCGTAGGACTCCGCGAAGTTAGCGTTGGGCACAACATAATTTTGTGGGGGTACCGGTGCACCACCCCCCCCATGCTTGTTGTTGAGACCCTCCGTAATAACTTGGCGGAGGAGGGACTCCGCCGAATGGTTGCACATTGGGTTGTGCTTCACTCGCCTGTGCGGAGGATGTTCCCTCCTCTACGATCCTTCCTCTTTTGTTCTTCCTCGCAGGGACAAGTAGTCCCTCTTCCAACCAATCTTCCCTTCCTTCGGTGAAAAGCCTAAGCCTCTCATTCGGAAGGGGTAGGTTCACTATGGCCAACCGATAACCTCCTCTCTCATCTCCACTAATGTACTTGCCTTGCCGCAAATACTCAAAACCGAGAGAGGTACCACGCAAAAGGTGAGCGGGGTTTCTTGCGATCCCCGCCGCAAGGAAAAGGCCAACATGGAGAGGTAACACCCCGAACCAATATTACCCGCCCCCGATGTTGCTTCACAACACCAACGGTTGATCATGAGGTAAGAGGGGTCAATTGGCTGCCCGGCAATTAAAGCCGAGTATAGCCAATTCAACTCCGTGTCGGTCACCTTTGTTTCCTTCATCCTCCCCAATACCCTCTTGCACATCCAAGAGTGAAATATCCGGATAATGGGGTTGCGGATGCAATTGCGTTGTTGATGGGCTTCTCACGGAGATCATGTTCCAAAATCCCGCCAACATGCGGGTGGCACGTCAACTTTCTCCGGAGCTCCCTTGTGGAATCCAAGCGGCTCCCTTACGTGCTCGTAGGGAACCACTTGCTCGATTCCCTCCAAACGGAATGACAAGCTTTGCACCCCATCATCATCAACGATGGGTGCAATAGTCATCAAAATTTCCAAGGCGTAACCCAAATGGGTGTCCACCGATATTCCGTTGGAGAACCGCACCCATCCGAGGTGCCCCAACATGTAGTATATGTCGGTGCAAAAACCCAAGGTGTAGAGTGCTTGGTCGTCGAACTCGACGTTCGGCACAAGCCTCTTCTCAAGATTGGCGAGCCTCTCCTCCTCCTCCGCCGACAAGATGATGAAGCCGTACGAAGATTGTGTCGGGGTGTAAGGAGGTGGTGCGGTTGAGCGAGTCGATCGTCGTGGTGGCGCGGGCTGCTCCTCCGTGTGCCCACGAGGTTCGGTGAACCTCATGGAAGTGCTTCTCGCAGCCCTCATACCACCAAGGAGGAGAGCGTCGTTCCTCCTCGGTGGTGCCGTGTCCGTCTCCATGCTCCGGGAGACTCGGAACCGAGTGCCTCCTCGAAGACGTGGTTGATGACGGCTTGGATGACGACGAACTCTTCTTCTTGGAGAAGAGACTTGTGGTCTTCTTCCACATGGTTGCTGCACTCTTTCTTCAACTAAAATTCCGGGTTGCAACCGGTAAACTAGGCACTTAAACTCTTTGCTTCGGATGTGGACTTTGAGTGGATTAAGGATGTGGATTTTTCTTGAGCTATCAAGCTTGGGATGGTTGGCTAAGTCTACGGAGGTTACGAGCACACAAACTTGAACACACAAACAAGGGAAGGAGAGGGAAGCTTGCCTGCGGAAAACGGGCGCCGGGGGCTCCTTATATAGGGCGGGCCGGCCGGCCTGGGCCGGCCGGCCCGGGGCTCCTCCGGTTCCTCCTCGGCGCGTCTTTCTCCCGGCACGATCATTTCGCCTCGCAACTTTCCCTGCCCGCGTGCTCCACGAGTTGCACCGCCCAAACGCTCTCGTCCACTCCTTTTCTTGAATTATTGGCCCTCCCACTTGATGCTCCATGCTTTGGGTCATGTCCATGCTCCCTAGCTCCACTTGCTTCACATGCCACCATGAAAATCCTGCAAAGTTGATGCTTGCTGCCCACCATGCTTGTCCTTTGCATGTGGAATTGGTGAAAGTTGATAAAAGGGGGATCCAATGGTGCATGCATGATTAATTCAAACTAGTTGCCTCCATTTAGGTGTGTTTAAGGTTAAGCACTCCTCTAATTCGAAATTTAAAATATTTTTCAGAGCCATGCGAGAGCTCAAGCATAATTTTAGAGAAGTTTTTAAACCATTAAAAACAAATGTAAGTCGAAAATATTTTTCGACTACGTCGATTTCGGTCTCACCGGTATAGTTTGCTTTCATCGGTTGAGAGCGAACGTTTTCCGGCTTGATCATGGGGGCATAGGTTTAGGTTCTAATTTTGGCTAAATAAGAAAGATTTTGAATAAAACAAAATTAGAATAGGCTTAGAAAAATTCTAATCCTAGAGAAACCAAGGATAAAATTTTTTAAAACCAACCAAAAGCTTCGATTTCTAGGTTCACGCGAGTCCTACCACGTGCTGAATTTTATTAACACTTAAACATAAATCGTGGCTCTACTCGTGTGGTTTTAGCATGAAAAATGAGTCAACCTCAGCACCATAATGAGGGTGAAAGGTTGAGTTAAGGTTCTGAAATTATTTGGTTGAGGGGTTTCTCGAAAAGAAAAGAATCAAACAAGCACATAGGAGGGTTCATGCAAAGGGTTTATGATAAAGCAAACATTCAATCAAGAATTATGTCTCTAATATTGTTCAACCACTTCTAAGTCTAATGTCTTTGCGTAGTAAAACTCAAAAACTAAATTATTAAAAATACTCGAAAAACCTGGAATCGGGTTGTCCTCCCGGTAGCTTATTCTTGACTCGACGAAACGGGTTGCCTCCCGCCTAGCGCTTCGTTTATAGTCTATAGCTAGACTTCTTCACTTGATTACTCCGGATCAACGCTCTTTGCGGGCGTTGCAATCTTGGGTACCCACCTCCGCACCATCTTGGGCGCGGGCTTGTCTTTCAGCTTAGTTGGCTTAGTCATCTTTTTGGTCTTTACAGGCGGCTTCTCTTCCTTTGTCTTGACGGATGCAACACCTTCTTTGATTTTCGTTACGTTCACTTTTTCGGCTCCTTCTTCTTTTTCAGCCCCTCCGTTTGTTTTGGTTCTCCCTTCACTCCAATCATGTTGCATGCCTCAATCCTTGGACGGAACTTGAAGGAACTCCTTTCTCCGTTGATATCGAACATGATCTCCCCCTTGCCAACATCAATAGTAGCTCCCACGGTCTTGAGGAACGGCCTCCCTAGGATGAGCGGCGGCTTCTCCCTCTCTCCCATCTCGAGCACAACAAAGTCGACGGGGATGAAGTGGTGTTCAATCTTCACGGGTACATCTTCAGCAATGCCCAAGGGATAGCGAATGGAGTTGTCACCCAACTCCAAACATATTCCCGTAGGCTCCATTGGTAGGCGTAGCTTCTCGAACACATCCCTCGGCATGACACTCACACTAGCTCCAAGGTCACATAACGCCTTCTCGAAGTTGAAAGAACCAACTGAACATGGAATTGTAGGGCACCGGGGTCTTTTTGTTTCTCTAGCCCATAAGCAATAGCCGCACTACACTCCTCGGACATTTTGACATGATCTACCCCGAGTGTTGCTATCTCATATTTATTTGCAAGTATGTCTTTAAAGTAACGAGAATATGTAGGTACTTGTAGGGCATCTAGTAATGGCATGTTGATGCTAAGTCTACGCACAACTTCCACAAACTTCCCAAAGTGGTTGTCAAGTTTACCTCGGAAGTAGCGTGGCTTGAGTTGCGGTATCCTCGTGTCTTCCTCCGGCATCTCGAATTCGGGTTCCTCGGTGACGATCCCCGTAACCTTCTCTTTAGCAACTCCTTCCACCTCGGTGGATGGTTTAAGCTTCCTTGCTCCCGCGGAACGTTCCGGATCTTCGGTCTCCTTCCCCCGAACGCGTTTGAATGGCCTTCGCCGATTCGGGACATTTGGGTTGTCCGGAAGCTTCCCTTCATCATTAGTGAGGCGCCCCGCAAGTTGTCCCACTTGCGTCTCGAGCATCTTCATCATGTTGAGCACTTGATGATTGGAACTTCCGACCTCCGTCACTTTGCTATCGATGTTCTCCAACACCTTGTCTATGGTCTTGAACTTGGTGACGGTGTCCTTGTTGATCTTAGCTTGCTCATCCATGAACTCCTTCAATTGTATCCGAAGCGGAACCGCGTTAGGAATAGATGAGCTTGCATTAAATTGAGGCCTACCTTGCCGTAGCGGAAGTTCGGCAATTCTCCCTTCCTCATGTAGTCGAGCACTTTGGCTTCCTCCGGACAATCTTTGCGGACATGGCCATATTCTCCACATTCTTCGCATGTGGACCTTGCTTCGGCGGCCTTCAAGTCTTGAGCCTCTTTCTTTTCCATCTCCATCTTCTCCAACCTTCTCATGAGCGAGTCGATCTTGCCTTCAAGTATGTCTTCCTTCTCCACTTGCAAGACTCCTTTGACGTTCCCCATGGGTTGAGCCGGATGTAGGCGCCCGGATGACGCCCACGTGTCATTATCCGCGACCTTCTTGAACGAGCGTGAAAGCTTCCGTCGGTGTGAGCTCGATGATAGATCTCCCCGCCGATGCATCGATGATCGTCCTTGACGCCATGGTGAGTCCTTGATAGAACTTTTGCACGAGGTCTTCTTTCGGGAACTTGTGATGTGGAACCGCCGGGTGTACTCGTTGAAGCGCTCGAATGCCTCCGAGATAGTTTCGTAGGATATTGAACAAAGGTGGCAATCTTATTACGCAAGCTTTGAGTTTTACCACCGTGAGTAGTATTCCTTCATGAAAGCCTTCATCAACGTGTTCCAATTTTGCACCGTCTCCGCCGGTTGAGAGTGGAACCATTGCAAAGCCTTCCCGAGTAGTGAGAACGGAAAAAGCCTTGCCCTCATTTGATCTTGAGTCACCCCATCCATGTTGAAAGTCTGACATAGTTGAATGAATGCTTGGAGGTGAAGGTTCGGATCCTCTTTGCCGGTGAAGGGTGAATGTTGCACCATGCGGATTGTTGAGGTCTTGATCTCGAACGGTCTTCCGATCTCCTCGAGGTTCAAGGTTGGTAGGTCGATGATGTCTGGGGTGCATAGCTCCCCAATCTTGCGTTCTTCCGGTGGTTGGTCACCCATTGGTGGAGGTCGATTCTCCCGCGGACTTTGAGGTGGCGAATTCTTCGGAGATTCCTGCGATCCTTTGTCTTCCGACTCCGAATCTACAAAATCCAGCTTTTTAGCTTGATGTGCTTCGCGTCTCCTTAGCCTCGTAAAGTTTTTCCGGATCATCCACAAAATTATTGGGTTTGTTGGAGAGGTAGCCGTCCATCTCCTGTTAGGGTTAGCAATAAACAAAGTATGCAAAAAAAACTAGAAAACAAAACAAATCTATAAAGACTAGAGTTAGACAAACTAGATTAGATGTATTTTGAGGATGATCAAAATTTAGTAGATGCAAAAATAAAACAAAATCAGTACTGAAAATTACAAAAAAAAGCAATAAAAAATCAAATCTTGATCACTTGTTCCCCGGCAACGGCGCCGAGGAAAAAGGGGCTTGTTGACGGTTAATAATTGTATCAAAGTTCGTTCGCGACTCGCAAGCGTACAAGTCTCCCGTCGTAGTCAAGGGACCCTTCTTCCCTCGAGTGGTGAACCCAAGGTATCGAATCCGTGGAACAAATGTGTGACGCAAGACTTAATCTATTAAAGCCAAGTAATCTTCAATCTTCGATAAAAGCCTAATGCATCTAAGTTAAAGACACAAAACAGATCTAATCTACTAAAAACCGGAGAAAACAAAGTAAGATTGGGTAGATAAACCGATCTAGAGGGATCGGGGTAAGCCTTTTGTTGAAGTTCCAAGCAAGAGAAGAAGTAGCAAATCGAATCTTAATAAAAGCCTCTTTAAATCGTGGTTTCCCGTCCAAATCCGAAAACATCCGCCTTTCGAGACCCCCGTTCTGTCACAACGTATCCCTATTCATGCGGGGAGCTTAGGGCGAGTCAAAAGACAAGTCGAGATTCTCTCGGAAGATCCGGCGTGTACCTCTAGCCACCGCGGCTACAAGAACACCCTATGTAATATATCGTACGAATAGAATTGGAATAAGCAAAGCCGATCGAAAAACGAAATCTTCGAGGAAACACTTGATCGCTGGGAAAAGATTCAACTTGATAATTCAACTATAACAATGATACGTACACAAGATCACCACCGGGATCCTTCCTTGATCTTGCTTCTAGCTCCGGGAACTCCGATGTGGTCTTCCTTGCAAGGTTCCCACGTCGGCTAGGGAAACCCTAGTCAACTAGCTCGACCCTCTCCTCTCCGAGATGGTGTCCCTCTCTTCTCTGCTTCTCGGCGGCCGAAGACGAAATCTTCTCTGCGTGGCTCTCGGTCAGGGGACTATAAATAGCCCGATTGGCGGCTAGGGCAAAGGACGACGGATTTGGGCCCAAAATGGGCACTCGGGGCCGACCGGAGCGGGGCCGGCTGGGCCCGGGCCCATTTAGGCCCGGCCCGTGGGCTCCTTTGCCGACGTCGGTTCCCTTGCTTCCTGGATGTTTCCCCCTTCTTCATGTAGGTCCATGTCGTCGGTTTCTCTCCGAATTGGACTCAACTCCTTGTCTTGCAAGATTCAGCACTTTTCTGGTCAGGTCCCTGGAGTCTGTCGTCTTCTCGGATCAAGTCCTCGGCTTCTTGGAGTTAAGTTTGCTTCATTGCATGACTTGTTCGGGGGCTTCAAGGTCTTGTCATGAGGTGCTTGATGAACTTATCCCGAAAGTCTTGCATTCAACACTAAATCCCTGCATAAACATTAAACTCCAAAACCGACATGCACACGTGAACTTGTTATACCACGGGGGTTAGTACCAATGGATAAGGTATAAAACTCATGCCAACACCGAAGGTAAACTCATGGCTAGGTTGACGGATTTTCACCGTCAACGACCACGCACTTGCTCTCCAATTCTCCCACAACATCTTCGGCCACTCCATCGGGGACTTGGAGGCCACGCTTCCTCTCCCGCCTTGCTTGTAGCAGCCCCACTACGGGCACCCCGGTGCCGAGCAATATAGTGCCTTGAGCACACCCGCTGCGGACGTACGGCCGTCGGCGCGAACCGGGATAAACTCTGTGTCTCTTATTGCTTAGCATCGACCATTGAGGGATAGACCTTGGCGCTTATTACTGGTTAGTGTCGGGACCACATTCCGCACCGACAGTTGGCGCCCACCGTGGCGCAATCGAGCGCCTAAGGTCAATCCATCCTCAACTCCCTCCACGGTGATCCGCACTGAGTACCGCGGTACGCGTTACTGCATGGGCGGCTCGGACCCCCTCCTCGCCGGGTTTGAAATCCGGTTCGGGGGCCTGAACTTTCAGGCCACGGGGAACGGCTACCTGATGCGCCTCACCAACCGTGAGGAGCTCCGTGCGCGACGCCAGGCCGGGTCCGCTCCGGTCCCCGCTGCGTGCACCACCACGGCGCGGACGCCCGCCGGCGCGGACGGCGCGGGCCCGTCGACGCCACGACGCCGCCGCCGCTGCGGCCGGCGTTCGCGCCGGGCACGGTCCGAGCGACGGCGACCGAGCGCGCGCGCCTCTCAGCGCGGCGCGCCTGTCACCACGGCAACCACCGCCCCAGTGGGACAGCGCACGGTCTCCGGACCGCGCTTCCCCATTGGGCTGCGTGGTGCCACGACGGCCTACAACGCCAACGTCAACCCCACGATCCGCAGGGTTCCCCCTGGCCGTCACGTCTTCGTTGCCAGGGATCCTGGCGCCTTAGCGGGTGACAAATCGTCCCTGGGTTCCCTCGACGCATTGCCGCCCGCCAACCTCCACGGGTACGCAGAGTGGGACTTCTCCGACGTGCCGGACCCGGTCATGTTCAGGCGCTTCCTTGACGCTACGGACTACTGGTTCGGCTGCTCCGACGACTCCAGCACCGGGAGTTACGACCCCGCGCGGGGGAGTCTTTGCGTCGTCATCGCCAACGACCCGGCCAACGCCACCGGCGCGGTAGGCGCCGGCGACGGGGAGGTCACGCCCGCCCCGGGGGATCGCACCGCGCGCCGGGCGCGGGGCCAAGCACCCCTGCCGAGGCCAACGCCGACGCGCAGCTAGCCCAAGCTCGTGAGCTCGAGGCTATCTTTGGCGGAGGAGTACCGAACGGTGTGGGCCGCTCCGCGCCTCGATGGCTGGGGAAGCCTCCGCGCGCGGCGAACGCGCGCGGGAGCTGGGCAGACAGGCCCGCGACCGCATCAATGCCGACTTTAACGTCAACAACCCGGACGCGCCTCCGCGGACAAGTCAGAAGCTCATTGCCGCCGCGACGCTGTTGTGGGCTATGCCGGCACCCTCGACCCCTGAGGCACGGAACCTGCAATGCGAGGTGCAGGTTCTCATCGAGCAAGTGGCCGTCCAGCAGGCCGAAAGCTCGGCCTCACGTATCCGCCAGCAGGGTGATGCGCAAGGAGATGGGGCTGCGCAGGGGGGCGAACCCTCGGTCCATGCAGGTGAAGCTGCAGGGCGACCCATCAACCCAGGACGCGCACCAGCGAAGGAGCGGCTCCTCGACATGCGCAGGGCGCTGGACGGTGACGCCCGCAACGTCATCAACGCCCGTCGCACGAGCAGTGCGGATGCGCGGGCGGCGGTAGGCTACCACCCTCGACGGGGTGGATGCTACGACAGCGACGAAGACCGCTCTCCGACGCCGGAACCCCCGAGGACCCGTGTGTTCAGCCGGGAGATCCGCGCGGCGGCCTTCCCCCAACGCTTCCACCAACCCTCGACCATCGTCAAGTACAACGGGGAGACGGATCCCCGCGTGTGGCTCAACGACTACCGCACGGCGTGCCGGTGGGCGGGGCCACCGGCGACGAGGTCATCATCGCAACTTGCCCCTGCACCTCGGCGATTCGGCTCGGACGTGGCTCGAGCACCTACCCGCCGGCCCGGATCCACAGGCGGGACGATGCGGTACGCACGTTCGTGGGTAATTTCCGGGGCACGTACGTGCGCCACGGGAATTCCGGGACTCGCGCTCCTGCACCCGCGAAGCTCGGCGAGTCGGCTGCGGGACTTCATACGGCGCTTCTCCAAGCGGCGTACGAGCTCCCCGGCGTGGCGCAATCCGAGATTGTGCACGCCTTCCTCGAGGGCACCACGTGCCGGGACCTCGTGCGGGAGCTGGGACGCAGCCCGCCCGAGGACTCTAACGAGCTGTTCGACATCGCCACCAGCTTCGCCTCAGGAGAGGAGGCCGTGGGGGCGATCTTTGACGGCAAGAAGGGCAAGCGCTCGGACGATGCGTCCGCGGAGGGCAGCAAGTCCAGGGAGCCCCACCGCAAGGACAAGCGGGGCAAGAAGGGAAAGAAACCGCGCCACGAGGCGCGCGAGCAGGGGCGCGACGGCGATGATGCCGAGGCTCTTGCTGTTGACCCGGCTCGACGGGGCCCTCGACCGGCCCCTCGAGGTCCGAAAGTGTTCGACGACATGCTGAAAAAGCCATGTCCTTACCACAAGACCCCAGTTAACCACACCCTTGAGCAATGCGACATGCTCAAGAAGTTCTATGGCCGCGCCGCCGCGAAGGAAGCGGAGGCCAAGAAAGACGGAGGAGATGGCGACGCCGGCGGCTTCCCCGCCGTGGAGAACGTGTTCCTCATCTTCGGGGGACCCACCGTCGACATGTCGACCCACCAACGCAAGCGGGAGCGGCACGAGGTCCTCGCCGCGGAGAAGGCGCCTCCCTCCTTCCTCAGGCGGTCGGAGGACGCCATCACCTTCGGCGGGAAGACCATCCGAATCGCATCCCCAACCGGGCCGATGCCGGCGGTGGTCGACCCAATCATTGGGAACGCGCGGTTCTCAAAAGTCTTGATGGACGGGGGCAGCAGCCTCAACATCCTCTACGCGCATACGCTGCGCTTGCTGGGGATCGGGTTGGACCAACTGCAGCCCAACACGACGTCGTTCCATGGCGTCGCGCCAGGCAAGCGAGTCCAGCCCCTCGGGCGGATCGACCTGCCGGTCTGGTTTGGCATCGCGAAGAATTTCCACAAGGAAACGCTCACCTTCGAGGTGGTGGGGTTCAAGGGCGCCTACCATGCCATACTTGAGCGGCCCTGCTACGCCAAGTTCATGGCGGTCCCCAACTACACCTACTTGAAGATGAAGATGCCAGGACCAAACGGCATCATTACCGTGGGCTCGTCCATCGAGCACGCATTCGACTGCGACGTCGAGTGCGTAGAACATGCGGAAGCACTAGCGCTGGATGAAGCGCTGGTGACCACCTTGGAGAAGATGGTCAACGAGGACCTCGACTCCAACAAGCACACCGGCAACTTCGAGGCCGCGGAGCAGACCAAGGAGGTGCCCCTCGACCCCGCCGCCCCCGAGGGCAAGGCGTTGAGGGTCAGCTCCACCCTCGATCCAAAATAGGAAGTGGTGCTCGTCGACTTTCTCCGCGCCAACGCCGACATCTTCGCGTGGAGCACCTCGGATATGCCAGGCATCCCGAGGGAGGTCGCCGAGCACTCCCTTGACATCCTGCCTCACGCCCGCGCCGTGCAACAACGGCTCCGCCGCTTCGACGAGGAGCGGCGACGGGCTATCGGAGCGGAGCTGCGGAAGCTTCTCGAGGCCGGGTTCATCAAGGAGGTGTTCCACCCTACGTGGCTAGCAAACCCTGTACTTGTAAAGAAAAAGAACGGGAAATGGCGGATGTGTATAGACTATACTAGTCTCAATAAAGCATGTCCTAAAGTTCCCTTTCCTTTGCCGCGCATTGATCAAATCGTTGATTCAACGGCTGGGTGTGAGTTTCTTTGCTTCCTTGATGCCTACTCCGGGTATCATCAAATAAAGATGAAGGAGTCCGACCAGCTCACGACTTCGTTCATCACGCCGTTCGGGATGTTCTGCTACGTCACGATGTCGTTCGGCCTCCGAAACGCGGGTGCAACCTACCAACGTTGCATGCAACACGTTTTCGGAGATCACATCGGGCGGACGGTCGAGGCGTATGTGGACGACATCGTCATAAAAACCAGGAAGGCGGACGACCTGGTTGGCGACCTTGGCATCGTGTTCGGCTACCTACGGGCCAATGGGGTCAAATTAAACCCCGAAAAGTGTGTCTTTGGAGTGCCGCGAGGCATGCTCCTAGGATACATTGTCTCCCAACGGGGCATCGAGGCCAACCCCGAGAAGGTTGCGGCCCTCGAACGAATGGACCCGATCCGGGACCTCAAAGGGGTGCAAAAGGTGCTGGGGTGCCTCGCCGCCCTGAGCCGCTTCATCTCGTGGCTCGGCGAGAAAGGCCTGCCCCTCTATCGCCTCCTCAAGAAGCAGGAGCGCTTCTCCTGGACCGCCGAGGCCCAGGATGCGCTCGATAAGCTGAAGGCGTCCTTGACCCACGCCCCGATCCTCACGCCGCCGCAGGACGGCGAACCCCTGCAGCTCTACGTGGCCGCAACCACCCAGGTGGTCAACGCCATTATCGTGGTGGAGCGCACGGAGGAAGGGCACGCCCTGCCGGTCCGGGCGGCCGATCTACTACATCAGCGAGGTCTTGTCTGACACCAAGACGCGCTACCCCCAGGTCCAAAAGCTGCTGTATGCGGTGGTCCTCGCGCGGCGCAGACTCCGCCATTACTTCGAGGCCCACCCCGTCACAGTGGTCTCCTCCTTCCCGCTAGGGGAGATCATCCGCAATCCGGACGCGGCGGGCAGGATCGCCAAGTGGTCTGTGGAACTGATGGGTGAGACGCTCGCCTACGCCCCGTGCAAGGCCATCAAGTCCCAGATCCTGGCCGATTTCGTCGCTGAGTGGACGGATACGCAGCTGCCGCCGCCGCAGATCCAAGCGAGTGCCCGGACTGCGTATTTCGACGGCTCGGTGATGAAAACAGGGGCGGGCGCGGGCCTGCTCTTCGTGTCACCCCTCGGGGAGCACATGCGGTACGCAGTGCGCCTCCACTTCCCCGCGTCGAACAACATGGCTGAATACGAGGCCCTCCTTTGCGGCCTCAAGATCGCCATTGAGTTAGGCGTCAAACGCCTCAACGTGCGGGGGGATTCGCAACTCGTGATTGACCAGGTCATGAAGAACGCGAGTTGCCACGACGACAAGATGGAGGCCTACTGCAAGGCCGTGCAGGCCCTCGAAGACAAATTTTACGGCATCGAGCTCAATCACGTGCTCCGCCGGTACAACGAGGAGGCGGACGAGCTGGCCAAGATCACGTCCGGGCGGATCTCCGTCCCCCCGAACGTTTTTGCCCGCGATATCGCTCAGCCCTCGGTCGTCCTCGAGCCTCACCCCTCGAGCCACGCGGAACCCTCGGGGGCTCCCTCGGATCCAGCGGGTGCGGAACCCATGGACGAGGACCCCTCGAACGAGGCGTACGTGCTCTCCCTCCTCGAGGGGTATGGCTCCTACGAGGCCAACGTGATGGATATCGAGCCAACCCCTGTCAAGGCTGACTGGCGCGACAAGTATATCGCCTGGATGGCTCGAGGGGAGCTCCCCTCGGACCGGGCCACGGCCAGGCGCGTCGCCAGGATGGCCAAGACCTTCACCCTCGTCGACGGCGAGCTGTACAAGCGCGCCGCCTCCGGCACCTTGCAGCGGTGCGTGCCCATCCCCGAGGGGCGCGAGCTCCTGCGGGACATCCACGCCGGGATCTGTGGCCATCACGCCGCGCCTCGTACCAAGGCTTTTACTGGCCTACCGCGGTCGCGGACGCCAGCGAGATCGTACGCACCTGCGAAGGGTGCCAGTTCTACGCCCGCAAGTCCAACCTTCCCGCTCATGTCCTGCAGACCATCCCCATAACATGGCCGTTCGCCGTGTGGGGGCTGGACATCGTCGGGCCCCTGCGGAAGGCGCCCGGGGGCTTCACCCACTTGTTGGTCGCGATCGACAAGTTCTCCAAGTGGGTGGAGGTGTGCCCCATTATGAATCTCAGGGCGGAGCAAGCGGTGACGTTCTTCACCGACATCATCCGTCGCTTTGGAGTGCCAAACTCCATCATCACCGAAAACGGGTCCCAGTTCACGGGCAGGAAATTCTTGGAGTTCTGCGACAAGTTCCACATCCGTGTGGATTGGGCAGCTGTGGCACACCCGCAGACCAACGACCAAGTAGAGCGTGCCAACGGCATGATCCTACAAGGCCTTAAGCCTAGAATTTTCGACCAGCTAAACAAATCTGGTCGGAAATGGCTCCAAGAGTTACCAGCAGTCGTGTGGAGCCTAAGGACCACCCCGAGCAGAGCCACCGGGTTCACCCCGTTTTTTCTAGTCCATGGCGCGGAGGCCGTTCTCCCCACGGACTTAGAATACGGGTCGCCCAGGGTTCGAGGCTACGACGAGGATGCCAACCAGCGAGCCCGCGAGGACTCGCTGGACCAGCTGGACGAGGCACGCCTCGTGGCCTTGATGCACTCCGCGAGGTATCAACAGTCCCTCAGGCGCTACCAAGCACGCAAGATACGCCGGCGGGACTTCAGCGAAGGGGATTTGGTCCTAAGGCTACGCCAAGACAACCGAGGACGCCACAAGCTATCGCCTCCATGGGAGGGACCCTACGTCGTGGTGAAGGTACTCAAGCCCGGCACGTACAAGCTGGCCAACGAGGACGGTGAAGAGCTCACCAACGCTTGGAACATCCAACAGCTACGTCGCTTCTACCCCTAGCTAGGATTTCCAAGTATTTTGTTGTAAAAATCACATAACCAACGCCCCAGTTGGTGACAACTATGTAAACGTCACAAGTTTAACGAAAAGGGCAACTCGGCTTTCCCCTGAAACCCAAGTTACCCTCGGGGGCTACTACGGGGGGCATTCCCCCCAAAATGGTCCCATTTTCGCGCAAAAACGAAACAACTCACGCGCGCTAAGTTTGTTTTCTACTTCGGCCTCGAGCAAAGATTCGAACAGGGCGCTGGTAGCCTAGCGGAAGGAGCGCGCGAGCCAGAGATAGCCAACGCCTCCGCGAGGATACGGCCCTTCTCTCTCGCCTCCAACCCAGCAGGCCACCCGCGAAAATCGAACTCCCCTAACTAAAATCTACTCAGGAAGAAGGAGAAACAAAAAAGCGTAATAAACAAAAGACTTCGCTTCACATTGGCAAATGTTTATGACAAAAATAACTTGTCTATTTACAAGGGCCGCACGGCCAGCATACTGATACATTAACAAAAACGGGCCTAGCGCCCGGCTGTCTTCAGGCGGGAGGAGCGGCGGCGTCAGCAGCGTCCGGGAAGAGGAACTCCTCGAAGGCTTCGGCAAGTGTCCCGGCGGCGTTGGCGGCGAGCGCGTCCGCGCGCTCCATCGCCACCTCGTCCTCAACACCCTCGGGGACAACGTAGCCCTCCGCCAGCGCCTCGAAGTTAACCTCATAGTGGGACCGCACCACCCCGAGGGCCTTCTGGACGCCAAGATGCAGCGCCCGGCGCATGCGCTCGGTGACGTGGCCACTAAGGGCGCGCAAGCGGCTGGCCAACGAGCTACCGGCCTGTGCCTCGCCCTCCTCCACGGCCCGGCAGGTCTCGAGGGCCGCATTGCGCAACTCCTGCAGCTCCTGCTCGGAGGAGTTGTAGGAGGTCTGCAGCGCCTCGGCCCGCTCAGCCGCGTGCCCCAGCGCGGTGCGCAAGCCTGGAGTTGTCAGACGAGAAAGAAATCAGAAAAAGGGTGCGAACCCTCTAAGAGAAAACCAGCGAAACAGGAGTCGAACAAGCGATTTACCTTCGATTTGCTTCCGCTCCATCTCGAAGGCGCGGCGACCGGCCTCGACCGCCTGCTCGAGGCCCCGGACGGTCTCGGCTTGCTCCTGGAGGGCCAGCTCCTGGCTCGCGCTCGTGATGCTGAGCACCATCAGCTCGCCCTCGACCTTGGAGAATGTTGACGGATAAAAGACGTATCCCTCTACGATCCGCAAGCGTACGGACCCCACACCTTTTTCACCACGGGATTCCCAAGGTTCTTGTCAATCCGCGGAGCAAGGGGATTACAAGCGTTCGATCAACAATGACACACTAGCTACTAAAACCCTAACTACTATTATACTAGAAAACACTTAACTACACTAGAGAGAATGATAAACGATCAAGAGAGAAGACACTCGCCCACGGGTCTACGATACTAGAGCATGCAATCGCTTAAAGACATGAAAAACCAATCTAATCTATCGGGGTTGTGACCACGGTTTCGCCCTTTCCCTCCTCTCGTACTGTCACTACGCGAAGGTATTCATGACTAGACCTTTGATGGCCACGGCGTATTGAATGGATCCAAGGAAGCATTGGAGCTCTACTCCCTTTACGGCATGGCAGCTAACCTTAAGCATTAAAGTATATTCAACACAAGATGATAGATAGATAATCCGACAAGGTGCGATTACATCTCAATATCGATTACAACCCATGGACGAATGAGAAGATTACCCCATCAAGGTGCTGATCATGGCACCGTTGATCATGGTTTCCCTTCCGCCGGTGTCTTCCTCCTTCTCCACGAGAGGGTGCTTCCTTCGAGGTGGTTGATCTCCGGCGGAGATCCTCCTCCTCTCTCTCTAGCTTGTGGATGGCCTTCGGTGCGAATAACTCCCCCTCTGTGTTGGCGGCGCGTCGGGGGGTTTTTGGGTCGAAGATCCTTCGAGGGCAAGGAAGACGGGACCGAACCGGTGCCCGAAGTGGGGGGCCGGGCCGATCCGGCGGGCCGGCCGGCCCAGGCCCGAGTTCGGCCGGTTCGGTCGCCCTTTTTGCTCCGTGGGTCCTCGTGCACTTATCTACTTTGCCCCTTCCACTTGGATGATTTTGACGCTGTTATCCTCGCGATCAAGATGGAGGCTCTCTTTGCATGAAGTTTGATCTTTTACGCTTCAATCCTCGGGGGTGTTCCTCGTAGCACTTCGGTCCTCACCACCATTGGAAGTAATTTCAGCGAGCTCATGAACACGAACAAGACTCCATGAATGCTCCTTTGAACTTATTGCAAATCCGTCCTTTATGTCCATGATTTCCTACATAAACACAACACTTCCAAATGCATGCACAAAGATGAACTTGTTATATGATTAGTGTGCCTAGTGGCGGGTTAGTTCAATAATCAAATCCAAACCAAAGTGTAATGAACATGCTAGGTGCACCAAAATACACCATCAACAGAGAACTCGATGTTCCGGTCCTCCAGCGACATCTGCGCCACCTCGCGAGCAACGCGCTCCCGCTCCAGGGCCGACAGAGCGTCGGCAAGGGCGGCCTGCTCCTGCTGGAGCCGTCCCTCAGCTCCTTGACGAGTGGTGCGCTCCTGCAGGAGCTGGCCCTCGGCGGCGGTGAGTGCCGCGACCTTGGCGTCGAGGGCGGCCCTCAAGTCGTCGGCCTCCTTGGCCTTCTCGCTCGAGCGCACGCGCCGCTCCTCGGCCGGGCGGCTGCCGAGCTCGCGCCTCCTGGAGCGACGAGTGGAGCCGCCGGTTGTCGTTGCGGGCGCCGGCCACCTCCGCCTCCCAGTTGGCCGCCAGCGTGCGCATCTTCTCCAGGTCCGAGCGCGCCTGCCGCAGCGCCTCATCCCGGTCGATGAGAGCTATGCAAACCCGCTCGAGGCTGGAGGGGTGCGCCAAGTCCTGCCTTGCGCTCTCGTGAAGTTGATCGCGCAGGGCCATGGCCCGATACGATAGCCAGCCGTCCGGAGTCCTGAGGGCGTCGGCGAGCGCATCAAAGGCATCGCACCACTCCCGAAGCTGGTGGAGCTCGGCGGTCACCTGGTCGAAGGCGCCGTACTTGTCGCGGGCGCGGCGCTCGAGCTCCTGTCACCCACAAGCCAAAACCCGTGAGCATCATGCTACAAGGATAAGCGCGCAGAAACGAGGAAAAAAGGGAAGCAAGCAACGGCACCCCACCTGGAAGACGCGCCACGCGGGGCCGCCGTGGATCCTCAGCGCCTCGTGCAACGCCCGGTCGAGCGCGGCGCCATGGTTGCGGAGCTCCCCCCACAGCTCCTCGCTCCCCACGGGGCGTCGGCGAACGCGGGCGGGTCGCCGGCGATCCCCTCCCCACGGGCGGAGTGGCCGGCGCGCGGGAAGACGAGGCCTCGGCGCCATGCCCTCGGGCCCCCCGCCACCATGTGGCCCTCGCGCCGCCTCACGAGGGCCCCCTCTCCGGGACTGCGGGGAGGGCGTGGGGAAGCTCGCCCACTGATCCCACCCGGGCGGCGGGGAGTCGTCGTCCGGGATCTCCACCACCACCGCCGGGAGCCGCCGGCAGGCGCCGGCCCCTGCGTCGCCTCCGCCGGTGCCTCCACTTGCGCCTCCGCGGCCACGGGCGCCGACGCGGCCGCCGCGGCCACCGCTTCCGGCCGCGCCTCCGCGACCACGGGCGCCCGCCGCCCTCCTCGCCCACCGCCGCCCGCTGCGCCTCCGCCGCGGCCGGCGCCATGGACCCGCGCCTCCGTCACGGCCGCCACCGTGGGCCGCATCTCCACCACGGCCGCCGCCGCGCGGCTGCGCCTCCGCCACGACCGACGCCCGCCGCTCCTCGACGACCACCGGTTGCGCCGCGGCGAGCCGATCCGCCGGCCGAGGCCTCGAGGCCTCGGCCGCGCCCTCGCGAGCTCTCGCCCGCCGCCGCCGCCGTGCTCGCCCCCGCCGCGGCGCCCTCGACGAGCGCCGCCGGGTGGGAACGGACGCGTCCGCCCTCAACACCTTGGCTGGTGCGAGGGGAGGCACGGTTGGCACCACCCTGCGCAAGGACGAACGAAAAATCAGAACGCCTAGCCGCCAAAAAACCAAACCCCGCAGAAGAGCAAGCCCCTTACCTCGAAGAGGAGAAGGCGCGCTTCCTCTTCCTCGAGGCCTCGGTGGATGAGGCCGGCGCGGCCGACGCACCCGTCGCCGCGCCTCCCCGACGTCTCCGCCGCGCGGGCGGCCCCGCCCCGTGCGCGGGTGCGCTTGCCGTGCGCGCCTCCGCGGCGCGCGCGCGACACCTTCGCGGCTCGCGCCGCCCCCCGTTGTTGATTGCCGGCGGCGGGCGCCGCCGTGCCCGCCCCGAGCGATGCCGCCCTTACCGCCGGAGGCCCGGCTCCGGCGACGGGGTGCGGGGCTCCCACCTATCGGAGGGGCCCCCGCCCCCCGCCTTCTTCCTCCTTGTCCTCCTCCGAGGACGAATACTCCTCGGTCCCCCGGCGAGGAGAGCCCCCGCTGCTCGCGCCGCCGGTGCTCCTCGCTCCGCCGCTCGCGGCGCCGCGCGTGCCGCCTCGCGCGCTCCCTCTTGCGCGCCTCCCGCTCCTACTCCCGTTGCTGCGCCGCCCGGCCGAGCGCGCGGGAGTCAGGGGTGGGCGGAATGGACTTCGCGACGCTCAAGCTCACCAGCTGCAGGCGAGAACGTCAAGGGCGCGTCGGGGGCCAGGGGCAACATCAAGAACGAAAACAGGGCCAAGAATCATACTCACCAGCGGGCCGGTGGGGAGCATCTCGAGGTCCCACGAGGACCGGTCCTGGCGCAGCATCCGGGTGTCGACGGCGCTCCGCGCCCGTGTGAGCGCATACCCCCGCTCGAGGGGGGTCGGGAGCATCCGCGACCTCGCCAGCGCGACGGGGTCCGCCTCCTCCGTCATCTCGAAGATGCAGAGCGGCCTCTCCATCAAAGGCACGATTCGCCGGTGGTGGAGGAAGGCGAGGACGCCCGCCGCGGTCAGCCCGCGTGTCGCCAGGTTCTTCAGGGCGGCCAGGAGCGAGTCCAACCGCCTCCGATGCTGGACCGTGGACACCCCGTGGCCCCAGGAGTTGGGCTTCTCTCGGAGCACCAGACCGGTGTAGGGGGGAGGCCGGGCTCGGCGTTGCGCAGGTAGAACCACCCCCGCTCCCAGCCGGCGTTGTTGGTCGTCATGGTACAAGGGATGTAGTCGTCCTTGTACTGCGTCCGCAGGGCGAGCGACATGCCGCCGGCGCGCACCACGCGGCGGGTCCTCTGCTCCGTCGTCGTCTGCGTGAAGAGCTCCGCGCGGAAGAGGTGTATCCAGAGCTCCCAATTGACTAGGATCCCTAGATACCCCTCGCAGACGCCCACGAACGTGGCCGCCTGCGAGATCGCGTTCGGCGCGAAGTTGTGTAACTCCACGCCGTAGCGGTGGCAGAGCGCCCGCATGAAGCGGTTCGCCGGCGCGGCGAAGCCGCGCTCATGGAAGCGGATGAAGCTCACCACGTAGCCTTCGGCGGGTTGGGCGCGTGGTCCCCCGCCGGCGGCACGATCCACTCCGCCGGCCGGCCCTCCTCGTTCGCCGCCAAGCGGCGGGCGGAGACCAGGTCGCCGAGGGCTAGCCGGGTCACCGTCGACCGCTCCCAGGCGTACGGGTCGAGGATCGAGGGGCGGAAGCGGCGCCATGAGAAAAGACAAGGGATGCGAGAGCGGAGGACAAGAAGAAGAAGAAGAGCTCTAATGGCGAAGGCGCGCGGCGGCAAGAGCAGAACGAAGGCGAGAGCGCAGGGGGCAAGAATGGCGGAACGCTAAGGTAAAAAACCGTCGTTTTCCCTCCCCTCAGATTTATAAGCCGTGGGCGTGCTCTCCGGGGTGGACGTCCCGCGCGCATAGCTTGCGAGGGGAATCTTTTTCTCGCCGACGGGCGGGCCCCACCACGACCGCGGCGGCGCGCGCCACCGCGAACGAGGCCATCATCACGGCGAGGAATAGCGAGGGGCCGTGGCGGCGGTCACATCCGCCCGCCCACGCCGCCCACTACGCGCGCGCGGCCGCGGCGCCTAAAAAGGCGCGCCCGCGACGCGAAGTCACAGCCTCGGCTGTGGAGCATTTAATGGCCCGGTTCCTTACAAAGTAAGGAGAACCCTCGAGCGGCACGGGCTCCTGGCTCGGGAAAATGTCAACCCTCGAAAGGGTACAGGCGTGAGAAGGTCGCCTCGGGGCCCGTTTGAAACAAAACAGGCACCGCGTAGCACCCATGCCGCGCTGTATTACTGATCAGCGCCTCGAGGGCTGGCTCGCCCAGGCCCCTCGATGGTCGCAGATGCCAGGCCGGGAGCGCTTAGCCGCCGCCCCGCACCATTTTTACTGATCAGCACCTCGAGGGCTGGCTCGCCCAGGCCCCTCGATGGTCGCAGATGCCAGGCCGGGAGCGCTTAGCCGCCGCCCCGCACCATTTTTACTGATCAGTGCCTCGAGGGCTGGCTCGCCCAGGCCCCTCGATGGTCGCAGATGCCAGGCCGGGAGCGCTTAGCCGCTGCCCCGCACCATTTTTACTGATCAGCGCCTCGAGGGCTGGCTCGCCCAGGCCCCTCGATGGTCGCAGATGCAAAGACGGGGCCGCCCAGGCGCCACCCCGCACGGCCCTATTGATCAGAGGTTCGAAGCCTGACCCCCGACGGGTTCGAACAGGTGCCCCAGATCACCAGAGTCAGGGACGACGAGGGCACGCGCATTCGAGCCATTCCTCGAGCCCGCCAGCTCGAGGGTGCCCCACATGTCGTGTTCGAGAGCCAGCGAGGGCAGCTAGCCGGGGGATCCCACCGAGGGAGAGCTTCCGCGCCCTCGGTCCCTAGCAAACGGGACCGAGCCCCACCTAGCAAACCCACGCAAGCGCTTCAATGGACGTGTCTCTGGACCACGCAGCCTACCCTTATCGAACGGGGCATGGGCGTCCACTTGAACCACCCACTAACAGCTCAACGAGGAATCCGCAATTCGCGACCCGACCGATGGGAGTTGCGGAAACCTCACCCTCCGTCCCGCGGAGGGACGGCGAGGGCGCGTTAAAAGACAAGTCGTAAAGCTCTACCCGATCGCCTTGAATGGGCCCAGGCTCGGGGGCTTGACGCACGGCTACACCTCCTGGATTGCACCCGCCGGGGATAGTGCCAGCAGCGCGTGCGTCACCAAAGCCGGCTGAAACATTGCCGACACTGGTTGAAACATGTACCACGCCCTCTGTCCAAGTCTCGCGGTCAACCCCTACAGGAGCGCCTATGCTCCTGCAGGGCTTCGGGGGCTAGACCCGCGGGTCCGCTGACGCGGCCCCACGGAAAGCGTTCGCAAAGACCGGGAGGGAAGAACGTCTTATCAGTAGGTTCCATCATCTGCAGGAGCCTCAATGGCAAACCCACAGATGCTCGGGGGCTACTGTCGGGGATAGCCCTAGGGGTCCCCTTAAACAACTGGGAAACCCCCACTTAAAACCCGCAACAGAGCCAAAGCCAAACACGCCTCGCTTAACCATGTAGGACACGGCCCACGCCACGGAGACCCCGACGGCCCACCGAGGCGGCCCACTCGAAGATCCCCTCGAGCAGGCTTCGCCTCGCTCGAGGATGCGCGCCTCCCTCGGGCGGGCTCCGCCCGTTCGAGGGGGGTGCGCTACCTCGAGCGGGCTCCGCCTCGCTCGAGGGACCGCTCCGCCCTCGAACGGGGCTCGCCTCGCTCGAGGGCGCTCCGCACGCGCGCGCCTCGCTCCCGTACGCGGACATTTAATGCCTTGACAACGGCGGGGCGGCGCCATCATGCGCCCGGGGCTCGCACCCGGTGTCGCCGCACCAACTCCCCGGGAGGGAGCCCATCCCCGCCACTGTGGGGAGGACTGTGCGTCATGGCCGGTGCCAGCCCCGTGATGCCGCGCCGCCTGCCCTGGTACGGCTAGCGCGCCGAACCCTCGAAGGGGGGCCGGCTGCACCCTCGACTTGCTTTCTTGTGACCTTGCAGGGTTAGGTGGAGGCGCTAGGCCGGTGGGACGCCATCCCTGTCACTGTTAACGGCATGCCTGCCGCCCCCGCGCGTACGAACCCACGCTGGGCGCTGTGGCAACAGCCCCAGCGCTGTGGAGCGTGCGGGAACGGGACACCGCCTTACCTGCCACTGTGCCCCGTACGGACCGACGTCAGCAACTCCCTCGAGCCCATTTGAAGACATCACAGCCGTCCGCTGCCCTTCTACCCTCGAAGCCGCCACTGTTCGGGTACAAGATACACCATGATGGCCGGATCGCTGCAAGGATCGTCCGGGCGGCCGCCTACTCTATAGCATAGCACATCACGCTCCCTCACGTAGCTAAATAGCGCGGCGCGCATGTGATTCGCTCTCTCCTTGGTCTATAAAAGGAGGACGAACCCCCCTGCCGCAGGGGACGGACGGACACGAGACACGACGACGAACACACGACACAACACAACACGAGACAGGCCGCGCCACACACTTGCTCTCCAATTCTCCCACAAGATAAACTCTGTGTCTCTTATTGCTTAGCATCGACCATTGAGGGATAGACCTTGGCGCTTATTACTGGTTAGTGTCGGGACCACATTCCGCACCGACAGGACGCGGGTGGCCAAGCGGAAAGGATGCGCGAGCCACAGATAGCCTACGCCTCCGCGAGGACACGACCCTTCTCTCTTGCCTCCGGCCCAGCGGGCTGGTCACGAAAATCGAACTTCCCCAACCTGAATTCGCCCAAGCAAAGGAAGAAACAGAACAGCATGATAAATGAAACAAGAAACACCATTCACAAATGTTTAACACCTTAACAAAATACTGGTTCATTTACACGGCCACGTGGCCCAGATACTAACATTTGAACAAAAAAGGGCCAAGTGCCCAGCGGTCTTCAGGCTTGAGGCGCATCGACATCAGCAGCGTCTGGGAACAAGAACTCCATGAAGTCCTCGGTGAGCGTCTCGACGGCGTCAGCGGCAAGCGCGTCCGCATGCTCCATCGCCACCTCATCCTCGACGCCCTCCGGGACGACGTAGCCCGACGCCACAGCCTCGAAGTTCACCTCGTAGTGGGACCGCACCACGCCGAGGGCCTTCTGGACGCCCAAGTGAAGCGCGCGGCGCATGCGCCTCGAGACGTGCCCACCGAGGGCGCGCAGACGACTCGCCAGCGAGCTTCCCGCGTGCGCCTCGCCCTCCTCGACCGCCCGGCAGGTCTCGAGGGCCGCAGCACGCAGCTCTACCAGCTCCTGCTCGGAGGAGTCGTAGGCTGCCTGCAATGTCTCGGCCCGATCGGTCGCGCGCCCCAGCGCGGTGCACAGTCCTGGATACCACGAGCAAAGAAAATCAAAAAGGGAACGAACCCCCGAAGGGAAGATCAACAAAACAAAGCGACAAAACATCAACTCACCTTCAACCTGCTTCCTCTCTGCCTCGAGAGCTTCGCGCCTGCCCTCGACTGCCTGCTGCAGGCTGACGACCGTGGCGCTCTGCTCCTCGAGGGTCCGGTGCTGATCCTCGTTGGAGATGCTGAGGGCGATCAGCTCCCCGTCGAGCTTCGAGACCTCAACCTCTCGCTCCTTCAGCGAAGTCCGCGCCCCCTCAAGCGCAGCATGCTCCCGCTCGAGCGCCGCCCGGGCATCGACGAGGGCGGCCCGCTCCTGCTGGAGCTGACCCTCGGCCTCCCGACCGGCGGCACGCTTCTGCCGGAGGCGCTCCTCCTTTGCGACGACCGCGGCGGCCTTGGCGGCCGGGGCGGCCTTCAACTCCTCGGCCTCCTTGGCCCTCTGCTCGGCCTCCCGCGCCCTCTCCTCGGCCCGGCTCCGGCCGGGTCCGCGCCTCCTCGAGCTCCACGCGGTCCCGCCGGCGTTCGGCCGGACGGAGACCACCTCCCTCTCCCAGTCGGCCGCCACGGAGCGCACCCTCTCCAGGTCCTGCCTCGCCTGCTGCAGTGCCTCGTCCCGGTCAATGAGGGCCGAGCGGACCCGCTCAACGGCGGAAGCGCACGCGCGTGGGTTGCCCCTCCAGCTCCAAGAGCCGGTCGCGTAGAGAGCACGTGCCCAGTACGCCCGGCCCGGCCGTCCGCGGTCCTCAGGGCCTCGGCGAGCGCGTCGAGGGCGTCCCGCTGCTCCCGAAGCTGGCGGATCTCAGCACTCATCTGGTCGAGGGCGCCGTACCTGTCGCAGGCGCGGATCTCCAACTCCTGCCACCAGCAGACAACACCAATTAGCGTCGCGCCGCAAGGACAAACGCGAAGACAACGGAGTAGGAAAGAAAGCAACGAGCTAACGAACGTCAACGCACCTGGAAGACACGCTACGCCGGGCCGCCATGGATCCGCAGCGCCTCGTTCAGCGCTCGGTTGAGCGAGGCGCCGTGATCGCGGAGCTCCTCCCACAGCTGCTGCTCGTCTTGGGCATCGGTGAAGTGGGGGGTGGCGCATCCACGCGCTCCTCGCCCGGGGCAAGGGGGCCGGCGCGGGACGAAGAGGCCTCGGTGCCATGCCTCGGACCCCCGGCCACCATGTGGCCGTCCCACCTTCTCACAAGCGCCTTCGCTTGGGGCTCGGGGGGGTGGCGTGGGCAGGCTTGCCCACTGGTCCCACCCGGGCGGTGGGACGTCGTTGTCGGGGATCTCCACCATTGTCGCCTAGGAGCTGCCGGCGAGGGCGGGTTCCTGCTGCACCACCACAACCGCCTCTGACAGCGCCACCGCGGCTGCGGGCTCTCGCCGTGGCGGCGCTATGACCGCCGCCTCCCGCCGCGCCTCGGCGGCCGCGGGCGTCGGACGCGCCTCCACGGCCGATGTCGTCGGTTGCGCCACGGCGGCCCGGCACCTCCGGCCGCGCCTCCGCCACCCGCCGCGCCTCCGCCGCGGCCCGGCGCCCCGCCGTGCCTCTCGCGACCGCCGGCTGCGGCCGGTGGGCGACGTCCGCCGCCGCGGCCCCAAGGCCTCGGCCGCGTCCCGCGAGCCCCCGCTCGCTGCCACCGCCGTGCTTACGGTCGCCCGCGTCGCCCTTGATGAGTGTCGCCTGGTGGGGACGGACGCGTCTGCCCTCAGCACCTTGACCGGTGCGAGAGAGGGCACGGTCGGTGTCACCCTGCGAACATGAGAACAGAGTGTCACATCCCCGCCTATCAAGCACACGACCCCTCGAAAGGCAACTCCTTACCTCAAGGAGGAGAAGGCCCGCTTCCTCTTCCTCGAGGCCCCCGCTGACGTTGCGGGCGCGGCCGGCGCGGCCGCCGCCGCGCCTTCGGCCCCGCCTCCACCGCGCACGTGGGCTCCGCCGCGTGCACGTACGCCCCCGCCGCGCGCACGGCGCCTCCGTGGCGCGCGCGCGGCACCTCGCGGCCCGTGCGCCCCCTCGCCGTAGACCGCCGCCGGCGGCGGGCACCCCCCGCGCCCACCCCAGGTGATGATTCTCTTGCCACCGGAGTCGGCTCCGGTGACGGGGGTGCGGGCTCCCACCTGTCGGGGAGAACCTGCCCCCTATCTTCTTCCTCCTCTTCCTCGTCCGACGACGAGTACTCCTCTGTCCCGGGCGAGGAAAGCCCCTGCTGCTCGCGCAGCCGGAACTCCTCGCTCCTCCGCTCCCGGCGCTCCCGTCGCCGCGCATTCCGCTCTCTTCTGTGCTCCACCTGCTCCTGCTCTCGCCGTTGCGCCGCGCGCGCGTGCGCGCGAGACCGGGGCGTGGGCGGGTCGGACCGCACGGCGTTCACACGCACCATCTGCGGGGATCAGGCAAAGCCTTGAAAACGCCGACAACCCAAAAACCAGCAGAACAAGAAAGGAAAGCAAGAAATTCGCTCACCAATTGGCCGACGGGGAGCATGGCGAACGCCCACAGGGACGCGTTATCACAACGCCCCGCCCTGAGGTCGATGGCGCGCCGCGCCCGGGTGGCCGCGTATTCCCGCGGGAAGAGGTCCCGCAGCAGCCGCGACTCCGCCAACGCAATGGAGTTCGCGTCCTCGTCCATCTCGAAGATGCGGAGCCGCCTCTCCATCAGGGGACGATCCGCCGGTGGTGGAGGTTGGCGAGGACGCACCCCGCGGTCAGCCCGCGGTCTGCCAGGTGCTTCAACGCGGCTAGGAGCGAGTCCAGCCGCGCCTGGTGCGAGGGCGGAGATACCCCGTGGTGCCAGGAGATGGCCTTCTCCCTCAGCACCTTGCCGGTGTAGGGGGGTGGCCGGGGTCGGCGTTACGGAGGTAGAACCATCCCCGCTCCCAGTCCGCGTTGTTGGAGGTCATCATGCAGGGGATGTATTCCTCCCTGCGCGAGCTCCGCAACGCGAGTGACAAGCCGCCGACGTGCACCACGTGGCGAGTCCTCGGCTTTGACGTGGCCAGTGTGTGCAACTCCGCGCGGAAGAGGCGGACCCAGAGATCCCAGTTTACCGGGATCCCCAGGAAGCCTTTGCAGACGCCGACGAATGTGGCCACCTGCGAGATCGCGTTCGGCGTGAAGTTGTGCAGCTCCACGCCGTAGTGGTAGCACAGGGCTCGCATGAAGCGGCTCGCCGGCGTCGCGAAGCCGCGCTCGTGGAAACGGACGAAGCTGACGACGTAGCCGAACGGTGGGTTGGGAACTCGGTCCCTCTCCGATGGCACGATCCACTCCGCGGGCTGCCCATCCACGTTCGCCGCCAATTGGCCGCCGGCCACCAGCAGATTCAGAGATAGCGCCGTCGCCGTCGAGCGCTCCCATGCCGGCGGGTCAATGACGGTGATGGACTGCTGGGGAGCCATACGAATGGGTGAGGGAACGAGGAACGAGAAGCAAGAACGACTCTAGAGCAAAGGCGCAAAGGCAAGAACAGCTCGGGGGCTAGAAGCGCGAGAGGCAGGGACGGCAAATGCTAAGTGCGAAGGTAAAAAACCGCTCCTCCTCCTCCTATTGGATTTATAGACCACGGGGCGTGCTCTCCGAAGCGCACACCCCGCATGCATTAACTGCAGGCGAAATTTTCCCTCACTGACGGGCGGGCCCCACCACGACCGCGGCGGTCGCACGTCCGCACGCGCGCCATCATCACGGTGCGGTAACCGAAGGGCCGTGGCAGGCGGTCACGTCCGCCTGCCCACTCCGCCCACTACGCGCGCGGCCGCGGCGCCTGAAAAGGCGCGCCCGCAGCGCATGACTATAGCCGCGACTGCGGGCATTAAATGGCCCGGTCCCTTACCAAGTAAGGAAGACCCTCGAGCGGCCCGAGCCCCAAGCTCAAATAAGACCGACCCTCGAAGGGTGCGAATACCGACCAGTGGCCTCGAAGCCCGTTCGAAGTAAACGGGCGCCACAGGTGCCCTCGATCTACAGAAATTACTGATCAGCGGTTCGAGGACCGGCACAGCTGAGAACCCTCGAAATACGCAGATGCAAAAGGACGGGAGCACTCAGGTGCTACCACGCACGGCCCTACTGATCAGGGGTTCGAAACCTGACCCCCGAAGGGTTCGAACAGGTGCCCCAGATCCACAAAGTCAGGGGCGACGAGGGCACGCGCATTCAAGCCTTTCCTCGAGCCCGCCGGCTCGAGAGCGCCCCACACGTCGTGTTCGAGAGCCAGCGAGGGCAGCTAGCCGGGGGGATCCCACCGAGGGAGAGCTTCCGCGCCCTCGGTCCCTAGCGAACGGGACCGAGCCCCACCTAGCAAACCCACGCAAGCGCTTTAATGGACGAGTCTCCGGACCACGAGCCTACCCTTATCGAACGGGGCATGGGCGTCCACTTGAACCACCCGCTAACAGCTCAATGAGGAATCCGCAATCCGCGACCCGATCGATGGGGGTTGTGGAGACATCACCCTCCGTCCCGTGGAGAGACGGCGAGGGCGCGTTTAAAACAAGACGAAGAGCTCGCCCCGATTGCCTCGAATGGGCCCAGGCTCGGGGGCACGACGCACGGCTACACCTCCTGGGATGCGCCGAACGCGAAAGATATCAGTTGCGCGTGCGTCTCCGAAGCCGGCTGAAACATCGCCGATACCGGTTGAGACATGTACCACGCCCGCTGATAAAATTCCGCGAGAAAACCCCTGCAGGAGCACTCACGCGGGTCTGCTGCAGGAGCACTCCTACAAGGCTTCGGGGGCTAGACCCGCGGGTCCGCTGACGCAGCCCCACGGAAAGGCATCTGCGACCTGGAAGGAAGAACGTCCTATCAGTAGGCTCCAGCATCTGGGGAACCTGACCGTTACACCCACAGATGCTCGGGGGCTACTGTCGGGGACAGCCACGAGGGTCCCCTAAAAAACCGGGGGGAATCCTACTTAAAACCAGCAAAAAACAAAACACACCTCTAGCCTAACACAAGACATGCACACACGGCACGACCCACGCCGCGGTGGCCCCCGCGGCCCACCAAGGCGGCCCAGCAAGGCACCCCTCGAGCGAGGTCCGCCTGGCTCGAGGGCTCACGCCCCCCCTCGAGCGAGGTCCGCCTCGCTCGAGGGCTCGCGCTCCTTCGAGAAGGCTTCCGCCTCGCTCGAGGGTCCACGCCTCCCTCGAGCGGGCTCCTCCTTGCTCGAGGGTCCCCGCCTCCCTCGAGCGGGCTCCGCCTCGCTCAAGGTTCCCTCACGAGCACACCTGCTCCCGCACGCGACTACGGGCATTTAATGCTCTGACACAGCGGAGCCGCGCCATCACGCGCCTGGGAATCACGCCCCGGTGCTGTACCGCCAACTCCCTAGGGGAAGCCCATCCCCGCCACTGTGGGGGGCTGTGCGACGAAGCCGGTGTCAGCTCCGTGACACTGTGCCACCCACTCTTGTACAGCTAACGCGCCGCGCCCTCGAAGGAGGGCCGGCCGCACCCTCGATCCCTCCTCTCGTTACTCTGCAGGGTCAAACCATGACGTCAGGCCGGCGGGAGCGCCATCCCCGTCGCTGTCAGCCCTGTGCGGCCATCCCTGCCCCTGTTGCGTCACGCCGTGCACTGCTACAACTACTCCGACGCTATTGAGCACGCGGGGACGGGACGCCGCCACGCCTGCTACTGCACCTTGTACGGAACGTCGTCAACGGCTCCCTCGAGCCCACCTGGAGGCGCCCCGGCCAACCACTATGCCTCCACCCTCGAAGTCGCCCCTGTTCGAGCACAGGACACACCGCGACACCGTAATTGGAGCAAGATTCGCCAGGACGGCCGTCAGCTCCGCGGCACTGTACACCATACCTCCACACGTAGCTAAATAGTGCGGCATGCCTGTAAATCACCCTCTCCTTGGCCTATAAAAGGGAGGCGATCCCCCCCCCCACGTCGCGGGGACACGACGGACGAGACACGGGACGACGGATAGCGATCGACTACGCGCTCTCCGCCTTCCCCACGATATTGTCACTCACCTCAATCACATCCTTTGGGACTTGGAGGCCACGCCTCCTCTCCCGCCTCGCTTGTAGCCACCCTTCTATAGGCACCCCGGTGCGAAGCAATACAGTGCCTCGAGCACACCCCTGCTGGACGTACGGCCCCGAACGGAACCAGGATAAACCAAGTGTCCTTAGTTGCTTAGCACCGACCATCGAGAGGCAGATCTCAGCGCTTATTACTAGTTAGTGTCGGGACTACTTTCCGCACCGACAGATGTCACTCACGAGAATATGTTCCTAGTTAGGAATCACAAGATATCCTTAAATGGATCGCTCATGTGGTAAGAGCATGGGATGTGGACTCCGGTCCAATGGCTATTGTGGGTTAAGTGTTTGAACGTACTAAGCACTTGTAGGGAATGGGACCGGTAAGCCTAGTACCTTAATGAGACGGTTAGGGATTTAACTGTCACTACTCTTGGGATGCATCTCACGGCTAGCTACCGGTGGTGTATGGTGAGTCCGGGTGCCTCGCGGGGTATTCCGGATAGCCTGCACTAAAGACTGTGGCCTTTTATCCCGACCCGAGGATTTTTGGGAACCGTGTGGTGGTTGTCCTCGTGGGGGCATCCCACCGTGTGTTTAGGTCTACCTTGCAAGGTTTGAATCAATCGATTGTCGGCCTCTCACCGTTATATGAGACTACTTACTCCACTAGCCATGAGATCCCTAATGATGGAAGTTGATGAATACTATGCTTGATTAATTGTATTGTACAACTTTGTCTCTACTAGATGGCTAATTTAGTAAAGATTAAGCCCACTAGAACTTGTGCTAAAATCTCAAAAGTAAGGACATACTCTTTGTTACTTTTTAGCAAAAGAGACTCAGTGGCCAGAAGCCTTTCATGTCTAGAGTTGGTGAAGTAGTTATCACCGATGGGTAAGTCTTGCTGAGTATTAGTATACTCAGCCTTGCTATAATATGTTGATCCAGGTAATGCTTTCGGTGATGTGTGGCCCGGAGAGATCCCGCCCGGTTGGGAGCTGGAGTGGGTGGAGGATGACGACTGAAGACATCATGGCTGGCCTCCCGTGGTGTTTCCGCTTTCCGTTAGTTAATTTCCGCTGTTTCGAAAAACTCTGAACTACGTCGTGATGACAAAACTTTGGTTTGTAATAATCAAACCCTTTGGGGTAAATTGCAAATGTTATTCATGTTGTATCTTTGGACTCGCCTTCGCGTGAGTTTTTATGCATATATGTCGATCCTTGTTGCTATTCAAGTGATTTACCGGGCGTTAACCCGGCGACTAACGACAGGATGATACTTTATTATTGCTTAATGACCAAAGTGGATTGGTTTAGGAAATGGTACGGTATTTTCCTGGGCGGGTTGTCACATGCATTGTGTAACCCAAGCTCATTCTCTCCTTTAGTTACATACTAGGTGATTTCCCGCACGTTGCTGCGGGACTGAAAGAGTTTTTCGATAAATTATGAATCATTGTGATTATTTATAGTTGCTCATGAAAATAGTGCACTTGCAGAGATTATACGTACCCGAGAGTCATATGAGCTATCTTTTTATGAAAATCATAATTTTTTATGTTACTCTTGAATAGATATGAAAATAACTTCTAGAATTCAAGATGATGTAGTGCACCACGTAAGAGAGAAATAACAATTATTGCATCTTAATGGTGGTAATAATGCATCTTAGTGGGAGATGATGATGTGGCTTTAAGAGTTTGAGAGAAATCCATAGGGCTTGTTTGGGAACTAGTGGAATGAATGGGAATGAAGGGTATTGGGGTGGAGGAATTTCCATTATAAGTCAAAATTTCTCAAAATCCCCTTCAATCCTCTTCCATCCACTTGATTCCTCCATTTCCCAAACAAGCCCTTAGTTAGGTGCTCCTATATAGTTATACTAGGCGATTGATTGATTGAAGACACCCTAAAATAGAAAATAAGACCATCCACACTCGTCATCCTTTATTTTCTCCTTCAAAACAGAATATTCCAGTCTAGTCATCCATATCCTCTCCCTTACACAACTTTCTCCCGCACTCGTCATCCTTTATTTCTCTCTCTATCTCAACTACCCGCACACGGACCCACATGTCAGTCTCTCATATTATTTAATACCCCCACCGCCCTCCCCCCACCCACCCAACCCCCTTCTCTCTCATTTGCTTCTCCTCTGCTGCTCCGCCGCCCTCTCCATGCGGTCCCGCTCCATCGTCGACCCTCCCTGTGCCCCTGCTCCATCGCCGACCCTCCCCGTGCCGGCCGACCCATCGGCTTCCCTCTTCTCTGTTCCCCTGGCACCATCTACCGTGGTCGGTCCCTTCCCGGAGGCCGCCTCGTGCCAGCGGAGGCCGACGTGCGTGGAGGGCATGGCTGGCCATGGCACCATCCTGGCGGCGGCGCCATTACGCGAGGCGGATCCAGCGGCGACGGATCCGGAGCCACGAATAGACAAGCCGGCCGGCAATGCGCGCCCCATTGGGGTGGCTCATCCCAGGCTATGGAGGAGTAGGGGTCGCCTTCGCGGCGGCCAAGGAGGAGCAGGGGCCGCACGTGTGGGTAGGGAGACGACAGCGGTGGTCCGTCGCTGCGGGTGGAGCCGGCGGTGCCCTCCCTCCTCTATCTCGATCTGCGGCGGAGGCGCACGTCGGCGAGGTGCGGAGGCGCGTGTCGGCGAGGTGCGGAGGCAGAGTGCGCGTTGGCAAGGTGTGCGACGGCGGCTCCCTAGCCGGCGGAGGATCCAAGGCGGGGCGACCTCCTCTCTCGCCGGCTCCGGGGATGAGGCAGGGCGGCAGTCACCCTCCCTCGGCAGCCCCTTCTTCCCCTATTGCGCCGGCCATGACGGATTCACCAGCGACGGCGGATGGCGCGAGGTAGGGCTGCAAGCGGAGGGAGCTTCGACGGCCTCCTGGAGCGAAGGAGCTCACGCGGCAGAGGAGTTCCCTGGCGGCGACAAGGTGCAGGCGGCGGAGCTCCCTTTCGCGACGGCGACACTGGGCAAAGGCGCGAGGTCGTTGGGCGGCCGCATCGGGACGTGTGGTGGGCCCTCGCGGAACCTCCTCGATCCCCCTAGAAATGAAGGAGACGGAGGCCGACGCTTTTTTGGCGTCCTCCTCCAGGACGACCGCTGCAGGCTGAAAACGGGGTCCCCGGTGCGGATGGTCTAATGATGTTTAATTTTAATGGGAAAATTTTCTTTTTCAGGAGAAAAAAACACATACTTTGTTTTTGACAATTCTAATGGTTTCCCTTAAATAATTGAGGCATGATGTACAATCCGAACACTAAGTTGTATACTGTACATGATTTGTTTGTCAACAAATAAAGCTAGCTTGAGGTGGTGTGTAGGGCCGGGGTGTGTGTAACGAATCGGATGCTCATTAGACTAAGAGGGGGAGGGGTGAGTTAGGCAACTTAAAACCTTAACCTATGGCTTCACTAATTTTACACAAAGATAAATTAGAACATACTATCTAAATGTGCAACTAGGGTTGTTCTATTGTGAAACTCCCATCCCAAAATAAGGTTTGCAACCTATAGCCAATCCTATCATGATACTACTCTAGGAAAGTAAGGAATCGGATGCTCGTTAGCCTAAGAGGGGGAGGGGGTGAATTAGGCAACTTAAAACCCTAACCTATGGCTTCACTAATTTTACACAAAGATAAACTAGAACATACTATCTAGATGTGCAACTAGGGTTGTTCTAGTGTTAAACTCCCATCCCAAAACAAGGTTTGCAACCTATAGCCAATCCTAGCATGATACTACTCTAGGAAAGTAAAGGCAAGCGAAGGTTGCAATAGAGTAAATGCTGAAACGTAAAGGGGATGAGAGGAAGCAAACTCTTGACACGCGATTTATCCCGTGGTATCGGTAGGCACTAAGCCACCCCTAGTCCACGTTGTTGAAGCACTCACACAAGAGTATTGCTTCCCGGTCACCAAGTCTCTCCCAAGAGCACCACTTGACTCGCCACAAAGGCTAGCCACTTAGGCACTTGCCAAGCTCCCTTGGTCACCTTGGTGCCGCCTCCACTAAGGAGCTTCTCCACCAAGGAAGGGGGTCTCCACGTCCCCCGCACAAAGTGTCCTCGTCGCTCCACACTAAGCCGGAGGGTCGATGACGATTGCCGGTGAGCCACTTAGGCCCCAAGGCTTCCGGCGAACCTTGTACAACTTGATTCACTCAAGAATCACCTCACAAGGTTGGCACAACCTTGCACTCACTCAGCTCTAAGCTAAGCCTAGCACTAACCACATACACAAAGTATATGCAAGTCTAAGGATGAGCAATTAAGCACTTAGATGGATTGAATATGATCTTCTAGGTGTCTTGAACTCCTATGCACTTCCACACAATCCAGCAACCTCAAATGGGTGAGTGGAGGGGGTATAAATAGCCCAAGGCATCAAACTAGCCGTTGGCTAAAAGCTGCTGAAAATGGTAGCGTCGGATGAATTGATGCTAAGCTTTTCCAGGGCGTCGGTTCATCCGGTGCCCTCCACGTCACTTAGCCGTTGAAGATCCACTAACACAACTGCTCCGACGCTATACACCGACGGTCCGTCGGATCATCCGGTGCTGAAGACCCCGCAACCAAGTCGTCTCTGTTAGCTTCCACGCGACCGTCGGATAGACCGACGCTACCCCTTGACCAAGGCGTCGGATCATCCAGTGTTGAAGGCTTCGTCTTGGCGCGTCTCTGTCTTGATTCAAACTAAGCGTCGGATAGACCAACGATGTCCCCACTCAGACCATCGGATCATGCAGTGCTACTGTCTTCGCTGCTCTTCCTCGGCAACTCGTCCGACACATCTAGAAATTGGACAGTCGGTTCATCCGATGGTGCCTAGGGTTTCAACCAGTGTACCAACTCGTCCGACGATTGCACCGGCGCTTGCTATTTGGGTACCGTCGGTTCATCCGACGATGTCTTTTTCTTTCCTTTTTCTTCGCTTCTTCAACTTGGATCTTTGCTTCAACTTACCATACTTAACATGCCATTACTTATAGCCTCAAAATATATACTAAGTCCTTAAATTTGCTGTAAGTAACCTAACATGTCCATGGTATGTTAACTTGTGCATGGTATGTCAACATGTGGTAACATCCATGAGACCTAGGAATGCCTACAAAGACATGCTAGACAATGTAGTTAGTCTCATTACTTATGTTAGCATGAATCACCAAAATTAACTCGAACAAATGGCAAATGGGGCCATGTTCACTACAGTGTGGCACATTGCACACTTGCACGGTGCAGGAATTGAAGCTGCTTCACGGCACACGGCCGGTATAGGCCTACTAGCGGGGTGGGTGGAAAAGGGTATTTTGGGGCGGGTCCTGATGTGGGGATGAGTGGGGGCGGGTACTAATGGGTTTGTAAAGCTTGCGGGTTGGGGCGGGTTGGGTATCCTGCATATGTGGGTTGGATGTGGGTGGAGGCGGGTCTCCACCAGATGCGACTCACGTTGCTCTCCTCCTTACTCGCGCAAGAAGGGGCGGCGCCCAGTAGCCGCCACCGCCGGCAGCCGTCGCCACCGGCAGCCGTCGCCGCTGCTACTTCCACAGATCCTCATCATCCACGACGGTGAATCCGGGTACTAGTTCTCCTTCCCACCTCGTGTGCGATGGGATCTCCTTTTTCCTTCTCCTTCTCATCCCCTTCATCTTATTTCAAGATCTGCAGATCGACAGCCGCGGCCCTCCGGTCCTCCCATAATCCCGCCCGCGACCGGCCTCCTTCTCCTCGTTGCCAGGCAGCTACAGGGGCGCCACCGCCGGAGGCCGCAACCCTACCCGAATCCTGCCCCTCTCGAAGCTCCCCCCCCCCCCCCCCCCCCCCCCCCCCGGGATCGCCGACCTCGATCACCGCAAATCCGCGCCGATTCGACGCCCAGCAGTCCGTTCCTGCTTCCATCTCGCGGTCGAATTTCGGATCTTTCCGCTGGAGCAGCAGTAAAGTGTCCAATACTCGCTCTTGCTTTCGGTTGCAGCTTTGCATCTACTAGCATCTAATAAGCTAGTTGCGTCGAAACCACCTCCAAAGTTAATTTGAATAGATTGATCGGCAATGAGAATTACCTTGTGTGATGGTATCGATAGTTTAGTGAGTGGGAATTGTTGGTGGTTTTAGCTTGCAGGCGCGTGCTGCATGGTCACTGATTTCCATAATACCTTGGCTCATTTTCCTTCCTGATTCTCAGTTTTCAGTAATTACCTTTTCTTCGGTAACTCAAAGGGGAATAATGGTGGTTTTCAAGTGCTCTGCAAAGTTTGCAAGTATACATAAAGACGCCCACTGCTCCATAATTGTGACGTCCGATTAACATATAAGGTTATAATTACTATGTGATGTGATATTCTTGAAGAATTTTTATTTTTGTCAAATATGCATCCCCATACGTACTTCATGTGCCAGTGAGTTTTATTAACACCTACGCGTGGTGGATCAAATAATTTCCATTGTCAAGGAACATTGTTGCTTCTCCTGGCTAGTACCCCAAATTAGATCAGAGTCTTGCAGTTTGCTGCAAGGATTTGAAGTAATAAGACACAAGTTACCTCTCTTTGAAACATCTGGATATATATATAGGGCTTATTATCTCATCCTTCTTTCTCTTCTCCTTCCTCCTCTCTATTTTCTTCTCACACTCCGTCCATGGCTAAAAAATATGAAGGAGAATAGAGGCGCGTGCTGCATGGTCACTGAGTTTCCATAATACCTTGGCTCATTTTCCTTCCTGATTCTCAGTTTTCAGTAATTACCTTTTCTTCGGTAACTCAAAGGGGAATAATTCGGTATTTTCTTTGACAAGAAAGCACCTGGTTTAATGTAGGTGTAATAAACAAATTCATGATGTTTCTGATTGCTGATTCTTCAGTGACAGCCACCTTGTACGGTTTATTCTATTCTGCTCTTTCTAATTGATTCAGAAACGGTAATTGGATGGTCATTTGACATGTTTAGTGCTTGATGTTCCAAACCGGTGGAACTCAACACATGCCATGATTCTTGAGGCTGTGGAATACAAGATTGTACTGAAGCGATACGCCAGATCACAACAGCAGCCCATTCCAACTGATGATGAATGGAGTAGGGCTAAGTCTATTTGTGAATTTCTTGCAGTTTTTGAAGTGGCTACACTGGCATTCTCAGCTGATAGATATCCTACATCACATACATTTTTGCACAATGTGTTGTTAGTACATCAAGCTCTAAGAAGTCAGGAACGGAGAGATGATCAGGTTATAGAAGCCTTAGCTAGAGCAATGGACAAAAAGTTTGATAAGTACTGGAATCGTAATTACAACATGCTGCTTGTCATTGCTGCCATTCTTGATCCAAGGCAAAAATTTGATTACCTGGACTTATTCTATGAGAAAGTGTGTGAGAATTTAGTTGATGTTAACTTGAGCAAAAATTTGGCAAGAGATTGCCTCTACAAATATTACAGAAAATATGAAGAGATTGTTAGAACTGATATAAATACAACATCTCAAGCTACTGGGTCTAGTAGTGTGATGAACCGTTCACCAGTGGTACTGCTTGGAAAGAGAAGATTGGAACAAGAATTTGCTCAATTTAGCTCACAGAGGCGAGGGACTCGAATTGGAAGATCTGAGCTTGATGCATATTTGGAGGAAGAATTAGTGCGAGAAGATGAAAATTTTGGGATTTTAACATGGTGGAAGACAAACTCAAACAAATACCCTGTGTTATCAGCCATGGCCCGAGATTTTTTAGCGATTCAAGTTAGTACTGTTTCTTCGGAGTCAGCTTTTAGCCTAAGCGCTCGAATCCTTAGTGATAACCGAAGCTCCATGACACCACAAACACTTGAAGCTTTGGTTTGCGGCAAAGACTGGTTATACAAACATCAACAAGCTGGTGAGTCCTCCCCCTTCTTCTACATCTGTGACAACCCGCCCGGGAAAATACCGTACTATCGCCTAAGACCGATCCACTTTGGTCATTAAGCCATAGTAAAGTATCATCCTGTCGTTGGTCGCCGGGTTAACGCCCGGTAAATCACTTGAACATTGAACAGAGGATCGACACACGCA
The DNA here is from genome assembly GCA_947561735.1 of Cenchrus americanus. Classification (NCBI taxonomy): domain Eukaryota; kingdom Viridiplantae; phylum Streptophyta; class Magnoliopsida; order Poales; family Poaceae; genus Cenchrus; species Cenchrus americanus. The sequence goes on from OX387240.1 coordinate 67,730,397, forward strand.
TTAAAACTCACGCGAAGGCGAGTCCAGAGTACAACATTAATTAAACATTTATTACAAACCCTTGTCCATGGCATAAGATAAAGATTCAGAGTTCGAAAATACAGCGGAAATAGTTTAAACTAGCGGAACGGTGAACATCACAGGAGGCCGTCCGTGATGTCATCACTTGTCGTCACCCTTCTGATCAAGCACACCTGCAACAACATTTTTAAAGCAAGGCTGAGTATACTAATACTCAGCAAGACTTAACCGTCGGGTGATAACTACATCACCAACCTCTAGACATGAAAGGCTTTTGGCTGGTGGAGTTCTTTTGCTGGAAAGCCACTAAGAGTGGATCCTTACTTTCAATCTTTTAGCACGAGTTCTAGTTGATTACCATTTCTAAGTGTGCCAACTAATTCAATCAAGAATTGGACAAGCAATTAATTCATCCAATCATCTTTCTCGGGTTCCATCATTATGGGATATCATGGCCAGTAGAATAAGCAGTCTCGGATAACGGTGAGAGGCCGACAATCGATTGATTTAAACCTTGCAAGGTAGACCCAAACACACGGTCGGCTGCCCCCGCGAGGACAACTCCCCAGCCGTCCCCGAAATCTTCGGGTTGGGATCGAATCTTACGATCCCCGGTGCGAGGCTATCCGCATACCCCGCGAGATACCGGAGTCACCATACACCATCCTTTCCGGTAGCTAGCCGGTAAGGAGAATTGCTCAAGAGTAGTAATAGTAAGATCCCGTGCTTTGCCTCATTAAGGTACTAGGCTTACCGGTCCCATTCCCGCATATGCTTGGTACGTTCAAAAGCTTAGCCCACATGCCCACCGGACCGAGCCCAAATCCCATGCTCTTACCACATGAGCGATCCATTTAAGGATATCTTATGATTCCTATCTAGGAACCTACTCTCGCGAGTGACGAACATCACTCGGCTTCTATCGGTCCTATAGCATGGCAGCTATCGACCTAGCATACTAGTGATAGAGCATAGGTGCCTAAGGATCATGCATCTAGGGTTTCAATTCAATTCCTAAAACGTAAGTGCACAATCATAGCAAACATAATTGCATAATTTTAAAAGGCGGGGTTAATGATCCGGGGCTTGCCTTCGCTGGCAAGGTTTGCCTTGGGCCCTTCTGGACTTGGGTCCAGGTCTTGAACTACGTTCACGCTCAGCAGCTCTTGGTCGGCACCTTCGTCTCTTCCTTCCGGCACGAGCGTACGGCTATCGGCGGAAAGATCTACACGAAGATGCAAATGCAAGATTTATTCGACGGTTTATACTTTCATTATTTACGAACCATTTTGACAATCAAGGGGTGTATTTGTTGGGCACATTCACCTAGATAAGACTATATTCAGCATACTCTTCCATAAGGGCTTGTTTGGGAAATGGAGGAATCAAGTGGATGGAAGAGGATTGAAGGGGATTTTGGGAAATTTTGACTTATAATGGAAATTCCTCCACCCCAATGCCCTTCATTCCCATTCATTCCACTGATTCCCAAACAAGCCCTAAAGGAACAATATGCAACTCTCTATTAATTATTCTTTTTGATGGTGACTGTGTACATATATATGTAAATAATTTAATTAATCTTCATCAATAGTAGTGGGTAGGTACATTTAACCTTGTTAACATGATTTGCAACCACACTCAAGTTACATGGGTGGTTAGGTGATTTCTCTTTATTGCACAATTTAATAAAGGTTTCTTTATACTTGTCATTTCATGTGATAGCCTTTAGTCATTTTCCTTTCACAAGTAAAAGATATAAATGATATTTTTATCCTTGAATTAATTTCTTATCAGCATCTAGAATTAATTATCTTTTAATTGAATTAGATAATATTTTCCAAAAAGGAAAAGAATTAAATAAAGGTTTTTCTTTATTTAATTTCCTTTTAATAGAAAAAGGGTTTTTAAGTCTTTTATTAAACAATTAAATTACCAAAAATTAATGGGGTGTTTCTTAGGCCTACTAGCATCTATACTGGTCCATTGGACCCACATGTGAGCGTTGGATGCTAGGAAAATAAATATTATGGAAAATAACAAAGGTTATCTAGTGATTCAATTTAAATGCATATAAAAATAATTACGCATCCAAATGACCTAGAATTTCTTGTGAATGCTCTCTGGTCCTAAACAAGCTTAGAAAACCAACATGTTTTCATGGAATCTCTGCTGAACTTGTTTTATTAATTTACCAAGGAAAACATGCATAATTCAAGAATAATTATTTCTGTTAATCCAAAATTCATGATTAATTCACAAGATGTGCCTTTTGGTATTACAAGACAGTGTGCACAAGTTGGGGTCAAAAACATAAATATATTTAACATGAAAAATCATTTATCCAGATCTGACAGAAATGGAAAACCATTTTTAGAAAAAGATTTACATTATAACGTTGTGCAATTTTTGGCATAGAAGCTACTCATGACCTAACACAAAACATATCCAAAAATTAGCTATAGAGGAGTTATGGTTTTTGAGATATTACAGATCTAGGGTTTTCACATTTGTATTTTTCATGCAAAAATTAAAAGGAATCAGCTCAGGCTAGAATAGCAAAAGTTGTAGTATATATCACCACGGATCCAACAAAATTGGTTTCACATTTTTCTGAATTTTCTGTGATTTTCTACGCAATTTACAAGGTTCAGCAATTTGCTTATACTATTGGAGTTACCTTTTTACAATTAGGACCCTGGAAAGAACTGCAAGTTCGCAATGTCACCCCTATGGCGGCCGGCCGGCACGGGCTCGCCAATTCCGGCGAGGCCGGCGGCTCTCGCGCCCGGGGAAGGGGTGGAGGAGGGTTTGGGGACTAGGGAGGGTCGGTTTATGCACTTGGCGGGCGGTGGCGGCTCCGGGGGTAGGGCGCGGCGGCGGCCTATGCCGGCGGGCACCGCAAAGACCGGCGCCGGTGAGCCCACGGCCGGAATGGGGGTCTAGGGGGCACGCCCGGCCTTATGGGGTCCAAGGGAACGTGCGGGGCGTCAATTGGCCGCGGAGGCGGGTGGGGGCGGCGGCTCTCCGCGGCGGCGCCATGGCGGGTGGAGGTCCGTGGCTGCGCGGGGGAAGGCCGTCGGCCGCTAAATAGCGGGGGGGGTTCACGTCTCGCGGTGAGGTGTTCCCGGTGCCGGTTAATGCCGCCGTACGGCGGCCGAGCCTCGGCCGGCGCGCCGGGCGGCGCGGCCGTCGGGACCGCGGGGTCCGCGGTGCGCGGCCGTCCGTCGAACCCGGAGGCTCCACGCAAGGGGGGGAACGGATTCCGAGGCCTCGGTGCGCGCAACACCACGGGGAAGGAGCGGCCTATCTTGGGAATAGGCGCCGGCGAGCCGGACGCCGAGGTAGGGGCGGCGCGGCGCGGCGTCGCCGGCCCGAAAACAGGTCACAGTACCACTGTTCAGACACGAAAATCTCCAAAATCTTGAATAGAAGTGCACAAGGCAATGAATATAAAAGTTGTAGATCTAACTACCCTCTACAACTTTCAAAAAGGTCATAAGGTGTTTTTCTCAACGGATTTTGCAGGAACGTCGTGCCAACTTTGAATGTCGACACGTTCTGGAAAACAGGGAATTCTGTCTTGCAAGGGGTTTTTCACAATTTTCCACCCAAAATTTGAAATGCCATTCTACATGAAAGTTGTGTCCCTCAACAAGATGGACAACTTTCATAAAGGTAGATTTTGAAGTGTTTAGGTGAATTTTGGGAACGCGGCAAAAGTTCCGGACGACATTCGCTGACGTCAACGGTCAAGCGGGGTTTGACCGTGACTTTGACCAAGGGTTGACTACGGGTGTGTGCAAGCTTGGTCAAGGGGTTCATCGGGGTTCATTGACGAGGTTTTCGGGTGATGACCCAGGTTGACCTAGGTTTGACCGGGGTTTGACTGGGTTGACTCGGCTGATCCGGTCATTATCGTTAATGACGGTAATTAAAAACCTGGGGCGTCACAATATCCCACACGATTAGTTCACTGCTGTTCAGTTTGATGCTCTCGATATGTTGTCTGTCTGCTGTAATTTGTCAGGCTCCATGTTGCTTATGTCTATTCAAAATTTATCATGTAATTGACAAAGAAATCAAGGTTGATAGTTGATAGTTGGTTGTGAGTCTGAATCTTTTTTTCATGCTGATATGCTTTATTCATGCATCTTAGAGCTTAAAGCTGCAGAGGAAGGCGGCAAGGAAGCATGAATTGCTGCATCTGCAGTCCCATGGCCACCATGTACACGTATCCCACCACTGAAGTGAGTTAGAGTCTCTGCAGCTTATTCATTGCATGGTAAGACTTCTTATATACCTGCTCATGTCCAGTTCAGCATAGTATATTTCTACAATGAACTCCTACTTGATATTATTATTGTTGTTGAGTGCATAGAAAAATATTGCTAGCCTAGCAGTTATTATGCCAAGAGTGAAGAGTAGTATTTTCCAATGTCATCTCGGTGCCCCTGTCTATTATGTTTCTATGCAGTTTTAGTGCAAGCCATAAGCTTGTTCCTGTCAAGATTTCCATGTATTTGGTTCATGTTAAAGCTGTGCAAACCATTGGGGAAAATAGTTTTTCTTCCTTACCTAGATAAGCCATGAATGCCTTTGTCTCTTATGTTCTTGATCTTGGCAAAATTAAACTTTGTGTGACATTTTTTTGTATTTTCTTTTCTCATATCAAATAACATGTTAATGCACTGCTTCTTATTGGCAGGGCACCGATAGAGGAAGACAACTTCTGCTTATGTGCTTTGCTGACCGGTAGTCAAGTTCTGACCGATGGTGTGTTGCACTACTGCTGATCATGCTACTGGACTTGGTTATCCAAAAAAATGGATAGGAATTTTAGTGATTTATGTCATGTTCATTTTTATTTTCAGTTTTTTCATGTAATTTGAGATGAGTTGCATCAATTTGGGGATGAAATTTTTAGCTCTGTTATATACTTCTGTCTTACGATGTCACTCTTGTGGGCGATGGAACTGTTAGAGCAACTCCAAGAGTTTGCCATATCTCACTTGCCAAATCATGTTGCCAAATCCATTGCTACATCATATGGCAAGTCAAAATTTGTTGCCTCTCCAACAGTTTGCCATATGGGCTTGGTAAAACTTGAAAACTAGGCCCACTTCCACCATCCATCAACGACTTCTAGTCCGACTCCTCCCGTCCGCCCGCGACTCCTCGCGACTCCTCCCCTGCCCGCCGCGACTCTTCCCCTGGCGCGCCGCCACACTCCAATCGCGCCGCCACACACCGATCGCGCCGCCTGCAATCTCCGCTCAACGTTGAGCATCTCCTCCGACCTCTCTCCAGGTGATGTTCCAAGTTTCTGATTCAAGTTTCTGTTCGAAGTGAGGTTCTTTGATCATGGACAACATCCTGGCAACCCTGTTTGGCATAATGGCGTCCATGATCACTTGAAACAGGCCTTCTACGATGAGGACAGGTTTCTGATTGCAATGATCTAGGTTATACTTTTCAGTTCTTTGTTCTTTAGTTTATATCTTGCAATGATCTAGGTTATACATATATGAATTTCTTTGTTCTTTAGTTTATTGCAATATACTGAGAAAAGTTCCCATAACATGATATAGGAACCATGTCTAGGAAGAGATCCCTTTCTCGTAGAATGTTGGATGATTCATCATCCGATGATGATGATTTTGACATGTTAGCGGTGCCGTCGTGATTGTGGACTCCTTTGCTAATGCCGAAAATAAACACGGTGGCTCTGTTCAAGGCCATAGAGTTCTTCATCGTGATAGAGAAGGCGGCCATGAGAGGTTGTTTCAAGATTATATGGCAGAGAATCCAACATATACCCCCGAAATGTTTCGTAGAAGGTTGATCTCTTATTTCACTTATGTTTATTTGTTATTTGTCGGCACATATTATTCGAGTTCTAAAAGTTTAGTTTCGTTTTCTTCGGAGTTCGGGATGTCTAGAGATCTTTTCAAGCGCATCATGAATAAAGTTGAAGCACACGATCCCTATTTTCGGCGAGAAAAGGAGTGCGGCTAATGTACTTGGATTGAGTTGCTCGCAAAAAGTCACCGCGCAATGCGTATGCTCACTTATGGCGTTCCCGCCGATGCGACAGATGAGTATGTTCGCATTGGTGAAAGTCTTGCGATAGAGAGTTTACGGAAGTTTGTTGTTGCAATTGATTAAATATTTGGAGAAGAATACCTCGGACATCCCAATGAGAAGGACATTGCACGCTTACCGGCAATGGGTGAGAAAAAAGGCTTCCCGGGGATGCTAGGGTCCATAGATTGTATGCATTGGGCATGGAAGAACTGTCCATACGAGAAGCAGGGTCAGTACAAGGGGAAAGAGGAGAAGCCTACTATCATTTTAGAGGTTGTTGCTTCGGATGACCTTTGGATATGGCACGCCTTTTTTGGAATGCCCGGCTCTCATAATGATATCAATGTTCTTAACAGGTCTCCTTTGTTTGATAACTTGGCAGAAGGAAAAGCTCCAGAAGTCAATTTTTCTGTCAATGGCCATGATTATACAATGGGCTACTATCTAGCGGATGGCATATACCCCACATGGGCAACTTTAGTCAAGTCGATCACTAAACCTATGGGAAACAAGAGACAATATTTTGCTAAAGCTCAAGAAGCAGCTGGGAAGATGGTAGAGAGAGCTTTTGGGGTTCTTCAATCTAGGTTTGCAATTGTTCGAGGGGGCGCTCGCTTTTGGGACATAGAGACATTGACAAGGATCATGAGAGCTTGTGTCATTATGCACAACATGATTGTGGAAGATGAAGGTTTTGTTGTCGACCGGATGAGCGTTTTGATTACGGTGGTGAAAATGTAGAACCCGAGCATGACAAGCCTACCCGTACACTTCAAGAATACATTGAAGCGCACGTAAAGATCGGGGACAATCCTACACATGTCCAACTGAAAGAAGACCTCATCGAGCACCTGTGGAACCGGCACCCGGATTTATATTAATTTTATTTTACCATGAGATATAATTTTCATGGCGTCATTTGTTCACTGTTCCATGGCATGAGATTTATATTAGCTAATTTTATATGATATTATCATGTCCGACAAGAAATTTTGGTCATCCTCTAGAACCTCCATTCCTTAAACAAAAAAAAGTATTGTACAACTTCAGGAACTACTGAAAAATAATTATACAACCTACTGAAAACTACTGAAAATCTGATACGGGCAGTACAACACTCATGACCTATGCATAATGGAAACAAATCTGATAGGAACAATCTGATCACACAAGAGGCATGAATTATAGGGGAAACGACCTACTGAAAATCAATCCAACCTAGGGGAAAACGATCACACAAGAGGCATGATCACACAAGAGGCACGAACCAGTGAGGGATCTACACGGGAATCAATCCAACCTAGGGGAATCGAATGGAACAAGCCATGGCGATCTTTGCAGCGTACAAGAATCAAAACGATCTGGATTACCTGGTCGCATCTACTCGGTCTCTTGGCGGCGATATGGAGATCTTCACGGACGAAGACGACGTCGCTTCAACTCGGTCTCTTCGCGGCGGCACGGCGATGGGATCTTGACGCCGGGATCTGGTCGACTCGCAATATATGGCCTGGGATCGGAGAAGAGGGGGGAGAGGAAGCGGGAACTACACCGTGAAAAATCCAGAAACGCGCGGGAGTGGAGGCTCGGGCGCGAAAAGACCGACGGCCGCGAGATGGCAAGCGCGAGCGAGCGCGGAAATATCCGCGTGATCGATCCGTTTTTCCCAAGTTGGGAAAATATGCCAAGCCATATGCATAACTCTTGGAGCCTTGTTTTTCCAAGTTTTGCCAAATTTCAAGGATGCCAAGTCCTTTTCCATAACTCTTGGAGTTGCTCTAACCACTAGCCTATAGGCCCGTTCGCTTGCTGGTGCAGTTCCAAGGGCTGCAATGGTAAGATATTTATTCCTGAACCACTAGCCTACGGCCCGTTCGCCGTGCTGGTGCAGTTCCAAGGGCTGCAATGGTAAGATATTTATTCCTGCTAAACATTGAAGCTGTACACGGCCACGAGGCTGAGCGGCGCAGCTTTTCACAGGAAGAGAATCACAAGCTGGAGAGCAATTTGGATCGTGGTGCATTTAACTTGTTTACCATATTCCTCGTAGTATTTGGCTCGGATGCTAGTTAAGACTATTATTTTCTCAAATCTTGGAATACGCTGGTACTTGGTGATTATTCAAAGGAACAAATTATTTTTAAATCTCTGGCTGCAATATTCCTATGTGGCCGGTGGTGCAATTTCTTGCGCCAACACCTCCCTTCTCATCCAGCTGCACGAAATCAAAGACTCTAACCTCTAACATATGCTATTTGTATTTGGATTTGACCATGATTTTATATACCTACTAAATTCGATCTTTTCACAACAGTTATTAAGTGGACATGTGTGTACCCATATCCTATACTAGGTGTCTAGGTCCGCCCCTGGGCTCAACGAGGAGCACAAGGCTACATCTAAATGGTGCTATTCCGATAGCAAAACAACAATACAAGGGCAACAGGGAGGAGCTTTGCTCACAGCTCCATTGGCCGTTGGCTATTGCTGATCAAGCATGATGTATGTTGCTCATATTTACATCTTGATCTTGTTCACCTTTGGGGAAACCACCAAGCATGGCTTAACTGTAGTCTGCTGAAGGGTGACTCGCTTGTAACATGCAGTACAGCTTCATTATAACTTGAGAGTTTTGGTTCTCTGTCAGTCAGTCTTGTGTAACTTGAATTTCAGAAGTCCGGACAATTGATACAACCACAGCTATGTCATCCAGTTTGCCCCCACTGTAGCCAATGTACCCGACTGAGAGAGCAGCATCTGAAAATGGGCTGCTCCCTGCTCCCGACCTACCCACTTCCTGGGCCTTCGCAGCCAAGTGCTCCGCAATCTCCTGCAAATGTAATAAGAATGTGTACTTATTAGTCGTTCTGTTTCCCATAAAGCACTTCTTTTATTTAGATTGATAATTGATTCTGACCGCTGGTTTTAGATCTGCCTGTAACGATTTAGAGATTATTGCAGCTACTTCATGTTCATAGACATTATCGAAAAGGCCATCTGTTGCTGTCACAATCACATCTCCTTCCTCTAGATCAATAGTATAATTCTGAAATTAGAGTGAAAATTAGCCCAAATGTTAATGTTAGCATGTTACGGAATACAGCTATTCATGTTAAATTGTTTGCACCTGTACGAGTTTCAGGGGGTCATCTCCCTTCTCAATTTGTAGTGGGAAATTGAAACCATAAAGCATAGGTTTTGATTTCTCGTAAACTTCTCCATTTCTTATTATCAAAAACCCAGAGTCTCCTATATTTGATGCTTGAAGGACCTGTAACATTGAAAGGTGCAATAAGCAATAAGGAAATCGCCAATGAAGAAACAGAAAAGTGTTGATCAAAAGAACAGACCTGGCCATCAAAGTGAGCAACTAATACAGTGGAAGAACCAGGAGAATGTGCTTCATCTGCTGCTTTGGAAAGAATTTGCTCCGGTCTAAGATCTGAGGCCCCTTGATTCTCAGTTATGAATTTTTTACAACCATCCATTAGTTCTCTTGCATACAGCCCTGCATTGATTCCTGAGCCCAGAATTTACATCAGCAATGGCTGTGGCGTTCCCATAAACTATTATAATAAACTTAAAATTCAGCTAGCACAGATTTGTGGCACAACATGTGAGTTCAATTATGATGACAGAGCCAAGGTCGTCCACACCGTGTAGCTTCACTACTGATGCTTGAAACATCATGTCATAGGAGATGCCAGTTTCACTTCTAACAAAAATGTGCAGCATCAGTCTATTCCTATAGCTGGGACCCAAAATAAAACTAAAAATCTTAAACTCATCTCCTCTCTCCTTCCCTGCAAATGCCTGCAACACATTTTCAATCAGCAAGCACCAGCACACGTCCTTGCCCCGCAGCCAAAAATAAAATAAAATTATCAAGCATCGGTTGCCACAGTTTTTTAGCACAAGTAGAAATGATGTCTAAAACCAAAAAAAGGTGCTATAAAGCATTGGTTCAACAGTACACAGTGGAGGACCTAAAGTCCCTGTTTGACACCAAAAATTTCTTATGCTTTTCTAACACTTCCATTACATCTGTTAAATTCTTCTGTTAAAATTTGTTGTTGGTTTGTTACATATTTGGCTTGTGTACCAAAGTACCCCTAAGAAAATGAGGGAGATCACAGGGCTTTCGTGCTGGTCTGTTCTTGTCCACCGCATGGGTAGGAATGATGTGGACTGGTTATCGATGGTATCAGATCCTCATATATCCGTGGGACCGTGTATCAGCTCATGGGGTCAAGGGCGGAGACAGCTCATGGAGCCACTGATGTTAGCTCCATTTCCTAACATTGTCAGCACCACAGTTAAGTGCCACATTACACTAGTTTTCTATTGATTTTGCAACAGATATCGTTGTCAGCTGACAACAGTGACAATTGACAAGGCCTAGCTCCACCCCTGCCTGGGGTTCTGGAGGTGAGGTGAGGTGAGGACCGGAGGAGAGCTTACCATAGGCGGCCATTGTTGCAGCTCTGGAAGGTTGTCAGGAGCTCGGCATGGGCTGGGACAGAGAGGGGCGTGAGAAGATATAGGAGGGAGCAAGGAGAGGAGAGTGGTAAACACAAGAGCTTTGGTGTTGTGCGTGCCTTTCAGGCAAGGAACTAGATTGTGAGCTCAGATGGTCCAGGCAGATATGGGATTTCTTTAACTGGAAATAAAGGAGCTCAAAAGAATCTTGAAAATAGTTTCGACTTCGAATGATTTTAAAAGTTTTGAATCTTATGGATGTTACAGAAGATGAGGGGCAAATATGTCTTTTCAGGTTTGACTTAACAGCCAACCTAAAGGAACTGTCAATAAAGGAATGTAAGAAAATTTTCGGTGTCAAATAAATAAGGCAAATCTTTCGAGTGCCATAAAAGAAACCGAGTTTTAGCCCAGTGCTATATAGGGATTTTGCTCATACAACTATCTGGCAACCAAATTCTTCTGAGCTTTTGCCAACACAACAACTGATATGAACACTACTGCAGAAATTATCTGCCGTGCCTCTCATGTAGAGACTCTGGTGGGTTCCATGCCTTAGCATTCAAATAATATTTTCTCCTAAATAAATAGTTTTAATACTTCCAATTTCTTATTTAATCAATTGCAATCTTTGAATATAATCTGATAGTTATTTTGGCTGGGAGTGGGTGAAATGTGCAGTCATGGAGATAACAAAATCACCCAGCTCATGTCGTTTTCAACTTTGTGTGTCAACTTGTTAGTCTACATGCTTATCTACATCTTGTTTGGGCCATACTGTACCTCAACCAGTCAAATCTTCCGAATTATTTATGAGAGAGTAGTATATTGGTGTACATTTAATCCCTTTAATGGGTGCATTCATCATGCCATTTGGATCAAGACATGAAAACTGAAAAGAAAAGGTAATTATACCATCATCCTTAAGTTCAATGGTCAGGCCTTGTCATTTCTGGTCCTGTCATTGTCATGTATTTTATGGCAATAGATTTAGTTTACTTCCCATTCAACTAGCTGAAAGTCATTCCAGAATTAAAATGCAACGACGCTTAATGTGGTTCTCACTATGCTTTTGTATGTGCTTGACATAAAAAAAAAAATTTAATTCATGGAATATTGACCTCATAAAATTTCCTAACAGAAAGGAAAAAAGGATCAGTCATGGGAATATGCCATCTGGATGACTGTCTTAAAGAAGAGTACCCAACCCTGGCTAGCTAGAAAACTCACTGAAACAAGTTCTCACTTCTCAGGGAGGTCAAATTCTGTAAGCATATGGGCAGAAGCTTGGGTTGATGGTCTCCTTGATGTGAAAAGAGGTTCCAAAATATGCTAAAGCCCAAGATAGAATATGTGGAGTCCATGACATTCCTGATGCAATGATTATTCCTACAATTCCAGTTTCTTCAGACTACGTAAAAGTGCTTTCTATCCTTCATAACAAATTATCAATTCATTGATTTTCTCTGAGGCCAGTGCTTTCCTCCATCCAGTTATCCACAGAATATTGAATATCAAGCATTCATTAAAACTCGGTTAGTGTTCTACTTCTACCATTTGTTCTCCAGCTAACAACGTGCCCTCACTAATTTAGCTTTACACCTGTATTCATTCTATAAAGAACAACTGAACAAGCACTGAATGAGTCTGGTATATAATGACTAGTTTCCTTGAAATGAGCTGCTTTTCAAACATGCATACCTAGGTACAATGCTACATACTGCGGATAGAAATGTAGTGACAAAACTTTTCATAAGGCTGAAGTAGAAAAATCATAGAACCAAAAAGCTTGTGCTTTACCTTCAAATGACCACTGGCCAACTCCATCCGCTACACCAAACCAGCCCTTGCCTGCAATAAAATATGCATCTTCTCCGCCTGTTGCTACCTGGAAATAGTTAGATAAATATCATAACTGAAGCATCAGGGGAACTATGATTCATTTTAAGATGAATATTTGCAGTTTAGGAGAGTATATGCCATAGAAAAAATGAAGAACATGGAATTTTGGAGCAGTAGTTAGTTATTTAACTAACAAAGATAGTTATCGAGATCTTGAAAGTGAAATTGCTTTCCATCCTTCGGTGAGATGCGACAAATGCATATTTAGCAAAAGAAACTACAGAGAAATTATTACCTTGGAAGGATGAGGCAGGATTGCAGCACCTGACAACAACACAAGTGTTGATTTGGCTATTTCGATCATCCTAGGAGTAAATTAAAGCATTAAAAATGATATTGTAGTTCTAAATTACAAGCACACAGGCTTTTACCACAAGCATAAAGTCAGGAAAAATGTAAGATATGCTTGCATGACAGACATAACTCAATAAAGAGGAAACATATGCCATAGAATCCATTGCAGTATAAGCTATTACTAACCATTTTATGGTCTGAAACACTTAAAATCAAAGTAATACCTATCAGAATCCTTCACCTCTTGCTCTGAAGTGTCTTTTTTCCAATGCACCTCCTTGCTATTTCGTTCCTGTAGGATGGACAGGAGCATGTTAACCCAGGCACACACATAAATATGTATTCAAAAGTCCAATCCAATACCGCCAATAGATATCCTACAATACCATAACTGCACAAGATTTCTGCCCACTAGGCACATAATCTTCATGACAGTTTTCTCATTTTGCACCGAAAGTTCCCAGACCATAGTGCCTAAAGGATACATGTGCATCACCTAATATAAAAACTATGTCGTTTAGTTAAGGTGCAGTCCCTTGCAAGCTACAAGATATGGTCACAATGCGATGAATCAAACAAAAATATCATGACAGCAACACATCATATAAAACATGGCCGAGAATGTGAAGAGAAGGGGAAAGGGACAGTTTAACAGCTAATTCCGCCAAAAAATCAAACAAAGATACGGCTGCCAGTGAACTTTAGAAATATAGAAAGAAAAAACAGGGAGTATATGACAAATGGTGGATGCATATGTTCACAATTTTGGCAAGCATACAGTTAGTACTCAACATATTGTGCACATTATGCTACTACTAGGTTTGCACTTCATCACAAACATGAACCAAATCCTCAGTCCTCACCAAGTTGAACTATACACTTCACTGAACGAACTTCCAATACTAGACGAAACTAACCATCATCTAGTCAGCCCTCAGCACATAACCATTTTTCTGCAATTAATTCCTTAAAACTCGTCCAGAAATTTAACACCTTCGTTTAATTTGGTGAATGGTGAACTGGATGCATTCTTGATAAGCAAACAAGATTGCCCATGTCATCTGAATTGAAAAGAATGCCGTAAGTACACAGTTGCTTACCACTGTTGGTAGGGGGACCCCGAACTCGGCTCCCTGCTCGTCGCCGCTGGAGCCGCTGGACTCCGTCTCAACGTCGGTGTCAAAATCCTGCACTGTCGAGCCTTCAGACGCGGCCTCGGAGTCCTCCAAACTGGCCGTCCCCGCCGCATCCCCGCTCCCCTCGCGCTGCTCCAAACCCGTCCCTGTCGTCTCCACGGCAGCACCACTCGTCGTCGGAACACCTGCCCCAACTGCGACGCCGTCGCCCTCGGGTTCATTCTCAGATTCGGCATCTGTAATCACCTCCGGGGAGGCCGGTGTGGCCTCTGCCTCCTCAACGCCAGCATTGGAACGCGCCGCCTGTTCCCACACCTCCTGACCCGCGGCCGAGGAGGCGGCACCAGTTTGCGCGCCTGCGTCAGGAGGCGGAGGTGCCGGTGAAACCTCAGCTGCAGCGTTCGGGAGCGGATGCTCGACCGCAGCCGGGGCGCCCAAGTCCGCGCCGGTGACCGCCTGCTCAGAGTCAGGCTCCGGTCCGGTCTCGCCGCCGCTGCTCACAGCGTCCGAGTCAGGGAAGACTCTGGGGTCCGGGCTGGTCTCTGCGGCCGTTCCCGGACCACGGGTCGCCGTCTCCACCTCCGGCTCCAGCACGTCGGGCTTTGGTTGGCCGAAGCGGAAGACGATGCTCCCGTCCGCCAGCTCTGCGCGCGGAGATAGCACAACGCAGCCGAATCAGCGACCGAGACGAAGGGGAAGGGAGAGGTCGGGCCGGCGTCTAGCACTTACCAGTGGTGGAGTGGAGCTCGGGAACCGCTCGGCGCGGGGACGGGGCCGCGGCGGCGGCGGAGGTGGTGTGCGTGCAGCGGCGCGCCGGGAGTGGCAGAGGCGGCGGCGGCGGGGGCTTCGGTGAGAGCTTGCAGTGGCGCATGCCCAGCAGCCCCGCCGCCAGCGGCAGCTCCGCCATGGCTCGCCTCAATTCCTCGCTTCCTCTCACTAGAGAGTAGAGAGAGATTTGAACTGGACTGTGAGCGAGGTGGAGCGGAGAGGTTGAGACTGCGGAGCTTCCGCTGTGGAATGAATGGAACGGATTATAGCTTCACGAGGAAACTAGCAGCCCCCCACGAGCGCTTTGGTTGAACGGTGCGGGTCGCTGGTGGGTGGGCCCAACGCTCCGTGCGGAGTTAAGGCGGGCCCCGCAGTCTTGGTGACGGTGGTTAACTGTGGAATGAAGGGTCATTATATTTCAGTCCTGAACAAGAAGGTCCTTGCTTTTCATATCTCCCATTCGCCCGTGTTAATGTTTTCCTTTTAATCTTACTCCATATCGATTTTATTTTGAGTGTTTCTCACCGTGATCATTTAATTTGGCAAAAATTATTCTCATTTCATGTCTACTACTTTTTTTTGTTGCAAAATTATAAGTCGTTTTGACTTTTCCAATAAAAGCTCACGAAACAAACTATTTGTGGGAATAGTGGGATTTCTAAGAATAAAAACTTCAAAGCAAGATCTCAGTTATATTTTGACAAACTTTTTTATTTATATCACTTAATTAAGGTTATAATATGCAATACATAATCGTAGAACAAAATTTATAATCTATAAGAACGAAAAATTTAGTACATAACGAACAAATTATATGAACTACCGGAACAAATATGTATATATGTGGAACAAATTCTATAAACTGTCAAAACAAAAAATAGTACATACCGAACAAACTGTATGAAATGACAGAACAAATATTTATACATACAGGATAAATTATATGAAATGATGAAACAAATTATAGAGGAGGAATAAATATATATTTACAAAGGAAAATAAATACTTTAAAAGCGATAAGTATTAAAAGAGGACCACAAATATGTAAAGAAAAATAATCATGAAGGCCAAAATTAATCAAATGAGAAATAAAATACAAAATGAATAAAATACAAAAAATAGTATAAAAAATAAAGTGAAAGACAATAATGAAGAGTTAAGAAATAAGAAAAAACATCGTCAATAGAAAATTTAAATCGAAAGAAAAAACACGAAAAGGAAACAAATAAAAAAGAATGAAAAGACAAAAAGCACTAAATAAGAGGTAATTATAAAAAAGAAAAGATTACACATCACAAATATACAAAATTACATGAAAGAAAAACAACATGACGCTGGGTTCACGGACATATACACATTTTAAAAAGTTGAAAGATAATAAATATGGTAACAAAAGAAAGAAGAAAAACTAAAGATCATGCATATAAAAATTGACATGAAAAAATATAAAGAATAGAAGGGAAAAAAGGAAAAACACGGTAGTAAAGATTGGATGGAAAAACACGAGAGGGAATAACGGAAGAAAAAGGAACACATTGAGTGAAATGATCAGAAGGAAAAAAACTAAGAAAATAAGATGAAAAAATTGGAAGGGAAAACATTATAAAAAGAAAATAAACATAAAGGAAAGGAAAGGAGAAAAAGGAAACGCACCTAGACCGATGCCCCTTGATGTGGAGATCTATTTGGTGCTTTAACATTTCTGGATTTTCATTTTCTAAAAAAAATAACTCAAGATGACTAGACTTTGCCCTGATCTGGTTGTCAAACTAAAAAATACACCGGAGCTACAAGTTTGTTTTCCCAAGAACAAGTAAACACAATAGGAACTTGCCTACTTCACGCAAGCTTTTATTCTTATCCATGTGAGCTGTACAAGTGTATGCATGTTTTTTTTTTGTTTTGAACAAGTGTACACATGTTCTTAGAAAATTATAACTCGCATTAGTGAAGTTACAGCTCACCTTCACAAGACTCCCGGAGGAGTGGAGGACTGATTTTATGGCCACTACACGGGCCATGTGCATGTGTACATATCCATTAATAATCCTTAAAAGTCAATGTGTCTGTACGTTAATCTCTAGATCTACACATTACAAAATTAGTAACTTTTAAGGGATAATTGCAACGCTTCGATTGCAAGTATCTCAAGTGTATTTTCCATTAAAATTATTCATGTATGAATCACATATTATCAATAGTTTTGTAATGTATTATATGGATTGTTTTGTATTTTGGGGTCTAATTTTTGTACAATTTCGTCGTAATTTTAAGAGAGGTTAACCTTGAGAGCTATCAGGTCAAAGTACCCCATGTGGTAATCGCCGTGGATTAAGCAACATATTCGCGCTATTAAGGCCGACATCCATTGGGACAAACACAAATAAATAATCAAGTGGTGCGCCCTCAATCATTCGCCATTAACCCCCGGTATTAGTTCTATACGCAGTGGCTAAGTGCACTCTGAATTAGAATAAATTACACATTTCTGTGATCTGGGTGGAGTACGTACAGTACCTGCAGGCTGCAGTGTGGTATTTTGCACTACATATTGGCCAGTTGTTAGGATATTTGTGGTTATCCATGTAACATGGTCCACTCTCATCCATCTGCGCCCCAACCAACGTACCACTGCCATTCTTTTCCTCACGGCAGGTGCTTCAGCCTGAGCATGTGCCCTTGTAAACTGTTTATCATCATTGACTTGTTTTCGCAATTTTGATCATCCAACTTATTTAAAAAATTGTGCAAGTATATATCCTCCACTTTGTTTGTGATATGATGTGGTACTAGTATAGATATTTTAAGTATGACTTAACTTTTTGTATGTTTGAATTTAATTTTTGAACATGAAAAATGGTCAAAGATGTAAAAAAATTTAACGGCAACAAATATTTTGATATGGAAGGAGTACTAAGTTTCAGTGGTTGCATGGCCGGGGCCTTCTCAAGGCAATATGTTGATGAATCATTAGTAATGCAAAATTTGCACCTTTTTTGCCAAAAAAAAGACAAATCACAAAATTTCCAAGGCATTGATGCATCCACAAAGGACAAGCCGAGGAAGACACACGGCTTCAGCAGTCAGCACTTGTGAGTGTGGCTTAACAAAACCAGCTGCTGGTGTTATGGGTGAATTCCCTAGTGTAAAGAATTATTGCACGGTTCAGGGTCCTGGCACGGATTCTCCTCCGGCTCTGGGAGCCGTTTTTGACGAATCCGTGCCAAAGGGTGGAGAAAAACGTCTCCTAGCCGGAAGCGCCTGACACTCGCCCGAGATACAGAAAACGAGCCTCGGAGCCGAAAAACGTGCCCCCCCGGCTCCGTCTAACACCGCCATTTTAAGTTACCAAATTGCCCCTGTAGTTCGACGTTACTACGAGCAAAATGCCACCCAGCTCCACGCGTTCCCCAACGAACGGCGGGGAGCCAAAGGAGGCGGCGAGCGTAGCTGGCGGGGCGGAGGAGGCGGCCGCCGCGGCCGCGCGATTGGAGGCCGCGCGCACCGGTGTGGCGGAGCGAGGATGCCGGCGAGGGAGGTAGAAGTCTGGCGGCCGATACTGCACCAGGGACGCGCGGTGGGGGTCGGAGGAGCTCGATCCGGTGGAGGGAGATGGGTAGATGGCCGGTGGAGAGCGAGCTTGGCGCGAGCCGCCTTCATGGTCGCCCAGCTAGCTTCGATCGGGCCGCCTCCATGGCCGCCCTGCGAGCTCCGACCGGGTTGCCTCCATGGCTGACGGCGAGGCCCCGGTAGGGGTAGCTCGGCGGCGGCGTGAGGGACGCTCGACGGCGGACGCGGCGGAGGCGCCTGGGGAGGGCGCCGACGAGGGAGTTCGTGCGGCGGCCGGCAGGGGTGGGCTTGGGAACGGATAAGGTCGTCCGCGTCTGGTGGAGATGAGGGATGGGGTGGATAAGTAAATAAGGAAAATGGAATAATAAGAAGGAAAAAATAAAAGAAAAGGGAAAATGAAAAATAGGAGGAAAAAGAAGAAAAGAAAAAAAAGAGAGGGGTATTATGGACTTTTCACCATTTTATCCACATTACACAGCCAGGAGAATCTGTTTTGTCAAACATTTACCTAAAACGGATTCAACTCCCCCATAGAATCCGCTCCACTGCCACAGCCACAGCCGCCACAACAACAGCCGGAGCCCTGCCAAACACACCCTCAATGTCGGTGCATCATGTTCACCGAGAAATCAACACTCATCCATAGATGCCAAATTTGGATCTTGGGACAGGTGTGTGCCATGCTACGATAAACCATAGCCTTCTCCAGTACGAAAAGTGAAAAAGCAACAATGGTCCTTAGAGTCCTACTACTGGATCGAGAAGAACATGCATGTGAGTGGGCATTTACAGGTGCACTTTTTTGTTGTCCGTGGAGGACTGAAAGGATGTCCTCCTGATCTGCTCCGAAAGTTGGATAAAGGTGCTACACTGGATCTCAGATCATGGATCTGCTGTCATGTGAGGACAGGCAAAATGGCATGAATCCTGCTCCTGTGGCCGGCTCTCCAAAAATTAAAGGAAAAAAAAATTCATCTGCTAGATGGCCTGCCCTTTCATCATGTAGTAGAGCTTATTTACACATATAGACAGTACATTTGTAAAGAAACTAGAATCTTTTTACAGGCATGCCTAATTTGTAATTATCCAACTAGCTAGAGCACAAGCTGGCATGAGGTCAAAATCTATGCAATTCATTGTCGTGGTGTGTGCAGTGAGCATTACGTTGGTATTCCTCTTCATGTGAGTGGGGCGCATGCATGAATCATGATGTGTATGCTCCACTAGAATAACACTTTTGGCCAGAGCCGGCCAGAGACGGTAGAAAATGCTAGAATAGGATTCAAAGTAGAGAGGCACCTTTTCATAAGAAAGTACAAGCCCCACTAGTTCAATAACATTTTTTGTAAAAATAAGGTTAACATCAATCATTTTTGGACCTGACAAAGTCACCACTACATGGATAAAGCTAAGATATTTCGAGGTATAGAATATGGATGGCACATCAATTGGAGAGTTGAGCATGCTTGATGTTGACAAAATGTTGATGGGCAACGCTAACTTTTCTATAAAAAAGGCATCTTCGAATTTGGACCATTATTCTTCCAATGTGCGGTTCTAGTAGAAAAGCATGTTTACCACTTATCCATTTTTTTTCTATTGGATTTTGACTAAAACCATCACACTACGTACAAAGCATGGGGAATCACAGTTTCCCTCTTAACACAGAGACAATGGAGATCTTATTTTCCACAAAATTAAAACTGTATCTCTCGTTTTCAACACTCTTTTTTTGATGAAACAGGAGGAAAAAACACTCTTATAAGCTATGACATATAAGATATATAGGACCTTATATTTGTCCATGTGAACTTTATTAGATGGAGTATTGACTTTGCAGAAACCCTCCTGAATTCCTATCTCAATAATCTATCTTCGGTATTAAACTAACACTAATGAGAAGTGCCTTTAGTACTGGGTGGCAACCCCTGTTAGCACCGGTTATCTAAATCCTACTTAACATTCAATACTAAAAGTTACATTAACCGGTACTGAAAGTCCCATCCCGTCAACCGTCCGTCATCCCCATCCCGATTCCTTTTTTTCTTTCCCCCCTTTTCCTTTTTCTCTCTTTTTTTTTCTTTTCCTTTTCCCCAAATATTCTCTCAATCATAATCACAATCATAATATCTAAGAATCGCAATCACAATCACAACAATACAATCACAGGAATAGAATTATAATTCCACATTTCACAAGAATCAAGATGAACAAAAATCAAAGTTCACACATCACAGGAAGAACACCGACATCATGGGAAAAACAACCCCGCTTGCTTGCCGTAGCGCAACGGCCCTGTGCCGAAACTACACGTGCGGTTACCGGTGGCCCCGCGCACCCACGTCCACCGCTGGGACCTCCGTGCCCTTGTCAGGTCAAGCCAACTGCGGTCCCCCACGGCCCCACCTCCCGCCGGCGGGTAAAACTCCCGCTGGCATGCTCCTCCACCTCAAGAGAAGAAATGGAGAGATGTGAGATGGGAAAGGGGATAAGTGAGAAAAGAGAGAAGACAGAGAGGAGGGAGACAAGGCTTGCATAAAGAAAAGATAGATTGGCTGACGAGAGTTGGTGGGATGACGATGCGGACACTTTTAGTATCGGGTGAAGCCTACACCCGGTAATAAAGGTTGGTCTTTAGCCACATTAGTCTTCACCTGCCAAATTTCCAATCATATCCAATCTGTTGCTGACACGCCTCTCCTTCCATTTGATGAGTCCATGGCTTGAGCACTCTATAATAGCGAAGTGGCTAAGTCATGTGAGATGCGTGTTGTGCTTGACCTCACTTAGGCTCACCCTCAACGGGGCAGCAGTTGGATTGGATCTCAGCTATACAGCCCTTAAAAAATTATGGGTAATTAAACCCGTTTGTTAATCATATCCATAAGGACATAAGGTGCATGTTCTTGTAACTAATCGATGCCCGATTAAGCTTGCAACAAGATTGGATCGGAAGTGGAGAACAAACCATCATTTGATTTGTTTTTCCCCTTCTGATTAAACATTAGACCTTGAGCTCACATGATTTATTGCTCACTACACCTCAAACATGCAGCCTGTTCGGTTGGTGGTGGTGATATGGCTGGTCTTTGGTTTGTTACGAGAGCAATCTTCTTGGCTATTTCTTCTTTAAGTTGGTTTGTTTCGAGAGAAAAGTCTTTCTTGGTTGGTGGTGATAAGCCGAGCGAACAGGCTGGTGGCTTGCTGGTCAAAGGGCCTTTGATGAGCATATTCTTTTCCAGAGAGGTATATGATCTGTCTAGCAAGATGACTTCAGTGATGCTGCATTTTCACCACATGGTCGGTTTGTCGCAATCTTGCAGAAAAGGATGGAAGCAAGCAACCACGGACGAAAAGGATCATCGTGATTGCTCTCAAGTCATCCATAAAAAAAGGACGGTTTCGATCTTCGCGTTGATCCTTTTGATACATGATGCAGACGTTGCTTGAAAGAAAGATGAAGAAACAGGGCCATAATTTGCAGGAATGAAGCGGCTCAGATCTTGGCACATTTGTCAAACGGCGGTTGCACCTGCAGTCTGCAGAGGTGTGTGAGTGGCCACTTGGTAGTTGGCAGCACTGATATATCTTAGGATACGTAGCACCTTCTCAAGGTCTTGTTCGATAGGTGACTTCATTAACATTTTCCCATTTCTTTGGTGATCTCTCCTGGAGATTTTTAAGACAACGGGAAGCCGGCTGTGTTTAGATTGGCAAATTGGTGCCAATAATGAATAGTGTTTTCGTATGGATGAATAGTGGAAATTTGTAGTATTGAATTGCCTAGAGTGTTACACTTGGAGCCTTTCAAAACGCTGACGTGAGGAAAAGATGTCAATTATACCTTTTTTTATGAATTGCGCAGAATATATATCGCTGCAACCAGAGCAAAAAGCTTACGTCGTAGTCTAGTAGATCTTCAGCTTGTTAATACCACTCATTATTCATCATACAATCTTAGCTTCCTACAACTGTGGTAGTGGAGCACACCAACTTTTTTTTAAAAAAAAATAGTTTTTGAATACGTGGCAATTTTGAGATTGTCAAGCCAAATTCAGCTTTTAAAGGATGACATGACCAAAATGCCCTCACAATGCTATATTTAAATGTTTCTAGAACATTCCTGTATTATTTATACGAGGTAAAATAGAAAAATATTTTGGGGCAAAAGTAAATTGTCAAGTATTTTGAAATAAAGCTAAACTGTCAAATGTTTGGAAACGGATTTTGATATTATTATGCAAAACAAGTAAGCCCAAAACACTGAATCACTCGCATTAACTATGGTTCAATGAGCATGTCTTAATAAGTGAATAAAAGGCAGACATGAGATGCAACCGTAGAGGACTGGGCCGAGCCTGACCTCCAGCTTAATTTAAAACACAGGCCAACTTTTCACGCTCGAGTTAGGCCGCCAATTGTGCAAATGGACGCGTGCCCTAATGAAAATTGCAAGCCCACGAACGGAGGAAGGGCTTGCTGCCAACTTACAATAAGTAAGATCACTTCGGAAGATAAGCATAGAAAATCAGAGTGGCGCAGCGGAAGCGTGGTGGGCCCATAACCCACAGGTCCCAGGATCGAAACCTGGCTCTGATAAAATTTTATGTACTTTTGTCTGAATTTCTGCTCCCTGTTCTTTTAGAATTGTTCCTGTTCCCCTTTGCTGCTGTTCGACCTAGGACTCATTTTTATACGTTCATATTTCCTGTCTTCTGCATTCTCTATTCCAGTTATCCTTGGCCAGAACCGGAGCAATCTGCCTATGGTGTGGTGTGGCGCCCAAAATTGACGCTACAGTGCATCTTAACTTCTTTTCACCAGCCAAGCACATGCTTAAGTTTTGTGGTGCTGCTGCTGTTTTGGCGTGGCGAAGCGTGGCTGAAATCCACTACAAAACTAAATGTGTTTTTGAGTGGTTTTCGAGACAAAAGTTCCAAAATCTTCACTCCCTTTTAAAAACTTTTTCGCTTACTTTTTTTTCAGGCATGTTTTATTCCCAGGCAAGTGCCTGCCTGACCTTCTCGGCCACAATCCATGGAGGCCAAGAGTTTGGATCCTAGGCGAACTCAATGTAGCGAACCAACCAGAACAAATGAGAAACCAATTTATAATCCACTCAATCGATGTGGCTCAACTCTTTTAACCCCCTATAGTCCTTGAAGAGCAGTATACGCATGTCCCACAAGCACCGGTTGAATGAGTGAACTACGATGATTTGTACAAAATGTTGTTTTCTTATTAAGTCAAATAGAATAACAGAGTATGGACACAACATTAGTTTTTTACTCATAGTGACATGTTAATATGGCCACTAAACTGGTGATGCCCCACTATATGGCTCCCCTCTCATTTGCCACCACATAAACGACGTTGTGGCTAGTTATGCGCGCATGTTTGCATTCGGTTCTACACATGCTAACTTTATAGGATGATCACTACATGAACCCCACTGGTTGATTCAACCACTGTAGAGTGCTATTGTAGTCTATTTATTGGGTTGCATGATCTGTTAAGGACTGCGAAGAAGCTCTCAACACCACTAATGAGCTATAGTGTCTTTACTTATTTACACATGAGAAATTAAAAGATGAGCAACATTGAATAAGTTTTGAAACATTGAGCAAGTGTTCTAGCTTTTGTAGGCCATGCTGAGAGTGGAACCAAAGTCTTACGTTTGCTTTGGTTAGTTAGCTCCTAGGTGCATTCACTATGACTCTTGAACATCTCTTTGTATGAGCCACATATATTGAAAGGTGATATATTGAATCAATGCTTATCCTTGGTTGAGGGTAGTTGATCTTGCATCGTTTGGATACCATTGTACACCATGCATGTTTGAATTAATTTGAATTGCCACACTCTATGTTGTTAGAAAGCTATCCACAACCAAATGATAGTTTAGTGTTTATGTATTTTGATTGGGTGGTATTATGTTTCAATGTATAATATTATGTTTGAATAATTGGTATTGTGGATGTCAGGCATACTCCCCGGGTACTCATGCAAGGAAGGAAGAATAGTAGAAGACGGACTCCTGGTAGAATTCCCCTGTACTCCTACTAGGACTCGCTCTGTGTACTCCTACTAGGACTCCTGCCTTGTAACCGACTAGGAACCCGCCCCCTGGACTATATAAAGGAGGGCCGGGTACCTAGCCGCACATCCCCAATCCCTCCGGGGACAACCCAACACCAAGCGCGGGCGCCATACTTGATCCCCCAAACGGGACGTAGGGCTCGCCACCTTGGCGACCCAAACCCTGTATAAATCTTGTGTCCCGTGTCCTTGCGCATACCTTCGAGTTCTCGGTCTCCCGATCACGATCCCCACCGCACAATCTACTACCTCGGGTACCCCCTCGGTAGGTTTGCCGGTCTAAAACACCGACACCGGCGCGCCCGGTAGGGGTGATCATCACCACCGGCGAATTCGAAGGACCCTCGTCAACAAGATCAATCTACTCGTCGACTCGCCGAAGATCCATTGAAGCAAGTCGCCTTGCTCTTGTCAAAGCGGAATCAATTTTCCTATGCCGCGCTTCCGGTTGCTTCGGCACGTCGCGCGGCTCGTCACGCGGCTCGTCGCGCCGCTCGTCGTCGACTACTCGCCTCGCGCGAGCTCGTCGTCGTCGACTACTTTGGCTACGCCGCGCTTCGGTTGCTTCGGCACGTCGCGCGGCTCGTCGCGCGGCTCGTTGCGCCGCTCGTCGTCGACTACTCCGCCTCGCGGCGGCTCGTCGTCGTCGACTACTTTGGCTTTGCCGCGCGTCGGGTGCCTCGGCACGTCACGCGGCTCGTCATGCGGCTCGTCGCGCCGCTCGTCGTCGACTACTCGCCTCGCGCGAGCTCGTCGTCGTCGACTACTTTGTCTCGCCGCGCGTCCCGGGTGCCTCGGCACGTCGCGCGGCTCGTCCACGCGGCTTGTCGCGCCGCTCGTCGTCGACTACTCCGCCTCGCCCGGGCTCGTCACGCGGCTTGTCGCGCCGCTCGTCGTCGACTACTCGTCGTCGACTACTTCGTCTCCGCCGCGCGTCCGGGTGCCTCGGCACGTCGCGCGGCTCGTCCACGCGGCTTGTCGCGCCGCTCGTCGTCGACTACTCGTCGTCGACTACTTCGTCTCCGCCGCGCGTCGGGGTGCCTCGGCACGTCGCGCGGCTCGTCACGCGGCTTGTCGCGCGCTCGTCGTCGACTACTTGGTCTCGCCCGCGCGTCCGGGGTGCCTCGGCACGTCGCGCGGCTCGTCGTCGACGCTACTTCGTCTCCGCCGCGCGTCCGGGGTGCCTCGGCACGTCGCGCGGCTCGTCACGCGGCTTGTCGTGCGCTCGTCGTCGACTACTTCGTCTCCGCCGCGCGTCCGGGGTGCCTCGGCACGTCGCGCGGCTCGTCCCGCGGCTTGTTGCGCCGCTCGTCGTCGACTACTTCGTCTCCGCCGCGCGTCCGGGTGCCTCGGCACGTCGCGCGGCTCGTCCACGCGGCTTGTCGCGCCGCTCGTCGTCGACTACTTCGCCTTCGTCGCGCGTCCGGATGCTTCGGCACGTCGCGCGGCTCGTCATGCGTCTCGTCGCGCCGCTTGTCATCGTCGACTACTCCGCTTCGCGCAGGCTCGTCGTCGACTACTCTGCCTCGCCCAGGGTCGTCGTCGACCACTCCGTGCGCCGCGACTTCGTCTTGCGGCCACGGCCGGCTCTACGCCAGCCACGCCGTGCGTGGTGACTACTTGCCTCGCGGCAACACTGGCTCTACTTCGAGTGCGCCGCATGCTGCCACGACGTCATCTTCCTCGGTCGCATCGCGTCGACCATTCATCTCGACTAGTTTTCCAAACTAGTCGAGAACGGCAGTCACGCCCCCAACAACTAGTCGGAATCAACCCTGACTAGTCGACTTCAACAACAACCGTCGTGGCTCCATCGCTGACCGCCACGGCTTCATCAAGTCTGCCCAGGCAGCAACAGCTAAGTCATTTATCTAAATGATTACTGTTTTCTTGGCTTGTTCTCCTCATCATGTAGGACTACTTGCCGACTACTCACGTGTGTATGCTTCTCGGCGGGTTTTCACGGGAGCTACACTCTGCTGACTACTCTTGGGGTATATCAATCAAGTCGCCACGAGTCTACTTCATCAACTCGGGGGCTATCCCTAGGAGGCAGTCTCTAAAGTCCGCTACGCGCGGCAATCTAAAGTCGACTTCTAAAGTCGCATTCTAAAGTCCGCTCCGTGCGGCAACTTAAAGTCGACTCCGGTCGCATCTTCGCCTGCTTCGATGGCATACTACGTGTGTAAGCTTCGATGGAACCTAGCTGTAAGCGGCCCTCGGGTCCTGGCGACGATGGAACCTAGCTGCACGTGGTCTTCATGCTCTGTACCATGGGTCCAAGTACCCTAAGTACTCCCGCTCTGTACCTTGGGTCTGAAATCCATGGCCCAGGTATGCAAGTCGACTCCGGCCGCACCTTTAAGCCCACTCCGTGGCACATGCCCGCTCCGGCGGCAACCGTACCTTGGGTCTGAAATCCATGGCTCAGGTACTTAAGCCCACTCCGGTGGCACAAGCCCGCTCTGGCGGCAACCATACCTTGGGTCTGAAATCCATGGCTCAGGTACTTAAGCCCACTCCGGTGGCACAAGCCCGCCTGCGGCGGCAATCGTACCTTGGGTCTGAAATCCATGGCTCAGGTACTCAAGCCCACTCCGGTGGCACAAGTCAACGCTAACGGTCGCACTCAAGCCCGCTCCGGTGGCAACTGTACCTTGGGTCTGAAATCCATGGCTCAGGTACTTAAGCCCACTCCGGTGGCACAAGCCGACTCCGGTCGCAATCTTAAGTCCGCTCCGGCGGCAAAACTACTCGTTTTTTCTGATTTTTTATTCGCTTTGGCTTTCCGGAAAGTGCTTTTCGTTTTTTGCATCTTAAGTCCACCCCGCGTGGCACAAAGTCGACTACTGCAGTCACACCTAAAGTCCGCTTTACGCAGCAACTAAAGTCGACTTCTAAAGTCGCATATCAAAGTCCGCTCCGCGCGGCATTCTAAAGTCGACTTCTAAAGTCGCATCTCAAAGTCCGCCCCGCGCGGCACAAAGTCGACTTCGGCTTTCAAGTCCGCGCGGCACAAAGTCGACTTCGGATTTCAAGTCGCATCTCAAAGTCCGCTCCGCGCGGCACAAAGTCGACTTCGGTTTTTAAGTCGCATTCTAAAGTCCGCTCTGCCGGCATCTAAAGTCGACTTCGGTCGCAACTAAAGTCCGCTCTGACGGCACGACTACTTCTCAAGCTCCATGGCTCGACGCCAAACTACTACTTGGACTCTCTCCAGCTCGGGGGCTACTTAAAGATAACTTCAGCATGCTTCGCTCGCTCTCAAGCTCGGGGGCTCCTCACCAATCACTACTCGACGTGGCTCATACGGCTCTCTTATCTCGAGGGCTACACGCCGCAAGAGTACTCGGATGATGGCTTCGCGAACACCGAAGACCCTTGGATTGATTACCTAATCATTTCAAGGCTCGGGGTCGCTATGCTACACCCATCATTCAAATTTTTTCAAGACTGATGAGCTGGACCACCTTCCAGCCTCGCGGCAGTTCAAGTACTATTGAAGACTTCTCCAAGCAGTACTCGAGGACGCTCAAGAACTACTCGAAGAGGCTTCAAGACTACTCGAACTACTACTCTCGACTCCAACGTGCTCGGGGGCTTGTCGGGCATACTCCCCGGGTACTCATGCAAGGAAGGAAGAATAGTAGAAGACGGACTCTTGGTAGAATTCCCCCGTACTCCTACTAGGACTCGCTTTGTGTACTCCTACTAGGACTCTCGCCTTGTAACCGACTAGGAACCCGCCCCCCGGACTATATAAAGGAGGGCGGGTACCTAGCCGCACATCCCCAATCCCTCCGGGGACAACCCAACACCAAGCGCGGGCGCCATACTTGATCCCCCAAACGAGACGTAGGGCTCGCCACCTTGGCGACCCGAACCTGTATAAATCTTGTGTCCCGTGTCCTTGCGCATACCTTCGAGTTCTCGGTCTCCCGATCACGATCCCCACCGCACAATCTACTACCTGGGGTACCCCCTCGGTAGGTTTGCCGGTCTAAAACACCGACAGTGGATAAGTACTGTAAGTATGTTCTGTTGATATTTTGTTTTCCAGATGTCAGTGTCGCTTATGGCTACTTCTCCCCCTCCAAAGGAAACATGGATGAGGAGTGATGGTGGGGCTATGTGTGTACATGTCTTGGCATGAGCACTCTAAATTGTAGTTATGGAAACTTGAGCTAAGTGTCTAATAATAGTATGTGAACCCTTGATATATAATATGTAAATATGTAGGGAGCGTATCCTATGCAAACCAACTTCGTTTGCAAACTCCCATCTCAACTACTAGATCCTCATATGAGGGTCGGATAGAGAGGTGAGTAATTTTAGCACTTAAACCCTCCCACCGTCACCTTTCCTAATCACAACTTTTCTAATCACCCCCTCCAAACTTGAAACTACCACAATCCCGTTCCATTTATGCTTATGTTACCATTCTACAAATAAAATACCACCTTAAGGTTCTAAAAATATATTTTGAATAATATTTAGATTCAAAGTTTCAAACTCAAACTTCACTAAAAATCATGTATAATTTTTTTAAAAAAATCCATAGCTTACACAGTTTATCATGCCACAAAAACATGTTAATGTCTCATATATTCTTTCTTTCCATCTATTATCTTTATACTTGACTGTTAAAAGAAGCCACCACGTTCGTCGAGAGGGTCTAGAAATTCTCACGTTAATCTAAAAAAGAGAAGAATATGGACCACTGGATTTTATGAAGATCTAACGGTATAGAATATCTCAATATCTCAAAGAGTCCACCTCAAATACAATTACTAAGTAGAGCTAAATTCGGAATTAAAATAAGGAAACTACAACTTGATAATAGAGTCTTTGTCAAATACGATTAGTAAGTAACTAAATTCGAAATTAGAAATTAGCAACAAAATAGATTAGTAATAATAATTGTAGATGCTTCAAATTAAACCATAGTCGTGGAACAACTTTTTATTAGTATATATATGTAAAATCAAATTAGAAATTAGCAACGAAATAGAGAAGTAGTAATAATTGTAGATGCTTCAAATTAAACCATAGCCGTGGAACAATTTTTTATTAGTATATATATATATATAATCATAGTTATTTATCTAAGGATTTGCCGCTGTTAAAGATCAACCACCCATTTTGACAAATAAAAAAATTGGATGAGTGTGCAAGTGGTGTATGCGTAAGATACTCTCTCGCTACTAAATTATAATCTATGAATATAGCTACATGTAAACTTTTTTTCAAAATCAAGCCTTTTCAATTTTGACTAAAAATAGCAAAATTACCATATATAGTGCTTATTTTTCAGAGATATTATTGGTCAAAGTAAAAACTTTGACTTTAGAAAAGCCTAAATATAGAACATTAATCCCGCAAATATTCTTGAGAAATACAAAACAACGTCGAGAGGGTCTAGAAATTTCCACGTTAATCTAAAAGGAGAAGAATATACATTGTCCAATTTTATGAAGATCGAATTGTCTAGATTATAGGGCCTAGAAATCCTGACATTAATTTAAAAAATGATAGGATTTATGAAGATCTAACAATCTAGATCAATTGAAACAATCTATATTGAATAGTAAGATAGAGATACAAGATATCTTGAAGAGTAAGTAATTCCTTCCCCCTGTGACTCTATGATGCATCATAAGGATGGAGGTAAAACAAAACAAACCTTAGCTCCTCTATCATTTAATTTAGAAGTGTTTGAAAAAAATGAGAGTTGTCCATCCCGTGAAAATCGAATGGCGGAGACAAAGTACCGTGAAGTAACTAAAGAGAAGTACCAATTTGGTGGGATAAAGTACCAAAATAGTGAGCAATGACAATGATGTCTTTTTAATTATATCTAAATGTATTTAATTCTTTTAAAATAGAAGTACATGCAAGTAATTCTGACACTTTAAAAATATTGTAACAAACCTCTCAAATTAGGAATAGAAAGATCATTGTTTTCAAAAATCCCCTGAAAGAATGGTCAATTGTTTGGTGCTCACATTGTAAACTCGATCTAGAGTTCTCGATCCCGTTAGAAGAAAACACGAGGCCCATGCACATCGTCATAACTCAAGCACCCATGCCCATCTCAAACATCACCCATGATGATGAAATTCAAGGTAGAGGTGTTGTGTGTGTCAAGCCTGCTTATAGCCACAAGCCACAACTTTCACGGGCACTGCATCGAGCACAAGCTCACGAGCGGATGTTGTTGGTCTTCATCATACCACTTTGCATGCTAGCGGAACAAAATTAGCATAGGCGACGTTGTCACCGCATGATTTTGAAGGTGAAGATCATTACCGCTAGAGCCCTTGGTGATTGGATTTTTGGTGGTCGTGTTGTGGGTGGGAGTAAACGACGATACTGCGGCTATGCTCTAAATGGTGGATTCGGGGGGGGGGCTACAACAAGCTGGTGTCCGGCTGGTGAATGGAGAGTGAGAGAGAGAGCGAAGGTCATTGTTGATTTACAGGAGAAACATGAGAAGGTATTTGTGATGATATTGTTTAGAAACGATGATCTTTAGTGCTACAAACTAGCAATATGGCCCGCTATGGTTGACGAAGAGATGAATGACCGAGTATAATAGTAGACAATGAAGGAAGAAGGTCTGCATGTATGGCAACAAGGTGCCCGTATAGGCAAAGAAGGTAGCATGATACAGGTTGATGCTTTTGCTTGGACGATATGTTGTTCAGACATAATGATGGTACAAAAGTGAGACAATGACATCTATCGAATGAAAAGTCATGAAACCGAGTAGCAATCACGAACAATGAAGAGAGGAGGTATCCATGTATGTTAGCAATACACTGGTGATCGGATTGAGAAAACACAATGAGGGAGCAAGGGAGAAGGAATAGACTGTGGAGATAAATAAGAAAAAAAATGAAGGCATAGGTGTTAGAGATATGGACAGCATGCGCCTGTCTCTATGGTAGAGAGGACGAAGAAGGAACATGTTGAGGAGAAAGGCAAGAAGAGATGAAGGCACAAATACTAGATATATGGACAACAGGTGTTCCTCGGTCTCTGGCTGAGAGGACGATGTGCCAATGTGCATCTATGGTTGCAATATTAAATACAAATAATAAATCTCTAAATCCATAAACAATTTCAAAATATAAAAAGTTAGCAGTTGGTTTCTACGAGCAAAATAGCTAACTAAAAAATTCATACCAAATATAATTAACAACTTACTAATTTGGACATTTAAATAGTAATAAAAATAGTACATGGTCGTGTCTATCATATTGTTATCAATATCTTATATAAATAATATTATTATTTAGCATAAAATACCTATAATCTTCTACATTAATAGGTTAAAAAGATAGTCGCAAAAAAGGTTAAAAATATAATAATATACAACAACTGATCTTGCTACATCCAATTTATAATGGACGAGATTGTATATAACCTCAAGTGATTCAATTGATGCTTTCAAAAAAATAAAAGGTTGAACCAGTAATTTTCTCAATTGAAGAAGAGATGCGCAACTATTCCGCTTTAAATAAGACAATGTAGCTTTTGCAACAATACCAAACACAACAACTCGATGAACTTCAAATGGCAGCTCATAGTCTTGGGACAAAAGAGGGGTGTTTACACTATATGAAGATCAAACACGAGAAGTGTTGACAATTGTTGAAGCAGCTTGATCTTTGACAAAGCCACTATGTATGCCATATGTGATTGCAATCTTGACGAGTAGAGGTTACATACACAACTAAATGCTGCTATCATCCTCTGTCACCGCTTGCTGGTAATGCTGCTGGAAGTAGACTACCAACCAAAGATGTTACTACCTTAAGGTGAGACGATAGTTGGACAGACAAACAAACATACACACACAGAGGAAGGGAGGGAGGGAGGGAGCGAGAGAGAGGGAAGGAGGGAGAGGGAGAGAGAAGTTTTCCACGAGAAAGAAGATGAACGATGACTAAAAGATAAAAGATACTGGCTCATCCCTAGAGCGTATTTTCTGTTATTTTTGAAATAATTTTGTAAATAAAACATAAAGTATTGTCGTTACAAACTAAGAAATTAAGTAAATATAAATATTCATATTGAATCATGTATATCATTTAATTAACTTAAATTAGAAAATATAAGATTTATGTCAAATAGATATATATAAATACATAAAAAATTAAACATAATAAATAATTTTATATTCATAAAAAGTAAAAAAGAGAAGAGTTTATATTAAATATGTTATAGGACAAGGTAATGCACACTAGCAACAAAAATGAAAGATATATAAGATTAAAAATAAAGTAAAACATAACCTATCATTTTTTGGTTTTGATTTTAACTTTAGTTGTTGTGGTCATGTACAACTATTTCGATAAATTTGTTAGGAAGTTTAAAAGTTATGTACTCCCTCCGTTCAACTATCCAAGGCCTATTTCAAAATTAAAAAAAATCCATTTATGCAAGGCCTATTTGTGTTTTTGCATTGAAAAACACTAAATCGACACTTTGGCATCCGTGCGAGGCATAAATCTCTCACATGATTTTCGGGAGATTAATGACATGAGGGCCTTAATTCCCTTTACTTGGTCTTTGAGTCATGTACAAATAGGCCTTGGATAAATGAATGGAGGGAGTATTAGCTAATTAAAGATGTAAGATGTCTTGGATAAATAATACTAAAAATGATATTCTAGCCGCGCTATTTGCGCGGGTACCTATCTAGTTTGTTGTATAGCAATGCAATGCAAGAAGAAAGATGGAACTGCTTTATTTCCTTCATCTTCTTCAAAAAGAATTATCTTGCGTGTTCATTCATACATGATAATGCAATGCCTTCTGCTGTTCTGCATCCCTTCTGGTACAACTGGCATAATGTTTTTATTCATTTATTAAAATTTAAAAATACAGACTCGTTGCACATGCAGCCTGACCTCTAGCTGTTGAGTGTGATGTATCCGTTTTGGATCATCCACTGCATACTCCAATGGTTGTTCACGTTCTTGAACGTCCAATAGGCCCATCCGAAGGTAGCTCGTCCATAAACCTCCTGCTGCGCTTGTGCAAACCTCTGGTAATCTGTCTTGGATGCGCCTTGAATCGTCCACTCGGCCACCCACTCCCCTGTGTAAATTGCATCGATCGTCGCACAAAAAATTGACACATGAACACGAGGAGGACGATGATATACAGACTGATCAAGCCACTGCCAAGAGAGCTAGAGCTAGCTTACCAACGAACGTGAGAGGGCGCCCGTTCTGAGTCGTGACGGCGGCGAGGTCGGCGGAGCGGTTGTTCCTGACGAAGTCGATGTTCTGGTCCACGGTGAGGCCGTTGAACTTGCTGTCGAACAGGTTGTAGTAGTGCACGTCGATGACGGCGCCGGAGAATCCGCCGGCGAACTGGAGGAGCTCGGTCGCGTCGGCGGACAGCCTGTTGGACATGATCACGTAGGCGGTCGACGTGTGCCGCCGCACGGCGTTGTAGCCGTCCTGGTAGTACTTCTTCAGGCTGGGCAAGGTTGTGCCCGGCGCCAACGGCTCGTTGAGCAGCTCGACGGCCAGGAGGCTGGGGCTATTCGCGTACCTGCAGTGCAGATAGAAGAAAATTCCATTTGTTTATTATCAAAGCATTAATTTTTAAGACATGGAAAAAAAAACTGTTTTCATTTGTGTGTGTGTGTTCCAATTCAAGACCTGTTTGCGAGAAACTCGATGACTTGCACTGTCTGAGCTATGTTTGCGTCGCTGGTTCCCCACTCTTGCGAGCCGTCTCTGGTTGCAGCGTGCTCGAATGGGTTTTGAGACCCAGGCGCAGCGTGCAAGTCCACAACAACACCCAACCTGTACTTCCTGTGCAGGATTTAAGGTGAAAACGAGTTAGCTTCTCGTTTAACTGAAGTCCGCGGAGATGCAGAGTGTACACTTACTCTGCCCAGCTGAATGCGTTATCCAAGGCCTGGAGAGAGCCTCCAACGAAAGGAAGTGGAGGGTTAGGGTCGCTGGCAATCCACCATCCAACGGGGATTCTCACCGCGTTCAGTCCACTTGATGCGATGAAGCTGAAGTCGCTCTCAGTTATGTAGGTGCTCCAGTGATTCTACAAAGCAAACGACAAGATTATAATTGACCTGAAAGCAAGGCAAGGCGATTCACAACTGCTAATAGTCTTTGCGTGTCATTATATAATTAAAAAGAACAATATGAAAAAGAGTTCCCAAAGGATAAATCAATCCTTGACGAGGTCTTTTACGGTGCACAATACTGCCCGGCGGTAATATGAAAGTATAATTGTTTTTTTTCTATGAGTAAAATGGTAATTTGCTTGAAATGTATTAACCAGCGTGAAGCGTGAGATAAGATTACATAAAAACATTCATATGTTTGATTTTATATATTACAACAATATTAATTTCCTTAGTTCCAATCACACCTATACTACCCATATTACCTATGAATAATACCCATGCTACCACTAAAAAACCGGTAGTACATAATTAATTTCAACTGCCGGATCCTTCAAAATAGGTCTTTTTTATTACATATATGTCATTTTCAAACGTTAGTATAAGGTAGTATTGTGCATCGTAAAAAGACCTCTGCCTTGACAAGCCTAAGCATGTCAATTTATTGTGAAGCAATTATCAAGCAACATGTATACTCCCTCCGGTTTGGTAAAAAAAATGTTCTGAACAAGATTTAATTTGGGTCAAATATTATGAATATAAATTATGAATATCTTTTACGTCGTAGAGTTTAGAAATGTGAAAATCATATCAATAGATTTATTTTGAAAATCATTTTTAGAAAAAATATACATATATAACTTTTTAATAAATATATTTATAGAAAAGAGAAGTCAAAGTTGTGTTTTGTAGATCGTGTCGCTGTTCTAAACTACTTGTTTTACGTACGCGAGGGAGTATACGTCAAATGCATGTGCCGATTCCTTCTTATCATTGCATAATTCAATTATTCAACCGTTCCAAAGTGCCAATGGGGTCTGCTGTACATCGCTGACCAGTATGGCCGACATTGAATGGACAAGTTAGAGTTTGCTTTAACTAACTATTGTCAACCTACAGGACTGGACGTGTTTTTCTTAAAAAAATAAGACTGGTTTAGATCGAATAATGTCACGAAATGATTTGAGGGGTGCGTGTGCCTGTACTTTCTTGGGGGGGGGGGGGGGGGGTTCTGAACACGCAATTATTTACAAAGAGCCCTAGTGTAGATGTTAAAATAAAGTTAGCAACAGAACACCTGATAGATGCCCTCAATTGTAAATTTGTAACTGTAGATTTGAAGGTCAATTTGGTTGAACCACGTAACATTTGAAGTCAGGCCAGTTTGATCGATCATCTTATTCAAAGAAGCAAAAGATATGCAAAAGAAACTGATTGAATTGATCTTTCATGCAAATTGACTCATCATTATTTGGATCAAGGATCATGTGGGACAGTGGGAGCGAATTAAACGAGAGTGGAATAAAAGATATAAAAAACTAGGCGAGGGTTTACCTTGCTGACTTTGGTTAAAAAAAATCAGACTCATCATTTAATAATTAAGAGTGTTGAAATAATTATTGAAGTATTATTGCGTGTATACTTTATTACTCAATAATACAATATTAAAGTATATAAGCCGTATACTTAAAATTAGTTTATACCGTCTTTGGAGTGCATTTACCTAATGATAATTTTTTAATTTTTACTTGCACTAACATGTGCCTGTTGTTGGGATAGTGATAAAGTCGGAATGAAAGAATGTTAATAACCTATTATTTAGCCAATATTCAATAACGCGGTCAAAGGTAGCACATGTCTTGCTGCGCATCATTGATCATGGGCGGCAGCTAACATGCTTTAAATTGTTCATATATTACGAAGGACAGTTCTTCATTTATCTAATGTTGGTTTCAACGATTCCTCCTGCATTTTATTAGCAAAAGATCGCAACACAAATATTCCCTTTCACAAGATATCAAAGATATAGCTAGATCTGTAAAAGTAATACTTCATGTAACAAGCGGAAAGTGGAAACTGGCCTGAGAGGTGGCGTATCTTACCCTGAGCACCTGTGTGGCTTTTGTTATGCCATAACCATTGCATATCTGATATTCCCCTTGCAAGCGGGCCACATTGTTTGTGACAAAAACTGATGGGTCGTTGTCACTCCAGTCTGTGTCCGCACCGTGATCGGCCGTCACTGACTGCATGGTCTTTGCCTATGATCATCAATTCATCACATATAGGAAAAATCAATATTGTAAAGCACGAAACTATTTTAATAAAAAAATAGATAGCATCAAATGATCGTGATTGGGATGATATATCTTTAGAGGTTTTTTACGGTACACAATACGACCTGTGCGACCGGTTGAAAATGGACTCGTATGTAATAGAAAGGGACCTATATGTAAGGATCCGACGGTTGAAATTAAATCTATACGGTTGATTTTTTAGCTGTCGTACGGTAGTATTCAAAGGTCGTATGGGTAGTATAAGGGTATTATCGAAAATGTAAAAATGGTATTGTTGTAATATAGGAAATGAAATATATGAAATGTTTTAGATAGTATAAGGAGGCAGCGGGGAATTTTTTGCAAATAATATAAATCTATCAAATTGTCATTTTACCCATAGAGAAAAACCGATAATACGACTGTACGACCGTTGGGTCTCTTTAATGTCTCTTTTCTAGATTGGCCAACCCGCCCTGTTCTCAATTTGAGCATCTATCTCCAGCAGTCGCCTGATAAATATTTTACACACTAAACTAATAAGAGACAATGCTCTTCTAATTCGAAGGTTGTGTTTATGCTTCTCTGAATGTTTTACTTCTGATCGGTCTTCGTTATCGGTACAACCTAGCACGCTGGCCGCTACTAGCACTACTAGGCCACTTGTGTTTGAACCGAATGGCATCTTAGACTAAGAGAGGGCTTATACTCCCTCCGTCCTCGTTTATAAGGCGCACACGTAAAATGAGAGTCAAACTTTATCTTCTTTGACCAATAAATTATCCATCAATTTTTTCGTTTTGTCATGTAAATTTGACATGGTTAGATTTGTAATCAAATGTACTTTCCAATAAGTATAAATTCATAACCATAACTAATGTAATATAAAAGAAATGAGTAGTCAAAGTATGATTTAGAAGACTGTGTCATGTTAGCTCACGCCTTGTAAATGAGAACGGATGGAGTATTTGCTCTGACTAGTAGGCTATTACTAAATCAGAGAATTAGCTAGGTTGAGCCGCCCCTAGTATTTGAGTAGGAAGATTTGGTGTCTTTGAATAACTGCGTTCACCACTAGCTAACAAGTTGCAGAATGTTAGGCTCCATTTTCTGCCCTCTTTGAGCCGTCGCCGCGACTTGGACTGCGGATCTTACTATACGTCCAAGAAAATTAAGTCGGCACCCGAGCAACTTGTCGCGGTTTCGGCCTTTGCACATGGCAATGGCAATATGGCATTGCCAAATCCTACCCAGCTAGTACCAGTTATACCTGCAAGAAGAGCCCGTTGGGCGCCCTGATGCGCACCCTGCTCTTGTCGCTGTCCCGGCGCACGAGCTGGAACGTCTCGGACGGCCCCGGCGTGGTGGCCGTCGCGACGACTCCGCCGGCGCTGTTGACGCCGACGAACTGATTGCCGAACACGCGCAAGTTGAAAGTCGTCTCGTCAATCCTCCACAGCTGAATGGGTCAAAAACGTACGTTGGTTTAGTAAGGCACAAGTAGGGGAGTCGCGCGTGGACGAGTTCCCGATCAACAATCAAATTAAATTATAGCAAGTAGTGTCGTAGTAAGTGACCTTGAAGGTCTCCCAGCCGGACGCCTGCACCCGGTCGGCGAGGATGGCGGCGCCGCCGCCCTTGTCGGCGACGAGGTACCTGTTCTGGGTCACGGACTTGAACTGGAGCTGGGTGCCATCCTGCACGTACGTAAAGGCGCGTTCCAAGATGCAGCAGCGCGCGCGCAGTTAGCATTTACACACACGGTAGCGCACTAGCGTGACCTGCATCCAGGATTGCAGGTTCGCCAATGGCCATGCTGTTCTGAAAATATTGCTGCTCGCCAATCGCATATACACGAGGACGAGGTAGATGAACACTGTCTTACCAGGAGGTCGTTGTTGGGAATGCCGTCGAAGAGGGAGGGCAGTATCCAGCCCTCCGTCAGCAGCCAGCCGCCGAGGTTCACCGCCCGGATCGGCGGCCCCGGCGTCCCTGCTGCCGCCAGCTTCGACCTCCTGGCATCGGACAGGGGGAGGAGCCACGGCGAGCAAACGAGGAGGAGGAGGAGGATGATCTGGCGTCCCGCGCTGCTCATGGTGGTGACTGGTGGGTCAACCAGATGGCCACTGAACTAACCAATCCATGAGCCCCACTATATAGATGCCGCTCCCTGCTCTTGCGTGGCTGCGCAAGCGACGTCGTGGGCTGGCTCCTACGTGGGTCGTTGCTCGTTAACGCGTGGTTCTTTAGAGGTGGAGGAAGTGGCAAGTACGTGGATCCGAAATGATTCAGCCATTCAGCAGCCAGAGAGCTTCTTGTTTTCAAGTGGCAGTACGATTGCAACGATAATCCAAGTGATTTTAATTTCTTCCAGAAGCGGACCGGTTGACCAACATTTCGGCGATTCAATTCCACACGAAGTCAAACGTTTGAAGGCCTTTAAGGCGGGCGGCTATGTTTCGTTTGATTCCTCTTCTTTCACTTTTTAGCGCATTACTATTCTATAAAAAATAAATTTATTATACAAATCTGTTGTATAAATCAGCATATGATCTGCCGAACAAGTTACGCTGATCCGATGACTGGAAATTTATATTTACCTCGATCTCTGCCCTCTGTCTCGAGGTATATATCAATGCTTGTTGTTTGAATGACTGTCTTTTGTATGTCCAAACGGTATTTCAAGGTTGTATACAGGGATGAAAGTGGTACGGATATTATTTGTCTGTCCGACCGAAAGAGTCCGACACTCAATGGTAAGATCGTATCGGAATCTAAGCATTTCATGTCCAGATTTATTTGTACCATATTTGTATCAGAATATTCAAAGTTGGATTTCTAAGATCTGAATATGATGAATGTCACTATTCAACACATCACGACCTATTCATATCCGAATTCAATCCGAGAGAAAAAATTATTTGTATACATATCCACAATATCCGTCTGTATCCGATCTGTTTTCATGCTATTGTACGTACTAAGACTCTCGATATAGGAGTGCCTTCGGTTAAACTTTTCTACCTACTTTTTCTTTTGCAAAAGCGAAAACTCAACCAAAAGAGTCAAAAACACCAGCTGCTTTAGGGCAAAAGTTGCTTTTCCTCTAGTACAAAACTGAAAGCAACCTCCCTCATGCTTCCACCTGCTCTTTGGGTAAAAAATTATGCGGGAAAAGGTTTGTTCCATTTTCGTTCCTCCCACCCCTCCGATCACTGTTCCCTCCGCCTCCCGTCGCCGGCCCTGGCAGGCGGTGTGGCTTGCGTCGGCGGCCAGCCACTGAGGTACGACACGCAATCAGACCCGACAGGCGGAGTGACAAGCCACGACGGGCGAGGGGGACGTGGTAAGCCCGAGAGAGGGTGCGTAGCCAGCCATAGCGGGCGGCACGGCTAGCTTGAGGGGCGACACACAACCAACCCCGGCGGTCGGCGCGGCCAAGCCCCCCGCCGACAAGCTCATCCAGTGTAGAGGAAGAAGAGGATGAGGATTGAGGAGAGAGAGGGGGAGGAGGAGGAGGATTTGTCTCTATGATGTGTGGAGTCCCCTTGCAAGTGAGAAAAACTTTACCAAAAGCCACAACTACTCAACCAAATGATCTTCCAGACAACATTTCACAGTTGCTTTACCAAAAGTTACAGCCACAACAACTTTTTCAAAAAAAACTTAATTGGTATTGGGGAGGTTTCTTTTTGATATCTTGTCATTCCAATGAACCACACTTGAATTCGGAATAAAGATTGGAAAATTATAGAGGAAATATTTGAATGGTGTAGACACCCAAGTGGCGCGAAGCCAATAAGAGGTTGTGTCCATCCGGTCTGACATGATCTTCTAGGTGGTCTGACCGGTATGGGTCCTATAGCTGATTTGGCAAGGCCAAACGGTCTTACTGGTGGGCTTGGTCAGTTAGACCGGTCACCCCTAAGTTCAAGTAGAAATGCGGAGTCTTGGTAGATTTAGAATTATAAAAGGGTTTTCTTGTAGGGCAAGATCTCTCACCTTATAAATATAAAGGGTCATAGACGATTGAGGCTAATCACCCAATCGAACAAAACATATATTTATTTTTTATCTCCAAACCTTAGCTTTTCCAACCTCCTTGCTTTCCTTCTTCGTCTCTACTGTGATTGAGTATGTTCTGAGTGATCCGCCAATCTCAGAGCAACCCTAGACGCAACGTCCCTGACGAGATCCCTCCCGAGGCGGTGTTTGTACGTTATTAGATTGTTATTATACAAGATTTTATAGATACACTTCACAATGTGCCTAGAGGTTAATCATGCTTTAAAGGGTGTCTAACTTCATATCATTTTCAGACAATTTCTATAGCGTGTTAAAATTATATTTATAAGACTACTAATTCTATCAGCGTGTCTAATATCGTGACAATTTGACATGTTTCTGAAATCTTGTCAAAATGTATATATATGTGATGACTTGAGATGGTTTAACATGCGTAGCAAGAGGGAGGTTGGGGTTTCCGAGTAGTGAATTTGTATGCATCTTAAAGAATATATAACAAATTTCATTAGAACATACTTGGCTATTGTTCCATTTTAGCTCATATCCTCGAAATAAATGAAATACTAAGATGTTTGTTATAGATAGTTCAAATTTCTATTTACTACATCATTGGAAGAAATAATAATAATAATAATAATAATAATAATAATAATAATAATAATAATAATAATAATAATATGTAAAGGGTACAAAAATTTTATAAATCTGTGTTTATTCCTTTTATGGGTGCATAAACTTGACTGCTTGAGGGCGCATGAGCTTGAAATAAATATTTCAAAAGATTTTAAAAACATTGACTTTGTATTATTCCTGAACAGATACATCTCTAACACTCTTTCATATAACATGGAGCAAAATTTAATACCTATAGATTCTAAACTTGTTTTCTTGCTCATATACACTTCAAATATTGACATAACCTTACATTTACCCTCATATCAGTAAGTTTGAATGTATATTGCTAGTTATCATGCCAAAAGTTGATTTTCTATTATATTTGTCAAGTAACAATTGTCCAAAAGTTGGGATTTCCATATTAAATTATATTTTATTTGGATTAAATAATTAAAAAATTATGGACACGGTCACTAGCAAATAAGGATTCTTTTGGGACCTTTGTTCATGTTGAAATTTAAATAGGATTGCAGATTGGTGCATTTGGGAAGCATAAATTAATATATTTTTGAGATTATCCAACCATCCTTCACTACCTACTTACCTAGTCATTCAAAGTTAGAGTTGTGGTCAATTTATCTGTACAATCTGCAAGATAGTGATAACAGTTTAGTGTTGTCCTGGTTCAATTCTACTCCCTCTCTTCCCAAGTGCAAGTAATTTTAGTTTTGTACTTTTGGCATAAGTCAAACTTCTCTAATTTGTACCGATATTTATAAAAAAATATTGAGGAATATAATATAGAACTAACAAGATATATGTCATGGTGGATTAAACGGAACTGATTTGATATTGTAGATGTTAGTGCATTTTTTTTCTGTAAAGTTAGTTAATGTTTACAAGTTCTACTTATTATGACCTTTCAAGTTCTCCTTACAAAATTAATAACCTTGAAAGTTCCATAGAAACACTTAAGTATTGTAAGGTTGATAAAATGTATGATATTAAACACAAAGATAAAATGGGAATAGTAAGAACTTAGTAGAGTAGATAAAGTAACTACTGCAGCTAGGAAAACACGCACCTATATATCCTGTAGGATTATATATGAACTCGTGAAGTGTGTGTTTATATATATATATATATATATATATATATATATATATATATATATATATATATATATATATATATATATATAAAGCAAATAGTGCTGGCACTGTGCTGGCCACATGCATACACATTTCAGTACACTTCAATCACATTTTGTTCAAGTCATCAGACTCTTATTAATTACTTATCAGCAGTAGTGCAACTTGTGAATCATTTCTGCTTGAGTTGCACTACCCCCTACATACTATATGATATACCTGCAGCTCCTCCAAGGTCCATATATATTCTATACCGACGTCAACAATAATGTGGCTTGTTTATTCTATTATGATGGCTATACTTAGTGCAGTACTTGTATATGTTTGCGGTGACCTCAAGCTTTATTTTAACGTGATGATTCCATTCTGAATCATAAACGTCATGTTCCAGACTGCATTGACATTCTGAAGCGTCCAGTAGGCCCATCCAAAGGTAGCATTCCCGTAAACTTCCTGCTGGACTCGCGCAAACCTCTGGTAGTCCGTTGGGTTTGCACCTTGCACACCCCACGCAGCCGACCATTCTCCTGCAAATTAAATGAATTGCATAGTCTCATACAAAAAATAGCAGTGTTTATAACTCGTTAAGAGGTTATAATCAGTTTTTTCACTATAGATAAAAATGTAATTTGCACCGGTACATTATTTGTATACGCGAGTAAAAGGAATGAAGATAAAAGGTTACATATAAAAAATTTGCTATATTATGACAACGTCATTTAGCATATTTCCAATCATGTCCGTATACTACCCAGTCCCCACATTACCTATGCCTAATATCCATACTACAACTTAAAGTTGCACTAGTACACAATTAATCTCATTTGTTAGATCCTTTCATATAAGTTGTTTTTTATTTCATTCGAGTCCTTTTCAAACGCTAGTATATAGGGTAGTATTGTGCATCATAAAAGACTTCTTAATTAAATAAATAAATAAATAATTGTGTATACAATTGTTGTTTTTTTAAATGAAAAGTTGGGTTTGTTTGTTGAAATGAAAGAGAAGAGGATATAGAGACGAAATGGTCACTGCCAGATTGCTTACCCACAAAAGTGAGAGGGCGCCCATTCTGGTTTGTGATGGCGGCGAGGTCAGCGGAGCGGTTGTTCCGCACGAAGTCGATGTTGTTCTGCTGTACCGTGAGGTTTTCGAACTTGCTGTCGAACAGGTTATAGTAGTGCACGTCTAGGACGGCGCGGGGAATTCACTGGCGAACTGGAGGAGCTCTTTCTGGTCTGCTATCTGTAGCCTGTTAGACATGATCACGTACGCTGTCGACGTGTGCCGGCGTACTGCGTAGTAGCCATCCTGGTAGTATTTTGTCAGGCTAGACAAGTTTGTGCCCGGTGCCAAAGGCTCGTTGAGCAGCTCGACGGCCAGGAGCGCTGTGTTGTTCGCGTATCTGTTTGCAGGTTCAATTTTTGTCAGTCGGTTCGAGGTTAATTGGATGAAGTTTATAAATGCTACTCAAATTAAACCTGGAGACAAGGAACTCGATGACTTGCACGGTTTGGGCGATGTTTGCATCGCTGGTG
Source organism: Cenchrus americanus (assembly GCA_947561735.1). Lineage (NCBI taxonomy): Eukaryota > Viridiplantae > Streptophyta > Magnoliopsida > Poales > Poaceae > Cenchrus > Cenchrus americanus. The sequence continues at coordinate 67,774,308 of OX387240.1, forward strand.
CCCCACTCCTGCGAGCCGTCTCTGGTTGCGCTGTGATCATATGGATTTTGTGACCCTGGTGCAGCGTGCAAATCAACAATAACGCCAATGTTGTTTTCCCTGTGTAATCAGAAACTGCAAATTGTCGAGATGACTGACAGCTGGTAGTAGATCGCTAACAAGATTCGTGTTATTGTTGATTTGCACGGTATATATTGTTCAATGGAGCGAGATCTGAAGGCAAATATATACCGTGCCCATCTGAATGCATTGTCCAATGCTTGGAGAGAGCCTCCAACGAAAGGAGGAGGGGGATCGGGATCACTCGCAATCCACCATCCAACAGGGATTCTCACTGCGTTGAGTCCACTTGACGCGATGAACTTGAAGTCATTCTCAGTTATGAATGTGTTCCAGTGATTCTGCAAAAACAATTAATGAACATAAACTGAACAAAAAACTAAACGATTTACGGGACTGTTAATCATGCTCAATTGTACTCTATTTTTTTTGCGAATTAATTGTACTCTTTAATTGCAGCCTAACTGCTCATCTTTTCTCGAAGGACGGAGAAATAATGGCCTATGATGGCATGTGGACTCCTTTATCCTTGACATCATTCAGACATGCCAACAGAAGAGTCCTGTTTACTGACCAGTTTGGTAAACTTGGAAAATTTCGGCATTCGGAACGGAACAGACTAGTTGAAATCTGTACCATCATTGTAAGCTCGTTCATTGTATTTCACTCTGCTTCAGATCGATCTGAATTGTAATTTGCATCCGACTGCATGTCAATTTGATTTACAAATTCAATTATTTAGTATGGAAGATTACAAGATAAAAGACATTGTTATTGCCTAGTTTTATACTAAAACTAGGCAATAACAATGCATTTTCTTTGAAATTAAAGGATTTGTTCAGCTGCCACCTTTGCTACAGTGTTTCTGCTTCTTGCGTAGTATTTTCTTCTCAGAACAAATTAGTTGTACAAATGAGTAGAATTAGTGACTACACACGAGCCTTATCCTTCTAATCTTGTATAAACCTCCACTCAAATCATACTATTACTACCTCCAGTTCACAAACATATGTTTATTTTTGTTGTACAATTTGAAGCCAAATGACACCTTTTTAACATCCTGAACGTGACTTTAAGATAACTTTATGCTTGATTTGCATGCTTGTTTGACCGGGTATTTTGGAGCAAACATAGTATTAGTCAGTTAGCTACAATTATTGAAGTATACGAATATATCTTACCCTGAGCACCCGCCTTGCTTTTTCTGTGCCATAGCCATTACATATCTGGTACTCCCCATATAAGTTGCCGACATTACTTGCTACAAAAACTGATGGATCATTGTCACTCCAGTCTGTGTACTCGCCAGCACGGTCCGCTGTCACTGATGCCATGGTCTTCGCCTAGCAGCAACATACTTAAGGAAACAATGCAAAACTCCTATATGTAAGTACTCCTATGTTACTGATGCCATTGTCATTGTGAAGAATAACATGCATGGACAATTATATAAAAGCTAAATGAACACTCTTTGCCTTGACCACTTATTTCCTGCCCTATATGGTACTGTTCAGTTATTATTACCTGCAAGAAGAGCCCATTTGGTGCCCTGATGCGCACTCGGGTCTTGTCGCTGTCCCGGCGCACGATCTGAAACGTCTCCGACGGCCCCGGCGGTGTGGTGGTGGCCGTCGCCACGAGGGCGCCGTTGCTGTTGACGCCCCAGAATTGCCCGCCGTACACCCTGAAGTTGAACGTCGATCGTCTCGTTGATTCTCCACAGCTGCATATGGACGACGTACGACATAAACAGAAATGCATGCGTGTTTGGTCAGGACAAAGCACAACATGCGCATGGAGAGCACAATTCGATCGATTAAGCAAACCCTGAAGGTCTCCCAGCTGGACGCCTGACTCCGGTCGGCGAGGATGGCGGCGCCGCCGCCCTGATCGGCGACGAGGTACCTGTTCTGGGCGGCTGACTTGATCTGGAGCTGGGTGCCATCCTGCGCATAAACCTCACGCAGATCAGAGCTTAATTTTTGCTAGCTAATAATTCATTCATGGTTACTACTAGTATACAACTTGAGTTGAGTACCAGGAGGTCCTTGCTGGGAATGTTGTCGAAGAGGGACGGCATTATCCAGCCCTCCGTCACGAGCCAACCGCCGAGGTTCACCGCCCGGATCGGCGGCCCTGGCGCCGCCGCGGCCATGTTCACGAGCGTCCAGGACGAGCAGACGAGGAGAAGTGCGACGCTGCCCATCATGCTGATGAACGGCTAGATAGAATGTAGCTAGCCGATCGATCACTTATTAGCTATGAAGCTTGGCGATAGAAGCCACATATATATAGAACTTATAATAGCTCCGATACTGGCGGCGTCGCCGCGCAACGCCCTGTTCGCTTGGCTTATCAGCCACCAGCCAGCAGTATTTTTTTTTTCAGAACAAACCAGCCACCAGCAACCAGCCAGCAGTACTCTTCTCTCACAACAAACCAGCACCAATCATCAGCCACCAGCCAACCGAACAGGGTGCACGTGATCGACGTCGTCGTCGTGCGACTCCGTTGGGCACGCATGTCTCGTCGTTGGAGATTCTTGCCGCACTACATTATAATAATTGCGGGACGCACGTACGTGCAGTGGACAATCATGAAGGAACACGCGGGCGGTATATTGAACGAGTGGATTCCATCGAGCCAGGGCGATGAGTGTAGGAAAACTGTGTCCATTCTGGGAACGCGCGTGTGGGCGTTGCACGGCTGCAGGACCGTATATACCGGCCTAGGCCTGCTAACGGGGACTAACCCGCCCCAAACCCGCCCCAACCCGCAGTTAATGATAAGATAATGGGTTGACTACCCACCCCACCCCGCAAAAGTTCCAACCCACCCTGCCCCACCCCGTCTGTGTTGGTTCACCACACAGAACAGAACTGTGGCTGTCCAGTCGCTGTCACATAACAGAGTTGGCATTAGAAAATCACAGTAACAGTCAGTGGCGGAGCTGAACAAGAAATCTAAGGGGGGCCAATGGTTCGAGCAACAACATATGATACTTATTGATCGCCTAAAAAATTGGTGTTTTGCACCATATTATAATAATTCGCGTACCGATATATCAACACATAATTTATATTGGTCACAAGTAAAATACAAAAGAGCCAAAATAATTGAGAAAAGGCAAAATAACATACTTTTTCACTTCAGTTTCACAGCTCGGGGCTTAACTGCATCGAAATCATCAATAATTGAGTCGGTGCTGATCTTAACGGCTATCTCCCTTTCAATGTAGAGTACCGGGCAATCTCTTAGGAATTCATCTTCCATTTTATTTCATTGCAGAAAATGCACGCTCCGTAGTTGCTGTTGAAACTGGCAAAGTAAGAACAAGGCGAATCAACCTACAATGAAAAAAAGAATATTAGTACTTCTTGCTGCCATGAAAAGTTATGCAATGAACCAATAGTAAATTGACAAAGAAGGAAAAAAATACCTATCAATCAAATGATAATCATCTGTTTTTTTAGTTTCTACAAGGCGCTGTATTTTCTTATAGAATGAAAAGAGTGTCTTTCTCTTTGATTTTGCCATGGTTCCCTAAATAGATGTAGTCATGTAGATGGATTACGTAATTAGTTTTAATTTCAACTAACAAATAAAAAATTATAATCCCTAATTGCATTTACAAGAATATAGGGCAACTGGACAAGGGACTTACGGCGGCTGCACGAGCTGGAGCGCTCGTCGGCGTCGGAGCTGTCGTATTCCGATCGCGATCGGTCTCCAACGTGGACGGCTCGGAGCCGGAACCGTCCTCCATTCGCAAGGCCGGGCAATGGCGCGATCTCCTGCCGAAGATGAGACCACCGAGGGCACAACCACACAAGGCGTTCTGGACGGGAGAAAGCAAAACGTACGAATACGAACCGTTCCGGCGGCGGCGTTGGGCAATGACACAGGCAACGCAGGCAGGCTTTTGGGCTATTTGTTTCGGCCATTTTGCTTTTGGGCTCACCGTTCAGGCGTCCTATTGCTGGCTTGCTGCTGTTACTTATATTTTTATTTTTTTCACACATAAATATACATATATACTAAGGGATTTTGGGAAAGTTAGGGGGGCCATGGCCCCTGCTGCCCCCCCAGCTCCGCCATTGGTATGGAAAAGGACTTGGCATCCTTGAAATTTGGCAAAACTTGGAAAAACAAGGCTCCAAGAGTTATGCATATGGCTTGGCATATTTTCCCAACTTGGGAAAAACGGATCGATCACGCGGATATTTCCGCGCTCGCTCGCGCTTGCCATCTCGCGGCCGTCGGTCTTTTCGCGCCCGAGCCTCCACTCCCGCGCGTTTCTGGATTTTTCACGGTGTAGTTCCCGCTTCCTCTCCCCCCTCTTCTCCGATCCCAGGCCATATATTGCGAGTCGACCAGATCCCGGCGTCAAGATCCCATCGCCGTGCCGCCGCGAAGAGACCGAGTTGAAGCGACGTCGTCTTCGTCCGTGAAGATCTCCAGATCGTCGCCAAGAGACCGAGTAGATGCGACCAGGTAATCCAGATCGTTTTGATTCTCGTACGCTGCAAAGATCGCCATGGCTTGTTCCATTCGATTCCCCTAGGTTGGATTGATTCCCGTGTAGATCCCTCACTGGTTCGTGCCTCTTGTGTGATCATGCCTCTTGTGTGATCGTTTTCCCCTAGGTTGGATTGATTTTCAGTAGGTCGTTTCCCCTATAATTCATGCCTCTTGTGTGATCAGATTGTTCCTATCAGATTTGTTTCCATTATGCATAGGTCATGAGTGCCTGTCTTCGCCCGTATCGATTTTCGGTAGTTTTCGTAGGTTGTATAATTATTTTTCGGTAGTTCCTGAAGTTGTACAGATTTTTTTTTTGTTTAAGGAATGGAGGTTCTAGAGGATGACCAAAATTTCTTGTCGGACATTCTTGGAGAAGCGGATAGTGGTGCTTCTTTGGATGATTTGGACATTGGACTCACTCAAGACACTCAAACTCATGAAGAACAGCCTGCTGTCAGTGGTGGTAAAAAAAAACCGGGATTAGCCAAGAGGAAAAAGAATTTCTGCTGGAAAGAAGATGAAGTTATTTGCTCGGGTTGGTTGTACATAAGCAAAGATCCTATTAATGGTGCCAATCAGAATCGTTCATCTTTTTGGGGACGAATTCATGCGTATTATGTGGAACACAATGAAACTGATGCTGTCAGGACAGCTAGTAGTATTATGCATAGGTGGTTCTATATTCAATGGTCAGTGAACAAGTTTTGTGTAGCCTATGAGGCCATTCTTCGTAGGAATCAAAGTGGTTTAACAATCGATGACAAGGTATCCAATCATTTGATGTTTAACTATAATTTTGTTTGTTTATAAATGGTATTTATGCACTTACAATATCCTTGTTCAGGTTGTTGAAGCAAAGAAATTGTATGTGGAATGGGACAAGGAGAAAAAACTTTTGTTCTTGAGCACTGTTGGAAGATATTGAAGGGGGAAGACAAGTGGAAGTCGAAGATGATAGAACTTGCTGAAATAGAGAAAGAGAAGAAAGCAAGCGAGAAGAAAGCAAGCAAGAAGAATGCAAGGCCGAGGGATGAAGGAGCCACAAATGATGATGCCATAGAAACTGCTGCTCCCATAGAAGGTGAAGTCGAAGAAACCGTACCAAAAAAAAGAGGAGATGGGATAAAGAAAGTGAAGGCAAATTTGAAGCGTGGTGCAAGCGATGCTTGCATGGAAGCTTTGGAGAAGATGATGGCAAAGAGGGAGGTTTTGGAGAAGGCCAAAGAAGAAAGGTACTTGGCTGCACTAGAGGTAGACAAAAAAATGGCAGAAGCGAAGCTACTGAAAGAGGAAAAAGATATTATGCTTGCAGACCTGTCAAAACTCACCCCGACCCAGCGTGCATGGTTTGAGAAGAAGCAGAAGAAGATCATGGAGAAGATGGAGGAAAATTAAATTTCTGCAAAGTAGTCAAGTTATTTTTATTTTCAGTTTGTATCCAGCCAATGAGCTGAAGTTATCTAGCACTTTAATTTCAGTTCAACTATCCAGCAATATTACAATTCAGTGTACTGTTCAATCATTATGTAATTTACTTAAGCTTCTTTGGAGATCAATTTATTTGCACTTCTGTTGCCTCTTCATTCTATGTGTCTTCATTTTATGTGTGTGCCATGTGCTGCTGCTGTTGGACAAGTCGAAGTGGCCGGCAAATCTGCAGGTGATGCAGGTCCTGATCGATAGGACAGTCCAGGTCTCGAAGTGATGCTGTTGGACAAGTCCAGGTGATGCTGTCAGGATAGCTCGATAGGACAGTCCAGAACATGCAAGTGGCCGGCAAATCTTCAGGTGATGCAGGTGCTGTTCTGCTGCTCTGCGATTGGATTGGCCAGGTGCTGTTCTGCTGCTCTGCGATTGCTGCTCTGCGATTGGATTGGCCATGTGCAAAGAAACAGTGCCATGCACGTCGATCAGGCTACATGGCCATGCACTGAACAACATAATCTCATATAAAAATAAAGGTTCTCATGATCAGGCTACATTGATCCACATGATCAGGGAGCAGTACGATTACAAATGAAACTAAAGGTTCTCTGAACATGATAATATCATATAAAATTAGCTAATATAAATCTCATGCCATGGAACAGTGAACAAATGACGCCATGAAAATTATATCTCATGGTAAAATAAAATTAATATAAATCCGGGTGCCGGTTCCACAGGTGCTCGATGAGGTCTTCTTTCAGTTGGACATGTGTAGGATTGTCCCTGATCTTTCTGTGCGCTTCAATGTATTCTTGAAGTGTACGGGTAGGCTTGTCATGCTCGGGTTCTACATTTTCACCACCGTAATCAAAACGCTCATCCGGGTCGACAACAAAACCTTCATCTTCCACAATCATGTTGTGCATAATGACACAAGCTCTCATGATCCTTGTCAATGTCTCTATGTCCCAAAAGCGAGTGCCCCCTCGAACAATTGCAAACCTAGATTGAAGAATCCCAAAAGCTCTCTCTACCATCTTCCTAGCTGCTTCTTGAGCTTTAGCAAAATATTGTCTCTTATTTCCCATAGGTTTAGTGATCGACTTGACTAAAGTTGCCCATGTGGGGTATATGCCATCCGCTAGATAGTAGCCCATTGTATAATCATGGCCATTGACAGAAAAATTGACTTCTGGAGCTTTTCCTTCTGCCAAGTTATCAAACAAAGGAGACCTGTTAAGAACATTGATATCATTATGAGAGCCAGGCATTCCAAAAAAGGCGTGCCATATCCAAAGGTCATCCGAAGCAACAACCTCTAAAATGATAGTAGGCTTCTCCTCTTTCCCCTTGTACTGACCCTGCTTCTCGTATGGACAGTTCTTCCATGCCCAATGCATACAATCTATGGACCCTAGCATCCCTGGGAAGCCTTTTTTCTCACCCATTGCCAGTAAGCGTGCAATGTCCTTCTCATTGGGATGTCTGAGGTATTCTTCTCCAAATATTTCATCAATTGCAACAACAAACTTCCGTAAACTCTCTATCGCAGTACTTTCACCAATGCGAACATACTCATCTGTCGCATCAGCGGGAACGCCATAAGTGAGCATACGCATTGCAGCGGTGACTTTTTGCAGGCAACTCAATCCAAGTACATTAGCCGCACTCCTTTTCTGCTGAAAATAGGGATCGTGTGCTTCAACTTTATTCATGATGCGCTTGAAAAGATCTCTAGACATCCCGAACTCCGAAGAAAACGAGAACTAAACTTTTAGAACTCGAATAATATGTGCCGACAAATAACAAATAAACATAAGTGAAATAAGAGATCAACCTTCTACGAAACATTTCAGGGGTATATGTTGGATTCTCTGCCATATAATCTTGAAACAACCTCTCATGGCCGCCTTCTCTATCACGATGAAGAACTCTATGGCCTTGAACAGAGCCACCGTGTTTATTTTCGGCATTAGCAAAGGAGTCCACAATCACAGCAGCCGCTAACATGTCAAAATCATCATCATCGGATGATGAATCATCCAACATTCTACGAGAAAGGGATCTCTTCCTAGACATGGTTCCTATATCATGTTATGGGAACTTTTCTCAGTATATTGCAATAAACTAAAGAACAAAGAAATTCATATATGTATAACCTAGATCATTGCAAGATATAAACTAAAGAACAAAGAACTGAAAAGTATAACCTAGATCATTGCAATCAGAAACCTGTCCTCATCGTAGAAGGCCTGTTTCAAGTGATCATGGACGCCATTATGCCAAACAGGGTTGCCAGGATGTTGTCCATGATCAAAGAACCTCACTTCGAACAGAAACTTGAATCAGAAACTTGGAACATCACCTGGAGAGAGGTCGGAGGAGATGCTCAACGTTGAGCGGAGATTGCAGGCGGCGCGATCGGTGTGTGGCGGCGCGATTGGAGTGTGGCGGCGCGCCAGGGGAAGAGTCGCGGCGGGCAGGGGAGGAGTCGCGAGGAGTCGCGGGCGGACGGGAGGAGTCGGACTAGAATTCGTTGATGGATGGTGGAAGTGGGCCTAGTTTTCAAGTTTTACCAAGCCCATATGGCAAACTGTTGGAGAGGCAACAAATTTTGACTTGCCATATGATGTAGCAATGGATTTGGCAACATGATTTGGCAAGTGAGATATGGCAAACTCTTGGAGTTGCTCTTACAAGAGCCCCGGTAGCACCTCAGATCCTGGGTTTGACTTCCTCTGGGAGCGAATTTCCCAGGATTTAACGGTGTTTGTGCTTTCAGTGGTAGGCGACGTTCCCGTCGACAGCGAGGCGCATGTGAGGACTTCGTCAATCTTGAGGATATGCCGGCACAGTTTTCGAAGATGCTCCTAAGGGTAGGGTTTACACCGCCCTCCAATTTTCTCTAGCTTCACCACTGGGGGTGAATACACGACCTAAAAAGTCACCACTTAAAATTTTACCAGCAAAGGGCGGATATTATGGAAAATAGGTCCGGAATCTCCGAATTTCCAGAATTTCCAGACAAATCTTCAGTCTCTCTGGAAATACACCTGGCGCATTGGAAAACAACACTTTGCCACAAAACTGGTGCCACCGGTTTTGTCAACCCGGTGCCACCGGTTTTGCCTAGCAGTGAACCCCTCTCAAATCGTTGCCTCTCCAAACAACTTGATGACAATCTAAAGTTGGTGAGTATGCAACATAATCACAAAGCTCGTGCACTTCACAAACACTAACACCCAAGTAGATCTTCCCTTTCGGAGGCGAAGTTTGACCTTCACAAACTATCCCACAGCTTAACACACCTTGGTGGCTTGTGGGCGACGCCTAGCCGTCTAGGAGGCACACCTCCAAGATTGCAAGTCTGTGGTAGCGTACAACTCTGCTTTACACAGGATTGTGACCAAAATGCGTCTATGTGGCTAGAAGATCACTGATGCTAACATGATCGAGAATACCCTATCCACCTTCCACCCCGGCAACATATATAGTACTGCAACAACAATACAAAAACTCAAAGTACCAAAATTACTCCGAGTTGAGTGAAGTACTATCTGGTGTTGAAAAACAGAATGAGGTTCTCATGAGCAACCATTCTGCCCAGCCTACTAGTTCTATAGCTGTGCCTGAAGCACATGCTACCATTGCTGAGAGGTATCACAACCGAAAACGGGGTTGGGAAAGGGGAAATGGAAGGGGGAAAGAGGTGCCTTGTTCAAAGGCAAGGGAAAAAGGAAGCCCAAGGGTAGATCCGAACCCGAGAAGGAAAGATGTGATCATAGTGGGGAAGAGCAAGGCGAATGCTATAGATGCGGAGCAAAGGGACATTGGTCCCAGATGCCTGAAAGACATCTAGGTCCTGAGTGGGTTTTGGTGTATTGAATGACACCTTGATTAAAGGTCTAATGTCTTTGTCAAGCATGTGAGCAGGTTGATATATGAAAGACAAAGCATATTGTATGACATTGGTTATCTACATGGTGAAAACAAGCTATGTGTTTACAATATAAACTGAGGCATGGTTGTCGGTGTTTTAGACCGGCAAACCCACCAAGGGGGTACCCGAGGTAGTAGATTGTGCGGTGGAGGATCGTGATCGGGAGACCGAAAACTCGAAGGTATGCGCAAGGGCACAGGACACAAGATTTATACAGGTTCAGGCTCCCAAGGTGGCGAACCCTACGTCCTGTTTGGGGAATCAAGTATGGCGCCTTGCGCTTGGTGTTGGTTGAGATCAGGTCCCCAGCTAGGTAGCCGACCCTCCTTTATATAGTCCAGGGGGCAGATTCCTAGTCGGTTACAAGGCAGGAGTCCTAGTAGGATTACACAGAACGAGTCCTAGTAGGATTACAGGGGAATTCTAATAGGAGTCTGTCTTCATCCTTCCTTGTATGGGTACCCAGGGAGTATGCCCGACAAGCCCCCGAGCACATTGTAGTCGAGTGTAGTAGTTCGAGTAGTCTTGAAGCTTCTTCGAGTAGTTCTTGAGCGTCCTCGAGTACTATTTGGAGAAGTCTTCAATAGTACTTGAACTGCCGCGAGGGTGGAAGGTGGTCCAGCTCATATGTCTTGAAGTCGAGATTATATGGAAGTGCGATTGCAAAATCACACTCCATATGGAGTAGCCCCCGAGCCTTAGTTTGAGTCACAGACTCTAGCTGAGGGTCAGTCTTGATTCCAAATCTTCCGTCTTGAAAAAATTGAATGATGGGTGTAGCATAACAGCCCCCGAGCCTTGAAATGATTAGGTAATCAATCCAAGGGTCTTCAGTGTTCGTGAAAGCCATCATCTGAATACTCTTGCAGCATGTAGCCCTCGAGATAAGAGAGCCGTATGAGCCATGTCGAGTAGTTGTTGGTGCGGAGCCCCCGAGCTTGAGAGCGAGCGAAGCATGTTGAAGTTATCTTCGAGTAGTATGTTGAATGTAGCCCCCGAGCTGGAGAGATTCTGAGTAGTATGTTGGCATCGAGCCGTGGAGCTTGAGAAGTAGCCGTGCCGTCAGAGCGCACTTTAGATGCGACCGAAGTCGACTTTAAATGCCGGCAGAGCGGACTTTAGATGCGACTTCAAAACCGAAGTCGACTTTGTGCCGCGCGCAGCGGACTTTGAGATGCGACTTGAAAACTGAAGTCGACTTTAGATTGCCGTGTGAAATGGATTTTAGATGCGACTACAGTAGTCGACTTTGCGCCACACGGGGTGGACTTAAGATGCAAAAAATGAAAAGCACTTTCCGAAAAGCCAAAAGAAAAAATCAGAGTACCCGACTTGTGCCACCGGTGTGGGCTTAAGTACCCGAGCCATGGATTTCAGACCCAAGATACGGTTGCCGCCGGAGCGGGCTTGAAGGTGAGACCGGAGTCGACTTGTGTATCTGGGCCATGGATTTCAGACCCAAGGTACGGTTGCCACCGTAGTGGACTTGAAGGTGCGACCGGAGTCGACTTGTGTACCTGGGCCATGGATTTCAGACCCAAGGTATGGAGCGCGAGTACTTAGGGTACTTGGACCCATGGTACAAAGCGTGAAGACCACGTGCAGCTAGGTTCCATCGTCGCCAGGACCCGAGGGCCACTTACAGCTAGGTTCCACCGAAGCTTACACACGTAATATGCCACCGAAGCAGAAGATGCGACCGGAGTCGACTTTAAGTTGCCGCACGGAGCGGACTTTAGAATGCGACTTTAGAAGTCGACTTTAGATTGCTGCGGGTAGCGGACTTTAGAAGCTGCCTCCTAGGGATAGCCCCCGAGTTGATGAAGTAGACTCGTGGCGACTTGATTGATATACCCCAAGAGTAGTCAGCAGAGTGTAGCTCCCGTGAAAATCCGTCGATAAGCGTACACAAATGAGTAGTCGGCAAGTAGTCCTACATGATGAGGAGAACAAGCCAAGAAAAGAAAATAGTAATCATTTAAATAAATGACTTAGCTGTTGCTGCCTGGGCAGACTGTTGATGAAGCTGTGGCGGTCGGCGATGGAGCCGCGACGGTTGTTGCTGAAGTTGACTAGTCAGAGTTGATTCCGACCAGTTGTTGGGGGCGTGACTGCCGTTCTCCACTAGTTTGGAAAATTAGTCGAGATGAATGGTTGACGCGATGCGACTGGAAGACGACATCATGGCGGCGTGCGACGTACTCGAAGTAGAGCCAGTGTTGCCGCAAGACAAGTAGTCGCGACACACGACGTGGCTGAAGTAGAGCTAGTGTGGCCGCAAGAGGAAGTCGCAGCCCACGGAGTAGTCGACGACGAGCCGCGTGACGAGCCGCGCGACGTGCCGAGGCACCCGGACGCGCGGCAGAGGCGAAGTAGTCGACGAAGAGCGACGAGATGAGCCACGCGACGTGCCGAGGCACCCGGACGCGTGGTGTAGTCGAAGTAGTCGACGACGATCCGCGTTACGAGCCGCGCGACGTGCCGAGGCACCCGGACGCGCGACGTAGGCGAAGTAGTCGATGACGAGCCGCGCGACGTGCCAAGGCACCCGGACGCGCGACGTAGGCGAAGTAGTCGACGACGAGCCCGCGCGAGGTTAAGTAGTCGACGACGAGCCGCGCGACGAGCCGCACGACGTGCCGAGGCACCCCGGACGCGCGGCGTAGGTGAAGTAGTCGACGACGAGCCGCGTGACGAGCCGCGCGACGTGCCGAGGCACCCGGACGCGCGGCGTAGTCGAAGTAGTCGACGACGAGCCGCGTGACGAGCCGCGCGACGTGCCGAGGCACCCTGACGTGCGGCGTAGGTGAAGTAGTCGACAACGAGCGGCGCGACGAGCTGCGTGACAAGCCGCGCGACATGCCGAGGCACCCGGACGCGCGGCGTAGGCGGAGTAGTCGATGACGACTCACGCGACAAGCCGCGCGACGTGCCGAAGCAACCAGACACACGACGTAGGTGAAGTAGTCGACGACAAGCCTACGCGAGGCGAAGTAGTCGACGATGAGTCATGCGACAGGTCGCGCGACATGCCGAAGCAACCGGGCGCACGACGTAGGTGAAGTAGTCGACGACGAGCGGCGCGACGAGCCGCGTGATGAGCCACGCGACATGCCGAGGCACCCGGACGCGTGGTGTAGGCGGAGTAGTCGACGACGAGTCACGTGACAAGCCGCGCGACGTGCCGACGCAACCGGACGCGCGACGTAGGTGAAGTACTCGACGACGAGCCTGCGCGAGGCGAAGTAGTCGACGATGAGTCACGCGACAAGCCGCGCGACATGCCGAAGCAACCGGACGCGCGGCGTAGGTGAAGTAGTCGACGACGAGCCGCGTGATGAGCCGCGCGATGTGCCGAGGCACCCGGATGCGCGGCGGAGGCGAAGTAGTCGACGACGAGCCGCGCGACGTGCCGAGGCACCCGGACGCGCGGCGTAGGCGAAGTAGTCGACGACGAGCTGCGTGACGAGACGCACGACGTGCCGATGCACCTGGACACGCGGCGTAGTCGAAGTAGTCGACGACGAGCCGCGTGACGAGCCGTACGATGTGCCGAGGCACCCGGACGCGTGACGTAGTCGAAGTAATCGACGACGAGCCACGTGACGAGCCGCGCGACGTGCCGAGGCACCCGGTCGCGCGGCATAGTCGACGACGAGCCGCGTGACGAGTCGCGCGACGTGCCGAGGCACCCGGACGCGTGGCGTAGGTGAAGTAGTCGACGACGAGCGGCGCGACGAGCCGCGTGATGAGCCGGGCGACGTGCCGAGGCACCCGGATGCGCGGCAGAGGCGAAGTAGTCGACGACGAGCTTGCGCGAGGTGGAGTAGTCGACGACGAGCGGCGCGACGAGCCGCGTGACGAGCCGTGTGACATGCCGAGGCACCTGGACGCGCAGCGTAGTCGAAGTAGTCGACGACGAGCCGCGCGACGTGCCGAAGCAACCGGACGTGTAGGAAAATTGGTTCCGCTTTGACTGGAGCAAGGCAACTTGCTTTAATGGATCTCGACGAATCGACGAGTAGATTGATCTTGTTGATGAGGGTCCTTCGAATTCGCCCGGTGGTGATGATCACCCCTACCTGGCGCGCCAGCTGTCGGTGTTTTAGACCGGAAAACCTACCAAGGGGGTACCCGAGGTAGTAGATTGTGCGGTGGAGGATCGTGATCGGGAGACCGAGAACTCGAAGGTATGCGCAAGGACACGTGACACAAGATTTATACAGGTTCAGGCTCCCAAGGTGGAGAACCCTACGTCCTGTTTGGGGAATCAAGTATGGCGCCCTGCGCTTGGTGTTGGTTGAGATCAGGTCCCCAGCTAGGTACTCGGCCCTCCTTTATATAGTCCAGGGGGCGGGTTCCTAGTAGGTTACAAGGCAGGAGTCCTAGTAGGATTACACGGAAAGAGTCCTAGTAGGATTATAGGGAAATTCTAATAGGAGTCCGTCTTCATCCTTCCTCGTATGGGTACCCGGGGAGTATGCCCGACAATGGTTTTATCCTTATACTGTGAAATGGCTTTATAAATGGTTGAATGTCATGAATTCTATATTTGTGATGCCATGAAGCATATCTATGACACATAACAAGCAAGCAAAGGTGAAGATAGAGACATGATGATACTTGGATTATTGGTTGGTCTCTAAGTAAATTGGGAAGCTTGTTGTACATAAAAGGGATATCAAAATCAACTATTGGCATGATCTTAATTAGATTTCACTCTTGATGTTGAATCAAAACTAAACTCAAAAGGGCAATGAAGGGATGAAGAAATCAAGCAAGGGGTTAGCAACGAGGTACTAAGCAAGGCTTGGACAAGTAGTGACTTATGTCATGAACCTAGCTAGGGTGAAGTGGCTATAGCTTGGAGAATTTCGAGGTATCAAGTCGAGCCTAATTGAGTGGATCAATGAGAATACATCAAACGTTGTTTGGATCATGTGAAGAGTGACTTGGCATCTAGAAGGGATTTCATTCACATGGTTGAATATGATCCAAGTCACTAGCTGAAGGTCGAAGTGCTCAAACCAATGAGACACTGATGGATGGATCTCTCAAGTGGATTTATTGATCAAGTATGGCTATTCATGATTATGAAGCTCAAGAGCTTAAATATTGTATTTATATTTAATCTTGAGTATATGTATACCGTACTATCAAGAGGGACGCATCACATGGTCATTTGACAAAGTCTCGGTGCTCAAGTATCCTATGAGAGTTGATGAGAGACACAAAAGCCACACGTACACACTCTAACTTGTTAGGTAGTGGCAAAACCGGAAGCTCCAATTTTGGGAAACTGGAGGTTCTAGTTTTGGGTGCTAGTTTCTCTAACGGCTAGTTGGTTTGAAAAACTAGAGGTTCCAGTTTTGGGAAACCGTTAGTTCCATTTTTGCTCTGACAAGTCTAACGTCTAGTTTTTGAGAGGTGGTGTATTTATACCCCCACGCCCTCTCCTTTAGTTGGCTGCTACTTTTATGGTTGCTAGTGTGCTTCCTACATATTCTAAGCCAAGCTAAAGCCAAGATAGCTCTCCCCAACCCCTCTTAGTGAGGTTGCTTGATTTTTGATAGATCTATTGTATTGGGTGGTAGAGAGGAGCCTTTTGTGAGCAAACTAGAGAGCACTCAAACCCTTGAGCACTGTTGGACGTCGTCAAGCTCGTGTGAAGCTTTTGTTACTCTTGGAGGCTTGCCTCCTAGACGGCTAGGCGTCGCCCGCAAGCTCCTAAGGTGTGATGAGGTATGGTACAGTTTGTGAAGGTCTTGCTTCGCCTCCAAAGGGGAAGAAACTATCTAGTGGATCGGGAAAAGGGTCGAATGCAACCCGTCTTTGGTAGAAGAAGCACCCAACGGAGACTAGGATTCACACGGTGGTGAATCCGAACTTCGGTAAAACAAATCACTGTGTCTCTT
Source organism: Cenchrus americanus (assembly GCA_947561735.1). NCBI lineage: Eukaryota > Viridiplantae > Streptophyta > Magnoliopsida > Poales > Poaceae > Cenchrus > Cenchrus americanus. Next base: position 67,790,175 of record OX387240.1, read on the forward strand.
TGGTTTACTTAGCATTTACCTTGCTTCTTATTCCTAGCTTGCTCTTTGTCATATTTGTCAATCTACTCGGTTGTGAGTGTTTGTGAAGTGCAAGGATGTTGTTTATCTTTCTAGGGAACACTTCTTATCTTACACACCAAGTGGAAACTAGTTTGGAGATAGATTTTCAAGGCAAAGGTTTGAGGGGTCACTACTAGGTCAAGTACGGTGGCACCGGGTTAGCAAAATTGGTGGCACAAGTTTTGGGTAGTGTTGTCTATTCCGTTGCGCAGGCGCATTTCCAGAAACTTCGAAGCTTAGTCACAGAGACTCTGAAACTTCCAAAGACTCCAAACCTAATATCCGGAGTATCCGCTCTTTTCTGATAAAATTGTTTTAAGTGGTGATTTTTCAGGTCGCACCTACTCACCCTCCCCCTCTAGGTGACATCAAAATCCTTTTGATGTTGCACCCCAAACACCTCGTTGACCTTTGCCAATAGAACAAGAATAAGGGGAAAGGTCAACATGAGTCCCACTTCATCACTGAGCCTAAAGCTCAGAAGCGTGATGAGTCGTCAACGAAAATGATGAAAACATCCATATGGACGGAAGTGAGGAAAACCTTCTCGATGACATGGATATTTTTGGGGACCTGCAGTAATCTCCAAAATATCATGTCAATGCGATGTAGAGTTTGGCCATGCTCCTGAAGAGCATTTGTAACAAGGTCCAAACTTATGTAATACATTTCCCAAGAATAATATAATGTTGTTTCATTTATGTTATGTACTTTATGTTAAATGTTTGTTTTTATTATGGTATTTAATAGAGCATGTGGGAACCGAATGGTCGAAATGGAGATCTGTCTTGTTGAGTGGGACCACCAATACAATTCTAAGGGAAACCAGATATTTGCAAACAATTAACAAAGAAAAGTGGAAATGTTATGACCATTGCCGGAAGCAATGCTCATATTGTGGGCACCGGAAATGCCACACAGGTTCTCCCCACGGGTACACAAATCTTTGCGAAGGATGCATTGTTGTATCCTAACTCAAAGCACATGCTTTTGAGTTTCAAAGATATCCGGGCGAATGTTTTCCATGTTGAAACCGAGATTCAGCATGGTAGTGAATACCTGCACATTACTAAAATCGACGGGTACCAAAAGAGAGTGGTGGAAAGACTCCCTTCATCGCCATCGGGTTTGTACTATATGTACATTAAACCCACAGAAGAATATGTTGCGATGAAGAACATATTTCGAAACACAAAATTGTTTTGAATATGGCATGACCATTTGGGTCATCCTGGATTGAGCATGATGAGAAGAATCATCAACAATTCTGCTTGCCACGATGTTAGAAGCTTCCCAAATCCTGCATATTTTATTTGCACTGCCTGTGCAAACGGAAAGCTAATCACAATACCATCCCTCTTGAAGATTAGGCATGAGTGTTGATGCAAAATCTGCACCCTACATCAAGCACACAGCAAGCCGAACAAGCTAGCTTCACACGCGAGCAGATTCCAAGACGTGCCAGTCAATTTTCCCTAAAAATTAACAAAAGACAAAGTAGTTAAATTCCAAAGCTTGGAACTTGCCGGGTGGTACCAGACAGTTCCATATTTACGGCTATAAAGCCACGTGAGATGACATATAGCTACGAGAAGCTATCTGCCAGCAAACTAGAAACCATTCGGGAACTTCAAAGCGTAAAACAGAACATAGCCGAACGGATGACGCAAGCATGACGAAAGATCGGTCTTTATTTGAACAAAATTGCACGTGCACAAAGCCATGACCGATCCTCGAGGATAAATAACAATAAATAAAAGATGAAGTAAAGCATGATCATAAATATGTAATAAACAAGCATGCATAGGGCCAAAGCACTAGTCTACCACATGTCTAGGCACTTTAAAACCCGTCAAGCATGAATTCAAATAAGTTAATCCACCGCATGATACAACTTGTTTGAAAATCACGCCACTAACCACAAATAGATCTATCCACCACATGATACAATCTAAATATGGAAAGCTAAAAGCATACAGTGATTAAAACATAATTTATAAGCACGTTCTACTCGTAAGAGTATAACCGAATACGGCTGAACAGCCGAATCGGGGTCCATGGAGAAGGAACAAACATTGCCAAAACGATAAATCTATCAGATTGAATCAAAGATCTAATCCACCGGATGATCAGCTCTAAAACAACCCCAAAACCTGCATCTACCGCATGACACCTGGTTCTGTCAAGATTTACACGAAATTAACAAGCTTGAACCCGCAACATGTAACAACCTAGATTGGTTCGGTTTCGGCTATTTGGGAAGCATGTGATCCACGTGCCTTTTGAAGCAAGATACGAACGTGCGACGCAAAGATCATCAAACAAGATAAAGCCGATCCAAATCAATCTAAATTGGGAAAAAGAGTGTTACATGAATTTAAACATAAAGTAAAAACTCAAAGCAACATAAGGTAACTTAATGAATCTATCAGATCTTGCCAAAATCTAATAGAGCCGATAACTAGCTTCAAGATAGATCTTAGCCCACCGCATGGCTCATGACCTAACAAGAAACCCTCTTGAACCAAGCTTAAATCTACCGCATGATACTATGCATGGTAACAAGACTACCTGCATCACGATCTAAATCCACCGCATGATACTAGACATGATACAAGGTTGCCGGTACTTACGGAGGTCGACGGATCGATGAACCCTCTCGCAGAACTCGATGACACGACTAAAGGACTCAAGAGTTTGGCGTAAAGCCGGTTTGTTATGAGAATGTTTCGAATACAATTACATACAGCCAGGGTTCATATTTATACCATGTCGTGGCATGACTCCTGGAGGACTACGCGTACAATATTTGATACCTAATTTATCGCCCAAACGCGAATGCTTATCCATCCATTCTTCCCTTCCGCTCGGGCCACGTCGTCACGCAATCCCGCAAAATCAGCGCAAATAGTCCCTTTGCCGAACGGAAGCAAATTGCCGACCGCAAGCTTCTCTGCCGAATCTTTTTGAAGAAACCTTCCTTTTCCCGGACGGATTTTTCCACCAAACAGGGCCCACAAATCAGACTCCTTCCTGTACCAAATTTTGGTGTTAACAATGAGTCACCTATGTTCCTGCAAAGGATACAAGGTGACATTTGTGGACCTATTCAGCCCCTATCGGGCCCGTTTAGGTACTTCACAGTGTTGATTGATGCATCTACCAGATGGAGCTATGTGGACCTATTGTCCATGAGAAACCATGCTTTCTCCAAGCTCATTGCCCAAATATTCTGGCTCAAAGCAAGTTTCCCTGATAACCGCATCCAGTCCATTCAGATGGACAATGTTGGTGAGTTTAGGTCAAAAGCTTTTGATGATTATTGTTTAGCCACGGGCATTAAGTTAGAACATTCTATACCTCATGTCCACACATAAAATGGTCTAGCTGAATCCTTGATCAAAAGGATCAAGTGGATTGCCCGGTCGTTGTTGCAGAATTGTAGGTTGCCAACCAGTTGTTGGGGCCATGCAGTGTTGCATGCTGCAGCACTGACTCAACTCAGGCCAACTGCATATCATGATACCTCCCCCTTATAGCTGGTGTGTGGGAAAGAACCAAGTATTTCCCATCTGCGTATATTTGGCAGTGTTGTGTACGTGCCAATACCATCACCTCAGTGTACATCATTGGGTCCCCACCAGAAGTTGGGATCTATGTTGGTTATGAGACTCCATCCATTATCAAGTACTTAGAGCCGATGACTGGGGATCTTCATACGGCTCGGTACGTTGATTGTGTCTTCGATGAAGACCATTTCCCAGCATTAGGGGGAGAGAGGCATCCTGAAGAATGCCGGGAAATTGAATGGAATGCAACTGGGATGCGATCCTCAGACCCACACCCCAGTGAATCCGAACCGGGAGTTCGGAGAATAATACATTTGCAAAGTCTTGCAAATGAGCTGCTAGATGCCTTCACTGATCACAAAATAGTGACAAGGTCGCATATACCTGCAGTAAATGCGTCGGAGAGAGTTCATGTACCCAAGAAGGTTACCAACTCTATTGTCTCCCCTAATCCTAGGAAGAGGGGGAGACATCCGGGTTATTAGGACAAGGTCCCGTGGAGACATCCACAGTGGAAAGTACCTGAGCCCCTTGCCTCACTTAAGGAATCAATTGAAGAAGTTCAACCTGAAGTTGAAAATGCCCCAGAAGTGGCAACTCAACCTGAAGTTGAGGAAGTCCCTGAAGGACTCCATCCTAAAGATGGAAACCCCAATGTGTCGCACGACGAATTTCACATGGGGAGATCAGAACGCCCCTACTTAGTCTTTATGAGAAATCACGATGAGTGGGTGGATGATCATTAGGAGATTGCCACCAATTATGTGGAATCAGGAGAGTCATATCATAGAATGACCACTATTGGAGACATATATTTTGCCTAAAAAATTTCTAACTCATTGGATCTGGAACTAAAAGGATCAATGCAAGTGGCCTAGAGGGGGTGAATAGGCCTGCAAAACAAACTCAACCAATTTCTGCCAACTTCTGCCGAGACCCCGGAACCTCCGGGCTTTTCCCTGGAACCTCCGAGAAAATGCACTTCGGTGTATTTTCCTGGAGCTTCTGGGAATTCTTTCTGCTGTCGATGTGCTGTGAAATACAAGATTAGAGAGCAACAAAATAGCAGAACAATGGTTACAAGATCTTAAGGATAGATTCTAAGCACACTAACAACCTTAGGGTTAGAGCTATAGCAAGTAAGAAAGCAAACCCTAATAGATCTAGTGAGCAAGCAACTTAAAGAGATTAAACAACAACAACAACAACATGTAAACATTTAGCACAAGGGACAACAATTTATCCTGTGGTTCATCTCACCACAAAGGTTGGCCTACATCCACGTTGTTGAGGTTAGCCACAAAGGCTATGGAATCTCTCTAGATCCACTCCTCTCTCACACCTATCACCAAAGTAATAGATGGAGGGTTTCCACTAAGCAAGTGAGGGTAATACAAACTTCTTGGAGCTTCCACAATCGATTGGAGAGCTTCCAAGCAACCTCTAGCCGTCTAGGAGCAAGGCTCCAAGAGTAAAAGATCCACCAAGGAGCTAGGGGTCCACCAAGTGCTCAAGAACACAAGAAGGGGCTTGGATTTGCTTTTTCTCACAAGGAATCACTCCACACTTGAGTGCTAGGGTTAGATTTGGATTCAAGTAGGTGGGAGTCAATGCTTGGGAGAGAAGGGGAGCAAAAGCTACTGTTTGGCGCAGGAGAGAAGAAGATAACCGTTGGGAGATGAGGTGGTATAAATACCCTCAGATCTGGATCTGCAACGGTTACTTTCGAAACCCCGGAACCTCCGGGCTGGATCCCGGAACTTCCGGGAACTGGCGACTTCAGCAGGCTGACTTGGGAACAGCCTGGAACTTTTGGGAAAAGCTCAAAGGTTCTGGGAAAGGTGTTTTCAAGACTAAGGCAGCTAGCTGATGGGTCATTTGTGGCTGGGATAATTTTGATTTTAGAGAAGACTTTAAGCACTTGGTTTCATCCATGCCACTCTTAGTATCCCTCTTGATAGTACGGCTTGTCCTATACTCAAATTCAAAATAGAAAATGAAATTAAAACTTGTCTTGAGCTCTAGGAAGCCGCTTCAAACAATGAGGGGTCACCTTTCTTTCTTTTCACCTTTCTTTAGATTTAAACCTGTCACACACACTCAAAAGCTCATTAGTCCTTTAATTAAGTGGTCAACATCACCAAAACCCACTTAGGGGCTTGATTGCACTTACAATCTCCCCCTTTTTGGTAAATGCTGACAACCTAATTAAAAGCTTACATTTAATTGAAAAGATCGAGCTTTTGATGACTTGAATACAAAGCTCCTCCTTAATGCATGCCTTTCTCCTTTGAATAGAGAGTAAGAATCCTTTTAAGATATATATGCATACATTATGAGCATGTGTAGCAACTGCAGTGTATTCAACTCATCGTGGGGTGCAAAGAAAGGTGTAGCATGTAAACGTGATGCATATGTCATAACAGACTCAAACAGGAGACTGGTTGTGCCCAGACCCTGGAACCTCCGGGAACAAGTCCGGAACCTCCAGGTTCTGGTCCAGACCCCGGAACCTTCGGGAAAAACCCAGAACCTCTGAACTCTGGCAGCAACCAGCCTTAATAGTCAACACAGGCAAGATATAACACAACATAAATAGGAACTAGAAATAAGATAGCAAGGTGAAACACATCTAGTCCTATTACAGCATCACAGTTTTAAAGTTTTAAAATCCCCTACATGTCCATAACCAGATCCAAGTTGCCAATGGAGGCAACCAACCAACAGAGTACCACACAAATATTACAAACCAGATAAAATGAGTTCAGCTGATAGAATTAAAGCAAGGCAGCAGCAGCAGCTTCTCTCAACTCACAAAAGCTAAGCCCCTAGGCAGAGGTACATCTCAATCATCCTTCTCCCCCTTTGTCAACATGTTAACAAAAAGGGAAGAAGAAGAGAGGAAGAAGGGCATCTGGACTTGATTAGCTTCATACACTCCATTCTTCACTCGAATCCTCAGAGCCAAGGTCTTCATCTTCATCTGATGGAGGGCGCTTGCCACGGCCAACAGTCCCCTTAACACCCCTTCTGATGCCTCTGGGTGTGGGCTTGGCTTGGCTCTTCATTTTCTGAAGCTTAGCACTGAGGGGCTCCTCATCTTCACTGGATATGTGCTGTGGGGTTATTGGAGCCTCTTCTTCACTGGAGGAGAATTCATCAAAGAATATAGGAGGAGGAGAGATGGACTGAGTGGTTAAGCCATGGTGAGACAACAGCCTGTTGATGTCTTTCCTAGCCTCATAAGCCTGAGTGGCTGAGTAGGTGCACATGGAGAGGGAGTGTCTAATGATTTCCTTCATCTTCTTGAGAGTGGACTCCTTCTTGGGCCTACTTGGGCCAGCTTCCTCATCATGAATAGCAGGCTTCTTGGCTGACTTTTTGGCTGAATCAACACAGGCCTGTACTGCTGCCTCAGTCTTTTGGTGCTGCCACTGTTTAACCTGATAGGAGCAATGCTCACAGTCCTTCTTGAAGATGTACCCAGTCACAAGCTCAATGATATACATAATATAAGGTGCATAGGGAAAGTTATCCACACCATTGTCCATGCTTGTGATCAGATCATGCCAAATAAACTTGCTGTTGACGGTGTATTTTGGTGCACCTAGCATGTTTATTACACTTTGGTTTGGATTTGATTATGGAACTAACCCGCCACTAGGCACACTAATCATATAACAAGTTCATCTTTGTGCATGCATTTGGAAGTGTTGTGTTTATGTAGGAAATCATGGACATAAAGGACGGATTCGCAATAAGTTCAAAGGAGCATTCATGGAGTCTTGTTCGTGTCCATGAGCTCGCCGAAATTACTTCCAATGGTGGTGAGGACCGAAGTGCTACGAGGAACACCCCGGGGATTGAAGCGTAAAAGATCAAACTTCATGCAAAGAGAGCCTCCATCTTGATCGCGAGGATAACGGCGTCAAAATCATCCAAGTGGAAGGGGCAAAGTAGATAAGTGCACGAGGACCCACGGAGCAAAAAGGGCGACCGAACCGGGCCGAAAGCGGGCTCGGGCCGGCCGGCCCAGGCGGGCCGGCCTAGCCCACTTCGGGCACCGGTTCGGTCCCGTCTTCCTTGCCCTCGAAGGATCTTCGACCCTAAAACCCCCGACGCGCCGCCAACACAGAGGAGAGGAGTTATTCGCACCAGAAGGCCATCCACAAGCTAGAGAGAGAGGAGGAGGATCTCCGGCGGGAGATCAACCACCTCGAAGGAAGCACCCTCTCGTGGAGAAGAAGGAAGACACCGGCGGAAGGGAAACCATGATCAACAGTGCCATGATCAGCACCTTGATGGGGTAATCTTCTCATTCGTCCATGGGTTGTAATCGATCGTGAGATGTAATCGCACTTTGTTGGATTATCTATCTATCATCTTGTGTTGAATTTACTTTAATGCTTAAGGCTTGCAACCGTGCCGTAGAGGGAGTACGAGCTCCAATGCTTCCTTGGATCCATTCAATACGCCGTGGCCATCAAAGGTCTAGTCATGAATACCTTCGCGTAGTGACAGTACGAGAGGAGGGAAAGGGCGAAACCGTGGTCACATCCCCGATAGATTAGATTGGTTTTCATGTCTTTAAGCGATTGCATGCTCTAGTATCGTAGACCCGTGGGCGAGTGTCTTCTATCTTGATCGTTTATCATTCTCTCTAGTGTAGTTTAGTGTTTTCTAGTATAATAGTAGTTAGGGTTTTAGTAGCTAGTGTGTCGTTGTTGATCGAACGCTTGTAATCCCCTTGCTCCACGGATTGACAAGAACCTTGGGAATCCCGTGGTGAAAAAGGTGTGGGGTCCGTACGCTTGCGGATCGTAGAGGGATACGTCTTTTATCCGTCAACACTTGCTGACTGAAAAAGGAGCAGCACCAGGAAGCATTCTAGCAATCATATTTGGGGCAAGGCCTCTAAGAGAAGTGGAGTCACTGCCTCCCTTGGGGTATATGGTCTGTCTAAGTAGGTTATTCAGCACATAATACACAGGCTTCAACCCCAGGGTGGTCCCTTGAGCCATCTCATCCAAGAAGTAGGCATTTGCTATCTGATGATTCTTCAGATGGTTCTCAAAGTTGATAGTGTCCCTCTCTCTATCTGTCTTCCCAAAGCCCAGCAATCTAGCAAAGGTCACAAAGTTGATCTTGTAGTGAACACCCTCTATCATCCAATGAATGTGATTTGTGTAGGTGTCAAAGAAGAAGATGGCATGAAACTGTGCAATTATTTCAGCATTCCAGTCATACTTAAAACCCATCAAATCCTTCATCTGAAATTTTTCTACTATCTCAAGAACCTCTTCCACCTCAGGCTTGTCAAAGTTCTCAAAATGCTGCCAGTCAACCCACTGCATCTTCCTGATCCTAGGCTTGCTCAAACACACAGATGAGTAGAAGGAATAGTGGAACAGAGACCAGAACCTCTTGTCAATGCCAGCATGCTTGGGCTGAGAGTATGGATTTTCTTCCCTGGCAAGCTTAACCTGAACATAAGTCCCTTCATAGCTTTAGTACTCCAGTTGTAGAGAACTGTCATACTTGGTGGGTGGCCTCTTCTTGGGAAAAAGAGGTAGTGCACTAGGTAGGAAGAATCTATCTCACCAAGTCTCACTGTTGTGTTGACTTCAATGGGAATTGTCTTCCCCTCTTGACCACTATTGTCACCAACATGCTGTCCAATCAAGGATCCTCTGCCCCCAGATATGCTACCTGCTCCTCTTCCTCTTTTGGGTGTAGCTTTCTTGGGAGCAATCTGCCTGACAGCAATGTTGAAGGCTTCTTCACCCTCTATGTCCTCAAAGGGGACAAGCCTCTTGTCCCTTCTCCTAGATGAGTCTCCAGACATCTGAACAAAGGAGAAGGAATGAATAAGGCTCAGAGGATTGAAATGATTGGAATGATTGTGAGATGTAGAGAAAAATGACTTAGTTAGCACTATGGTATTACTCATTTGAATTTTGAATCAGCATCACTACTACTGATGCTGCAGAGCCTGAAACCTCTGGGAAATCTTGGAACCTCCGGACTACACACAGATTCAGAGCTTCTGTTGCTGCAGAGCCCGGAACCTCTAGGGAAACCCCGAAGCCTCCGGACTACATACAGGTTCAGAGCTGTGACGTCTAATTCAACCTTCAATTGAGTACCACCACAATGTATCTAAGTTCTGGGCACAGGAAACACATCTAGAAGAGATTCTATACACGATTTGGCTCCTAGGACATGAGAATCAGAGATGAATTGCTGGATCTAGGGTTAGGGTTTTTACCTTGGAATTGAGATTGGAGAAGGAGAGGAAGGAGATGCCCTAGAAGCTTTTCACACCGAGGACGTAGCCCAGAGGCCCTCTCTAGGTCACAATGTGACCTAGTGGTGCTGGAGTCAGCCTACCAGATCGGGTCTGGTGTGCAATGGCTTGATCTCCTGCTTCTTGGGCCAAATCCTTCAAGGCATCAAGGAGAAAGACGAGATGTAGACGAAGCAGACGAGAAGCACCGGCTCCTTTCTTGGACACCTTCTGGCAGGCGGCGGTGACCGACGAATGGATCTCACCATCGCTCGAGCATCTCCCCGTCTCAGATCTTTAGCACGCGCGCGAGAGATGCGAGCAGCACCTAGAAGATTTCCGGCGGCCGGAGGCAGGGACGGCGGCGGTGACACACGACAGTGGATGGAGGCGGCGCGTGTGAGAGAGGCGAGAAAATGGTGAATCTCGATCTACTGTGGTGAAAGGAATAGGGTTGACTGGGGAAGTTACCCTAAGGGGGGTAAAAGGATCTGAGGCGAGGAATATTCTTTTCGACATACTTTTCTCTCTTGATTTGCCTGTTTACTGTCCAAGTCCGGAACCTCCGGAGAAAAACTGGAACCTCCGCGCTGTCTTCACTGATGCTGGAGCTGATAGGCTGAACAGATAAGGGTCCGGAACCTCCAGGGAAAACCCAGAACCTCCGGATGCTGATGCCAGAGGACAGAGAGCTTGCTGTTCTTCAAGAATTTAGGTACTCTTTCTAGATTTGACACTTAGGTCATGGACTCCTTGTTCCAATTGGCTAGAAAACAACAATCAACACACAACTATAGCCTTTTGGAACAAGTTGGGGAATTAAATTCATTTTGAAACACATAAATTATTTTTTTAAAAAAGGATTTCAGCAATGCATTGTCAAACAACATGTGCTAATTTTCAAACCACGCAACAAGAATCAAGAATATTTAGCTCATTCCTTAAACTACAAAACCTTGACTCGTCGAGAGGCTTAGTGAAGATATTAGCTAGTTGTTCATCGGTGCTCACATGACTTAGTACGATATCTCCTTTGGTTTCGTGGTCTCTCAAGAAGTGATGACGGATGTCTATATGTTTTGTACGAGAGTGACTAACAGGGTTGTTTGCAAGCTTTATGGCACTTTCATTGTCACACAAAAGTGGGATATGGGTAAAGTGACATCCGTAATCTTTTAAGGTTTGCTTCATCCAAAGTAGTTGAGCACAACAAGTGCCGGCTGCAACATACTCGGCCTCGGCGGTGGAAAGGGCTACTGAGTTTTGCTTTTTGGAACTCCAAGACACAAGAGACCTACCAAGGAATTGGCAAGTCCCTGATGTACTCTTTCTATCTACCTTGCAACCGGCATAATCGGAATCCGAATAGCTAAGTAGATCGAAAGTGGAGCCCTTAGGATACCACAAGCCAAGGTTAGGGGTATGCACTAGATATCTCAAGATTCTCTTTACGGCCATTAGATGGCACTCTTTCGGGTTAGCTTGAAATCTAGCACACATGCACACACTAAGCATAATATCCGGCCTAGATGCACATAAGTAAAGAAGAGAACCAATCATGGAGCGATATACCTTTTGGTCCACGACTTTCCCTTCTTCATTGAGGTCCAAGTGTCCATTGGTAGGCATTGGAGTCTTGATGTGATTTGCCTTGTCCATACCAAACTTCTTAAGCATATCCCTTGTTACTTGGTTTGACATATGAACGTCCCTTCGTTTGCTTGTTTAATTTGAAATCCGAGAAAGAACTTGAGCTCACCCATCATGGACATTTCAAACCTCTTTGTCATCACCCTACTAAACTCTTCACAAAAAGTTTCATTAGTACTACCAAATATTATGTCATCGACATATATTTGGCACACAAAGATATGACCATCAACTTTTCTAGTAAAGAGAGTAGCATCGACTTTTCTATTTCAAAGCCTTGCTTGAGCAAGAAATCCTTAAGGCATTCATACCATGCTCTTGGTGCTTGCTTGAGACCATAGAGCACCTTACGGAGTTTGTACACATGATTAGGACGCTTGGGATCTTCAAAACCCGGTGGTTGCTCAACATAAACTTCTTCGGAGAGTGGTCCATTGAGAAATGCACTCTTAACATCCATTTGATATAGCTTGAAGTCATGATGTGCAGCGAAAGCAAGTAAGAATCGAATTGCTTCAAGTCTAGCTATGAGTGCATAAGTTTCTCCAAAGTCTAGTCCTTCAACTTTAGTGAACCCTTGAGCAACCAATCTTGCTTTGTTCCTAATCACAACCCCAAACTCATCTTGCTTGTTTCGAAAGACCCATTTGGTGCCAATTATGTTTGTCTTTGGTCTTTCCACCAACTCCCACACTTGATTTCTTTCAAAGTTGTTCAACTCCTCTTGCATAGCCACCACCCAATCCGGATCGTCAAGAGCTTGCTCTGAAGGACCAAAACGGCAAACGAGAGAGGGGGGGAGTGAATGGGAGCCGATAAAAATTCTATTCAAGAATTCGGCCTATGAACCCAAATTCACTCGTGCACCTATGCAAGCTTCTCTTGCCAAGTTCACGTAGCCACTGGAGTGCTACTGAACCTAGGAGCAAGACCCAAACCAACAGCCTCAACACACACGCAGCGGAACCACACACGACACGGCTGCTGGCAGCCCAAACCGGTCAGGCCGATTTCTGAAACCGGTCAGACTGCTTCTGTTGGACTTAGCCTTACGCAGGTAGGGGAAACCGGTCAGACCGGTTAGGCAAACCGGTCAAACCGATTCTGTACAGAAACTCCCCGAAGACCCCAAACACTTCAAAAGCCTTTCCACATCTGAACAAACGAAGCCATGGAGCAGCAAAGACTTCCTTGTTCAAAGATCTTTCTCGACAGCCCACAAGGCGAAACCGGTCAAGCCGGTTTGGGAAAGCCGGTCGGCCGGTTTTAGCACAGACGATCGGGAAGAACACAGCCCGCGGGTCAACTCCCCCAAAACCAAATCTCAATCTCCCGAATCGCTCCACGGACTTGAAAAAGGCTTTGGGGATATTAGGAACACCTCATGAAGAGTCCATAGCCAAGTTTAATCCCACCAAAACTCGTCCAAAAAGGAGGAATCAAAGAAATCCCGCCGAAAGCATTCCAACCCAAGAACTCAAGAAACCCCAAAATCGAGCACCTTTTCTCACGAATTTGGGAGGGGAATCACAGCCCAAAGAACCACGAAGGGTTCCCGCAAATTTCCCCCATCAAATCCCCAAGAGAAAGGCCCCGAAAACAACACAAAGAAATCACCGGGAGAGGGCTCCGAAAATCACCACCAAGAACAACCGGGGAAAACACATCCAAACCTTGAGGAACCACGCCGAATCATCTATACATGAAACAAAGATTCGTACAAGGTCTAGCAAGCCACCCGATCATCCATCCCTCTCTACAAGATCTCTCCGTGAAGCTCTCTTGCTAGTCCTAGAGAAAACCTAAGGAAAATAGGTGGAAAATAGGAAAACTAATGAGCTAGGGTTCCAAGAGTTGGCTGCCATCCTCTCACCTCTTGGGTTATATGGAGGCAACCGAATGTCTAAACTGCCCTTCTCTACTAACTAGGGATACAAGCCCCTCAAGGGCGGATTCGGAATTCTTGATGTATTCACCATCGGACGGATGCCCAGCAACCGCACCCTGCGTAGCCTCAACGCAAGCCTTGCGATCCCGACGCGTGTCCTCCGCCTCGAAGCTTCCGGCGCCCTGCGACCCCAAACCGGTCAGACCGGTTCTCCAAACCGGTCAGGCCGGTTTTGGCCAGACAACCACGCCCGGTCTTCGGCCTCGGCTTTGTGGCTCAGCCGAGTAACCCGGTGATTTTCTGGTGAACCACCGCAAACCCCGCGAACTTGATGTAGCCTCCGCCAATCACCACTCATGACTTGGCTCCCATGAAGTCCCGGTTCGACCTTGGTTTTGTGGCTCAACCAAGAAACCGTCCACCGACTTCATCTTGTCGTTCTTGCCACCATGCGGCCCGCACTCGACCCCACCGGCCACCGGGTCCCTCGAACGAAGCCTACTTGTCTTCTCCACACCGGAGGCCTCACGGCAACGACCTTTCGCGCTTGTTCTTCACCTGCACCAACACGAGTCAAGACGCAACCTGCACCTGCAATACTTAGCCAAGAATCAGTCCACACAACGTTGTCAATCACTCATCACACAAGGAAGCGACCATCCACCGGTCCTCGAACCACACATGGTCCTCAATCTCCCCCTTGATGAGTGCATTGACAACACACACACATGCCAAAATGGCAAAGCCACACAGACTTCATGCTAGGACAACCATTCTAATCATAAGACCATCACAAACACCCACAAGCACCTCATGTCATGTCAAAGCCACCGAGCCAAGTGCCTACTTCTATGTATGAGACTTCTCATTGGTAGACATCATGCAACGGTTTAGCACCCAAAGCAAATTAATTCCAGCACATATGACATTGGAGCATATTTTCCAAGCATTTTACATTTCATTTTCAGATTCATAATTGGTACATGAAATGTCTTTGCGACAAAAAGGAACTTATGCCCCTCCACAAGATAAAGCAAGAGGGCTAAACATTCATGATGGCAAATGAGCCTTTGGCCCCATATGATCAATAAACTAGCTATCCAACCACAAATTAAGCATAACCAAGCCACTAAAACATGTCATGATCATATAAAGGCATTTACACATGAGAGAGCATACATGTGACATTTTTCAAAAAACAGAGCCATCAACCATGGATTATTCATCAAGATCATCAAGAGCCAAGCCAAACTAACCATAGCATACCAAACAAGCTCACAAAGACATATATCTCATTCCATGGTGAACAATGTATATAAGAGAAGCTTTTCCTATCCAATGCATATGATACAAAATGCATGCAATCTAAGATACAAGGATGCCTGTACATCATGTTACATATGCCATGCAAAATGCAAGAAATGCACAAAGAAAAGCTATACATACGCTACCACCGGCTCCTCGAGGGGAGGCAAAACGGGCTCGACACCACCGCAAAAGAGAGCTCCCACACACCCAACTCAAGAGATCAAACACACACCAAGTTCCCCCGCAAACGAGTGAAAGTTGCTTGATCTAGGGGTTTGGTGAAGATATCGGCTAGTTGGTCATGTGTGGGTACATGGATCAAGGCTATCTTCCCTTTCTCTACGTTGTCTCTCAGAAAATGAAACCTCACTTCTATGTGCTTGGTTTTGGAATGGAGCACTGGGTTCTTTGCAACGCTTATGGCCTTCGGTGCTATCACATTGAAGTGGGACATGGGTATACTCCTCACCAAAGTCACTCATGGTGTAGGTGATCCAAAGGAGCTGAGAGCAACAACTAGCAGCGGCAACATACTCGGCCTCGGTCGTGGATTGAGCAACGCTTGACTGCTTGCGGGAAGACCAAGAGACCAAAGAAGAACCCAAAAACTGGCAAGTCCCAGAAGTGGACTTCCTATCCAACCGACACCCGGCAAAATCCGTGTCTGAAAAACCATGAAGCCCCAAGGAAGAGGACGCGGAGTACCAAAGGCCGAAGTCGGGAGTGTGACGCAAGTACCTGAAAATTCGCTTCACTGCTTGCCGATGCGAAGTCCTCGGAGACGCTTGAAAACGAGCGCACAGACACACCGAGAACTGTATGTCCGGCCTCGTCGCCGTCAAGTAGAGGAGTGACCCGATCATGCTCCGGTACTCCTTCTGGTCCACGTGTTCACCTTCCTCGTCCAAGAGCTGTAGTCGTACTCATCGGCGTCGTCATAGCCTTGGAGTCCTCCATCTTGAACTTCCTCACAATGTCCTTGGTGTACTTAGCCTGGTGCACAAATGTTCCTTCCTTTGATTGCTTGATTTGTAGCCCGAGGAAGAACTGCAACTCACCCATCATGCTCATCTCGAACTCCTCGCTCATATCATCCGCAAACCTTGCAACAAGAGAGTTAGACGAGCCACCAAAGACAATATCATCCACGTACACCGCACAATCGGGATATCTCCGCCCTCGCCTCAGGCAAAAACAAGGTCTGATCGACCTTCCCCATCTCAAAGCCTCTCTCAAACAAGAAACCCCTCAACCTGCCATACCAAGCTCTAGGCGCCTGCTTCAACCCATACAGCGCCTTCCTCAACTTGTACACCCGATGGGGGTACTTCTCACTCTCAAACCCCGGAGGCTGCCTCACATACACTTGTTCCTCCAACACTCCATTCAGAAAAGCACTCTTCACATCCATTTGATGCAACTTGAACCCTTTAGCCACGGAAAAGGCTAGAAGGATCCGAATCGCCTCCAAACGGGCTACGGGAGCAAAGGTCTCCTCGTAGTCAATCCCCTCCTTCTGACTGAACCCTTGAGCAACAAGTCTCGACTTGTTCCTCACAACCTCACCTTTCTCTCCCTCTTTGTTCTTCCACACCCACTTTGTACCAATCGGCTTACACCCTGGGGGAGGGTCAACCAACTCCCACACCTGATTCCTCTCAAAGTTCTCCAACTCCTCATGCATCGAATTAACCCAATTGTGATCAGATAGTGCGTGTCCAATGTCTTTGGGCTCGAAAGAAGCAACAAATGCAGCATGAGCGAAATGAGAGTTGTTCCGCACCCTCGACCGTGTAGTGCGTTCATTCATGTCGCCGATGATCCTCGAAGCTGGGTGATCCACTTGTACTCGCCGGGGAGGTTCTCGCCTTGATGCTACCTCCCCCTCAACATCAGCTTCTCCTTGTTCTTGATTTGTCGTCGTAGGTGTAGCAAAGGGTCCATCCATCATCGTAGTCGAAGTAGTGGGTACATGTTCAGCCGGGGGCGCCACACCGCCATCTTCATCATCACCATGTCCATGCTCCTCCTCCTGAAAGATCTCCTCGCCAAGCTCATCATCACCTGCACACTCAAAGACAAGCTGACTACGTGGCTCTGTCTCATCGAAGGTTACCTCGCAAGTCTCCACAATTTGGTTAGTTTCAAGATTGAGCACACGATATGCTCTAGAATGAGATGCATAACCAAAGAAAATGCCATCGACAGACCCAGCCTCAAACTTATCCAACTTCCTGCCTTTCTTTAGAATGAAACACTTGCAACCAAAGACATGGAAGTGACTCACCTTGGGTGTGCGACCATGCATCAACTCATAACATGTCTTCTTCTTGTGCACTCTGAGGTATATCCTGTTCGACACATAGCACGCGGTATTCACCGCCTCAGCCCAATACCTCCTCGGAGTCCTATGCTCATCAAGCATCGTCCGGGCCATCTCGCACAAGGTCCTATTCTTCCTTTCCACAACACCATTCTGGGGAGGCGTATACGGACTCGAAAACTGGTGCTCAAGACCCAAGTCATGGCAAAAGGTTTCAAAACGAGAGTTCCTGAATTCCGAGCCATTATCACTGCGGATAGCTCGTATAGCATCTCCGTGCCTCTCGTTCCTCAACCTCAAGACTAGATCTCGAACAAAACCAAACGTCTCCCCCTTATCCTCAAGAAAGAACACCCACGCATACCGAGAATAGTCGTCCACCACAACAAGGACATACCACTTCCCACCCGCAGATCGCACACGAGCTGGGCCAACAAGGTCCATATGGAGCAGCTCACATGGACGCTCAGTCATCACATCGGTGAGAGGCGGGTGAGAAGAGGCCGCTATCTTGGCATGCCTACACGGAGCACAAACCAACTCTTTCTCAAGCCTCAACCGTGGCAATCCTCGGACCAAATTGAGTTTACTCAAGCGAGACAAAAGGCCAAAGCTCAAGTGACCCAACTTCCTATGCCACTTCTACAACTCACTCGAAGAACCAGCCAAGAAACAACGCTCCACACCCGAAGACTGAGAAAAATCAACACGAAACACCTGACCCTCGGGAACGACCATACAGACAAGGTCCCCTCGAGAGTCCACAATCCGAGAACCACCTGGCCGAAACAACACCTCAAAGCCCTCATCCAACAACTGGGACACAGAAAGCAAATTGTACCCTAGCGATTGAACAAGAGCAACACGCCTCAGAGTGATCTTGTCACTCACTTTGATCTCACCTTCTGAAAGCACACACCCACGCCCATTGTCCCCAAAGGTGATGTACCTCTTTGTCACCACCGGGACGAGACTTGAGAACCACCCCCTGTCTCCGGTCATATGCCTCGAGCAACCGGAGTCAATCAACCAAATGTTCTTCAAGTCTCCCACCTGAAATTCAAAAATAAGCACGTGAGCGAACAAACGACTCAGCACTGGGGTTAGCACCAAAAGAGGAAAACCAGTGCCGAGCCATTTGCTCAAAAGTGGGGTTAGCACCAACCAAAGCATCTCTCCTACCAAAACTACCTCCACGAACACCACCACGGTAACCACCCTGAGGGGGCCACCCCTCTCTGCCTGGAGGAGGACCAAAACCACGAAAGAGAACTCGTGGACTGTCCCTCCTCTCCTTCTCAAAGCTACGACTCCTCCCATCCCCGTAGTGATCTCGAGGGGGAGAACGCCTGGCAACCTGACCACCTGCAAACTCTCCAGCCCAGCCACCAGAACCACGACCTCCAGAGACAACCCTCGCACCTGTACGAGCACGGAAACCAAACTTGTCATTCCGCAGACCCCAAACCGGTCTGACTGGTTCCAAAACCGGTCTGACCGGTTTCACTCCTCCAGCAGCACCTCCTGCACTCTTTCGATCACCCCAAGCCGGAACTATCCTGACACTCGCCTTGGCCCTGGGCATCTGCACACGAGACTTAAGTACACCACTGGAGGGGTGATACTTGTCCCCGTTAGCCCACTCCTTCGCCATTCTCTCCTCTCGCTTCCTCTTGAAGAAAAACTCTTCCTTATGGCCATCTCTCCCACAATAGCCACAATGGAACCTTACAAGCTTAGGCTTAGGCTTGGGATGTGGTTGCTCACTCGGTTTCTCTCCACTCAAAACCTCCACTAGTTTCTCACCACTAGCCTTCTCACTCTCCTTCCCAAAGAACACTTTCCCCGAAGTGCTCACAAACTTGATAGGCTTTTGTAGGTCATTTGTGGGTGTAGGAAACACGGGTGGAGCTGGGGTTGTGTCTAGTCGGTTCCTTAGATGGTTAGGTTTTGGTGGGAAATCATTTTTGTGGTGGGTTTTTGGTGGCTCCGGATATTCTCTCCACTTCCTTCACCAACCTTGTTTGCCCCAAGCCCCTCACCATCTTGCCTCTTAAAGGCCTCGATCATCATCCTCAACTGAGGCTCATGACCGGGCAACCAACCCATCAACTTCCTCAAGTCATCATTCTCATCCTGCAAACGATCAACATAATGTGCAAGCTCCAAATTTTTCAATGCATGCATTTCACAGGTAGAGCAAGATGTAGGCATGGGTTCCTTCAATTTAGCCTCGAGCGAACTAGTGTAAGCGTGCATCTCATCAATCTTAGCATGTAAAACAGGGCAAGAAGTGCAAGCACCTAGCAAAGCGAGGTCTAGACTTAAGCTCGGCCACTTCAACCCTAAGCACATCTAGTTCCTCACACTTGGAGGCATGCTTCTCCTTAAACAAAGCAAGATCGCAAGGAATATGGAGCAATCAAGACAATCATTCTCATCGAAACAACGGGGCTAGCCTTAAGCGAATCAATCTCAAGCTTGCTATCAAGCACCTTGTGTCTCTAGCTCGCCCACTCTAGTCCTAGCATCCTCGAGTGAAGCCCCGAGCTCTTTCCTCATTTTCTTGGCCTCTCTAAGCATGTCATCACGGTTATCAAGCAAAGAACCAAGCCTCTCATTCTCCGGCGCAAGAAGGGAAGTTCATCATGCACCTCGTCGTCGGACTCGCAGTCCGAGTCGCTCCGTGTGCTCTTCTTGCCGCCGGAGCTCGCGCCATGGTGCGAAGCCATCTCTCGCGAGCGGCCTCACCCCGCTCCGGTTCTTGGACGACTTCTTGTTCTTGCGACGATCTCCCTCGTCTTCACTGCTGCTCGAGCTCGAGGTGGAGTACGCGGAACTTGAGTCGACGTCGCTCGCTCCAACCATCGCTCGGGCCTTGCCTCGGCCCTCCTTCTTTCTCGATCGTCGCTCGTCCTTGTACTTGTTCTTGTGCTTGCTCTTGTGGTCGCGCCTCGAACGGTACTTGCCATCGTTCATCCTCGGCTTGTGCTTGTAGCTGTCCTTGTTCTCGGCCTTCTCGGGCGGTCGGCGACGAAGTGTCCCGGCTTGCCACACCGGAGCGAGGTCCTCGTGTTCCTCCTCATGTTCACGCGGTTCTCGTGCGGCCTCTCGAACCGCCTCGTCAACGCCGCCGGCTCGTCCTCTCCAAGGTCATCAAACTCCTCATCCGGCATAGACATCAAAGAGGAAAACGAGAACATCCCGGTGGATGGGTTAGAGTTAGTCTTTCCTTTGGAACCACCAACGAGGGCAAGACTATGGGAATCGATCGATCTCTCGAGCTTGGCGATCATGCCCCTATCCACCTCGCCCGACTTGAGCTTCGAGAACGGCTCGTTCACCGTCGGAGTATCATACCTCTCCGACTCGACTATGGCCTCGAACTTTCCGCCCCATATCGTACGATCCAAAGAGTGTAAGAGCTTGACCGCTCTATCATGATCATCGTACGGGAGCACGTCCACATTGGCCCTCATGTTGTTCACAACCACCGTGAACCTCTCGAAACAAGGCATCGATGGACTCACCGGGGAGATGAGTGAAGTTCTCGTACTCTCTCCGTAGGTCGCATACATCCGTGCTCGAACTCGGGCGTTCCCAACATGAGCTTCCTTCAACACCGCCCAAATCCTACAAGCCAAGTGCTCGGTGTGCACCCGATCGAACTCGGGGCCGACACAAAGCACGAAACAAGTAGTCGTCCGCCTTATTGTTGGCGTCGAATCTGTCCCTCGACCCTGGAGCAAGGAAATCCATCGGCTGGACATAGCCTGTGTCCACCGTGACATCCCAAAGAAGCTGACCCTTTCCGCGGAGGAACGCACCCATCCGCTTGCTCCACATCTGGTAGTTCTTGCCATCGAAGTGTGGAGGACCCGAACCCCGTTCCTGGTACGCCATCCTTGGATCTTAGACTGGTTAGAGTCAACAAAGACCCGAACCGGCTCTGATACCACTTGAAGGACCGAAACGGCGAACCAGAGAGGGGGGGGGAGTGAATGGGAGCCGATAAAAATTCTATTCAAGAATTCGGCCTATGAACCCAAATTCACTCGTGCACCTATGCAAGCTTCTCTTGCCAAGTTCACGTAGCCACTGGAGTGCTACTGAACCTAGGAGCAAGACCCAAACCAACAGCCTCAACACACACGCAGCGGAACCACACACGACACGACTGCTGGCAGCCCAAACCGGTCAGGCCGATTTCTGAAACCGGTCAGACTGCTTCTGTTGGACTTAGCCTTACGCAGGTAGGGGAAACCGGTCAGACCGGTTAGGCAAACCGGTCAGACCGATTCTCTACAGAAACTCCCCGAAGACCCCAAACACTTCAAAGGCCTTTCCACATCGGAACAAACGAAGCCATGGAGCAGCAAAGACTTCCTTGTTCAAAGATCTTTCTCGACAGCCCACAGGGCGAAACCGGTCAGACCGGTTTGGGAAACCGGTCAGGCCGGTTTTAGCACGGACGATCGGGAAGAACACAGCCCGCGGGTCAACTCCCCCAAAACCAAATCTCAATCTCCCGAATCGCTCCACGGACTTGAACAAGGCTTTGGGGATATTAGGAACACCTCATGAGGAGTCCATAGCCAAGTTTAATCCCACCAAAACTCGTCCAAAAAGGAGGAATCGAAGAAATCCCGCCGAAAGCACTTCCAACCCAAGAACTCAAGAAACCCCAAAATCGAGCACCTTTTCTCACGGATTTGGGAGGGGAATCACAGCCCAAAGAACCACGAAGGGTTCCCGCAAATTTCCCCCATCAAATCCCCAAGAGAAAGGCCCCGAAAACAACACAAAGAAATCACCGGGAGAGGGCTCCGAAAATCACCACCAAGAACAACCGGGGAAAACACATCCAAACCTTGAGGAACCACGCCGAATCATCTATACATGAAACAAAGATTCGTACAAGGTCTAGCAAGCCGCCCGATCATCCATCCCTCTCTACAAGATCTCTCCGTGAAGCTCTCTTGCTAGTCCTATAGAAAACCTAAGGAAAATAGGTGGAAAATAGGAAAACTAATGAGCTAGGGTTCCAAGAGTTGGCTGCCATCCTCTCACCTCTTGGGTTATATGGAGGCAACCGAATGTCTAAACTGCCCTTCTCTACTAACTAGGGATACAAGCCCCTCAAGGGCGGATTCGGAATTCTTGATGTATTCACCATCGGACGGATGCCCAGTGACCGCACCCTGCGTAGCCTCAACGCAAGCCTTGCGATCCCGACGCGTGTCCTCCGCCTCGAAGCTTCCGGCGCCCTGCGACCCCAAACCGGTCAGACCGGTTCTCCAAACCGGTCAGGCCGGTTTTGGCCAGACAACCACATCCGGTCTTCGGCCTCGGCTTTGTGGCTCAGCCGAGTAACCCGGTGATTTTCTGGTGAACCACCGCAAACCCCACGAACTTAATGTAGCCTCCGCCAATCACCACTCATGACTTGGCTCCCATGAAGTCCCGGCTCGACCTTGGTTTTGTGGCTCAACCAAGAAACCGTCCACCGACTTCATCTTGCTGTTCTTGCCACCATGCGGCCCGCACTCGACCCCACTGGCCACCGGGTCCCTCGAACGAAGCCTACTTGTCTTCTCCACACCTGGAGGCCTCACCGGCAACGACCTTTCGCGCTTGTTCTTCACCTGCACCAACACGAGTCAAGCCGCAACCTGCACCTGCAATACTTAGCCAAGAATCAGTCCACACAACGTTGTCAATCACTCATCACACAAGGAAGCGACCATCCACCGGTCCTCAAACCACACATGGTCCTCATGCTCTACCTTGATAGGTTCAAGAGAAGAAACAAACGAGTAAAATGCACAAAATTCTTAAGATGAGATCGTGTTGTCACCCCTCTCCTTATGCTCCCAAGGATATTGTCAACGAGGTGATCCCGTTGTATAACTTGATGTACACGGGGGTGAGATGGTCCAAGAGGTTGGTGTAGAGGTTGTTCTTCATCATTTTCATCAGCTTGAGGTTCAGGTGAACTTGCTTGAGCATCCCCTTGCTGATCTTCTTGCTAGTTCTCAGAGTCTTGAGGTGCTGAACTTCCAAACCCTGGAACCTCCGGAGATTTTCCCGGAAGTTGGCTTCCAGCAGCATTTCCCGGAACCTCCTGGGAATTCCTCGGAACCTCCGGGGTCTGCACTTCTGCAGAACCAGTGACTTTTGGCCCTTCGAGTGGTGTTGAAGCTTGATGTTGTTCTTCATCTTTCTCTTGTGATTCAACTGGTCTAACATCACCTATGGCCAATTGCTTGATTGCTTCACATGATGGCTTCTCATTACCTACAACATTTAAATCAACTTGCTCCACTTGAGAGCCGTTAGATTCATCAAAGGTCAAATCTACCGTGACTTCAATCCTTCCGGTGGTTAGTTTGAAGACTCGATATGCATGCTCATTAGGACCATAGCCAAGAAGAAAACCTTCGTCAACCTTTGGTGCAAACTTAGATGTTCAGGGCTTCTTGTTGAGAATGAAACGTTTGCACCCAAACACTCTAAAGTAGGACAACATAGGCTTTTTATCGGTGATAAGCTCATAGGAAGTCTTCTTGTGAAACTTGTGAAGATAGAGGCGGTTGATGGCATGGAAAGCCATGTTGATAGCTTCCGCCCAAAAGATGTCTTGAGTCTTGTACTCGTCCAACATGGTTCTTGCCATCTCAATAAGAGTTCGATTCTTCCTCTCAATCACCCCATTTTGCTGAGGGGTATATGGGGCTGAAAATTCATGCTTGATGCCCTCTTCATCAAGAAATTCTTCAACATTGGTGTTTCGGAACTCCGAGCCATTGTCACTTCTTACTTTCTTGATAGGTAGCTCGAACTCCCTTTGTGCTCTTCTTATGAAGGTCTTCACCTTCCCTTGTACCTCACTTTTATCAAACAAAAAGAACACCCACGTGAAGCGAGAATAGTCATCAACAATAACCAAACCATATTTGTTACCACCAATGCTTATGTAGGCCACCGGTCCAAATAGATCCATGTGAATGAGCTCCAACAGGCTTGATGTAGTGAGGATGCTATTTGGTGGGTGAGGTGTTCCTACTTGCTTTCCGGCTTGGCATGCTTTGCATATCCTATCTTTCTCAAAATGTACATTTGTTAGTCCAAGGATGTGTTCATCTTTCAAAAGTTTGGCCAAGTTCCTCATGCCAACATGAGCTAGTCGGCGATGCCATAGCCAACCCATGCTAGATTTTGCCACTAAACAAGTCTTGGGAGAAACTTTACTTTTGTTAAGATCAGCTAGGTAAAGCCCCCCCCTCAAGTGACCTGTAAGGACAATAGAGGAATCCTCCCTTCTTATGATGGACACACCCTTATCCGAGAAGTGACAATCAAAACCAATCTCACTAAGTTGTGAAACCGATAATAGATTGTAACCCAATGGATCAACATGAAGGACATTTGTAATTGAATAGTTTTGATAAATAGGGATATCGCCTACACCGATGACTTCTCCTTTTGTATCCCCTCATAGGCAATGGTTTCTTTTGGTCCTTCCAAATGGAGGTAGGGTGAGAACATACTCTTTTCTCCGGTCATATGATGTGTGCATCCACTATCAAGCACCCAACTTGATCCACCGGAGGAGTATGCCTACAAAACAATTTAATTTCTTCTTTTAGGTCCCCAATTTGACTTGCGGCCTTCCACGTTAGCAACCAAAACCTTGGGAACCCATAAAGATCTTTTCACATATATGTTGGACTCATTTCCAACATACGTGGCAACAACTTTACCATGGTTGTTGCGTCTCAATACATAGCTAGGGGGTATGTTGCTTGATGCATGAGCCTTGTTCTTGTGGGGAGACAAGTTCCTCCTAGGCATGATTGGATGACTTTGGACCTGCAGACGAGTGTTAGGGGTCTTGGACACATGTTGGTGCTGAACCTTGCCTTTCTTCTTGGTTCTGTCCTTACAGACCCGGAACCTCCGGGTTCTCCTGTCTGTGTGGCTCGAGGCTTCCAGACTCCAGAACCTCCGGGCTTTGAGCTCAGAACCTCCGAGGTCTAGGCAAACAGAAACCCAATGCTCTTGAATTCAAGACATTCCTTTTCCTTGAAAATTTTTCTTCCATTTGTCTTGCCCCCTTCTACATATCCAAAACCTGGTTTCTCACTTTTCTCCAACTTTTCTTTCTTGATGAACCTTCTTCTCTTGTTCTCTTCACTCATGCATCCACTAGCTATGATTGAGTTCAACCTAGCAATTTCTTTCTTCAAAGATTCCATGTTAGCAAGGTTAGTCGCATAAGATTCAATATCAATGTTGTAACATTTTTCATAGCACTTGCTAGTAGAAGCACTAGGATCACCCTTTGCCTCCGAAGGATGTGAGGTGCTACTCCAAAGGAGACTATATTGCTCCTCAAGCTCTTCATTCCTCAACTTGAGAGAATTACATTGAGCTTGAGAGGCAGCAAGGTCTTCCTTGAGAGTAGCTATGACACTCTCTGCTTGGTCCACTTCCAAACGCAAAGCCTCAAGCTCACTTCTTTCGGATCTAAGAGTGTCTTGGCATTTATCTAGTTCTACTATCAACCTAGGCATAAAATCTCTAGATTGTTTATCCATGTCACTAACTAGTTGGTTTGCTTCCTCATCACTAGATTCATCACTAGAGTCCATTTCCGACTCATCACTAGGTGGAGGAGAGGTTTTTGAGTCAATTTTTACCTTCTCACCCTTGGCCATGAAACAATGAATGGATGAGATCTCTTCATCATCGGTCAAGTTGTTGAACAACCTAGATGTGGAGGGAAGTTTCTTGATAGCCACGGTTGCAACCTTCTTCCCTTCTTCTTCACTAGAGCTTTCATCACCGGAATTCCATTCATGACCAATATGAGCTCCTCCACCATAGTTCCTTCTCTTGTGATGTGTTTTTTGATCTTTCTTGTAACCTCCCTTTCCCTTGTCATTCTTGCTTTCTCTCTTCTCATTAGGGCAATCCGCAATGAAGTGATCGATGCTTCCACAATTGTAGCAAGTTCTCTTTTTCTTGTTAGGAAATTTCCTCTTAGCAAACTTGTAACCTTGCTCCTTCAATCCTCTTTCATATGTCTTCATGAACAAGGCCATGTCCCCAATATCAACATGAGAGCCTTCGTCTTCATCTTCACTTGAGTCACTTGTAGAGCTCTCTACTTCCACTTTCTTGGATTTTGACTTGGAAGGCTTGGATGAAGTAGTGTTCTTAGATGAAGAGGAGGGCTTGCTTGACTTGTGGGAATGGAGAGCAACCTCTTTGACCTTCAAGTTGTTCAACTTAGCTTCCAACTCACCAATCTTCTTTCTATGTTGTATTTCCTTGTCCATGAGCTCATGTGTAAGAATTCTCCCAAGAACATCATTTGGAGAGAACTCCTCAAATCTCTTCTTCTCTCTAATCAAGGTGACTAGAGTGGGATTTCTTGGTGCAAAGGCCTCCAACATCACATTCACAACAAAGTGGTCATCCAACTCATCACCACCTAGACCCCTTATCTTTCCAACAATGACCATCAACCTATCAAACATCTCTTGTGGCCCTTCTCCATCAAAGATAGTAAACCTATTGAGTTCGGCCATCAATATGTTGATCTTGGATTCTTGACCTTGTCAACACCCTCCTGTGCAATGCGAAGAATGTCCCAAATCTCTTTGGCAATCTCAAGTCCACTAACACGGTTGTACTCTTGGGCATTCAAGGCACTAAGGAGTCTGTTTGTAGCTTGAGCATTCCTCCTAATGTTGCGATGGTCACTTGGAGTGAGGTTTCTAAAGTCTTCGGGGTCATCAAAACCTACACACACAATATTCCACAATTCCAAACTTAAGCCGGTTAGATAAGCTTTCATCATATGCTTCCATTTGGCAAAGTTAGTCCCATCAAATTGGGGTAATTTTCCAACGGGAATAGTCACATCATCCTTGGATTTGATATCCGAGGAGTCATAGTTGAAGGATATGCTTTTGTAGTCATTCTTTGCTTTGTGCTTCGACTTTGGCTTGATTGTTCGCTTGGGAATTCTTCTGCCATAGTACTCATCATCATCATCTCCGTTCTCACTAGATGAGGACGATGATGAGGATGATGAAGATGGTGGTGGAGATGGTGAAGGTGTTCTCTTTCTTCTTCTCTTTTCCTCCTTCTTTCTCTTCTTCTTTTCTTGCTTGCTGTCTTCTTTCTTCTTTTCCTCCTCTTCTTCTTTCTTCTTGTTCTCTTTCTTGCTTTTCTTGCTTCCCTCCTTGGAGCTTTCCTTCACAACCTTTTTGAGCTTCTCGAACTTCTCTTGGGCTGATGTGTTGCCCACTTCCGAGGCATCACCTTCAACCTCGCTTGGTATGTCCTCAAACTCCTCTTCTTCTTGCTTGTCATCATCACTTGCCATAACCTCACACGGTTAGGTGTTTGCGAGGATAACCTGCTCTGATACCCATTGAAAGGATCAATGCAAGTGGCCTAGAGGGAGGGGGTGAATAGGCCTGCAAAACAAACTCGACCAATTTCTGCCAACTTCTGCCCAGACCCCGGAACCTCCGGGCTTTTCCCTGGGAGCTTTTGGGAATTCTTTCCTCTGTCGATTTGCTGTGAATTACAAGATTAGAGAGCAACAAAATAGCAGAACAATGGTTACAAGAGCTTAAGGATAGATTCTAAGCACACTAGCAACCTTAGGGTTAGAGCTATAGCAAGAAACAAAGCAAACCCTAATAGATCTAGTGAGCAAGCAACTTAAAGAGATTAAACAACAACATGTAAAGATTAAGCACAAGGGACAACAATTTATCCCGTGATTCAGCTCACCACAATGGTTGGCCTACATCCATGTTGTTGAGGTTAGCCACAAAGGCTATGGAATCTCTCTAGATCCACTCCTCTCTCACACCTATCACCAAAGTAATAGATGGAGGGTTTCCACTAAGCAAGTGAGGGTAACACAAACTTCTTAGATCTTCCACAATCGATTGGAGAGCTTCCAAGCAACCTCTAGCCGTCTAGGAGTAAGGCTCCAAGAGTAAAAGATCCACCAAGGAGCTAGGGGTCCACCAAGTGCTCAAGAACACAAGAAGGGGATTGGATTTGCTTTTTCTCATAAGGAATCACTCCACACTTGAATGCTAGGGTTAGATTTGGATTCAAGTAGGTGGGAGTCAATGCTTGGGAGAGAAGGGGAGCAAAAGCTACTGTTTGGCGTAGGAGAGAAGAAGATAACCGTTGGGAGATGAGGTGGTATAAATACCCTCAGATCTGGATCTGCAACGGTTACTTTCTGTAACACCCTAGGTGTTTATTAAAGATAAATACCTTAATTAGTTGTGTTAATCAAGTTTAATCGTCTCCTAAACATGTTTGACAAGATTGGGCACACATTTGCACAAAAGACCTTGGTCAAAATCCCAAATCCCGGTCAAACCCTAGATCTCCTTTAAGGCTGAAATGGTTTTCTTGCGCGTTCTCCAAATTTCACTATAGAAGTTCAAAATCGTCCAATACGAAAGTTGTTCGTTATTTCCGGGAACACATTTTTCGTTTTTGGCGGACATTCCAATTTTGAGTGCAAATTGGCCAAAAATCGAGTTGAACGCGCTGTGAACAGTAACTTGGGGCCGAGATTTCTGCCAACTTCGGCCGGTGTTCCCGGACAAACCGTTGATCAAAACATATGTCGCCCTTTGTAAAGTTGAAGCTGGATATGTGGTCTACAACTTTTATATTGGGAGATTTTGCAGTTTAGTTCAACTTTTTATTGTTTGAACTGATCAAAGACCCTTTCACCGAATAGCTTGGCGCGCCGGAACGCCAGAGCGCGTTCGCGCTGCCACCCTGCCCCGGCTTGTGCGCCCAGTCCACGGACTCGTTCGTACACGTCGCAGCAGTGGGTCCCCATGCTAGTACTACACCCACACGCTGTGCGCAAGCCCCAAACTGGCAGCTGGCCGCGCCAGCTAGTCTCGAGGGTGAAGTGGACGTCCTCCGGTAGCCCCACCCATCCGTTCCCCTCGATGGCAGACGAAAACGAGCAGAGCCGGTCTTGCCCTGTCCGCTTCTGCCGGACGCCATTGGAGCGTGCAAGGCGAGGCCACCACAGCCCCTTTCCAACGCCGTCTAAGCTCCCTTCCGCCACCTCTAACCTCCACCAAACCTCCTCAAGCCGCCAGACAGTCTCCACTACCGACCACCTCGCCACAGATGGAGCAACCGTGGTTGCAGATCCACGGCGCCGCTAAGGATCGCCGCCGGCACCTCCTCCGACCTTTCCAACCATCAAAATCGAACCCTAGGTGAGCAAGGACCACTTCCCCGCCCTTTCCCGGCCAAGCCCGGCCTTCCCCTCGCCGGAATCCGGCCATCTCCGCTGCTGGTCGCGCCAAGGACTACATTGCAGAGGTCAAGTTCTTTTCAGGGTCTTAGATGCAAGAACTAGGGACCTGTTCGTAAGTACTATCTAGATCCAAAACGCAGGAATTTGTAAAATACATTAAAAATCGTAGAAAAATCAGAAAAATGCAAATCCAATTTTGTTGAGTTCCTGGTGAAGAAACCTATCTTTTCTAGAAAGCATGTATAGGGTTTTTCTGTATAGTTTTTGAATTTAAAATTCAAACTCAGTTTGGAGTGTTTTTAGTGTGATTTAAAATATACACATGATATGGATTTGATTTTTGGATATGTTACTCTTTATGGCATGCCTAGATCTGTGACAAAAGTTTGCATGATTTTGATAGGTATATTTTCAGTTATGATTTATTTAAGATTTATGCTAGATTAAGTTTGATGCTTTTTATAGCACCTTTAATGAACTTTTCTTTGAGCACAAGTGCACCCTAGGGCTTTGACTTGATGATTAGTACCCCTGGTGTGATGGATGTGAATTTAGGGAATTGTTTACTAGGTGTTTTGGATTTAATCTTGTGTAGGAGCTTAAATTCAAAATCTGAAAAATAAATTGCATTTGGAACCATGCCTTGGTCAGAAACTCATTTTTGGCATACATGACCTGCAGGAGAAAGTTGAGATCAAAAAGGTTATTAAATCTTTTTATATGAATTAATGTAGATTTACTAGGCTGCAATTTGTCTTTTTCATGTAATTTAATTTATAAATGATCTTAGGCCAAATTTTGGTGTGAGAGCTTAAACTAAGCATATGTTACTGTGTGCAAAAGATTAGATTCATTGGAAGTGTTTTTGATTTAATTTGGATGTATGGTTGAAAGGCTTGTTGTAAATAATTAAAGAAAGAAATGGAAATTAAAAGTGCTAAATTGTGAAATCATGTTTGTTTCTGTTTTTATTAAATTAAACACACCCCCTTGCTGTTTGGTGAAGTTAAGTAACTTAAATTGCTTAGATGTGCACACAATCACCATCAAAATAATGTTTTGTTTATTATCACACACACTAATAATTTCTGTAAGAAAATAATGTTGTTTGGATGAATGTGTCCAACAAGAGTTGATTTTGTGGTAATTCTCCCACCTTCACCATAACCTAATGCATGTGCATGTAAACGTGTAGATATTCCTGACGGAACATACACGCTCACCCAGGAGGAGGAGGGAGCAGCTAGCGGAGAGGTGAATCAGTTGAGTGTGCAGCAAGACCTGGACCAAAGTCCAGAAGAGCCAAAGGCTTGTTTGGGCACTGAGTCTGAGGAAGGCAAGCACCGGTTTCATCTAACCCACTTTATAAATGAAAATCATATCCTTTACTTTTCAGCACTTTATGCTTTACTTTGTGCATTTAAGTTTCAGGAGTTGTTTTGAAACCTAGTTGCATGATCCTTAGGACTCCTATGCTCTTTTACTAGTATGTTAGGAACGCTAGTGCCATGCTCTAAGGATACGGTAGAAGTCGAGTAATGACTCATTGCTCGCGAGATATAGGATGCTTATGTTGGAATCATAAGTTGGTTAAATTGACTCGCTCATGTGGTAAGAGCAATGGGTTCGGTCTCGACCGAGTAGCATGGTGCTGGTCCTAAGCTATTGAACGTACCAAGTACTTGTCGGGAATGGGACCGGTAAGCCTAGTACCTTCGAACCGGGGCGGGATCTTTCTAGCTACCCGCTTGGGATGTGTCTCCGGCTAGCTACCCGTGGTATAGTGTGTGAGTCCGGACCGGTCGGGTTAGACCCTCCGGATAACCGTGTACCGCAGTTTGTAGCGTCCGATCCTAAACTCGTGGGATGTTGGGAACCGCCCTGGTTGGGGTAGACACCGCACTTGGTCTACCTTCTTCCGTGTATCTTGGGTTTACCTTGCAAGGATATAAATCGATCGATCGTCGGTCACTCGCCGTTATCCGAGTCGGCTTGACCACCGGCTACCCCATGTTTATTTATGGAACATTTTGGATTAATATTGTTACATGTTTAATATTGTTTGAACAACATGCTTGTTTAGTACAGGGTGCTCACCTAGACCGATTAACATACTAGAATATGAGCTAAAACTTGAAAATAAGGATCCACTCTTAGTCGCTTTTGGCAAAACCAACCCACCAGCCAAAAAGCCTTGCATGTCTAAGTCTTGCTTTATTTTTGTCGGGTAAGTCTTGCTGAGTATTAGTACTCAGCCTTGCTTCATTTGTGGTTTTCAGGTAATCCCATCTGGCCTGGTTCTATCCCAGATGGTTGGGAGCTTGAATGGGAGAACGATGATAAGGAGTGATATGCATGGATGGCCTCCCGTGTGTATCATGCGCTAGTTTTATTTCCGCTGTTTAAACTCTGTTCATGTTTACTTTTATGTATGAAAAACCTGGTTTGTAACAATGTCGAACTTGTGAACCTTTTATGTAATGTAATGTTGTACTCTGGTCCCGCCTTCGTGTGGGCTTAGCGCATATCAGCGATCCTGTTGTATGTGATTTACCGGGCTTTACCCGGCGGAAGCGACTTAATAATTCTTTATTATTGCTTAATGGCCATGTGGACCGGCTTAGGCGATAATACAGAATTATTTTGGGCGGTTCGTCACAAACTGGTACCAGAGCGATGATATGCACCAGAGTAATTAAAATACCTTAACAAACTTGTTTTTGGAATAAAAGTTGCCAAGATTAATAATATTGCTAAAAGAGTAGGACGTTAAGGTCTAATCTAGTCCGAGAGGCCCTAGAGGGAATTTTTGGGTTCTTTCAGGTGGCTAGTATTCTATGGTGTATTTAGTCTGACTTCCAGCACATTTATTCCTGTCAAAACTTACTTTCATGCACAACCATACTAGTTCATCACGTTTTGCCATACGTGGTGGTACCACAGGGAAGTCCTGTGAGGGACTAGTGAGACCTATTCCAATGGGTGTCACGCCGCGTTTGAGTCTCGTCACATTTTGCCATACGTGATGGTACCACGGGAAAGTCCGTGAGGGATGAGTGAGGCCTATTCCAATGGGCACTCACGTCGTGTCAGAGTCTTAAATAGGACGTTGTCCATGCAGCGGCTTTACGCATGGATATCGTTTCTATAGTGAACGATAATGAATGGGGACGCTTTCGTGAGTGCTGGCACGAAAGGTTCGAATGTTCCGTGATTTTTTCGCGTGTACACTAACCACGGTTGTTAGGCACGGAATCGAGAAACGAATAGCTTCCGACTAGTTATTATAGGGAGAGACGTTTATATATGCCTCGCCACCGGCACTAACTTCGTTTTTAAGCTTAAAAGCTTTGTGAGGAAGTTTAGGACGCCTTTTGCATCATGTAAAAGCTATCAAACCAAAACTGAAGTCAATTCATGTGTTGCTTGGTCTCTATTTAATGTGTGTTTTCTATTTAATGTGTGTTTTGTAAGGACCAATCTTGCTAGTGTGATTGCTTTGATCAGGTGTTAAGCAAAAATTGTAACTAGATGCTGTCCAAATTTTCTAAGGTTTATCTAGAAAATTTCTGGCTAGGTGCTCGTCAGGGAAATTGTTCATCACCTAGTTAAGTTGCTTTCTGAATTTTTTTTCATGAGTTTATGATGTTTAAAACTGAAGTTAGGATCAAAATGGCTAGCCTAAGTCTTGCTGAAATACTGTCAAAATCCTGAGTTAGGTAGAAAACTCAATTTTTACCTATAGTTCCAAACAGATCCTTCCCAGAGAATCTATACCAAAAATTTTTATTATACAGCATATTTTTGTGCTGCCAAAATCTCATGGTCATCGGGTTCTTAATCTTAGAGATATGATCTTTTTAGTGAAGCGCTGTCTTGCTGAAATTTCTGGGCAACAGCACTCTGAAAATGGATCTTTTGCACCTTTTTCCAATATGATATTATTCAACCTTTGAATACCAAAACTACTCCTTAGGTATCTATCTACCTCCTGTAGAAATCTCAAGGTCACTAGATTTTTAGTTTGAGAGTTATACCTAAAACGCTAGGTCTCTGTCCTGCTGAATTTCAGAACTAATGATCTCTGAAATTCAAATTTTTAGGTCATCTTCCTTTGGGATATAGAGCAAACCTTGAATATCAAAATGATTCATAATTTTGTGATAGCAATGCTCACAAAATTTCAGCATTCATGCCTGTGTATATTGAGAAATATCGAATTTTAGTCAGCTACTGTTTGCTGTCCAAACTGCTAGACAGATCCGTTCGGGAGTTGAATACCAAAGTTGTGGACTATGAAATTCTACATATGCTTACCAAAATTTAGAAATTTTTGACACTTGAGGCGAGAGATATGAATTTATTTCTAAGAGTTGTTGCTGTCCAAATTCGGAAAACTTCCAATTGAAGTCTCCTTAGACATGCCTATTTGCCATTTTGTTGGCAAAACTATGGATGCATATCTAATGGAATATCACATGGTTTCGATGGGCGGAAATCCTCTCCTCAGTTTCGGAGGAGTAGTCGATATAGAGTCAAGCGGTAACAATCCGTCACCGCCATCGAACTTGTGCCATGCATGTGGCTATTGCCTCCCATTTGGTGTGGTGACCCATGCATGAGGCTAGCCCAACTTGAAATTGCTCTCACTTGGCAAGTGCTTGATTAGCACCATGAGAGCATGGCCCAAGCATTGGATACCAAATGAAATCATTTGATAGCTAGGATTTTTCTTCCAGGCGACATCGTGATAAGATCTTCTTTTAATTTCCTTGAAAATTTGGGCTAATTAAAACTACAAGCGTGGGTGGAAACTTTGTATTCGACACGCTCATCGAAATTCAGCCTCCTCGTGTTCCTACTCTAAGAGTTGTAAACATGTTTGTGAACCTTGGCTTGCTGCACAACTGCCAAGGCAGAGTAGAGGTTTTCAGATTTGTGAGTATGATTTCTTAGCTGATGTGTTCACTCCCGTATCATGTGGGTATGCTCTCTGAAGCACTCAACTATTCCTGGTTGTTGACATCATGGGTTCGATCACTATTGATCTCCCAACCTTGAAAATGTTTCTTTTTGACCTTGCTTATCGATTTTGAGGGCAATAAAATGAATACGAAGTATCGACACCTTCTTACCTACATAAGGAACATATCATATCTTTTGTCAAGTCAACTAAAACTCCGTTGTGCTCTTTTTCTTTGGTCGTTTTCCCCACACTTTCTCTAGATAGTAGACAACACTTCAACTCCTTATAGCCATGAAACGTTGGTCCCACAACTTTCTGGCGTTGGTATCCCTACTTTTCTCTCTCTAAAGTTCCTTGCCTCAAACTTGATTTTTTTCCTATGCTTGCTCACAAACAAATAAACAAATTCATGTTTATAAGTGTGAAGAATCATGTGGCATGCAAATTGGAGCATTTTATCACGATGCATATGCATACCTTAACAACACGTTTCATTGCGCATTATATAACTTGTGCATTTGGGAAATCTTGAGTGACTAACTTGCATAGGTATAAAGAAAATCCTTTAACTCTACCTTCATTGTGGTTGATGATGTTTCCCTAACTAAAGGTGCCGCGACGTAACCTAGGGTATCATGTGGTCTCTGACCATGTGATTATCACAAGGAGCGCGCTAGGTATCTTGGGTTATGGAAAATGACTCGCCACAATTTTGTTCACTACTCTTTGATTGCTTCCCCTTTTCTTAACTAACTCCATGGGTGCAATAAGCATACTGACTATGCACCATGAGCAACATAACTCATGAGCATATGCATCACGCATTCATAAACATGGGCATCATCATGTGTGCACTGCATCATACCCACATCATGTGCATCTCTCATTAGGCATCATGATATCGGCACCATATGTGTGTATGCATATTCATCCTATGCACAATCATCATATGCACGTGCATCATTCCCATGCACTCATCATGAGCATCCACATGTGCACCATCCCATTGTTGCACGAGTCATTTCCCATATGCATAAGCATCGTCATCCCATGACTCATCAAGTGCATGAGTTTCACTCAAAATCATTACACCCCGGTGTGGTGCATAAAGTAATTAAAATACTTCAAGTAAGGAATAACCTTGAGCAAGAATAAAATTCCTAGCTCCCAGCACAACATTCTCCAAAGTCTTGTTCTTGCCACTTGACAATTTATACAGCCAAAGACAATCCCAGAGTTGAAATCCTTGTAGCTCTTTTAAAAGTAAAGTTCAGAAATCTTAGTAAATGAGCTTTACAACATGATTGTTTAACAGACTTCGTCTTCGGAAACATCTCTATGGAACCTTCCGATTGGTCTCTTTCTTTCCAAAATCTCAGAGTTTGCTTAATACCTAATCCAAATCGTGCCGAGTTAAATCGAAAGAGGATGAGCAAAGTTTTTCATAAGCATTCAAGGTTCTCTATAAGTCAAGACATGAAGAGTTTTCTACCGA
The DNA here is from genome assembly GCA_947561735.1 of Cenchrus americanus. Taxonomy (NCBI): domain Eukaryota; kingdom Viridiplantae; phylum Streptophyta; class Magnoliopsida; order Poales; family Poaceae; genus Cenchrus; species Cenchrus americanus. The sequence continues at coordinate 67,826,054 of OX387240.1, forward strand.
TCAGCGATCCATGATCCTTTTACACATTTCTTCCCAATTCAAGGAATCAAGGTTTATGCAAGCAATAGATAGACAAAAATCCTTCGTTAATTTCTCCTCGATATATCTCATTCCTAGGTGGCGGATACCCAATCTCTTATCATTTACCTCAAAGTCATGATCCTTCCGTCGAGTCGTTGGACCCATCATCTTTAGAGCCATGTCTGCATTGCACAGCACAGCTCTGCCACCTTCTTACTGCAGCAGCTGATCGCCACTTATGCACATGCCACCATGGCTGCAGTCATGTCCCGAGGCATCTCGATGCCAGCCACTACTGTGCCACGCGCCAATACCACCGCATCGATCAACTGACCCCTCCTCCAAGTGGCCTTGAGCACCATCGCCACTGCGCCACAGTGACGGCCCATAAAAAGGAAGTTTTCCCCCTCGCCGACCGCCTACCACAGAGCCTTGTCTCCATTTGAGTTTGACCTTTCCATCGCTCCCCCCTTCGGCTGCTCTTAGCCTGCAAGCCACGTATGCCATTCCTCAACGAGCAAGCTTTCCCTCGTCTCCTCGGTGTCCCAAAGAAGAAGTTTAAAAGAAGACCACAAGAAGAATCCAACCTAATGTCGCCAAACCTGACTCATTTTCCGGGAGATGTTTAATTCCATCCGCCGGACTCTAGTAGGACCGTACGTCCGCTTGTGTTCCGCTTCTTGATGGTTTTAGCTTCTCATGTGTATATTCATCGACCGCTCCCACATGAGCGACATTGATATCCTCCTCAAGCTTGTTATCTCTCCCGAAGGTTTTCCTCTAATCCTATTGTGAAATCTCGGGACGAGATTTCTTTTAAGGGGGGTAGACTGTAACACCCTAGGTGTTTATTAAAGATAAATACCTTAATTAGTTGTGTTAATCAAGTTTAATCGTCTCCTAAACATGTTTGACAAGATTGGGCACACATTTGCACAAAAGACCTTGGTCAAAATCCCAAATCCCTTGGCCAAACCCTAGATCTCCTTTAAGGCTGAAATGGTTTTCTTGCGCGTTCTCCAAATTTCACTATAGAAGTTCAAAATCGTCCAATACGAAAGTTGTTCGTTATTTCCGGGCACACATTTTTCGTTATTGGCGGACATTCCAATTTTGAGTGCAAATTGGCCAAAAATCGAGTTGAACGCGCTGTGAACAGTAACTTGGGGCCGAGATTTCTGCCAACTTCGGCCGGTGTTCCGGACAAACCGTTCATCAAAACATATGTCGCCCTTTGTAAAGTTGAAGCTGGATATGTGGTCTACAACTTTTATATTGGGAGATTTTGCAGTTTAGTTCAACTTTTTATTGTTTGAACTGATCAAAGACCCTTTCACCGAATGGCTTGGCGCGCCGGAACGCCAGAGCGCGTTCGCGCTGCCGCCCTGCCCCGGCTTGTGCGCCCAGTCCACGGACTCGTTCGTACACGTCGCAGCAGTGGGTCCCCATGCTAGTACTACACCCACACGCTGTGCGCAAGCCCCAAACTGGCAGCTGGCCGCGCCAGCTAGTCTCGAGGGTGAAGTGGACGTCCTCCGGTAGCCCCACCCATCCGTTCCCCTCGATGGCGTACGAAAACGAGCAGAGCCGGTCTTGCCCTGTCCGCTTCTGCCGGACGCCATTGGAGCGTGCAAGGCGAGGCCACCACGGCCCCTTTCCAACGCCGTCTAAGCTCCCTTCCGCCACCTCTAACCTCCACCAAACCTCCTCAAGCCGCCGGACGGTCTCCACTACCAACCACCTCGCCACGGACGGAGCGACCGTGGTTGCGCATCCACCGCGCCGCTAAGGATCGCCGCCGCACCTCCTCCGACCTTTCCAACCATCAAAATCGAACCCTAGGTGAGCAAGGACCACTTCCCCGCCCTTTCCCGGCCAAGCCCGGCCTTCCCCTCGCCGGAATCCGGCCATCTCCGCTGCTGGTCGCGCCAAGGACTACATTGCAGAGGTCAAGTTCTTTTCAGGGTCTTAGATGCAAGAACTAGGGACCTGTTCGTAAGTACTATCTAGATCCAAAATGCAGGAATTTGTAAAATACATTAAAAATCGTAGAAAAATCAGAAAAATGCAAATCCAATTTTGTTGAGTTCCTGGTGAAGAAACCTATCTTTTCTAGAAAGCATGTATAGGGTTTTTCTGTACAGTTTTTGAATTTAAAATTCAAACTCAGTTTGGAGTGTTTTTAGTGTGATTTAAAATATACACATGATATGGATTTGATTTTTGGATATGTTACTCTTTATGGCATGCCTAGATCTGTGACAAAAGTTTGCATGATTTTGATAGGTATATTTTCAGTTATGATTTATTTAAGATTTATGCTAGATTAAGTTTGGTGCTTTTTATAGCACCTTTAATGAACTTTTATTTGAGCACAAGTGCACCCTAGGGCTTTGACTTGATGATTAGTACCCCTGGTGTGATGGATGTGAATTTAGGGAATTGTTTACTAGGTGTTTTGGATTTAATCTTGTGTAGGAGCTTAAATTCAAAATCTGAAAAATAAATTGAATTTGGAACCATGCCTTGGTCAGAAACTCATTTTTGGCATACATGACCTGCAGGAGAAAGTTGAGATCAAAAAGTTTATTAAATCTTTTTATATGAATTAATGTAGATTTACTAGGCTGCAATTTGTCTTTTTCATGTAATTTAATTTATAAATGATCTTAGGCCAAATTTTGGTGTGAGAGCTTAAACTAAGCATATGTTACTGTATGCAAAAGATTAGGTTCATTGGAAGTGTTTTTTATTTAATTTGGATGTATGGTTGAAAGGCTTGTTGTAAATAATTAAAGAAAGAAATGGAAATTAAAAGTGCTAAATTGTGAAATCATATTTGTTTCTGTTTTTATTAAATTAAACACACCCCCTTACTGTTTGGTGAAGTTAAGTAACTTAAATTTCTTAGATGTGCACACAATCACCATCAAAATAATGTTTTGTTTATTATCACACACACTAATAATTTCTTAAGAAAATAATGTTGTTTGGATGAATGTGTCCAACAAGAGTTGGTTTTGTGGTAATTCTCCCACCTTCACCATAATCTAATGCATGTGCATGTAACCGTGTAGATCTTCCCGACGGAACATACACGCTCACCCGGGGAGGAGGAGGGAGCGACTAGCGGAGAGGTGAATCGGTTGAGTGTGCGGCAAGACCCGGACCAAAGTCCAGAAGAGCCAAAGGCTTGTTTGGGCACTGAGTCTGAGGAAGGCAAGCACCGGTTTCATCTAACCCACTTTATAAATGAAAATCATATCCTTTACTTTTCAGCACTTTATGCTTTACTTTGTGCATTTAAGTTTCAGGAGTTGTTTTGAAACCTAGTTGCATGATCCTTAGGACTCCTATGCTCTTTTACTAGTATGTTAGGAACGCTAGTGCCATGCTCTAAGGATACGGTAGAAGTCGAGTAATGACTCATTGCTCGCGAGATATAGGATGCTTATGTTGGAATCATAAGTTGGTTAAATTGACTTGCTCATGTGGTAAGAGCAATGGGTTCGGTCTCGACCGAGTAGCATGGTGTCGGTCCTAAGCTATTGAACGTACCAAGTACTTGTCGGGAATGGGACCGGTAAGCCTAGTACCTTCTGAACTGGGGCGGGATCTTTCTAGCTACCCGCTGGGGATGTGTCTCCGGGCTAGCTACCCGTGGTATAGTGTGTGAGTCCGGACTGGTCGGGTTAGACCCTCGGGATAACCGTGTACCGCAGTTTGTAGCGTCCGATCCTAAACTGTGGGATGTTGGGAACCGCCTGGTTGGGGTAGACACTGCACTTGGTCTACCTTCTTCCGTGTATCTTGGGTTTACCTTGCAAGGATATAAATCGATCGATCGTCGGTCACTCGCCGTTATCTGAGTCGGCTTGACCACTGGCTACCCCATGTTTATTTATGGAACATTTTGGATTAATATTGTTACATGTTTAATATTGTTTGAACAACATGCTTGTTTAGTACAGGTGCTCACCTAGACTGATTAACATACTAGAATATGAGCTAAAACTTGAAAATAAGGATCCACTCTTAGTCGCTTTTGGCAAAACCAACCCACCAGCCAAAAAGCCTTGCATGTCTAAGTCTTGCTTTATTTTTGTCGGGTAAGTCTTGCTGAGTATTAGTACTCAGCCTTGCTTCATTTGTGGTTTTCAGGTAATCCCATCTGGCCTGGTTCTATCCCAGATGGTTGGGAGCTTGAATGGGAGAACGATGATAAGGAGTGATATGCATGGATGGCCTCCCGTGTGTATCATGCGCTAGTTTTATTTCCGCTGTTTAAACTCTGTTCATGTTTACTTTTATGTATGAAAAACCTGGTTTGTAACAATGTCGAACTTGTGAACCTTTTATGTAATGTAATGTTGTACTCTGGTCCCGCCTTCGTGTGGGCTTAGCGCATATCAGCGATCCTGTTGTATGTGATTTACCGGGCTTTACCCGGCAGAAGCGACTTAATAATTCTTTATTATTGCTTAATGGCCATGTGGACCGGCTTAGGCGATAATACAGAATTATTTTGGGTGGTTCTGTCACAGCTGGTACCAGAGCGATGATATGCACCAGAGTAATTAAAATACCTTAACAAACTTGTTTTTGGAATAAAAGTTGCCAAGATTAATAATATTGCTAAAAGAGTAGGACGTTAAGGTCTAATCTAGTCCGAGAGGCCCTAGAGGGAATTTTTGGGTTCTTTCAGGTGGCTAGTATTCTATGGTGTATTTAGTCTGACTTCCAGCACATTTATTCCTGTCAAAACTTACTTTCATGCACAACCATACTAGTTCATCACGTTTTGCCATACGTGGTGGTACCACAGGGAAGTCCTGTGAGGGACTAGTGAGACCTATTCCAATGGGTGTCACGCCGCGTTTGAGTCTCGTCACGTTTTGCCATACGTGATGGTACCACGGGAAAGTCCGTGAGGGATGAGTGAGGCCTATTCCAATGGGCACTCACGTCGTGTCAGAGTCTTAAATAGGACGTTGTCCATGCAGCGGCTTTACGCATGGATATCGTTTCTATAGTGAACGATAATGAATGGGGACGCTTTCGTGAGTGCTGGCACGAAAGGTTCTGAATGTTCTGTGATTTTCTGCAGGTACACTAACCACGGTTGTTAGGCACGGTAACTGAGAAACGAATAGCTTCCGACTAGTTATTATAGGGAGAGACGTTTATATATGCCTGCCACCGGCACTAACTTCGTTTTTAAGCTTAAAAGCTTTGTGAGGAAGTTTAGGACGCTTTTTGCATCATGTAAAAGCTATCAAACCAAAACTGAAGTCAATTCATGTGTTGCTTGGTCTCTATTTAATGTGTGTTTTCTATTTAATGTGTGTTTTGTAAGGACCAATCTTGCTAGTGTGATTGCTTTGATCAGGTGTTAAGCAAAAATTGTAACTAGATGCTGTCCAAATTTTCTAAGGTTTATCTAGAAAATTTCTGGCTAGGTGCTCGTCAGGGAAATTGTTCATCACCTAGTTAAGTTGCTTTCTGAATTTTTTTTCATGAGTTTATGATGTTTAAAACTGAAGTTAGGATCAAAATGGCTAGCCTAAGTCTTGCTGAAATACTGTCAAAATCCGAGTTAGGTAGAAAACTCAATTTTTACCTATAGTTCCAAACAGATCCTTCCCAGAGAATCTATACCAAAAATTTTTATTATACAGCATATTTTGTGCTGCCAAAATCTCATGGTCATCGGGTTCTTAATCTTAGAGATATGATCTTTTTAGTGAAGCGCTGTCTTGCTGAAATTTCTGGGCAACAACACTCTGAAAATGGATCTTTTGCACCTTTTTCCAGTATGATATTATTCAACCTTTGAATACCAAAACTACTCCTTAGGTATCTATCTATCTCCTGTAGAAATCTCAAGGTCACTAGATTTTTAGTTTGAGAGTTATACCTAAAACGCTAGGTCTCTGTCCTGCTGAATTTCAGAACTAATGATCTCTGAAATTCAAATTTTTAGGTCATCTTCCTTTGGGATATAGAGCAAACCTTGAATATCAAAATGATTCATAATTTTGTGATAGCAATGCTCACAAAATTTCAGCATTCATGCCTGTGTATATTGAGAAATATCGAATTTTAGTCAGCTACTGTTTGCTGTCCAAACTGCTAGACAGAGCTCTGGTAAATGAATTTTTCAACCCCAGTAAAAGTTAAATCTGTTCTGGAGTTGAATACCAAAGTTGTGGACTATGAAATTCTACATATGCTTACCAAAATTTAGAAATTTTTGACACTTGAGGCGAGAGATATGAATTTATTTCTAAGAGTTGTTGCTGTCCAAATTCGGAAAACTTCCAATTGAAGTCTCCTTAGACATGCCTATTTGCCATTTTGTTGGCAAAACTATGGATGCATATCTAATGGAATATCACATGGTTTCGATGGGCGGAAATCCTCTCCTCAGTTTCGGAGGAGTAGTCGATATAGAGTCAAGCGGTAACAATCCGTCACCGCCATCGAACTTGTGCCATGCATGTGGCTATTGCCTCCCATTTGGTGTGGTGACCCATGCATGAGGCTAGCCCAACTTGAAATTGCTCTCACTTGGCAAGTGCTTGATTAGCACCATGAGAGCATGGCCCAAGCATTGGATACCAAATGAAATCATTTGATAGCTAGGATTTTTCTTCCAGCGACATCGTGATAAGATCTTCTTTTAATTTCCTTGAAAATTTGGGCTAATTAAAACTACAAGCGTGGGTGGAAACTTTGTATTCGACACGCTCATCGAAATTCAGCCTCCTCGTGTTCCTACTCTAAGAGTTGTAAACATGTTTGTGAACCTTGGCTTGCTGCACAACCGCCAAGGCAAAGTAGAGGTTTTCGGATTCGTGAGTATGATTTCTTAGCTGACGTGTTCACTCCCGTATCATGTGGGTATGCTCTCTGAAGCACTCAACTATTCCTGGTTGTTGACATCATGGGTTCGATCACTATTGATCTCCCAACCTTGAAAATGTTTCTTTTTGACCTTGCTTATCGATTTTGAGGGCAATAAAATGAATACGAAGTATCGACACCTTCTTACCTACATAAGGAACATATCATATCTTTTGTCAAGTCAACTAAAACTCCGTTGTGCTCTTTTTCTTTGGTCGTTTTCCCCACACTTTCTCTAGATAGTAGACAACACTTCAACTCCTTATAGCCATGAAACGTTGGTCCCACAACTTTCTGGCGTTGGTATCCCTACTTTTCTCGCTCTAAAGTTCCTTGCCTCAAACTTGATTTTTTTTCCTATGCTTGCTCACAAACAAATAAATAAATTCATGTTTATAAGTGTGAAGAATCATGTGGCATGCAAATTGGAGCATTTTATCACGATGCATATGCATACCTTAACAACACAGTTTCATTGCGCATTATATAACTTGTGCATTTGGGAAATCTTGAGTGACTAACTTGCATAGGTATAAAAAAAATCCTTTAACTCTACCTTCATTGTGGTTGATGATGTTTCCCTAACTAAAGGTGCCGCGACAGAACCTAGGGTATCATGTGGTCTGCAGCCATGTGATTATCACAAGGAGCGCGCTAGGTATCTTGGGTTATGGAAAATGACTCGCCACAATTTTGTTCACTACTCTTTGATTGCTTCCCCTTTTCTTAACTAACTCCATGGGTGCAATAAGCATACTGACTATGCACCATGAGCAACATAACTCATGAGCATATGCATCACGCATTCATAAACATGGGCATCATCATGTGTGCACTGCATCATACCCACATCATGTGCATCTCTCATTAGGCATCATGATATCGGCACCATATGTGTGTATGCATATTCATCCTATGCACAATCATCATATGCACGTGCATCATTCCCATGCACTCATCATGAGCATCCACATGTGCACCATCCCATTGTTGCACGAGTCATTTCCCATATGCATAAGCATCGTCATCCCATGACTCATCAAGTGCATGAGTTTCAGCTCAAAATCATTACACCCTGGTGTGGTGCATAAAGTAATTAAAATACTTCAGTAAGGAATAACCTTGAGCAAGAATAAAATTCCTAGCTCCCGCAAGACAACATTCTCCAAAGTCTTGTTCTTGCCACTTGACAATTTATACAGCCAAAGACAATCCCGCAGTTGAAATCCTTGTAGCTCTTTTTAAAGTAAAGTTCGAAATCTTAGTAAATGAGCTTTACAACATGATTGTTTAACGGACTTCGTCTTCGGAAACATCTCTATGGAACCTTCCGATTGGTCTCTTTCTTTCCAAAATCTCGAGTTTGCTTAATACCTAATCCGGTCGGTACCGAGTTAAATCGAAAGAGGATGAGCAAAGTTTTTCATAAGCATTCAAGGTTCTCTATAAGTCAAGACATGAAGAGTTTTCTACCGATCGCCGATCCATGATCCTTTTACACATTTCTTCCCAATTCAAGGAATCAAGGTTTATGCAAGCAATAGATAGACAAAAATCCTTCGTTAATTTCTCCTCGATATATCTCATTCCTAGGTGGCGGATACCCAATCTCTTATCATTTACCTCAAAGTCATGATCCTTCCGTCGAGTCGTTGGACCCATCATCTTTAGAGCCATGTCTGCATTGCACAGCACAGCTCTGCCACCTTCTTACTGCAGCAGCTGATCGCCACTTATGCACATGCCACCATGGCTGCAGTCATGTCCCGAGGCATCTCGATGCCAGCCACTACTGTGCCACGCGCCAATACCACCGCATCGATCAACTGACCCCTCCTCCAAGTGGCCTTGAGCACCATCGCCACTGCGCCACAGTGACGGCCCATAAAAAGGAAGTTTTCCACCTCGCCGACCGCCTACCACGGAGCCTTGTCTCCATTTGAGTTTGACCTTTCCATCGCTCCCCCCCTTCGGCTGCTCTTAGCCTGCAAGCCACGTATGCCATTCCTCAACGAGCAAGCTTTCCCTCGTCTCCTCGGTGTCCCAAAGAAGAAGTTTAAAAGAAGACCACAAGAAGAATCCAACCTAATGTCGCCAAACCTGACTCATTTTCTGGAGATGTTTAATTCCATCTGCTGGACTCTAGTAGGACTGTACGTCTGCTTGTGTTCCAGTTCTTGATGGTTTTAGCTTCTCATGTGTATATTCATCGACCGCTCCCACATGAGCGACATTGATATCCTCCTCAAGCTTGTTATCTCTCCTGAAGGTTTTCCTCTAATCCTATTGTGAAATCTCGGGACGAGATTTCTTTTAAGGGGGGTAGACTGTAACACCCTAGGTGTTTATTAAAGATAAATACCTTAATTAGTTGTGTTAATCAAGTTTAATCGTCTCCTAAACATGTTTGACAAGATTGGGCACACATTTGCACAAAAGACCTTGGTCAAAATCCCAAATCCCGGTCAAACCCTAGATCTCCTTTAAGGCTGAAATGGTTTTCTTGCGCGTTCTCCAAATTTCACTATAGAAGTTCAAAATCGTCCAATACGAAAGTTGTTCGTTATTTCCGGGCACACATTTTTCGTTATTGGCGGACATTCCAATTTTGAGTGCAAATTGGCCAAAAATCGAGTTGAACGCGCTGTGAACAGTAACTTGGGGCCGAGATTTCTGCCAACTTCGGCCGGTGTTCCCGGACAAACCGTTCATCAAAACATATGTCGCCCTTTGTAAAGTTGAAGCTAGATATGTGGTCTACAACTTTTATATTGGGAGATTTTGCAGTTTAGTTCAACTTTTTATTGTTTGAACTGATCAAAGACCCTTTCACCGAATGGCTTGGCGCGCCGGAACGCCAGAGCGCGTTCGCGCTGCCGCCCTGCCCCGGCTTGTGCGCCCAGTCCACGGACTCGTTCGTACACGTCGCGGCGGTGGGTCCCCATGCTAGTACTACACCCACACGCCGTGCGCAAGCCCCAACCGGCGGTGGCCGCGCCGGCCTAGTCTCGAGGGTGAAGTGGACGTCCTCCCGTAGCCCCACCCATCCGTTCCCCTCGATGGCGTACGAAAACGAGCGAGCCGGTCTTGCCCCCCGTCCGCTTCTCGCGGGACGCCATTGGAGCGTGCAAGGCGAGGCCACCACGGCCCCTTTCCAACGCCGTCTAAGCTCCCTTCCGCCACCTCTAACCTCCACCAAACCTCCTCAAGCCGCCGACAGTCTCCACTACCAACCACCTCGCCACGGACGGAGCGACCGTGGTTGCGGATCCACGGCGCCGCTAAGGATCGCCGCCGCACCTCCTCCGACCTTTCCAACCATCAAAATCGAACCCTAGGTGAGCAAGGACCACTTCCCCGCCCTTTCCCGGCCAAGCCCGGCCTTCCCCTCGCCGGAATCCGGCCATCTCCGCTGCTGGTCGCGCCAAGGACTACATTGCAGAGGTCAAGTTCTTTTCAGGGTCTTAGATGCAAGAACTAGGGACCTGTTCGTAAGTACTATCTAGATCCAAAATGCAGGAATTTGTAAAATACATTAAAAATCGTAGAAAAATCAGAAAAATGCAAATCCAATTTTGTTGAGTTCCTGGTGAAGAAACCTATCTTTTCTAGAAAGCATGTATAGGGTTTTTCTGTACAGTTTTTGAATTTAAAATTCAAACTCAGTTTGGAGTGTTTTTAGTGTGATTTAAAATATACACATGATATGGATTTGATTTTTGGATATGTTACTCTTTATGGCATGCCTAGATCTGTGACAAAAGTTTGCATGATTTTGATAGGTATATTTTCAGTTATGATTTATTTAAGATTTATGCTAGATTAAGTTTGGTGCTTTTTATAGCACCTTTAATGAACTTTTATTTGAGCACAAGTGCACCCTAGGGCTTTGACTTGATGATTAGTACCCCTGGTGTGATGGATGTGAATTTAGGGAATTGTTTACTAGGTGTTTTGGATTTAATCTTGTGTAGGAGCTTAAATTCAAAATCTGAAAAATAAATTGAATTTGGAACCATGCCTTGGTCAGAAACTCATTTTTGGCATACATGACCTGCAGGAGAAAGTTGAGATCAAAAAGTTTATTAAATCTTTTTATATGAATTAATGTAGATTTACTAGGCTGCAATTTGTCTTTTTCATGTAATTTAATTTATAAATGATCTTAGGCCAAATTTTGGTGTGAGAGCTTAAACTAAGCATATGTTACTGTGTGCAAAAGATTAGATTCATTGGAAGTGTTTTTGATTTAATTTGGATGTATGGTTGAAAGGCTTGTTGTAAATAATTAAAGAAAGAAATGGAAATTAAAAGTGCTAAATTGTGAAATCATGTTTGTTTCTGTTTTTATTAAATTAAACACACCCCCTTGCTGTTTGGTGAAGTTAAGTAACTTAAATTGCTTAGATGTGCACACAATCACCATCAAAATAATGTTTTGTTTATTATCACACACACTAATAATTTACGTAAGAAAATAATGTTGTTTGGATGAATGTGTCCAACAAGAGTTGATTTTGTGGTAATTCTCCCACCTTCACCATAACCTAATGCATGTGCATGTAAACGTGTAGATATTCCCGACGGAACATACACGCTCACCCGAGGAGGAGGAGGGAGCGACTAGCGGAGAGGTGAATCGGTTGAGTGTGCGAAGAAGACTCGGACCAAAGTCCAGAAGAGCCAAAGGCTTGTTTGGGCACTGAGTCTGAGGAAGGCAAGCACCGGTTTCATCTAACCCACTTTATAAATGAAAATCATATCCTTTACTTTTCAGCACTTTATGCTTTACTTTGTGCATTTAAGTTTCAGGAGTTGTTTTGAAACCTAGTTGCATGATCCTTAGGACTCCTATGCTCTTTTACTAGTATGTTAGGAACGCTAGTGCCATGCTCTAAGGATACGGTAGAAGTCGAGTAATGACTCATTGCTCGCGAGATATAGGATGCTTATGTTGGAATCATAAGTTGGTTAAATTGACTCGCTCATGTGGTAAGAGCAATGGGTTCGGTCTCGACCGAGTAGCATGGTCTTGGTCCTAAGCTATTGAACGTACCAAGTACTTGTCGGGAATGGGACCGGTAAGCCTAGTACCTTTCGAACCGGGGCGGGATCTTTCTAGCTACCCGCTTGGGATGTGTCTCCGGCTAGCTACCCGTGGTATAGTGTGTGAGTCGGGACCGGTCGGGTTAGACCCTCCGGATAACCGTGTACCGCAGTTTGTAGCGTCTGATCCTAAACTGTGGGATGTTGGGAACCGCCTGGTTGGGGTAGACACTGCACTTGGTCTACCTTCTTCCGTGTATCTTGGGTTTACCTTGCAAGGATATAAATCGATCGATCGTCGGTCACTCGCCGTTATCTGAGTCGGCTTGACCACTGGCTACCCCATGTTTATTTATGGAACATTTTGGATTAATATTGTTACATGTTTAATATTGTTTGAACAACATGCTTGTTTAGTACGGTGCTCACCTAGACCGATTAACATACTAGAATATGAGCTAAAACTTGAAAATAAGGATCCACTCTTAGTCGCTTTTGGCAAAACCAACCCCCACCGCCCAAAAAGCCTTGCATGTCTAAGTCTTGCTTTATTTTTTGTCGGGTAAGTCTTGCGAGTATTAGTACTCGACCTTGCTTCATTTGTGGTTTTCGGGTAATCCCATCCGGCCCGGTTCTATCCCGGATGGTTGGGAGCTTGAATGGGAGAACGATGATAAGGAGTGATATGCATGGATGGCCTCCCGTGTGTATCATGCGCTAGTTTTATTTCCGCCGTTTAAACTCGTTCATGTTTACTTTTATGTATGAAAAACCTGGTTTGTAACAATGTCGAACTTGTGAACCTTTTATGTAATGTAATGTTGTACTCTGGTCCCGCCTTTGTGTGGGCTTAGCGCATATCAGCGATCCTGTTGTATGTGATTTACCGGGCTTTACCCGGCGGAAGCGACTTAATAATTCTTTATTATTGCTTAATGGCCATGTGGACTGGCTTAGGCGATAATACAGAATTATTTTGGGCGGTTCTGTCACACTTTCGAAACCCCGGAACCTCCGGGCTGGATCCCGGAACTTCCGGAAACTGGCGACTTCAGCAGGCTGACTTGGGAACAGCCTGGAACTTTGGGAGATGAGGTGGTATAAATACCCTCAGATCTGGATCTGCAACGGTTACTTTCGAAACCCCGGAACCTCCGGGCTGGATCCCGGAACTTCCGGGAACTGGCGACTTCAGCAGGCTGACTTGGGAACAGCCTGGAACTTTTGGGAAAAGCTCAAAGGTTCTGGGAAAGGTGTTTTCAAGACTAAGGCAGCTAGCTGATGGGTCATTTGTGGCTGGGATAATTTTGATTTTAGAGAAGACTTAGCACTTGGTTTCATCCATGCCACTCTTAGTATCCCTCTTGATAGTACGGTTGTCCTATACTCAAATTCAAAATAGAATGAAATTAAAGCTAATCTTGAGCTCTAGGAAGACACTTCAAACTATGAGGGGTCACCTTTCTTTCCTTTTCACCTTTCTTTAGATTTAAACCTGTCACACACACTCAAAAGCTCATTAGTCCTTTAATTAAGTGGTCAACATCACCAAAACCCACTTAGGGGCTTGATTGCACTTACAGGAACCAAAGTCCATGATTGAGTACCAGAAGCGCTCTGATTGGGATAAATGGAAAGCAGCAATTAAGGCAGAATTGTGCTCACTTTGTAAAAGAGAGGTTTTTAGGCCTACAGTCCCAACACATCCTAATGTCATCCCTATACGATGCAAATGGGTCTTCCTCCGGAAGAGCAATGAACATGGACCTGTGGTAAGATACAAAGCGAGGATAGTGGCGCAAGGGTTCACGCAGAAACCTGACATCAATTATGATGAGACATACTCTCTTGTTATGAGTGGCATAACATTTTGATATCTTAGTTCTATATATAGCACCTAACTAGAATTTGCAAATGCAGTTAATGGATGTCGTGACCACATACTTGTATGGGCCACTTGATTCGGAGATCCATATGAGAGTCCCTGAAGGACTCAAGATCCCTGGACCGAATCAAAACCATAACATGTTCAGCGTCCGCCTGCAGCAGTCGTTGTATGGGTTGAAACAATATGGTAGGATGTGGTTACATCAACAATGATTATTGTACCCGTGCCTTCATAAAGAAATCCAACAATGGATTTTGCATCATCTCCGTCTATGTCGATGATTTGAACATCATCGGTATGGCCAGGGATATTGAGGAAGGAAGCAGTGGCTTACCTCAAGATGGAGTTTGAGATGAAAGACTTGGGTAAAACCAAGTTTTGTTTGATCCTACAGCTCGAACACTTCCCTGAAGGAGTGTTTGTTCACCATTCTACATATACAAAGAGGGTACTTGAAAAGTTCAATATGAATGAGTGCCACCCTCTGAAAACCCCTATGATGGTCTGATCATTAGAAGCAGATAAGGATCCATTCTGACCCAAGGAGGAGGATGAACAAGGTTTCAGACTTGAAGTTCCATACCTTAGTGCCATTGGAGCACTAATGTACCTTGCAAATTGCACGCGGCCTGATATTGCTTTTGTAGTAAATCTGTTGGACAGGTACTGGGTTGGCGTGAAAACCATCCTTAAGTATTTGAAAGGCACTCAGGACCATTGTGGTTTCCAAAAGGGGAGGTCTGACTATGGTGGGTTATGTGGATGGTGGCTATATGTCCGACCCCCATAATGCCAGATCACATACTGGTTTTGTGTTTCTCTATGGTGGCGCGGCCATCTCGTGGCGGTCTATGAAACAGACCTTGGTTGCTACATCAACCAACCACTCAGAGATAATCGCCCTGTACGAAGCCACACAAGGGTGTGTTTGGCTACTGCGAATTGTTAACCACATCCAAAAGTCATGTGGTAAGGGTGTTATCAACATTCCCACCATTATCTATGAAGATAATGCCGCTTGTGTTGCACAGATGCATATGGGCTATGTGAAGAGCAATCTCACGAAGCATATTGCTCCAAAATTCTTTTATCCTCACAAGCTCCAAAAGAGCGGGGAAATTAAGATCCTGCAAGCAAGATCATGTGACAATCTTGCAGATTTATTCACAAAATCTCTAGCGGCCTCCACCTTCTATAAATGCATTTATGGAATTGGCATGAGGCGGCTTAGAGATTTGCAGGGTTCAAGGGGACACCAACGCTGAAAACCATAGCTCATGATTGTGATCCTGAAGCTCACAAGTCAGTCCGAAGACCTGACTCGAGAATCAACTGTTTTACTCTTTATCCCTTGATGAGTTTTTTCCCACTGGGTTTTCTCATGCAAGGTTTTTTTAACGAGACAACAGATGCAACATAAGTGAGGCATGTGATGTGCTCTTTTCTCCTACCCTTTTTTCCCACTGGGTTTAGGGGGGTTTAACGAGGCATACATATGACATATAATTGGCCAAGGGGGAGTGCTATGAAGCATTATTGATGTGGTCAATTAATAAGATGAGGTGCAGAGGTTGAGAGGGGAGAAGTAGAGGACGGAGAGATGGGAGAGATAGAGATGAATAAATGTTGTATTTACTCCTCCTTCCTTACCCCTCTATAAATAGAGGAGTTGCCTCTCTTTGTATACTGATGAATCTAGTGAAAGAAAGAAAGAACTTCTCCCTCTCCATTCCCTGCGTCTTGTGTGCTTGTGTTCTTGTGCTTCACAACATAATCCGTGTGTGTTCTAAGTGCTCCGGAGAACTAGATTTCTAACATAAATGTCTTAGCTTGATTTTTGGACAAGTACTAACGAAGACACGACGGTCGGCAATGGAGCCGCAACGGTTGTTGGTGAAGTCTACTAGTCAGAGGCGGATGTGACTAGTTGTTGTGGGCATGGAAACCGCTCTCAAGTAGTTTTCTAGTCGAAACTAGTTGAGATGAGAAGTCAACATAGAGCCAGTGCAGCCAAAACACGATGTAGTCATGGCACACGACATAGTTGAAGTAGAGCCGATGTGGCCAGAATACGATGTAGCCATGGCGCATGCTGTAGTTGAAGTAGAGCCGATGCAGCCGAAATATGTGTCGGTGCGAAAAGTAGTCCCGACACTAACTAGTAATAAGCACTAAGATCTACCTCTTGATGGGCCGGTGCTAAGCAACTAGTGACACTGATTTTTATCCTGGTTCCGGCCGGGGGCCGTACGTCCAGCAGCGGTGTGCTTGGGGCACTATATTGTGTTGCATCGTGGTGCTCGTAGGGGGGCTACAAGCGAGGCGGGAGAGGAGGTCGGGCCTCCAGGTCCCAGAGGTATTGATTGAGGCAAGTGCCAATATCATGGTGAAGGCGGAAAGCGTGCGTGTGATCGCTATCCGTCGTCCGTCCCTGCGGTCGGGGGACTACCCCCTCCTTTTATAGGTCAAGGAGAGAGCAGTTTACAGGCGTGCCACACTGTTTTCCTACGTGTGAAGGCATGGCGTGCAGTGCCACTGAGTTGACGACCGTCCTGGCGAATCTCGCTCCTGTTGGGGCGCCGTGGCGAGTCCTGTGCCCGTACAGGGGCGGCTTCGAGGGTGGTGGTGTAGAGGCTGGTTGTCCGGCCGCCGCCCGTGGGCCGGCTTGAGGGTGCAGTCGACGGGGGTCCGTACGAGGTACAGTGGCAGGCGTGGCGACATCCTGTCCCCGTGCGCTCCAACAGCGTTGGGGATGTCGTCGCAGTACCCGGTGTGGCGCTGCAATGCCGGTGATGGCCGCACAGGGCTGACAGCGACGGAGAAGACCGTTCCCGCTGGCCTGGCGTCACGGTGCAGTCCTGTGTAGTCATAGAAAAAGCATTTGCCCCCATTCGAGGGTTCCGCCGGCCCCCCTTCGAGGGCTCGACATGTTAGCCGTACAAGAGTAGGCGGTGCAATGTCACGGGGCTGACACCGACCTCTCCGCGCAGTGTTGTATAGTGGCAGGGATGGTCTTCCCCGGGGAGTCGGTGGAATAGTACGGGGGCATGATTCCCAGGCGTGTCAGGGTCGTGGCGCAGTCCCGCGGTGCCAGAGCATTGAATGCTCGGATGCATGAGCAGGAGCGGGGGTGACATGCGTGCAGGGGCCGTCAAGCGAGGCGGACCTCGCCCGAGGGGGCGTCAGCCCTCTAGCGAGGTAGACCTCGCCCGAGGGGGCGTTCAGCCCTCGAGCGAGGCGGACCTCGCCCGAGGGGGCGTTCAGCCGTGCCGCTCAGCGGCCGAGGGGGCCACCAGGGATGTGATCGCTTAGTGTGTGCGTTTTTAGGCTCGTGGGTTAGTTCGCGTTTTGCGTTTTTTTATGAGTCTTAAGCTGGTTTCCCCTGGTTATTTAGGGGACCCTTATGGTTGTCCCCGACAGTAGCCCCCCAGCATCTGTGGGTGTATCTGTTAGGATCCCGCAGATGCTAACGCTTGCTGATGGGACGTTCTTCCCTCCTGGTTGCTAATGCTGTTCTGTGCGGCTACATCAGCGGACCCGCGGGTCTAGCCCCTGAAGCCCTGCAGGAGCGTGAGTGCTCCTGCAGGGGTTTTTTCCGCGAGATCTACCAGCATGCGGGGTGTTAGTTTCAACCGGCATCGGCAATGTTTCAGCCGGCCTCGGTATTGCCATGTGCACATAACTGGCGTTGCCTGCGTTCGGTGCATCCTAGGAGGTGTAGCCGTGCGTCGAGCCCCCAAGCCTGGGCCCGTTCGAGGAGATCGGGGCGAGCTCTCCGACTTGTTTTGAACGCTCCCTCGCCGTCCCACCGCGGGACACAGGGTGAGGTTTCTGCAACCCCCATCGGTCGGGTCGCAGATTGCTGATTCCTCATTGAGCTGTTATCGGGTGATTCAAGTGGACGCCCATGCCCCGTTCGATAAGGGTTGGCTCGTGGTCCGGAGACTCGTCCATGAAAGCGCTCGCGCGGGTTTACTAGGTGGGGCTCGGTCTCGTTCGCTAGGGACCGAGGGCGCGGAAGCTCTCCCTCGACGGGATCCCCCCGAATAGCTGCCCTCGCTGGCTCTTGAATACGACATGTGGGGCGCCCTCGAGCCGGTGGGCTTGGGTATAGGCTCGAATGCACACGCCCTCGTCGTCCCTGTCTCTGTTGATCTGGGGTGCCTGTTCGAACCCTTCGAGGGTCAAGCTTCGAACCCCTGATCAGTAGGGCCACTGTGGAGTGGCAGCTGGGTGCCCCCCGACTTTTTGCATCTGCAGGACTCGAGGGCTCGCGGTCGGACTGGCCCACGAGTCGCTGATCAGTAATCCTCGTGAATCGAGGGCACCTGTGGCGCCTGCTCTCGCTGAGTGGGCTTCGAGACCATTGGTCGGTAATCGCACCCTTCGAGGGTCGGGTTTTTCGAGCCTCGTGCTCGGGCCGCTCGAGGGTCATCCTTACTTGGTAAGGGACCGGGCCATTTAATGCCCACAGTCACGGCCACGTCGTGGTGGGCCCTGCTTGTTGGTGACTGGCGCCGTCACCTGCAGTTAATGCGCGCGGAGCGTGCGATTTGGGGAGTGTGGCTCCATGGATCTATAAATCCGAGAGGAGGGTGAGGCGAGTTCTTTACCTCAACACTTAGCGCCCAACGCCCCCGTCTCTCTCACTTCCGCTTCAGAGCACCGCGCGCCCCTTCATCTTGCGTAGCGTTCGCTTCGTCTCCATGCTCCTTCACCGGTCGACATGGCTCCCCCGCAATCCATCACCATGATTGACCCGATGTCATGGCCTCGCTCGATGGTAACGGAGTTCGCGCTGCACGAGCTCGAGAACGGCGGCCAGCTGGCGCCGAACGTGGGCGGGCAGCCTGCGGCGTGGATAGTCCCGCCGGTGACGGATCGGGAGCCCAACCCATCGTATGGGTACGTCGTCAGGTTCATCCGCTTCCACGAGCGTGGCTTCGCGACGCCGGCGAGCCGCTTCCTGTGCGGGCTGTGCTACCACTACGGCGTGGAGCTGCACAACTTCACGCCGAACGCGATCTCGCAGGCGGCCACCTTCGTTGGCGTCTGTGAGGGGTTCCTGGGGATCCCGGTGAACTGGGATCTCTGGGTCCACCTCTTTCGCGCGGAGCTGCACACGCTCGTCACGCCGGAGCCGCGGGTGTGTCGCAAGATGCGCGCCGGCAGCGTGTCGATCTTGCTGCGGGAGACGCGCAGGGAGCTCTACATTCCCTGCACGCTGACCTCCAACAACGGCGAGTGGGAACGGGGGTGGTTCTACCTCCGCAACGACGAGCCCGGCCTTCCGCCCTACACCGGCAAGGTTGTGAAGGAGAAGGCCGACTCTTGGGGGCACGAAGTGTCACCGTCTTCGTGCCAGGAGCGGCTGGTGTCGGCCTTGCTCGCGCTAAAGAATCTGGCGGACGCCGGGCAGGGCGCGGCTTCGGTCCTCGCGAACCTCCACCACCGTCGGATCATCCCCCTCATGGAGAGGCGACTCCGCATCTTCGAGATGAGCGACGCGGCCGATCCCGTGGCGCAGGTGCAATCACGGCTGCTGCCCGATCCCCTTCCGCGGGAGTACACGGCCACGAGTGCGAGGCGCGCCATCAACCTCAAGGCCGTAAGGCATGGCAACGACGACCTCTGGTCATTCTTTATGCTCCCCCATGGCTCGCTGGTGAGTGGAATTTCTGTCTTCTCTCCAGTCGTTTACTTGCGGCGCGCCGGTGAGGTCTGATCTTTCGCTCGTCCCCTGCAGATGGTGACCGTGAACGCCGCGCGGTCCGATCCGCCCACACCCCGAGCCCGAGTGCGCGCACGGCGCAGTGGCTGGAACAGGAGCGGGCGGCACACAAGAAGGAGAAGAGGATCCGGCGACGGGAGCGCTGGGAACAGAAGAGTGAGGAGTTCCGGCTGCGCGACCAGCAGGGACTCTCTTCCCCCCGGCGACTTCAGAGTACTCGTCGTCGGACGAGGAAGAGGAGGAGGAGAGTGATGGGGGACGAGCTCTCCCCGAGAGGTGGGAGCCTGCGCCCCCTCGCCAAGAGCCGCGGAGGCAGCGGAGGAGCCAGCACCTGGGGCGGGCGCAGGAGCGCCCGTCGCCAGGCAGCCCATGAGTGAGGCGGCGTGCGTCGCGGAGGTGACTGGCGGTGCGGGGGTGGCGACGTCGGTTGCAGCCACAATGCCCGTCGAGCCCCCAAGGAAGAGGAAGCGGGGCTTCTCCACCCTGAGGTAAGCAACCGCTCCCCCAATCGCCATATCTTCGAGGGGCGGGAGTCTGATTTTCTCGTCTTCGCGTTCGCAGGGTGGCGCCTACCATGCCCCCCTTGCGTCCGCCAAGGTGTTGAGGTCAGACGCGGCCGTCCCCACGAGGCGGCGCTCATCGATGGTGCCGCAGGCGGCCGGGAGCGCGACGACGGCGGCGAGCGAGGGGGCGTGCGGCGCGGCTGCGGTAGTGGAGCCGCGGCGGGTGGTGGCGGCCCTATCGGCGACCATGACCACGGCGGTTACCGCGCCGTCGACTCCGCCGGCGCCGGCCCCGGTCGACGACAGTCAGGCGGCGGTGGTGGAGATCCCGGACGAGGACGTCCCCGCCGCCGGATGGGACCAGTGGGTGAACCTACCCGCGCTAGCCACCGAGCCCCCGACGGGGGTGCTTGTGGTGAGGGATGACGACGGCGTGGCGCCGGGGCGTCCGGCGAGACGGCGTCGAGGCCTCGTCGTCACGCGGGGTCCTCCCTGCTTCGGACGGCACCGTGGCGCGTCTGGAGCAGGAGCGGGAGTGTGCCGACGCGCCGCTGGCTCACTTTGCCAGTGCCCAGGCCGAGCAGGCACTGTGGCAGGAGTTTCGCGACCATGGCGCCTCGCTCAACCGGGCGCTGAACGAAGCGCTGCGGATCCATGGAGATCCCGCGTGGCGCATCTTCCGGGTTAGTGGTTTTTCGCTGGGTTTCGTGGCTTTTTCCTTTGTTTCTTCCGCGCTTGAGCTCCTCCTGACCCTCGTCTTCCCTCGCCTTATCGGTCGGCGGCAGGATTTGGAGCGTCGGGCCCGGGAGCGGTACGACACCCTCGACCGCCTGGACGCCGAGCTTAACTGGTACCGGGGGCAGTACAACGCCCTCGACGCCCTCGTCGAGGCCCTTAGGACCCCTGACCGATGTCTGGTGTACCGGGCGGAGGCCCTGCGGGACCAACCCCCGGAGCTGGGCGCCCAGGCTGCGGAGGATGTCCCTGCGGTCGAGAGGTTGAAGACGGCGCTCGTGGACCGGGACGAGGCGCTGCACAAGGCGCAGGAAGACCTGGCGGGGGCGCGCACTGTAGCGGCGGAGTGGGAGGCCGAGGTCGCCTCTGCTCGTGCCCAGCTCCAACAAGACCTCGCGGCCCTTGAGGGGTCGCGGGCCCAGTATGGTCAGGCCGAGGAGAAGGCCAAGGAGGCCGAGGGGCTAAGGTCGACCCTGGAGGATAAGGCCGCCGCGCTCGCCGTGGCGGAGGAGCAGCTCCGTCAGGAGCGAGCCGCGCGCCAGCAGGCGGAGGCCCAGCTTCAGCAGGAGCGGGCTGCCCTCGCTGAGGATCGGGCTGCACTCGAGCGGGAACGCTTGGCGCGAGAGGAGGCACTGGGTCGGCTTTAGCAGGAGCGCATCACGCTCGAGGGGGCACAAGCGACCCTCAAGCAGCGGGAGGACGAGGCCTCGAAGCTCAACGGGGAGCTGATCCAGCTCAGGATCTCGCACGAGGATTTGCGCCAGTCCCGCAGGAGACCACGATTTGTGACCTGCGGCGAGAGGCCGAGGAAGCGCGCAAGGCCCTTGACTCGGAGAGGAAGTAGGTCGAAGGTGGGTTTCGTTTCCGCCCCTTCTTGTTCGTTGATTTGGCTCGCTCAGGATCCGCTCCTGACTTTCGTTTTTCTGTCGTTGGTTTTCAGGCCTGTGGACTGCCCTGGGGAATACGACCACCCAGGCCGAGGCTGTGTAGACGGCCTACAACTCCTCGCAGAAGGAGTTGGAGGAGCTGCGGGCCGCCGCCCTCGAGGTCTGTCAGGAGGTCGAAGAAGGTGAGGCGCAGGCCGGGAGCTCACTGGCGAGTCGCCTACGTGCCCTCGGTGGGCATGTCTCCCAGCGCATGCACCGCGCGCTTCACCTGGGCGTCAAGAAGGCCCTTGGCGTGGTGGCGTCCCACTACCAGGTCGACTTCGAGGCCGTGTCCTCAAGCTACGTCATCCCGGTCGGCGTCGAAGACGAGGTGGCGATGGATCGTGCAGATGCGCTCGCCGCTACCGCCGCCGACATGCTTGCCGAGGACTTCGCCGACTTCCTATTTCCAGACGCTCTCGCGGCCGGCGTCCCTCCAGCCTGAAGATCACTGGGCGTTCGAGCCCTTTTTTGTTTAAACATTTGTATTCGGGCCATGTGGCCGTGTAATGAACAACTGCTCATTTGAAACCTTTTGTAAATCGAAGTAATGCTTTTTATTTCGCTTGTCACGCTGTTCCGTCATTCTTTTCCTTTGCCTAGGCGAATTTAGGCTAGAGAGATTCGATTTCATGAGTGGCCTGCTGGTCTAGAGGCGATGGAGAAGGGCCGTATCCTGCTGGAGGCGTAGGCTATCTCCGGCTCATGCGCCTTTCCCGCTTGGCTGCTCGCGCTCCGCCTGAATTCGCCCGAGGCTTAGGTCGAGACATACTTGGCGTGCTTGCGAATTTTTCGAAAAAATGGGACCATTTTTGGGGGGGGGGATGCCCCTCGTAGTATCCCCCGAGGGTGACTTGGTTTTTCTGGGGAAAGCCAAGTTTCCCTTTAATTTTATTAATTCGACAGGATTTACATTTGTACAACTAACTGGGGTGTTGGGTACGTAATTTACAAAAATAACTTGGAAATACTTTCTAAGGGTAGAAGCGACGTAGCTGTTGGATGTTCCAAGCGTTGGTGAGCTCTTCACCGTCCTCGTGGGCCAGCTTGTATGTGCCGGGCTTGAGTACCTTCACCACAACGTAGGGCCCCTCCCATGGGGGTGACAGCTTGTGGCAGTCTCAATTGTCTTGGCGTAGCCTTAGGACCAGGTCCCCTTCGTTGAAGTCTCGGCGCCGTACCTTCCGGGCCTGGTAGCGCCTCAGTGCCTGTTGGTATCTCGCGGAGTGCATCAGGGCCACGGTGCGGGCTCCGTCCAGTTGGTCCAGCGAGTCCTCGCGGGCTCGCTGGTTGGTGCCCTCGTCGTAGCCCCGGGCTCTGGGCGATCCATATTCCATGTCCGTGGGGAGGATAGCCTCCGCGCCATAGACCAGGAAGAATGGGGTGAATCATGTGGCCCTGCTCGGGGTGGTCCTGAGGCTCCACACGACCGTTGGTAGCTCCTGGAGCCATTTTCGACCAGACTTATTCAGTTTGTCGAAGATTCTGGGCTTCAGACCCTGCAGGATCATGCCGTTGGCACGCTCCACCTGACCATTGGTCTGTGGGTGTGCCACGACCGCCCTATCGACGCAGATGTGGAACTTGTCGCAGAACTCCAGGAACTTCTTGCCCGTGAATTGGGACCCATTGTCGGTGATGATGGAGTTGGGCACTCCAAACCGGTAAACGATGTCGGTGAAGAACGTCACGGCCTGCTCTGCCCTGAGATTCGTGATTAGGTGCACCCCAACCCACTTGGAGAATTTGTCGATGGCAACTAGCAGGTGGATGAAGCCCCCGAGCGCTTTTCGCAAGGGCCCGATGATGTCCAGCCCCCACACGGCGAAGGGCCACGTGACGGGGATGGTTTGGAGGACGTGTGCAGGAAGGTTGGTCTTGCGGGCGTAGAACTGGCACCCTTCGCAGGTGCGCACAATCTCGCTGGCATCAGCGACCCCAGTGGGCCAGTAGAAGCCTTGGCGGAACGCGTTGCCCACGAGGGTGCGTGGCGCCGCATGGTGGCCGCATACGCCCGCGTGGATGTCTCGAAGGAGCTCGCGCCCCTGAGGGATAGGTACGCATCGCTGCAGGACGCCTGACGTGGCGCGCTAGTACAGCTCGCCGTCAAGAAGGGTGAACGACTTGGCCATCCTGGCGATACGTCTGGCCTCAGATCGGTCCGAGGGTAGCTCCCCTCGATCCATCTAGGCGATGTATTTGTCTCGCCAGTCCCCCGCGTTGGGGACCGGCTCTGTATCCATGGCCTCAGCCTCGTCGGCGCCATATCCCTCGAGCAGGGAGAGTAGATACGCCTCATTCGAGGGGTCCTCATCCATAGGCTCCGCACCTATTGGACTCAAGGTAGCCCCCAAGGGTTCCTCATGGCTCGAGGGGTTTGGCTCAGGGTTGACTGACGGCTTGGGGACGCCCCGCGCAAAAACGTTCGGGGGAACGGTGATTTGCCCCGACGTGATTTTGGCGAGCTCGTCCGCTTCCTCGTTGTACCGACGGGGCACGTGGTTGAGCTCTATGCTATAGAACTTGTCTTCGAGGGCCCGCACGGCATTACAGTACGCCTCCGTTTTGTCGTCGTGGCAGCTCGCGTTCTTCATGACTTGGTCGATCACAAGCTGCGAGTCCCCCTAACGTCGAGGCGCTTGATGCCCGTCTCGATGGTGATTCTGAGGCCGCAGAGGAGGGCCTCGTACTCTGCCATGTTGTTTGACGCGGGGAAGTGCAGGCGTACCGCGTACCTCATGTGCTCCCCGAGGGGTGAGATGAAGACCAGGCCCGCTCCCGCCCCCGTCTTCATCACCGACCCATCAAAGTAGAGGGTCCAGCACTCGGCCTGGATTTGCGGTGGCGTCAACTGAGTGTCTGTCCATTCGGCGACGAAATCCGCTAGGATCTGGGATTTGATCGCTTTGCATGGTGCATAGGCGAGCGTTTCGCCCATCAGCTCCACCGACCACTTGGCAATCCTGCCCGCTGCATCCGGGTTTCGGATGATCTCTCCCAACGGAAAGGAGGAGACCACCGTGACCGGGTGAGCCTCGAAGTAGAGGCGAAGCTTGCGTCGAGCGAGGACCACTGCGTAGAGCAGCTTTTGGATCTGCGGGTAACGCGCCTTGGTTTCGGACAGGACCTCGCTGATGTAGTACACCGACTGCTGGACTGGTAGGGTGTGTCCCTCCTCCGCACGCTCGACCACGATGACGGCGCTGACCACTTGAGTGGTCGCGGCGACATAGAGGTACAGAGGCTCGTCGCCTCGAGGCGGCGTTAGGATCGGGGCGTGGGCGAGCGTCGCCATCAGCTTGTCAAGCGCCTCCTGGGCCTCGAAGGTCTAGGAGAAGCGCTCGTGTTTCTTCAGGAGCTGGTAGAGGGGTAAGCCCTTCTCGCCGAGCCGCGAAATGAAGCGGCTCAAGGCGGCGAGGCACCCCAACACCTTCTGGACCCCCTTCAGGTCTCGAATCGGACCCATTCGTTCGAGGGCGGCAACCTTCTCGGGGTTGGCCTCGATGCCTCGCTCGGAGACAATGTATCCTAACAGCATGCCTCGCAGCACGCCAAAGACACATTTTTCGGGGTTCAATTTCACCCCGTTGGCTCGCAGGCAGCCGAACGCGATGCGGAGGTCGTCAACCAGGTCGTCCGCCTTCCTGGTTTTCACGACTATATCGTCTACGTACGCCTCAACGGTTCGCCCCATGTGGTCCCCGAAGACATGCTGCATACATCTCTAGTAAGTAGCGCCTGCATTTCGGAGGCGGAACGGCAACGTCATGTAGCAGTACATCTCGAACGGCGTGATGAACGAAGTCGCGAGCTGGTCAGACTCCTTCATTTTTATTTGGTGGTACCCAGAATAGGCATCAAAAAAGCATAAGAGTTCACACCCAGCAGTCGAGTCAACGATTTGATCGATTCATGGCAAAGGAAAAGGAACTTTGGGACATGCTTTATTCAAACTAGTATAGTCTATACACATCCGCCATTTCCCATTCTTTTTCTTAACTAAAACAGGGTTATCTAGCCACGTGGGGTGGAACACCTCCTTGATGAATCCGGCTTCGAGGAGCTTCCGCAGCTCCACTCCGATCGCCCGGCGCCGCTCTTCGTCAAAGCGGCGCAGCCATTGTTGCACAGCGCAGGAGTGAGGTAGGATATCAAGGGAGTGCTCGGCGACCTCCCTCGGGATGCCTGGCATATCCGAAAGGCTGCACGCAAAGATGTCAGCATTGGCGCGGAGGAAGTCGACGAGCACCACTTCCTATTGCGGGTCGAGGGTGAAACTGACCCTCAACGCCTTGCCCTCGGGGGCAGTAGGGTCGAGGGGCACCCCTTTGGTTTGCTCAGCAGCCTCGAAGCTGCCGGCGTGCTTGGCGGCGGAGTCAAGGTCCTCGTTGACCAGCTTCTCCAGATTCGCCACGAGCACTTCATCCAGCGCTAGCACCTCAGCGTGTTTCATGCACTCGACGTCACAGTCGAATGCATGCTCGATCGACGAGCCCACGGTGATGACGCCTTTGGGTCCTGGCATCTTCATCTTGAGGTAGGTGTAGTTAGGGACTGCCATGAACTTGGCGTAGCACGGCCGCCCGAGGATGGCGTGGTACGCGCCCCTAAACCCCACTACCTCGAAGGTGAGGGTTTCCTTGCGGAAGTTGTTCGGCGTGCCAAACCAGACGGGCAGGTCGATCTGCCCGAGGGGTTGGACGCGCTTTCCTGGCACGACGCCATGGAACGGCGTCGTGCTAGGCCGCAGCTGGTCCAACCCTATCCCTAGCAGGTGCATAGTGTGCGTGTAGAGGATGTTGAGGATGTTGCCTCCGTCCATCAGCACCTTGGAGAATCGGGCGTTCCCGATGACCGGGTCGACCACCAGCGGGTACTGGTCCGAATTGGGGATGCGGTTCGGGTGATCCTCGCGGCTGAAGGTGATGGCGTCCTCTGACCAGTCGAGGAAAGAGGGAGGCGCCTTCTCCGCGACGAGGACCTCGTGCCACTCCCGCTTGCGCTGGCTGTTGGACATGTCCACGGTCGCCCCCCCCCCCCCCCGAAGATGAGGAAGACGTTCTCCACCGCGGGGAAGCCATCGGCGTCGCCGTCACCCCCATCCTTCTTGGCCTCGCCGTCCTTCGCGGCGGCACGGCTGTAGTATCTCTTGAGCAGGTCGCACTGCTCGAGGATGTGGTTGACCGGCGTCTTGTGGTACGGACAGGGCTTCTTCAGCATGTCGTCGAACACGCCAGGGCCTCGAGGGGCCGCTCAAGGACCCCGTCGAGCTGGGTCGACAGCAAGGGCTTCGTCCCCATCGTTGTCGCGCCCCTGCTCGCATGCCTCGCGGCACGGCTTCTTTCCTTTCTTGCCCCGCTTGTGCTTCTGCTGGGGCTCCTTGGGCTTGCTGCCCTCCGCGGGCGCGTCGTCCATGCGCTTGCCCTTCTTCCCGTTGAAGATGGTTTCCACCGCCTCTTCGCCGGAGGCGAAGCCGGTGGCAATGTCGAACAGCTCGTTGGAGTCAACAGGCGGGCTGCACCCGAGCTCGCGCACGAGGTCTCGGCAGGTCGTGCCCTCGAGGAAGGCGTGCACGATCTCCGACTGGGCCACGCTCGGGAGCTCCGTGCAGCGCTTGGAGAAGCGCCGTATGAAGTCCCGGAGCGACTCGCCGGGCTTCTGGGTGCACGCGCGCAGATCCCAGGGGTTTCCAGGGCGCACGTACGTGCCCTGGAAGTTCCCCACGAAGGTGCGGACCAGGTCGTCCCAGTTATGAATCTGGCTGGCCGGCAGGTGCTCGAGCCATGTTCGTGCCGAGTCAGTGAGGTGCAACGGCAGGTTGCGGATGATGACCTCGTCGGTGGTGGCTCTGCCCAGCTGGCACGCCAGGCGATAGTCGTTGAGCCATACAAGGGGGTCCGTCTCTCCCGTGTACTTGTTGATTGACGTGGGCTGGCGGAAGCGCTAAGGAAAGCTCACCGTGCGGATCTCCCGGCTGAACACACGGGTTCCCGGGGGCTCTGGCGTCGGTGAGCGGTCCTCTCGGCTGTCATAGCGCCCACCTTGTCATGGGTGGTAGCCAGCCGCTGCCCGTGTCTCCGTGTTACCCGTCCGCCGGGCGTTGACGACGTTGCGAGCGCCACCGTCTTGGGCCTGCCCGCGCGTTTCAAGAATCCGCTCTTTGACCGGCATGCGCCTTTGGTTGGCGGGCTGCCCCGCCGTGCCGCCCGCGTGTACTGACGCCTCAGGGCCTTGCGCGCCCCCGTCTTCCCGCGCGCTCCCCTGCTGGTAGACGCGAGACGCCGAGCTCTCAGCCTGCTGCACGACCGCTTGCTCGATGAACGCTTGCGCCTCGTGGTGCAGGTTCCGCACCTTGGGCGTTGAGGGAGC
Organism: Cenchrus americanus; assembly: GCA_947561735.1. NCBI lineage: Eukaryota > Viridiplantae > Streptophyta > Magnoliopsida > Poales > Poaceae > Cenchrus > Cenchrus americanus. The sequence continues at coordinate 67,854,179 of OX387240.1, forward strand.
GGGCATGGCCCGTAGCAGTGTCGTAGCAGCTATGAGCTTTTGGCTCGCTCGTGGGGGTGTGTTTGGGTTGTCGACGTCGAAGTCGACGTTGATGCGCTCGCGGGCTTGTTTGCCTAGTGTTCGCGCGCGCTCGCCGCGCGCGGAAGCTTCCCCGGCGATGGAGGCGCGAAGTAGCCGCACCGCACGGTATTCCTCCGCAAGCTTGGCTTCGAGCTCACGCGCTTGAGCCAGCTGCATGTTGATGTCGGCCCTCCTCGGCGGTGAGGGGGGAGGCGCGCTTGGCCCCGCACCCTGGTGCGGTCCAGTTCCCGGGCCGGGGGAACCTTTCTGTCACCGGCTTTCGCCGCATTCGCGGCGTTCGTCTGGTCGTTGGCGAGCACGACAAAGCACTCCCACGCGGGGTCGTATCTCCCGGCGCTGGAGTCGTCGGAGTAACCGAACCAGTAATCCGTGGCGTCAAGGAACCGCCGGAACATCTCTGGGTCCGGCACGCCGGAGAAGTCCCACTCCGCGTACCCGTGCGAGGTGGCGGGTGGCAACTCGCTGGGGGAGCCGTGGGACGACTCGTCGTCCGCGGGGGCGTTGGGGTTCCTGACCGCCGGGACATGGCGGCTAGGACGACCTCCACGCGCCGCTGCGTCGGTGTTGGTGGAGGCGACGTACGCCGTCGTGGCGCCACGTAGACCGAGGGGAAACCGCGGTCCTGAAACCGCGCGTTCCCCGCTGGAGCGGTTGCCGTCTCGCCGGTGATTGCGTCACGGCGCGAGGCGACGCGCGTAGCCCGTCGGCGCTCCGTTCGCGCCCTGCCGAGAGCGCCGGCCGAGCGTTGACGGCGTCGAGGTGTTGGAGCACCCGTAGCGTCCGTCCGGGCGGGCACCGGGGGTGTCAGCAGCGAGTGCGGCGGGGACCGGTCCTGGGCCGATCGGCCGCCGCGCACGGAGTTCGTCGCGGTTGGTGATGCGCTTAGCCGTTCCCCGTGGCCTGAAAGTTCAGGCTCCCGAACCGGATTTCGAACCTGGCTGGGAGGGGGTCCGAGCTGCCCATGGATTACCTCTGGCCGCGGTACTCGGTGCGAATCACCATCGAGAGGGCTGGTGGGAGCTGATCTTCAGCGCGCGACCCCCTACCTGGCGCACCAACTGTCGGTGCGGAAAGTAGTCCCGACACTAACTAGTAATAAGCGCTGAGATCTACCTCTCGATGGGCCGGTGCTAAGCAACTAGTGACACTGATTTTTATTCTGGTTCCGACCGGGGGCCGTACGTCCAGCAGCGGTGTGCTCGGGGCACTATATTGCATTGCACCGTGGTGCTCGTAGGGGGGTGGCTACAAGCGAGGCGGGAGAGGAGGTCGGGCCTCCAGGTCCCAAAGGTATTGATTGAGGCAAGTGCCAATATCGTGGTGAAGGCGGAAAGTGTGCGTGTGATCACTATCCGTCATCCGTCCATGCGGCTGGGGGACTACCCCCTCCTTTTATAGGTCAAGGAGAGAGCAGTTTACAGGCGTGCCGCACTGTTTTCCTACGTGTGGAGGCATGGCGTGCAGTGCCACGGAGTTGACGACCGTCCTGGCGAATCTCGCTCCTGTTGAGGCGTCGTGGCGAGTCATGTGCCCGTACAAGGGCGGCTTCGAGGGTGGTGGTGTAGAGGTTGCCTATCCGGCCACCGCCCGTGGGCCGGCTCGAGGGTGCCGTCGACGGGGGTCCGTACGAGGTACAGTGGCGGGCGTGGCGACGTCCTGTCCCCGTGCGCTCCATCAGCGTTGGGGATGTCATCGCAGTACCCGGCGTGGCACTGTAGTGGCGGGGATGGCTGCACAGGGCTGACAGCGACGGAGAAGACCGTTCCCGCTGGCCTGACGTCACGGTGCAGTCCTGTGTAGTCATAGAAAAAGCATCCGCCCCCATTCGAGGGTTCCGCCTGCCCCCCTTCGAGGGCTCGACGTGTTAGCCGTACGAGAGTAGGCGGTGTAGTGTCACGGGGCTGACACCGACCTCTCTGCGCAGTGTTGTATAGTGGCGGGGATGGTCTTCCCCGGGGAGTTGGTGGAACAGTGCCAAGGCGTGATTCCCAGGCGTGTCAGGGCCGTGGCGCAGTCCCGCGGTGCCAGAGCATTGAATGCTCGGATGCGTGAGCAGGAGCGGGGGTGATGTGCGTGCAGGGCCCTTGAGCGAGGCGGACCTTGCCCGAGGGGGCGTCAGCCCTCGAGCGAGGCGGACCTCGCCTGAGGGGGCGTTCAACCCTCGAGCGAGGCGGACCTCGCCCGAGGGGGCGTTCAGCCGTGTCGCTCTGGCGGGCCGCGGGGGCCACCAGGGATGTGATCGCTTAGTGTGTGCGTTTTTAGGCTCGTGGGTTAGTTCGTGTTTTGCGTTTTTATGAGTCTTAAGCGGGTTTCCCCTGGTTATTTAGGGGACCCTTATGGCTGTCCCCGACAATATGAGTAGTTGTGGCGCACAACGTAGTTTAAGTAGAGCCAATGCGGTCGGAAGACGACTAGTCGTGGCCCACGATGTAGCTGAAGAGCCGATGCATCTAGAAGACGAGTAGTCATGGCGCATGGTGTAGTTACAGTAGAGCCGATGTGGCCGGAAGACGAGTAGTCATGGCGCACAGGGTAGTCTAAGTAAAGCCGAAATAGCTTGAACATGAGTAGCCGTGGCGCACGACTTAGTTGAAGCAGAGTTGATGCACCTGAAAGACGAGTAGTCGTGGCGCACGACGTAGTTGGAGCAAAGCTGATGCGACCGGAAGACGAGTAGTCGTGACACATGGCATAGTTAGAGTAGAGCTGATGCGACCGGAAGACGTTGTAGTCGCAACGCATGACATAGTTGAAGTAGAGCCGATGCGGGAATAGTCATGGCGCTTTACTGTAGTCGAACCTTGATGTAAATAGATGATGTGTCTTTCGATTGTGTGTGTGAGGGTGGGGGTGTGTGGGGGGGGGTGTTCCAATCGGCCATGAACTCCTTTTATAAGGGAGCATGCTGGACTTGCCGTATAATTCCAAGATATTCTATCCTAATATGTATGTGCAACATAATCATGCAGGCATGCGTGAGCTATCTTCATAAGTACTTAATTTTTCTCTTAAAAATATTTAGTTTTACTACTTCTAAAAGATATTGGAATGAATAAAGAAGTCCATCTCTAAGAGTTTTTAATAATCAAGTCCAAAAATATAAGACAATTTTACATCAGTAATCAAATATAATGTCTAAATTATCCTAATCACTTTATATATTCTTTCTCACTTCTACATTTACATCAAGAACGCTTAGCTTTCCACCTTTAGATTAGGCACGACTCAAAGTGCCTTAGAAAAGGAAAGGAATTTGTGGGGGGAAACTGAAGCTGCAACTGGGCAAGGGAGTGTGGATGGTGGCGCATGGGTCTACTGCGTGGAGAGCGGCGCAAACTTGGGTCACGTGGAGAGCGGAGTGTGCATCATTGAACTTTTTTTTTAATTTTTTTACATTTTATTACAAAAATAACTGCGCCCAACAATTTTTTTGCAAAAAGGCACTCAACCGCAGGTTGAATTGATGATAAGGAGCTATCGTCGTTTCATTTGGTGGTTTTGAGCACTGTAACAGGATATCGTCAAATGAAACAACGATTGCTGTTGCATGAGCCACTATAGCAGCTTACCGTTGTTTCAAACGATGATAACTCCTAGCATATTTTAAAAAATCATAATTATTTCATATGCACTCATATGGAGAAAAGTTTTATATAATAATTATAGATCTTGACGAGATTGACACCTTTGTACTTCAAATATTTTTCTCTATCTAAGTTCATATGAAATGGTTATGATCTTTTGAAAATGTGATATCGAAAGAAGTGAACTTCTTCCTGATCATTAGATTTGAACCTTGTACCGATTAATTGGGCACGAAGATGATTCTAAATGAAAAATGTTTGAACTGCAAAGTTGCAAATCCCCATCTACAAATTTCCGTATAAAGTTAATCTTCATATGAGTTCATATAAAATAAATTATGAGTTTGTAAAAATATGTTGGGGCGCACCTTACTACAGTAGGCCATGCTATGGTAACAGCCATATGCATCCTGTGGTTGAGTGTTGTTTTTGCAAAATTTATCACACCCAGTTATTTAAAAAAATCGCAACAAAACAAACAACCTGTTTCTTGGCTGGTGGTTGGTGCTGATTTGTTCTCAGAGAAAAGTACTATTGACTGGTTGTTAGTGGTTGGTTTGTTCGGAGAGAAAAATACTGCTGGTTGGTGGCTGATAAGACAGACGAACAAGGCAAAAATATAAAAGTAAAAAAATCAACGAGAAATCATGATGGACTAGGCTGCCCCTCATACTTATCAGCCCAGGTATATTAACATTATTTTTTTCATTCTATGTTTTTTGCGTGATATGCCACATGATTGATGTATCAGTGTAACATAGCATGGAAGAGACGGGAAGGACTTCATAATTTTAAAATTCATCAATTATATTAGTATAAACATCTAAAAGTAATTAATATTTGAACTTCACAAAATTTACAATTTTAAAAGTGAGACTAACATTCAAAAATAACATAATCAACATCACTATTAGTAGCACACTCAATATATTTTTTGAACTGTATAACAAATTCAATATTTTTCAAAGCAAAGAGCAATATTTTAAAATGTTAGTTTTTTATTGCTTCTTCATCCCATAAGTCAATAGCTGAAGGGTGTTGTGGTAAGCATTAGTAGCATGTTGCAGAGATGGACGACATTGATAAGCCACGGTCCTGGTAAACATGAGGGCCCGCAGCGAGCACGAGCAGCCGCGACAGGACCATGTGCAAGAGGCACCACAAGGGTGGTGCATGGTAGAGCCGACGCTAATGGATGGAAACAAGGGCAGGAAGTGTAGCGAGCATGCATAGTTTGAATGTGATTGAATACTTAGTTTTATTTTTTGTCTAAAGTATTACATTAATATTAATGTTGTTGTGCTTTGAAAACATTTTTACTTTGTGAAAAGTACTTTTAAAATATCATCAAAATCAAATAGGTAGATATATCCTTCATTATAATATAAAAATAATATGAAGATAATTTTTTAAATGATGGTTTTAGGTAAAATATTTTTTAACAAAAATATCACAATGACATAAAAATATAGTAAAAATTAGTAAATAAGAGATAATAAAAACACTAGTTATTTTGATATTTAAATGATGATTCTAGATAAAAGATTTTTGTTATTTGGTTCTAATAATTTTATTTTAAATGATGGCACTTGATAAAATTTTGTGATCTACTATATCTTTGCCAAAATAATCAACCAACAATTTACTTATCACTAAAGTTAGGAAGTTATCATGACATTGATCGAAATATATAGTAACTTGTGGGAAGTTTATTATTTTAGTTAAAAAATTAAATTGTATTTAAAGACACAAAATTTGAAAAGAAAATTATGTTATTAAGTTTATTTATAATTGTAAGTTTTAGTTAGTTAAAAATCATGTAATAAGGTAATATATATTTAGGAACAAAATTAAGATTACGTCTGCCAATGGTTAAGTCATAAAGCGGTGTCACACGTGGATAGTAGGAAATAAACATTCTTGAACAGTGGTTGAAACTTATGGAGTTAAGTATAAATTATATATTGTCATAGCACTTGCAATATTTACAAGTACTAATATCAGTATGCCAGCATGAACCTTGAAACTACAAGCAAACTCCCGAGCATTATGGCTGTTTGTTCTTAAAAAAACTCTAGGGTATTGTGTGGATGTTGGGTAACTTTAATAAATATATAAAATATTATAATTTTCTCTATGATATAAATTTTTGCATATATCTACAACCATACAAACCCTTATTTGTCCTTATTTGTGTCAATCAAAAAAATTGTGTTAATCAAAAAAGTTTTAAGAGATATACGAATAATATGTACTAGAAGAAATGTAAACTTACTACATGCAAATCAGCAAAATGAGTTCATCATCCAGCAATCATCAGCTCGTAAAAGAAACTAAGAGTTTTGATTTTTCTAAAAACTAGACTGAACATTTCTAACAGATCTAATCACACACCAAGTAAATAAAAGCTCATGCCACACATAGCAAAGCAAAGCCAATACACAATCTAGTCCCATGAGTACCAAAGCTAAATCTGCAAAAGAAAAATAAAGCCTTTAAAAAGAATACATGTGATATCATCGATGGCCCTTCTCCTTCCTATGGTCGGTTGTTATTTCGTCGTTTTGAAGGAGACGACTTATTCACGCACCTTCGCTTGATCATGCCCCCCTTGTATCTCCTCTTCTGTCGTCCCTGAATGTGCAACTCTTCATTTGTGCTCAAGGATCATGTTGTTCTCGGGAGCGAGACCTACACAGGCCCGTAGGATGTTTTCCAACATGGCTCTCTGCTTGGCCAGTGCATTCACCACTGGTGTGCCTGGGGGTACCTATTTAAAAACTCAATCTCTTTAGTAAAATTCACAAACTCACATTGGACAATACAAATCCTTTTATTGCTAGCGAAGTTAAAAACATTAATAATGAAGTTATAAATCCACTGGTGTCCTAACAATAATAGTGAAGTTTAAAACTGTCATCCCCTACATTGTCACAATTTATTAATATCCTTTCTTTAATCACATAATAAATCATTGGAAAATACATTTTAATAGATAATAAAAATAATTATGTTATTCAAATTGTAAATTTGTGATAATGATAAATATGCCACTAACAACATTATGACAGAAGAGTGCAACAAGTGTAAATAAAATGAAAAATCTTACAAGAGGAGCCTTGCTGAGATAGCTCAAAATGGTAGCCACAGGATGGAAGGAATGAAACTTATCCTGCACAAACAGGATAAAGTCATCACTAGCATTGTCACACATGAGACGGACAAAGAGGATGCTATGCATGAGGTACAAGACTACTCCAGCTCATTACCTGTCCTTCAGCTTTGAGCTGAATTCGTGTGCTGAGCTCAGCTAGGAGCACCAGGTCAAGGATGATGGGTGCCGCGAGGAGAGAATCCTCACAGGTATTGTGCAGCACGATGGTATTCTTTCCACCCATAAAGATCTCAGAGGTATATTCATCCATAGCCCTCTTACTGTCTCCCACATAGGGGATGTACTGAAAAAAGAGAAAATATGAGCAACAACCGAATGTACACTAGCATCTCTAGACAACCCTGAATAAAATCTCAAATAACTTTTTTGACTGACCTTGATCACTATGACATGATCTGGGTGTTCACCGGGACTATATAGGATGGGATTGCTGGCGACCATGTCATCCACCACGCTACTCTTGGAGATCTCCTTGGACCGAAAGACTTGTGGAGCAGAGAGGTTCATGCCATCATTGTTTCCTAGGTGGTTGTAGCTGGCAATTGAGGTGGGCTACAGTCACACAAACAAAAAGAATTCTTATCCGTTGTTCTGCAACATCCAACGCACGGAACAAATTTGCAGAATGTCATCGTACCTTAATGCCAGCACCGACAAGAAAATCAACCAATACCGACTTCATCTTGGTCTGCCCGCTCTTGAAGTCATCACCACCGATCAACGAGTTCTTCTTGATGGCAAGCTCAATCAACCCTGTTCAAAACAAGAAAGATAATTGTGAGCATGGACCAAAGAATTGGAGCACTGAGTATGCATATACACTTATGTAGAGCAGGGCTAGCTACACACCGGGTACGAAAGTGTTCTGAGGGCTTCCATTGACGAAGGGTACACCCTCAGAGACGCACGCTATTGCATACAATGTCGATGGTGAGATCTCCGCCTCATTCTTCTCCAAGGAAGCCATGAGGTTGTCCATTGTGTCATTAAGGCCAGCGACTACATTGCTATACCTCTCAGTGTTTGCCGTCCATAGCACGACAACCTTGTCGACCTTGTTTTTTTCCTTGAACTCCCTGGTTCATGAGCCACACGATTGACTTCATAATAACAATGTTGATGAGGGAGAAATTGATTCTATGTTGTGAGTTTCTGTATGGACGCACCTGATGTCCTTCTTGATCTGCTCCACCTGCTCTTTCTTGGTGCCTTGGATGAGGTTGTTAGCACGGGCACCTTGGTTTGCAGCGACAAAGTCTGGGTTGAAGACGCCAGGTAGGGGCACCATGGACTGCATGTAGGGCTTGAGCTGCTTCTGAAGGTTGATGTCGAGCACCTTGGCCCTGGCCATGGCATCGGCCATGCTCAAGTTGCTGATGTCCCAACCACCAAACACAATGGAGTTGGGGTCAACCTGCATGGTTCAACCAAGAAATCTTCAGCTACAATTATTTACTCGTAATCCAGAAAGAAATGGATACATCTTATATATATCTCATACACATGATTAGTAAAGATTCTGATCTAATTTGCTTCCAGTGATTAAAAATGCATGATCTTGAAACAGGTTGCTATTAATTGCGGGGTAGGAGAAAGTTGAGGAAGAGGGTCATCACCATGGGCACGAGGCTCTTGAAAGGCGCGTAGACCTCCTCCCCGTTGTGGCTGCCGACTCTGATGGTGGAAGCCTGCGTCAGGGAGCCGAAGTAGTTGGCCTTGTGAACCTTCTCCTTGGTCTCCCAAGAAATTCCCCTGAAAGAAACACCGTCATCGCGGTTACAAAACAACACGGATCAGGCTATATCGAGGGATATACGGTTCAAATCAAATGCAAATGTTTCATGAGGTCATGGATATTGAAGCATCAAGGATGCATCTCTCCCAATAACTGCACAGATCCGACGAGTGATGACGTTGGCTATGGAGGTGCTGAAACTTACTCCCTGTTGGCGATGACTCCGGCCGTGAGCGTCGTCCCGTTGTTGCCGCCCCATCCAACGAGCATCACCCTGCATTCGAAATTACGTACGAAATGAATCATCAACGAACAAGCTAGATGCAATTTTTTTCCTGATATTGATCTTCTCATCTGATTACTGATCCTCAATCCTCATCCCAAGGAACAAGAAAGTAATTTTGTTTTAATTACATACGTACCCGAGCTTTGGGACGGTGGTGCTGGTCTTGAAGTTGTAGGTCACGGACATGGGCCGCACAACCCATCCGGCGCCGCCATCGGCCGGCGGGACGACCTCGGTGGTGTCGTAGCGGTACTCCGACTCGATCTCGCCGGCGCCGTACCGCACCCGCGGGCTGTCCACGCGGAATCCCTCCACGAACATCCTCGCGCGCGCTCAAGGCACACTCTCACCTCCCAATGCAAGAACAAGACGAAGACTCGCTCAAAGGCACGACGGATTGGTGATGTAGGACGAGGGATCCAACAGTACTCCAGGCATAGGGTTATATAGCTGCGCGCGGCGTCCACCGCGGTGGGTGCGCGGTTACTGGCGAGCGGCCGATAGGCGCCAGTTGCCCGGGCCTGCTGGCCGATTCTCTCGGATCGATCGCCACATCCAGATTCAGGCCTCCATGCATGCATGCATGGTGTGCCAGTGCCGAGCTTCCATATGGATCAGGAGCGTAACGTAATTGGGCCCAAGGAAATTCTGCACCGTACCATACCAACATGCATGGGTACACGACGATCCTCTCCTTGATCTGCTGTTTAATTCACTATATCACTACTAGAGAAGAGAAACGGGCTTTAGTGCCGGACAGAAAGCAATATAGTACCGGGCGCGTTGTCCGGTAGTAACTCCCCAGTACTAATTGCCACACCAATTAGTACCCGACACTTGCGCCAGGTGCTAAAGTGTAATTCTGTACCTGTCGGTGTTTTCCACTGGTACAAAATGCCATAGCCCATCATACATGTTTCCTTTTCTTTTGGGTTATTTCGATTGGTACAATTATAATTTTTCAAAGTTGGAGATATACCACTACAATTCACCTATATTGAAACATACCAATACAATTCTTTGGTTCCCACAAAAATGCTATGGAATACATATGAATCTAACTTGAGCCCAGCTGCAGGTGTATACGAATATGTATACTTTGTTGTAGCTTCTCTTCCCTATCACTGACGCTTGGGCCCCAACTGTCATCTTCTTCTCCTCCTCCTCACTCCCGCAGCTCAGTCCGCCCGACCAGCGTTGTCATCACCTCTGTCGAGCCTGAGTCGCTCGTCGGCCGAGCAGCCTCCCTGTGGCCCGTCCCCCGCGGCTCCGCGCCGAGAATCCACCACCGCAACCACTGTTACCCCTGCCCTCGACGTAGCAGCCAACCAGAGGAAGCAAAGCAACGAGCCAAGCATAGACGGCAGCGCGCGCGGCCGTGGTGCAGCAGTGCAATGCAGAGGTCAACAACGTCTCATCCACATCGTCGAGCCGGGCCCCGCGGATGGGACGGTGCTCCTCCTCCTCCATGGCTTCCAGAAGCTCTCATGGTGCCACCAGATGACCGTGCTCGCTGTTCGCGACTTCACGCGCGCGCACTCCTATCCTCCGCCGCCACTCCCCACAACCACTGCCCCCTGTCCAATTTCTTCTGAGCTGTTGTGCCGCGCGATTTGAAGGGGAGATGCAACGATTTCGCGGCGTGGGCCAGAGGACAGGGGAAAGCGAGGCCGTGGCGGCGGATCCGCGTCACAGAGGCTGGGCAGAGGCGACGGCAGCACTAGCCGGGCGGACTGAGCTCCGGGAGAGAGGAGATCAGGGCCGACAAGAGGAGGAAGAAGATGACAAGTGGGGCCCACATGTCAGTGATAGGGGAGAAAAGTTGCAGCAAAGTATACGTATTCGTATACACCTGCGGTTGGGCCCAACTTAGATCCATACGTATTCAGTGACATTTTTGTGAGAACCAAAGAATTGCAATGGTATGTTTCAAAATAGGTGAATTGTAGTGGTATATCTCCAACTTTGGAAAATTGTAATAGTACCAATCCAAATAACCTTTTCTTTTCCATTTATTTTTTCATTTTTGTTTTCTTTTCTCACCCAGTCTTTATTTTCATATTCAATCACAATCAAATAGTCACAAAATCACAATCACATACATACCACACAATTTACAGGAGCCACAACAAAATTCTCCACAAGAATCGAATCACAGTACACTTAGCAAAAAAATCATCATTGCTGTTGTGCCGGGGAAGATGCAGCCTCCAGGGCCACCCGCGCCAACCAGAGCTATTGCGCTGACCACTGCGTTGTGGTCATCGACGCTTGTAGCCTTCTGTGTCGTCGTGATCGGGGAGGGCGCGACTGCCCGCGCCTACAGCCCTGTGCCGTGGTCGTCACTGCTGCCGCCTATGGTGTCGGCCGCCGACATCCCCCGTGGCTGCCCGCGCCAGCGTCCCCCATCCTCTCGCATGCCGGCCACTCCTGGTCAACTCAATGCAGCAGATCGTAGATGGGGAAGGGAAGGAGAGTAGGGGACAACTCACCGACCAACAGAGCCAGATCGACGGGAGCTCATCTTCTCCGGGGCCTTGTGCGCTCGCCGGCTGGGGTCGCACCGCCCACGCCGCTGGCCACGGCCACGCGCGTGCTGAGGCTGGTGGGTGGCCGCACCGCCCTCCGTGCCACGCACAGGGCTGGCAACCGCCGTCCGCAGGAGAGGAGATATGAGAGAGAGGAAAGGGGGAAGGAGAATGTTGTGGTGGTGATGATGAGGAGATAAGGACTAACGGCCTAGTACTAAATGAGATAGAAAAATTTGGCAGGGCGGAGGTATGAGTGTTTGTACCGGTGGGTGTAACAGCCGAGTACTAAATTGTGGTAGTTTGTACCGGCGGGTGACACTGACCGACACAAATTTGAGGGGAAGTCATTTAGTACCGACTGGTGTTACGAGCCGGTACTAAATGTCTTCGCAGAGCTCACATTGGTAGAGACCAGGGCTACCGTCCCGGTTGGAAAGGGATATAGGAACTTAAAGCTCCAACCGGGCAAATGATGAGAGACAAAAGGGGTCCTTTAGTCCCGGGTGAACGAACCGGGACTAAAGGGGGGCACGCCAGGGTCAAAAACATATTTGAAAATCCCCGGGAGGCCCTCACACACGCGCACGTCGCAAGTCACATGTCACGTGATTTTTCACGTGAAATATACGCGTGCGCGGATTCAAACTCGTGACCTCCAGCCTCACGTGTAGCTTCCTCACCATCTCAACTACACAGCACATCTGACTCAGTAGAGGATGTTATCCTCTTATAGTAACTCGTGGGAGACCCTTTAGTCCCGGTTGGTAACACCACCCGTGACAAAAGGCCCCCCTTAGTCCAGGTTGGTGTTACCAACTGTGACAAAAGGATCACCCCCTTTAGTCTAGGTTCATGTTAGGAACCGTGACAAAGGGGGGGACTTTAGTCTCGGTCCGTAACACAAACCTAGACTAAAGGAGGTGACCCTTTTGTCACGGTTCGTAACACGAACCTAGACTAAAGGGGGTGAGCGCTCATGGCATTAGTGGCCACATCGATGAAACCCCTTTAGTCCCGGCTCCAAAGTTGAACCGGAACTAAAGGGGCGTACCCGAGAAGAGCTGCTCCGCTCAAATCCCCTTCGTCCTGCCTCCGTCTAGCACTGCCGTCCAGGCGCTAACCACTCCGTCGTCCACGAGCTGCGCCGCCCCCTCCGCTTGCCGCCGCTGCTCCGTCGTCCTGTCCAGATACCGCCTCTCCGCCTCCTCTCGTCGCTTCCGTGCTGATCTTCGACAGCACCTCCGCCTCGGCCACCACCTCCTCTTCAACACGTGAGTTTTCCTCCTCTCCTATAACCTAGGTCTTATACTCCTCTTGCTAATTTGAGTTCTTTTGGATGTTCGTGACTTCAAAGCTGTCTTTTCACTGTTCAATTTAGTTCAACGAACAGGCTGAATTTTTCTAATTGTCTGATTGATTCATAATGATATGCTGAGATTAGATCTAAGACAACTACAAAGATATCTTTCTACTGTCTGATCGATACATAATAAAAACCCTGCATGTGTTAGCAGAATGCTATTATGCGGCTGCTCTAATTGTTGTCTTTACATGAATCGTGATTTTTCAAAATTATGTGGCTGATCTTGCTACCCACTGTCTGCAAGCATATAATTTATGATGGATGAAAAAGAGCACTCACCAAAGCACAGAATCTGAAAATTCTTGAATCATGCGTATGTGGTTAGGGAGGGAGAGTAGATGGACAATCACCTACACTAGTACAATCACCTGCAATTCTTGAATAGGTGCATTCCTACTTTTGATATAGATTATATTGCAACATGCCATGATGTGACTGATTTGTTGTCAGCATCCAAAACAAAGAAGGCAAACAATGGAGAAAAGGGTCATCCATTCATTGTGCAACTGTAGTCAGCCAAGCTGCTTGTTCTTGCACAGCGTCAGGACTAAGTCCTCACGATCGGCTTTCAGTATGTCTCGCAATCACAAGATCTAGAACACATGATGCTATTTATTATTAGAGTTTCTAAAAATTAACTAGTGTTGCCTACTTGTCATGGTTTATTCTATAGCATTGCTGAATGAGTTGTTGTCACGGCTGTTCGGCAAGGAACGGATCGGGTAGCTATGGGAGGTGGACGGCCGGTCCCTCGCCGGTTTCCTGCCCGTGACAGTGGACTGCGTCGCCTGACGGCGACGGTAGCAGCAAGGGAGATGACGGACAGAGAAGGGAGGCGAGAGTTTAGATTGATCTAAGCTTGCTTTATTCCTCTTTGCGGCAGAGTATAAATACCCAAGGATTACAATGCGAACTGCTTCAGCTAATAGTTCGGTGCTATCCTAACAAGCCAAATCTTTAGCAAATGCAACCCTAACAACCAAAACTAATCGAACTCAAACTAAATCTTGCCGCAGAAGTTGATCTTCATGTGCCGAACCACCTGTACTACGCCTGTCGCCGCCTCGATGTTGGAAATATGCCCTAGAGCCAACTGAATTTGATCCACTAGTGGGCTCAGATGAATTTGATCCATTATGGTGTAAAACTCCTAATGGGCCACAAATGTTGTAAAGCCCATTAGTATTGGAAGGGGCACACCATCTATTAGTCCCGTATTGCTAATGGACGATGGTGTGGGGGTTTTCCTCCCAATAAATATAGACCACACCCCTCCTGAAAAGACACAACTTTCTCAAGCAGCAGCCGCGCTGCTAACGCTCTCTCCTCGTCGCACTCGCGGACCTAGCAGTCCGGCGTGCGTCGCTTCCTTCTCCGTACGTGTGCATACCTTGGAGGTGCTGCATCTGGAGCACTTGGATCGGACGAGCCGCACGTGCAAGTCAAGAAGGACGTAAGCAACTGCACTGCCGGCTACCCTCGACGCGTTCGTCTACATCGAGACGGTTCCGCTGCATCTGCGCGTCTAGTGGTAATCCCGTGATCTCTGACAGCAGCAGTTCCTGTTTTGCGAGGAAAATTTTGTTTTGCGCTAGCATAGCCACCCCGTATCCCTTCAGTAGACTCGTCCGACCATGACAGATGCCCATTGATGTGGCATAAGCATTGAGGCACTTATGTTCACAACCCTAGTTATAGTGTTAAGAAGTCAAGTCTTTTTTTCTATGATCTGTAGTGTTGCTTGAGCTAGCAGCCTAGCATCCTACTGGTTCATAATGTCATTGACATTACATGTTTTTTTGCTGTAATTGTCTGCCTCTCTGATGCTACTCCAAATGAAAATCAAGCTCCTTGTCTCCACTTCGCTTGATGAATACAAATTTTGTTTCAATTGGACTGCCTTAATATTTTCTTGATATAATGTTTGTTGAGATTTAAACTTACAAGTTGTTTTCAACTATTTTTTGTTCATCAAGGTTCATATGTCAATGTTTAAACATGTGGTGTGTGACTTATGTGGTTGGGATGTTTGTACATAAAACATGTTTAGCATGTTCTACATGTTCGATATGTTGAGGATTGACCTAAAACTGAGCTTGAAAATCAGGTATATCCAAAGATGTTTGTACTGCTATCAAGAAAAAAAATGCTAGATATCTTTTCTTGGTTTTCTGAGTTTTTAAAATTTCATGTTCTTAGGCTTGTTAATTTGCTGGTAGCAAATGCTCATGAAGGCCACATGTGCCCGCCGAGTGCTAGCTAGCACACATTTTTCTATGTACTTTCCAGCACTTTCCAAATTTCCCCGTGCCCATTTTTTCTTTGCCGCCAAACGACCACGGGGTAGGGGGCGCGGTGCCTAGGATTCACGGGGAACCCATTTGCCACGAAAATTCCCGTTGGTGATTGTATACTCTGGGTCAATCAGGCACGAGCTGCGAAACGAGCCCTAAGGGTGTCCCGGACTGCCGACCACATTATTTACATTCGAATCAGAAATTCAGAAGTGAGATTCTCCACGTGAACCACACCATACTCCCATGGCGGCGCGCGCACATCCATCGATTTTACCAGTTTCAAAAAAAGTGAATGACATGAAACACCGCGTATACTGTAAAAAGTGAAAACACGTTAGTTGCACGGCATTTTTTTTTGAGTGAGACACCCAAGATGGTGTACTCATATCTGATTCATATCAAGAAAAATAAATGGCAGCACAATGGAAAGATAGCTTGACACACAACGACACAAAGAAAATAAAATTACAAAGAAGAGCACTCTGGTCGTCTTCTTCCTTCCAAAGTTGCACGACATTTTAGCTGAGCCTGTTGTTGATTCATATGTAAATTGACACCTACTTTAACGGAGATGGAGATGGTATGTGTAGAAAGTTAATTATTCATTAGAAATGCAGAGGGTAGGACGTGGGGAGGGTATGATTAATCAATTGGATAAGTACACGTAGCTAGTAGAACGTTTATTATCCATTGGGTATATATGAGATTGAGGAGGGAAGAAGTGTATAAGAATTCTTTAGATTAGGATACAAATAAGAATGGATTTGTCCATTAGCTCCCCAGTGGGCCTAGTTTTAACCCTCTACTGCACCTCAGCTGGCACTATACTTTAGATCAAGAATTACCAGTTGCGAGCAACTCCAAGAGACTAGCTATCTTGGCTTAACTAGCTAAAAAATGGAAATTTTGTTTAAAAACTCAATCCAACAGACTAGCTGAACTTGCCCTCTCTATCCTCCGCTAGCTAAACTGGGGGCTTCGCTAGCCATTCTCACTAGTTATCCCCTTGTACATGAGTATGGCAGGCGGGACCCACTAGTGGTGGAGCATATGGAGAGTTGATTTTAGCTAGTCTGTTGGATTTTATCAACTTTTTACTAGCTATTTCATTTTACATACTAGCCAAATCAGAGTTTTAGCTAGTGATTTTTAGAGAGGCTCTTGGAGTTGCTCTTTAACCTTTTGATTTTACAGCATTGCTTAAGTGGCCTTAATTAGAACCACATGCCAGCTATATCGATGATTAATTTGAGTGTGTGTAGTGGTGGTGGTGGGGATTTGGAAAGCATACCAATAATTTGCAAAATGTCCAATTGGACCTAAAAGCTGTGTTTTTCGAGAAAACTCTAAAGAAAACCAATTAACTACATGATTCACGAAGTCCTCTGAAAATAACTAATAGTAAGTATATCTACATCAATATATGAATTAAAATAGCTACATAACCCATCACCAGCATGGATAGGGGTAGCTAATATAATGAATCAAACAATGGTGTATTACTGAAAAAACGCTCATTTGTACCGGTTGGCAACCCTCATTTGTACCGAGTATCCAACTGGTATAGACCATCCGGTACAAATGACGGAGTGCATTTGTACCGGGCGAGATACCCGGTACAAATGTTCTTCAAATGTTACCAACCGGTACAAATGTTTCCCCCCGTGAGCCCTCTTTTCCCTTCCTTTTTTTCTTTTCTTTTCTCATCTCATCTCATCTCATCCAGATTCAAAATCACAAATTTTACAAGTCTCGAATCAAGATTCAATTACAAGATTCACAACAAGTTTCCAAATCACAATCTGTACACACATCACATCACATATTACATTAATCTCATACATCTCGTAAAGTTCTCACAACAACACAATAATCAAGATTCAATGGATGATTATCAATTTAGCATATTTTTAAGGGTTAATTAGATCTGTGCCATTATAATTTCCATGTTTTTGAAGAATGCCATTACTATTCAACTTACTATGCCGGTGCCATTATAATTTTGCACTTGTTTGAAGAATGCCATTATGTACGCTTGAAGCCGTCGGTGGCCCACCTGCAGACGTATTAGAGGGGGCGTATATTCGTATAGACAAGATTGCCCTTCTCACTCCATCTCTCTCACTTCACTGACGTGCGGGACCCACACGTCAGTCTTCTTCAACCTCCCACCCCCTCCCCTTCCATCGATTCCCTCTCTCATCTGACGCTCGCAGCCCTCCCTCTGTCCCTCCCCATCACCGGCTCCCTCCCGCACTAGCCGGCGAGCAGACGCGAACCTCCCCAACGCGTCGGGCTCCCGGGGCTGGAGATCCAGGAGGCCGGCCACCGGGGTTGGAGCTCGCTCGCAGTGCTCGCGGCCGGAGGAGCTCGCCCGCGGGCCGGGGGAGCTCGTGGCCGACGGAGCCCGCGCCCGGCCGGCCGGCGAGCTAGCCCGCGGGCGGGGGGACCCGCGGGCGGCGGAGCCGTCCCGCGGCCGGGGGAGCTCGCGGCCGGGGCGCCCGCCCGCACCCGGCCGGCCCGCGCCCCCAATGTCACGCGGCCTCGAGGCCTCGGCCGCGGCCGCGACCGAGGCGGTGCGGGAGCCGCGTGAGGCGGTCGCCGCCCTCGCCGCCGCGCGCGCCACCGAGGAGAACGCGCCGCGCCGCCGCGCTCGACGCCGACGTCCGCCGCATCCAGGGTTCCCTCCCCGCCGCCATCGACCCCTCCGCGGTCAACAAGGTAGGTCCTCCTCGCCTCGCCTCGCCTTCCCTACCCTACCCCCTCACCCATCCTCCACCTTCCTCTTGCGGACTCAACAATTACCTCGTCGCCGCGCGCCGCATTGGTGCGTGCTTGCGCGCGCTTGCTTCGAATTCCAGACCGTGATGAGCTTTGCCGAACCAAATTTGTATGTGACTACTCGCGCTCCATGGCGTGGGTGGGGAATCGATGGAAGGGGAGGGGGGCAGGAGGTTGAAGAAGACTGACGCGTTGGGGAGGTTCGCGTCCGCTCGCCGGCCAGTGCGGGGAGGGGGCCGGTGATGGGGAGGGACGGAGGGAGGGCTGCGAGCCCCAAATGAGAGAGAGATGGGGGAATCGATGGAAGGGGAGGGGGCAGGAGGTTGAAGAAGACTGACGTGTGGGCCCCGCACGTCAGTGAAGTGAGAGGGGAGGGCAAACCCGTCCATACGGAAGTACGATGACCTCCTATACGCCTGCAGGTGGGCCACAGACGACGTCTGGCGTACAAAATGGCGTATTTCAAACAAGTGCAGAATTGTAATGGCACCAGCGCAGTTACTTGAATAGTAATGGTGTCCTTCAAAATCGTGCAAATAGTAATGGCACAGATCTAATTAACCCTATTTTTAATGTTGAAAGTATTGATTTTCGATGTTACGGATGTTGAGTTTCGATGTTGGAGACGGTGTTTTTACATGTTGCAAAAGTAAATCAGACGAATCTAAGGGCTACAGTAATATGATTGCACTCTAATAATCTGCCCGCACAATCCAAACTCATATGACGTATTGTCATCCCATCCCAAGCTTAAGGAAACAAAGTTATCATTTGCAAATTAAAATTGTTAAAATTGTACTAGGCATGCATGTAACTAGTTAGGAACATGGTGAGAACTCCGACGCTACATCGCCGCAACTTGTGTCGCCGGCCAGGTGACGGCGACGGGGATCGTCACCGTGTGGCTGCCGTCGCTCCACGCAATTGACCCGAAGCTGTACTTGTCCTTCACCTTTGCCGCCGGTAGCTGCTCAAAGGTGACTGCATACCTCTTCCTGGATCGCCCCCGGTCGAACCGCAGCACCGGCGGCTCCACCGTGACGCGCACGCCCGCCGGGCTGGTGACGCTGGCGTTGTACGTGGCAACGAAGCTGCTCCCGACGTTGCGCACGACGCGGCGCTGCGTCACGCTGCCCTTGCCTGAGTCGAACACCACCGAGAAGGCAGGGTAGTTGAGGTCGCCGGCGGTGGAGCCCGTGCGCGCCGAGCAGTTGGTCACCGAGCCGTCTCTCGTGAAGATGCCGATCTGCTCGGCGGTGTAGCGGAGCGCGCAGAGGAAGGAGACGTAGTCGTCGGCGCGGGCGTCGTACACGAGGCCCGGGTCGAGGGCGCCGTTGGGGTCCACGTGGCCGGCTCCGCGCGCGAACGGCGTCGACGCCTTGCCGGTGGACATGTCCATGATTACGCCGCCGGTGTTGTCCACGTTGTACGCGGTGGTCATCATGGCGGACTTGATCGCGGCGGGGCTCCAGACAGGCCGCGCCTGCCGGAGCAGCGCGGCAACGCCGCTCACGTGCGGGCACGCCATGGATGTGCCGGATAGGATGTTGAACTGCACACGCCTAGTGTCGCTGCTGAGCCCTGATGGCGGGGCCTCGCCGGTCCACGCAGCGAGGATGCCGACGCCGGGGGCGGTGATGTCCGGCTTGAGGATCTCCGGCGCGCGGATGTTCGGGCCGCGGCTCGAGAACGACGCCAATCTCGGGGAAGAAGGCGTCCGGCCGATGACCGTGCCGTGGAACACAATGGTCGCGGTGGCGGATGGCTGCTTCATAATGTACATCCGGATCTTGATGGAGTCCAGAGCCGTCACTGTCGCGGCGGGGATGATATAGGCACTAGGGGAAGTCTGCTCGCCGTACGCAAGGTCGCTCGAGAGAATTGCTCCGGCGCCGCCAGCGCGCCTGACGGCCTCTGCCTGCGCTTCGTGGCGCCTGCTGGGGTCGCACAGCACGATCTTTCCGGCGACCATCTTGGCATTGAGCTTCCCGGCTTTGCAGGCGGCAGAGCCAACGTTCCCGCTGTAGACCAGCGGTACCATGGACGCATCAGGCGGCTCGCCAGCGTAGAGTGACGCGCCGGTGATGTTCTTGCCGTTGCCAAGGACGGCGGTGGCGAGGAACCAGCGGTTGACGGTGGATGCGCCGACGGTGATGATCCACGGCGCCACGTTACTGACGGTGGCCTCGCCGGGGCCCTCGTTCCCCGCCGCGCCAGACACGACGATGCCTTTGCGGACGGCGCTGAACGCGCCAACAGCCGTGGGGTCCTCGTGCAACGGCGTCTTGGCTCCGTTGGCTCCGAGCGAGACGGAGATGACGTCGACACCGTCCGCGATGGCCTCGTCAAAGGCGGCGAGGACGTCTGACTCCGTGCACGAGCCTTTCCAGCACGCCTTGTAGGAGGCGATGCGCGCGCCAGGGGCGACGCCGACGGCCCTGCCTTTGGCGTAGTTGAAGAAGGAGGCGCCGGTGACCGCGGAGCCGGCGGCGATGGAGGCGGCGTGCGTGCCGTGGCCGTTGACGTCGAGCGGCGACTTGGACTCCTTCGTCTCGTCGATGGGGCCGTGCTTTTCCTCGTAGCCCTTGTAGAAGAACTTGGCACCGACGAGCTTGCCGTTGCAGTACGCGGAGGCGTTGAACGCCGGCGTCGAGATGCAGCGGCCGCGGAACCTGCTGGGCGGTGGCAGCGACGACGGGCGCGCGGCGAAGGACGCGCGGCCCACGGGGTAGATCCCGCTGTCGATGACGCCGATGACAACGTCCGTGGCGCCGTCCGCCGCCGCGAGGAGGCCGAACAATGTCGAGAGGCCGAGGAACTTGGGCGTCCGGGTCGTGTGCAGCCACTGCTCCCCGTCCGGGACGACCGCGAGCACGGACGGCACGGACGTGAGGTGCCTGGCCTGCCGCCGCGTCAGCCGCGCCGCGAAGCCCGTCGCGGCGTGGGCGTATGCGTAGTGCACCGTCGGCTCCGGGCGCTGCATGCCGACGGGGAGGAGGTCGCGCAGGAAGGAGGCGTAGTACGCGCGCGCGAGCAGGCGCGGGCGGCGCGGCGTCCGTGGCGCTGCCCCGTGCGCGACGTGCACGATGTAAGAGGACTGGACCTCCGCCTGGGGCTCCCCGGCGGCCGCCGCCGCTGCTGCGAGTAGTAGGAATAATGGCAGCCAAACTAGCCTGGCCATCATCGATGCACCGTACCGTGAGTCCGAGTCCGTGAGTGGTGGTGAGTGGTGATGTCGGGAGAGCGAGCTGCCATCTTGCCAATATAGAGTACTCCTGTATCAGTGGATGCAGATGCACCCATACTGCTGCATTGGATCTCACACACGCGGGGCGAGACCAAAGTCTATACTAAAAAGATCTGCCCTTTGGGACTTGCTCCTCCGATTACAAAATTTGATGCTGGATGGGGTCTCGGTCTTGGAATTGTATATGAACAACACATTATTGAACTGTTGCATTATGTGTGTTCAATCTTATCGCCTTGTTTCTTGTCCTTTGTGAGGTTCAACATGTCAGTGGATCTGTCATCCAAGTAAACCTGAGGCAGTGTGAACCTGAGGTTGCAGATCAGATGGGCCGCAGTGACTCTTCCTTCAGTTCGTGCCAACATTGTTTGGGATCCGAAGATACATCAGTGCAAAGGCTTCAGCACAATAGCATACTACTTCTACATGTTCCACAAATCATTTGCCTGCAAAGGTCTAGGATGGCCATACAAGGTTTCTCATGCAACTGTCGATCAGTGGTGTGCTGGCTAAGCTCCAATCAGCAGTGCAACAGTCAATGTCTGATGTTACTGGAATTCCCTTCGCCTGGAAATTGCGAAGCGACTACTCCTTCTTATGGATGTGGAACAAGAACAGCAGCCGCTTTCGCAAGACGAGCTTGTTTTCCGACGCTATCTTAAAGGCCAAAACAGTGAACCTTGCGGCCTTAATCCGGTCAAGAGCACGACAACACTCCCGACTCACTTGGATTAGAAACAGAGACGCTTGCACTAAGCTTTTCATGCTACACACCAGTAACAGACGAAGAAAGTTGTTTATTCTGTCCTTAAAAGTGGATACAGGCTTGGCAACTACTCAACAACACAAACAGGAAGTAGTGTTTAACCACTTTGTCAGTCTACTTGGCCGAACACAGACCCGTTTGGTCGCCCTGAACTGGTCACATCTGGGCTATGAGCAACAAGACCTCAGCAATTTGGAAGATTTGTTTGAAGAGGACGAGATTAAAAAGGTGATAATGCAATTGCCAAATGAAAAGGCACCCGGCCCTGAAGGATTTATCGGTCTCTTTTATAACAAGTATTGGCCAATCATTCGTATGGACCTCTTGGAAGCTCCTCGAGCCTTTCACTCTTTACGGACCCAAAGATTGGATTTGATAAATGAGGCGAACGTGGTCCTACTGCCGAAAGCACCCGATGCCACCACTATCACAAAGTTCAGACCCATTAGCCTTATTAATAGTTTGGCGAAAATAATCACGAAAGTGCTGGATGATAGACTAGCCCCGAGGCTAAATGATCTGGTGTCCACCTGCCAAAATGCCTTCATCAAGAAGAGATGTATACACGATAATTTCCTTTATGTACAGAGCGTCATCAAAGGTTTACATAAAACTAAGCGTTCGGCCCTCTTTATCAAGCTTGACATTTCCAAAGCCTTCGATTCAGTCAGCTGGATTTTTCTACTAGAAACGCTGCAGGCGTTGGGTTTTGGCCAGAGGTGGCGGGACTGGATTGCGACCTTACTGGCGACATCATCTTCCAAGATCCTCCTCAATGGAACCCCGGGGCGACGCATTAAACACGCCAGAGGGCTGCGACAGGGCGACCCACTCTCGCCTATGCTCTTTATTCTAGTGATGGATTCGTTGCATCGCCTGATCAAACTGGCAGCTAGCAGAGGGTTGCTACACCCTATCCTCCCTAGAGCGGCGACACTACGGTGCTCCCTATATGCAGACGATGCTGCCTTATTTGCTAACCAGGATCGCACTGAACTGCATCATATTACCGAAGTCCTAAACCTTTTCGGGAAATGCTCGGGACTCAGAGTCAACCTAAACAAAACAGAAATTTTCCCAATAAGATGTGATGAGACGCTAGTAGCTAAGACATTAAGGGACTTCCTGGGTAAGGTCGGCAAATTTCCGGGAAAATACTTGGGGCTCCCACTTCACACACGTCAGCTAAAAAGAGTGGAGGTGCAACCTTTATTTGACAAAATTGGAGGCCGAATCCCTGGGTGGAAAGGGAAACTTCTGTCTATGGCAGGTAGAGAAACACTGGTCAAAACCGTTCTAACGGCGCAACCGATATATCACCTCACTGTTTTCCCAATGCAAAAATGGCTTTTGCGGCAAATTGATAAGATGAGGAGGAGTTTTATTTGGAAGGGAGAAGAACCGGAAAAGGTGAGTGGGGGGCACTGTCTGGTAAATTGGCCAACGACATGTGCACCGAGAATTTTTGGAGGACTTGGCATTCTTGATCTGGAGCGATTCGCACGAGCGCTGAGGTTACGGTGGCTATGGTTCAGATGGCAACACGTCCAACGACCATGGGCGGGCCTAGCAGTTCCTTGCGACAGCACTGACAGAGACCTGTTCCACGCGTCGACGATAGTTACCGTTGGGAAAGGGGACAAGGCCATGTTCTGGCATTCCAACTGGTTAAATGGGAGAGCTCCCAAGTTTATCGCCCCTGCCCTGTTCCAAAAATCTAAACGGAAGAACATAACTGTGAAGCAGGCCACGACACAGAATAAGTGGATCTCGCAAGTGTACCCTATACAGTCGATGGAAGAGCTCCTTGAGTTCGTCACTTTATAGGAAGAAGTAAACTCGGTCCACTGAGTAGTAGACTCCGAAGACGAGATTAAGTGGAGGTGGACACCCGACGGGCAATACACAGCAAAAAGCGCTTATCAGATACAATTTTTGGGACGCCGCAAAAAGCCACACCTCAACCCAATCTGGAAAGCGTGGGCAGAGCCTAAATGTAGGACCTTCGCTTGGATTCTCCTTCAACACAAAATACTCACCGCTAACAATCTTGCTAAAAGAGGGTGGCCGCATGACCCGATCTGCAAATTATGCAATGCCGCGCTTGAAACACCCACACATTTGTGCCTCGAGTGCCCGTTCACACAAAACATTTGGACACACCTGACAACACAATTGGGAGACATGACTTACAGATACCCCCCCAAGAACCATCAATGGTTGGTGGAAACGCTTGCGTAGGAACTTTGATAAAAAACAGAGATCAAAATTTGACGGGATGTTACTGTATTTTTGGTGGAATATTTGGAAGGAAAGAAACAGAAGAACTTTTCAACATATCGCCAAGGGAGTAGCAGAAGTGGCCTCACTGGTCTATAACGACGTCGAATTCTATCAAGAAACCAAGAAAGCAGCAAGAACGGTGCCTCCAGCTAATCTTGTGTCTACTGGCCAGGGATAGTGTTTTTCTAGTTCCTTTTTCAATAGCGTCTCTCTTCATGTAGTGTTTTTTTTCCTTTTTTGAGTTGGAAGGCTGGCCTTGGGTTTGGGAGCTGTTAGTGCTGCTCCACCGAAACCCGCCTCTTTTCAGTTGTGCTGTTAAAACTTCTTCTAATAAAAATTACGGCAAATCTCTTGCCGTTCCTTTCAAAAAAAAGTTACTGGAATTTCTCAGAAGATGTGTGGAACTTTACAAACACCACAACAGAGGATGTCATTCTAGGAAGCTGTCTGATATGGGAGGACAAGCACCACTGAAGTTTGTTCTACCACCTGAAAAATCAAGACATGGTGCTGATACAATTTATAAACTGGGACTTCACCACAAGTATACCATGAAGATCAACTACAAAGGGCAAGTTATCTGGGTGCTTCAGTTCTACAGTCAAGCAACTGAAGATCCCTGAGGCCTTCTTCAAAAAGGTCATCATATATCCTTTAGTTGCTACCGAGTTCTAAAGCTATTGACGACCATGCTCTGTTAGCTTAGTCAAGTTGTTGCTTCTGTAGAAAACATGCCCTGCCTTTGGATGTTAAGTTGACGAGCCCGTGTAAGGGCCCATTCCAGGCAGTACTTGTATTCGGTTGTACCAAGGAATCAACATCAAATATCAATTATCAAAAGCCGGCATTGCCGTGTTCGTCTTCCTCCCTCGCCGGGGGCGAGTTCTTCTCCTCTGCCGTGCGTCTACGCCACTGGCAAAACCTTCTATCTACCCCTGTCCGATCCTAGGATCGTGACATGCTACTCTGACCAACCTTGCAACACCAACGGACTTCCGCTCGCCCAACCGTGCGCTTCTCCGGCCATGACCAAGCCTTTGATCTCGAGGAAGAGCTCGTATGGTCCGCCCATTGCGACGAGGCTGACGTGCTGAGGCTTCAACGGCACGCTCACCACCTCCTTTTCCTCGTTGATTCTTCGCAGCCGGAGCACACACCGTAGCCTGTAGCCCGACAGAGATCACCATGAGGTCCGCATCGTCCATGAGGGGCGCGTTTGGGAATGTGGGCCGACTCAGTCAGGCTGATGGACCAGGCTGGAGCGGATGGGCCAGGCTCTCCAGATGCAGAAAATGCGTTTGACAATTTTGCAACCCATGATGATGGTTGGGCTGGGCTTACGTTTGGTAAGTTAGTCCAAAGATAGGACCCAGCTAACTACATCTAATTGCCATATAAAGATGGCATTTGGAAGTCTGCACCGCGGTGGGCTATGCTCACCACGCGTGCAAGAAGGGTGCTTCTTACCCCCTTACTGCTGCGGCCAGAAATGAACATTGACACAAAGTTTGAACGAATACAACTTGTTTAACAACTTAACCAGGGAGGTCATCAATTGATAAACACTTAAATTACAAACAAAGTGAATTACAGGCAATTCCGCCAGAAAACTAAGAGATATTCATCAATTGAGCCCATGAAGACGAAGGGAACACCATAGTTTTCTTCATTTGAACTCCAGCAGCAGCAACAAACACATGCATGAAATCAAGGAAACCAAAATGAGTTGTGTATGAAAGAAAAAATCAGTTGTGTAGCATGAAAGCAACACAAACGCATGACTCAGTTATAGATGAATACTTGCCTACGAAATTAGATTTCATGCAGGAGTTAACTTCTTGTGAGGTAGTCAGTGCAGTGCCTCACTACCTCACAAGTCACAACTAGGTGACACCTCGCTGGATCCGCCACATGAGCTGGTTATCATCATCATCGCCATGACAGGACTAAGTGCATGTTGACGGATAAAAGACGTATCTGTCGGTGTTTTAGACCGGCAACCTACTACGGGGAGTACCCGAAGTAGATGATTGTGACTCGCCGAGATCGGTAACTCGAAGGAAGAGACACGTGGCACACAATTTAGACAGGTTCGGGCCGCGAGGTGCGTAATACCCTACGTCCTGTATGCTGCGTAGCTCTGGATTGATAGGGCACGATTACAAGATGGTGCAATAGTGCGCCGTGGGTTGTAGGGGATTGTATGAGATGAGGTGATCGGTCCCTGCCTCGCCTTATATAGTCCGGGAGGCAGGGTTACAAGTCGGAGTAGGGAGAGAGTACTGGTCGAGTACGTTTAGGAGTCCTCTATACAGTGCGGAACACGTACAGATCCCTAACCGAGTACTACTCCTGTGTAGTCCTTGTGCTCCACGCCTTCGAGTGCCGTGCGGCGCAAGCCGGTAGTCCCGTGGGCCCACCGAGTAGTCGGTCCTGGTACCCACCGAGGTAGTGGGCCCAGGGAGGTCCATACGATAAGCCCCCGAGTACTTTGTAGTCGAGAAGGATAGCTTCAAGTAGTCTTGACGGCCTTAACGAGTAGTCCTCAAGCGTCCCTGAGTGCTACAAGTCAAAAGTCCTCAAGGGTAGTCGAAGCATCCCGAGGCTGGAATGTACTCCAGACGATGTTTGAGCAATCTTGAAGTCTTCTCGAGTAGTCCCAAGCGTCCTTGAAATCTGCCTTCGAAGGTCTTCAAGAAATGCCTGTCTTGTCTTGAAGCCGGAGCCGTCATGGAGGTGCGATTTGCAGAACCGCACTCCTCATGGAGTAGCCCCCGAGCCACGAGCCGCGGGCTCTGGCTGAGGGTCCATCTGAAATCTTGGCAAGAAAATCCCG
Source organism: Cenchrus americanus (assembly GCA_947561735.1). Lineage (NCBI taxonomy): Eukaryota > Viridiplantae > Streptophyta > Magnoliopsida > Poales > Poaceae > Cenchrus > Cenchrus americanus. The sequence goes on from OX387240.1 coordinate 67,881,144, forward strand.
AAAAATCCGGAGAGAAAAAACCGAAGGACACGTGGCACGGAGCCCCCGAGCCTTGAGTCGAGTACTTCCTCTCGAATTGAAGGGTCTTCTTGAAGAAATGTGTCCTGAGATGCTCTTGAGGCTAGCCGCTTCCCAGGTAATCGAGTAGAAGTAGCCGAGCCCCCGAGGTGAGGCGCGTCGACTAGTAGAATACGAAGAGTCACGCGCAGCCGCTGACTCAGCCGCACGCAGACTGAACAAGCCACCCGTTGCGGAGCCGATGTGGCTTATAAATAGAAACAAAAACCCTTAGGGTTTTTACCCATTCGAGCCACAGCAATTCCATTTGAATCTTGAAGCAAATCCACTCCCAGCGCGCTCGCTGCCGCCGTAGTAGATCCGAGCGCGCCGCCACCCGAAGCCTTTAGGGTAGCCCCCGAGCGGATGCGAGCGAAAACTCCTTGCACTTGGAGAATGAAGCCGTCGCCGTCCAAGACGTCCAAGGCCGGCGGGAAGAAGAGGGGCCGCGCAGAGGCCACCGCGGCCGCCACCGGAGCGGCCGCCACCGGAGCGGCGCCGCCTGTGTCTCCACCGCACGCTGATCCGAGCCGCGAGTGGAAGAGATCCAAGGTGAAGACGGAGGATCTGCTGACCCTGCTGAACAGTGGGTTCATCAGGAAGAAGGAAGTGGACATGTGGAGATCCGCCGCTGGAGATCCATATCCAATGGAGAAGGCCGAGGACGAGATCCCGATGTTCTCGCGGTTCGTGGAGCGCGGTCCGGCGCTCCCGGCCCGGCCGACTTCTTCAAAGGACCCGCTCGGGTACTACGGCATCGAGTACCTCAACTTGAACCCCAACGGCATCTTCCACACGTCGGTCTTCGTCCACTTCCCCGCGAAGCCTTCCTCGGAATCAAGCCGCACTGGGTGCTCTTCCGGAAGTTCTTCCGCGTCGGGCCGCAGGCCCCCGCCTCCAACCCCAGAGTAGTCGGAGGGGCCGACATCCAGCTAAGGGAGGATGCCGCGGAGCAGTACCTAGCATACAAACTCGTCGACTCCAACACGGACTGGAAGACGAGGTGGTTCTACATCACGAACCACCACCCTGGCCTGCCGAAGCCAAGCGGACGGCAGCCCAGGCATCGTGAGTGGTGGAACACAGAACCCACCATGCAAGAGGGGATCCAGCTCCCGGAGCTGCTAGCCCGCATCAAGGTGCTCAGAGAGGCTGGACTGAGGGCCGAGCATGTGGCCTTCAGTTTCATGAAGCGCAGGATCCAGCCGCTGATGGCGCGGGATACGCTGGGCTTCGAGTACACTGGCGACGACGACTCGTCGCGGATGCCGGGGGCGAGCTGGACGACAACGACATCGTCGAAAGGTTGTCGCGCATCTTCAAGGACATGCCGCCGTACACGGCGTGCCCGGTCGAGGAGTACTCCGCCGCGCGCCCGCCCAAGGAGGTGAGTAGTCGTACTCCCCTCGTCGAGTAGCGAGTACTTGTAGTAGAGTTGCCTGAAATCTTGTATCTTTGCGCAGATGATGTGAAGCGGTTCGTCTCCGAGCCGCAGCCGCCACCGAGCGGGATCGAGATCCCGGCGGGGAGGGGGAAGTCGAAGGAGCGCCGCGAAGTCAATGAAGGCGACGATCCCGTCATCGTGGAGGATTCCTCCGATGACGACGAAGAAGACGAAGAGATGCTTCAAGACCGCTTCCAGCTGCGGTCGAGGTTTAGCCGCCCGGGCTTGCCTCATGTTCCACTTGTTCAAGACCCTCCGGCTAGCCTGGAGGCTAGCCTTGCTGCGCCGCCACGGAAGCCGCGCAACCCCGCCAAGAAGCGGGTGGCGAAGAAGATGAAGGTCTCAGAGACCACGCCTCCGGAGGTAAGGTATCTTGAGCAGAGTAGTCGAGTACCCGTTATTCGAGTACATTGCTGACGAGAAGTCTTCCTTTGTGTGCAGGAGGTGCCGCCAGCGGAGCCCGTCGAAGAGGGCGACGAGGGCGTGTGGGACCCGGTGGGGGAACCGGCTGAAAGCCGAAGTCCAGCCCCCACTGTTGAAGAACTCTTGGTGCAGCTGGAGCGCCAGCCCCCTGCTCCAGCAGAGAGCAGAAGGCCCGTGGCCGCCACCGTTGAAAAGGTGGTGACCTCTGGAGCGGAAGGTGAAGGAGCGCCGGCCGCCGCCGCCGTGGAGGAGGCAGATGGCCGCGAGGCGGAGGAGGAGGCGCCCGCCGAGGGTGGACTGGTTGATATTGCCAGCATCCTCGGTGCTCCGGCCGTGACCATCATCCGGTCGAGCTTGTAAGTACCATGTCCTCACCAGTAGTACTTGCTGCAGTAGTCGATTTTTGTCTGACGACCCTCCGTGAATACTCGCGAAAATCCACAGATCTGAGCTGGGACGGGGATGAGCCCTCATCAGCAGTGGCGGAAGAAATCGCGTCGCCCGTCGAGGAAGCCGTTCCCGATGCCCAAGCCGCGACCGAGCCTCCGGCTACCGAAGCGCCGCTGCCGGAGGCCAGTGTAGTCGAAGGTGAGCATCCTTCTTGAAGCTGTAGAGCTCCAGGATGAGTAGTCGTAGGCACTGACGCCCATGTCGTGTTGTTGACAGGTGCTGAAGGTGGTGACATCCCTGCGGGGGTGCCGATGCAGGAGTTGACACCGAGGCCCCGCAGGCCTGCAGGAGGAGCCCCCGAGCCCGTGGGAGAGGTCGTCGAGAAGTCCGCCGGGGGGGAGGCGGCCACCACGTCGCCAGGGATTGCCCTGGAGGTGGCTATCCGATCCCCTGAGATCCAAGACGCGGAGCCCATCCGCTCTGCGCCGATGACGGAGGCTACCTCGGGTAGCCGCGGCGGGATAGAACTTCTGGCGGACGATCTCGTCGAGCCGGCGACGGTAGCCAAGCACATGGAGGCGATCCGTCAAGCCGAACAATGGATGAAGGTACGTGACCGTAGCCTTAGAGTAGTCAATCCTTTGTCGTTGAGTACTCTTCGTGACTTGAGTTGTCTTGTGCAGGACGTCGCGGAGCGATCCCGCGAGAAGTCGAACCCTTTGCGGAGGTTACGGCGACACCGTGCTCCGAGCCGAGGCCCTGGAGGAGCAGCTCGTGAAGTCACGGAAGCACGCGGCCGCTATGCAGTCGAAGCTCGACGCCGCCTTCGCCAAGTACCACAACGACGTCATGGAGTTGCAGGCGAAGGGCGACGAGTTGGTGCGGAAGAACAAAGGCCTCCGCAACAAGAATAAAGGTATGTCCCTCGACTTGTCGGGTGCTTGTTGGAAGTCGTGAAGCATCTGACCCGCTGTTGCGTTGCTGTGTTGCAGAGCTTGAAGGCCAGGTGGAGCAGCTGAAGGCCTCGGAGGTGGGCATGAAGAACTTCTTCTACCGGGAGCAGGAAGCCCGCCAGGTACTCGAGCTCGACTACAAGGAACTCGCCTTCGAGTGCGAGAAGCACATGGAGCTGCGGATTGCTTCTGACAGGGATCTCGTCAACTGCTACAGATCTTTGCAGAAATTGAACGAGGACTGCGAGGCGTTGAGGGCCCAGTTGAGGGAGTTGGAGGAAGCCGCTCTCCCGATCGCGAGGCTCCTGGTGCCGCACCCGGGTGGCCCCCAGATCGCTCCCCTGGTGGATCGACTTCGTGAAGCACCAAGCCGGCTGGCCGCCTACGTCAAGCATATGGCCAAGTCGATCCCAAGACAGGTCTTGGCCTTCATGAAGTCGTACTTCCCGAAGGCTCCAGTGGAGGTGGTCGCCGGCGGAGTAGCCGCCAACTGCTCCGATGAGCAGTATGCAGAGCTGCTGGAGCAGATGGCTCCCATCACGGAGCAAGTAGCCGAGAAGCTGAACCTCCAGTAGCCCTGTAATAAGTAGCTAGAAGCCATAGTTGTACAGGAAACAATTGTAAAAAATTGTATCAAATATCAATGAAAGAAGTTTTTCTAGCAATGAGTACTCGTAACCGTGATCTCAGAGTGCGGAGCGCCCATCGTGGAGTGAGTGCGAGTAGTAGTACTCGGCTTCAGTAGTCCCGTCGTAGGGAGTAGACAGTAAATAAGTTGATGAACAATCAAACTTTATTACTGAAGAAGTACACCTGGGTGGCCAGGGCCGTAGTTACAAGGTAGTCGCCTGGACCTGGAGGCCGCTTACAGCTAAGTGGCGCTGGAGCGGGTAGCCGCTTACAGCAGGTGATCCGTAGGTAGCCGTGTAGGCTGGATCGTAGATCCGTAAGTAGCCGCGCGGGCTGGATCTTGGGGTGTGGTCTCTTGGTAGACCGCTGCTAGAGTCCTTGACGCTCGTCGCAGCCCAGGGTCCGTAGGTAGCCGCGCGGGCTGGACCCTGGAGGGGAGTAGTCCGGAGACTGGAGCCAGGACCCGGTGGGTCGCTTGCGGCGAGGGGTGCTGATGCAGTCGTGTAGACTTGAACCCCGGAGTAGTCGTGTAGACTAGGCGTAGAATCGACAGAGTTGGTCGACGTTCCACGAGTTGTTGACGTCTTCGCCTTCAAGTGTTTGGAGGCGGTATGAGCCGGCCGGTCACCTTGGCCACGGTGAAGGGGCCTTCCCGTGGGGAGCCGAGCTTGTGAAGTCCTTCCGTGTTCGGGATACGGCGGAGGACGAGATCTCCAACGTTGAAGGAGCGTTCCTTGACGTTGCGATCATGGTAGCGTCGGATACCCTCCGGTACCTTGCCGATTGGACGAGGGCGGCGCGCCGAGCTTCTTCGAGGCTGTCGATGTCAACTCGTCTCCGTCGTCTTCCGAGACGCCTTCGTCGTAGTGCTCCACCGCTGGCGAGTTCCATATGACGTCGGCGGGGAGGATGGCTTCGGAGCCGTAGACCGAGAAGTAGGGGGATTGCCCCGTTGGCTTGGATGGTTGAGTCCGCGGCCCCCGAGTGCATTGGGTAATTCCTTGATCCACTTGCCCCCTTTGGAGTTAGCGGCGTCGTGTAGGCGCTTCTTGAGGGCGTCGAGCACCATCCCATTGGCGCGCTCGACTTGTCCGTTGGCCCGTGGATGGGCGAGCGAGACGTATCGGACGTCGATCCCGCCGTTCTCGCGGTACTCCCCAACCGGTGGTTGTTGAAGTTGGACCCCGGTGTCCGTGATGATGCGGTGGGGTAGCCCATAGCGGTGTACGAGTTCATCCGGGAAGTCGAGTACTCGTCGACCTTGGGGCATGTGACCGGCTTGACCTCGATCCACTTGGTGAACTTGTCGATAGCCACCGGTACCATGTTGAATCCTCCCGGCGTAGTTGGAAGTGGCCCAATCATGTCGAGCCCCCAGCAGGCAAAGGGCCAGGTTGGCGGTATGGTGACTAGCTTGTAGGCTGGGACGTGTTGCTGCTTGGCGAAGTACTGACATCCTTGGCACCTTCTTTCGAGTTCTTCGGCATCGCCCAAGGATGTGGGCCAGTAGAAGGCTCGCCGGAAGGCCTTGCTGACCAGCGTGCGTGAAGACGCGTGGTTGCCGCAGACGCCCTTGTTGATCCCCTCCAAGATGTCCTTGCCTTCTTCACGAGGGACGCACTTCATGAGCACTCCAGAAGATGCGCCCCGCTTGTAAAGCTTGTCTCCGACGAGGACGTAAGACTTGGCGCGGCGGACGAGTTGTTCGGCTACGTTCTTGTCGGAGGGTACCTTCTGCTCGCTGAGGTAGTCGATGAAGGGTTGCCTCCAGTCCACGTCGATCATCATGACCTCCCGCCCGCTGGTGGATGGGCTGGTACAGTGGTCGGTGGCGCCGGCTCCGGGATGGATGGCGCGTGAAGCTCGTGGACGAAGACGCCCGCTGGTACTTGAGCGCGGGTGGATCCAAGCTTCGAGAGGACGTCCGCTGCAACGTTGTTGTCGCGGACGATGTGATGGAACTCGAGACCATAGAATTTGTTCTCGAGCTTGCGGACTTCTAGGCAGTAGGCGTCCATGTTCTCCTTGTTGCGGTCCCAGGATTTGTTGACTTGGTTAATGACCACTGCGGAGTCGCCGTAGACTAGTAGCCGCTTGATGCCCAGTGAAGCCGCGAGGTGGAGCCCGTGTAGGAGAGCTTCGTACTCGGCTTCGTTGTTTGAGACCTTCCAGAAGATGCGGGACGTACTTGAGTTGTTCGCCCGTTGGAGAGATCGGGGAGTACCCTCGCGCTCGCGCCCTCGAGGTTGAGTGATCCGTCAAAGTACATCACCCAATGCTCGGTCGCACGGTGGGAGTAGGTAGGCGGTTCTCCCGCCACTCTGCCATGAAGTCGACTAGTGCTTGCGACTTGATGGCTGTGCGTGGCTTGAAGTCGATGGTGAGGGCGCCGAGCTCGACCGCCCACTTGGAGATTCTCCCAGTGGCGTCTTGGTTCCTCAGGATGTCGCCGAGCGGGTAGTCGGTGACGATGGAGACCGAGTACTCCTGGAAGTAGTGTCGTAGCTTCCGCGAGGTGATGAGTAGAGCGTACGGAGAGCTTCGTACGGCCGGTAGCGAGCCTTGGACTCCGATAGAACCTCGCCGACGAAGTAGACCGGGCGGCCCGGGCCCCGGGTAGGCGTGGCCGTCTTCCCGCCGCTCGACAACGATGGCGATGCGACCACGTGAGTAGTCGCGGCTAGGTAGAGCGAGAGGCGCTCGCCCTTGTGAGGAGCCGTGAGGATTGGCGGTTTTGACGAGAAGTCCTTGAGCCGGGCAAGGGCTTGATCCGCCTTTGGAGTCCACACGAACTTCTCGTGATGCTTGAGTAGTTTGAAGAAGGGGAGGCCCCGTTCTCCTAGCCTCGAGATGAATGCGGTTCGGCGCCGCCATGCACCCCGTCGCCTTCGGACGTCCTTGATGCTCGTGGGATCTTTCATGCCGGTGATGGCGGAGATCTTCTCGGGGGTTGGCTTCAATGCCGCGGCGGGCCGATGATGAAGCCGAGTAGTTTGCCCGAAGGGACGCCGAAGACGCACTTGTTCGGGTTGAGCTTCCGGCGGTACTCGCGTAGCGATGCGAAGGTCTCTTCAAGGTCGTCGATGAGGGTACTAGAGTCCCTGGTTTTGACAACCACGTCATCCACGTAAGCCTCGACGTTCTTGTTGAGTTGCCGCTTGAAGCCGAGCCCGGATGGCCCGTTGATAAGTAGCGCCGGCGTTCTTCAACCCGAATGACATGGTCGTGTAGCAGTACGCACCAAACGGGGTGATGAACGCGGTCTTCTCCTGGTCTTCCTCCTTGATTGCGATCTGGTGATACCGGAGTAGCGATCGAGGAAGCGAGCAGTCGCGGCCCCGCCGTGGAGTCGATGACTTGATCAATCTGCGGCAACCCGAAGGGGTCCTTGGGGCAGTGCTTGTTGAGGTCGGTGTAGTCGACGCACATCCTCCACTCGTTCGAGTTCTTCTTGCGGACGAGGACGGGGTTGGCGAGCCACTCAGGATGGAAGACTTCTCTGATGAAGCCTGCTGCGAGTAGCTTGGCGAGCTCCTTCTTGATGGCGTCCCGTCTGTCGTCGGCGAAACGTCGGAGGTGTTGTCACTTGGGGGTGGCCTTTGGATCGACGTTGAGGCGGTGCTCAATCGGCTCCCCGGGCACTCCGGCATGTCCGTCGGCTTCCACGCGAAGATGTCGCGGTTAGCCCGAAGAAAGCCGATGAGCGCGTCTTCCTATTTGGGGTCGAGGCCGGCCCCGATGGTGGTGGTCTTGCTCGGGGTCGCCCGTTCGAGGTCGACCGTCCTGACGAGTACCTCCTCAGGTGGCTGAGGCTTGTTGGCGCTGTCAGACTTCTCTGGGATGTCGAGTTCGCTCGTGGCGAGCTTCTTCGACGCGGCGTAGACCTCCATCATTGCGTTGGGTACTTGGTTTGTTGAAGCGATCACCACGGCCTCTGTATTGCAGTCGTGGGAGATCTTCAAGTCCCCCTGGAGGGAGAGTACACCGGCTGGACTTGGCATCTTGAGTACCAAGTAGATGTAGTGGGGCACCGCCATGAACTTGGCGATGGCCGGTCTGCCGAGGATGGCGTGGTAAGAGGTCTCGAAGTCCGCGACCTCGAACTTGATGTACTCGGTGCGGTAGTTGTCCCGAGACGCCCCGAAGGTAACTGGCAGTACCACTGAGCCCAGTGGGATAGCCGCGTTGCCTGGGACGATGCCGTAGAAGGGCGTGTTGCTCTTGGTGAGCATGGGGGTGACGTCGAGCTTCATTTTCTTCAAGGTTTTGGTGAAGAGGACGTTGAGCCCGCTTCCACCGTCGATGAGCACCTTGTTGAGTTTGGAGCCCGCCACCGTTGGCTTCAGGACGAGGGGGAACCGTCCTGGTTCGGAGAAGCTGGTCCATTGGTCCGCGCGGGAGAAGGTGATGGGTACCTTCGACCACCTGAGAGGGGTCGGGACCGCTGGCTCAATGGACATCACTTCGCGACGGGTAGCCTTCTGCTCCCGCCAGCTGGGCAGTCTGCCGAAGAGGACGTTGACGGTCTTCTCGGGTTCTTGGAAGTCGTTGTCGTCACCGTCCTTCTTCTTGCCCTTTTGGTCGTGAGGGTGCGGTGGCTCCGGCGTATCCTTGAGTGCATGCCTGAGCTGGTAGCACTGCTCGGTAGTGTGGTTGCCGTTTGGATGCCACGGGCACTTCTCCTTTAGCAGGTCTTTGAACCCGCCAGAGTTCTTCTTCGAGTTCCCCTTCGCAGGGCGCTGGATAGCCGCGACAGTGTTGTCTGGCTTGCGCTTGCGGTTGGGACCCGAGTAGTTGCTGCTGTTGTTGTTGTTGTTGCGGCCGTCTTGGTTTGCATTGCTGCCGCGCCGCCGCCGCCCGGTTCTCGCTTGGACTTGCCGCGGATGGCGTCGTACTTGGCGTTGGCCTTGTCCTCTTCGTCCGCCCAGGACGTGATCATGTCCTTGAGGTGGGGAATGGACCTGGGGCGGCGACGACCGAAGTCCTCGAAGGTGCGGCGATGGTAGAGGCCGTCCTGGAAGAGGTCGATGACCTCCTTGTCGGTGACGTCGACGAAGGTAGCGCGCTTGTCGAAAAAGCGGCGCATGTACTTGCGGAGGGTCTCGCCTTGTTCCTGCTTGATCATGGCAAGGTCCATGCGAGTACCCGAACGGCCCATGGCGCCCGCGAAGTTGCTTGTGAAGCGCTCCTTCGGTGGTCCCACTTGTCGATCGAGTGCTTGTCGAGCGACTCGAGCCATGTGAGTGGTGCTTGGTCCGGACGAAGGGGAAGTAGAGGCATTTGGTGTCGCTGTTGCCGCCGCCGTTCTCGATGGAGAGGGCGTAGCATCGGAGCCACTAGATAGGATCTCGCTTCGCATCGTACTTGGTGATCCCCCAAAGGCTTGAACTTGTCGGGGAGGAGTAGGTTGCGAAGTCGTGGTGAGAAGGCGGGGAAGCCGTCGCCCTCGGCGGACGGTGGTCGACTTCTTCCGCCGTAGCTCCTCGATCTTCGGCGAGCGTCGTACCCGCCGTGTGAGGCGCGGAGGCGTGGCCGTTCGCGTGGCCTCGGCCGCCGCGACCGCCGCCGCCTCCGGCTCTCTCCCCGTTGGCCCCGTGGTTGGGAGCCGCCGCCGTCGCTGCCGCCACCGTCAGGGTCGTTGCCGCCACCACCGGCCGGAGCGCGGTGGGGGACAACCTCTCGGTTGCCTTGGTCCTGCTGTGAAGGTCCGCCGGCGTGGGAGCGGCGACGGTTTGGCTCAGCTGGTATGTCGCCTCGAGTACGGTTGGGGCCAGCGTTGGCGCTGCGACTAGTAGCTTCGTTGTCGCGGGGTTTAGCTGGAGGAGGTTGGCTGACTCTGTTGTCGACCCGCATGAAGTAGGCTTCTTCAGCGAGCTTGGCTATGACCTCTCCAGCGCGTATGCCCTGAGCCTGGCGTGCGATCGTTGTGATCGACATGAGGCATTGCTCAGGAGTGGTGTGGACTCTGCTCTCGACCGCCTCGAGAGCTTCCGCAAGGTTGCGGATGGGGAGGTTGTCTCTGAGCCGCCGGCGTCGTTCGCGCGCGCTTCCTGTTACGTTCGCGTCGAGCGTCCCCGTTGGCGGCGGTCTCGCCTGCGGGTGCATCGCCGGACGGCGGCTCGTCCGCGGAGATGTCCTCCAGGTACTTGTCCTCAGCCGTGCCTGAAGGTCTCGGGGTTTCGCCAGCAGCCATGAAGACTTGGCGATCGGGGGTGCCCAAGCTGGACTCAGAGGGTGCCACCTCAGTTGGCGTGTTTGAGTCAGCCCGGGTCAGTGGCGTTCCCTCCTGGAACGGTAGCGAGTCGATGTAGGCGACGTAGCGTGAGTCTCCCTTTGCCAGGTCAGCGGGCTTGCGGTCGGCCGATGAGGACGTATCTCGCACGGTCGGTGTTGATTTTATAACCAGCCCAGAGGCTGGCCCTGACAAGGGAAGCTCAGTGGAGTCGTCTTCGGACTCGGGCTCCTCAGGGTCCGACCCGAAATCGAACTCGTAGTCCGGGTTCGAGTAGAACTCGGAGAGTGGGTTGGAGTCCGAGACGTGGTCGGGGACGGCGTCGGAGTCCGAGTTGTACTCGGGTGCGGGCTCCTTGCCGGCCCGGCGCGAAACGGGAGCCCCCGTGCGGGCCCGGCTGGAGGTGCGTGAGCCACGCGCGGAGCGCTTGCGTGATGAGGGGGCCGTCTGCGATGGCTGAGCAGCCGGCTCGCATGCGATGGCCCAAGGCGACGTCGGGTTCAAGTTGGAGACGGACTCGAGCTCGAAGTCAGCGTGGTGGTCGAAGAGCGAGATTTCGCCGAACTTGCCGGCGAGTTCGCTTATGACGACTTCGGGAAGCGTCACGAGGCCTGTCTCCGGGTTGGGCTGCATGGTCAGGCGGCGCTGGAAGGAGCCCGCGCCATCAGCAGTGCAGACCCAGGCGCCGAAGACGAAGGTGTCGCCACGGTTGAAGGCGACAGTTGGCTTGAAGTGGACGGAAGCCGTCGAGTTCGCCATGTGATCTTGAGCGAGAGCCCCTGCCTGGCGCGCCAGCTGTCGGTGTTTTAGACCGGCAACCTACTACGGAGAGTACCCGAAGTAGATGATTGTGACTCGCCGAGATCGGTAACTCGAAGGAAGAGACACGTGGCACACAATTTAGACAGGTTCGGGCCGCGAGGTGCGTAATACCCTACGTCCTGTATGCTGCGTAGCTCTGGATTGATAGGGCACGATTACAAGATGGTGCAATAGTGCGCCATGGGTTGTAGGGGATTGTATGAGATGAGGTGATCGGTCCCTGCCTCGCCTTATATAGTCCGGGAGGCAGGGTTATAAGTCGGAGTAGGGAGAGAGTACTGGTCGAGTACGTCTAGGAGTCCTCTATACAGTGCGGAACACGTACAGATCCCTAACCGAGTACTACTCCTGTGTAGTCCTTGTGCTCCACGCCTTCAGGTGCCGTGCAGCGCAAGCCGGGTAGTCCCAGGGGCCCACCGAGTAGTCGGTCCTGGTACCCACCGAGGTAGTGGGCCCAGGGAGGTCCATACGACAGTATCCACCTATAATCCGCAAGCGTACGGACCTACACCTTTTTCACCACGGGATTCCCTAGGTTCCTGTCAATCCGCAGAGCAAATGGATTACAAGCGTTTGATCTACCTCTACTCACTAACTTATCTAAACCCTATCTATAATTAAATTAGAAAACGACTACACTACACTAGATAGAACGATTAATCTATCAAGGTAGAAGACACTCGCCCATAGGTCTACGAAACTCGAACATGCAACCGCTTAAAGACATGAAAACCGATCTAATCTATCAGGGGTTTTGACCACGGTTTCGCCCTTTCCCTCCCCCCGTACTGTCACTACGCGGAGATATTCGTGACTAGACCTATGATGGACACGGCATATTGAATGGATCCAAGGGAACATTGGGCCCATACTCCCTTTACGGCATGTTAGCTAACCTTAATCATGAAAGCATATTCAACACAATATGATATATAGATGTTCCAACAAAGTAACGATTACATCTCAAGATCGATTACAACCCATGAACGAATAAGAAGATTACCCCCATCAAGGTGCTAGACATGGCACCGTTGATCATGGTGACGCTTTCGACGGTGTCTTCCCTCTTCTCCACTTGTGGGTGCTTCCTTTGAGATGGGCGATCCTCCTCCGGAGATCTCCCTCCTCTCTCTCTAGCTTGTGGATGGCCTCTCGGTGCGAATGGCTCTCTCCAATGCGAATGGCGGCGCCTCCAGGGACTTAGGGTTGAAAATCCTTCGGGAGCAAGGAAAGGGGGGCCGAACCGACCCCGGAACTGGGCCAGGTCGGCCGGCTTGGGCCGACCGGCCCAGGCCCATCCCGGCCTGGTTCGACCGCCCCTTCGCTCTTGTGGGTCCTCATGCATTTATGCACTTTGCCCCCTCCACTTGCACCATTTTGACGATGTCATCCTCGCGTCCAAGATGGAGGTTCTCTGTGCATGAAGTCCGGTCTTTTACACTTCAATCATTGGGGATGTTCCTTTGTAACAGTTCGGTCCTCGCCGCCATTGGAAGTGATTTCATCAAGCTCATGAACACGAACAAGACTCCATAATTGCTCCTTTGAACTTATTGTGAATCCGTCCTTTATGTCCATGTTTTCCAACATAAACACAACACTTCCAAATGCATGCACAAATATGAACTTGTTATATTATTAGTGTGCCTAGTGGCGGGTTAGTTCCTGTCACACCCGATTTTACAAGGAAAACCGAATGCATCTCACGTGTGCGCCAGGATCATTTTACACACACATGATAGACAAAACGAGAGTAATACCATTGCAGTAATAAATCGTTCAAGAGTTAAACCAGTACGATATCCATTATTACATCCAGAGAGGTGGACTCGAAGGTCCGAACACAACGGTAACTAAGCGACGAGCGACTCCATCTTTGACTTCCACGGGCATGATGAGCGGGGGATCCGCATGCCCTAGAACTCCTCGTAGTCACTCCGGTACTCGTCCTCGCCTCCGACGTTCTCCTGCGAACGGCGGTAAGCAAGGATGAGCACACTTACTGTTGGTGCTCAGCAAGTGGGGGAAACAATGCAAGGCTATCAAGGATAGGCTATGGTTCACTGTGGTAAGCATTTTATAAGTTGGTCAAGTTTTATTAGCAAGCACCTAATTACTAGGTGTAAGTGTATACCAACCCACTTAACCTTAAAAGAAACCTCAAACCAAACCACAAACCCATGATTTGCATTAATCTTCAAGTTTATTAATCATGTGAGGGTCCAAGCCGCTCATGACCGTGAGCACGGCTGATCGATCAGTATTACACTCTGCAGAGGTTGTACACTTTACCCACAGTTTGTGTTCCCCATATTGCCCGGGTTAGCTAGACCCTTAAACACTTCCAAGGTGAGTGGCTAGAGTCCACTACGAAGCCTTTACAAAGGAAAGAAGAGAAACCAATAGCCCGCAACAGTTACAACAGCGGAGCGAACCATAACCCTCCCTAATGGTCAGCACCTTAGCCAAGGCTGCTACCCCAAAAGAACCGGGCTATACCCCTTCAACTCCGGCCCCCTGTGCCCCTCTCGGAAAAGAGCTATCAGCTAACCCACTCTCCTAATTAATCGGCTAAGCCAGAACCATGTGGACTGTGGTTGTACTGTTATCTTGGGTGGTTCTCCATGTTCCGATTATAAATCAAGTTATCTTGTTTTAAGCACAAAGTTCATTAATTAAACGAAACTGAGATGTATAACATAAACAGAGCATAACCAAACTCATGTAAAGCAAACTAAGCATTTATCTACCCCAAGCATTTGTTTAAACATGGTTGATCAAGGTAAAGTGGTAAAGTATCTAGTCAAGTCCTTAACTAGGTGTTTGCCCATCAGGTTTATGCATAGCAACAGGAATAATAAATATTGTTTAGCATGCAGTGACATAGGTTCAAAAAGATTATGCAGAGGGGAAAGCCACTTGCCTTCCTCTACAAGGCGGGTGAAATCTTCCTCGAAGACAGGCTCTTCCTGATCACCTCCGACAGGGAGCTCAGACGAAATAGGCACGATATCTACGAGTCAAACATGAACAACAAACAATAAATAAAACAGTACACCAAACAGTAATAAAACTGGTAAATTTACTGTTTAAAAGATTCTATTCGTCGAGACGATCATTTCGGTATATAGAATGCTAAAAACGGAGTTAAAATGAGAAAGATATGATTAAAACAGTTTACAGGGACCTATCTGCAAGAAAACTAAGTTTACAGGGCTTTTTATAAATAAAAACACGGCTAAAACATAATTATGAAATAAAACAGAGGGGTCTAATTGCTAAAAGGATGAAAAAGGACCTATAATAAAGAAAACTAGGCTGGCCAGGGGCTAAAACATAAAACTCAGGACCTAACTGTAAAGATTCTCAAAGGTGGAAGGACCGGCTTGCAAAGGTTTAAAAGATCAGGGGCTCTTAAACAAAACAGCCAGCTCAGCACCGTGGATCTCAGATCCAACGGTCACGGGTGCACGCGTGCACCGTGGACCGCGCCGTGCACCCGGCGCATGGGTCCACGGTGGACCGCCCCACTTAAATGAAGGGGTATGTGATCTGGGCCGTCCGCGCATGATCCGACGGCCCTGGACGTGCGCGAGCGGGCGCGACGGCGAGCACGCGCGGAGTGCGGCGGCGCGCGGCGGGGGCTCGCCGGCGCTAGCCCCGGATGGCGCTCCCGACCATCACTTTGACCACGGGTTGGGGCAACACGCAGCGCGGGCGCTTGCGCATGTGACCAAAGGGTCAGGGGGGCGATCGGGCCTCACCGGCGGCCGGCACCGTAAGGGGGCGGCGCGGCTACTCCGACGAGCTCGGGGAGACGATGCTGTGCGCGAAATAAAGGGGAATTGGGCGGGGGTTTTTTGCTCTCTGCGTGCAGAGGAAGAAGGCGGGCTCACGGGCGGAGAGGAGGCGGCAGCGAAGGGGCTCGACGATGGCGGCGGCTCGGGCGGCGCTCGGTGAGCTCGGGGCGCGGCTGCCACGGGCGTCGGGGACAAGGACCTGTGACAGCACGTGCTCGTTAAGCTCTTGGCAAACCCAAAAATCAAAGAGAACGGCGGGGGAAACCAATCCTTCACCGGCGACGACGGATCGACGACGGCGGCGGGAATCCGAGGCGGCGGCGCAGAGAAATTGGAGCTCACGTGCATGTGTTGGTGTGTTGCAGAGGCAAAGGGAGGCGCAGGGGCTTGTGTGCAAGCTTAAATAGGGCGCGCGGGCGGCGGGCGAAGCGGGGAGAGGACGGGGGTGGCGGCGGCTTGCCATTGATGGCCGCGGCCATCACGGCTAGGGTTTAAGGATGGGAAGTAACGGTCCCAATTGATCACGGGGGGTTTGATTGCCTTAATTGGGCGCGGGGAGGGGAAAGGAAGGTGGGGGAGGCGGCCGGGCGCGGCGGGGATTGCGCGGCGGCGCGGGTCGGGTGCGGCGGTGAGAGGAAGAAGAAAGGAAAGGGGGGGAGGGAGGTCGACGGGGGCGGGCCCCGGATGTCGGCGCGCGGGGGAAAAAGAAAAGGGGAAGAGGAGAGGTGGGCCGGCGCGGGGAGGCTTGACGGGCCGCTTGGGCCGTCTGGGCTGAAAGGGAGCCGACGATGTTTTCTCTTTTTTTTTCTTTTTCAAACTTCATTTTCAAACCATTTTTCATTTCAAATTCAAATCAAACTTTTTCAAACTTTTTCTCAAGAATTTTATAAACTTTTTAGAAACCACACAAGCAACCAAAAACCATGCAAGCCAACTGATGATGCACAAACACTTGTTGTCTCTAAGTTTATTAAATTATATTTAATATTTTAGAGCTCAATTTAAATAGCAATTTAAATTCTTTAAATCCTTAAGACTAATTTAAGTTGCTAAGTGATTTTAGTGATGGAATTTTAGGGTGTCACAAATCCTACCCCCTTAAAGAGAATCTCGTCCCGAGATTCAGAAGATTTAGAGAACAGCTGAGGAAAGTCTTCCTTAAGTTCGTCCTCTCTTTCCCAAGTTGCCTCTTCCTCAGTTGGATGACTCCACTGTACTTTACACATTCTGATGATCTTACTCCTGGTAACTCTTTCTGATACATCCAAGATCTTAACAGGGTATTCTTTGTATGTCAGGTCATTTTCCATTTGAATATCTTCTAACTGTACCGGTTCTATCCTAACCTCACTTGTACATTTCTTCAGTTGTGATACATGGAACACATCATGGACTCCCGACAACTGTGCTGGCAATTCCAACTGGTATGCTACTTCTCCTTTCCGTTCCAGAATCTTAAAAGGTCTGATAAATCGAGGTGATAACTTCCCTCTAAAATTAAACCTTCGCAATCCCCGAATAGGTGACACTCTGAGGTATGCATAATCACCGACTTCCAAAATCACCTCTCTTCGTCGAGGATCAGCATAACTCTTCGTCGTGATTGTCTTTGCTTTAAGATTCTCCCTTATGATTTCAACTTGTTTTTTCGCTTCTCGTATTGTTGTCTGGTCCAAAGAGTTGTCTTTCACCAGTCTGGTTCCAAAACAACGGTGTTCTACACTTCCTTCCATACAGAGCCTCAAAAGGTGCCATTTTGATGCTGGACTGATAGCTGTTGTTATAAGCAAACTCTGCGTAGGGCAAACTCTTATCCCAACTACCACTGTTCTTCAAAAAAAGCTCTCAACATATCCTCAAGTATCTGATTTGTTCTCTCCGTCTGCCCATCTGTCTGAGGATGGTATGCTGAGCTGAAGTTTAACTTTGTATCCATCGATTCATGCAACTTCTGCCAAAACCGTGAAGTGAACTGTGTGCCTCGATCTGACACTATCTTCTTCGGTACCCCGTGCAAACACACTATCCTTGAATTATACAACTCAGCTAGCTTCACTCCTGTATAGGTCGTCTTCACTGGGATAAAGTGCGCTACCTTAGTTAATCTATCCACAATAACCCAAATAGAGTCATACCCATCACGAGTACGAGGTAATCCCACTATGAAATCCATACCGATTTCCTCCCATTTCCACTCAGGTACCTTCAGAGGCTGAAGCAATCCTGCTGGCCTTTGATACTCAGCCTTCACTCTTTGACACACATCACACAAAGCTACATGAGCTGCTACATCTTTCTTCATCCCATACCACCAGTATCTCTGCTTCAAATCCTGATACATCTTGGTACTTCCAGGGTGTATAGAGTAAGCTGAATCGTGTGCTTCCTTCAAGATAGCTTCTCTCAACTCCTTGATCTCAGGTACACAGATTCTGTTCTTAAACCACACTGTTCCTTGCTCATCTTCTCTGAATTTCGGAACTTTTCCCAACTTAATCAACCTCCTGTATTATGCAATCTTGTCATCAGTCAACTGTCCTTTCCTGAAATCCTGCTCAAGTGTCGACTCAATTTCTAATGTCAAAGTCTCACTCGAAGCAACCATTCCCAAGTTAAGCTGTGCCATCTCCCAACATAGTTCCTGAGGTAACAGGTGTCCTATCAGCATGCTAGTCTGTCCCTTCCGACTCAAAGCATCTGCCACAACATTTGCTTTCCCTGGATGGTACTGGATATCCAAATCATAATCCTTGATTAACTCCAACCACCTTCTTTGCCTCAATATCAAATCCTTCTGAGTAAAGATATACTTCAGACTCTTATGGTCAGTAAAGATCTTGCACTTGTTTCCAATCATGTAATGTCTCCAAATCTTCAATGCGTGAACAACCGCAGCTAACTCAAGATCATGAGTAGGGTAGTTCTGCTCATGTTTCCTCAACTGTCTTGAAGCATAAGCTACTACCTTTCCTTCTTGCATTAACACACATCCCAAACCTTGCCGAGAGGCATCACGGTATACATCAAACCCTTTGTGTATGTACGGCATGATCAACACGAGTCTTGTGGTCGGCCTCTTCTTCAATTCCTCAAAGCTAGCTCGACACTTCTCATCCCACTTGAATTCTCTTCCTTTCTCGAGCGAGTGGTAAGTGGCTTCACTATCTTAGAAAATCCTTCAATGAACCTCCGATAGTATCCCGCAAGTCCAAGGAAGCTTCGATCTCCGGCACATTCTTAGGCGGACTCCGAGTTCAATACATCCCGAACCTTGCTTGGATCAAGCGCAATTCCTCCATCTGTGATGATGTGTCCGAGAAAAGAGACCTCCTTCAACCAGAAAGCACACTTGCTGAACTTGGCATACAGCTGATGTTCCCGTAGCTTCTGTAACACAAGCCTCAGATGTTCTTCATGTTCTTCCTCACTCCGAGAGAATACCAATATGTCATCGATGAATACCACAACGAACTTATCCAGATACTCCATGAATACCTTGTTCATCAAATACAATAAGTATGCTGGTGCATTGGTCAAACCAAAGGACATCACAGTGAACTCATACAACCCGTATCTAGATGTGAATGCTGTCTTTGGTATATCCTCCACACGGATTTTTAACTGGTGATAACCTGATCTAAGATCTATCTTAGAGAAGGCCTTAGCTCCTCTCATCGATCAAACAAATCCTCAATCCGAGGTAAAGGGTATTTATTCTTGATAGTAACCTCATTAAGTGATCGATAGTCTATACACAACCTCCTAGATCCATCCTTTTTATCAACGAAGAGTGTGGGGCTCCCCATGGTGATGAACTAGGACGGATAAACCCTTTACTAAGTAGTTCTTCGATTTGTTTCTTTAATTCAGCTAGATCTTTAACATCCATTCTATATGGTCTTTTAGATATGGGAGCGTACCGGGTATAAGTTCAATACTAAATTCAATGTCACGATCGGGTGGCATACACTGGCAAATCCTCCGGAAACACATCGGGGAATTCATTCACTACCCTTATATCCTCCAAGGCCTTGCCTTCAACGAGTTCACAACTCCTTTCTTTGGATGAAGGTGCACTCACATATTCTACTCTCTCCCCTTGAGGACCGGTTAACGATGCGACCTCTTCCGACACTGAATAACTCCATCACAACTTCTTAACCAATCCATACCAAGAATAACATCTATTCCCCATGATTTTAGAACTACCAGATTAGCAAGAAAGTCTACCCCCATGATATTAATCTTTACTTGTGGGCATATATGACCAGTTTTCATTTCTCCCCCAGGAGTGCTAACTATTAGTGGGTTCTTCATTGAGCTCATAGATAAGTTATATTTTGCCACAAATTGATCAGTTATGAATGAATGTGATGCTCCTGAATCAAATAATACGATAGCAGGTACAGAGTTGACAAAAAACGTACCCAATACCACGCGGCGTCATTCGAGCTTGCTCCCGCGATACATGATTAACTCGGCCACGCACATGACTCTGTTTGGCCTCTCTTCTTTGGGTGTACGTGGAGTACGAGCCTGCGAAGATGGCTGCCCGATCTGTTTCCATTGTCTCTGCGGAGTTTGCATCACCCTCTTGGGACAATTGTTAGCATAATGCCCCATCTCTCCACACTTGAAGCATCCACCAGGCTGAACAGGATTAGTGTTTTTGACAGGTGCCCCAGAGTTATTGCTAGGACGACTCAGCTGAGGGGTAGGAGCTCTGGGTGTCTGAGGATTGAAGCGTTGTGGCTGAAACGAGCGGCCGCATTTGCATGTTCTGTGGGTACCTCCCACCTTGACCACCTGGACGATATGGAGTCAGGCTCTGCTGAGAACTATAACGGGGACGGGTGTTGCTACTAGACTGTCCATGAGACTGAAACTTGCATTTCTGTTCACCCATCTCCTTTCTCTTGCTTTCCGGCCCAATAGCTTTGTTCACCGGCGTACGAAAGTGCGGGAAGATGTGACTGCGAGTTGATAGTTTAAAGGACCAATCAAGCCATCCGGGAACCTTTCCCGCCTCTTTGGATCGGTGTTGACTTCATCGGGTGCATAGCGTGACAAGTGAGTGAACTTGTCCGGATACTCGATCAACGACATATTGCCTTGCCTCGGTGACAAGAACTCCCTCTGCGCTTAAGCTTGAGAACCCCTGAAGGAATGTGGTAAGTACGGAAGTTGTCACGGAACTCCTGCCAAGTAATGTTCTGCCTGTTGGGATGAGCAGTTGAGTACGCATCCCACCAGTCTGCGGCCTGCCCCACAAGCCTTCCAGCAGCATACAGGACCATCTCTCTGTCAGTGCATTGCACGATCTCCAGCTTCTTAGTGATAGTTTTCAGCCAGTCGTCAGCATCCAGTGGATCAGACGAGTGGGAAAACGTAGGAGGATGGTGGCTCATGAACTCCTTGTGCCTGTCTCTTGGTGGCGGGGGTGGCGGAGGGATCGGCTATGGTGGCTGGTTCTGTTGAGCTTGCATCTGTTGCATAGTGTTGGTAAGATTCTGAATCAGTTGCATCTGCGCTGCCAGAAACTGCTGCATGTTTGGGTCCATTGCTTGGTTGATCGGTGGGGGTGGTGCTGGGTTTTGTTGATTTGCGATATGTGCCCGGATCACAGGCGGCACGTCTTGACCTCCTCCGGACCTGGTGTTTACCATCTGACCATTAGAAAAATCATATCTCAGATAATTGTACTTGAATCATTGCATAAGAGGATAACTCAAAATAAAATAACAGCACATTCTTCAGTTAAGACAGATTCTGTTGACCTCAAAGAATTATGTATAACTTTCTGTGTAATTATCCAATGACCACGAATTTTTACCAGATTATGATGTATAAAATTATGGAACTATCCCAACTGGAATCACCTCATTTGGACATCTATAACTCGAGATAAAATTCAAACAGTACAGCTTTATCAGCAGAAATTTACAGATTCTGACGTGTTCATTACTTCATGCATAATTCCAAGAATATGTATTGTATACCATTGAATTTTTGACAGAAATTCATCCTCTAAATTTGTGAACTAACCCAACTGGTTTCATGTCATTTTGAGTTCTGTAGCTTGAGTTATAAACAAAACATTACTGGTATGTCATATGACTGCGAAAACAGATTCGATCCAACCAAACTTGCATAAGAGATTAAGCAATGACAACCGATAAAACCCAAACCATCCTTTAATTAACTTAACAATTCAGATTGCATAGTGGCCATCACTCCACCATACAATTCACAATCAAGCAAAGATCCAACTCAAACATGTTTGCAAACAGCATTCATTATTACAAGCAATTACGTTCACGCAGGAACGATCTAACGAAAGGTAAATGATAAGGGCGAGTATCCTAGGATCCTAGCCAAGACGAGTAGTAGCTTCATCGGAGCCGTAACGGAGCCTCTTGCGCGGAGGGGAAGCTGTGGTCTGATATGGCATAACTTCTTGAGGAAGTCGCTGTCCTGCCAGTTGTGCTTCCAGACGTGCTATCTTCACCTGAGCAGCCTGCAACTCTTCATGATACTTGTTCATCTCAGTAGTTGCTCCCTCCAGATCTGTGTTCAGAGCAGCAGTCACCCGTGCCAAGATGTCGATGCGATCATTGCCTCCTGCTGGCACCACAGTCACTTCTGTGCCACTTGCACGACGAGGCACATGGCGATACTCCGATTGGAACAACTGCACCCGATTTGCATTGCAGATCGACCAGAGTGCCCTCCTTGCTGCATCATTTACCGCAGCATCATCCGTGGAGAACTGAGCTGTGCTATGGTGAGATGAGCGATACCTCCATCCTTCTGTATCATTCAGAGGCTTCCTGATGTAGACTCTGCAGGTGTAGTAGTCTCTCATTCCTGGCTCGCTAAAGTGCTTAGTCACATAGAGAGGCCTTATGGTATATCCCAGGTACCGCAGAACGTCCCACAGAAGAATGCAGAACTGTCCATTCTCAGCTTCAGTAGAATGTTTGTGGTATTCTGCTCCGTGATAGCGGGGATTTTCTTCCTCATCTTCCTCTGGGTTGCCAACAGCATTTTCACCATCATCCTCACCCACACTGTCATCACTAGAGTCATCTGGGTCACCTCCTTAACCATCAGGCACTGGATCAACATGTGCAGGGGGTACTTCCTCATTGGCCACAGGCGCCGGTGGAATCACAATGTCCCCACCGGCGTCTGCCTCTAGCATGGTGCCATCGTACAGCTGTGGCTGTTCCAATGGTTCATCTGGCTCCTCCTCCTCCATCTCAACCTCTTCAGGATCCTCCTCTTCTGGTTCCGGCTGGACCTCTTCTGGGTCTTCCTCCACCTCAACCTCTGGCTGGAACTCCTCCTCAACATCCTCAAGACGATGGCGAGGGGCCAGCTATCCAGAAGGAAAGCGCCCACCAGTGCTCTTGCGAGGGGTCATGTAGGTTCTGGCCATCTGTCAAAGCAAAACTGATCTCAGAGTACAGAATAAATCAAAATGACAGTTTAAAATGATAAACAAAATTAAATTAGATTTTTAATGCGTAAATAAGATGATTTGAAGCATGGTAAGGTTATCTAGATCATGAATCCTTAATTTCGTCCATTTCTAACTAAGGCTGCGACCTACAGTCATCACGGCTCTGGTACCACTTTGTCACACCCGATTTTACAAGGAAAACTGAATGCATCTCACGTGTGTGCCAGGATCATTTTACACACACATGATAGACAAAACGAGAGTAATACCATTGCAGTAATAAATCGTTCAAGAGTTAAACCAATACGATATCCATTATTACATCCGGAGAGGTGGACTCGAAGGTCCGAACACAACGGTAACTAAGCGACGAGCGACTCCATCTTTGACTTCCACGGGCATGATGAGCCGGGGGATCCGCATGCCCTAGAACTCCTCGTAGTCACTCCGGTACTCGTCCTCGCCTCCGACGTTCTCCTGCGAACGGCGGTAAGCAAGGGTGAGCACACTTATGGTTGGTGCTCGGCAAGTGGGGGAAACAATGCAAGGCTATCAAGGATAGGCTATGGTTCACGAGCGGTAAGCATTTTATAAGTTGGTCAAGTTTTATTAGCAAGCACCTAATTACTAGGTGTAAGTGTATACCAACCCACTTAACCTTAAAAGAAACCTCAAACCAAACCACAAACCCATGATTTGCATTAATCTTCAAGTTTATTAATCATGTGAGGGTCCAAGCCGCTCATGACCGTGAGCACGGGCGATCGATCGGTTTTACACTGCGAGAGGTTGTACACTTTACCCACAGTTTGTGTTCCCCATATTGCCCGGGTTAGCTAGACCCTTAAACACTTCCAAGGTGAGTGGCTAGAGTCCACTACGAAGCCTTTACAAAGGAAAGAAGAGAAACCAATAGCCCGCAACAGTTACAACAGCGGAGCGAACCATAACCCTCCCTAATGGTCAGCACCTTAGCCAAGGCTGCTACCCCAAAAGAACCGGGCTATACCCCTTCAACTCCGGCCCCCTGTGCCCCTCTCGGAAAAGAGCTATCAGCTAACCCACTCTCCTAATTAATCAGCTAAGCCAGAGCCATGTGGACTGTGGTTGTCTCGTTATCTTGGGTGGTTCTCCATGTTCCGATTATAAATCAAGTTATCTTGTTTTAAGCACAAAGTTCATTAATTAAACGAAAGCGAGATGTATAACATAAACGAGCATAACCGAGACTCATGTAAAGCAAACTAAGCATTTATCTACCCCAAGCATTTGTTTAAACATGGTTGATCAAGGTAAAGTGGTAAAGTATCTAGTCAAGTCCTTAACTAGGTGTTTGCCCATCAGGTTTATGCATAGCAACAGGAATAATAAACATTGTTTAGCATGCAGTGACATAGGTTCAAAAAGATTATGCAGAGGAGGAAAGCCACTTGCCTTCCTCTACAAGCTGGGTGAAATCTTCCTCGAAGACAGGCTCTTCCTGATCACCTCCGACAGGGAGCTCAGATGAAATAGGCACGATATCTACGAGTCAAACATGAACAACAAACAATAACTAAAACAGTACACCAAACAGTAATAAAACTGGTAAATTTACTGTTTAAAAGATTCTATTCGTCGAGACGATCATTTCGGTATATAGAACGCTAAAAACGGAGTTAAAATGAGAAAGATATGATTAAAACAGTTTACAGGGACCTATCTGCAAGAAAACTAAGTTTACAGGGCTTTTTATAAATAAAAACAGGGCTAAAACATAATTATAAAATAAAACAGAGGGGTCTAATTGCTAAAAGGATGAAAAAGGACCTATAATAAAGAAAACTAGGCTGGCCAGGGGCTAAAACATAAAACTCAGGACCTAACTGTAAAGATTCTGAAAGGTGGAAGGACCGACTTGCAAAGGTTTAAAAGATCAGGGGCTCTTAAACAAAACAGCCAGCTCAGCGCCGTGGATCTCAGATCCAACGGTCACGGGTGCACGCGTGCACCGTGGTCCGTGCCGTGCACCCGGCGCACGGGTCCACGGTGGACCGCCCCACTTAAACGAAGGGGTATGTGATCTGGGCCGTCCGCGCATGATCCGACGGCCACGGACGTGCGCGAGCGGGCGCGACGGCGAGCACGCCGGAGTGCGGCGGCGCGCGGCGGGGGGCTCGCCGGCGCTAGCCACGGATGGCGCTCCCGGCCATCACTTTGACCACGGGTTGGGGCAACACGCGGCGCGGCGCGCACGTGACCAAAGGGTCGGGGGGCGATCGGGCCTCACCGGCGGCCGGCCGGCACCGTTAGGGGGCGGCGCGGCGCTACGGCGAGCTCGGGGAGACGATGCTGTGCGTGAAATAAAGGGGAATTGGGCGGGGGTTTTTTGCTCTCCGCGTGCAGAGGAAGAAGGCGGGCTCACGGGCGGAGAGGAGGCGGCAGCGAAGGGGCTCGACGATGGCGGCGGCTCGGGCGGCGCTCCGGTGAGCTCGGAGCGCGGCTGCCACGGGCGTCGGGGACAAGGACCTGCGACAGCACGTGCTCGTTAAGCTCTTGGCAAACCCAAAAATCAAAGAGAATGGCGGGGGAACCAATCCTTCATCGGCGGCGAAGGATCGACGGCGGCGGCAGGAATCCGAGGCGGCGGCTCAGAGAAATTGGAGCTCACGTGCGTGTGTTGGTGTGTTGCAGAGGCAAAGGGAGGCGCAGGGGCTTGTGTGCAAGCTTAAATAGGGCGCAGAGCAGCAGGCGAAGCGGGGAGAGGACGGGGTGGCCGGCGGCTTGCCATTGATGGCCGCGGCCATCACGGCTAGGGTTTAAGGATGGGAAGTAACGGTTCCAATTGATCACGGGGGGTTTGATTGCCTTAATTGGCTGCGGGGAGGGGAAAGGAAGGTGGGGAGGCGGCCGGGCGCGGCAGGGATTGCTCGGCGGCGCCGGGTCGGGTGCGGCAGCGAGAGGAAGAAGAAAGGAAAGGGGGGAAGGGAGGCTGACAGGCGGGCCCCGGATGTCAGCGCCGCGGGGGAAAAAGAAAAGGGGAAGAGGAGAGGTGGGCCGGCGCGGGGAGGCTTGACGGGCCGCTTGGGCCGTCTGGGCTGAAAGGGAGCCGGCGATGTTTTCTCTTTTTTTTTCTTTTTCTTTTTCAAACTTCATTTTCAAACCATTTTTCGTTTCAAATGCAAATCAAACTTTTTCTCAAGAATTTTATAAACTTTTTAGAAACCACACAAGCAACCAAAAACCATGCAAGCCAACTGATGATGCACAAACACTTGTTGTCTCTAAGTTTATTAAATTATATTTAATATTTTAGAGCTCAATTTAAATAGCAATTTAAATTCTTTAAATCCTTAAGACTAATTTAAGTTGCTAAGTGATTTTAGTGATGGAATTTTAGGGTGTCACACTTCCATAATCAAATCCAAACCAAAGTGTAATGAACATGTTTGGTGTACCAAAATACACCGTCAACATCTCCCCCACGCTTAGATCTTGCTCGTCCTCTAGCAAGTACTCGTAAAAGAACTTCGTCCAAGGCGTTGTAATCGTGCTCTGTTAATTCTTTCTTCACAAGTTAGTCAATCTTTTATCTTTAATACATAAACATAAAGCAATGGTCATCATACATAAACATGGGCGTTTAGAATCTTTACCTCATCAAGATTTATCCCACAACTCAAACTCTTCACTCGAGGACTTCAATTTCAGCCATGCTTACTTCTTTGATTCCATTGGAGGGTTTTTACGATTTTCAAAAATAAAATTCTTGCAACAAGTGTTAGACAAATACCTTTCTCAAAGCTCTCACATGTCGCTCATATAAAGTGGCTATCCTAAACAACTTTTATAAAACTCTCACCTCCCATAAGTCTCTCATATAACATGTAAAGTGGAGCTATAGGTATGGCTAGCACAATCAGTACAAGTATTGTCAAACTAAGAACTTCCTCTAATGGTTATTTACCTTTCAAAGCCAATGACCATGAGAATTAACCATATGTGGGGATATCAAGGATGAGAAGATATAGAATGGTGGACATGTGCAAGGGCAAAAAGAAATATGACTACGAGGCACCAATGACGTCCTCGTTGTCGGATTGCACATGGTTGGAAAAAGAGTGAAAGTTTCATCTCTCAACAATGTGACATTCTT
Organism: Cenchrus americanus; assembly: GCA_947561735.1. Classification (NCBI taxonomy): domain Eukaryota; kingdom Viridiplantae; phylum Streptophyta; class Magnoliopsida; order Poales; family Poaceae; genus Cenchrus; species Cenchrus americanus. The sequence continues at coordinate 67,907,495 of OX387240.1, forward strand.
CCTTGCACTTTATTCATCTTTCACTTGAGTCATCCACTTCATATCTTCCTTGCCATTCCTCTTTGTTTCTTTTCTTTTTTTTCCTTTCATTCTCTCATACACATATTTTTCTCTTCACTTTTCTATTTTCCTTTTCTTTCTTTTCCATACACACATTTTTCTCTTTACTTTTCCCTCTCTTGACATCTTTACCTCTCTTTTCAAAGCTCTCAACTCCTCTCTTTCTTGCATGAACACAATCTGAATTTTAAAGTAAAACCATGCTAGAGACGAGACGAAACTTCGAGAGTAGGTTGCGTTCAAGGAATACGATGTACAAAAGAGATATAATGGTGTGGGTATGGAATTCGGCGATGCACGGGACTTCCGTTGTGAAAGTCACGTTACCGAATGCATGACGAGGCTAGCAATAAAAGATAAGCACAAGGACATGATCATTACTTGAAATTGAAACTTCCAAGAGAGAAGGATCCTAGCCCAACTCATTGTGCTAATCACACTTATGGTGGAGCAAAATTTAATTAGGCTTTGTATAGGATTTTTTTACTCTCTCAACTTGGAAAAAAAGAATTTGCTAAACTTTATTACAAAGGTTTCTAATAATTTTCAGAATTGAATTCCTCCAATATTTAGCATCGAACGTAGCACAACCAAAATATAAAGCTCAAGATCGAAGCATGGTATGGGTACTTTTAGAGGTAGCAATTCCACTAAGCACCACGGTAAACATTTCAAACCAAACACTTATGTTCATATATCAAAAATTAAAGATGAACAACGAGTAAAGCAAGAAAAGCATCACAAGAGACAAATTTAAATGACTCTTTTTATTTGATTTTCTTTGACGCAAACACTAGATTAAAGACAATTCAAACTTGCAAAAATTTAAAGCACACTCCTAAACTTAAGACTAAAAGACTCTCACACTCTCACAAAAACTAAACCGAACCAAAACTAAACTTGAAGCAAAAGGCTAGCTTGCTAGCTCTCCCCCACGCTAAAATCATACGACGTCCTCGTTGTATCTTACAAAAAACCTAAGGGGGAAAACTAAACCTAATGGTACTTCCCGTAACTATTGCACCACTTGCCCCTCATGTTTCCCACCATGCTGAATAACTTCTGCACATTGCGATTTAGGAGCTTATAGTCGTCTTCGACCACGCGTTCCAAATCCGCCATGCGCTGCCTCATCGCCTCCATGGCCTGGAAACATTCATCGACCGATGCGTAGAGCTCCGATATGGAGTGACGGTAAGCCGCAACACATCGGATGCATCCCGAAAGGGTCTTCATCGCTAGGGTCTCCGCCGTCGTCGGCGCCGCCATCGTCGCCGCCGTTGGGGCTTTCGGGAGTTTTCTCCTTGGGCACCTCTTCCCAATAATACAAATCATTGTCTTCCCTTCCGGCGGCCGCCCATGAGCCTGGGCTACGATCATCGGAATAGTCGCTCCCCCCATAGCCCTTGGGCTCGGGCGACACCTCCTTGTAATCCTTCCTCTTCATGCCTCGGATGTGCGCCGACCTTCGAACGGGAGTAGGGACCTTCTCCTCCTTGACGGGGTTGCGAGATGCGATTGCTCCGGTCGGGACACTCCCTCCGCAACGGATGCGGGCGGTCCTCTTGATCTCCACGGGTAGCTTGAGCTTGCATCGCTTCGCCTCTTCCATCGATGGCTCCTCGGTGCCTTGCTTCAACTCTATGCTCTTCGGGGACATCATGGCTGCTGTGTGGGTGCAAGAGAATGCGAGATGGGATGGATTCCCGAGCTCCCAATTTGGGTAATTAAATAGTCTGAAAAGGAATGCTCCAGAAACCGCATTTCCTTTTTCAAACTTCCCTTAAAATTTTTTGACCAAAGAAGGAAGTCGAAAAGGCACGTCCCAGGGGAAAACCGAGGCAAACCGCCGTCGGGCCCCCCTGGGCCGGTCGGAGCGGGCCGGCCGGCCCACCTGCTTTCCGCGGGCCGGGCCGGTCTCGTTTTCCATGTACCCCCTTTATTCTGCATTATCAGCCCATGAGAAAACGATGGCCCGGTAAAAACTTCGCGAGAAACTCCATAAAAATAAAAGAAAAACTATTTACAAAAATCCACATTTTGGTTTACATCCTAGGCTAGACATTCGGGCTCATCTTCCATGGTGAAGACATCAATATGGTGAAGGGGCACAACGTCGGGTTCGTAATAAACCTTAAGCCATTGACCATTCACCAGGAATTGATCACCTTTCACATCCATAATAGTTATCGCTTCGTCGGAGAGCACCGAATGAACAACGTAAGGTCCATCCCACTTGCTTTGCAATTTCCCCTTTCCGAAGGTTTTAAACCTCGAATTGTAGAGGAGGACCTTATCTCCTTCCTTAAATTCTTTCTTCTTCAACCTTTTGTCATACCACCTTTTAATCCTCTCTTTCTATATGCTTGCATTCTCGTATGCTTTCAACCTCATCTCCTCTAGCTCGCTTATTTGAATTCTTCGCTTCACCACCACGGCATCAAGATCGAGGTTCATCTCTTTGATTGCCCAATAGGCTTTATGTTCCAACTCAACCAGGAGGTGGCAAGCTTTTCCATAGACAAATTGATAAGGGATCATACCTATCGGTGTCTTGAATGCTATTCGATATGGCCACAAAGCTCCGTCTAATTTCTTCGACCAATCTTTGCCTCCCTTCTCTATAGTTTTGTTGATGATGCTCTTTAATTGCCTATTCGATGTTTCCGCTTGTACGTTGGTTTGTGGGTGATAGGCCGTAGAGACCCTATGTTCAATTCCCAACTTGGACAAGCACTTTTTGAAATTATTCCCAATGAAGTGAGTTCCTCCATCGCTTATCAAGATTCTTAGTGTACCGAAACGAGGGAAAATCATGCTCTTGATCATCGCAATGGACTCCACCGTGGAAGCTTTGCGACATAGCATGGCATCTACCCACTTGGATAAGCCTATTTCCCACACATCGAATAAGTCGATTTGTAGATTATATCTCAAGGGCATAGAGTTTCTTTGAGAAAGATTCCCGGTTCTTTGGCATTCGGGGCATGATGCAACATATCTTTCAGTATCTTCATGCATCTCCGGCCAATAGAATCCGCTAGACAATACTTTTTCTTGGGTCCGAAAATGGCTATAGTGTCCATCGTACTCCGCCGAGTGGCACTTTCTCAAGATTTCTAGCCTCTCTTCTCTTGGCACACATCTTCTCATGACTCCATCATTGCCAAGTTTGAATAGGTAAGGTGCATCCCAAAAGTATTTTCGACTTTCAGAGATTATCCTCCTTTGAGAGTTTTTATCTAAATGATCAAGAGGCATCTTCCGAATTGCTCGAATGATATCAATCATGCAAGTATCTTTGTCGAGCACTCGGTAGAGGTGGTCATCTCTCATTTTGTCTTCTATGGGCTTTTTATCATCTTGTCCACGGTTCATCCGAGACAAATGATCAGCCACAACATTCTCCACCCCTTCTTATCACGAATTTCAACATCGAACTCTTGGAGAAGAAGGATCCAATGAATCAACCTTGGTTTAGCATCCTTCTTAGCCAAGAGATACATGATGGCCACGTGATCGGTGTAAAAATGACCTTTGAATCCACGATGTAAGATCTGAATTTTTCAAAGGCGAATACCACCGCTAGCAACTCTTTCTCCGTGGTGGCTTAATTTAATTGTGCCTCATTAAGAGTTTTACTAGCGTAGTAAACGGCGTGAACTCGGCCTTCCTTTCTTTGACCCAAAACCACTCCTACGGCATAGTCACTTGCATCACACATGATCTCGAAAGGTTGGCTCCAATCCAGAGGTTGAATAATGGGACCACTCACCAAAGAACTTTTCAAGGTCTGGAATGCCGCTAGGCACTTCTCATCAAAGTCAAAAGCCACATCCTTTTGAAGGATATGCATTAAAGGCTTAGTGATCTTCGAGAAGTCATCAATAAATCTTCTATAGAACCCAGCATGGCCCAGAAAGCTCCTCAAGGACTTAACATCTGTAGGAGGTGGGAGTTGCTCAACCGTCTCCACCTGAGCTTTGTCCACTTTGATTCCTCTCTCGGATATAACATGTCCGAGCACTATGCCTTGCTTTACCATGAAGTGGCACTTTTCCCAATTTAGCACCAAGTCTACCTCTGCACACCTCGTAAGGACCTTATCCAAGTTTGCCAAGCAATCCACGAATGTCTTCCCATAAACGGAAAAATCATCCATGAATACATCGACAATTTCTTCGATGAATTCCGAGAATACGACCATCATGCAACGTTGAAAAGAGGTCGGAGCGTTGCATAGACCGAAGGGCATCCTTCTATATGCAAACGTTCCATAAGGGCATGTGAATGTTATTTTGTGTTGATCATCCGGGTGAATGGGAATTTGCATGAACCCCGAGTACCCATCGAGAAAGCAAAAGTAAGTGTGGTTCGCTAATCTCTCGAGCATCTCGTCAATGAACGGTAGGGGGAAGTGATCTTTCTTCATTACTTTGTTTAGCTTTCGATAATCGGTACACATCCGCCACCCGGTCACGGTTCTTTGCGGTATCAACTCATTGTTCTCATTCTTCACCACGGTTAGACCTCCTTTCTTCGGTACACAATCTATCGGGCTCACCCATTCGCTATGCGGGACCGGGTAGATGATTCTGGCATCAAGTAACTTGATGACCTCTTTCTTTACTACCTATCGCATGGCATGAGTTAGCCTCCATTGGTGGTCCACTACGGGCTTACATTGGTCTTCCATTGGTATACGATGAGTGCAAAAGGTTGGGCTAAGACCTTTGAGATCACTGATCGAGTATTCAATCACCTTTCTATGCTTTTTCAATAAATTCAGTAACTTCTCATTTTCTTCGGGACTCAACTCATCGCTCACGATGACTGGATAAGTCTTGTTTGGGCCCAGAAATTTATACTTTAATCCTTTGCGCAAAGGTTTAAGATCCACCTCGGGCACTTGTGGCTCCTCGGGTTTAATATCTCCTATGTCCTCAAACTTTTCTTCCTCCACGCTTCCATCTTTTGGTTCTAATCCTTTTGTTGCTTCCTCTAGTTCTTCATCTTGTTGATCATTAACTTGATTCTTCATCGCCCTTTGCAGCGGGTCTCCAAGGGTTTCAACAAAACAAAGACTATCTACCTCCTCTACTTCTTCGTCTTCGAGAGGAAAAGGTGAATGGTGTTTAGAAACATGAAGAAAGTTATATGTGTACTTCTTTCCATTAAGGTTCATTGTTACTTTGCCTTTTCCGGCATCCAACACAGCATCAACCAACTTAAGAAAGGGCCTACCTAGGATTATATGATCATGATTACTATGGTAAGCATCAATAACAAAGAAATCAGTTAGTATACATTTTCCAGAGATGTTTACATTCATGTTGCAAGCAATACCTAGAGGTCTAATAGTTCTACCATCTCCCATGATTAATTTCGTTGATGTTAGGGCTAAGTCTATGTTGTGGTCTTAAACTTTATCGTAAATTTTAGAAGATAGGACACTTACTTGGGCTCCGATGTCGCACAAAGCTTTGCATTGAACTCCATTGATCTCGCAACTCAAGTGTGGTGTCGTCTTCTCTTCTTCTTTGGATCCTATCGCGTAAACTTCGGCAAGGCGAGCATATGGTGATGCTTCAGACTTGATTCCCATGATTCTTTTCACCTCGGCAATGTGTTCCGGATCCACTTCATCATCTCCAAAGAGCTTTTGAAAGATCTCACCGGTGGTTTCAAGGTCGTATGAATCTTTCGCTTTCTTTTCCGGTCGGAAATCCGTTTCCAACGCTCTTGCCATCCCCTTTTGGTTAGGGAACGGTCTTCTCTTGTCGAATACTTCTCCGTAATCGATTGGAACCCAATCCATGTGTTCGAACTCCCTTAATGGTTTCGCGCTTGACATACTCCTCTTGGTTGTTTCATTTGATTCGGCGAAGTCAACACTCAGGATAGTTCTTGACTTGATGTGCTCTCCTTCAAGCTTTTCCGGGATTGGCTCCTCTTTTGTGACTTCCGGGGTTGCCTCTTTAGAAATTTTAGCACACTTCTTCATCCTTGAATTGTATTCCGCCTCTCCCGCAAGTCTTGTTTCCCAATCTCTTCGCATGGCCCCTACTCTACTAATTTTTTGTAAAAGTTGAGCGGCTTCCGTGAGTGTTTTCTCCATGAGATCCCCACCTGCACACATTTGGATATGTTGCATGCAACTAGGGGTTAGGGAAAAGAAAAATGTATACAAGAGTACGTCACCAGAGAAGCCGAGTCTTGGTCCTTATTCGATCAACTCATTAAACCTATTCCAAGCTTGGTCTATTCCTTCCTCTTCTCCTTGCGTGAAAGTGATCACTTGCCTCCTTAGATGTTGAACCTTGCTAATTGGAAAGAACTTCTCGCAAACTTCTTTGTCAACTTGTTACAATTGCCTTCAACTTCAAAGGATGCAAACGATTACCATGTCTTTGCTTCACTGGCAAGTGAGTAGGGAAAGAGATTCCATTTGAACCATTCATCGGGAACTCCTTCTTGACGCACCGTGTTGCATAGCGTCATGAAATGCCTTATGTGTCTATACGGGTTCTCCATACCATCCCTTCAAATGGGGTTGCCGCTGCCATCTCGATGATCTTGGATTTGATTTCATACTTGGTTGCTTCGAGCTTCGGATCCGACTCTTGTATTTTTATGTCTTCACATCGAGGACTAGCGTAATCCCTTAATGATTTCTCCAGTTCTTCCACGGGGTGGTTGACGAACGCCATCTAGACAACAAGATAAAAACAAAAACAAAACAAAGTTGTTTCTAGATAATATGGGTTAGATATTAGCAAATAAAACGATAAACTAAACATAAAACAAAGTTAGATGCAAAACCAAATGATGTAAACTAGCTTGCTCCCCGGCAACAGCGCCACAAAAAGGGGCTTGTTGACAGATAAAAGGCGTATCCACCTACGATCCGCAAGCGTATGGACCTACACCTTTTTCACCACGGGAGTCCCTAGGTTCTTGTCAATCTGTAGAGCAAGGGGATTACAAGCGTTTGATCTACCTCTACTCACTAACTTATCTAAACTCTATCTATGATTAAACTAGAAAAAGACTACAGTACACTAAAGAGAACGATTAAGCTATCAGGATAGAAGACACTCGCCCATGGGTCTACGAAACTCGAACATGCAATCGCTTAAAGACATGAAAACCGATCTAATCTATCGGGGGTTGTGACCACGGTTTCGCCCTTTCCCTCCCCCTGTACTGTCACTACGCGGAGGTATCCGTGACTAGACCTATGATGGACATAGCGAATTGAATGGATCCAAGGGAACATTGGGGCCCATACTCCCTTTACGACATGATATCTAACCTTAATCATGAAAGCATATTCAACACAAGATGATAAATAGATGTTCCAACAAAGTAATGATTACATCTCAAGATCGATTACAACCCATGAACGAATAAGAAGATTACCCCATCAAGGTGCTAGACATGGCACCGTTGATCATGGTGACGCTTCCGATGGTGTCTTCCCTCTTCTCCACTTGTGGGTGCTTCCTTCGATATGGGCGATCCTCCTCCAGAGATCTCCCTCCTCTCTCTCTCTAGCTTGTGGATGGCCTCTTGGTGTGAATGGCTCTCTCCAATGGGAATGGCAGCACCTCCAGGGACTTGGGGTTGAAGATCCTTCGGGTGCAAGGAAAGGGGTCCGAACCGACCCCGGAACTGGGCCAGGCCGGCCAGCTTGGGCCGACCGGCCTAGGCCCATCCCGGCCTGGTTCGGTCGCCCCTTCTCTCCCGTGGGTCCTCATGCATTTGTGCACTTTGCCCCCACCACTTGCACCATTTTGACGATGTCATCCTCGCGTCCAAGATGGAGGTTCTCCGTGCATGAAGTCTGGTCTTTTACACTTCAATCCTCGGGGATGTTCCTTTGTAACACTTCGGTCCTCGCCACCATTGGAAGTGATTTCATCAAGCTCATGAACACGAACAAGACTCCGTAATTGCTCCTTTGAACTTGTTGTGAATCCGTCCTTTATGTCCATGTTTTCCTACATAAACACAACACTTCCAAATGCATGCAAAAAGATGAACTTGTTATATGATTAGTGTGCCTAGTGGCGGGTTAGTTCCATAATCAAATCCAAACCAAAGTGTAATGAACATGTTTGGTGTACCAAAATACACCGTCAACAGTGCATAAGAACTGAAGGCAGGAAAAACAAGGTAGAAAAATAAGAGTGCGTCAGTTGGTATAGTACAAGAGTATAGTCCAACATGTGTTTGCCAGCGAGGCCGAGGCGATGTTGATGGTGCTGACTGCCATGGCAACACAAGCAAGGTCGCCATCGTACTCGCTTGCAAAGACCGTGGTGATATGTACTATCATCATTCGCATAAAAAAGCAATCGATAGATACATTGTAGCATGTGAAGGGATACAATGCTTAGGCATGCTATCCCTTCGTTATCCGCAAACTCATGTAAAAGAGAGAAAAAGGCTCACCAATCTCAGGATGGTAACAAAATTGTGAATAACTGGAAAGTCGACCCTGTAACAACTTAAGTAATTTGCATGGCAAAACGAAGAGACATTATTAGATGAAAAATAGGTTGGGTCTGAGCACTAATATACCCTACTTTTCATCCCCAAACATGCAGATGATAAAGGCAATTGAACCAACAAAGCCAAGTAGCAGAAGAACATGCCCCAATAGTAATGCATCACAGGCAGAAAGGTACAAGATAGGGGCCTCAGATCATAGTTCATATCAACCACAAGTCAATCATAGTAAGAGGGGCTCAAAAGTGGTGATAAAGGATGAACAAAACGAACAGATACCAAACAGAGAAAAGAACAAAGCGAAAAGAACAAACAGACCTGAGCCACTTTATCATTACCAACATAGTATTCATCATTGGCCAAAGAACCAAAGAAAAAAGGAATAAATGCATATAAAACATGAGTTAGGTAGGCATATGCAAAAGTACATCAGTTAGGCATATGAAAATAAAGTAAAGAGGAACTCACATAAGCATATCAAAAGAGTAACAACAAGGCATATTGGCAAATGAAAATGAAGATGGCAAATGAAAACGAAAATCATGGCAAATGAAAACTAAGATCATGGGAAATGAAAACTAAGATCATGGCAGTTCTAACTTCATCACATCCAACCATCACAAGCATATAGGCATATAGCAGTTCTATCTTCATCACATCCAAGCATATAGACATATAGCAGTTCTTACCTTCATCACATCCAACCATCACAAGCAAATAGAGGTTCTAGGTTTAGAATATTACAGTACTTACCATGCAATTTCAGAGCAAATAGTTAGCTATATTGTCTTAACCTTGCCCTCCTGCTCACAACTAGATTAGACATTGGCAATTAGCCACCCCCATGTGAACCAAAAACCACCACAAAAGGCCAGGTGCAAAGTGAGGCTACACCCTAGCAGGTCAGACCTAAGTATATAAAGATCTGTGCAAAATAAGGGAGTGGTCAGGGATGGAGACATGCTCAACTGTTTTCCTTGAACTTAAGGTTGCAGCTACTACATTACTAGTAGTAGTACTTGCCAAGCCAAGTCCTGAGCCAAAGGCTACGGTGATGCTCATTCATCTTCACAAAGGCATTCCTCTGGGACGTGTTGTCGAAGAGGTGGCTGAAGGCAACTATGAGGGACTCCTCAGTAAAACCTAGAGTTAGCATGATAGCATTGTACAGATTAGGGTGCACCTACTCAGGACCGGTCTCTCGGAGGGCATGGGCAATGTTGTTCACTGCATCTATCATGTTAGTGAGCACCAGCACCTCCTCCTCTGACAAAGCAGCTCGCTTCCTCTTTTGTCCAGCACAGCATGTTGCAGCCTTTGAAGCCTCTGTAGGGGTCAGAGGCTTCACTACTGTCTTCTGCTCCACCTGCTGGTCCACCTGCTGCTCCGTGGATGCGAGATCAACAAACTGATGCGTGTCACTCTTAATGTTGATCACGGGCTTCTTGTCCACACTGTCCCCAAACCCAGAGAAAACACCAAGCGCCTCCCCATACCCCATGGCATACCTGCCAGTAGCCATTCCTCCCCCAAATAGTGTCTCCATCTCCTCATAGTGTTGTATGGGCTTGTTCAGCAGCTTAGCGTCCTTCGGGTGGTCCTGCAACACATGAAAACAAAAAAATGAAATGTTAGTACACTTTGTTATACAAGCTAACAGTAGAGGAAAAGAATGACAAAAGGAGAACAAAAACTGCACCTTGCAGTGGCCAAGGTAGTGCTCCTCCTCCAGTGTGATCATGTGCCCGTCACTATCCCAGAGAGACCAGCTCAGGTTCTTGAGATTGCAGACCCTAGCCCACCTTTGCCGCCACTTGCCGAGGCGATTGTACACCTGGCTCCCAGTCACATCTTCCCCTATGAACTCACGCAAGAAACTGGCCACCTTGTTCACATGGACCTCCTTGAATCCCTTGTCCACCTTCACACCCGTCCCAAGAAGCTCACACATCCTGCGCAGCACAAACCCGGAGCTGGCAGTGGTCCACCTCATTGGTGGCCGAGGCAGACCACCACCTGCACCACCACCACCACCAGGCTGCCCACCCGCACCTCCACCACCAGCACAAGGACCAGCACCACCAGCAACACAAGGACTAGCACCACCACCACCTGGTTTCCCACCTGCACCTCCACCAGCAGCAATAGGACCAGCCACGTAACCTGACACAACAGTAAGAGCAGCAGAAGCAGACCCAAAACCAGTTGACCCAGGCCTAACATTGTCAGGAAAAGGGCCAAGAGCTTCAGCGACAGGCCCAAAAGGAGGCGGACCTAGCGACGAGCCAGTAGAAACAGCAAGCAGACGAGCAACAAAAGCATCAGCTTCCAAACCAAAGGCCATCTTGTCCTCAGCCATTGGCCTATGTTACCAATACCATGGAATACATCGCAAAGATATTAAGTATGAGACATATCACATCAAATGTCATTGCAGCCCAGGATACCCAAACAAACACCAAATTAAAAGGGAGCAAGAGAACATCAAATAAATTTCAAAGGCAGAAGCAGTTCGACAAGACAAATAGGTCTCAACAAGTTCCAAACATAAACATAAACACCACACCATGGTTCCTTAAAGTTACAACTTAGCAAGCACATTACTAAACCCTAGATGAGCCCCTGTTCTCCCTCATAGCTAGAGCCCAATGATCCCTCTGATCACTCCAGGCTCTAATTTCCTATGACATGGCTGCAATAGTGGGAAAGGACTGGTTGTGTGAAGGTGGTGGGATGAAGTCATCCCCAGGTATGACTTCATCAACCCCAAACCCCAAGATCCAGTTATGGAGAATACAAAGGACAATCTTGACCTGAGACATATAAGGATGGAAAGGTTTGTTGTCCATAATTCTAAACCTCCCTTTCAGAGCACCAAAGGCCCTTTCTATTGTGGTTCTGAGGGATGAGTGCCTTAGGTTGAAAAATTCTTTGGCATTAGAAGGGGACCTCCTACCTGAAATTCAGACATGTGGTACCTATTAACTGCCCTGTACGGAGGGACAAAGCCAGGCTTGAGGGCATAGCCAGCATTAGCAAGATAGAATTTCCCTACAGAAGATAGTATTTTCTTTACATGCATTCAACTAATGGTACGAAACAGAGTGCTAAGTGTTTATGTGTACCTTGTGGAACCCTAAGCCTTTCATCCCACTCTAACGCATTGTTGACACATTTTGAGGACCAGGAGCGTCCCAGTGGTCGATGGATGACCGCTCCTCAGTGATGAGTGATTGACAACGGGTGTTGGACTAACTCTTGGCTTAGTGCGCAGGTGTAGGCTGTGGCCTAGTTCGTGTTGTTGCAGGTGAAGAACGGGCGAGAAAGGTCTTCAGCCTTGAGGGGCCTCCGGGAGATGGAGAGACAAGTAGGCTCGGTTCGAGGGACCCGGTGGACGACGGGGCCCGGGTGCGGGCCACATGGTGGCGACACGAGCAAGACGAAGTCATGGACAATCGAGCCGGTGCACGGTGGCGGTCGAGTCAAGTGGTTTGGCGGGAGGCCGGACCGAGCACACGGGGTTTGGTGGTTTGGCCACAAAACCATCGGAGGACGGTTTCTTGGTTTGGGCCTGAAAACCAAGTCCGAGGGCCCAACACGACAGAGACGGGATCCGGGCGTGTCGGGAAGCTTCGAGGCGGAGGACACGCGGCGGGATCGCATGACTTGCGTCGGGAGGACGCGGGGTGCGGCAAAGGCGTGGCCGTCCGATGGCATGACCCACAAACATTACCTAAATGCCCCTGCGTGGGTTGTATCGCCAGTAGTTAAGTTAGGGGTAGTCGAGTCATTTACCACTCCGGCAGGACCCGATATATAAGCCATGAGGGTGTGTGAGTGGATCTCTCTCTCCGCGACTTAGGGTTTCATTTCCTCCCTCCCATTTCTCATTTTTGTAGCTATTTTTCTTCCATTTTCTCTAGGCTAGCATGAGAGCTTCATGAGAGATTTGTTGAGAGGGATGGATGCTAGGGCGGCATGCTAGACCTTGTGAATCTTTCCTAGTTTGTATAGAAGATCCGGAGTTGTGTTTTTCGTGGTCTTTTTGTGCTTGTTTTCGTGCCTTCGTTCTCGGTGCGATTCCGCGGATTTGAGTGGGTTTCTCCCCGGATTTCTTTGAGGGAAACATGGATAGATGTCTCGCGCATCTTTGTGATTGATCTTGTGCCCTCAAACGCCGGGAAACCACTTCGATTCGAGAGTTTTCGTTCAGTGCTCAAGCTTTTGGTGGTGCTCAAAGGATTCGCGATTCCCGATGATTTAGGGAGTTAGGAGGCAAGATTTTTGGGCTATAGCATCCTTGTGTGACGCTTTTCAAGTCTCCAAACCCTTGTCTCCACAGCTTCAACCGTTTGGGAAATCCGATGATGATTTGGGGGAGTTGACTTTCGAGGTCGGGCGTTTTTACGCTCCGTCCGAGCCTCGCGGACGGTCCGCGCCCTCTGGCGGACGGTCCGCGCCGCTCGTGTTCGTCCGTGTTCTTCGTGTTCTTGCTCGCCTTTCGTTTCGATCCGTCGCGATTTTGAGTTTTGGTTGGACGAAGTTTCGGACGGTCCGCGGCGGCGGGCGGACGGTCCGCGGGTGCACGGCGGACGGTCCGCGTGCTCCCCGCGGACGGTCCGTGGTTCGCGGTGTGCCAGCGGGTGGTTGTTTGTTTTAACGGACGGTCCGCGGCTCGGGCGGACGGTCCGCGGCAAGGGTGCGGACGGTCCGCGGTACCTGCTTCGGACGGTCCGCGCGGCCCATCGCGGACGGTCCGCCTGTCCGGCCGGACGGTGCCGCCGAGAGGTTGCGCGCTTTGCTTCTTGGTTCGATTCCTCCCTTTCTTCTTTCGTGCTTCCGCGTGTGCTTCAAGGAATCGTTCCTAAGGCTAGAGATTGATCCATAACCTCGTTGTCTTGGCGATTGGTGTGTGATTCGATCCATCGCTTGTGTGTGACCGGGATTTGACTAGGGTATAGGCCGGGTTCTTCGAGAAGAATTTTTACCGGCTCCTATTCACTCCCCCCCTCTCTAGTCGCCATCTGATCCTTCACATTTTATCTATGAATTTTATCCCTCACATTCATTGGAAAAAGGACTAAAATATAATTAGATCACCTTATTAGAGTTTATATTGACAATTTCCATGAGTTTTGGTGAATCTATGAATCTACAGGGACTATTCAGAAAATATGCAAAGAAACTACTCTAGAAGACTCCAGAACGCTCCAAAACTCAACATGACTTAGCACCTAAGAAAGAAGCATCTCGAAGGATCAAGGACCCACCTGGCCGAAGTGGGCCCAGAGGGGGCCAACCCCAGCCCGAGCGGCCTGGTGGTGGGGCCGACCGGCCCCCATGATGCCAAATGGGCCCAGCTTCCGGAAGCTTCCTCCACCGCCTATGATGATCAATCTAAACCACATGTTTAGGTCGGTTTGATCCTACGGTGCACGTCTACCCCTCAGGACTATGTAAGCAGCCCCCCTGCCCCCTGGCAGAGGCATCTGGGAATTCATCTGGAACTCATCTGGATCAAGTCATCAAGTCAGAGATACCACACCCTAGAAACACCACATAGCAGAGTAGCTAGCTAGTTTAGATCTAGGGGAGGCAAGCGTCTACTTGTCTCCTGATCGTCTAGAGGCTGATCGAGATACTGATCTAGCTTCGCTCTTATAAGTTCTTATCTAATTCCTTACATTTGTTATACAGACATATGTTCTTATCAATGATTATATTCGACATTATATGCTTTGGTGTTTTATTATGCTTACATGTTTAGCATAGTTGATTTGCCTTTATATTCATGTATGGAGTCGTATAGCCCTCACCTAGATCATTTGTTAACATTGGTGAACGATAAAGATAGTGTAAGTGTGGTGCTTATATTGTATTTATCTGCGATTGCACCCTATATGTCGGGTCGTGGGGTAGATCGTGGTGGTGACAGCACTATTGAGTCCTTCGTAGTCCACCCCCCCCCCCCCGTGTATAGGACTAGTGGAGCCTTATACTGTTTGTGTTGTTTCAAGGTTCAGCCTTAATCCTCCTGGATAGTCTCCCTATGCATTAATATAATAGTTCTTCTTCCATGATTGCTAAATGTTTGCACTAATCATAGTTTGCATTTAGAGTTACCGAGGAGTATCCTCTCTAGCTAGACTTTGCTATGTTTCTCTTGCTATAATGACACTTTCTAGCTGCTCATGATATTATAACTTGAACAATGCTATCATTATCTATATTTTATGTGACTTACCCCTGTTTATAGCAACTGATATATTTTGGCCACTCTACATTATAAGACTAAGAGATGAGCATGTATTAGCTATTATGAATTAGAAAGACTTATTTCCCTGTGGTAGAATATAAATACGATACCTCGTTTTACCCCTGGTTAAAATGCTACAATTGTATATTTATATCTGTGCGCTTGCGGATACCCTGTTTATATATATCTTCTTTTCTAAATATCCAAGGCATATGTAAGAGTACCATATTCATGCGTTTTCAGGCACACCTGTCAGGGCTGACAACCTATATCGAGCTGTGCTATGAATTGTGTCGGAATTCACCTTTTAGTTTATTTGAAAGCAACATCTGATATACACTTAGCATCATGTTAAGGTATACCTCTGCATTTCTGGTGTCGTCGATAGAAATGGATCTTATATCTGTTTCTAGTCGACGACATTAGCAATATCAACACGCATCTGCTAGGATCAAGGCATCATGTGCGGACCCTTCCCACCCAGCAAGTACATGGGTGAACTTCATGTCGAAATCAACAGCAGCAAGCACATTCTGGGTTGTCGTGGCCTTACGGCCTCTGAATGCAGCCTGCATATTATATGGCACTCGTGCAAGGATATGGGTGCCATCTATAGCTCCTATACAGTCCTAAGACAGTAAACATGCATCCATCAGTGCCACACATAGGGTGTGCAGTGCTAATCAGAGTGCATAAAAACATAAAGTACCTTAAAGTATGGGTACCACCTCTGACTCCCAAGGATTTTAGGGTTGGTGGTTTCAGCATTGGACCTTATGAGCTCACCCCAAAGCTCCCCAACAGTGTAGAGAACCTGTGCAAAGTATCTACTAAAAGTTTCTAAAGATCTCCTAAAGGTGTGCTGGATGACCCTGAACCTCTGGTTGTGACCCACAATGTGGAGGAACATAGCTACTTGTTCCTCCACAGAAGAGTTAATGTTGTCCTCCAAAAGGTGCCTCTCTCTAAACAGGTTAACCAACTGAAAGAAAGGTGCTTTACACATTTTTAGCATGTTGACAGACTCAATGTCGGTGCAGTTGTAAATCTTATCTAGGTTAGCCTGACGCTCCGCATCTACCACTGCCCTAGGAACCCCGACATAGTTATCCTCATCATCATCAGCACCATCTATCGCTGCCCTCGGAAGCTTTGCAAACAGATATGCAATACAGACAACAACAAGTGCGGCAGCTTGTGCAACCATTCTCGCACGGTGCTGTTCGAAACCCATCTACATTTAGCATGGAATCAATTAAGGTTTGTAATTGCAGAGCCAGGTTAAACTCAAAGACATCCTATGTTGTGGCAGTTTTAGTTAAAAAATTGTTAGGAAATAGGTATCATTGCCATGGCTGCTACGAAAAGTAGCCCCTCAATGACTCCCTCTTGACAAATCATCG
This sequence comes from Cenchrus americanus, assembly GCA_947561735.1. Lineage (NCBI taxonomy): Eukaryota > Viridiplantae > Streptophyta > Magnoliopsida > Poales > Poaceae > Cenchrus > Cenchrus americanus. The sequence goes on from OX387240.1 coordinate 67,923,728, forward strand.
ACCAAAGTAAAGGAACCTCAAACCCTAGGCCAGGTATCATTGCCTTGGCTGCTACAAAATGTAGCCTCCCAAAGGCTCCTCCTCATCTCCACAGAAAAATGAGAATGAACAAGCGCTTAAGCACACACGTGCTACTGGATTCATTGCCTCCTCTGCTATAATAATTAACAAAGGAGGCTCATCCTCCCCACCATCAGCGAACAACACCTCAATGGACATCACAGGCACAGGTGCAGTAGAATAATATTCGCAACCACCACAACTGGACACATCAAATCCGGATCCACGCACAAACTACACATCCATGATAAAAAAACATCATAAATCTCAGGATGGTATACACTTCTATTCATGCATATCCGACGAGGATGCCCAACTAACAGCAACATCAGAACCTACAAATCGAATGTATACACTTCTAGTCATGCAGATCCGACGAGGATACCCAACTAAAAGCAACATCAAAACCTACAAATTGAATGCATACACTTCTATTCATGCAGATCCGACGAGGATACCCAACTAACAGCAACATCAGAACCTACAAATCGAATGTATACACTTCTATTCATGCATATCCGACGAAGATACATAACTAACAACAACATCAGAACCTACAAAACATAGGGAAAGCATCCCACATCGAATCCATCTAGTGACATAAGCAGTGAGTAAAGAACCATAACAGTCAAGAGGACCCTGTCGTATGGACCTCCCTGGGCCCACTACCTCGGTGGGTACCAGGACCGACTACTCGGTGGGCCCCTGGGACTACTCGGCTTGCGCTGCACGGCACCTGATGGCATGAAGCACAAGGGCTACAGAGGAGAAGTACTCGGTTAGGAAGTTGTACATGTCCCGCACTGTATGGAAGACTCCTAGACGTACTCGACTAGTACTCTCTCCCTACTCCGACTTGTAACCCTGCCTCCCGGATTATATAAGGTGAGGCAGGGACCCCTCTCTCATCATCTCATCTCACGGCGTACAATTGCTCCATCTTGTAATTGTACCCGATCAATCCAGAGCTACGCAGCATACAGGACGTAGGGTATTACGCACCTCGCGGCCCGAACCTGTCTAAATTGTGTGCCACGTGTCTCTTCCTTCGAGTTACCGATCTCGGCGAGGCCACATTCATCTACTTCGGGTACTCTCCTTAGTAGGTTGCCGGTCTAAAACACTGACAGCTGGCGCGCCTTCAACCGCGGTGACACCTTCGTTTTCGGCGCTTGGGTCTACACTGTGGACGGCGCGGGATCCTTCCACCGCCGCCTCACCATGCAGCCCAACCCGGAGACCGGCTTCGTGACGCTTCCTGAAGTCGTCACTGGCGAACTCGCCGGCAAGTTTGGCGAAATTTTGCTCTTCAACCATCACGCCGACTTCGAGCTCGAATCCGCTTCCAACTCGAACTCGACGTCTCCATGGGCTATCGCATGCGAGCCGGCTGCCCAGTCATCGCATGTGGTCCCCCCATCCCGCGAGCGCTCCACTCGTGGCTCCCGCAACCCCTGCAGGGCCCGCACGGGGGCTCCCTCTTCGTGCCGGGCCGGCAAGGAGCCCGTACCCGAGTACAACTCGGACTCCGACACTGCCCTCGGCCACGCTTCGGACTCCAACCCCGTCTCCGGGTTCTACTCAGATTCCGCATACGAGTTCGACTTCGGGTCGGACCCAGAGGATCCCGAGTCCGAGGACAACTCTACTGAGCATCCCTTATCAGGGCCGGCCTCTGGGCTGGTTATAACCTCCACGCCTGTCGGAAGATTCGTCTGCGGCCGGACCGCAAGCCCGCCGGACGATAAGTGGAGACTCACGCTACGTCGCCTACATCGACTCGCTCCCGTTCCGGGAGGGAACACCACTTGCCGGGGCCGACTCGAACACCCCAAGGCGGGGTGGCGAGCTCCGAGTCCGTCTTGGCACCCCCGATCGCCAAGTCTTCATGGGCTGCCGGCGACACCCCCGGACCATGCGGGACGGCTACGGACAAGTACCTTGAAGACATCTCCGCAGACGAGCTGTCTGCCGACGCACTGCGGACGAGGCTGGCGCCAACGGGGGACGCTCGATGTGAGCGTAACAGGAAGCGCAACGAACGGCGCTGGCGGCTCAGAGACAACCTCCCCATCCACAACCTTGCGGAAGCTCTCGAAGCAGTCGAGAGCAGGGTGCACACTACCCCTGAGCAATGCCTTATGTCGATCACAACGATCGCACGCCAGGCTCAGGGCATACGCGCTGGAGAAGTCATCGCCAAGCTCGCTGAAGACGCCTACTTCATGCGGGTCGACAACAGGGTCAACCAGCCTCCTCCCGCCAGGAACCGCGACAACGAAGCTACAAGTCGCGATCTCGACCTCGGTCGCAACCGTACTCGGCCGAGCTCCCGGCTCGGCCCAACCGTACTCGCGCGAACGCCGGCGGACCCTCACGGGGTCACCGTGCTCTCGCCGGCGGCGGCGGCCGTGACCCCGGCGGCGGCGGCGGCCGACGACGGAAGCTCCAACCACGGAGCCAACAGGAGGGCCGGCAACGGCGGCAACCGCGGCGGTCGAGACCACGCGAACAGCCACGCCTCTGGTGCCTCACAGGGCGCCTACGACGCCCGCCAGAAGATTGAGGAGCTGCGGCGGAAGAAGTCGACCCTTGCGGGCGACAACGACGGCTTCCCCGCCTTCTCACCTCGACTTCGCAACTTGCTCCTCCCCGAAAAGTTCAAGCCTTTAGGGATCACCAAGTACGATGCGAAGCAGGACCCCATCCAGTGGCTCAGGTGCTACGCCCTCGACATCGAGAACGCTGGCGGCAACAACGACACCAAGTGCCTCTACTTCCCCTTCTGCCTGGACCAAGCTCCACTCACATGGCTCGAGTCGCTGGACAAGCACTCGATCGACAAGTGGGACCAGCTGAAGGAGCAGTTCACCAGCAACTTCGCGGGCGCCATGGCCGATCGGGTACTCGCATGGACCTGGCCATGGTCAAGCAGGAACAAGGCGAGACCCTCCGCAAGTACATGCACCGCTTCTTCAACAAGCGTGCTACTGTAGTCGACGTCACCGACAAGGAGGTCATCGACCTCTTCCAAGACGGCCTCTACCATCGCCGCACCTTTGAAGACTTCGGTCGTCGCCGCCCCAAGTCCATCCCCCACCTCAAGGACATGATTACCTCCTGGGCGGATGAAGAAGACAAGGCCAATTCCAAGTACGACGCCATCCGTGGCAAAAGTAAGCAAAACGCGGGCGACGGCAGCGGCAACAACGGGAACCAAGGCGGTCGCAGCAACAACAACAATTACTCGGGTCCCAACTGCAAGCGCAAGCCAGAAAACACTGTCGCGACTATCCATCACCCTGCGAAGGAGAACTCGAAGAAGAACTCCAGCGGCTTCAAAGACCTGCTGAAGGAGAAGTGCCCGTGGGATCTGGACGGCAACCACACCACCGAGCAGTGCTACCAACTCAGGCGAGCACTCAAGAGTACTCTAGATCCACCACACCCTCACGACAAGAAAGGCAAGAAGAAGAACGACGGAGACAACGGTGAGTTCCAGGAACCCGACAAGACTGTCAACGTCCTCTTCGGCGGACTACCCAGCAGGCGGGAGCAAAAGGCTACCCGTCGAGAAGTCATGAGCATTGAACCAGCGGTTCCGACCCCTCTCAGGTGGTCGGAGGTACCCATTACCTTCTCCCGCGCGGATCAATGGACTAGCTTCTCCGAACCAGGGCGGTTCCCTCTCGTCCTGAAGCCGGTGGTTGCGGGCTCCAAGCTCAACAAGGTCCTCATCGACGGTGGAAGCGGGCTCAACGTCCTTTTCACCAAAACCTTGAAGAAGATGAAGCTCGACATCACCCACATGCTCACCAAGAGCAACACGCCCTTCTACGGCATCGTCCCCGGTAACGCGGCTATCCCACTGGGCTCAGTGGTCCTGCCAGTTACCTTCGGGGAATCTCGGGACAACTACCGTACCGAGTACATCAAGTTCGAGGTCGCGGACTTTGAAACATCCTACCATGCCATCCTCGGCAGACCGGCCATCGCCAAGTTCATGGCGGTGCCTCACTACACCTACTTGGTGCTCAAGATGCCAAGCCCAGCAGGTGTACTCTCTCTCCAAGGGGACTTGAAGATCTCGCACGACTGCGACACCGAAGCCGTGGAGATCGCCTCTACAAATCAAGTACCCAACGCGATGATGGAGGTCTACGCCGCGTCGAAGAAGCTTGCTACAAGTGAACTCGACATCCCTGAGAAGTCTGACAAAGGTAACAAGCCTCAACCAGCTGAGGAGGTTCTAGTCAAGACGATCAACCTCAGGACAGGCGACGCCAGCAAGACCACCACCATCAGGGCCGACCTCGACCCCAAATAGGAAGACATGCTCATCAACTTCCTCCGGGCTAACTGCGACATCTTCACGTGGAAGCCAGCGGACATGCCAGGAATGCCCAGGGAGTTGATTGAGTACTGCCTCAACGTCGATCCTAAGGCCACCCCCAAGCGACAACACCTCCGACGCTTCGCCGACGACAGACGGGATGCCATCAAGAAGGAACTCGCCAAACTACTCGCGGCTGGCTTCATCAGAGAAGTCTTCCATCCTGAGTGACTCGCCAACCCCGTCCTCATCCGCAAGAAGAACTCGAACAAGTGGAGGATGTGCGTCGACTACACCGACCTCAACAAGCACTGCCCCAAGGACCCCTTCGGGTTGCCGCGGATTGATCAAGTCATCGACTCTACGGCAGGCTGCGACCTGTTCTGCTTCCTTGACTGCTACTTTGGGTACCACCAGATCGCGATCAAGGAAGAAGACCAGGATAAGACCGCGTTCATCACCCTGTTTGGCGCGTAGTGCTACACGACCATGTCCTTCGGGTTGAAGAACGTCGGCGCTACCTATCAACGAGCTATCCAGGCCTGCTTCAAGAAGCAGCTCAACAAGAACGTCGAAGCCTACGTGGATGACGTGGTCGTCAAGACCAGAAACTCCAGTACCCTCATCGACGACCTTGAAAAGACTTTTGCATCCCTGCGCGAGTACCGTTGGAAGCTCAACCCGAACAAGTGCGTATTCGGCATACCTTCGGGCAAACTACTCGGCTTCATCATCAGCCAGCGCGGCATCAAAGCCAACCTCGAGAAGATCTCCGCCATCACCAGCATGAAAGCTCCCACGTGCATCAAAGACGTCCAGAAGCTGACCGGGTGCATGGCGGCCTTGAACAGATTCATCTCAAAGCTTGGAGAACGGGGGCTCCCCTTCTTCAAACTACTCAAACACCAAGAGAAGTTCGTGTGGACACCAGAGGCGGACCAAGCCCTTGCTCAGCTCAAGGACTTCCTATCGAAGCCACCAGTCCTCACGGCTCCTCGCAAAGGTGAGCAGCTACTGCTCTACCTCGCTGCGACTACTCATGTGGTCAGTACTGCCATCGTTGTCGAGCTGCAGGAAGACGGCCACGTCTATCCAGTCCAACGCCCAGTCTACTTCGTCAGCGAGGTCCTGTCAGAGTCCAAGGCACGCTATCAGCCTGTGCAGAAGCTTCTGTACGCAGTACTCATCACCTCGCGGAAGCTACGACACTACTTCCAGGAGTACTCAATCTCCGTTGTCACCGACTACCCGCTCGGCGACATCCCGCGGAACCAAGATGCTACTGGAAGAATCTCCAAATGGGCAGTCGAGCTCGACGCCCTCACCATCGACTTCAAGCCACGCACAGCCATCAAGTCGCAGGCGCTAGTCGACTTCATGGCGGAGTGGCGAGAGAACCAGCTACCTACTCCAACCGTGCGACCAGAGCATTGGGTGATGTACTTCGACGGCTCACTCAACCTCGAGGGCGCAGGTGCAGGGGTACTCCTGATCTCTCCAACGGGCGAACAACTCAAGTACGTCCTGCAGATCTTCTGGAAGGTCTCAAACAACAAAGCCGAGTACGAAGCTCTCCTACACGGGCTCCGCCTCGCGGCTTCACTGGGCATCAAGCGGCTACTAGTCTACGGTGACTCCGCAGTGGTCATCAACCAAGTCAACAAGTCCTGGGACCGCAACAAGGAGAACATGGACGCCTACTGCCTAGAAGTCCGCAAGCTCGAGAACAAGTTCTACGGTCTCGAGTTCCACCACATCGCCCGCGACAACAACGTTGCAGCGGACGTCCTGTCGAAGCTCGGCTCTACTCGCGCTCAAGTACCAGCGGGTGTCTTCGTCCACGAGCTTCACGCGCCATCCATCCCGGAGCCGGCGCCACCGACCACTGTCCCAGCGCATCCGCCCGGCGGCCGGGGAGGTCATGATGATCGACGTGGACCGGAGGCAGCCCTTCATCGACTACCTCAGCGAGCAGAAGGTTCCCTCGGACAAGAACTTGGCTGAGCAGCTCATCCGTCGCGCCAAGTCCTACGTCCTCGTCGGAGACAAGCTCTACAAGCGGGGCGCATCTTCTGGAGTACTCATGAAGTGCGTCCCCAGGCAAGACGGCAAGGACATCTTGGAGGAGATCCACAAGGGCGTCTGCGGCAACCACGCGTCTTCTCGTACGTTGGTCAGCAAGGCCTTCCGGCGAGCTTTCTATTGGCCCACAGCTCTGGGCGATGCCGAAGAACTCGTCAGAAGGTGCCAAGGATGTCAATACTTCGCCAAGTAGCAACACATCCCAGCCTACAAGCTAGTCACCATACCGCCAACCTAGCCCTTTGCTTGCTGGGGGCTCGACATGATTGGGCCACTGCCAACTGCGCCAGGTGGTTTCAACAAAGTATTGGTGGCCATCGACAAGTTCACCAAGTGGATCGAGGTCAAGCCGGTCACATGCCCCAAGGCTGACAGAGTACTCGACTTCCTGGATGAACTCGTGCATCGCTACAGACTACCCCACCGCATCATCACAGACTTGGGCTCCAACTTCAACAATCACCAGTTCTGGGAGTACTGCGAGAACAGCAGGATTGACGTCCGATATGTCTCAGTTGCCCACCCTCGGGCCAACGGACAAGTCGAGCGCGCCAATGGGATGGTGCTCGACGCTCTCAAGAAGCGGCTACACGACGCTGCTAATTCAAAAGGAGGAAAGTGGATCAAGGAACTACCTAATGCACTATGGGGGCTACGCACTCAGCCTTCCAAGCCAACGGGGCAGTCCCCTTACTTCCTGGTCTACGGCTCCGAAGCAATCCTCCCTGCGGATGTCATATGGAACTCACCAGCAGTGGAGCACTACGACGAAGGCGTCTCTGAAGACAGCAGACGAGTTGACATCGATGGACTTGAAGAAGCTCGCTGCGCTGCCCTCGTCCAATCAGCAAGGTACTTGGAGGGTATCCGATGCTACCACGTCCGCAACGTCAAGGAACGCTCCTTCAACGTTGGCGATCTCGTCCTCCGTCGCATCCAGAACATGGAAGGACTACACAAGCTCAGCTCCCCCTGGGAAGGTCCCTTCACCGTGGCAAAGGTGACCGGGCCGGGCTCCTACCGCCTCCAGACACTTGAAGGCGAAGATGTCAACAACTCGTGGAACGTCGACCAGCTCTGTCGGTTCTACGCCTAAGTCTACACGACTACCCACGGGGGCTCAAGTCTACTCGACTACATCAAGACCCCCTCCGCCGTAGCGGCCTCCAGGTCCGGCTCAAGTCTCGGACTACTCCTCTGCCGTAAGCGGCCTCCGGTCCGGGCACTAGTCTCCGGACTACTCTCTCCAGAATCCAGCCCATGCGGCTACCTACGGATCCTGGGCTGCGACGAGCGACAAGGACTCTAGCAGCGGTCTACTGAGAGACCATGTACTCCTAAATCCAGCGTACACGGCTACTTACGGATCTACTGCTGTAAGCGGCTACTCGCCCTAGCATCACTTAGCCGTAGGCGGCCTCCGGGTCCTGGCGACTACTCTGTAACTATGGCCCTGGCCATCCAGGTGTACTTCTTCAGTAATAAAGTTTGATCGTTCATCAACTTCTTTACTGTCTACTTCCCTCAACGGGACTACTGTCGAGTACGACTACTCGCCACAACTCCACGATGGGACTCCGCACTCTGAGATCGCGACTACGAGTACTCATTGATGGAACTTCTCTTCATTAATACTTAAACAATTACATTACAGTTGTTTTTGTACATCTATTACTACGAGCTAACTATTACAGGACTACTGGAGATTAAGCTTATCGGCTACTTGCTTCGCAATGGGCGCCATCTGCTCCAGCAGCTCCGCATACTGCTCGTCTGTACAGTTGGTAGCTAGCCCGCCAGCGACTACATCCACAGGCGCCTTCGGGAAGTAGGACTTCATGAAGGCCAGCACCTGGTTCGGGATCGACTTTGCCAGATGCTTCACGTAGGCCGCCAGCCGGCTGGGGCTTCCTTCAATCGATCCACGAGCGGTGCTATCTTGGGGCCGCCAGGATGAGGCACCAAGAGTCTTGCGATAGGAAGCGCGGCTTCTTCAAGCTCCTTCAGCTGGGCCCGCAGCGCCTCGCGGTCCTCGTTCAGCTTCTGCAACGATTTGTAGCAGTTGACGAGGTCACGATCAGAGGCAATACGAAGCTCCATGTGCTTGTCGCACTCGAAGGCAAGCTCCTTATAGTCTAGCTCGAGTACCTGGCGGGCCTCCTGCTCCCAGTAGAAGAGGTTCTTCAGATCCGTCTCTGAAGTCTTCAACTGCTCAACCCGGGTCTTAAGCTCTGCAAACGACAAGGCACAGCGGGTTAGACTACCTCTCGACCTCCAACAAGTACTCAACAAGACAAGTGGTGTACCTTTGTTCTTGTTGCGGAGCGACTTGTTCTTCCGCACCAAGTCGTCGCTCTTCGCCTGCATCTCCTGGATGTCGTTGTGATACTTGGCGAAGGCGGTGTCAAGCTTGGACTGCATGGCGGCCGCGTGCTTCCGGGACTTCACGAGTTGGTCCTCCAGCTCCTCCGCCCGAAGCACCGCGTCGCCGAAGCCTTGAAGCATGTTGGACTTCTCGCGGGACCTCTCCACGACGTCCTGCACAGACAACATACATCAAATGGGTACTCAACGCTTATGGATTGACTACCCAGGAGTTACGACTACTCACCTTCATCCATTGCTCGGCTTGGCGGACCGCCTCCAGATGCCGAGCCACCATTGCCAGGTCGACCAAGTCATCCGCCAGCAACTCGACCCCGCCGCGACTACTTGTGGCGGCTTCGGTTATCGGCGCAGAGCGGATGGGCTCCGCGTCTTGGATCTCCGGGGAGCGGACGACCACCTCCAGAGCGGGTTCTGGCTGTGCGGCGGCCTCCTCTCCTCTGGTCGCTGCGGCGGCCTCTCCGGCGACCTCCTCCATTAGCTCGGGGGCTCCTCCAGTAGCCTCCTGAGTTCCTGGTGTCAACCTCTCCATGGGCACCGCCGCGGGGATCTCGCTCCCTTCGGCCTCAGCGCCTGTCAACGAGAAGACAAGTGCATCAGCGTCATCCGACGACTACGACTACTCTTTGAGGGTACTACAACCTCAGCAGAGTACTCACCTTCGACCACGCTGGCTTCGGGCAACGTAGCCTCAGCAGCCGGTGCTCCGGGCTCTGCCTGTGGGACGGGAGCGGGCTCCTCGGCGGGCGGCGCGGCTTCTTCTCCCGCCACCGCTGTAGAGGGTTCATCCCCCTCCCAGGACAGATCAGTTGATTTCCTGCAGAGTACACAAGTTGGTTGTCAAATCAAGTTCGACTACTACATCAACTACTACTCGGGAAGATCCAACACTTACAAGCTTGACCGGACCACTGTCATGGTCGGGGCGCCGAGGATGCTGGTGATGTCCACCAGTCCACCCTCGGTGGGCGCCTCTTCTTGCGCCTCTGTGGCCGCTGCCCCCTCTGCAGCAACAGCAGCCGGTGCAGCGCTCTCCTACGCTTCCGCGGCCACCACTTCTTCCGCAGCAGCTGCTGCAGGCTCCGTGCTCTCTTGACGAGCAGGGGGCTGGCGCTCCATCTGCACCAGTAGTTCTTCAACAGTGGGGGCTGGGCTACGGCTCCCAACGGGTTCCACCACTGTGTCCCACTCGCCTTCGTCGCCCTGGTCAACGGGCTCCGTAGGCGGCACCTCCTGCAAGCAAAGAAAGTTCATCGTCAACAAGGGAACTCGAGCCACGAGTACTCGACTACACTACTCAAGACGGCTCACCTCTGGGGACGTGGTCTCGGTGACCTTCAACTTCTTCGACACGCGCTTGCGGGACGCATTGCGTGGCTTCCGCGGCGGCGCGGCCAGACTAGCCTCCATGCCAGCCGGTGGATCTTGCACGAGGGGGGCGTGAGGTAAGCCAGGACGGCTGAACCTCGACCGCAGCTGGAAGCGGTCCTGCAGTGTCTCCTCGTCATCGTCCTCGTCGGACGTGTCCTCCACGACAATGGTGTCGTCTCCTTCGCCGACCTCCCGTCGCTCCTTGGCCTTGGTCTTCTCCTCCTCCGGGATCTCGACTTCCTGAGGGGGCGGCGGCGGCTCGGAGACGAACTTCTTCAAGTCGTCCTGCAAGGCACAACTCATCAGCGCGACTACTCACACGAAATGGGTACTCGATGCGGGGTACGGCTACTTACCTCCTTCGGCGGGCGCGTGGCGGAGTACTCCGGGACGGGGCACGCCATGTACGGTGGCATGTCCTTGAATATCCGCGCCAGCCTGTCAACAATGTCGTCGTCGTCGACTTCGTCTCCAGGCATCCGCGACGTGTCGTCGTCGCCGGTGTACTCGAATCCTAGGGTGTCGCGAGCCATCAGTGGCTGCACCCTGCGCTTCATGAAGCTGAAGGCCACGTGCTCGGCCCTCAGCCCGGCTTCCCTCAGCGCCTTGATCCGCGCCAACAACTCGGGGAGCTGGATCCCCTCCTGCATCGTCGGCTCCGTGTTCCACCACGGGCGGTGCTTGGGCTGCTTCCCGCTCGGCTTCGGCAACCCTGGGTGGTGGTTCGTGATGTAGAACCACTTCGCCTTCCAGTCTTGGTTGGAGTCGATGAGCTTGTACGAGAGGTACTGCTCGGCGGCGTCCTCCCGCATCTGGATTCCCGCTCCTCCGACTACCCGGCGGGTTCTTTGGCGCTCGGTTGCGGCTTCACCCGGAAGAACTTCCGGAACAAGATCCAGTGGGGCTTGATCCCCAGAAAAGCTTCACAGAAGTGGACGAAGACGGCGGTGTGGAAAATACCATTGGGGTTGAGGTTGAGGTACTCGACGCCGTAGTACCCCATGAGCCCCTTGAAGAAGTTGCTCGCTGGGAGCGCGAGTCCGCGCTCCGCGAAGCGCGCGAACATCGGGATCTCGTCTTTGCTCTTCTCCATCAGGTACGGATCCCCGGCGGCGGCCCTCCACATGTCCACCTCCTTCTCCCGGATGAATCCGCTGTTGAGGAGGGCCAGCAAGTCTTCGGTCTTCGCTCTCGACTTCTTCCACTCGCGGTTCGGATCTGGCCGCGGTGGAGACATCGGCGGTGCTGCCCCTGCTGCAGATCCGGCGGCCTCGTTGCGGCCCCTCTTCTTCCCGCCGGTGGTCTTCGTGGTCTTGGACGGCGACGGATTCATCCTCCAAGTGCACGACGTCTTCACGCGCATTCGCTCGGGGGCTACTCCGGTGGCTCTGGACAGCGGCGCACTCAGATCTACAGCGGCGGCGGCGTGCGCTGGCGGCGATTCTGGCCAAGATCTATTTGAAATGTGGTGGCTAACCAAGTACATCGTGAAATAGATACCAAACATGTACAAATCTACAACGCACAAGCCTGATGAAAAACATAAGCAGTGAGTAACGAACCATAACAGTCAAGAGGACCCATATGTGGCTAATCACGGCGTAACCAGTAAGTAGGACGAATGATAAGATGCAGGACGAACAGATCTGACAGAACAAGAATGAACTCGAGCGAAAATCCAACGATGGAGGCCCAACCCATCTCAATCACAAGTGTAACGAGAGAGGGGGTGGAACGGATCTGAACACATACCTGCGCGAAGACGAACACCACCGACCTGGGGTAAAGGAAGAAGCCGCGCGAACCGGTGGTGGAACCGACATTGGACCGGATCAGGAAGTAGACGAACAAGGCCCACTCGGTGGAGAGAAGAAGCACGTCACGCCGGAGAAGAGGAGGTTGCTTGAGCGGACGCGGACGAGGAGGTAGCAGATCTGGTGCCTGACGAAGACGTAGCACGGATCCAGGGTGCTCCGGTGATGAAGTCCACACGCTCCACGGTGAAGATGAACCCGCACCCGCTCCGCCCTCCGCAAGCTTCCAACGTCGCCGCCTGAGCACCCGCACCACCACCAACCGCGTCATCGCCACCAACTCACGATCTAGGGTTTGGGGAGAGGAGGGGTCGATTCGAGTGCGAAACCGAATGGAGGGAGGCGACTGGATGGAAGCCGCGTTGGCCGGCTGAGGGAGCCCTTTATACGGCGGCGAGTAGGCGGTAACCCTATCGAGCCAAAAAAGGGCGTCAGGCCTTCGCGGCTCCCGCCCTTCCCACCGCGGCCACCCAAACACGCTCACACCGCCCTGCACCGCGTTGTATTTCAACATTTTAACGGATGAATGTGACGACAATGACATTGAAAGAATGAATGGACTAATTTCAGTGGTAAGTAAAGAGCAATCATATTTCTCAAATGGCACCGAGAGGATGGACTAATTTGCAATAACACGTAAGGATCAGTCATACTATCCAATGACATAGAGGAAATCACTTCTATATTTATTTTTAGGAACAACTTTACTATCGAGGATGCGAACCGAGCATCTTGAATTGACTAATTTTGTTAGCAGTAGAATTGGAGTATTAAACAGACATTTTTGAGTTTTTTTGCTAGCCCAGGAGCTTAACTTGGTTAAAGCACTATGATTCGCCGTCATTTTCTTTCGTTTTTAAGTTGGTATAGTTTTAAATTACCACATGTATGCTGCACGATATTTTATTTACCATACGCCCCACCTTAGTTGAAAGTTGCAACACGGTGAATCAGAAAACAGTAGCAGTAAAGAAATTCGGGTTGCTTTGGAAATGCGCAGCGGACAGTGTCAAGACTCAAGATGACAGCAAGAATCAGATTCCATTCAGGATCGTCAGGCCCAGACGGATGTCCCTCTTGCGCTCAAGTAGCTTATCAAAAGGCAAAACAAAGATCAAGATAAGAAATAATAATGAAATGATAAGAAAAAGAGCGAAGCGTGTAGTGTAGTATGAAAACGGATTGGAATACGGACAGACAATACATAGTAATAATTATTTTTTCTCAAATCAAACTGGGATATCGATAGTGAATAGTATCAAGATGTATCAAATATTAATATTAATTTAATATGTTTTAAAATTCAATTTTGCATATACAGCTATAGATACAATATAAATAATTACATATATTAAATGCTTGAATTCATATACAAAATTTAAAGGGTTGGATCGGTACCCACTACAATTTTCCAAAGTTGGATATACCACTACAAATCACCTATTTTCAATTCTTCAGCTCCCACAAAATGCCATAGATTACATATGGAGCTAACTTGGGCCCAGTTGCAGGTGTACAAATATGTAGGCTTGCTGCAGCTCCTCTCACCTATCACTGACGCATGGGCCCCCACTTGTCATCATTTTCTTCCTCCTCTTGCCCGCCCCGCTCTCCTCCTCTCTCCTGCAACTCGGTTCGCCCGGTCAGCGCCGCCATCACCTCCGTCGAGCCTCCGCCGCTCGCTCGCCACGCCGTGGCCCATCCGCCGCAGCTCCGTGCTGAGGATCCGCCCCAGTAGCTTGTTTATCCCATTCGAATCGCTCGCAAGGGCAGTGGGCCCGTGGCGGCGGAGGTTGGGAGCGAGCACGTGGAATCCGCGGGCGGCGAACACTACCATCCGGTGGTTGCCACGAGAGCCAAAGCTCCGAGAAGCCATGGAGGAGGAACACCACCGTCCCATCCTACGGGGCCCTGCTCGGTGACGTGGATGGAGACGTCGTTGACCTCCGCGTGAAGGTGTACACCTTGACCGCGCAGTCGCCGACCGCACCTTGGTTGCGCCATCACCGACGCACCTCGGTCGGGCAGACCGATCTGCGGGAGAGAGGAGGAGAGTGGAGCCGGCAAGAGGTGGACAAAGAAGATGATAAGTGGGGCCCATGCGTCAGTGATAGGTGAGAGAAGTTGCAACAAAGTCTAAGTATTAGTATACACTGGAGTTGAACCTAAGTTAGCTCCATACATATTCTTTGGCATTTTTTGGGAGCGGAAGAATTGCAATGATATGTTAAGTGGGGCCCATGCGTCAACGATAGGTGAGAGAAGCTGCAACAAAGTCTACATATTTGTATACACCTCTGATCGAACCCAAGTTAGCTCCATACGAATTCTTTAGCATTTTTTGTGGGAGCTGAAGAATTACAATGACAGAGTAGATAAATTGTAGTGGTGTATCTTTAACTTTAAAAAATTGTAAAGATCCAATCTAAATAACACAAATTTAAAATTGTAAAGGTCAAATCTAAATAACACAAATTTAAAATGTGACATACTTGGGTGGGACGAGCGAACGGCCGTAACTGCTTTCATCCGTCCGTAGGAATACACCACAAACGGAAGAGCAGAGTCGTCTCGTTGTGGTCGCCGTCATGTCACTCGCAACGCAAGTCGCAAAGGCCCAATTCTTCTCGTCCCTACGGCTCGGAATTTTCCCCTTTTTTCACCGATAAGTGGCTCCTTTTCCTCCACACCACACCAATTCAGCCCAATCCCCATCAGTGAGCAGTCGTCTTCTTCTTCCCCCATCGCACTCGCTCTTGCTCTGCCCCGTTGAAGGAGTTTGGCCTCTCTTCTTTCCTTCCTGCCTTTTTTCAGCTGAGGCACGGTCCTTGGAGCATCGCGGTCGGTGTCTCCGTGAGTCGTTTCTTGCTCCACTCCATGCGGGTCAAAAGGGATGCAAGAATCGCCTGGGAACGCCTGTTTCCTGATGGTATGCCTTCGTTTCGTGCAGTAATTGCTTTGGATTTTGTTTTGGGGTTCCCCTTTTGGTTCTTGTTCTTGATTTTTTTTGGTGGGTAGTCTTGTTGTTCTCGTTCAGGGTTCTCTGTTTTATCTGCTGTGGTTGTTAATTTGCTGAGTTAATGCTCAAAGGTCCCTCACCTAGGATCTACAAATCCATACCGAAAACGGCCTCTAGACCTAGGAATAAAATACCGTACTAGACGCCACAGGGTGACTACAGTCTCATGTGCAAGAACTTGTTCTTTTTTGAAAGGAGTTGGCCAGTAGCTACTGAATACACCGAGGTTTTAACTCAGAGTCTCCTATTGTTTCCTGATGAAGGATAGTTTGTCTCTGGTTCTGACTTGTCTCATTTTTCATGTACACACTAGTGTAAGCATTTGTTTCATTATTTGATAGCGGAATATGTGATAGTGCTGGACTGAGTAATCGCTGCCCAACTAGCTTTGTGCGATTCTACCGGATTGATATCGATTAGAACAAAAAATAACTAAATGGTTAAAATGAAACGAGAAAAAAAATCCCACCCACCTTGCCTTTTGAAAACGAGTTTTTTTATTTATTTTAATTTTTTTCCTTTGGAACATGTGATCCTTGCATGTCTTTTGTTTATGGATTAAAGAACAAATATCCAGCCTACAGCATACAACCGAATCTTCAATGAATGTCACATCACTCAAATGATGATTGAAGAGCTTACACATCTTTCATTTATGGATAGAGAAACAAATATGCAGCCTAATCCTCAATGAATGCCTCCCACATCACTCAAATGATGATTTAACAGCTTACAGAATTAGAAACAGAGTCCAGAGAGGACTCATACCGACATTGAGAAACAAAAAAAATGTTGATACAAATGACTAGGTGTTACAAAAATATCATCAGCAACTGTACTGGCTTGAAGCCATTGAGTCCATTCCTTCTTTTTTTTTCTTGAACACACACGAGAGCTGTGTATCATTGCATTAGTAGGAGTCCATTTCTCTTGAAATTAACTCCAGCACTTGTTGTCCAGGTCTGGAAATATGCTGACAATTTTTTGAGTTACCTTCCATGTCTGACAAGTCCGAACTCCGAACACACTGGAGTATTATCATAATGATGAATAATGGATCCAATGAAATAAAAATATTATAATCTTAATTTAATCTCCACCCTGCATGATTAGTTTGCAACATGATATTAATTGAATTTGTTAGTAATTATCTATCTTTTCTAGGGTGCAACTGGTTGTTGCAAGTTGTGTTCTTTCTCTAGATGATAGCATAGCAGCTAATTGAAATGGTTAGATTAATCCCTTTTGTTTATTGATTTTGTAATCAAGTTCGCTAGAATGGCCAACTCGGTTACAGATACATTAGGTCAATAGGCTTGGCAAGCAATTCCTTTGTATAACCCTGTTCTTACTTCTTCGAGGCTTTAGGTCATACATCATCTCTGTAATGTGTTTATGTTCTTAATGAAATGTTTTTAATTAAAAGAAATCCCTTGTTGGTTAATACATTTGAGTACTTCAATATATTCTTCAATATCATTTATGATGGTGAAACCCAGTGAGCTATTACCATGTCTCCTGTTTCATGAGAAATACAATGGAGTTATTACATCTGACTAGCAAGAAGTCTGAAATCTTCCTGCATGCTCTGATTATTATGCACAGTGCAAATTGCTGCCTGTTAATGTCGGCTAGCTATTAAATTTAGCAATATGTGAATCCAACGTTGTCATTTTAGGTGGGCAACTATTTGGATTCTCATTTATTGGTTCTAGGAAGTGATAATGGTTGAACTTTGTTATATGCTTTTCAAATACGATGTAGTTCAAAGACCATATGCCTAATATGTCCATGTAAAGTTGGTACGGGTTCAGGTCTCACATTCAAAGCTAATGTTCTTCTCGAAGATGTTACATATAATTTATATGTCCTACATATATATATATATATATTCTTTTTCTTACTTGAATTTCGTAATCATGTACATTTTCAGTGTATGACATGAACACACTATATACAATTGTGACAAATATGACTGGATCTGCTCCCTGCTAAGTTTTGCCCACAAGTTTGTAAAGGGAAGTTATGTCAGCTAGGGCTTCTAACCATCCGTACAAACTTTCAGATGATTCTCAAATGCCATACTACAATAATTCAGCACCTGTAGGAGAAAATGGTAGGTTTCATGTGATGCAAAATAATCTAGATCATCACTACTCTTCTTCTGATGATGGATCACAGAGAATTAATAGTTCCAACACCCAAGTATTTGAAGCACAGTACTGCACTCTGGAATCCTCGTCAGGAAATGGTGTTTATCCTGCACAAAGCTCCACATCTTCTCACAGCATTTCCCCTCTAAGTGGGAGCCCCCTGTCTCAGCATGATGGCCACTCAGATCACACATATAGTTCTCCCCCAAGTGCTTCGTGTCTAACTGAAGTTACAGATCTCCAGATTAAATTAAAAGAGTTAGAGAATGTTATTCTTGGACCTGAATTGGACATTACTTCTGACAGCCCTGAGAGCTTCTTACAAGCCAGTGTTCAAATGAGACCAGACAACTGGAGACAACTTCTGGGAATTGATGCAGGAGACTTGAAGCAAGTTATCATAGCATGTGGTAAGGCTGTTGCGGAGAATGATGTATTTGCAACAGAACTGCTGATATCTGAGCTAGGTCAGCTCGTATCTGTATCCGGAGATCCAATGCAACGACTCGGAGCATATATGTTGGAAGGAATTGTTGCAAGACTTTCTTCCTCTGGCAGTATGCTATATAAATCTTTGAAATGTAAAGAACCTACAGGCTCTGAGCTCATGTCATACATGCATCTCCTTTACGAGATCTGTCCATTCTACAAGTTTGGTTATATGTCAGCTAATGGTGCCATTGCCGAGGCTATTAAGGGTGAGAACTTTGTTCACATCATTGATTTCCAAATTGCTCAGGGGAGCCAGTGGATTACTCTGATACAGGCCCTTGCTGCAAGGCCTGGGGGTCCACCATACATTAGAATCACTGGTATTGATGACTCAAATTCTGCTTATGCCAGAGGGGGTGGGCTTGATATAGTTGGGATGAGATTGCATAGTGTTGCTCAGTCATGTGGTCTTCCCTTTGAGTTCAATGCCGTTCCAGCTGCTAGCCATGAGGTTCAGCTTGAGCATCTTGCTGTAAGACCTGGAGAGATTATTGCTGTGAATTTTGCCTATCAGCTGCATCATGTTCCTGATGAAAGTGTAAGCATGGAAAATCATCGGGATAGGATTATAAGAATGATCAAGAGTATCAATCCTAGGGTTGTTACTCTTGTTGAGCAGGAGTCAAATACAAATACAGCTCCATTCTTCCCGAGATACATGGAAACTCTCAACTACTATACAGCCATGTTTGAGTCAATAGATGTTGCTCTCCCAAGGGATGATAAGAGGCGGATGAGCGCAGAACAACACTGTGTTGCAAGGGATATTGTTAATTTAATCGCATGCGAGGGTGCTGAAAGAGTTGAGAGGCACGAGCTGTTTGGAAAATGGAAGGCCAGATTTGCAATGGCTAGATTTAGGCCTTACCCGCTGAGCTCAGTGGTGAACAACACCATCAACACTCTGTTGCGTAGTTACAACAGCTGTTACAGTCTTGAGGAAAGAGATGGTGTCCTTTACCTTGGATGGAAGAACAGAGTATTAGTCGTATCTTCAGCATGGTGTTGACATTTCCTTAGAAGAAGCTCATGTAAGCTGTTAACATCTCTGAACTTTCATTCTTTATTCATAGCTATCTGTACTTTTTAGCTGCCAACCAGTATAAACTATATTCATATATGTATGCTGGATAAATAAATACTCATAGGTGTCATGAACACACATAGAACACATATAAGTTTTGTTATATCCCATTATTTGTTAATACCACATGTTTTGAATTTCTGGGCATGCTTTGTAGTAGGTTAAATGCATAAGTTTACATTGGTGTTATTATTTCTTGCTCATTTTGCAATTTCTAGAGATTCAACATAGATATAGTCATATAGAAGAGATTCAGTTTATTTTTTCTGTTCTTGCTCCTCAATATATCTATTCATGTGATTGTTTCAAATTCATGGATCCTAGTTTTTGTTCCCTGCTTGCAATGCTGCTGAGACCTGTTCATTTACTTTCATTGCTATGTTACTGTCTGAGAAGTTTGGCCATCTTATGTCCTTGTTGATAGAACAATCTGGAACTAAAGCAGAGGTTTAAGAAACATACAGGTGACATGTTCATATACTTAAGCTGCCATAGATTTTGTTGACCTGCAGGTTTCATCGTATTTTGGCCTCCATCCCATGTTTACAAGACTTCTTCATCCTGACTCTGTCACGAACTCTACTAATATAGAAGACCCTGTAAACCACATCTTGGTTTACATAGTATTTTGCTTGTCTGAGTTCAGTTTCCAACCCTACCATGCTCACACAAGCAATCTAATCCGACGGTTAGCTTATCATCTAAATCTTCACCTCAAGTTGAAGGGGCTCCTGAAATTAGAAGTTGTAACTGTTGTATGCGCGAGTTGTTACCACTAGGAATTTGGTTTCTCTAAAGCTGGGTTACAGTTCCATAGGTTTGACAGATGCAGAGGCTATGCTAGGCAGGCACAGTAGGATGTCTGTCAGTCGTGTATCAGTTTGTACTGTGTTGGCCCCTTCTTTGTGTATATATGTGTGGAATGGTACTGTGATTTCTTTGTGATGAAGTCATCGATCATATTATTATCTTGTATGATACTAACATGAACAACTTGTAAGAACATCTAGGTTGGAGTTCCTCGGGGTTTACGGGAGACCAGTTTCACTTATCCCCAAGGTAGTTAGAAGAAACAGACAAAGCTTTCTAAAAACCAGGGAACCTTAATTTACTTTTTAATTAATTCCATAAACACTAGAACAAATGACAAATCATCATTTTTTGTCTGTCAGACGGAAGCTGAGGTCGACAAGCATCTTGGCCATTTCCATAACGGGTCGTACCAATATTCAGACGTTTGCGACCAAAAATGCAGCGAGCATATCTACAACTAAAATTTGCCGTTCCATAAAACAAAAATTTATCAAATAACAAGCGAAGGCTCATATATGATGTTTCTGGTCTAAAAAGCTCATAGATGATATTTCTGGTCTAAAACAAACACATGATGTTTTCCATCTTCTATTATATTAGTAGAATGCAAGTGCGACATGTGTAAATAAGTTTTTAAGTAGTGGTATCCAATCTAAGCTTAATTCTACTTGATAAAGTGATTACTCATAACCTGTAATATGAAACACTTACTTGTATCTGCATGGACCGGAAGAGAAGATGCAGATTACGGAATATTTAACATATTGCCATCATATGGGGGTGAGTGGCAACAGATTTGCCACCCATGAGCGAGGAGTGAATGTGAGAGGGATTAATTGACCTAGCTAAGAGTGATAAATAGTTAAATATCCCGCAGATTACTCCTTTTGTCTCAAAAAGAAGGGGTAATTCTCTCTACGACATCAAAAGATAACTTAATTCCTTATGTGATTTTAGTGCCTTATACGACACTGTGTTTAAGTTTCATCCCTCTTACGACACTACCGTCCGCTACCGTTTGTCAACTCGCGTGAACAATAACGTGGATTCACCCTCTCCTTTTCATTGATCAAAATTAAATCACCTTACAAAATTATGAAACTTTTTGTAGTGATATGACAAATAGAGATGAACCCATTCTATGTAAAAAAATATATAGCATTTAACATCTTAAAACTAAAATTCACCAAATTATGCTACTTTAAAAGGTTATTTAATTTTTTATACCATCAAAAGATTTCCAAACATTTATTGCAAAATGCTTAGTAATATTAAATAATTTATAAAATTGTGTCATACGTGACACGGGAAATTTTGTATTTATTAACAAAAGGACACTTTTGATTCAAAGCTTCTAATGTATCATTGTCACATATGACATATATTAATTTGAGTAAAATCCAGTGGCGGTCACTAAACTTGTACAGTTGTGTTATGTAGGTCCCAAATTTAGGACTTTTGGTATTTGTATCCCTAAATTTGCACGATTGTGTCATCTAGATCCCAAACTCATGATATATGGTATTTGTATCCCTAAACTTGCATGGTAAATGCCATCTAGGTCCCAAAGTTCAGCATTTATATAGAACAAAAGGTCAATTTTCACGCTATTGTTTTTGAAAAAGTAATAAAAAGTAGTAACTTGAACATATAATATCCAATTAACTTGAAATAAAACACCTAGTGACATTTTTATAAGAAATTTGGTACATGTTTCATATTTTTGTGATTTTAAAATTTAGTTATGACTTTTAGATTAACATCTTTTTCTTCAAAGTTTCATAAAATAGGTGTAAATCAAACTTTTTTCAATAAAAAATTTTGAGTTCGGGACCTAGATGACATTTACCATGCAATTTTAGGGATACAAATACCATATATCATGAGTTTGGGACCTAGATGACACAACCGAGTAAGTTTATGGACCCAAATATTAAAAATCCTGAGTTTGGGATCCAGATGATACCTTTGTGCAAGTTGAGGGACCGCCAATGAATTTTACTCTATTAATTTTATAAATTATTTAATCTCACATTAGAATTATTAAGCATTTTTAAATAATTATTGGGGAAGCTTTTGATGGTATACAAATTTAAAAGTTGCATAACCAGGTGAATTTTAGTTTCAAGATGTTAAATGTTGTATGTTTATTTTTACTCAAAATAGGTTCATCTCTATTTGTCCTATCGCTATAAAAAATTTCATAATTTTTCTAAGTGATTTTGATACCATTTTGGTCAAGAAAAAGTGAAGTGTCGTAGCAGGAATGAAACTTAAATTTGGAGTCATAAAAGGCAGCAAATTTTTTTGGGTCACACAGAAGGAATTGAGTTATCTTTCGGTGTCATATAGGTAATTATCTCCAAAAATAATGTCATTTTATGATTGTGCTAAGTCAAAAAAAAATTTAACTTTGACCAAGATTGAAAAAATTAAATACATTTATGATATGAAATAAATATCTTTAGATTCATCATGAAATCTATTTTTAGAATATATCTAGTTGATGTCATAAACATTGGCCATTTTCTCTATAAATTTGGTCAAAGTTGAGAAAGTTTGACTTATGATAATCCTAAAACGTCATTCTTTTTGGACAAGGGAGGTATGTCCTAGGCTGCACCTACAGCAAGTTGTCAAAACCAGAAAGAATGTATTAGCATCAGGCTTTTGTTACGAATGAATTTGTACATCTTTCAATAAGACGAACGTCAATTTTGGGATAAAAAAACCGTACTATATTTTCAATGCGAAGTTGATGCCGACCAAACTTGGTCCCCTTTGATAGAGCTCTGACTACTCTAAAATGAGGAGGAGCCGAATGAGCCATTTGTTTTCTACGGCTTCTCCACATAAAACAGCTCTGGCTACTGTGGAGCAGCCGGAGCCGGAGTTCTACCAAAATGGTTCTAAGGAGACTCTTAATGGAAATTTCATGAACATTGAATATATTAGGTTTTTTTATGATGTAGCGGTTTGTTAATAAAGACAGAAGTAAAGTGAGTGTCATATACATATTTATCTAACAAATTGTGTTTTGCATGTGATTAAAAAAACAAAAGATGAAATTATGTATTGAAAGAGTAGTGTTTCATCGTCACGCTAGATACTCGTATTCACGAAACTTCCACTTCCCATGTGTAGACCGAGAAGAAAAGAATGGTGTAAGACTTAGCATAGACCGAGAAGACACACAAAAAAAAAATCCTACTGGTCCATTCCCTTTCCCTTCGCAGCCTTTGCGTGAAGAAAAATCAACCAAACAAAGAGAGGCATTTCTCCCTTCTCTCCTTCGTCCTCCCTCGGCTGCCTTCATCCCCGGCTCCCCTCTCGAGTCTCGATCGATCGATCGATCCATCCACAGCCGGTTGAGTCGTCGAATGGGTCTGCTGTTCGTGCAGGTCCTCCCGCGGGGC
Organism: Cenchrus americanus; assembly: GCA_947561735.1. NCBI lineage: Eukaryota > Viridiplantae > Streptophyta > Magnoliopsida > Poales > Poaceae > Cenchrus > Cenchrus americanus. The sequence continues at coordinate 67,946,750 of OX387240.1, forward strand.
GACGGGGACCCGGGCTCCCCGGCGCCGGCGGTGCTCCAGTGCCGGCGGTGCCGCCTCGACGCCGCCTCCATGGGCGCCATCCTCTCCAGGGATTTCCATGGGCGCCTCGGCCGCGCCTATCTCTTCGACCGCGTGTACGTACTGCTTCTTCTCCCGCTCCCCGATCTGTTCATTCTTGGCTCGTCGAGTAGTGTCCATTTCCCACTTTTCCTGTGTTCCTTTTTAACTGAATGAGCTGTGAATCGTATCCGTATCACCGGAGTGAAACGCAGAGGGTTGTAGATTGGTTGTGAGGATCGGGAGGGGCTTCGTTTAGTGGCGAAAATCTGTTGGTCACCTGCCTTGGCACATATTTCCTACTGGGTTCTTGAATATCTAGAAATTGAGTCAAGTTCCCCAAATCTTGTGGCGCGCAAACACATACGCGTTATTCACTTATTCCTCTGAGCTCCTGTACTTTGGTCGATCCAATAGATGGTCAATGACCACCTAAAAACAGCTGTAACCCTGTAGAAGGGAGGGCTTAGGTAGATATGCATTACTTGGTGATGCAGTTAATTTCAGATGCATATCAATGGGAGAGCAGAAGGGTTTTGCAGGCAAAAAATAACAGCTGTTTTCTTCCTTGTGTAAATTCAGTTAGATGCTTTTCCAAGCCATTCAACTGTTCAATTAATTATCGACATACTAAAAAATAAATATAACATACTACATAGTGCCACAAACAATTGGTCCTATTCTTTCAGCTTCCTTCTGTATTCATGTGAAGGATTTCCTCTGTTTCATGTCTGAACTGATTACTGTTTTCCAAAAACCACTGGATAGATGAACTGATCTGTTTGCTCGATGGACTTTTGGGTCGTCACCATTTTGTTCCGTTTATTTCTCCATTCTATGTTTTGTGATATGTGTACTGCCACATTTCAGGGTGAACATAACCCTGGGCCCTAATCAGGATCAGCACTTTACGACTGGACAGCATATAGTGAATGACATATACTGTATCTGCTGCCAAGAAATTATTGGCTGGAGATATGTAAGTTATAATGATATTTTCTTTCAGCATCTAATTATGGGTGCACCGCCATACACTGATTACGTACATGCATTTCAACAAAAAAAATCACAAAACAAAAGATTATATGGAAAGTTGGTAGAACATTTCTTATTCATGCAACTACTTTGGCGTGAGTTCTGAATATTAAGTGCACATAGAAAACATATTACATGATTATTTAAACCCTCTTGGAATTGTGGTGTTTAGCTTTAGTGAACTCGAGTTGCTTCCATAGGCTCATCGTTCTATCGCACAATGATTTTCTAGTCATTTTTTTCTATTTAGTACATTACAATAGTATTATAACCTTGGTGTTCCAGCAAATGCTGCTACTTCCTTCTTGCAAGTCAGTTATCATTGTACGTCAAAGTTAATAAAAAGGCGAACTTAGTTTTATTGCATCTACTGGTTCACGTTTCAGAGAAATGGGACATCTTATCTGTGGTTTGGTTTCTAGTTGTGCAACTGGTAAATGAAAATCAGACAATTAGAATTTTTCACAACTTGATTTTAAAGTTGAAGCACAGTACTCCTCTGCTTCTTTAACACAGGCCCATTTGCAATTGGTCAGTGATACAAGTCATGACTTTGTCGCTCACTGTTGTAGAAAATCCATTAAAAAAATCTAGTATGTTGAAGCCTTTTGATTTACATACACTGTACAGTAGCTCGTTGCCTGCCTCAGTGATGTCCGATTTAGTCCTGCTTCAATTATGTTTGTGCATATCCAATTTATTTCAGTTTGGTTGTTCTGATTTCATCAGAGCTGTGTGCACAACAATTTCATCTCAGAACATGTCATCAAGGAACAAGTAGTCCGGGTTTTCCCTGTCAATCTGGAAACTTGTTTTCCCACTCTCCCCCTGTTTCCTTTATGGATTTATTCCATACTATTCTGAATCCAAATGCTCAGTGTGTATAGATTATATTTAGCAAACAGTGACAGATATTTTTCCCACTTGTCTAACGTAATATCTGGAACCAAGCTTCATTATTTAGTGTATGAAACTAAAACTATTATTCTTGAAAGCTGGGAATACACATTTCCAAGTCACATATACTCTTAATAAATCCTTAATAACATGTGCTCCTGTTTTATCATAAATTGTCTTAATGCTTTGTCATTAACTTTGCTGGGCACGTTATACAGTTCTCTCAGGTTGATTTATTCTGTATGGTGCTCTGCAGGAGAAAGCGTTTGACGAGAGCCAAAAATACAAGGAAGGGAAGTTTATCTTGGAGAGAACCATGATGTGCAAAGCCCCGTGAAAGATCTCATGCCACGGAATGCAGGAACTGTAAGTAATTGTGTAGAAAATTTTAGTTGTGACAAACCTGGATGAAGACAGAGGTAGTATGCATGGACTACTGCAGTGCTGGAAAAATTTGGGTGGCTTGTGAACGATGATTGGCACAAAACAGCATTAGTTCTGTGGTACATATTGGTACTTGACGCAAACAGCTAACCAAGGGACTGGTTCAAAATTTGGTTGCCACTCGTACTGTTTCCGAAATAGCATTCGGTGCTATAGAAAGACACATCATGCTGCAGGCTGCAGTTAATCTCGTTCTTCTAAGACCTCGTGGTCTCAATTCCCCCTTGAAGGCATGCCGTTCTAACGTTCATGAAAAGACATCTTGTTTAGACATCTGACTCTACTTCATATAACGCGTGCACAGACTTGGTAGAAGTACATACAAGAGTGCTTGAGTGCCCCGAAACGGTTTGCAGAGAACATGGTGAACATATGCACAACGAAACAGAACGAGTATTGCATAGATTTTCAGTTAGCCCCTTTTCAAACCTCCTACCATTCTTCACACACTCGGCTTGTACATGAAATTTTCCTTATTCTGCGTAGAAGACAATGAGAAATCAAGAATTAGGCGGAGGTTGTAGTTGACGTCATTGATCGTATTGTAGGTATTTTGTAACTAACATCGTGCTGTGAAATTTTTGTCCAGTTCATTTTAAAAACTACTAGGATTGTGCCCGTGCGTTGCCACGGGCAGCAAAATATTTGTGTTGCAATATGTTATTAGGCAAAATGAGATATACATATTCTGCATTGACATGTTTGATATCTAATAAAAGAAGATGGACTGCTGAAAACCATAGATAATAAAAAATAATACCTACACTACTGGTGATTTCAGTGTACATAGGATCAATTGATCTGAGAAACAGGTACCAGAGTCCATAACAGCAGTAAATTGGTGTAAATTAATTTACTTCTCACCATAGCACCAGGGATCTTATGTTGTAATAATATGGGCTGCAGAAAGAAGGTATACCAATATGGTTGATGGACACTTACCCAAGTGAGCTTAAAAATGAAGTAATTGCGACCACGGTTTGGAGGTCGTTACTCCAATCACACTACACCAAAGAGCACAAGCTTTATTACCTAAAGATAGATGGGACCAAAAGAATCCAAAGCAGAGATCAGATGACAAAGCAGTGGACAAAAACACTGAAATGTGCGAAGAGGCATCAGCTTTCCTGGGATGCCATCCATTCATGTTCCTACATAAGAAAGCAATAGTTCTACTCGCTGCATCAACTCATCAACAGAACGCAACAAAACTATTATGACCGTAGTTCAGGAGACGAAGAACGGTGACGAGCGACTTCTTTGTGGCCACGAAATAAGCAGAAATCAAGTCAGCTCAGTCAATCAATAATGAACCCCCGAAAAATCTAGGACATAGGTTCATAACACAGAGTGGAAAGTACAGAAATGTAGGCAACTTACCAATCGAGCGCGGTGATCACGACAGTAGGCAACTTACCAATCGAGCGCGGTGATCACGACGCCGCCCCAAAGCGACACAGTGCCCCCCCGACAGGATCTTGATGGCAATCGCGCTGCCAATCACCTCCTGTATGTCGGCGCCGACGAGCGCGAGCTCGGTCATGGCCCAGAGCGCGCGCGTGGCCCAGGATGGGTACTCCTCGCGGCAGAGCTCGGCGAGGTGCTTTCCGTGGCCACGCCGAGCCGCGCGGACGGGCGACCTGCACAAGCGCGCCCATGACCGTCGCCCACGGGGAGGAGCCACGGCGGTGGTACCCCGCGGCGGCGCCCGCTGCGGGGTCCCCCTCCGGCATTTCGCGGGTCCAAGAACGCGATGCACATGAGGAATCCCGGGCCGTGAAGCGCCGAGCTTCCGCCACGAGAAGGGCGGGCTCCCGCCGTCGTCGGCTTCGGTGTCGGAGTCCGATATGGAGATGGAGACCTTGTCGTCGGAGTCGTAGGCGCGCTCCTCGTACTCATCGTGCGAGGCGGAGGTAGCGGCGGCGGCGGAGCCCCCCGCCCCCGCCCCCGCGGGGAGAGGAGGCTCTCGGCGAGGCCGCGTGAAGCCATGGAGGGTGCGCGTGTGGCCGAGTAGGGGGCGCGGGCGGAGGAAGAGCGGGGCGGCGGCGCTAGGGTTTGAGGTCGCTCGGTCGCCGCGCGGCGGCGACGCGAGGGAGCGAACGACCATTACGGGTGTGTGTGGCACGGCGTGGGCTGCGGCGTGGCGGCTCCGACTTTGGGTCGTGCGGTGAAGCGAATTCTCGGTGAATCTAAAGCAGTTTTATAAAAACGTTTGGCAAAACAGCTTCTTCTGTAGATGAAATGGTGAAATGTCCATACTACCCTTTTGTTTTTCTTTTTTCTCTTTTCTCTTTTATTTTCATTTTTTCTTCCACCTTTTCTCCCTTTATTTCTTTTTCTCCGTCCCTATCTATTTCTCCCACCTTATCCATCCGATCCATCCTCACCACGAGTCCACCACCGCATGGCCGCATCGCCACGCTCGGACCCGCACCGCCCGCCTCCGCCGCCGGCCCCATCTCCTCCCCTCTGTGCTCCTCCACCCGGCGCGCGGCGCATCTCCTCCGCCGGCGCCCCCATCAACTCCCCCACCGGCGCCCCCATCGAATCCTCCCCGGCGGCCTCCGGCGGTCCACTCGCCTAGCGCTCGCCGCCGGCCTCCGCTAAGCCGAGCCGCGCGCGCCTCCGCCGCGCCGCGCCGCCTCCATCGTGCCACGGCGTCCGCCGGCCTCCTACATCCCTCGCCGGCGCCTCTCCCGCGCGGTGGTCGTCTCCACGCCCGCCGGCCTCCGACGTCGCCGCTTCCTCGCTCGCTCCGCCGCGCGCGAGGGGAGGCCGGCCTCTTCCACCGCCGCCGGCGGCGGGCGCATCGAGGGGAGGGGAGGGCGGTGGGTGTCATTCGTGGAGGCGAGGGCGCCGATGCGGACTTGCGGAGGGAGGAGATCCTCGATTTGGTGATGTAGGTGAGGCGCCAGCATGGAGGGAGGAGACCGTCGATCCGGGGTGCGGCAACGTCGGGGAGGGCGGCGATGATGGAAGATTGGGGAAGGAGACGGCGGGGGGGGGGGGGGGGGGGCGGCGGCGGGGGGGGCATGTAGGGTTTCGGACGACCCACGGGGGGCGGTGGGGTGATGCCGAAGGGTCGGGACTCGGGGAGGCGCCGGGGGGCCCCCCGTCGGGCGCGCACGGCAGTGGCTCTGCCGGCAGAACGCCTGGCGGGCAGACCCACGGGCTGAGGCGTTGCCCTTGCGAGTTTTTTAGGGGTAGAGATATCGTGATGCAAACAAGACCGACTATAGCTACATGAATGAATCATGATAGCAGGATACAAATAGACAATTACTCCCTCCGTCATGTGAAGAATACAATCCTAGCACATGATGGTTGACTGTAAGTTTGATACGACATATTTCTAGGAAAAAGTCCATTTTACCATCCAACTATTGCCTCATTTTGGTTTTGACCATCGAACTTTTAAACCAGGTATTTTCGACCATGCAACTCTTAAAACTGTTTACAATTGGTCATTGTGCGGTTTTTGATGGGTGGTTTTAACTTTATTATTTACAATTTAGTCTTTAGATCTTAAAAAGATTATTAATTTTTGCTCATACCTCCGATTTAGGTGATGGCCAATCGTAAACGGTTTTAAGAGTTGGATGGTCGAAAATACACAGTTTTGGAGTTCGATGACCAAAATCAAACTGAGTCAATAGTTGGATGGTTAAAAGTGAACTTTTTCCTATTTTCTTCGATTTTTTTCTTTGTGAACAACTAAAGTGAGGAAATGAAATGTCAACAAATACATGTAACAAGGCCGCTAGCATTTCTTCATCCTACCCCATTCGGCCCAGCTAGCACGCGCGCGCGCGCTCTCTCTCTCACTCATATAGAAAAAAAACCCTGTTCTAAAAAAATACTAGCGCTGCTGTTGCTGCTACTCGCGCTGGCGAGTGGGGACGCTTCCCCTCCTCGACGCCTTCCGTCTTCTGCTTCCGGCGCCGTCGGGCAGCACGAAGCGGCTTCTCCGCCGCGCACCGTCCTTCTTCCGCCATCCAGGTTCGCGCACTCGTCCCCGAACCATATCCTCCGAAACCCTAACCGATACCTCTTTTGTTTCCTCAATTTGCAATGGATGGTCCTGGCGTCCTCACATTCTCACGCGAAATTAGGTTTCCGAAATGCTGTATATAAGTAGGGTGCAGAGGTGCTGCCTGATTGCATTGATATGTTAAGGATGTGTATGCTATGCGATAGTAATAAGCAGGCGGAAGTAGGCCAAGATTGTTTGATGGGCCATTTCGTTCTTTTTTTTTGAACTAAAATAAATGAATAGGGAGTTAGGGACTAAGATATATGGAACAACGTCTTGATGATTTAGTAATGTTAATCATACATTTCCTAGCAAAAAAAATTGTTAATCATACATTTCGTACCTCTAATTTCAGGTGTCTGATGGCCACTCCTCCAACCAGTGATGACCAATCTGAGAAACCTTCAGCACCTTCTGAATGCAATTGTGCAGTTCAACCTCGACAATGTGGATCTGAAGCTGCATCTGGAACCAAACGACAGAATGAGGATGCAGCAAGTGAATCTTGTAGCTCAAAGAAGAAGCGCACTTCACCTGTTTGGGATTACTTCTCAAGGGAGAAAGTCAGTGTGAGGTTTTCTGTAGACGGCGGTGTCTATGATCAAGAAGAAGCTCAGAAAGCACTTAACTCCGTGTTTGTACTGCATGACTATCCTCCGTCAGTTGCTAATCACCCTGGTCTTCGTGCATTTGTTGGTGCATTGAGACCCTCTTTTGAAATGGTAACTCAAAAGACCATTAGAAATGATATCTTGGATCACTACGAGAGGGAGAGAAGGAAAGTGCTTGATCACTTGCAAAAGAACAGTGGTCGTGTGGCTGTTACAACTGAACTTTGGACAGATGATAAGAGGAAAAGAGACTATATTGCAGTAACAGGGCATTTCATCGACAAGTCATGGAATCCCAGAAGGTGTATCTTAAGGTGATTTCCTACTGTAGGTTCTTTGTTAGTTTTATCTATGTGTACTTGTCTTGCCAAATAGATAAAAGTATTCTATTCTTTGTGTAGGTTTTTGTATGTGCCATACCCTTCTGCATCTGATGTTCTTTGTGACGCACTTTATAAATGCCTTGAGTGTTGGGATCTTAATCGCAAGCTGTCTACTCTGACTCTTCACAATTGCTCTTCTGATGATTCTTTAATTCCACAAATTGAGACAAAGATTGGGCCAGCTAATCTTTTATTAGGTGGAAGGATGCTAAATATGCAATGCTGTACAAATAGTCTTGACTCAGTTGTCAAAGATGGATTGGAAGTGATCGCGACGGCCATTGAAAAAATCCGTGATAGTGTTGCTTATTGTCTTGCTACACCAGAGAGGTACGGAAAGTTCGAGGAAGCTGCTCTATCACAACAAATTGAATTGACTGAAGAACTGTGCCTTGATTGCAGAAGTAAATGGAATTCAACCTATACTATGCTTCACATTGCTCTGGGATATAATAAGGTTTTTGATCATCTGAAGCAAATTGACCAGAACTTCACTTCATGTCCTACCGCTGAAGATTGGAAATCTGTGTCATCTGTCTGTGATGGATTGAAGGTTTTCCATGAACTCAGAGAAATGTTTTCTGGAACTAAATTCGTGACTGCTAATGTGTTTTTCATACATATATGTGAGATCAAAATGAATATGCACAAATGGCTTGGATGTGGAGATCCAATAATGGGGAACATGTCTACTGCCATGGTAGAAAAGTTTGACAAGTATTGGTCTGATATTCACGATTTGATGGCACTTGCTATCATTCTTGATCCACGAGGTAAAATGGTGTTGTTGGAGATTTGCTATGAGGTCCTCTTTGGTGAAGGAAACTCTGGGAAGCATGTTAGAAAGAGTCGTGATTTTTTGTGTGGGTTGATAAATGAGTACAAAGTGCAACTTGAAGAAGAGCGTAAGGCTGCATCATCTGATGATAAGGTGCTAACACCGTTCCAAGCTTTTATCGCCGCTATGGAAGCTAAACATGCCATAAGGCCTGAAAATGAGCTGGATCGCTATTTAGAGGAAGAGAATGTTCCTTTCACAGATGATGACTTCGATATACTTTCTTGGTGGAAAGCTAAAAGAAGATATCCTACACTAAAGATGATAGCTCGTGATATCTTTGCTATTCCAGTAACAAGGATAGTGTCTGAATCAGCTTTTGGAACTGGCGGGCGAGTTGTAAGTGGACATTGCAGCCATCTCAGTCCAAAGATGCTGGAAGCCATGGTATGCTCTCAAGACTGGCATCATATAGAGCTCCAAGGTAATTGAATATTTGCAATATGTATTTGGTATTTCTTTGTGATTTTCTTCTACTAATAGTATTTATAACTATGCTTTTCAGGTAAAGAAGAAGGGATCAGAGTTTCTGACATGCGTGGAAGACACTGAAGAGGGCTCATGAGTAGTTATTCGTTTTTAGATGTGGACTCAATTAGAGCATCCTTGTTAGATGCTTGGAATGTAGGCTCGTAGTTTATTTGAAAATCACTGATACTCTAACTATGTCTCCTGCCAAGTGCAGAGGGCAGTGGCCAGTGGGTGAATGAGCATTACCAAGGAGGCTTAGAATTTCTTGGTCCTAGTAACTTCACAGCTGTAGCAACATGATCAGTTATTTACCAAGGAGGCTTAGAATTTCTTGGTGCGCGCATGTTAATCTAGATTGCTGTCCTTTTCTCTCGGGGCTGTGTTTCAGTGTTTGGGCCGTTTTCTACTACTTCCTCTTAAATATATGAACTATAGGTTTTTTTTGCCTATATGTCATATATTTAAGCGCAGAGGGAGTATATGCATATTTTAGAAAAGGAATCCATAATGAGCTTGGTAGGTTCCAATCTTAAAAAAGGAAAAAAAAACACATCCAATTTCTCATTTTCAATATCAAAATGGTTAATTAATTCCTCACACTTACATCAACCATCAATTGTTTAGTGTTATGATATTGCTGTAATTTCACTTCCCTACTTCTGTTAAGTTTCAGACAATATATCTTTGGAATAAATCCATTTTGGCCATTGAACTATTACTGGAGTGTGCCGTCCTCAAACATCATACAATATTCATCCGCATTACTCGGTTAAAAAGATTTGACTCTGGCTTTGACTGAAAAAAGTGATTGCATGGATGTCCATGTCCTTGCCTATATTTATAAAACAAGTGACTTGAATTCTAGAAACTTTCAATATTCAAAATCATGAGCTAGATACAAGTGAGACACTTGGAAAAAGGCGAGTGAGGTCAGAACAATTTCAACTGATTCGGTTGAATTTTTTTCTTTGATTACATTTCTTTTTCGACACATCCAAGCCTCCCTCCCGAGCTGCTCTCCCGAGGGCGACGCTCCCCCTCCTCCAGCGGTCCTCCGCTCAGGCGCCGATTTGCAGCGGCTGCGGCGTCGAAGCCGGCACGCGCCATCCTCCTTCCTTCACCAATGTTCGTGCGCCAACTCCGCCGCATATCCTCCTAAACCCTAATCCCACCACCCGGATTTGGTTCGTTCGCACTTGCTCTCCCGAGATTGAAGCGCGGAATGACATTAGGACGATACTGTTTGGGCCATTCCGTTCTTAAGATATAAAAAATTCGCTTGGGCAGAAGAGGCTCGAGTTTTTTTTAATGCACTGTGATAGCCGTACTACCACCCTGATGATAATGTGCAAAATGAGTGCGTTGAATAAATAGCATACTTTTATTGTTGATTTATTATTGCTAAGTGCTAATCATGCATCCCTTACTGCTGATTTCAGTAGTTTGATGGCCACCCCTCCGGCCAGTGATGGCCAACGAGAGTGAGGTGCTTTAAGTGTATCTTTTGGTTCCAAGAGGAAGCGTGCTGCGTGCCCCTGTTTGGGATTACTTCGCAAAAGAGAAGGCTCATGGGGTCTGGAAAGCACAGTTTATTTGGTGCATGAAGTATATCTCAGGTGAAATAAAGGCTGTCCCTGGTACTGCACATTTAATGGAGCATTTGGATAATTGTATTGGTGTAAGTTCTGATGGCGGGAAAAAGCAAACAAGTTTGAGCATTGGAAGTGGTAAACAGATGAAAATTTCTATGGAGAGCGGTGTCTCTGATCAACAAGTAGCTCACATGGCGTTTTCTTCTGTGTTTATACTGCAGAAATATCCACTGTCCACTGCTGATCACCCAGGGCTCCATACATTTGTCCGTGTTTACATAATGATCAATCAAAGTACCACCAGAGAGGATATCTTGGATATTTATGAAGCAGGGAGAAAGAAAGTTTTTAAGAACTTGCAGAATAACAAGTCCCGTGTGGCTGTTGCAACTAAATTTTGGACAGATAACAAGAAAAGACGCTATATGGCAGTTACTGCACATTTCATCGATGAGTCCTGGAAGCGTAGAAGGGCTATTTTGAGGTGATCTCCTACTGTTGATTATATGTAAGGTTTACGTATGAGTACTTGTCTTTTTGAAACAGTTTTGCTCCATGTAGGTTTCTTCATGTGCCAAGCCCTGGAACATCAGATGTTCTTTGTGAAGAACTTTATAAATGCCTCCGAGTTGGGATCTAGATTGCAAGCTATCTACATTGAATCTTGAGAACTACTGTGTAAATGATGATTTAATTTCACTAATTAAGGCAAAGATTGGGCCAGGCAATCTACTACTAGGTGGCAATATGTTACATATGGGATGCTCTGCACATAATCTGAACTCAGTTGTCAAAAATGGCTCGGAGGTGATTTGGGCAGAAATAGAAAGAATCCGTGAAAGTGTTGCTTATTGCCTTTTGACACCAAAGCGATATGAAATGTTTGAGGAAGCAGCAAAGTCACCATAAGTCGAATTGACTGAAGAACTTTGTCTTGATTGCAAAACTAATTGGAATTCAACTTATACCATGCTTCGTGTTGCTCTGCTATATAAGAATGTTTTTTTATCATTTGAAGCAAATTGATCACAACTTCACTTCTGGTCCAACTACTGAAGATTGGGAATTGGCCTCATCTGCTTGTGATAGATTAAAAGATTTCCATAAGCTAAGTGAAATGTTTTGTGGAACGAAATTGGTGACTGGTAACAAATTTTTTTGTACAGATATGTGAGATAAAATTTAGAATGCAAAAATGGCTTGGATGTGGAAATGCAGTAATTGAGAAAATGTCTGCTGCCATGATAGAAAAGTTTGATAAATATTGGTCTGACATTCAGGAGTTCATGGCCCTTGCTACCATTCTTGATCCACGAATGTAAAACAGGGGCTCTGCATACCCTCCTTGGTGAAAACACTGATTATCATGTTAAAAAGAGTGTTGACCTTTTGCGTGAACTAGTGAATGAGTACAAAAAAGTGCAAACTGAAGAAGAGGACATGACAACACTATCTGGTCCTCCGAGATGTTTAATTGGTATTGAGGAGGTATCGTCAACTTCAGAGACTTTGTTGCCTCTGTGAATGCTGAAAACGCAGAACAGAGGAAAAATGAGCTAGATCACTACTTGAACCAAGGACGCTACCATCACCTGGGAACGAAATTTGATACATTTGGTTCATACTGGAATGTGGATTACTGTTTTCCCACACTGCGCAAGATAGCTTGTGATACCTTTGCAATTCCAATCACAACACTAGCTCCCGAATCAGCTCTTAGCACTGGTACGAGAGTACTAAGCAGACACTTAAGCTGTCTCGCCCCAAAGATGTTGGAAGCATTGGTATGCTCTCAAGACTGGCTTCGTAACGAGCTTCAAGGTAATCAAATCTGCAGATATGTGTCTTATTTCTTTGTGAATTTATTCTACTTCTAGATTAAGGAATAAAAAGTGTACCAGCTGCTGCATGAACCAATGATGTGCGTAGCCATTTGTTATTACAACCTAACAGTTCACACTCATCTATTAGCCAGAACATGGAAACATCACATATCCTAGTGCCCATGCTTGGCGAAGATATTCATCACTGTAGCCTCCAACTTCAGTGTACTTTTTTTTTTTGTTTTTCCTCCTCTTTTTTCAGCACAGACCATTACTGAATCCAATCTGCACGGAGCTTTAACTAGAGCCTTGTTACCATTACGAGTTAGCCAGTTGGCCCAACATATCCCCACCAAAAATTTGTGTTGCAGTTTTTTTATTGACTCCATTTAGCCAATACCAAACATGTTCCACTGAAGTTGACAGTTTAAATAAAAAGAAACATGCACTTTTTTCCAGACTAGCTTCATCATTTATAAATTACAGAAACAATATTTAAATCACCTTTCAATTGTCTCTTAGCTAGGTTATGTTAGAAATGGGATGACTCCATTATGCAAATAGTGCATGGACATTTTAAGCTTTAATCTCCAGATGTAGCAGTTTGTGCGGATGGCTTGTTGACATATCATTGCTCCACACATAGACTGGACTGTGAATGAATAGGTGAATTTATCCTACTGATGTAAAGAATTATGTATCTTTTAGGTGAACATGAGCTAGAGCTTCCAAAATGCTAGGAGAACAACGTTGAAGAGGGGTTCAACCGTTGACTTGACTCTTGTGTCGTGGTTTTGCATTGTAGCCTCATAGTTTGTTTGTAGCCTTGAATGTGAACCATGTCTTGCTCAGGAGCAGGATGTAGGAGAATTGGGTGCGTATGCTGTAGGTGCAACTACTCATTCTTATCTTCCTGTAACGTATTATATCTGTCCAATGTTGTGATTCAAACCACATCCTGCTTATTTTCCATTTATCTAATAATTATAACAATAGTATGATAGAATCTGTTAAGGGGATCAGAGGGTTCATCAATGTTTTTATGCCTATTTGACCGTGCTGCCAATCCGCTAGCGATATTCAGATTAAGTTTTGAACATCGAGATGGGGATAAAAAGAACATGAACTTCTTTCCCTAGCGATTTATTCAGAATTTCAGATTTAACTTTTGAGAACAGTTCTTACGGTTACACGGGCTCGGCTGATGCATTGTAGGCATATATGTAGACACTGCCCTACGACGCCCGTTGGTGGTGCATTAATGCAGATATGAGTTCAGCGGAATGACAGTGTTATGCCATTCACATCGATGCCTCAATTTGAAGTCGTTTGTTGAGACGAGTTAAGTTTTGCATGTATTGATGCCCCAATCTACCAGTGTTGTTTATTTAAGTAGTTGATGTTCCAATTTAACTTGCAGGTGTTGTTATTCCTTTGTTTGTATTAAATAATATAAGTTTTATCTTTTTTAAAAGGAAGAGTCTATTTTTGAACATCTAGCTATCGCCAAAGTTTGGTTTCGACCATCGAATTATGAAACCAGAAATCTTCGGCCATTCAACTGTTAAAACCATTCATATTTGATGATATGGTGGTTTTAGTGGGTGATTTTGCTAATGCGGACGCCACGTGGTGGCGGGCCCACCTCCACCTGTCAGCTCTTCTCTTTGCTCTCCCTTTCTTCTCCCTCACCATCCTAGGCGCATGGACCATCTGGATTGCATCGAAATGGTTGTGTATTCAATGGAGCTACTCCTGCACAGTATAAATATTGGCTCGCCCTCGCTTTGTTGGCTATCATTTGGAATGGCACCGATTATTTGGCTCGCCCATGCCCATGCTTCCGACGCTGCATAGTTCAGTTTCTCGCCCTTGCGATGGCAAACTGCTGGCGGCAAAAACGTGTGCCAAATGTGCCTCGCCAACGATTGACAGTTTGGCACCCTCATTTGGAAGGGGTATGTGGGTGTGTTTGGTCTATGTACTCCTTTCTCTTCTATTAATACGTATTCAAGAAAATAGAAGACACATTAAAGTAAGAACTGGGCAAGAAAATGTTTAGTCATATTTATTTGGTTAGAAAAAGTATACAAAGTCGTAAAATTAATTGGGATTGCAATTTTTTTAGCTCACTACTGTAACATCTCCGAGAGTTCCTCAAATCCGGAACAAAACGCACATCCATGGACCGTGGTACCATATTGCGCTCTCGAACCCAAGTACTTTTCTGAAAAGTATTTAAAAAAGTACTTTTCTGAATAAATAAATAAATAAATATAGAAACAGGAAGAAACTCAAGCAGGCATCCCCCCCCCCCCCCCCCCGCCCATTCGCACCGGTGACTCTTCCCCTCCTCTTCGGGCGTCGGCTCTTCCGGTCTTCCGCTCCGGCGCCGGCGTTCAGCGCTCGGAGGCGTCGAAGCCGGAGCGCGCTGTCCTCCGTCCTCCACCGAGGTTTGTGCGCCAACTCAGCTGCCCTGAACCATATCCTCCTAAACCCTAATCCTTCACTCGTTTTCCCCCTTCCGGCTTGTCGATTTGCCACAGATGGCCGGCGCGTTTGTTCGAACTTTCTCTCCCGAAGTGGAGCGCGAAATGATGTACATTGAGGGAATGCGGTAGTCAGTAAAGAGCAACTATGCTGAATCAAGCCGATACTGTTTGGGGCTTTGGGCCATTTCCATTCTTTAGATCAATATATACAAAAATTCACTTGGGTAATTTGTAAAATATGCTCTAGGGTCTCTAAAATCTGAACTGTGATAACTTTACTACCCTTCTGATGATAATGCACAAAAAGGAGTATGTTGAATAATATAAATAGCATAAATTTGACTTATTACTGCTAACTTGCCTAGTGTTAATCATGCATCTCTTACTGCTGATTTCAGTGGGGTCTGATGGCCACTCCTCTGGCTAGTGGTGGCAAACCAGAGGAATCTTTAGCAGTCCTTCCATCTCATTCTGGGGCTCAACCAGAAGCTGCAGCTCAAGTGCAACAACAGAGTGAAGGTTCTTTAAATGTATCTTTTGGAACCAAGAGGAAACGTGCACCTGTGTGGGATTACTTTGCAAAAGAGAAAGTCCTTGGGGTTTGGATGGCACAGTGTATTTATTGCACGAAATATATCTCTGGTGGAACAAAGGCTGGCCCTGGTACTGCAAATCTGATGCAGCATTTTGATAACTGCATTGGTGTAAATTGTGATGGTGGCAAAAAACAAACACGTTTGAGTTATGGAAGTGGTAAACGCAGAAAAGTTTCTGTGGAGAGCGATGTCTCTGATGAACAAGTTGCTCGCAAGGCACTTTCTTCTATGTTTATACTTCAGAATTGTCCGCTGCCCAATGCTGATCACCCAGGGCTCCGTACATTTGTTGGTGCATTGCAACCCTTTTATGAAGTGGTCAATCAAAATACCATCAGAGAGGATATCTTCGATATTTATGAAGCAGGGAGAAAGAACGTTCTTAATAACCTGCAAAGGAACAAGTCCCATGTGGCTGTTGCAACTGAATTTTGGACAGATATTAAAAAAAGACGCTATATGGCAGTTACTGCACATTTCATCGATGAGTCCATGAAGCCCAGAAGGGCTATTTTGAGGTGATTTCCTACTGCTGATTCTGCGTAAGGTTTACATTTAAGTACTTGTCTTGTTGAAATAGTCTTGCTCCATGTAGGTTTCTGCGTGTGCCATGCCCTGAAACATCAGATGTTCTTTGTGAAGCACTTTATAAATGCCTCCAAAGTTGGGATCTAGATTGCAAACTATCTACATTGAATCTTGAGAACTACTCTGCAAATGCGGATTTAATACCACTAATTAAGGAAAAGATTGGGCCTGGTAATCTATTACTAGGTGGAAAGATGTTAAATATGGGATGCTGTGCACATAATCTGAACTCAGTTGTCAAAGAAGGCTTGGAGGTGATTTGGGCAGATATTGTAAGAATCCGTGATAGTGTTGCTTATTGCCTTTCTACACCAAAGAGATATGAAATGTTCGAGGAAGCAGCTGAGTCACAACAGGTTGAATTGACTGAAGATCTATGTCTTGATTGCAAAACTAGTTGGAATTCAACCTATATTATGCTTCGTGTCGCTCTGCTATATAAGAAGGTCTTTGATCATTTGAAGCAAATTGACACCCACTTCACTTCTTATCCAACTGCTGAAGATTGGGAATTGGCCTCATCTGCTTGTGATAGATTAAAACATTTCCATAAACTAAGTGAAATGTTTTCTGGACCCAAACTTGTGGCTGGTAACAATTTTTTCGTACAGATATGTGGGATCAAATTTCTAATGCGAAAGTGGCTTGGATGTGGAGATCCAGTAATTGAGAAAATGTCTGCTGCCATGATAGAAAATTTTGATAAATATTGGTCTGACATTCATGAGTTGATGGCCCTTGGTATTGTTCTTGATCCACGAGGTAAAACTGAGGCCCTGCGTACTGTCATTGGTGAAGAAAACGCTGATCATCATGTTAGAAAGAGTGTTGACCTTTTGCGTGAACTGGTGAATGAATACAAAAAAGTGCAAACTAAAGAAGAGGACATGGCTACATCATCTCCTAGTTCCTTTGATGCCTGTATGGAAGCTGAGCACGCAGAGTGGATGGAAAAAGAGCTAGACCGCTACTTAGAGACAGAACGCCTTGGTAACGTGGATAGGAGTAAATTTGATGTGCTTCGTTGGTGGAATGTGGATTATTATTTCCCCACACTGCGGATGATAGCTCGTGATATCTTTGCAATTCCTATCACTACTGGTTATGAATCAGGTCTTAGTGCTGGTGAGAGAGTACTAAGCGGACACTTAAGCCACCTCACACCAAAGATGTTGGAAGCATTCATATGCACCCAAGACTGGCTTTGCAATGAGCTTCAAGGTAATCAAATGTGCAGCATAAGTTGTATCTTTTTTTATGTGTGGGTTTGTGAGTTTCTTCTACTGATGTAAAGAATTATACATCTTTTAGGTGAAGATGGGACCGGAACCTCTAATATGCTGAGAAGATGGTGAAGAGAGCCTGAAGAGTAGCTTGTGTCCTACTCCCTACATTTCAAATTACTATTTGTTTTGGCTTTTCCAGGTACATAGTTTTTTGCTATGCATCTAGATCTATGCTATGCATCTAGAAAAGGCAAAATGAATAGAATTTGGGAGGGAGGGAGTAGTATTGCATTTGAACCATGTCTGTTGAGAAGCTTGTATCTGTCCTGTTCAAGTGCTCCCTGTGAGAGAAACGTACTTTTGATGCGCAACTGCGCAAGGGTTCGTCTGGTTGCTAGCTCGCAGTTCTCATCATTTTGGAATGAGCGTAATTGGACTGGCATGAGTTGCTTGTAGGCGACCCAAAAAAAGTGGAAAGAGTACATTTCATTGTTGACGTAGTACTCGGTATTACACAGTATACTGCCGCATGCAAGCAACGCCAGACATCTCCCAGCTTGTGTGATTCGAGCGCCGCTGCACGTTGTTTGTGTGATTCGAGCGCCGCTGCACGTACTTATTCTAACTAATGATGTACCGATGTAGTCTATAGCCCACGTCTTGACTTAGAGTCCAAAGAAGTGCTCCATCGTCGGAAGGATGGGTGAGCATTATTGCTGCAGTATTTGATAGAACTTTTCGTTGATACTATGACACACAGATAACTTAAGTTTAATAGTGATACCCTGCACATTGTTGTGGGCAATTTTTAAAGCGAAACTTTAAAATGAACTTTTGAAAGTAGAAAAAGAAGTTAATTGCAAGCAATAATATTTTGCAAACAACATTATATATGAAAACATTTTTTGTGAATTAAACAGTATAACGGAGACACTCACAACGCATGCATACTCATCCCCATGAATACACGCGTAGAATTGCTCTTAAACTATTGATGTTATAAATTGTATGCATGAATGTTATTAGTCACAAAAAGTCGGCATGAGACATAACTAGTTAGTCCCAGTGGATGATGATATGACGCTGACATGGATAGTTTGCATGTTGAGAGAAATAGAGTTATGATTCTTAGTGGGATGCATGTATACATGTTATATATGTATTTGTCAATTGTCTTACCACATAAGTCGCTTATCCATCCTTCTCTTTTTGACTTTTATGTTCTGCTCGATCAATATTTCCATTTTCTCATCACCTGCCAAATTTGAAATACAACGGTCAGTTTGGAAAAAAACAAATCAATTATGAAAAATATATATAAACGATACCGACCAAACTCTCCTGTTGACCTTTGCACCAAAAAATAAAGCCTCTTCTTGACCTCTTATGAGTTATGACCACGTCGAGACTCGGGTTTTGTTAAGCTTGTGGGGTAGATATAGGAAGTTTTATTAACTTCAAAATTGTTACATCAAGTTGATACATTTTTTTTAAAAAATACTCCCGACCTTTGCATATCTAGGATGCACATACAAAGGAGAAAAAAATTTAGCACACTAATGACACTCAATTCAACGACAAGATTATCACCCATGCGCCTGAGTAAACAGCTCTTTAGCCACTAGTGACAAGCATTGTGATGTCACAATAACCATATCTTGTAGTGTGAGCTTCTGTAGGATGGCCCATGTACAAAGGCAATTTGTAACTAATAAGATAACATGCAAATGGGACGTAGATTTTTTTTCTTTTCAGAAAACCAAATTATTTCTAGAAAGCCACAATGACCAACAAGTAGCTGCCACCCTAGCAAAACTAGTAACCTTTACTAATACTCCATAACCAAATCCCAAACAAGCAGCAGCATGCTCTGGTGGGTATTTTAAGGTGTGTGCAGCCCATCCATGTATCTTGGTTCATCCTATACCAAAGAGGCCGTCATATATATAGCCCAATGCCACGGCTTTGGCTGTTGCTGCTGATGCTTTATGTATGGTCATTGTCCTAATTCAATAGAAAAACTCTAACTACAACTGTTCAACTATTTGTATCTTCTTAACATTGTTTTATTTTTTGCACTATATGCCCTTTTCTTTTCCTTAAGATTGAACAGGCGCCGGCCGGTCGTTGCAACAGGTGATAATGAGTGAACTTGATCCAGAAGTGAGTAATGGGGAAATAATGTATCTTCCATCAATTATTTGAGAATGATTGGGCATCAGCAAACCAAAAAGAAAAAATGGTTGCGGACCTCTTTACTCTGTCTCGACTTGCTTGATAATAATATACAAGTAGTCTCCTAGTTCACAGGTAACATATACTCCATCTTAATTTAATTGTATCACTTTGATGTAATTGTTTAAGATTAAAGAGTTTTCTTTATAGAAAAAAGATACGGAGAATAAGATCCAATCAAGGCCATTTTGAAATGATGCGTGCTTTTGTGATTCCAAAATTTTCAAATGACATATATACACATGTAAGCACATATCAGCAGCAAATCCTTTTGGTGTCACATGCGAAATCGCTCGATCCAATAGAGCGGTGTCAAATCCATCTTTAGCACGCACGCAAACTTCTTCCAAATATTGAAATTATTGTTGCACGTACGTTCGTGTACTTTTATAAGAGTTGCTTCTTCACGTGCAACTGCGCATTTGACTTCCTCGATCGGTGGGAGTTGCTGATCACATGGGCTGAGCCAGAGATTCCGTTCTTGAGCATATAAAACACAAGAGCCCGGACACAACGAACTGTCCATACTCCAATCCAGCGCACTACTAGTAGAGAGTAGAGAGTGACCGAGTAAGAGCTAGGAGTCATGGCTGAGTCGGACGCCGGCGGCGTTCACGTGCTTCTTGTCTCGTACCCGGCCCAAGGCCACATCAACCCGCTCGTCCAGTTCGGCAAGCGCCTCGCCGCCGCCCACCGCGGCGTCCGGTGCACCCTCGCGGCGGCCCGCTCCGTCCTCGGCTCCAGCTGCGACGAGCCACCACCGCGGCCCGGCGCGTTCCGCGTCGTCCCCTTCTCCGACGGCTGCGACCATGGCGGCTACGACGAGGTCGGCGACGCGCACGCCTACCTGGCGCGGCTCGAGGCCGCCGGGTCGCGCACGCTGGACGAGCTCCTCGTCTCCGAGTCGTCGCAGGGCCGGCCGGTGCGCGCCGTGGTGTACGACGCGTTCCTGACGTGGGTGCTGCCCGTGGCGCGGCGGCACGGCGCGTCGTGCGCGGCCTTCTTCACCCAGGCCTGCGCGGTGAACATCGCGTACGCGCACGCGTGGGCTGGCAAGGTGAAGCTACCGGTGGGCGAGGTCCTGCCGGAGTTGCCCGGCCTGCCCAGGGGGCTGGATCCGGCCGATGTCTCCACGTTCCTGACCGAACAGGACCGCAGCTCCGCCTATCTGGACCTCCTGTTGCAGCAGTGCCAGGGGCTCGAGCTGGCAGATCACGTCCTCGTCAACTCATTCTACGAACTCCAGGCCGAGGCGATTCTCATCTTCTCTACTAGTACTTGATTTTCTTGGAGTTGGAGCTTGGATACGTTCTGTGACCTCTGCATGTTTGTGGATCCGTGACATGTGTGTCAACGAATTTGACTGCAGGAAGCAGAGTACATGGCGTCAAGGTGGGGAACCAAGACGGTAGGCCCAACCGTGCCGTCGGCGTACCTCGACAAGTGCCTCCCAGACGATTCATCCTACGATTTCCACCTGCACACTCCGATGACGGCGGAGTGCAAGGCCTGGCTTGACAAGAGGCCTAAGGATTCCGTCGTCTACGCCTCCTTCGGGAGCCATGCCGAGCCCAGCGCAGCTCAGCTGGCCGAGATGGCTGAGGGGCTCTACAATAGCGGCAAGGACTTTCTGTGGGTTATTAGGGACACCGAGGCTTCGAAGTTACCCCAGGGCTTTGAGAACAAGGCCAAGGATAGGGGCCTCGTGGTGACATAGAGCCCGCAGCTGGAGGTGCTAACGCATGACGCTGTTGGCTGCTTCGTGACGCACTGCGGGTGGAACTCGACTACCGAAGCACTAGGCATCGGAGTGCCGATGGTGGCGATGCCGCAATGGTCGGATCAGCCGATGAATGCCAAGTACATTGAGGATATCTGGAAAGTTGGCGTCAGGGTACGACCCGATCTGAAAGGAGTTGTGAGCAAGGAGGAGGTGGAGCGGTGTGTGAGGGAAGTGGTGGAAGGAGAAAAGAGTAACGAGTATAGGAAAAATGCTGCCAATTGGAGAGAGAGAGCCAAGAAGGCCATGAGCGAAGGTGGCAGCTCAAACAAGAACATTATGGATTTTCTAGGTAAGTTTGGGATGAAGTAGTGATCGAAGCATACTGTATACACAAGCGTCACTGCAGGGAAATGATCGATGATTGTCACAGCCTTACAGGTGGCCCACTTGCATAAAGTCTGTCACCTACGCACATTAAGATTGGCCCTCTAGTACTTGTTTGTAGTGTATTTATATTCCAGCACACCAGTTCACATGGTGTTATTATTCTTCCAAGTGCCAAAGCAAATCAAAAGAGTTTCTGCTGATCCTGTGAAGTGATTTTCTATGATTATTTAAAGAGTTCTTTATGCTAAAGAATAAAAGAGAATCACTTTCAACCACAAAATTATTTCTCTTAAAGAATCAACTTACATAGAGAATTAGAATCAGATGGAGCTCTACCAAACAAACTCTAAGTCCACTAAGAGAAAATGATAGTCTCTTATTAGCACTAGAAGACTAAGATGCTAGTATTTCTCTGTACAATGAAAATGAGCACCAAGAAACTATCCTAAGGCAACTCTCAGTTGGGTATCACGTGAGGTTTCATATGTAGGAAATTATGGGCTATGCGGTTTACCCTCTATTCCTCTGCTTTATCCGTGGTGCCCCTCACAATCCATAATGAGGCTAGAGGGTAGGGACCTATTTATAGACTCCACTTCCAAGTGTTACAAATATTCCACCCGTGTTCCGGAAAATCCGTGACTCCTGAACCCTGTCACCAACCACGATCAGACATGTCAGTTTAGTGAGTCTAAAATATATAAAAGTCCCTAGCACACATGTGTGAGTCATGTGCCACAATCAGTTGTATATATGAGATCAATTCCAATCTGTTCATGTGGATTAACAGCCTGCAGAGCCGATCCTGCAAAACAAACCCAACTCTTCCGTCGTGCTGCACCCGGGTCATACATGTACGTACATAATAAACATTCCAATAGAGTCGATCTCAACTTGTTCCTCTGCTGTGTTCCAGCACAAACATCCTTGGCACCTCGAGTACAAATTCCTCGAGTTAGATTTCACATCAATAATTCCTTTATCACGCATCAGTAAATAATTCCACATTGAGGTGAATATATAATAACAGTCATAAATGATATAAAGATAAATGTTGACAGCCATATAACAAATCCAACATCATAGCATTAAATCATATGCCACATCACAAGTATTGCTAACTTGGCAGCCTACTTATTATGAGAAGATCAGAGAGGCGAGTTTCATCCCTATGAAACCCAACTGGCATAATTACCAAGTCCATGAAACATAGTGAAACTTGTATTGAGGATGTTAGTTTCATTGTAACACCCATTTTGTCATAACTTCATGCAAAAGTTAAATGTTTCGAGCCATTTGCAAAATTGTGCAATGAAATCTTGCAATGGGACTGGCATAAGGGCACAGAGACGTAATTATGAGCACCATAGCAACAGGTCCATTATATGACCAGCAATGACCTGGTGATTAATGACCATCAATCATCAGCCGCTTCATTAGAGCTGTCACACTCTATAGGCCCATCTTCCTCCCCAGCAACAAATGATGTTGAACCATCTATCGTTGTCCCTTCAAACATTTTGTCCATCTCATCCAAATATTTAGTCATTCAAACTTCTTCAAATGTGGCTTGCCCTACAAATCGAAACAAGGTGTCATGCAATAATGGTTCACAGACCACTAATTTAACTGCAACAGAATCAAGTGCGTGGTAGATTGACCATTTACCTCAGTCTCTTTTTCCCACCACTAATCTACGGCCATAACTGTTCCACCAAGCTTCTACCCTATTACAGATAACAGAACCAGTTCCGCCCTAAACCAGTTCCATAGCGGAGCTTATTTCAGTTGTCTCACCATGGCTTGAAGCTGGTCCCTATCATGAAGCAAACCTGTGTGCATAGTACCTAATTCTGGTGACGAGCCACCGCGTACACAGGTCTTACTGTCAATTTTATGGCAGTCCACGTACATAACTTGCATTAACATCGATTGCGCCATTAGAATCGCAACAGCTAAGTGACATGGAAAGGCACCGGATGATCCAACACCTAGAAAACGCATAACATCGATTCATCCTATGGTATAGTTTTCTGCAGCTTTTATAGCCAACGACTAGTTTGAGGCCTTGGGATATTTATACCCCTCCCACCTGGCCATTTGATGTTGTTGGATAGTGCCGGAGTGCAGAGGAGTGCAAGACACATTGAGAACACATTCATGCCACAATAGTACTTAAGTGTTCATCCAAAAGGCTTTGCACATACTTAGAGAGTGTTTAGTGCAAGCATAACCTTAGAGCTGAGTGTATGTAAGGTGTGCCAACCTTGTGAGGTGATTCGAGTGAATCAATGTGTACAAGGTGTTGCCGGAGCCTTTGAGCCTTAGTGGCTCTCAAGCAAGTCTTCGACCCTCCAGTTTGGTGTGGAGTGTCGTCGACGCTTTGTGCCAGGGGGAGGGGGAGAACCCCTCCCTTAGTGGAGACAACATCAAGGTGAACAAGGGGGTTGGTGAGTGCATTTGTGGTTGAACCTAAGTGGCAAGTCAAGTTGTATCTTGGGAGAGACTTGGTAACCAGGAAGCAATGCTCTTGTGTGGAGTGCTTCAACAACGTGAACTAGGGGTGGCTTAGTGCCTACCGATACCATGAGATAAATCACATGTCAAGAGTTTACTTCCTTTTATCCCTTTTACATTTCTGCATTTCATACTTGCAATCTTTTCTTTCCTTTACCTTTATAGGATTGGCTATAATTTGCAAAACTCTTTTGAGATGAGGGTTTCACAGTAGCTAGAACTTGCTTTAGATGCATGTTGGTGGTCACATCTAGCTAGTATGTTCTAGCTTATGTTTTGAGCAAATAGTGGTAGACATAGGGTTAAGGTTTCAAATTTTCCTAATTCACCTCTCCTCCTCTTAGGCTACGAGTATCCGATTCCTTACAACATGACAATAGGAAAATTTTGGTATAAAATAGCTGTAAGATCATGACCAGTGTACAATAATCCACTAAATAATAGGTTATGAAACATATAGCAAACGAACTAGTACACCTTTTTAGAAAAAGGAAATTGTTTTCCTGCCTTTGCAACGGCATGCAACAAAGTTTTTACATCATTCTTAGGATTAAAGCTAATAATTAAACAGGAAAAGGAGCACACACATAATAGGAAAAATCAGAAGTAGTCTATTATTGCTTCTCCATCCATTTTTGGCAAAAATATTCAAAGCGACAACCTCTAGTGCTTTGCTCTTGCCGAACGGATGATTTCCATTATGTCCTCACGCTGCAATAGGGACCAAAACCATAGCCAATATGCTCCTATGAAATAGCCTGCATAAAAAATAAAAATGTTTTTTTCTGAGAAATCAAGTCGTTATGTGTACCAAATAGCCTCATAACGGTTGCAACCCCAACAAAGATTAATTTTTATCCTTATTTTGTATGCCTGTTAACCAATGTTTAAGCATATGTGTTACTGATCTAGGCGGTGTTAGCCCAGCAGCTACATGAACAACTCTCCATATAGTATTAGCATGTTGGAAGTCAAATAAAAGATGTTTAATTATTTCATTACAATCACAAAAACAATACTTTTGACTTCCAACCCAATTCCTCTTAGCTAAATTATCCTCTGATAGAATTGGAGATGCCATAGCAAAATCTTTATTTTTAGAAGAATTCTTAGATTCCAAATAAATTTATTGGTGAGGGAGTACCATGGTTCATCAAATATTGATACATAAGTTGAACCTTAAAACATCAATGTTGATGTAAGTCCTAGGTAAAACTATCTCTCCCTTGTGATAGTTGTTGTAAGGATACTTTGGCTACTAGGTTGTGCCAAGAAGTTAAATGAGCTCTTCGAAAAGAAATATTAAGGGATTGTGGTTCATAACATTTACAATTATATCATGAAAATAACTAACTATATTAAAGTGGCTAGAGAACTACTCTTTAAGATAGAGCCCACCCAAGTATCCTCCTAAAATCTGGTTTGTAAACCATATTTTACCTTTAATGTCCCACATCTCAGGAAGTCTTCCCTAACTTTTAATAGACCTTTCAAAAAAATATCAATCTCCAGGTTCAATGTGAACAATTAGATATTTATTTCTAAGTAAGGTCTGCAAGGTACTTCATTCAATAAGAAATTTAAAATCCGTTTACTAAGAAGGCATTTGTTTTCATGTAGAGGTCTATTATTACTAGACCACCATGATCTTTGGGACGACACATGATGTTCCACTTTGCAAGGTGCATTTTTTGTTTATCATTATTACCTTGCCAAAAGAATCTGGACCTGTAAAATCTATCTTCTTAAGGACACCCTTAGGAATTTCAAAGTAAGATATCATGAACATGGGGACGGTTCTTAGTGTTTGACTAGCCTTCCACCATAAGATAAGTGTTTGGCTTTCCAAGTGCTTAATTTGTGATTGAATCTTTACTCAATTGTACTCCAATATGCATTGTGGAGTTTAATATGATTCATCGAAATACCCAAGTATCCGAAAGGAAAGGATCCTATCCCACAATCAAACAATCTAGTATACTCTTGTTCATAATGTCTGGCTTCACCATAACAAGAGATTTCACTTTCGTGAAAAATAATTTTAAGTCCAGATAATTGTTCAAAGACACAGAGCATGAATTTCATATTTTTAGCTTGCTCCAAATTATGATCCATGAACAGAATTGTATCACATGCATATTGAAAAATTGACAACCCATCTTCTACTAGATGAGGAATAACCCCTTTGATTTGACCATCATATTTTGCCCCGTTTATCAAAATAGAAAGCATATCTTCCACTATATTAAAAAGAATAGGTGACATGAGATCTCCCTGTCTTAACTTTTTTGTTCGGAAGTAGTGTCCAATATCACCATTAATTTTGATGCCCACACTTCCTCTCGAGACAAATCTTTCAACCCATGCACACCACTGCCGACTAAATCCCTTAATTCAAAGAGTTTGCTAGTGGAAAGACCATTTACCTTATCATAGGCTTTCCCAAAGTAGATTTTAAGAATTACCCTACTAAGCTTCTTAGTATGTAATTCATGGAGAGTTTCGTGTAATATCACTTCTCCTTCCATGATATTCTGACCTGGCATAAATGTTGTTTGAGAAGGTCGAACTACCTTGTTGGCTACCCTGATTAGTCTATTAGTAGCAACATTTAAAGCTTACATTAAGAAAGCAAATGGACATATATTATTGTATTTTTTGTTGCCTCCTTTATTTTAGTGAGGCTATCTAAAGGAAGGTGGCCTTCAACAAAAGTAGTAAATAGATCTGAAAGATCATTTTTATGTCCCAAAACACTTATAGAATTCTGCTGGGAAACCATCTAGGCCAGGAGCTTTATTATGTTCCATTTGGAACACTACCTCATCGTATGTAAAGGAAGATGTGAGAATATTGTTCTCCTCCACTGTCACCTGAGGTATATCTTGATTTTGGTTTTCCACTAGGATGAAATTTTTTTGTTTAGTGCTCTAAAAAGTCATTTGTAATAGTTTTTTATATAAGTTTATAAATCAACATCACCCACTATAACACCATATTCTTGTTCTAGTTTGAAGACGCATTGTTTTTTTGTAGTTACCATTAGCAACCAAATGGAAATACTGGGTGTTATCATCAGCTTCCGAAAGATCTTTAGTTTTAGCTCTCATACTATTTAATTTCTTCGTCCCTCAAGCCATTACACCTAATTAAGCATGCAACACCACAGATCGAGTAGGAAGTAGTAGATAATAACAATGGGAATGGCAATTTTACTGGGATAGCATAGGCCAGATGGAAGATATTTGCACTACGGCTGGCGCTAGGATGGGTACATGGGGACTGCGGCCCTTGCCACGACCGGCTGCCTGTGATGCAGACCTCCCGCGACTCCCTGGTGGTAGCGCCACCAGAACCGCTGGCTGCATTGCTGGAAGGAACCCGAATGGGAGGGGGGCTTGTTGGGTGCCCTTAGATCTACGAAGGATGTTTGTGTACGTCTCTATTCTTAGCCACCTGTCGTCGTCGTCGTGGTCTAGGGACTCCAACCATAGCCGGTGGCGGGGGTTGGTGCTAGTCAAATAGGGTTGCGCCGGGTCAGGGAAGTCTCTTGATGCTTAAGGATCAAAGATTTGCATGCACCAGGAAATTCCTAATCCAGTCGGCAGTGCCATACCTAGCGGGGTAGATGCTGTTTCCACCGTCGGTGCTATTGTTGCCGTAGCCATCATTGTCGTCACCATCGTAGCTAGACATGACTGAAGACTAGAAGGAGGACATCAATTTGAAGGCCGACGTCATAGATCTAATGGAGAAGGTTGTGGATCTGTACGACAACGGTGGGATCTAGGGAGGCCCAACGGAGGCCTAGGGTTGGATAGGTGAGCGTCAGGGGAATGGATAAGGCAGAAGGAGGTGCATCACTAAGGGAAGGCTATACCCATCCAACACACATCCCTAGAGATTGGGCCCAAAAAATTCTACGGTCGGGGCCAAGGACAATCCAATACTCGTCATTAGCAGCCAATCCCGTGTTCGCTCCTCCCCAAGAGAGCCTAAGCTTCTAGCCCCCTCCTCTTCGGTGAGGGGAGGTGGGCCGACCCTAGTGTTTATTCTGTTAGCTATAACTCACGGATCTCTAGCAGTAGATCTAATCAGATATAAACTTAATTAACAGAAAGACATGAACAAGATCTAGATCTACAACGCTACAAGTACACAGACACTAACTAGACTGACAAGAACTACTAACAACACTAAGAAAGAGGTAGAAGGGGGAAACTGACCATCAACAATGGAGGGAGACGGTGCCGACGGGTTGGCCATCTCTTCGGTCGAGGTAGTAGGGGCTTCCTCAGCTTGGCATAGAGGTGACAGGGACGGCACCGGCTCGGTGAGGGCGGAGTTGGGGAAGCGGCGTAGATGAGGTCGATGGCACCGTGTACGAGTGATGAAGCAGGACGTCCGCGGCAGCGATGATGGTGCTTCCCTCCGCTCTAGTGCTCCCTCGGTCGCTAGGGTTGTAGGTGGGGTTTGTGGCGGCGCGGTGAACCTCTTACTGTGAGCCATGGCCCCCACCTCCTCTATATAGCACTGTGCGACAGGGGCCCACCAACCATGGATCGGTTGGGCGCCCCGACCAGGGCGCGAGATCGAGCCCGACTCGGCCTTTGGGCCGGGTCGGTGTGGAGATCGAACTAACATTCTCCCTCTCGATCTCAACTTACTCTCTTTGCACTTCAGCCTCTCGTTGGGTTGTAGGGTCGAGATGGCGGACTAGAGGGGGGTGAATAGTTCTTTCTAAAAACTTAACGCAACAACTAACCAAAACAAATGCAAAATTTAAACTATCGATCTAGCGAAGACTACACCCCCTCTATATATAACTCTAAAGCACCTTTAGAAGATCCTACACAAAGCAAAAGAGGTGCCGGGCTACGAAGAGCTCACACAAACAAATTTAGGAGCAAGGACACACAAACCTATGCCACTAGTACTTTAAGCACCGGGGAGCTCCTACACAATTCTAATGAGCAAAAGCACAAAGCCTACCTAAGCTCACTAGATGCACAATGGACAAGACTTCACAAGTCTAATCCAAAAGCTCAATTTATTTAGCTACACAAACTAAGCAAAGAGACTAATTAAGCTACACAAGCTAATTAGTTACAACATCACTACTACTAGCTACATAAGCAAGAAGATAATTAGCAAGCTACACAAGCCAACTAATTATAGGAGCAATCACACAAGCACAAGATATATATAAGAATGTAAATACAATGCTCATGATCGAGAAGTTCAAACCACCGAGAAGAGTAGACAATGTTGACACGGTGATTTTTATCCCGAGGTTCACTTGGTTGCCATCGTTGTGTTGACCAATACCTCGATGGTTCTTAGGCAAAGCTCTCAAGCCGCTGGCCACTCCGGGCACACCAAGACACCACTCGCAAGTGAGGTAACTCAATGACACGCTCCACTAGAGTTGCTCTTCGCGATCCCGGCGGGGTGAGCACAATCCCCCTCACAAAGCCTTCTCCGGAGCCACGCACAATCTCCTTGCGTGCTTCAACGGAGCCACAATCCACCAAGCCATCTAGGAGGTGGCAACCTCCAAGAGTAACAAGCACACCGGCTTGCAACACGAACACCTAGTGCCACTCGATGCAATCTCACAAAGCAACGCACTAGATTTGCACTCACTCGCAATCGATTTGCAATCTCGCAAGCACAAGTGAGTTAGAGGGCTCCCAAGCCAAGCACTACCATGGGAAGCACATCCCCAAGGTGCTCAACATCCTCCAAGTCCCAGGAACCCTTCTATTTATAGAGGGAGGAAGAAAACTAGTTGTTACACCCTTTTTCCGAGCTCTAACGGCTCTCTCGAACTATCCGCGATACATTCCCGGACTGTCCGTCATTCAAAAAACTAGCCGTTGGTGCGTCACGGACAGTCCGTGAAGCCCGGACGGACTGTCCGTGGTCAAAGGACGGACTGTCCGTCACCTACGGACGGACCGTCCGACCCCTGGAAGGTCAAAAACTCGTTTCTTTCTAAAACTCGATCAAATCGCGGACTGTTCATCCATCACTCGCGGACTGTCCGCGGCCTTCAATTTTCAGCACAACCGAGGCTCGGTAAAACGGCTCTAACTTTTAGCTCCGATGTCCGAATTAGGTGATCTTGGACTCTATGGAAAGCTTATTCAGAGGAATATCCATCCCAAATGAATGCTTAACCCAAAACACTTTGGATCAAAGCAGAATTGCTAACCAAGATCCACCACAAACCAAATTCCATCAACCAAATCTTCAACCCCTTTGCAAATGTGCCAACCCCAAACCCGGTCATAAACTTCTCTACACACCTATGACCGGTGAAATGAAATTCCTATTGGATATACCTTTGCCTTGAGCATTCCATTCCATCTTCTCTAATATCCATGAACACCATCACAAATAATATGATCGACTTCATATCATCATGCGACGTGTTGGTTCATTGATCTTGACTTCATGTGCTCTTCACCGTTGCATTGGTCCATCGGCTATTCAAGCATCCCGCCACGCGGTCCAACACTTAGCCTCTGACTTGCCCTTCACACTTGCAACCGGCCCATCAAGCCAAGTCTTGTCTTGATCTTCTCCATCTAGTCACATGACTCCATTTCATGTCTCAAATGCAATGAGCTTCTTCATCACATAATTACTTGTGGACTAATCACCTGTGTATTTCACTCAACCACACATTATTCCATCTAAGTTGTCACTCAATTACCAAAACCAAACAAGGACCTTCATGGGTATCCACTTCATCACAAACAAACATACCGAGCATGGGTCATCTTAATCGTAATGACAATCAGACTAACCAGCCACAATACAGTTATTCATTCTGAGGGATCATAACTAGGCCCGTCCAGGATTCATAGGCTTTCCCTTAAACCCATACCAATAATGTGTTCTCTAAACACACTGGGTGGTAAGCCTTTTGTGAGCGGATCCGCAAGCATCTCTTTCGTACTAATGTGCTTCAAACTTATAGTTTGATCCCGGACTCTATCTTTTAATGCATAGAACTTCACTTCTATGGGTTTGGTAGCATTAGTTGACTTGTTATTGTGGGCATAAAACACTGTGGGGGCATTGTCGCAGTATAATCTCAATGGCTTTCTTATGCAATCCGCAATCCTCAAGTCAGGAATAAACTTCTTTAGACACATAACCTATCCTAGTGCCTCATAACATGCTATAAACTTTGCATACATCGTAGATGTTGCAACTAGTTCTTGCTTGGAACTTCTCCATGAGATAGCTCCGCCTGCGAGGGTGAATACATATCCTGATGTAGATTTTCTATCATCTCTATCTCCCACATAATCAGCATCTGAATATCCTACTACCTCTAAGACATCAGATCTTCTATACATTAGCATGAGGCATGTTGTGCCTTGCACATATCTTAATGCTTTTTTTGCCATCATCCAGTGCTCTGGACCTGGACTAGACTGGTATCTTCCGAGTACTCCTGTAACAAACGCTAAATTTGGGCAAGTGCACACTTGTGCATATTGTAAGCTACCTACTGCTAAAGCATATGGAACCGCTTTCATTTGATCGATCTCGTATTGGTTCCTTGGACATTGATAAAGTCCAAACTGATCACCCTTCTGAATAGAAGCAGGTGTGGCCTTACTCGCATGCATATTATATTTCTTTAGGATCTTCTCCAAATATGCCTTATGCGATAAACTTAAAACCCCATTCCTTCTATCTCGGTGAATTTGGATGCCCAAAACATATGAAGCTTCACCAAGATCCTTCATATCAAAATTTGAGGAAAAAATATCTTTTGTCTCCTGTATTAGTCTAACATCATTGCTAGCAAGCAAGATATCATCAACATACAGTATTAGGGAAATAAATTTCCCCTTGTTAAACTTCACATAAACACAGTTGTCCTCAATGTTTTCCTTAAACCCAAATTTCTTAATTGTCTCATCAAACTTAATGTTCCATTGTCTTGAGGCTTGCTTCAAGCCATAAATGGATTTTCTCAAACGACATCCCATATGTTCTTTGCCTTTCACAACAAAACCTTTGGGTTGTCATGTAGACATCTTCATATAGGTCTCCATTCAGGAATGCCATCTTTACATCCATCTGATGTAACTCTAAATCATAGTGCGCCACTAATGCCATTATGATTCTAAAAGAATCCTTACAAGAGACCGGTGAAAATGTCTCATTGTAGTCTATCCCTTCTCTTTGAGTGAAGCCCTTAGCCACAAGTTGTCCTTTATATTTCTCAATATTTCCTTTAGAGTCATACTTAACTTTTTAGACCCATTTACAGCCTACGAGCTTGGCTCCTTTAGGAATTTCTTCTAAGTCCCAAACTTTATTGGCACTCATGGATCTCATTTCATCCTCCATGGCTTCTTGCCACTTGGATGCATCTGGACCGCTCATGGCTTCTTCAAAAGAAGTGGAATCACCCTCTATCTGAACTTCTTCACTATTATATACCACATAATCATTAGGGATAGCTGACTTTCTAACTCTTTGAGACCTTCTTGGGGTCTCAATGGCTGGCACCTCTGGCTCTGGGGACTGTTCAAGTTCTTCCTGTGCAACTATAGGCTCTGTAGGATCCTGAAGAACAGTTTCCTGATTTTCACTCATTGTTTGCAACGGAGAACTAGCAACAGGTTCTAGCACCATAGTGGGCACCACTGCAGGTGTCGGAACAACACGTGGCAAGAAAACTGGTTCTTGAATCATTGGAGTAGGTACATATAGCCACTTCTCTTCAAGATCAATTTCTCGTGGCACCATGCTCCCTCTAACCATCTCACTTTCTAGAAAAACTGCATGTGTCGTTTCCACAAACTTTGTGTGTCTGTTAGGACAATAGAAACGATAACCTTTAGACTTTTCTGTGTAGCCAATGAAATTGCAACTTACTGTTTTGGGGTCTAGTTTCCCAATATTTGAGTTAAAGACTTTAGCCTCAGCTGGACATCCCCACACACGCATGTATCTTAGGGAGGGTTCTCTACCCATCCATAGCTCATAGGTATTGTAGGTACTGACTTACTAGGTACATTGTTTAAAATGTGAGTGGCGATTTTAATGCCTCCATCCACAAATTAACTGGCAAGGTGGAGTAACTTAACGTACCTCTAACCATATCCATCAAGGTATGATTTCTTCTTTCAGCTACTCCATTCTGCTGAGGCTCACCCGCTGTACTATACTGAGCAACTATGCCATTTTCTTGTAAGAACCTTGCAAAAGGTCCAGGAACTTGGCCATATGGGGTGTGTCGACCGTAGTACTCCCCTCCATGGTCTAATCTTACTACTTTTATCCTTTGTTTGTGTTGATTCTCTACTTCTGCTTTAAATATCTTAAATTTATCTAACGCTTCTGACTTTTCTTTAATTGGATAAATATATCCATAGCGCGAATAGTCGTCTGTAAACGTGATGAACGAATCAAAACCGTCCACAGACATCACAAGGAACGGACCACAAATGTTCGTGTGTATAATCTCTAACGCCCTTGTGCTTCGCTTTGCGCCTTTCTTACTTACTTGCCTTTAATGCAATCAACACATTGGTCTAAGTCTGAAAATTCTAACGGCGGGAGAATTGATTCTTTTACTAAATGTTCTATTCTTCCCCTCAAAATGTGGCCTAAACGACAATGCCATAATTTCGAAGATTCACTATCAATTCTCTTTCACTTGCCTTTCTCTTTTGTAGACGAGGGGTCACTCGGTGTCTCGCATACATTCTCATCACACACATTGATCTCATCATGCATAGATAACGTACAAAGCTTGTCTTGTCGGAAGGCAAGACCAACACACTTATTATTAAACTTAATTAAACATTTTTCAGCGCCAAAATGGCACTCAAATCCACAATCTGCTAAGCATGAAACGGAAATCAATTTTCTATTTAAACTAGGTACAAAGAGGACATCATGTAAATGGAGGACGAAGCCATCATGTAGCTTGATGGGGAGATCTCCAATGACTTCCACTTCAGCCTCCACTCCATTAGCAACCTTAATACTTCTTCTGCCTCTTTGCAGGATCTGACTCGAATGCATACCCTACATAGAATTAGCAACATGAACAGTTGCACTTGAATCAATCCACCAAGTAGATTTAAAATAACTTAAGTACAGGGTCTCATCTACAAAAGTAATTATGTCCTCACCCTTTTTCAGAATATGCTTCATCCACTTAGGACAATCCTTCTGCCAATGGCCAGTCTCCTTGCACCAGAGGCACTGATTTGGAGCAACTGTTGGTTTCTTGTCTCGTTGATGCTGAAACTGCTGAGCAGGAGCTTTCCCCTGAGACTTACTAGGAGCATGAGAAGGACCACTTTCATTTTGATTCTTAGCTTTGCAGCCCTTGCTACCAAAAGTCCTTTTCTTATTGGTATTTTGCAAAAAATTTACAGAACCACCATTTTGTTGTTTGAGCCTTTCTTCCTCTTGCACACACATATTAACTAGCTTGTGCAAGTCCCACTTCTCAGTCAAGGAGTTGTAATTCACCTCAAAAGTGGAGAACTCGGGGGCGGTGACTTAAAACCTAGGTGCACCAAAAAGCGTTACCGCGAGACCCATGTCCATGCTGGTAAGTTTACCATTCATGTTACTCATTGACAGAATGTGGTCTTTTACATCACCTCCTGTGTAATGCAGACTGGTAAGCTTATTGATCAAGGTACTAGCGTAAGTCTTGGAGTGCGTATCATGTTGTTTCTCCACTACTGCCAAAAATTCAGCAGCAGTGTGGTCCACTCCATCAGACTTCTTCTTAGGGATTGAAGCCCTGATAACTTCAGACATCTTTGTCTGCATGATCTTTAAGCATTTCTTATTATTTTTCTGCCAGTTGGCACGATCAAGGTCGCGCTTGGCAATCTTATCTGTGTGGTCACTCTGCCGAGTCTGAAAAGACTCCTCACTCTCACTTGTTCCTCTCACCACGTCTGCAAGGACTTCAGGACATGGTGAACTCAATACATAGTCGAGGTCCAACAGCGTGAGGACGCAATCCAGCTGGTTGCGCCACACCTTGAAGTTGGGTCCAACAAGCTCAGGGATTGTACTGAGATAACTCAATCCTGAAAAACATCATTAACTCATAAAAGTGAGAACATAAAAAGTACGGAAAATGTTGCATGTATTAAATCAACTTTGGTTAAAAGTAACACATACAACAATACTCTACATTAACTTTATATCACCTTTGGGAAGAAAAATAGAATTAATGCATACCAACTTAAAACACTCAGTTTTATAATATTGCAATTATCAGCTTTGGCCAAAAAAATAACAACATCATAAAAAGAATACTTTAAACTTCATTCTATTTCTCTAATTAAATATCCCTTTGGTCCAATTTAATTAAAGAATGACTCGCAGCGGAAAAACATAATTAAACTGAAATTCCAGAAGCATACTACTCTCTGTAAAAATTTATCACTTTGGTTCAAAATTTAAACAGAGGTTTAAACCTAATATTCAAATCTAAACATTCAAATTTACTCAGAAAAGTTTCTGAAATTCTCATGAACAATTACTAAAAGCTACTGTTGACAGCCAACTATCTGGCCCAGCACCATCATGCGGCCCGCGACCTGCTTGCCACGCGCCCGCCTGGGCTGTAGCCCGACAACCGACGGCTGGGCCGCCAAATCAGCCCAGCGCCGCAACCCGCGTGGACCACATCTGGCCCAAATTTCCGCCAGCCAGCCACAATCGTTGATCGACGGATCTACGGATCTCAGTCACCCCGGTGATTTCGCTCACATATATAAGTGGCCAGCTGCTGGAAAAAACCCTAGCTTCCTCAACCCCCCTGCCTCTGTCATATGCCGACGGCGGCAGCAGGGTCTTCTTCCCCGCGTCCGGCGCACCGGTCAGCGCGGGTGAGAGGCGGCGCCGCCGGCGCAAGAATCCGCCCGAGACCCTCCTCTCCATTCTCATCTAGCCCCACCCCTCCCTCTACCCCCGCATCTCACGAGCTTCTGAGAGACAGAACTGCCAACGACGGTCTTGGAGGAGGTCTGATGGCACCGCCACCGGCCCTTTCGCCAGTGCGCACGTTCACCCCGAGGGTGAGCGCGCCGCCGTCGAACGGGTCGGTGGCGGTGTGCTGCTCCTGTCCCGCACGCCAGGCGAGCTGACGACGAACAATTTCTCCCCCACGACGGCTGTAGGTTCTCTAGTGATGGAGATTCTCGATCTAGGGTTTGAGCTTCTTTCGGATTTCTTGATTTCTTCCCCTAACCCGAATGGATCTAGGGTTAGGGTTTGAACTTGACTTCGATTCGTTTGAATCTTGCTGTTGCTTTTTACGATTTGCAACGAAAATGTATCTGTCCAGTGTTTGCCTCCCCATCCTCTCTTTGATTTGGGGTCAAATCTTGACAAAAAATAACACTGGCTTCCCCGAAACTTAGATCTACTAACTAGTAGGCGAATGATACCATTGTTAGCTGTAACTCACGGATCTCTAGCAGTAGATCTAATCGGGTATAAACTTAATTAACAAAAAGACATGAACAAGACCTAGATCTACAACGCTACAACTACACAGAGACTAACTAGACTAACAGGAACTACTAACAGCACTTAGAAAGAGGTAGAAGGGGGAACCTGACGATCAACAATGGAGGGAGACTGTGCCGACTGGTTGGCCATCTCTTCGATCGAGGTAGCAGGGGCTTCCTCGGCTTGGCGTAGAGGTGGCAGGGACGACGCCGGCTCGGTGAGGGCGGAGTTGGGGAAGCGACGTAGATGAGGTCGATGGCACCGTGTACGTGTGATGAAGCAGGACGTCTGCGGTGGTGATGGTGGTGCTCCTCAACATGATGCAGTTCCTGTGCACCCCCAGGATTCTCATCCACGCCCCCTGAGTTCGTCGCCGACCATCACAAATCTTCACCGAGCCAACCATGTACACTCAGGCGTCTCTAATCAACCATATCCACAACGTCTGAGAAGATTATCAACTGTGGATTTGATGAACCCGCTTCAACCTCAGCTCCTAGAAGCAGGAGGCCTTTCTCGCTCCGACAATTTCGACGGTGGTCAACAACAAAGTGCTCACCGGTGTTTCTGTTCACACCCTGGTGTTTGTGCGTCTTGACACATTTTGCTTCTCTCTGCGTATGCTGCCACACATATGTGTACGTGGAGATTGTTTGTTAGTGTGCGTGTCCTTTGGGACCTAGGTTGTTCTTTTCACCTTCTATGCAAGTCATTCTATAAGAGCAACTCCAACAAACTAGCTAAATTCTATTCTCTATATTCTCATTTAGCTAGCCATAAACAAAAGATCCACTCTTCAAATTGCTGTCAACTCCAACAGACTAGCCAAATATATAGTACTTGGTGGGGCTCATGTGTCACCCTATCTTCTTCCTCCCGCCTCAGATCTCCCACACGCGGCCGGCAGGGTCCACCCACACACCTCCACTCGCTCCCGGCCGGGCACCCGCCCTACCCTCGCACCTCCGCTCCAAAGAGTCATCGCGCCTGCGCGCCTATGCTCCGCTTCCTCCAGCCGACAGCCTTGACCCACTCATGCGCACCTCCGATCCACCTCGCTCCCTCCGATCGGCCGCCCTGTCCAGCCGTGCACCTCCCGCATGCTTGCTCCGGTCGACCGCCCTGGCCAAGCTGCTCACCGTGGTCGCCGTGTCCGCACACCTCTAGCCCGTCATGCTGCTTCACCATGGCCACCGACGACGACATTTTTGCCCAAATCTAGGCATCTCTGGTTGGGCCCGGTGCGAGCTCTGCCGCGGCTCCGAGGTGGCACGGCACGAGGAGCATCTTCCACGGCGCCTCGAATTCGGAGGACCACACCAAACACCGGCGGCGCGGCTCGAAGCGGGTGGAGGTAGCTGCTAGGAGGTCAAGCTCGGGTGTGAGGTGGAGGCCGGCTGTAACACTCTAACAATTCCATCACTAAATTAATATAGGCAACAAGTGTCTAGATTTAATTTATCTTAAGGACATCATTAAATTATCAAATAAATTGACTTTTTAAATATTAAAATATCACTTGGATAAAATTAGAAATATTAAGTGCTTGTGCATCATGATTCGAATGCATGGTTTCTTGTTTGAGTGAAGTTTGAAAGTTTGAAAAATGAATTTGAAAATAATTTAAAAAAAGAAAACCTTTCCCCTTTCTCTCCTCTCCCCTTTTCCCTGCGGCCCAGCCAGCCCAACCTTCTCCCCCTCTCTCTTTTATTTTAGCCCGCAAGCCAACTCGGGCCGCCGGCCTTCTCTCCCGCGCTCACGCGTGCTAGCGGCCCAGCCGACCCAGCAACGTCTTGTCACAACCGATTTTACAAGGAAAACCGAATGCATCTCATATGTGCGCCATGATCAATTTACACACACATGATAGACAATAGAGTGTAATACCATTGCAGTAATAAAAGTGTACAAGAGTTTAACTGATACAATATTCTTTATTACACTCAGACGGGTGGACTCTAAGGTCCAAACACAAAACAATAACTAAAAATGAGTAGCTTCTTCTTCAGCTTCCACAGGCATAATGACTGGGGGATCCTCATGCCTTAGAATTCCTCGAAGTCGCTCCAGTACTCCTCACCGATGTTCTCCTCTGAACAACAGTAAGCAAGGGGTGAGCACACTTATGGTTGTAGCTCAGCAAGTGGGGAACAATGCAAGGCTACCAAGGATAGGCTATGGTTCACAGCGGTAAGCATTTTATATGTTGGTCAAGTTTTAGTTAACAACACCTAGTTACTAGATGTAGGTTTATACCAACCCCCTTAACTTTAAAAGACATCTCGAGCCAATAACCCACAAGATCCATGATTTACATCCATCTTTAAGTTTGATTATCCTGTGAGGGTCCAAGCCGCTCTTGACCGTGAGCACGACTGATCGATCAGTTCTACACTTTGCAGAGGTGGTACACTTTACCCACAGTTCGTATTCCCCATATTGCCCGGGTTAGCTAGACCCTTAAACACTTCCAAGGTGAGTGGCTAGGGGTCCACTACGAAGCCTTTACAAAGGAAAGCAGAGAAACCAACAACCCGCTATAGTTACAGCTCAGGGCGGACCATAACCCTCCCTAATGGTCAGCACCTTAGCAAAGGCTGCTACCCCAGAAGAACCGGTCTATACCCCTGCAACCCCGAGCCCCCTGTGCCCCTCTTGGAAAAAAGGCTATCAGCTACCCCACTCTACTAATTAATTTCC
The DNA here is from genome assembly GCA_947561735.1 of Cenchrus americanus. Taxonomy (NCBI): domain Eukaryota; kingdom Viridiplantae; phylum Streptophyta; class Magnoliopsida; order Poales; family Poaceae; genus Cenchrus; species Cenchrus americanus. The sequence continues at coordinate 67,985,926 of OX387240.1, forward strand.
TAAGCCGAGCCATGTGGATGTGGTTGTCTTGTTGTCTTGGGTGGTTCTCCATGTTCCATTTAGATTATAGATGATCTTGTCTTTAAACATTAACACATTTCATACACAGAACTGAGTTGCACTTCCTAACTACGATATGACCACTCCCAAGTTAAGCAAGCTAAGCAATTATCTACCCATAGCATTTGATAAACATGGTTGAACAAGGTAACAGGATAAAACATCTAGTCAAGTCCTTAAAAGGTGTTTGCACATCAATTTCATGCATAGCAACAAGAATAGTAAATATTGTTTGAGCATGCAGTGATATAGGTTCAAAAAAATGCGAGAGGGGGAAAGCCACTTGCCTTCCTCTACAAGGCGAGTATGCTCCTCTTCAAAGACAGGGCTCTTCCCGATCACTTCCAACGTGGAGCTCAGACGAAATAGGCACGATATCTACACACAAGCATATAAACAAACAATAAATAAACAGTACACCAAACAGTAACAAAATCTGAAAACACTCTGTCTAAATGATTCTACTCGCGGAGACGATCATTTCGGTATATAGAACGCTAAAAACGGAGTTGAAACAAGAAAGTTATGCTTAAAACAAGTTTCAGGGACCTTTCTGCAATAAAAACTAAGTTTACAGGACTTTTATAAATAAAACCAGGGGCTAAAACATAATTTCATATAAAAATATGAGGGCTAACATGCTTAAAACAAGTGAAAGGACCTCTGGTGCTGTTATACTAAGAAGACAGGGGCAAGAACACGAAATTTAGGACTTGTCTGCAAGGATTTATATAGGTGGAAGGACCAGCATGTAAATTCAAGGAAGTTCAGGGGCTGTTTAATGAAAATGGCTCAGCTGAGCCATGGATCTTTGATCCGACGGCTGATGGAGCCGTGGACCACGCCGTGCACCCGGTGCACAGATCCACGATGGACCGCACCTAAGGGGTATGCCCCGTTTAAATCAGAGTCGTTCGCGGGCAATCGCATGGTCTTGGATGCGTGCATGCGAAGGACGACGACGCGCGCGCCGGAGACAGGGGTGGCGTGGCGGCGCTTCGCCGGAGGATCGCCGGTGCACCCTAATCCAGCCTGCAGGGCATCAAATAGTGCACGGTCGAGCTCTACACGTAGTTGGAGCAACCGTGCACACGCCTAGGAGGTCAGGGAGGCGGTCCGCGCACCCACAGCGACCGACACCGAAAGGGGGCGGCGCGAGGCTCGCCGGCGTGCGGGCGCCAGTGCTGCGGTGCGAGCCTAAGCCAAAGAATGATGTGGATATGTTGCTCACCATGTGGAGAAGGGTCGGGCGAGCTCACGGGCGAAGAAAAGGCGATGGTGAAGAGACTCGACGACGGCGGCAGGTCGGGCGGCGCTCTGGCGTGATCAGGGCGCAGCTCCTATGGACGCCAAGGACGTGAATCTGTGGCACGGTAAGCTCCGTGAGCGTTGAATGAATCACCAGAGAGGAAGAAAGGGAGAGAAGGGGGTGTCCTTCACCGGTGACGAGCTTCTCCAGCGGCGGCGGCGGAGACGGGGCGGCGGCGCTGGGTGCGAGTGGGGTTCTGGCATAGGAGAGGGGCGTGTGGGGTGAAAGGGAGGAAGAGAGAGGGGTGCCCAAGCTTTATACAGCCAGAGAGAAGGGGAAGGGAAAGCAGAAGGGGCAAGCGGCCGGCGGCCTGCCATAGATGACCGGCGGCCATCATAGGGAGTGGGGCCAAGTAACGGCAGGGAGAATTGAGGAGGAGGGGGCGTGGTGATTAATTGCCATAAAATGCAAGTAAAAGAAGGAAGGGGGCGCGGGAGAAGCGGAGCAGGCGCGGCCGGGCTGTGGCGGCGCTCGATCGAGCGGGGCAGAGGAAGTAAAGGGGAGGAAGAACGAGAAGGAGGCGCCGACAGGTGGGCCCCGGGTGTCAGCGACTCAAAAGAAAAAGAAAAAGAAAAAGGAAAGGCGGGCCGCTGCGGGAGAAGTTAAGCGGGCCGGTGGGCTGCTGGGCCGAAAGGTAAGGAGGTGAAGTTTCTTTTTTTTTCTTTTCCTTTTTAAATCCTTTTCAAAACAAACCATTTGAATTCAATTTCAAATAAAACTTTTCAAACTTTTTCACATAATTTTATAAACCTTTTATCCTCACACAAGCATCCAAAAACCATGCATAGCCAAATAATGATGCACAAACACTTATTGTCTCTAGATTAATTAAATTAAATTAAATTTAATAATTTAGAGCTCAATTTAATTAGCATTTCATTTTAAATCCTTAAAACTATGTTAACATGTTGTTAGGTGAATGTTTAGTGATGGAATTTTTAGGGTGTCACAAATCCTACCCCCTTAAAGAGAATCTTGTCCCGAGATTCAGAAGATTTAGAGAACAGCTGAGGAAAGTCTTCCTTAAGTTCATCCTCTCTTTCCCAGGTTGCCTCTTCCTCAGTATGATGACTCCACTGTACTTTACACATTCTGATGATCTTGCTCCTAGTAACCCTTTCCGATATATCCAAGATCTTGATAGGATATTCCTTATAGGTCAAGTCATTCCCCATCTCAATGTCCTCCAACTACACCGGTTCTATCTTAACCTCACCTGTACATTTCTTCAACTGCGACACATGGAACACATCATGAACACCGACAACTTTGCCGGAAATTCCAAGTGGTAAGCTACTTCTCCTCTCCTTTCTACTATCTTGAAAGGACCTATGAACCAAGGTGACTGACTTCCCTCGACATTGAATCTTCGCGGAGCCACGAATAGGTGACACTCTAAGGTATGCATAGTCACCGACTTCTAAAACCACTTCTCTTCTTCAAGGATCAGCATAACTCTTCTGACGTGACTATGCCGCTTTGAGATTCTCTCTAATGATCTCAACTTGCCTTTTTGCTTCCCTTATGTTGTCCGGTCCAAAGAGCTGACTTTCTCCAGTCTGGTTCCAGAACAACGGTGTTATGCACTTTCTTCCATACAAAGCCTCAAATGGTGCCATCTTAATGCAGGACTGATAACTGTTATTATAAGCAAACTCCGCATAAGGTAGACTCTTATCCCATTTCGCCACTATTCTTGAATGCACAAGCTCACAACATGTCCTCAAGGATCCGATTTGTTCTCTCTCGTCCGCCCATCCGCCTAAGGATGGTATCTTCGAATCGAAATTTAGCTTTGTATCCATTGACTCATGTAACTTCTGCCAAAACCGTGAAGTAAACTGAGTGCCTCGATCCGACACTATCTTCTTTGGTACCCCGTGCAAACACACTATCCTTGAATTGTATAACTCTGCCAACTTGACTCATGTATAAGTCGTCTTCACTGGAATAAAGTGTGCTACCTTGGTTAACCTATCCACAATAACCCATATAGAATCATACCCGTCACGAGTACGAGGTAACCCTACTATGAAATCCATACCAATCTCCTCCCACTTCCACTCGGGTACCTTTAAAGGTTGAAGTAATCCTGCTGGCCTTTGGTACTCAGCTTTCACTCTTTGACATGTATCACACAAAGCTACATGACATGCTACATCTTTCTTCATACCGTACCACCAATACCTTTGTTTCAAATCTTGATACATTTTAGTACTTCCAGGATGGATAGAGTAAGCTGAATCATGTGCTTCCTTCAAGATAGTTTCTCGCAACTCTTTGATCTCGGGTACACAAATTTCGTTCTTGAACCACACGGTTCCTTGCTCATCCTTCCCGAAATCCGGAACTTTTCCCAACTTTGTCGACTTCTTGTATTCTCGCAATCTTCTCATCGACTCAATCGCCCTTTCCTAATATCCTCGCTCAAGTGTCGACTCAATTTCCAATGTCAAAATCTCACTTGAAGCAACTATTCCCAAGTTGAGCTGTGCCATCTCCCAACATAACTCCTGAGGTAACAAGTGTCCTATCAGCATGTTGGTCTGACTCTTCCGACTCAAAGCGTATGCTACCACATTTGCCTTACTAGGATGATACTGAATATCCAAATCATAATCTTGATTAACTCCAACCATCTTCTTTGCCTTAGATTTAGATCCTTCTGAGTAAAGATGTACTTCGGACTTTTGTGGTCGGTGAAAATCTGACACTTATTCCCAATCATATAGTGCCTCCAAATCTTCAAAGCATGAACAACCGCTGCTAACTCAAGATCGTGAGTAGGATAGTTCTGCTCATGTTTTCTCAACTGTCTTGAAGCATAGGCTACTACCTTTCCTTCATGCATCAACACACAACCCAATCCTTGCCGAGAAGCATCACAGTACACATCAAACCCTTTATGTATATACGGCATGATCAACATAGGAGCCGTGGTTAATCTCTTCTTTAACTCTTCAAAACTAGCTCGACACTTCTCATCCCACTTAAACTCTTTACCTTTCTCAAGCAGAGTAGTAAGGGGCTTCACAATCTTAGAAAATCCCTCGATAAACCTACGATAATATCCTGCAAGTCCAAGGAAACTTCTAATCTCCGGTACATTCTTAGGCGGACTCCAGTTCAATTCATCCCGAACCTTGCTTGGATCCACTGCAATTCCCCCATCTGTGATAATGTGTCCGAGAAAAAAGACCGCCTTCAACCAGAAAGCACACTTGCTGAACTTGGCATACAACTGATGTTCACGGATCTTCTGCAACACAAGCCTCAAATGTTCTTCATGTTCTTCCTCACTTCGAGAGAATACCAGAATATCATCAATGAATACCACAACAAACTTATCGAGATACTCCATGAATACCTTGTTCATCAAGTACATGAAGTACGCTGGAGCGTTGGTGTTGACGATGAAAATCCGTCAACCTAGCCATGAGTTTACCTTCGGTGTTGGCATAAGTTTTATACCTTATCCATTGGTACTAACCCCCGTGGTATAACAAGTTCACGTGTGCATGTCGATTTTGGAGTTTAGTGCTTATGCAGGATTTTAGCGTTGAATGCAAGACTTTAGGGATAAGTTCATCAAGCACCTTATGACAAGACCTTGAAGCCCCGTACAAGTCATGTAATGAAGTAAACTTAACTCCAAGAAGTCGGGGACTTGATCCGAAAAGATGACAAACTCCGAGGACCTAACCGGAAAAGTCTCGAATCTTGCAAGACAAGGAGTTATGCCCAATTCGGAGAGAAACTTACGACATGGACCTACATGCGAAGGGGGAAACATCCGGGAAGCAAGGGAACCGACGTAGAGAAAAGGAGGCCGCGGGGCCGGGCTCCGGATGGGCCCGGGCGGTCGGCCCGGCCCGATCCGGGGCCCGTTCGTCCCCTCCTTTGCCCTAGCCGCCATTCGGGCTATTTATAGCCCCCCGACCCCGAGCCACGAGAGGATCCAATTCGTCATTGGGCGCCGAGGAGCAGATAAGAGAGGGACACCATCTCGGAGAGGAGAGGGTCGAGCTAGTTGACTAGGGTTTCCCAAGCCGACGTGGGAACCTTGCACGGAAGACCATGTCGGAGTTCCCAGAGCTAGAAGCAAGATCAAGGAAGGATCCCGGTGGTGATATTGTGTATGTATCATTGTCATAGTTGAATTATCAAGTTGAATCTATTCTTAGCGATCAAGTGTTTCCTCGAAGATTTTGTTTTTTGATCGGCTTTGCTTATTCCAATTCTATTCTCGAGATAGATTACATAGGGTGTTCTTGTAGCCGCGGTGGCTAGAGGTACACGCCGGATCTTCCGAAAGAATCTCGACTTGTCTTTTGACTCGCCCTAGACTCCCCGCATGAGTAGGGATACGTTGTGACGAGAACGGGGGTTCCGAAAGGCGGATGTTTTCGGATTTGGACGGGAAACCACGGTTTAAGGAGGCTTCTTATAAGATTCGATTTGCTACTTCTTCTCTTGCTTGGAACTTCAACAAAAGGCTTGCCCCAATTTCTCTAGATCGGTTTATCTACCCAATCTTACTTTGTTATCTCCGATCTTTAGTAGATTAGATTAGTTTCGTGTCTTTTACCTAGATGCATTAGGGTTTCTTTTTTTATAGAAGATTGAAGTTACTTGGCTTTACTAGATCAACTTTTGCGTCACACATTTGTTCCACGGATTTGATACCTTGGGTTCACCACTCGAGGGAAGAAGGGTCTCTTGACTACGACGGGAGACTTGTCCGCCCGCAAGTCGTAAACGAACTTTGATACAACTATTAACCGTCAACAGTTGGTCAAGCCAAAGGACATCACGATGAACTCATATAAACCATATCTAGATGTGAATGCGATCTTAGGTATATCCATTCGGATTTTCAACTGATGGTAACCTGATCTAAGATCTATCTTGGAGAATACTTTAGCTCCTCTCATTTGATCAAACAAGTCCTCAATCCGAGGTAAAGTGTATTTGTTCTTGATAGTAACCTCATTAAGAGATCGATAGTCTACACACAACCTCCTAGATCCATCCTTCTTATCAACGAAGAGTGTGGGGGCTCCCCATGATGATGAACTAGGACGGATAAACCCTTTACTAAGTAGTTCCTCAGTTTGTTTCTTTAGTTCAGCTAAATCTTTAACATCCATTCTATAAGGTCTTTTTGATATAGGAGCAGTACCAGGTATAAGTTCAATACTAAATTCAATGGCATACCTGGCAGATCCTCTGGAAACACATCAGGGAATTCACTCACTACCTTAATATCCTCCAAGGCCTTGCCTTCTACTAAGTTCACAGTTCCACTGTTGGATGAGGGTGTACCCACATACTCTATTCTCTCTCCTTGTGGATTGGTTAACAATACTGACTTCTTCCGACACTAAATCATCCCATCATGCTTTTGTAACCAATCCATCCCTAGGATGATATCTATCCCCCATGATTTTAAGACTACCAGATTAGCAAGAAAGTCTACTCCCATAATGTTAATCTTTACTTGTGGACATATATAACCAGTTTTCATTTCTCCTCCCGGGGAGCTAATTATCAGTGGATTCTTCATTGAGCTCATAGATAAGTTATGTTTTGCCACAAATTGATCAGTTATGAAAGAATGTGATGCTCTCGAATCAAATAATACTGTAGCGAGTACAGAGTTGACAGGAAACGTACCCAATACCACGCCGGAGTCATTCTGGGCTTGCTCCACTGATACATGATTAACCCGGCCACGCACATAGTTCTACTGGCCTCTCTTGCTTGGAGTCTATGGAGTACGAGCCTGTGAAGATGGGCGCCGGACACGTTACCATTGTCTCTCCGAGGAGTCCGCATCACTCTCTTAGGACGCTTTCTTGGCATAGTGTCCTAGCTCTCCACACTTGAAGCACCCTTTGGGCTAAACAGAGTAGTGTTTCTAACGGGTGCCCCGCAGCCATTATTGGAACGACATTGCTAAGGAGTAGGAGCTCCGGGTGTTTGTGGGTTGAAGTGTTGTGGCTGAAACGAACACCGCAACTGCATATTCGTGGGTACCTCCCACCTTGACCTCCGGGACGTGTACCGAGACGAACTCGCCGAGAACCGAAGCGAGGACGAGTGTTGCTGCTTGACTGTCCATGTGACTGAAACTTGCATTTCTGCTTGCCCAGTTCCTTTCTCTTGCTTTCTAGTCCAATTTCCTTGTTCACCAGTGTCTGGAAGTCTGGAAAAGTGTGGCTCTGCAGCTGATAGTTGAGAGGCCTAATCAAACCATCCAGAAACCTTTCCTGTCTCTTAGGATCAGTGTTCACCTCATCCGGTGCATAATGAGACAGATGAGTGAACTTATCCAAGTACTCGGTCACAGACATGCTTCCCTGCCTCAGTGATAAGAACTCCCTCTTCTTAAGCTTAATCACCCCTGAAGGAATGTGATAGGTGTGGAAGTTGTCACGGAACTCCTGCCAGGTGATATTCGGCCTGTTGGGATGTGCAGTTGCATATGCATCCCACCAATCTCCGGCTAGACCAACAAGTCTTCCAACAGCGTACAAGACCATCTCCCTGTCAGTACACTAAACAATTTCCAGCTTCTTAGTAGCCATCTTCAGCCAATCATCTGCATCCAGCGGATCAGACGAGTGAGAGAAGGTAGGAGGGTTGTGGCTTGTGAATTCCTTGTGCCTGTCCATGGGCGTCGGAGGAGCTGGCTGTGGTGGCTGGTTTTGCTGAGCCTGCATCTATTGCATAGTGTTGGTGAGGTTCTGAATCAACTGCATCTGCGCTTCAAAGAACTGCTGCATAGCCGGATCCATTGCTTGATTAACCGGTGGGGGTGGTGCAGGATTCTGCTGCTTAGCAATGTGAGCACGGATCACAGGTGGTACATCTTGACCTCCTCCGGACCTAGTGATTACCATCTGACTGTTAGAAAAATATATTTCAGAAAGATGTACTTGAATCAATGCATAAGAAGATAACTCAAATTGAATAAGAAACATGTTTCCCAGCTAGGACAGATTCTGTTGACCTCAAAGAACCAGGTGTAACTCTCTGTATAATTATCCAAAAATCATGAATTTTTACCAGGTTATGAGGTGCAAAATTATGAAACTATTCCAACTAGAATCACCTCAATTGAAGGTCTACAACTCGAGATAAAATTCAAACAGTGCAGCTGTGTCAGCAGAAATTACAGATTCTGACGTGATCAATACTTTGTGCATAACTCCCAGCATACATACTGTAAAATATTGAATTTTTTACATAGAATCATACTTAAAATTTGTGAACTAACCCAACTGGTTTAATGTCATTTGGAGCTCTGTAGCTAGAGATATATACAAAACATTACTGCTATGTCAAACAACGGCGAGAACAGATTCGATTCATTCCAACTTTGTATTAGAGATAAAATAGAAGATAACCAGATTTGAACCCAAACCAACTTTATTTAACTTAACGGTTTCTTGTTGTATCATGGCCATCACTCCACCATACAACTCACAAACAAACAAAATCCAACTCAAACATGTTTTCAAGCAACATTCATTAATACAAGCATACGTCCTCGCAGGAACGATCTATCGAAACTTTAAAAGGTAAAGGCAGGCATCCTAAGATCCTAGCCAAGACGAGTCGTAGCTTCAGCGGTGCCGTAGCGGAGTCTTTTATGCGGAGGATAGGCTCTAGTCTGGTACGGCATTGCTTCTTGAGGTCGCTGACCAGCCAGCTGTGCTTCTAGATATGCAATTCTTGCTTGAGCGACCGCAACTCCTCATGGTACCTATCCATCTCAGTTGTTGCACCCTCAAGGTCGGTGTTCAGAGCAGCAGTCACTCAAGCCAAGACATCAATGCGATCATCACCTCCAGCTGGAACCACAGTCTCCTCTGAGCCACTCACACGACGGGGAACATGGCGGAACTCAGACCCATGTAGACGCTCGCGCTGTGCATTTGCAGAGTGACCAGAGTGCCCTTCTTGCTGCATCATTGACCGCAGCATCATCAGAAGAGAAGTGAGTTGTACTGTGGTGTGACGAGCGATACCTCCACCCATCGGTGTCATTCAAAGGCACCCGGATGTAGACTCGGCTGGTGTAGTAGTCCCTCATGCCCGGCTCACTGAAGTGCTTCGTAACATAAAGAGGCCTCATGGTGTACCCCAAGTGCTACAGTACCTCACAAAGAAGAATGCAGAATTGACCGTTCTCCTCCTCAGTGGAGTGTTTGTGGTACTCTGCTCCACAGTAGCGTGGATTATCATCCTCTTCCTCCTCAGGGTTTTCATCAGTGTTTTTGTCATCTTCATCCTCATCTCCGCTGTCATCTCCTGAATCATCCAGATCACCACCCACAGAGCGGGTGCGGGATCAACGAGTGCAGGGGGTGCATCATCCGCTGCCACAGGTGCTGGTGGGATCACTATGTCACCGTCGGCATCGCCTTCCCGAACGTACCATCATACGACCGTGGCGGCTCCACTGGTTCCTCTTCCATCTCCACTTCTTCTGGATCTTCTTCAATCTCAGGTTCCGGCTGCACTTCTTCCGGATCCTCCTCGATTTCAGCCTCTGGCTGAATCTCCCCGGGTTCCTCCTCAACGACATCCTCAAGCCGATGACGAGGAGCCAGCTGTCCACGAGGAAAGCGTCCACCAGTGCTCTTGCGGGGTGTCAGATAAGTCCTGGCCATCTGACAAAACAAAGCTGAACTCAGTACAGAATAAATCAAAATGATAGAGTTTAAATAATAAACAAGAATAATAAATAAGATGATTTGAAGCATGACATGACTTTCTAAAACATGAATCCTTAATTTCGATCGTTTCTAACTAAGGTTGCGACCTATAGTCATTACGGCTCTGGTACCACTTTGTCACACCCGATTTTACAAGGAAAACCGAATGCATCTCATATGTGCGCCAGGAGCAATTTATACACACATGATAGACAATAGAGTGTAATACCATTGCAGTAATAAAAGCGTACAAGAGTTTAACTAATACAAATTCTTTATTACACTCAGACGGGTGGACTCGAAGGTCCAAACACAAAACGATAACTAAAAATGAGTAGCTTCTTCTTCAGCTTCCACATGCATAATGACTGGGGGATCCGCATGCCTTAGAATTCCTCGAAGTCGCTCCAGTACTCCTCCTCACTGATGTTCTCCTCTGAACAGCGGTAAGCAAGGGGTGAGCACACTTATGGTTGGAGCTCAGCAAGTGGGGAAACAATGCAAGGCTACCAAGGATAGGCTATGGTTCACAACAGTAAGCATTTTATATGTTGGTCAAGTTTTAGTTAACAGCACCTAGTTACTAGATGTAAGTTTATACCAACCCCCTTAACTTTAAAAGACATCTCGAGCCAAAAACCCACAAGATCCACGATTTACATCCATCTTTAAGTTTGATTATCATGTGAGGGTCCAAGCCGCTCTTGACCGTGAGCACGATTGATCGATCAGTTCTACACTCTGCAGAGGTGGTACACTTTACCCACAGTTCGTGTTCCCCATGTTGCCCGGGTTAGCTAGACCCTTAAACACTTCCAAGGTGAGTGGCTAGGGGTCCACTACGAAGCCTTTACAAAGGAAAGCAGAGAAACCAACGGCCGCTACGATTCTGACTCGGCCGGACCATAACCCTCCCTAATGGTCAGCACCTTAGCAAAGGCTGCTACCCCAAAAGAACCGGGCTATACCCCTGCAACCCCGAGTCCCCCTGTGGCCCTCTCGGAAAAAGGCTATCAGCTACCCCACTCTCCTAATTAATTGGCTAAGCCAGAGCCATGTGGACTATGGTTGTACTGTTGTCTCGGGTGGTTCTCCATGTTCCATTTAGATTATAGATGATCTTGTCTTTAAACATTAACACATTTCATACACAGAACTGAGTTGCACTTCCTAACCACGATATGACCATTCCCAAGTTAAGCAATCTAAGCAATTATCTACCCAATGTAACACCCTAATTTTCCATCACTAAATTAATGTAAGCGACAAGGTGTTTTAGATTTTATTTTCTAAGGATTAATAAATTATCAAATAAATTTGGTCTCTAAATATTTTAATATCATTTTAATAATTTAGAAGCAATAAGTGCTTGTGCATCATGTTTTGAATGCATGAGTTTTGGTCGTGGTGTGGTTTTAAAAGTCTTAAAATACTTGTGAAAACTCTTAAAAATAATTGTGAAAATTTGTGTAAAATATTTGAATTTAAAAAGGATTTGAAAAATATTTGAAAAGGATTTGAAAAAAAGAAAAGAAAAAAACAAAAACAACAAGTCCACCCCACCTCCTTCCTCCCCCCGCCCCGCCCTCCCGCTCTCGGCCCAACTCGGCCCGCGCCGCCCACCTCCACTCCCTCCCTCTCTCTCGCACCGACGGGGGGCCCCACCCGTCGGGGTCACCCTCCACCTCCACCGATCCCCTCCCCTCCCCCGCATCTCGCCCGGGCGCGCCGCCGGCCACCGTCTACTCCGCGCGCCGCCCCCGCCCGCGCTTCCTCCCCTTCCCTCTTGCGCATTAGTGCGCCGTGCATTCACTCGCGCTGCCCCACCCTCTTCCCCTTCCTCTAACTCCCGAAACGAGCCGCCTCCTTGAATGCCATCAAGGCCGGGCCGGCCGCCATGGCCATTGATGGCCAATTGGCCCGACGCCGCTCCCTCTCCTCCTTCCTAGCCTATAAAGGCATGCTCGAGCCTTGCGCACTCCCTTTTCCGCACCCGTACAAGCCCCCGCACCTCTCCACCTTCGCACACGCGCCGCCACCGTGAAGCCGCCGCCGCGCCATCACCGGCCATCCGGCGCTCCCCGACGCCGGTGAAGCAACCCCTCGGCATCCTCGCGTCCTCCCTCGCCTCCCACTTCGCCGCACAAGAACCCGACGCCCGAGCCCCTCCTTCCCCGCCGAATCGAGCCGCGCACCCGCCGCCGCCGCCGCCGAGGTAAATAGCTATGGCCGCCACCTTTGCGTCTTTCGGCTCTCCCTCACCCCTCTCTCCCTCCCACGCACACACACGGGACCACCATGACCCCACCACGACGCCCGGGAGCACGCGACCGAGGCCGCAACTCCCTCCCCGGCGAGCGCCCGTGATCCCGTCCGCCCCTCTTCGTCGCACGTCATCTACACCGCCCCACCGCCGTCAACGAGCCCCCCGGTGAGCTCCGCGATCTCCTCCTCTTGCTCCCGTCCAAACCACGTCGCAAATAGTGCACCGTAGCACCGAGCCGTCTTCTCCGGCGATCCTCCCGCGAGCTACCGCTCGGCGCCGCCGCGCGCCGTCGTCTCCCCGCCGCCCGTCGCTTGCATGCGACCGGGGCCGTCCGATCGGCGCGGACGGCCCCGTATCAAAAGGGGGGGCGTACCCCTTAGATCGGTCCATCGTGGACCGATGGACCGAGTCCACCGCGCCGGTCCACGAGCTTGCGTCATGCTTGCGTCGGCGGCCGCGTCGCCCCGGCCCAACCACAGCACGCCACGTGGCACACCCTCGGCCCATCCGCCGGCGCCTTGGCGATTTTGCAAAAAGGACCTCCGGTTTCCGAATTCACAACCATGCCCTTCCACCTATAGAAATCCTTTCGCTAAGTCCGTTTTCAACGTTTAAGCCCCCGTCCTTTTTAGTTCTTCCCATCGAGGTCCATTCTTGATCTTTTACACCGTAAACCTTGGGTTTATATGCATAATTATGTTTTAGCCCCTGGTTTCTTGCAGTTAAGCCCCTGGAAGCCCTGTTTCTTCACAGAAAAGCCCCTGAACCTTGTTTTAGCCATATCTTTTCCGTCCTAGCTCCGTTTTAAGCGTTCTTGGTGTCCACGCGACCGTCTTTTCAAGCCCGTCAGTTTTAGAACCTTGTTTTGGCCGTATCTTGTGTGTTTTAGCTCCGTTTCCACCGTTTCAAGTTGCGTTAGGCTCATATCAACTAAAACTACGTGATAGGACCAATGTTGTACATGTTCCTTGTTTTATAATTTATTTAAATGTTAAATATGATTAAATCTTATTATGGATGCTTTTTTCTAATTAAAATCTAGCTAGAGTTCAACACGTGTTTTCATAAGAAAGTTAATATACTTAATATTAGTTAAATATTTCTTATAATTAAAAGCTAATTAGATGTGTACCTCAGTTTTTAGAATCAAACTTAACTTGAGTAATGTTTATGCAATTTGCTTCCTAAATAAAAGCAATATAGGTTTATCTCGAGTCTTTCTTAATTAAATTGATAATTTGATTAATATGAATATAATTGTGTTTTTAAGCTATAATTTGATTAGAATAACTCAATATATAAAGATAAGCACCTAGATGCTTTTACATGCTTCTTTTGAATTAAAATGTTTAATTTGTACAAGTTAAACTTGAATATTTATAAATAAAATTGAACTAGGTTTACATCGTCTTTTAAATACAAATATAACTCGCTTAATTATTAATAGGGTATTTCTTTGAAATAACCTATACACATGATTTTACTTAACTAAAAGATACCAAGCACATAGCTAGCTCTTGTTTATGATCATCCAAAGCTTCCGATAGTTCCTAGAGCCAACCCTTGTCTTCTCTTTAAGCTTTTCATGCTTGGTGTATTGTTTTGTTTATTGTATGCTTTCTTGTGTGCTCGTAGACTTCGTGCCAGTTTCAAGTGAGCAGCCAATTGAAGTGGATCAAGAGCAAGTGTTTGAAGAAGAACTCCAGTGTTTAAGCAAGGAAGGCAAGTGGACTTCTCCCCCTGCATATTCTATTTTTGTCCCACACAACTTGCATGCTAACTAAGTTTACATTTAATGTTGCTATGCATAAACTTGATGGGAAATCACCTTTTTAAGGACATGACTAGACTTTTACCCTCATTACCTTGGACAACCCCTTTTAAATAAATGTTTTGGGTAGAAATGCTTAGTTGCTATAACTTGGGATGGTTAAAATAAATCTTTTGCATTATGTTGAATGTTGATCATGATAACTTTGGTGATATATATATATATGTGTGTGTGTGCTTATGGTTAATAACAAGATCATATGGTTTAATCGGAACATGGAGAACCACCCGGGAAAACAAAGTGCAACCACGGTCCATATGGCTCGGCTTAGCCAATTAATTAGGTGTGTGGAACTATCCGATAGCCTTATCCTAAAGGAGCACAGGGGGCCGGAGTTGAAGGGGTATAGCCCGGTTCTTTTGGGGTAGCAACCTTTGCTAAGGTGCTGACCACTAGGGAGGGTTATGGTCCGCTCCGCCGTCAGAATCGTCGCGGGTTGTTGGTCTTCTCGCATATCTTTGTAAAGGCTTCGTAGTGGACCCCTAGCCACTCACCTCGGAAGTGTTTAAGGGTCTGATCAACCCGGGCAACATGGGGAACACGAACCGTGGGTAAAGTGTACAACCTCTGCAGAGTGTGAAAACCGATTGATCGGCCCGTGCTCACGGTCAAGAGCGGCCGGACCCTCACATGATTAATAAACTTGAAGATGGAACTAAATCGTGGTTTCTTGTGGGTTTTTGAGAGGAGATGCTTTCCTAAATGCTTAAGTGGGTGGTATGAACTTATATCTAGTAAATAGGTGTTTGATAATAAAATTTGACCAACTTAAAATGCTAACCGCCGCAAAACCTTAGCCTATCCTTGATAGCCTTGTATTTTCCCCCACTTGCCGAGCTCCAACCATAAGTGTGCTCACCCTTGCTTACCCGTTGTTCGAGGAGAACACCGGAGAAGAGTACTTTAGCGACTACAAGGAGTTCGAGGCTTGCGTGCCCCCGATCATGTGCCCGTGGAAGATGAAGATGGAGTTGCGTCTTCATAGTTATCGTGTGATCGTTGTAAAGACCTTCGAGTCTAACGTCCGAGTGTAATAAAGAGATAATGTAATGGTTTAACTCTTGTACGATTTTATTGTCGTTTATTGATATTTCACTCATGACGTCTATCATATGTGTGTAAACTTGATCCCGGCGCACATATGAGATGCATTTGGTTTTCTTCGGAAAATCGGGTGTGACACCCAAAGAATTTGATAAACATGGTTGAACAAGGTAACAGGATAAAACATCTAGTCAAGTCCTTAAAAGGTGTTTGCCCATCAATTTCATGCATAGCAACAAGAATAATAAATATTGTTTAAGCATGCAGTGATATAGGTTCAAAAGAGAAAATGGAGAGGGGGCATGCCACTTGCCTTCCTCTACAAGCTGAGTATGCTCCTCTTCAAAGACAAGCTCTTCGTGTTCACTTCCAACGGGCAGCTCAGACGAAATAGGCACGATATCTACGCACATTCATATAAACAAACAATAAATAAACAGTACACCAAACAGTAATAAAAGCTGAAAACACGCTGTCTAAATGATTCTACTCGCTGAGACGATCATTTCGGTATATAGAACGCTAAAAACGGTGTTGAAACAAGAAAGTTATGCTTAAAACAAGTTTCAGTGACCTTTCTGCAATAAAAACTAAGTTTACAGGACTTTTATAAAGAAAACCAGGGGCTAAAACATAATTTCATACAAAAACAGGAGGGCTAACATGCTTAAAACAAGTGATAGGACCTCTGGTGCTATTATACTAAGAAGACAGGGGCTAGAACACGAAAATTAGGACTTATCTGCAAGGATTTATATAGGTGGAAGGACTGGCATGTGAATTCAAGGAAGTTCAGGGGCTCTTTAAAGAAAATGGCTCAGCTGAGCCATGGATCTTGGATTCGACGGTTGATGGAGCCGTGGACCACGCCGTGCACCCGGTGCACGGGTCCACGATGGACCGCACCTAAGGGGTACGCCCCGTTTAAATCAGAGCCGTTCGCGGGCGATCACATGGTCTTGGACGCGTGCGTGCGAAGGACGACGGCGCGCGCGCCGGAGACAGGGGTGGCGCGGTGGCGCTTCGCCGATGGATCGCCGGCGCACCCTAATCCGGCCTACAGGGCATCAAATTGCGCGTGGGCGAGCTCTACACGTAGTTGGAGCAACCGGGCACACGCCTAGGAGGTTAGGGAGGCGGTCCGCGCACCCACGGCGACCGGCACCGAAAGGGGCGGCGCGAGGCTTGCCGGCGTGCGGGCGCTGGTGCTGCGGTGCGAGCCCAAGCCAAAGAATGACGGGGATATGTTGCTCACCACGTGGAGAAGGGCCGGGCGAGCTCACGGGCGAAGAAAAGGCGACGGTGAGGAGACTCGACGATGGCGGCAGGTCGGGCAGCGCTCCGGCGTGATCGGGGCGCAGCTCCTATGGACACCAAGGACGTGAACCTGTGGCACGGTAAGGTCCGTGAGCGCTGAATGAATCATCAGAGAGGAAGAAAGGGAGAGAAGGGGGTGTCCTTCACCGGCGACGAGCTTCTCTAGCGGCGGCGGTAGAGATGGGGCGGCGGCGCTGGGTGCGAGTGGGGCTCTGGCACAGGAGAGGGGTGTGTGGGGCGAAAGTGAGAAAGAGAGAGGGGTGCCCAAGCTCCCCAACCTTCCTCACCATTTCTCGTGCACCCAATCGAGCTCGCCGTCGCCGCCATTGAAGCTCGGCCGCCGACGTCGATCTCCACTGTTGCCGTCTTCCCCGTTGCTCTCTCGCCCGCCTAAGCTCCTTCGTGTGGTAAAGAAACTTCTCCCCGCCTCCCTTTTATTTCTCCCGAGCCGCACACCGCGCCGCCGCTCGCCGGTCGCCGCCGACCGCCCTCTTTGGCGCCGCGCCTCGGCCGCCGCCGCCGAACCGCCCGTGCAAGCGCACGTTTGAGTTCTCTATCACCCCGCCTACATGTAGGTGCTATGCGCGCGTGTTTTAGTGGCCGGGAGCGCCGTTCCGCCGTCGCCGCCGCCACTGGCACAAGTGTCACCGCCCAGCCGCACGCGCGCGTGCATGGCCGCTGGATCGACCATCAACGGCCGAGATTCATTTTGACCCGCGGGTCAATCCCGTGCGTACCGGTCAACCGGGGGATTTTTGTTAAAGAGACCCCAGCTTCTTTAATTTTGCATGCCGGTCCTTCCACCTCAATAAATCCTTACAGTTTAGTCCGAAATTTTAGGTTTGGGCCCCTGGCTTTATTAGATTCTTGTAACTGAGGTCCAAAACACCCTTTTTATGATTTAAACCTTCTATTTTTAAGCATAATTACCTTTTAGCCCCTGTTTTCTTGCTGTTAGGCCCCTGGAAAGTTTAGTTCTTTGCAGATTAGTCCCTGTACATTGTTTTTTAGCGTATCTTTACCGTTATAGCTCCGTTTTTAGCGTTTTAGCTATCTATGCGATCGTCTCAGCGAGCCCGTCGTCTTAGAAGCATGTTTTTAGTCTTAAGACTTGATTGGTGATCTGTTTTATTTATTGTATGCTTTATGTCTGAAATCATAAATATCGTGCCTGTTTCAACTGAGCCACCTCTTGGAGACGATCAGGAGCAGTTGTTTGAGGAAGAAGAAGACTTTGCTGTAGTTGAAGAAGGCAAGTGGTCTTCTCCCCCTGCATGTTCTATTTTGTCCTATATAACTGCATTACAATTAAGTTTACTTTGAGGATGATATTGCATTAACTTGACGGGAATACCTTTTTAAGGACTTACCTAGACCTTTTGCCCTGATCCTTGGCCAACCAGTTTAAATAAATGTTTTTGGGTAGTTTACGCTAGTTGCTCAACTTGGGTTGGATAAAAAGGTCTTTTAAAAAGGAAATGCTCAATGTTTAATGATCAATGTTTTGGGTAATGCAAGAGCACTTGTTTTAATAGGAACATGGAGAACCACCCAAGAAAACATGCGCAGCCACAGTGTCACATGGCTCTGACCTTAGCCAAATAATTAGGTGTGTGATCGTACTAGTGGCCCTTTTCCGAAAGGAGCGGAGGGGGATCCGGGTTGCAGGGGTATAGCTCGGTCCTCTTGGGGTAGCAGTCTTTGCTAAGGTGCTGACCATTAGGGAGGGTTATGGTCCGCCCTGATCTGTAACTATGCGGGTCGTTAGTCTTTTGCATGCCTTTGTAAAGTCTTCGTAGCGTCCCTATGCAATCACACCTCGGAAGTGTGGTATGGTGCTTGGCTAGCATCGCATGGTTGGGTTTAAAGTTCTTTGGAGCTTTTACGCAAACTGTGGGCACAGTGTGCAAACCTCTGCGGAGTGTAAAACTGATCGATCAGCCGTGCTCACGGTCATGAGCGGCTTGGACCCTCACAAGATTAATAAACTTTAAGATGAGAATAAATCGTGGTTTGGTGAAGCTCAATGAGCTTGGGGTTGTTTTGTCCTAAAGTTTTTCTTAAGTGGGTTGGTATGAACTTACACTTAGTAATTAGGCGTTCTTTAAATAAAACTTGACCAATATTAAAATGCTAACCACTGCAAAACCATAGCCTACCTTGATAGCCTTGCATCTTCCCCCACTTGCTGAGCTCCAACCATAAGTGTGCTCAGCCTTGCTTATCGCTGTTCAGAGGAGAACTTTGGAGGTGAATTCTACAACGACTACGATGAGTTCAGAGGCTTGCGGACCCCATGTCAAGTGCTTGTGAGAGTGGAAGACGAAGACTCGAGGAGTAGCTATCGTTTTCCGTTGTTAGAGACCTTCGAGTCTCCCGCATGAGTGTAATAAGTGGTTAAACTCTGAGATACGTTTAAATATTATTAATGATATTTCACTCATTTCGTCTATCATATGTGTGTAAACTGATCCTAGCACACATACGAGATGCACTTGGTTTCTCTCCGGAAAACAGGTGTGACACCGACGAAGACAACAACAAGCCAGCCGGCATTGCCGCTATAGCTTGACTGCGCGCGGGAGCAGCTTGGGCGGGAGCAGCACGCGAGGGGGCGATATGCCGAGCGGTGCGGCCTTATCAAAGAGGACGAGCGAGAGGTCTGGTTTTTCGATCCGGATTGTGAGCCGGTCGGACGACGAGTCTGTTGGAAGCTAGTTTTCTGAGTTTTCTCCACATTCTAGCTAGTCAATCTATTTACAGAGTCTATTAGAGTTGCTCTAATGCTGCCCCCCTAATCCGACTAGCACTAGGAAACCGGAGCAAAACCGAATGCTAACTGTTTGAACCGCTTGTTTTACATAGAAAACGTAGAAAACCGCTGCTGAACCGTTCGGGTGTGGAGCAAAGAAAAACCACTTCTGAACCGACTCGGGCCCGCCGGCATGGACGAGATCGCGGGGGCACCGCCGCAGGCCGCGTGTGGACCATGGGCCTGATATGTTGTTTTTTAATTAATCCTGATATGTTGTCACATTTCTTCTCCACCATTTGGGCCAAGCCCATGCGGCATGTGCACATGGCGGCCTACTATAAAACAGTTAGCACATGGGCTGCTCTCACACGTGTGCTGCGGCCTCCAGATAAATAAGCTCATATGCTTATCAAGAATTCTAAAGAAGTTGCATAACTTGTGTCAGCGTGACATGATATATGATTCCGCATGAGTCCGCATGTATCGAATAATCTACGTAGACTCTAAGTAGTTACAATTTGACTCTAAGTTAGAGGCTACATAGATATAACAAGCAAAATAACATAAAAGTGTATTGAATTATGAAAAACTGGAAAATAGTAAATTTATTTATCATATCTATGAAATGATTTGCGGGGCAATGGAACTGATATGAATTATGGAGCATAGGAAACTGATGTAGGGTAAGAGAATTCGAGCAAGAGCCCATATTAGATTTTTATGTGAAAAGTGATATAGATGATAAAATAATTATTAGATATTCGAAATATAATTTGTATATAAACGATGGGGCTAAAGTCTAGAAAATACAATTAATATTTTACCGTAGCAACTCACGGGCACCTACGTTTACTAGTAAATTAATATAACCCTATGTTCGCATGCCTCACTTCATATGACTCTCGGTTCGCAAGCCTTTCGAAATATAACTCTGAGGCACGCGAACTCTTCAATTCGGGGGTTTTCTATCACTTTTCACAATTTCGAGATTTTGTTTTATGTTTTGCCTCTCCAAATCATGTGAAGAGTCAATTTTGCCCCTGATTATCTCTCACTCCACCCTGACGTGTGGGACCTAAGTTTTGGGTCATCTTCAACCTCAGACTCCCCTGCTCCCTAGAAGCTTAGACCCAACCACATCTTGAAGGTCCCCTGCACCAGCGCGGGCGCCTCCGCCCCATGTGGCCAGCCTCCACCAGCGCAGGCGCCTCCGACCTCGTGCGGCAAGCCTCCATCGGCGAGGACCGTCGGCGTTGGGCGCCTCCGCCCGACCGCCCTCGCTCCGTGTCGGTGTTTTAGACCGGCAAACCTACCAAGGGGGTACCCGAGGTAGTAGATTGTGTGGTGGGGATCGTGATCGGGAGACCGAGAACTCGAAGGTATGCGCAAGGACACGGGACACAAGATTTATACAGGTTCGGGTTGCCAAGGTGGCGAACCCTACGTCCTGTTTGGGGGATCAAGTATGGCGCCCTGCGCTTGGTGTTGGTTGAGATCAGGTGCCCGGCTAGGTACCCGGCCCTCCTTTATATAGTCCGGGGGCGGGTTCCTAGCCGGTTACAAGGCGAGGAGTCCTAGTAGGATTACACGGAATGAGTCCTAATAGGATTACGGGGGAATTCTAGTAGGAGTCCGTCTTCATCCTTCCTTGCATGGGTACCGGGGAGTATGCCCGACAAGCCCCCGAGCACATTGTAGTTGAGAGTAGTAGTTCGAGTAGTCTTGAAGCCTCTTCGAGTAGTTCTTGAGCGTCCTCGAGTACCGCATGGAGAAGTCTTGAATAGTACTTGAACCGCCGCGAGGCCGGAAGGTGGTCCATCTCATCGGTCTTGAAGTCGAGATTATATGGAAGTGCAATTGCAAAATTGCACTCCATATGGAGTAGCACCCGAGCCTTAGGTTGAGTTGCGGACTCTAGCCGAGGGTCAATCTTGATTACGAATCTTTCGTCTTGAAAAAATTGAATGATGGGTGTAGCATAGCAGCCCCCCGAGCCTTGAAATGATTAGGTAATCAATCCAAGGGTCTTCGGTGTTCGCGAAAGCCATCATCCGAGTACTCTTGCGGCGTGTAGCCCCCGAGATAAGAGAGTCGTATGAGCCACGTTGAGTAGTTATTGGTGCGAGCCCCCGAGCTTGAGAGCGAGCGAAGTCTACCGGAGTCATCCTCAAGTAGTAATTTGAGTGCGCCCCAGGAGCTAGAGAGATTCCGAGTAGTAGTTTGGCATCGAGCCGTGGTACTTGAAAAGTAATCATGCCGTCGGAGAGGACTTTAGTTGCGACCGAAGTCGACTTTAGATGCCGGCGGAGCGGACTTTAGAATGCGACTTAAAAACCGAAGTCAACTTTGTGCCGCGCGGAGCGGACTTTGAGATGCGACTTGAAAACCGAAGTCGACTTTCGCCGCGCGGAGCGGACTTTGATATGCGACTTTAGAAGTCGTCTTTAGGATGCCGCGCGGAGCGGACTTTGAGATGCGACTACAATAGTCGACTTTGTGCCACGCGGGGTGGACTTAAGATGCAAAAAACGAAAAGTACTTTTCGGAAAGCCAAAGCGAATGAAAAATTAGAGAAAACGAGTAGTTTTGCCGCCGGAGCGGGCTTAAGATTGCGACCGGAGTCGGCTTGTGCCACCGGAGTGGGCTTGGATGCGACCGTTAGCGTCGACTTGTGCCACTGGAGTGGGCTTGAGTACCTGAGCCATGGATTTCAGACCCAAGGTACGATTGCCGCTAGCGCGGGCTTGAGGGTGCGACCGAAGTCGGCTTGTGTACCTAGGCCATGGATTTCAGACCCAAGGTACAGTTGCCACCATAGTGGACTTGAAGGTGTGACCGGAGTCGACTTGTGTACCTGGGCCATGGATTTCAGACCCAAGGTACGGAGCGCGAGTACTTAGGGTACTTGGACCCGTGGTACAGAGCGTGAAGATCACGTGCAGCTAGGTTCCATCGTCGCCAGGACCCGAGGGCCGCTTACAGCTAGGTTCCATCGAAGCTTACACACGTAGTATGCCATCGAAGCAGGCGAAGATGCGACCGGAGTCGACTTTAAGTTGCCGCACGGAGCGGACTTTAGAATGCGACTTTAGAAGTCGACTTTAGATTGCCGCGCGTAGCGGACTTTAGAAGCTGCCTCCTAGGGATAGCCCCCGAGTTGATGAAGTAGACTCGTGGTGACTTGATTGATATGCCCCAAGAGTAGTCACTGAGTGTAGCTCCCGTGAAAACCCGCCAAGAAGCATACACAAATGAGTAGTCGGCAAGTAGTCCTACATGATGAGGAGAACAAGCCAAGAACAGAAAACAGTAATCATTTAAACAAATGACTTAGCTGTTGCTGCCTGGGCAGACTGTTGATGAAGTCGTGGTGGTCGGCGCTGGAGCCGCGACGGTTGTTGCTGAAGTTGACTAGTCAGAGTAGATTCCGACTAGTTGTTGGGGGCGTGACCGCCGTTCTCGACTAGTTTGGAAAACTAGTCGAGATGAATGGTCGACGCGATGCGACCGGAAGACGACGTCGCGGCGGCGCGCGGTGTACTCGAAGTAGAGTCATGTTACCGCGAGACAAGTAGTCACAACGCACGACGTGGCTAAAGTAGAGCCAGTGTGGCCGCAAGACGAAGTCGCGGCGCACCGGAGTAGTCGACGATGAGCCATGTGACGGGCCGCGCGACGTGCCGAGGCACCCAAACGCGCGCGCGTAGCCGAAGTAGTCGACGACGAGCGGCGCAACGAGACACGTGACGAGTCGCGAGACATGCCGAGGCACCCAGCCGCGCGGCGTAGGCAAAGTAGTCGACGACAAGCGATGAGCCGCGCGACGTGCCGAGGCACCCGCACGCGCGGCGTAGGCGAAGTAGTCGACGACGAGCCGCACGACATGCCGAGGCACCCCGGACGCGCGGCGGAGGCGAAGTAGTCAACGACGAGCCGCGCGAGGCGTAGTAGTCGACGACGAGCTCGCGCGAGGCGTAGTAGTCGACGACGGGCGGCGCGACGAGCCGCGTGACGAGTCGCGCGCGACGTGCCGAGGCACCCCGGACGCGCGGCGGAGGCGAAGTAGTCGACGACGAGCTCGCACGAGGCGGAGTAGTCGACGACGAGCCCGCGGGAGGCGGAGTTGTCGACGACGAGCCCGCGCGACGCGAGTGGTCGACGACGAGCGGCGTGACGAGCCGCGTGACGAGCCGCACGACGTGCCGAGGCACCCGGGACGCGCGGCATGGTTGATGTAGAGCCGCCGGCGGCCGGAAGCCGAGTAGTCGCGACACACAACGTTGCCAAGTGTAGTTGTACCCGAGTAGAAGCACTCGCGTACGCTACTTGTGTGCATCAAGCATTGATCTTGGAGCTTCGTAGTACGTCTTGACTTGTGCGAATAACAATTTCCAAAAAATTGAATTTGCAACCAAAGCATGGGCGGTGAAGCTCCGTCTTTGATGTAGCTTGGGTCTTGCCGATGTTTTGCGTGTTGCGCTTTCCATCGAGCTGATTTGTGGCGCACCGGCCCAGTAGAATAGATAATCAAGAATTGATTTTTTTTCACCCATAGTAGGCAACGCTTGCCATTGAATTGGAGGGGCGTTCGGACCGGCTTTCTTCACAAGTACGCATCATCGATATTGACTCGGAAACCGGGAGGCGAAACTATGAACGTGCGAACTCGTCGACTTGGGATCCGAGGCCAAAACGAATTTGACGTTGGTGCTCGAAGCACCGACACTATTTTGTGCTCGCGTGGACATGATCCGAGGCACCGCCCAAATTTAGCGAGTCGTCGTGGCATGGATACGGCACCGCCGAATCCGTCTTGAACTCAAACACGGTGAGTTGCCATTAGTCGATCAAGAACAACAAGTACCCCGCGCCGAGGAGATTGATCTTGTCGATGAAGGTCCTTCGAATTCGCCGGTGGTGATGATCACCCCTACCGACGCGCCGGTTGTCGGTGTTTTAGACCGATAGAACCTACCAAGGGGGTACCCGAGGTAGTAGATTGTGCGGTGGGGATCGTGATCGGGAGTCCGAGAACTCGAAGGTATGCGCAAGGACACGGGACACAAGATTTATACGAGTTCGGGTTGCCAAGGTGGCGAACCCTACGTCCTGTTTGGGGGATCAAGCAAGTATGGCGCCCGCGCTTGGTGTTGGTTGAGATCGGGTGCCGGCTAGGTACCCGGCCCTCCTTTATATAGTCCGGGGGCGGGTTCCTAGTCGGTTACAATGCGAGAGTCCTAGTAGGATTACACGGAACGAGTCCTAATAGGACTACGGGGGAATTCTAGTAGGAGTTTGTCTTCATCCTTCCTTGCATGGGTACCGGGGGAGTATGCCCGACACTCCGGTCTCCCCCATGGCTGGCGCGGCTATCCCCGGCGGGAGGCGTGGCCGATTCCTAGGGGCGGCACGGGCAGCCCTTGACAGGATCCTCGCCGTTGCCCATAGGGCCGCCGGTGTTTCTCCGGCAGCGACGCCCATGGGGCTCGACGGCGTCTCTCCGTCCAGCGTGAGCGAGCAGGAGGTGAGGGAAGGCGAGGCGGGGGTGCGCTGCCTGGGCGAGCTGGTGCTCCGCTGGCCCGAGCTCAAGCTCCGTCGTAAAAGCGCGGTCGTCCGGGATGGCATGGTCGGCGGGGTTGAGATCCCGGCGGGCCGCAGCCACGGACGCTAGGCCGACCTCTGCTCGCGCCGCTGCCGGGAGCGGCGTCGGCGGGCCGGTGCACGTGAGGTGCCGACGGGAGCCAATGGATCCGCGCGCCGTCGTTTCTGGAGCCAGCCCGAGGTTGAAGACGACTCCGACTTTGGGTCCCACACGCCAGTGGTGGAGGGAGGAAATGAATGGGATAAGGCAGGGGCAAAAATGTTCTTTCACTTGAGGTGGAGAAGAAATGGGTAAAACAAAAATCCCGAAATTGTGAAATGCGGTAGAAAACCTCCGAATCGAAGAGTTCGCGTGCCTCGGGGTTATATTTTGAAAGCCGTGCGAACCGAGGGTCATATGAAGTGAGGCATGTGAAAGTAGGGTTATATTTCGAAATCTGTTATAAAGTTCACATGAAGTCACAGATCTCTCTGCATTCTCACAAAATCAAGTATCAAACACAAACATTTCGCGGAACGCTGGCATCTTGGCGGCGGCGAGAGCCACCGAAGCCTGCACTGAGCCGGCCTCCCTCCCGGCTACAAGGACCATCTCGCCGTCGTGGTTCATGGACGCCAGCTCCGCCCTCACCGGCCTCCCGAACCCAAAGTCCACCCCGTACGCGGGGAACCACGGCGACCCCGCCATGACGACCGCGCGGCCGGGCGGGATCTCCGCGAACTTGCTGAACCACCGGGCGCGGTCGCCGAGCGGGTCTCGCCTCACCTCCTCGACGGCCTCCCTGATGGCCCGCCACGCCCGTGCTGGCCCGCCCGGCCCGGTCAGCTCCGCGCCGGGCATCGCAACCGCGCACAGGGCGAGGCAGTTCCCGACGTAGGCATCCGGTACGCGCGGCGACATGTGGGCGCGGAGATCGGCGAGGAAGACGGCGAACACCGGGGCGTCGTCGGTGAAGCCGCTGGCGTGGGCGATGGAGACCCACCCGTGCGCGACCACCGCAGTGAAGGTGGATGGCCATGGTGCTGAGGTGGTGCCAGCTGATGCGGCGAGCTGCTGCTTCAGGCGCTGGATCACGGACGAGCTTAACGTGAAGGTTCGCCGGCTGAGCTGGTTCCGGGGTCCCGGTGACGGATCTTGCTTGGACATGGTCTACAAGGTTGATCGATTGTTAATGAATGAACACTGCGACTCTTATCAATGGAAAACATCTGCAGGTTACACATTACTAGTGCAAATGGAAAACTGCAATCAAGAACATGAGACTCTTGAGATTGCTCTGTTCCAAACTTCCAATATTAAGAACAAAAAAATGTCCATATTACTCTATACTGGAAAATTTGTCTTATCAAAAGTGGTTTATCGAAATTCCATTTTTATAATTGAACGATTGCAGTTGCAGTGACTCTTTCTATAATTGAAGGATGTTTAGGAACAGTGGCAGCTCACTCTTGGCAAGTCCGGCGCGACCTGCCGCAGGAAGACCCTGGCCAACTCCTTGTCGCCTTCGAAGCTCACTAGCCTACGGTCATGAAGAGGTGACCCCAGCCCTCCCGCTGCCGCCACAATCTCGGATCCAGACGCGGCGGCGGCGGCCCACATCTCTAGGAACCGCCACAAGCCGCGGCCGTCCGCCGCGGTGTGGTGCAGGGTGACCCCTACCGCTATGCCCCCGACGCCACCGATGAATTCGGTCACCTGTGCCGCCATCACAGGCGCCGGGAGCTCCTCCCTGCGGATGTTCGGCACGAGCTGCTGCAGCGCGTCCACGTCGTGCTCCGCACCCTCCTGGACAAGCCTTGAGAAGTCCAGCTCGGTCTCGGCCTCGACGAAAGCAACGCCGGCGCCCTCACCGCACACGATGGCGACGGCGCCGCCGCGCGGCTCTGCTGATGGTTCGTAGACGAGCTCTCCGGCGAAGGGGTGGAAGCCCGGGAGCACCGCCGCGAGGGAGGACCTGAGCGCGCTGGCGATGTCAGCGAAGGGGACTGGTGGCGACGGCGGCGCGAAGAGGAAGACGCGACGGATGGGCGGCAGCGCGGCCCAGTACACATCGAAGGGGGAGAGCGGGACGCCGGAGCCCGGCGCCGGCAGCGGCGCAACGTCGACGCCGGTGGGGAGCGAGACGGCCGTGGCGCGCCTCGTGCGCACGGGGGGCGGCATGTTGCTTTCGTCTTCGATCTCGAGGTTGGCAGCACCCGCTTCGCTGACATTTGATTATTGCGAGTCCTGTTACCGAAGCTGTCGGTTGTTGCACCTGCTTTGGATCGTCCGCGAAGCGGCGGAAGCTTGTCCACTTTCGCTGATTTAGTGTTTTTCTTTTATACTACTCCTCAAATGTCTCAAATGTTTGATTTTTTTTACTTTCTCTCAGTCACTTTTGTCTCAACCACCGGATCTGCATCGCATGCTTATCTTTGCTTCGGGTCCGCCTCTATTAATTTTACCCGCTTCCTCTTTTGGATTGTTGAGGATCATGCCCAGCATCTTTGTCTCTGCTGCTCAGGGGGGAGATGATTTAGGGGGCAGAATGGAAGCAGGCGGAGCGGGAGGTGGATGGTCAACGGAGAGATCAGCCTTCTTCCCTGGCTTGGCAATGCCAACATGTCAGCCTATCCCCGCGGCGGCAGCCCTCCCCTCTGGCAAGAACCATCATGCTTTGTTGAGGACTTGAGGTAACCCACAACAAATTCCCCACTCTATTTCGAATCAAGTCACACACAGGGCTCCTATAGGAGGACGAATTTGTGTTCGTTTTTTCCCCATTTCCATGCACTTTATTTTCATTTCAATTTTCCATTTCCTTTTGTATTCAGGCTAACCTAATAGGCTTAGGCTTCAACCCCCCGTCCCGATTTGTGTTAGTAAGTGGTTTTAGGGATCTGAGTTTTTACTCTTATGTACCGTGGTTACTAAGATGGATGGAGCCATATATACTCTGCATGCAGCAAAGGTGATCGTGTACTTTATATTTCTCTAATTGATTGATTTTTTTGGCTCATTTGCACACACAGGAACAAGAACAACAGATACAATTAAGTTTTAATATGAAACATTCTTTTTTCATGTATCTTTTAGTGAACCGTAAAAGAGCATATAAGCCATATAGTTGAATGCTTTTTAATCCATTTTATCCAGCATATGCTTATTGGTTTCTGACGATGAGGTGGTCATAATTTAATGTACATTTTGGGTTCTGAAATTGATATTGGTATTTATGGATCGAAAATACTGATATAATCCTCACGCAGCACACAGACCTTGAAATGCCAACGGAGCATGGTGATAGCTGGGATGGCTCTGTAGATTGTCAGATTAATGCAATTTGAGTGTAGTTGCAGTTTCAATGGTGCATTCCATTTTTTTATTTTTATTTCTTTTTCTATGCAGTAGGAAGGCAATTGAGAAAAGGAAATGATACAAGCTCGGACATAATACGAAGGCTCGGATCCCTTCTTTTAACTATTGATAGAAACATGATATAAGAACAATGTAATGTGAGGGCAAAATTATATCCGTGGAAGGAAGCATGGAAGAAAGATTCTTTTTTCTCTGTTTGCTTGTAGTTTTAAGGGAAATCACATTAAAATATAGTCTGCGTTTTGTGTGTTAACTTTGGCCTATTAGCTCAACAATTTCAGTTAACTTTGTGCAAATCTCTAATTTTCCTGATAAGCCATTTTCCAAAACACGTAGTTATTACTGATCATTTTAATTGTTGTTTACATATATAGGGAATTAGATCATGCTCTAGTTTTAAGCCCAAAACATGATGAGAAAGCCCCTATTCCTGATAAGCAGGGTGAAGAAGATCATGCTGCTCTATGGAAAACTTAATAATTTCAGAACAGGCTTTATCCTGCATATAGTGCATGGCAGCATGTAAATTTATGCACACAATGATTAGTTAATTGCAAACCTTATGTTGAAATTTAGGATGAGGATAATCATTTCACAGAAAATTGACACCAAGGATCTATATATTTATCCTTTTCTTCATTAAGCTATACATGGCAAATGTCTCTTACTCCAAAGTTGTTTGTATCTGATCTTTTGCAACGGTGCTAACTTGGACAGAATCTATTTGTTCTTGCACATTATGTCAAAATCTGGTTAGTAACTTTCAATATCTTTTTATTTTATTTATGAGTAGAAATGTGTCCATGTGACCATTGGTCCCAAAATGAAAAAACAAGAATATTTTCAGATTTAGAGATTGGTATGGAAAATCGAAATCGTAGTTTCAGAATGTTTTCTGTTGTGTAATAAACACTAAGCTTATACAAATCTGAAGAATTTTTTCACTCTCATCCATAGTTCATGAGGCATCACTTGCTAAGGCGTAGAGGCACTCCTAGGGAGCAAGATGTGTCGGGCACCATGCCTATTTCAGTGACAGGGAGGGAGGGAGGAAGGGATTATTTCTTAAGAAGGAAATTTTACATCGTCTTTTTATCATCTGACTGTAGTACAAATCATCGTCTTTCTATTTCTTAAGAATGAAATCTTACATCATCTTTCTATTTCTTACGATGGAAATTTTACATCATCTTTCTATTTATTAAGAAGGAAATTTTACATCATCTTTCTTTTTTTTAGAAAAAGTTTACATAATCTTTCTATCAGTTTGAAACTGTAATACAAATTTCTTTGCTTACCAGTTCCAATGTTTTTTACCTGTAATACCAACAGGAACCTGAACCCTAACTTTTGACTTCACACATTTAGATATTGAGATTTAAATTACAAATCATTAAATATTTCTATATCTGTATATGATGGTTAAAAATTCAGATATTTAGCTGAAAATTTTGATGAGAGACAAAAAAAATCAATAGATGAGATGGGCTTCATCAAGCTAAAAAATTTATGCAGGTTCTTAGGTCCATCTCATTATGTAGTTTACTTTCACCTAGCTTTGTGTTTGGAAACTAGAAAATCTTGCAGATTTTTCTTTGCTTTTGCTTGGGAGATAAAAATTCTGAAGGATTTACCATGTTATCTATTTCCTACTATAGCAAGTGACATCAACAGTGTTACTTTGTAGTTGCTTCCAGTTTAACATGTGGGATAAGAACAACCCTTACTTTGCTCGACCACACTGCCATCTTGGCTCTCTTTTCGCTCCAATGCTACCATTGCATCTATATGACTGTACTAATGTGTCAATCTTTAAGAGCAATGTTTTGTTTTTTTATTGCACTAATTATGCCTGGTAAGTGCTACTTGATTATTTTTTCTATAGCACCTTATGTTAAAACAATCTACAATGCTCAGGTTTTAAATTTATGAGAGAATTTATTATGCTAAATTCACTTATATATAGTTCTATTCTTTTTTAAAAAATCACACTTACTCGTCTATTCTAGATGAAGCTGGGTGTGCCGGGAATTTAATGTGATCATCTAGGTGATGAGCCTCACATGGCTGTATAATTGATAATGACAAGGATGACAATAATTATGAGGATGTGGCAAGTGAAGAAACAAACAAACATATTTTGAAGGATTGCTAGCATCGCTTGACGACGAGGCCTATTTGGAGCTTTCATAAAATTAGTAAGTACTTTTCTATTATCTTTTATAAGCATGTTCATAATTTCTTTACCATTTCTATCATAATCCACTCAAATATATATTGTAAATGTCACTATAATCTCTGTAACTTGGTGCAATGTTTCTGTTTAACATTGGCTGATTGCAATTTTTTGTTGCCGTTCTTTCTTCTTGTTTAGGCCCTTGGTCATTAATATTGCTGAAGAATCCTTTTTGCTATCCTTTTTATAGCTCAGTTTCTTGGCAGGCTTCCTCTATGTTTTTTTATTAGGTAGTGAACTATATACTATTTTGCTATCTAGGTTGTTTCTTCTTTGAAGGTTTATGCATACTTGATCTTTTTTGTCTTTTGAGTGAATTTCACTGTAGGTTCATGAACTTTTCTCGAGATCTCACCTAGGCCACAAACTTAAAAAAGAGGCCATCTAGGTCTGTAAACTTTTTTTAAGATCTCATAGAGATCCGCAAACTAAATAAGCGGTCGTCTAGGTTCATGAACTTTTAAATAGCGGCATCTAGGTCCGTGAACTTTTAAGTGGCGGTCGTCTAGGTCCAAGACGGTAGTGACGAGCCTCTTGCAATGGAAGGCACAAAGGTGGTGCTATTTCGACGGTGGAGGACCGAGCTACACTGTGCTCCTACCTGCAGTCTTGCTTGGCTCATAAATAAAGTAAAAAGACATTTTAAATTTCCTGTGAAGATTAATGGTGAATATTTTGGAGGAATCTAGGTGTTTTTTGTTTTTTATTTCTGGTTCACACATGCAAAAAGTATTGATGTAATTTGTTAAAAAATTACAAACACAAAACTGTCATATCATTTTTCTTTCCACACGGTCTTTTTATTTTTTGGATAAATAGAGAATAAACTAGTGCATATGGTGGTTACTGATTTCTTTGTATTAACAACTTTCCTTGCTGAGGCATTCTTTTTTGGATTGGTATATTTGTTGGTTGCACTGGGCACCTTGCCTTGTTATGCTAATGAGAACCCCAAATACTACATTTATTTGGTGCACTAGTTTCTTACAGCATACAATTGGTTCTCTGCTAAAAAGAACAAGAACATCTATGTGTGTTTTCATATCACAAATTGAAAAAAAACATCTTAATTTTCTGGAACATTAGTATTTTTCTTTGCCAAATATTGCATCTTTTAAATAAAAAACAACCTGTCACTGACTCTTGTGTGTTTTATTTTCTCCAACAGGAAGGTGGTATGGATCTCACATGGAATAGACAGAGTGCACAATTTCCTTTTTTTGGCATGCAGCATTTTGTCCCATGTAAATAAAAGGACGTAAAAACATGTCTTTAATTGTTTTTTTTGTCTACTATCATCTTTTACGACTAGCACTATATGAATTTCCAGAAAATAAGAAAGGATCGTTTTTTTAAAACTGGGCCAGCAATCAAAGAAAAAGAGGCCTGTTTTGCCAATGAGAAAGGGAAGCCCAAACTCAGTATTGGATCCTAGTGGAGCAGCACGTCCGGTTTGATCTGGTTCGATTTCATAAATGGATTACATGATTCCAATGAGTGTTCCTTATTTTTTATTTCCTGCACAAATTTTGGTATGTCTAAGGTTAAATTTGTCTACACCACATAGAATGATTATGTTTTCTGCACACAATTTTTGGTTTGGTCAAGTTTGTATTTCACAAATTACATAATGGGACCATGTATATTTTTTTCTACCAACTCATATTTTTTTCACATGATAGTTGTTTCATAGTTATGTTAGAAATAAAGAACAATCACTTTTTGGGATCATTTTTTCAGGAGAGTAGTCAACTATAACTTTTCTTGATAGCAGCTTCCTCTATCTTTTTATGTTTCAATGTAATACTTGATCGTAATTTGAACTTCAACACAACATTTTGAAGAAAAAAGAACAGTTCCAAAGCATCTACAATAAGTGTGCTTTTTCATTCTGAAATTTTTTATTTCCCAAATCCAGACAGTACACTCATTCACACTTTGTGATCTATTATGAATTTCAAAAGAGGGAAAGCTGAAAGAATTGGACCTATAAGATGCAACATCTGGGCACTGGTTTTTCTGGTGACAAGTGGAAAAGGAAAAAAGAGCAACCGATCAGGAGAAGCATCCGGATCTAATGAGGTCTTTTTAGAACAATGCAAAAAAACACTGTTTTTTTGCTATGGTTGAAATGTAGTTTCCCTCTCCCTGTTTTTTATGGTCTTTAAAACCCATATATTGTATTTTTTTGCCCACCCAAAGTGTACAGACCGTTGGAAAAAAATTGGCCTTAAGGGGCTTACGTTTAATGGATCGTTAAAAGGCTGAAATGGGCCGGGTTTTCTCCTGTTATCGGGAAAACACAGAGTGGAGAAAAAGTGATTGAGGAAAAAGAAAAAATCAATCACTTTTCTCTTTAGTTCAGGGAAAAGCACAGTTGGATGATAAATCAATGGCTGAAAATAAAGTGATTGAGAGAAACCTTAATCTCAAGCATTTGACGTCTAAACACACCCTTATACTATATACTGGGGACAACATTTCCAAATGTTTGGCACACCTCCGGTTAGCTTCAGATCCGAAAAACAGCTTCACTCTAAGTTTTTCCTGCCAAACACACCCAGCTCCAGTAGCTTCACCGCAGATCTGCGAAAACAAGGTGGAGCAGACCCTAAATCCATGGATTTGGTGGAGTACCTCCTCAGGTACTCCACGAAACAAAATTTGGTGGAGTTGGGCGAAATTACCCACCACTGCCACTGATTAGTGGGAAAAAATAGTTCCCTTCTATTCTCTGAGACGCATCCCGCCGTGACTCATCTCTACCCGCGCCTGCCTCGCTCGCAGGATGCCGCCGCGCCCGCCCGGCCTAGCTTGCCCCGGCGGCGGCGAGGTCGCGCCCGCCCGCCCCGGTGGAGGTGAGGTCGCGCCCACGTGCCCGGCGGCGAGGTCGTCCACGGTTGCCCCGACAGAGGCGAGGCCGCCCGCACGCACCTGCCCCGGCCGGAATCGAGCTCCAGCGGCCGGAATCGAGCTACATGGCAGAAATCGAAGGAGGAGGAAGAAGATTTTTCCCATTCTGCTGACATGTGGGCCCTAGGTGTCATAGGGATGGTGAGGAATCCGGAGTTGTACCAAACGCTTTCAGAGATCTCAGGTCCACGGTGGAGCTGCTCCACGGTGGAGATCTGTGGATCTGCAGCTCCAGAGCTATTTTTCAGAGCTGGAGCTCTCCCAAACACGCTCATATATACTCGGGACAACATTTCCAAATTACGAGGGCTTTTTTTTAAAGTTAAAAACCACTAACTATATATATTTAGAGTGTATTCGATTGGGTTGTGGCTTTGGGAAAAAGCTATTATGGGCTGTGACTTTTAGAAAAGTAATTTTGAGAAAGTTGTTGTGGGATGGATGGAAGCCTATATTTAGAGTGTATTTGGTTGGGCTGTGGCTTTGAGAAAAAGTTGTTGTGGGCTGTGACTTTTAGAGTAGTTTTGAGAAAGTTGTTGCGGGATGGATGGAAGCCTGTTTGTTGGTTAAGGTGTTGTGGCTTTTGGAAAAGTCCTCACTTCCAAGTGGGCCCCACATGTCATGCACACATACGGTCTTCTTCTTCATCCAGTCACCCTGCGATGCTACCCAGGGGAGTAATCAAGGGCAGCACCCACGACTGACCGTCCGCCCCCAAGGCTAGGCCCACATGCTACTAAAGCCATGCCCGCATCGGCTGAGGCCGCACCCGTGCTCGGTGTCGGGGCCATGGCCGCCACCGCCAGGGCCTCTCCCCGCGCGCCGGTCGGGTTGTGTAACACCCTAAATTCCAATTCCTGAATTTGAATAAAATTTGCTTAGCAACATTGCGATCTCGCTTAAGGAATATAAGGATGTTGTGCGCTTCTAGGCATTTAATCATTTTTATTAATTAATTAAAGAAATATAGGAGTTTACTGTTGCATTCATCTGGTGCATTATTTTTGGGTGTTTGGATTCAAACCATGGTTTGAATTCAAAACTTGATTGCTTGTTTTGTTAGGATTTGAAAACAAGAAAAAGAAGAAGGAAACCGACCTCCCCGTCTGTTTTCGCGGCGGCCCGGCGGCGGCCGGGAAGTCCGCCGGGAGGCCCCTCGGCCTTCTTTCCCGCGTCCGCGCGCTCGCAGCCCGGCCCGGCGCGCCCGCGGCCCGTTTTCGCTTAGCGGCCCGGGCTGCCCGGCTCGGCGCGCGCCACCCGAGAGGCCGACATGCGGGCCCCGCATGTCGCCGCCTTCCTCGCGCCGCCGCGCCCGCGTCCGGCCGAGTCGAGGTCGGGCCGTGCTCGACTCGGCGTCGGGGTGCCACGGCCCGCTCGCCGGGGGGACCCCACGCCCCTATTTAAGGCGCCGCCGACCCCCGCGCCGCCCTATCCCAAGCTCCCGCGTCCGCCGCCCCCAAAACCCTAGCTCGCCAAGCGCCGCCGCCGCCTCGGGCCGGTGCCGCCGCCGTCGTTCGCCCGCCCTCGCGCGCGCTCCTTGGATCCACCGCGAGGGTAAGGAAGCCGCCGGCACCGCTTGTCGCCAACCCCGTGCACCACCTCGCCCCGGCCGGCTCGCCGGTGTTTCTCCGCCGCCGCGGCTCGCGGCCGTGCGCCTCCGCGCCTCGCCGTCGTCGCTTCGGGATGCTTCGTCGGGTTCGCACGCGCGCGCTCGACGTCCCGTTGAAGACCCCGTCATTTCGGTGCACCCCGGCGCCGCGCGCGCGGCCTTTGCGCGCCGCTCGCCGGCGCGCCGCGCCGCCGCCCGGCCTCGCCGCCGGCCGCACCCCCGCCCGCCGCCGCCGCTTGCGCGGCTCCCCGGCCGCCCGATGGCCATCCGACGACCCCGCTCGTCCCTAGCCGCCCATTCAAACCTAGCATACGGTCAACCCTACCCTATCCGCTCGCCTTGATCCCCGGCCGTCCGATCCGGATCCGGCGGATCGATCCGACCATAAACCTTAATCGCGCTGTTTTGCTTAAAAACCCCCGAGTTTTCCCTGTTTCACAAAAATACCCTCCCACCTTAGAAAACCCTTACGTTTAAGCCCTGTTTTTTTCTGTTTTAACCCGAAAGCTCAAAATTCTTTACGGTTTAGTCCTAAAACTTGTTTTAATCATAACTTGGTCGTTTTAGCTCCGTTTTTAGCGTTCTTTATGTCCACACGATCGTCTCGACGAGTAGAATAGTTTTCTGTTGCTTTTACTACTGTTTGAGATGATTGGTGTACTGTTTCTTATTTATTTCCATTGTTTGCTTGTATGTGATGTGTGGAGCGTAGTGTACGAGCAATTCGGGGACTCGTTCTTTGTTGAAGAGTATCAAGATCCGAGCGAGTTTCCGGTCTTTGGTAGAAGGCAAGTCCTTGCTGCATTCCCGTTGAATTCCTATTACAACATGCATTTTAATTACACTGTTGTTTATTATTGCTATGCATTAAATTGATGGGTCCTATTGCTAAGGTTCGACTAGCTTTGTTATCCTATGCCTTGATCAACCTGGGCTTACTTTATGTTGGGTAGCACATGCTAGCGCTTTACGTGGTTTTGGTTGGTTTAATAAACACTTGTTAATATGGATTTATTTATGCTATCATTCATGTAATGCAATAACACTTTATGCTTGTTAATCGGAACAGGGAGAACCACCCAGGAAAACAAGTACTACCACAAGACATATGGCTCTGTCTTGGCTTATTAATTAGTGAACTAGATGTTAGGTATGCTTTACCTGATAAGGGTTGGGGGTTGCCGGTAGTTGGTGTATAACTCGGCCCTCAGACTGATCTGCTCTATGGTAGCTTCGCAGCTGAGAGAGGTTTATGCATTGCGTTGTCAAGTAACCTAGCGGGCGACCTACATCTAGGGATCTTTGTAACGGCCTCGTAGCGTCCCTATGCAATCACACCTCGGTAGTGTGGTATGGTGCCTAGCTAGCATCGCATGGTTGGGTCTAAAACTCTTTTGGGTTTTTACACGACTTGTGGGTAAAGATGTACAACCTCTGCAGAGTGTAAAACTAACTAATTAGCCGTGCTCACGGTCAAGAGCGGCCTGGACCCTCACACGATTAATTCTATGGAAGATGGAACTCTTAAACTTGTGCATTGCATTTTTTGGATCTGTTGCATTCTATTATCCGGGTTTGGTATATACTTACACTTGCTAGTAACAGTTGCTTAATAAAACTTGACCAACTAAAATGCTGACTTGCTTATGAACCATCAGCTTCCACCATAAAGCCTTGCATGTTGTTATAGAACTTTTCCCTTGCTGAGTACGACATGTGCTCACGCTTGTTGTTTATTTATTGCATCTACACTACCCGTACGTCTTGCTCGGATGGGCGTTTTGAAGACTACTATGATGAGTTTGATGGGTTCTAGGCGCCCGTTCTCCGGTCGGTACCGTGGAGGACTTCTACGTGTGTTTCTTTTCCGCTCGTTAGCTACTCGAACGATTGTTTAGTTGAGACATTTGGTCATGTAATAAGCTGTTTAATACTCTCTTTACGCTTTACTTGTGTTTTGGTATTCACTGCGTCGATGCATGTGTGTAACTTGATCCTGGCGCACATGTATTCTTGCATTCGGGTTTGTCCTTAAATCCGGGTGTGACAAAGTGGTACCAGAGCCGTGTTGACTGTAGGACGTTAGCCTAGTTAGAACTGGTCGAAAACTAAGGATTTTATAATATTAGAAGCCACACATAGTTAGCTTGCTTTATTCTATTTTATTACATCTAATCTTGGTTTAATCTTATCCTTGTTTGCTTTTGTTATCTAAGCTTGGTCTTGTCTCTTTTAGTAATCTGCACTTGTCTCATCTATCTTAGATGGTTCGCCGACTGAAGACCACTCGTTCAGGTGCCTACCGCTTTCCAAGGTACCTGGAGGACCAGGACTTCTATTGCTACTCCACTGACAGTGAGGAGCACCAGGAAGCTTCTGGAGAGGGAGGTGAAGTGCACTCTGCTTCAGGGCAAGCTTCACCGCCCGCTGTCATTGAGCTGTCGGATGATGAGCCAGAAGAGCCAGATGAAGAGCAAGAGCCAGAGGAGGAGCCAGCTGAAGAGCCAGAGCAAGGAGGTGATCCGGATGACCACTCAGACCCTGAGGACTCTGACCCAGAGGATGGAGATGCTGAGGATCACCCAGCGCCAGAGAAGTGGAAGGTGGTCATTTGTCACCATGATGGAGGGCATGCACGCTTTCCGTCCAAGTTGAGGAGGCTCTTCCAGCGTCTTCAGCTGCCTGTGACGATCGACTACGTTGGACTGAAGAGGACTCACCCTCGCTATCCAACCCAGTGGGAGGTGTCTGTGCGCATCTTGGAGGATAACCCGCTGGATGGAGGACTGTATGAGGTTGTTGTCCACCAGGCTCTAGCTACCAGAGCTACCTTCGCCGCCGGGAGAGATGATGCAGCTAGGAGGGCTCTATCCGCGTGGTGTTATGAGGAAGCTCATCACCTCACCAACTCCGTGTGGGGTGATCTACCCCGTCGTCACTGCGGAGCCGTGGGCGGTGAGATTCCAATGGCCAATGAAACTTTGGGAGCACGCTATGCCATGCAAGTGGGACACGTAGCAGCTCTCAACACCAACTTGGATGACACCCTCATGGAGCTTCAAGACCTCCGCGATCAGCAAGATGAAGACCGTAGGGAGATCAAGAGGCTCAAGGCAGTGATCGCGGGACAAGATGAAGAAGAGGTGCAGGAAGATGGAGAGGACTGGCCTGCCATGTCACCAAGACCCGCAAGGACAAGCTATGGGTCACTTGGATCCCGCACTAGGATCATTTGGCCATAGGTGTTAGGTGTTAGGAGTCTTTATCTTTCTGTTATCGAGTCTGTAAACGTTAGAACGACACGTTGGATCGATGAGTTAGATAGTGGTGTGTTTGAATGCTTGGTTTGTGAACATCTGTGAGTTGGATTTTTGTTTGATTGCAGTGTGTTGTGGATTAATGCCACAATGACATTGGTTTAGTAATAGAGTTTGATTAGTGGGTTTAAGTTCTGTTCCACCTATCTTTTATCCTACAAATTCGTAATCTTTATCTATCATATTTTATCTATCTTAAGGAGTATTGTAGAGCTGAATCTGTTCGCGTCACTTCCTGACACAGCAGTAGTGTTTTAATTTTATCTCGAGCTACACAACTCCGAATTAAGTCAAACCAGCGGGGTTAGTTCACAAATTTCATACATGATTTTCTGTCAAAACTTCAGCTCTATCCAATTTATATTCTGGGAGTTGTGGACGAAACATTAAGCCAACAGAAATCTGTCAATCTCTGCTGACATACCTGACTTCATTATTTTATATCTCGAGTTGTAGACCTCCGATTGAGGCAAAACCAGTTGGGTTAGTTCAGTAATTTCATACACCATATCTCCAGAAAAATTCGTGGTTTTTGGTTACTGGTACAGAGAGATATCTTGGTTTCTTTACAGCTATGAGAATCTGTCTTAGTCTGGAATTCAGCATTGTTTATCTTTTCAGCTTTTTCAATTGTTGTCATCATCTAAATCGGTGTTTCTAACGCTCGGATGGTAAACACCAGGTCCGGATCAGGGGTTGATCAGCCTCCGGTGGTTCATCAAGGTCGAGCCAACAGTTCGGGCAGTGCACCGCCACCACCACCGCCACCAATGGATCCTATGCGGCGGTTCTTTCGGAACCGGATGCGGCTATTGCGAACCCGACGAACACCGTGGCCAACCTGCAGGCCCAAGCTAATAACCCGCCTCGGCCACCGCCACGGCAGCCGGCGCCCATGAACGAGGCACCGGGAGTTCATGAGCCACCGTCCACCGGTTTTCACCCATGCTGCGGATCCACTTGATGCGATGATTGGGCGAAAGGCGTGGGCAAGATGCTCACCACGGCTCGGTGTGATGACGGGGAGAAGGTCCTGTTTGCTGCGGGTCGACTCCGGGGATGCGGGGAGCATGGTGGGATGCTTACACTACCGCCCATGCTGCACCCGACACCATCACCCGGCGGGGAGTTCACGAGAGAGCTTCGGGAACCACCATATTCTCGCCGGGGTGATGAGGCCGAAGAAGAAGGAGTTCCTCTCTCTTAAGCGAGGGGGGGAATGTCGGTGGCGAGTATCGGGACGGGTTCATTGAGTTGTCTCGCTATGCATCGAGGAGGTGGTGATGATCCTAAGAAGCGGGGAGCGCTTCTTGGAGGGTTTGGTGGACCGCTTCGTTACCGGTACCGACGTCGCATACCTTCCGGTCCTTCCGGCGGTTACGTTAGACAAGGCCATTGTTTTGGAATCCATGCGCGAGAGAGGGCGGGGGAGCTGAAGAGGAAGGCTGCTACTCCGGGGCGGTCGGGAGCCACACTCGTCCCCGTTTTACTTCACCGCCGGGAGCCCCGTTCCGTCCGGGAGGCCCGTCGGGGAGGTTATGGCCGGCGGCGGCGGTATCGGTACCGGCCGCGGCGGTTCCGGCGGTTCCGGCGCACTCCTCGGCGGTTTCGCGCGCCCAGGGCCACAGACTCCACGCCCTGCTTACCCGCAGCATCGTCCGATGACCCCGATTGGCACGCCAGCGAGGCCCAGTGCGCCCCGTACTCCCGCAAACAACAGCTGCTACCATTGCGGGGAGGTTGGTCATTACGCCAACAACTGCCCCAAGAGGCACTCGCTCCCAACACCCCCGTTCGAATCAGCGGATGCGGCGGATGAGGAATGGGAATCGACGCCGCGAGCAACAAGGGACCGCGAGCTATTCACGTGGTAAGGTCGCTCACGTGAGTGTTGAGGCCGCCGGGAGAACCCGCAGGTGGTGCTTGGTATGTTCCTTGTCAACTCCATCCCCGCATCGGTCCTATTTGATTCGGAGCTTCTCATTCTTTCATATCTCGCTCAATTTGTGGCTAAACATAGTGTACCCATGCAACATATGAAACAAACCATGCTAGTTACCTCACCGGGGGGGAATGAGA
Source organism: Cenchrus americanus (assembly GCA_947561735.1). NCBI lineage: Eukaryota > Viridiplantae > Streptophyta > Magnoliopsida > Poales > Poaceae > Cenchrus > Cenchrus americanus. The sequence continues at coordinate 68,026,347 of OX387240.1, forward strand.
GCCAAATACTTATGTCCTAATGTTAATCTTAAAATCGTGGGAGTAGACTTTCAAAGACAACGGATAGTTTTGGAGTCAAAAGATCTTGATGTTATTCGGGTATGAATTGGTTGATTGGTCATGATGCAACGATTCGGTGTGCTAAGAGGACAATTCGCTCACTTGGTCCCAATGGAGAAAAGATTGAGCTTGTGGCTGATCCACCTTCGGGTTCGGGGGGTTACGTGCGGCAAGCATGTGGATGGCAAAGCTTTGGAGGATATCGGGGTGGTCAATGAGTACCGGACGTGTTTCCAGAGGAGTTGCCGGGTATGCCACCGACCGAGATGTTGAATTTGTTATTGATCTATTACACGGTATCTGCTCCTATTTCTAAACGTCCATATAGAATGTCTAGTACACAATTGATAGAACTTAAGAAACAGATTAAAGAATTCTTGGAAAAGGGGTTTATCCGTCCTAGTTCATCACCTTGGGGGGCACCTTAGGTTATCTTTGTTGAGAAGAAGGATGGTACTCAGAGGATGTGTGTGGATTATCGATTGCTTAATGAGGTCGCCGTCAAGAATAAGTATCCATTGCCTCGCATTGAAGACCTGTTTGATCAGATGAGAGGTGCTAAGGTGTTCTCTAAGATTGATTTGCGTTCTGGTTATCATCAGATGAAGATCAGATGGTCGGATATTCCTAAAACTCGCATTCACCACCCGGTATGGACCGTATGAGTATCTTGTTATGTCCTTTGGGTTGACAAATGCACCCGCCTACTTCATGTATCCGATGAACAAGGTGTTTATGGAGTACTTGGATAAGTTTGTTGTGGTGTTTATTGATGATATTCGGTTTACTCTAAGAGCGAGGAGGATCATGAGGAGCATTTGAGGCTTGTTTTGCGAAGTTGAGAGAGCAAAGCGAGTTGTATGCCAAGTTCGGCAAATGTGATTTACGGCCGAAGGAAGTCTCTTTTACGGGGCATATCATCACAAATGGAGGTATCACGGTCGATCCGGCTAAGGTAGAAGATGTGTTGAAGTGGGAACCGCCGAGGACGGTTAAGGAGATCGGGGAGTTTCCTTGGACTTGCGGGGTACTATTGACGGTTCATCGAGGGGTTCTCTAAGATTGTGAAGCCTCTCACCACCCTACCGGAGAAGGATAGAGAGTTTAAGTGGACCGATGCCCGTCGGCGAGTTTTGAGGAGTTGAAGCAGAGATTGACAACCGCTCCGGTGCTTGTGATGCCGGACTTGCGAGAAGGGCTTTGATATCTCTTGTGATGCATCGAGACAAGGTTTGGGTTGTGTTCTTATGCGGGAGGGACACGCCATAGCTTATGCATCAAGGCGGTTGAGGAAGCATGAGCGAGAACTATCCTACACATGATCCGGAACCGGCACCGTGGTTCATGCGTTAAAGATTTGGAGACATTACATCATGGGGACCAAGTGCCAGATCTACACAGACCACAAGAGCTTAAAGTACATCTTTACTCAGAAGGATCTTAATCTGAGACAACGCCGATGGTTGGAGCTGATCAAGGATTATGATCTAGACATACAATATCATCCGGGAAGGCTAATGCGGTTGCGGATGCTTTGAGTCCGAAGGGACAAGCCAATGCGGCTTTGGTGTTCCGGTGCTCGACGAGCCGATGAAGGAATTCGAGGGACTCAATGCGGGGATAGTTGCTCACACCGAGGGAGTCACTTTGGAGGTAGAATCTACTCGGGAGCGACAGATTCGCGAAGGACAAGGTGGAGGATGAGGAGATCGGGGACACCATGGAGAGGGGCAAGGCCCCGGATTTCGTGAGGATGATCGGGGTACGATATGGTTCAAGAATCGGATCCGTGTGCTCGATGTGGGAGATCCCGGAAGACGATCTTGAGAGAGGCCCATGATTCAGCTTATTCCATCCACCCGGGCAGTACTAAGATGTATCAGGACCTAAAGCAGAGGTATTGGTGGTATGGGATGAAAAGGGATGTGGCCGCTCACGTTGCGTTGTGTGACACGTGCCACAAGGTCAAGGCTGAACATCAGAGACCAGCGGGATTGCTTCGGCCATTGAAGGTGCCGAGTGGAAGTGGGAAGAGATAGGCATGGATTTCATAGTTGGGTTGCCCCGTACTCGTGATGGATATGATTCAATATGGGTTATCGTGGATCGTTTGACGAAGGTTGCTCACTTCATACCGGTGCGTACGACTTATACAGGGGCAAAGCTAGCTGAGTTGTACATGACCAGGATCATATGCTTGCACGGTGTTTCTAAGAAGATAGTTTCTGACAGAGGAACTCAGTTCACGTCACGTTTCTGGGAGAAACTACATGAGTCTATGGATACGAAGTTGAACTTCGCTCGGCCTATCATCCGCGGACGGACGGACGGACGGAAAGGACAAATCAAATTCGTAGGACATGTTAAGAGCTTGCACCCTTAAGCATGGTGAGAGCCGGGACAAGAGCTTGCCGTATGCCGAGTTTTCCTACAACAACGGCTATCGAGCCGGTCCGAAGATGGCACCCTTCGAGGCACCGTATGGGAGGAAGTGCGAACACCGTTGTACCGGAGTCGGACGGTGAGAGTCGGTTGTTTGGGACGGACATCATCAAGGAGGCGAGAGAGAGGCGGGGTTCGGATCATCGAGAGAGAACTTGAGAGTTGCTCGGTCCGGACGGAAAAGTTAGGCGGACGGGAAGAGAAGAGATGTATCTTTCCTAGAGGGCGACTATGTGTATCTGAAGGTGTCACCTATCAGGGGTTTGCGTAGGTTTAAGGTGAAGGGAAAGTTGTCCCCTCGCTACATTGGACCTTTCCAGATCTTGCAACGAGTGGGAGAGGTAGCATACAAACTTGAGTTGCCGGCGCGGCTGCGGATGTGCACGATGTGTTACATATCTCTCGTTAAAGAGAGGTCTCAAGCCTCACGATAAGGAACCATTACCTATGGATGGGTTGGATGTGAAGGAAGATCTCACCATTACCGAACGGCCTATCAAGATTACGGGACATGATTGACACGGGTTACAAGAAACCGGACCTTCACAATGTGCAAGGTGCGGTGGAGTAATCATGCGAGAGGATGAGGCAACTTGGGAAAGAGAAGAGGAGTTGAAAGCGAGAATATCCACATCTCTTTGATCCATCCGAATCTCGAGGACGAGATTCATCTTAAGGGGGGTAGGATTTGTAACACCCTAAATTCCAATTCCCGGATTTGAATAAAATTTGCTTAGCAACATTGCGATCTCGCTTAAGGAATATAAGGATGTTGTGCTCTTATAGTCATTTAATCATTTTTATTAATTAATTAAAGAAATATAGGAGTTTGCTTGTTGCATTCATGCTGGTGCATTGTTTTTGTGTGTTTGGATTCAAACCATGGTTTGAATTCAAAACTTGATTGCTTGTTTTGTTAGGATTTGAAAACAAGAAAAAGAAGAAGGAAACCGCCTCCCCGTCCTGTTTTCGCGGCGGCCCGGCGGGCGCGTGAGTCCGCCGAGGCCCCTCGGCTTCTTTCCCGCGTCCGCGCGCTTGCAGCCCGGCCCCGGCGCGCCCCGCGGCCCGTTTTCGCTTAGCGGCCCGGGCCCGCACGGCTCGGCGCGCGCCCGCCACCCCGCAGGCCGACATGCGGGCCCCGAATGTCGGCCGCCTTCCTCGCGCCGCCGCGCCCGCGTCCGAGCCGGAGTCGAGGTCGGGCCGTGCTCGACTCGGCGTCCGTTCCACGGGCCCGCTCGCCGGGGGACCCCACGCCCCTATTTAAGGCGCCGCCGACCCCCGCGCCGCCCTATCCCGAGCTCCCGCGTCCGCCGCCCCAAAACCCTAGCTCGCCAAGCGCCGCCGCCGCCTCCGGCCCGTGCCGCCGCCGCCTCGAGCCCGTGCCACCGCCGTCGTTCGCCCGCCCCTCGCGCTGCTCCTTGGATCCGCCGCGAGGTAAGGAAGCCGCCGGCACCGCTTGTCGCCAACCCCGTGCACCACCTCGCCCCGGCCGGCTCGCCGGTGTTTCTCCGCCGCCGCGGCTCGCCGTGCGCCTCCGCGCCTCGCCGTCGCCGCTTCGGGATGCTTCGTCGGGTTCGCACGCGCGCGCCGACGTCCCGGTGAAGACCCCGTGATTTCGGTGCACCCCGGCGCCGCGCGGCCTTTGCGCCCCCGCTCGCCGGCGCGCGCGCCGCCGCCCGGCCTCGCCGCCGGCCGCACCCCGCCGGCTGCCGCCGCTTGCGCGGCTCCCGGCCGCCCGATGGCCATCCGACGACCCCGCTCGTCCCTAGCCGCCCGATCAAACCTAGCATACCGGTCAACCCTACCCTATCCGCCCGCCTTGATCCTCGGCCGTCCGATCCGGATCCGGCGGATCGATCCAGCCATAAACCTTAATCGCGCTGTTTTGCTTAAAAACCCCCGAGTTTTCCCTGTTTCACAAAAATACCCTCCCACCTTAGGAAACCTTTACGTTTAAGCCCTGTTTTCTTCTGTTTTAGCCCGAAAGCTCAAAATTCTTTACGGTTTAGTCCTAAAACTTGTTTTAATCATAACTTTGTCGTTTTAGCTCCGTTTTTAGCGTTCTTTATGTCCACGCGATCGTCTCGACGAGTAGAATAGTTTTCTGTTGTTTTTGTTACTGTTTGAGATGATTGGTGTACTGTTTCTTATTTATTTCCATTGTTTGCTTGTATGTGATGTGTGGAGCGTAGTGTACGAGCAATTCGGGGACTTCTCTTCGTTGAAGAGTATCAAGATCCTGAGCAGTTTCCGGTGCTGGTAGAAGGCAAGTCCTTGCTGCATTCCCGTTGATTCCTATTACAACATGCATTTTAATTACACTGTTGTTTATTATTGCTATGCATTAAATTGATGGGTCCTATTGCTAAGGTTCGACTAGCTTTGTTATCCTATGCCTTGATCAACCTGGGTTTACTTTATGTTGGGTAGCACATGCTAGCGCTTTACGTGGTTTTGGATGGTTTAATGAACACTTGTTAATATGGCTTTATTTACGCTATCATTCATGTAATGCAAGAACACTTTATACTTGTTAATCGGAACATGGAGAACCACCCGGGAAAACAAGTACTACCACAAGACATATGGCTCTGTCTTGGCTTATTAATTAGTGAACTAGATGTTAGGTATGCTTTACCCGATAAGGGTTGGGGGTTGCCGGTAGTTGGTGTATAACTCGGCCCTCGACCGATCTCGCTCTATGGTAGCTTCGCGGTCGAGAGAGGTTTATGCATTGCGTCGTCAAGTAACCTAGCGGGCGACCTACATCTAGGGATCTTTGTAACGGCCTCGTAGCGTCCCTATGCAATCACACCTCGGTAGTGTGGTATGGTGCCTAGCTAGCATCGCATGGTTGGGTCTAAAACTCTTTTGGGTTTTTACGCGACTTGTGGGTAAAGATGTACAACCTCGCGAGTGTAAAACTAACTAGTTAGCCGTGCTCACGGTCAAGAGCGGCCTGGACCCTCACATGATTAATTCTATGGAAGATGGAACTTTTAAACTTGTGCATTACATTTTATGGATCTGTTGCATTTTATTATCTGGGTTTGGTATATACTTACACTTGCTAGTAACAGTTGCTTAATAAAACTTGACCAACTAAAATGCTGACTTGCTTATGAACCATCAGCTTCCACCATAAAGCCTTGCATGTTGTTATAGAACTTTTCCCTTGTTGAGTACGACATGTGCTCATGCTTGTTGTTCATTTATTGCATCTACACTACCCGGCTGCTGCTCAGATGGGCGTTTTGAAGACTACTATGATGAGTTCGATGGGTTCTAGGCGCCGTTCTCCGGTCGGTACCGCCCGTGGAGGACTTCTACGTGTGTTTCTTTTCCGCTCGTTAGCTACTCGAACGATTGTTTAGTTGAGACATTCGGTCATGTAATAACCGTTTAATACTCTCTTTACGCTTTACACCGTGTTTTGGTATTCACCGCGTCGATGCATGTGTGTAACTTGATCCCGGCGCACATGTATTCTTGCATTCGGGTTTGTCCTTAAATCCGGGTGTGACAAGTTGCCGCGCAGATCCGTTCCCGCGCGCCGACCAGGCCGCGGCGGAGCCGCTCCCACGTGCCGGTGAGGCCACGGCGGAGAGCTCCCACCCACCGGTGAGGTTGTGCGGAGCACTCCGGTGGGGAGCCCACGGCGAGTTGACGACCAGGATGGAAGCGAGATGTGAACGGGAATAGAAAGAAAAGAAAGAAATGAACCGACATGTGTGTAATCAGTGGTAGGTAGGTAATTTTGTGACCCGAAAGCCGCTGAAAGTAAGGGGAAACCTGCTTTCAAGTGTGTACTATGCACAAGCTACTTTTGATTGTAGCTTTGGATGACAACCAACTCCTTTGATTGAGCTGTTGGCTTTTGGCAAAAGCAAAAGCAGGCAAAGCCCAACCAATGGCACCCTTAAAATTGTCGTTTTAATTTTTTATTTAGACATTATTATGTATCATATATCTAGATACCTAAAAAGAGAATATACATCTAAAAAACTTTGAATGAAACACAATTCAAATGTCCTAGACTTGATGCTCGGGCTTATCCTCCATGATGTAGACGTCGACGTAGTGAATGGGGACGACGTCGGGCTCCATATAAACCTTTAGTCGCTGCCCGTTCACCACGTATTGGTCTCCCTTGACATCCATTATCGTCACCGCTCTGGTAGGTGAGACCGAGTGTACGATATACAGTCCATCCCACTTGCTTTGCAATGTTCCTTTCCCGAAAATCTTGAATCTCGAGTTGTATAGGAGGACCTTATCTCCTCCCTTGAATTTCTTACTTTGGAGTTTCTTGTCATACCATCTCTTCCTCCTCTCCTTATAAATGCTTGCACTTTGATAGGCTTTAAGTCTCATCTATTCTAACTTGTTGATTTGTATTCTCCGTTTTATTCTTGCAGTATCTAAGTCGAGGTTCATCTCCTTGATCGCCCAATATGCCTTATGCTCCAATTCTACAATCAAATGACAAAATTTTCCTTAAAAAATGATATGGGGTCATACTTATTAAGTGTCTTGTGTGCCATCCTATATGCCCATAATGCTCCATCCAACTTCTTTGACCAATATTTTCCTCCTTTCTCAATGGTCTTCTTGAGAATGTTCTTGAGTTGTTCGTTTGATGTTTCTGCTTGACCATTGGTTTGAGGATGGTTTGTCGTGGATACTCTATGTTCAATCCCCAACTAGGATAAGCACTTCCTAAAGCTATTCCCGGTGAAGTGAGTTCCTCTATCTCTTATCAAAATTCTCGGAACACCATAACGAGGGAATATAATAGTCTTGATCATGTTTATAGATTCCTCTGTTGAAGCCTTGCGACATTGGATAGCTTCCACCCACTTTGACACATAATCAACCATGACTAGAATATGCTCATACCCATGCGAATTCGTGAATGGCCCCATGAAGTCGATTCCCCAAACATCGAATAAATCAATTTGTAAATTATAATTTAGCGAAGCATGCACCGGCGGAGCTGAATGTTGACCAGGGTGGGCCGTGGCCCCCCTTGGCCCAAAGAAAATCACACCGATATCATATATAGAACCCAAACTATTGTAAAAAAAAGCCCAAGCAAACGAGATTCGCCGCACACGGGACACACCCCGGCAAATCACGAGTATGCTCCCCCTATGTTCCTTCCCCGATTGATATTATGTATGGGCTTTTTTTGGCCTTGACGCGATAAACGGCAATAGTAGAACATCGGTATTCCACCGTTTGCCGCCTCGCCGCCTCCATCGCTCGCCATCGGCCCGCTCGTCTCCGCCCCGCCTCCAATTCGCCGTCCCGGCAACCTCCGTCGCCCGCCGACGGACTCCATTTGCAAACCGCGCTACGGTAAAATGGCCCCCCCTACGGTTGATTCCTAGCTCCTCCACTAGCGGCATGGCATTACTTTGAGATATACTACATATCCTATGGCACTCTCGACAAGTGGCTACAAACCTCTTCGAGTCTTCATGCATCTCCGACCAATAGAATCCACTAGCCCAAACCTTTGCTTGAGTCCTGAAATGCCCATAATATCCTCCATACTCCGACGAGTGACATTTCCTCAAGATTTCTTCTCTTGGTACACATCTTCTCAAAACCCCGTCTGCTCTATGCCTAAAGAGATAAGGCGCATCCCAATAATATTTTCTGCTTTCCGCGATCACTCTCTGTTTGGCATTCTTATTCAAGTGATCAAGAGGCATTCTTCGTATTGCTCGAATGATGTCATTCATCCAACTATTTTTGTCAATTATCTGATAGAGATGATCATCCCTCATTTTGTATTCAATAGGCTCGTTACCATCCTCCTCACGGTTTATCCTTGACAAATGGTTGGCCACAACATTTTCTGACCCCTTTTTGTCTCGAATCTCAACATTGAATTCTTGCAAGAGAAGGATCCATCAAATCATCCTTGGATTAGCATCCTTTTTAGATAAGAGGTACTTTATTGCCACATGATCGGTGTAGAGAATGACCTTAGAGTTCACAATGTAGGATCTGAATTTTTCTAAGGCAATCACCACTGCTAGCAACTCCTTTTCCATTGTCGCATAATTTAATTGAGCTCCACTAAGAGTTTTACTTGCATAGTAAGTAGCATGTATGTTGCCTTCCTTTCGTTGTCCCAAAGCGGCTCCTATAGCATAATCACTAGCATTGCACATGATCTCAAATGGTTGACTCCAATCCAGGGGTTGAATGATAGGTGCACTTACGGACACTCTCTTTAGTGTACGGAATGCCTCCAAACACTTTTCATCAAAATTGAATACCACATCCTTCTGAAGAAGTTGGGTCAATGGCTTGGTAATCTTTAAGAAATCCTCAACGAATCTTCTATAGAATCCAGTGTGGCCCAAGAAACTCCTCAAAGACTTTACATCCATTAGTGGTGGTAGTTGTTCGACTGTCTCAACTTTAGCCTTGTCCACCTCGATACCCCTTTCGGATATACTCCCTCCGTCCCAAAATGTAAGGTCCTAAAGGGTTCAAATTTTGTACCAAAATATAAGGTATTAGAAGGATAGGACAAAATTAAATGAAGTTGGTGAGTAGGTGAAGAGTTGGTGAGTAGTGTAAAATGAGGGGTACAAAGGTCATTTACTCCCACTGTTATTTCTTGAGTTTGAACCCACCAAGACCTTATATTTTGGGACGGAGGGAGTAACATGTCCCAACACTATCCCTTGCTTCACCATAAAGTGGCACTTCTCCCAATTGAGCACCAAGTAAACCTCTACGCATCTTGTGAGAACCTTGGCCAAATTGGATAGACAATCTTCAAAGGTCTTTCCATAGACTGAAAAGTTGTCCATGAACACCTCCACAATTTCTTCAATGAATTCCGAAAATATTGCCACCATGCAACGTTGAAAAGACGTTGGAGCATTACATAAACCAAAAGGCATTCTTCTATATGCGAATGTTCTGTATGGGCAAGTAAAAGTTGTCTTATGTTGATCATCCGAATGAATATATAGGAATTTGCATGAACCCTGAGTATCCATCAAGATAGCAAAAATAGGAGTGATTTGCTAACCTCTCAAGCATCTTATCAATGAACGATAGGGGGAAGTGATCTTTCGTCGTTTCTTTGTTCAATTTTTGATAATCAATGCACATCCTCCATCCGGTCACGGTCCTTTGAAGAATCAACTCATTCTTCTCATTCTTCATCATGGTCAATCCTCCTTTCTTTGGCACGCAATGTATGGGACTCACTCATTTGCTTTGCGGTACCGGGTAGATGATTCTGACATCTAGTAACTTGATCACCTCCTTCTTTACCACCTCGTGCATGGCATGAGTTAGTCTTCTTTGATGTTCCATGACGGGCTTGCATTGATCCTCCATAGGTATGCGGTGAGTGAAAAAGGCTAGACTGATTCCTTTGAGATCATTTATCAAATACCCAATCACTTTCTTGTGCTTCTTCAATAAATTCAGCAACTTGTCATTTTCATCGGGGATCAATTCGTCGCTCACAATAACATGATAAGTCTTGTTTGGCCCCAAAAAATTCATATCTCAACCCCCTGGGCAAAGGCTTAAGATCTACCTCTGATGCTTTTAGTTCTTCAGGCATTATTTCTCCAAAATCCTCAAATTTTCTTTCTTCCAAACTTCCATCTTGTGGTTCTAGTCCTTTAGTTGCCTCCGCTAGCTCTTCATCTTGTTCATCATTTGGTTAATTCTCCATTACTCTTTGTAGCAGATACCTGAAAGTATCAACAAAACGAACGTTCCCTACCTCTTTGTCATCAAGAGGTAGGGGTGAGGCAACTCTAGAAGCAGGAAGAAAAGTTTATGTGTGATTATTTCCATCAAGATTAATTGTTACTTTCCCTTTTCCGGCATCTAAAACAGCATTAACCAACTTAAGGAAAAGTCTACCAAGAATATGTGATCATGCTTATCATAGTAGACATCAACAATAAAGAAGTTGGTAACGAGCAATTCCAAGAGGCCTAACAATGTTACCATCTCCCATGATTAAATTTGTAGAAGTTGGAACTAGGTCAATTGTTTGATCATGAATTTCATCGAAAATTTTACAGGATGGAAAATGTACTTGTGCTCTGATGTCGCACAAAGCTTTGCAATCGATGCCATTTACCTTGCAATTTATATGTGGTGATGTCTTCTTCTCTTGATCGGATCCTATGGCGTAGATTCCGGCAAGGTGGGCGTATGGTGATGCTTCGGGCTTGACTCCCATGATCCTTTTCACCTCGGCTATGTGGTCTGGATCCACTTCTTCTTCACTAAATTTTTTTTGAAAGACTTCCCCGGTTGTCTCTAGATCATATTGGTGCTCCACATGCTTTTCCGGTGGGGAGTCTATCTCCACGGCTTTTGCCATCCCCTTTTGGTTAGGGTACGGTCTTCTTTTCTCAAACACCTCTCCAAAGTCGATTGGAACCCAATCCATTTGCTTGAACTCCTTGAACGGCCATGCACTTGACATGTTTCTTTCACTTGCTTTTCTTGTCTCGGTGTGGTCGCTCTTCGGGGTAGTTCTAGTTTCTTCTTGTATGGCTTCTTCCATTTTTCTGGGATTGGCTCCTCTTTCTTCTCTTCTGGGTCCGCTTTTATGAAAATTTCGGCTAGTGTCCCTACACTTGAATCACATCTCGGCTTTCCCGAAAGTCGTGCCTTCCCAATCTCCTCGCATGGCTGCCGCCTTGCTGATTTTTTGTAGGAGTTGAGCGGGTTATGTGAGTGTTTTCTCCATGACATCCCCTCCTACACACATTTGAACATATTGCATGCAACTAGGGGTTAGAGAAAATAAAAAGGTATGCAAGAGTACATCACCAGAGAATCTGAGTCTTGGTCCTTGTTCAATAAGTTCCTTGAAACAATTTCATGCTTAACCTATCCCTTCCTCTTCTCCTTGCGAAAAGTTGATCACTTGCTTCTTTATTATGTGTTGGATGTTGCTTATTGGGAAAAGTTTCTCACAAAATTTTCTCATCAATTGATTCCAATTTCTTCCAAATTCGAAGGACACAAATGAATATCATCTCTTTGCTTCATCAGCAAGTGAGTAGGGAAAGAGATTCCACTTGAACCAATCAACAGGGACTCCCTCTTGTTTTACCGTATTGCATAACGTGTGAAGCGTTTGATGTGTCTATACGGGTTATCCGTCTCCACCCCTCTACACGGATTGGTTGCCGCGATCTTGATGATCCGAGCCTTGATATCATACTTCGTCATTTTGAGCCTCGAATCCGACTATTGTACCTTGATGTCCTCACATCGTGGGCTGGCATAACCCCTTAATGATTTTTCTGGTTCTTTCAAAGGATGTTTGACGAACACCATCTAGACAACAAAAAAAGGTTTTTGAAAACAAGGGTTAAATGTTAGTAATCAACAAAGTTAATACAAGATTAAATGTAACTGGCTTGCTCCCTGGCAATGGTGCTAAAAAAGCTTGTTGACGGTTCAATAACGCGTCAAGGTTCACCGCAAGCGCACAAATTGTGTAGCCCTTTCACCTAGAGTATCCCTCCAATGTTTTTTGTCAATCCACGGAGCAAGGGGATTACTAACGCTTAACCAAGTACTAATCTAGTTGATATAAACCTTTGAATAGATGATTATTTGTCAACTAAAGACTAGTTAAAAATCAATCTAATCTATGTTAACAAGAGATGTAAGATGCACAAGTTATGGACAACATTTGCCCGTGGAGTCTATGGGTACTTGAAGATGTAATCGCCAAGCATGGTAAAACTAATCTAATATATCAAAACATGTGAACAAGGTTTATCCCTTTCCCTTATGTTGTATTGTCACTACGTGAAGGTAATCATCACTAACCCTATATGAACACAACATGTTGATGCGATCTACGGGAGTAACCACGACCGATGCAACCCAACAAGCATGGTAGCTAATCTTAATCATTAAAGCATCATCAATAAGGAAGTGATAAATTATAATCCAAACAAGAGTCGGTGATTACATGACAAGATCCATTACACCTCCATAGACAAATGATGACTTTAGCCCATTAAGACGCTAGGCATGGCACTGTTGAACATTGTAGACGCCTCCAATGAAGATCGATCCTCGCTGTCCTCCAACTCTGTTGGCGCCGTGGCAGGGCCTTGATGTCCTCCTCCCTTGTGGCAACCTCGATCTCTGCCTCTAGTTTGATCTATCTCTGAATATATATCTCTCCTCTGCTGTATTTCTTTGCACATCTGATGTGGTCGACCTTGGAGGCTTTTATCAGTGTCTCTAGTAAATGGTGGTGTCGGCAGACACTTAGGGTTCCATCATCTTGACGCTGAAGAAATGGGAGGCCGAACCGACGCTAGAAGAAGAGAGTGGGTCGGCCGGCCTAGGCCGACCGACCTGGGCCCACTTAAGCTCGGTTCAGTCCCTCTTTTTCCACATGGCTTCTCTCATCAATATGACCTTCTACACTTCACATATGGGCTTTAGACGTCGTTATCCCCACGATCAAGATAGGGGGTCTTCTCGTATGAACTTACATCTTTATTATCTTGGTCCTCGGGAATATATTGTCCTTGTATCTTGGTCCTTGCCGCCTTTAGAAGTAAGTTCACCTTCTGTTTGCATGCGAACGGAGGTCCTTGATCCTTGTGCATAGTATCCTCCGAACTCAATGCAAACTTATCCATTAAGCACATAATTTTTTGCAAAAACATTACACTTCCAAAAGCACATGCAAAAGTGAATTTGTTACATCATTAGTGTACCTAGTGGAGGGTTAGTCCAAAATCAAAGTCGAAACCAAAGATTAGCAAGTGTTCTAGGGGTGTCAAATTTGACCGCCAACACATTGCTGCTAAATGCCAAACTCCAACGGTGGCAAGAAATCTGCCAACATGATTGTTAGCGAGGCTGGAGGATCATCAAGACTGGGTGTGATAATTTATTACAAGTTCTTTTAGTTTGTCAAGCACTTGAATGGTGGGTTGATACATGGGATAATATTCATGTATATGTTGATGTTTCTTTATTGTTAATTATCATGTCAGGGGGACTTTCTCCATGTTGATGACGATCGATTCATATGTGCTTGTTCATGGTGTTGGTACATTTGATCTGAAGCTTACTTCTAGACAGATCGTGCAGTTGAAGAAGATGCAGCATGTGCCTACCATTCATAATTATTTGTTACTTTGTATAATGGTTTAAAATTAGCATTTTAGTCCAATAAATGTGTAATGTCCAAGTTTAGAACTTTTATTGGAAAAGGATATGATTGTGGCGGTTTATTTTTGCTTGTATTTTTTTGTGAATGTGATAATGTAGCGAACAATGTTTGACATTCGAGGCTTTTGCACATTAATTTTGGTTTATGATGAGGCTTTCTAGTTTGAGTTTAATACCGAAAAATTACCTTAGTCAAAATTTCTAAACAAATGTGCAAGTCTCGTAAGGCTGCAGAGGCGAGAAACTTGGCACCACTAGAACTAATTCATTTTTATATGTGCAAAATAATATGATGTTGACAAAATGTGGTAAAAATATTTCATGACTTTAATCAAAGATTGCACTATAGTTTGCTACTCCCTCCGTTCTAGAATATAGCTTCGTTTAGACTTTTCCAAAATAAAACTTTTTCAACTTTGACCGGCGCTTGGACCGGCAAAAGATAGAACTAGAGCCTTCACCGATCTCTTTTGCTTAAAAGATCATTCACGCAATGCTTATTTTTTAGGAACCGGCGAACCAAGTGGTTCTATGCGGACCGACCGACTTTGCTCGACGTTCTGGAATTTGCTAACTCTTTCCCACATCGGCCCAACAAAGGCCAATTCTCTCTGCTCCACTCGTTTACTTGCAGAAGCATGCACACATTCTCATGGCGGCAGTGGTGCATCCCGATTTCCAAGCAGGGTTGTGAGCTACTGGCCGGCTGCTTGCGCCAGCGGCGAGCGGTTCACAACGATGTAGGGCTGGCTTTTTGATGAGTCTGGCTCAGACGAGGTTTGGATGGAAGCCCGACGCATCATTTTGTATACCCTGAATACCGCAATCTTAGCATGACACACCTGAAAAGCCCGATACACTTATCCGGCGTCATGTCCACATGACCTGCGCCTCGGCAATCTTAGCACCACAACTCCTGATGCACCGATCCAGATTCCCTGAATCCCGCGATCTAGCATCATACGGCGTGCCCCTCGGGGAAAGGCTCAATGTCTCTAAAAGACTAGTCCGATAGGGGAATGATGGCTCTCCCTTTTAAAGTGACTTCCCCCTCCCAAGCTAAGCAAGGTAGAATTATTCAGAGGCTCACACGGTCGCCGTCGACTACAACTAGGCCTCCTGGCCTATCTTTGTTGCATCATTGCCAATGGGTACTAGTGGAGGATGTCCTCATTATTCTCCCCTTCTTAACAAAGACCCAGCTCTGATACCAAATGACGATTCTGGCCCAGGCGGGGTTTGGATAAAGACCCGACGCACAGATCCGGATTCCTCGAATTCCACAATCTTAGCACTGCACACCTGAAAAGCTCGACGCACCGATTCGGCCTCAGGTTCACATGACCCGCGCCTCGGCAATCTTAGCACCACAACTCCTGACGCACCGATCTGGATTATGTGAATCCCGCAATCTTAGCACCATACGGCGTGCCCCTTCGGGGAAGGCTCAATCTCACTAAAAGACTAGTCCGATAGGGGAAGGGTGACTCTCCTTTTTAAAGTGGTTTCCTCCTCCTAAACTAAACAAGATGGTATTATCAAGAGGCTCACGCGGTCGCTGCCCGACTACAATTAGCCCTCTTGGCCCATCTTTGTTGCGTCTTTGCCAACAAATAATAGTGGAGGATGTCCTATCATTTTGGTGCTGGGAGGTACTACTCCCTCTGTTCCTTTATATAATCATTCAAAGCATTTAAACTCAAGAAACAACCGTGAAAGGAAATGACATCTATACCCCTCATTTTACACTACCCACCAACTCTCCACCCACTCACCAACCCTTTTTACTTTTGTCTTATCCCTAGGAATGCTTATATTATTTTGACAAAAATTTTGAACCCTACAAATGCTTATATAAAGGAACAGAGGGAATACCTCCGTTCCAGAATATAAGCATTTGTTGACTTTTGCTTATCACGTTTTGACCATTCGTCTTATTCATAAAATTTATGAAAATATTATTTATTTTTGTTATGACATGTTTTATCATCATATATAGTTTAAGTATATCATAATTGTTTATATATTGTCACAAATTTTTTGAATAAGACGAATGGTCAAACGTGCACCACGGAAATCGAAGAATGCTCATATTTTGGAAGGGAGGGAGTAGCTCGTTTCCTCGATATCTGGCGCTGGAAAGCCGTCGCTGGGAGTTCTGTCAAAAGCAGCGAATGGCGCGGCAGGCGGAGCATGCCCGGTGAGCTTCAGTGCCTCGGTTTTTGTCTTTGCCGGTAGCTACTCCCTCCCTCCCTAAATATAAGCATTTGTTGACTTTTGTTGATCACGTTTGATCATTCGTAATTTTGAAAATATTATGTATTTTGTTATGACATTGTGACGCCCGGGTTTTTAATTGCCGTCATTAATGCTAATGACTTAGGATCGGCCGAGTCAAACCGGTCAAACACCGGTCAAACCTAGGTCAACCTTGGTCATCACCCCGAAAACCTCGCCAATGAACCTTAATGAACCCCTTGACCAAGCCTACACACACCCGTGGTGGACCCTTGGCCAAAGACACGGTCAAAACCGGCTTAACCGTTGACGTCGGCCGAATGTCGTCCGAACTTTTGCCGCGTTCTCCAAAATTCACCTAAACACTTCAAAATCTACCTTTACGAAAGTTGTCCATCTTGTTGAGGGACACAACTTTCCCGTAGATTGACATTTCAAATTTTGAGTGGGAATTGGTGAAAAACTCGATTGATCGACAAAGCACCTCCGTTCACGGGGACGGTAGCCGCATTCAAAGTTGGCACGACGTTCCCTGTAAAATCCGTCGAGAAAAACACTAGACGACCTTTACAAAAGTTGTAGAGGGTAGCTAGATCTACAACTTTCCTATTCATCACTTTGTGCACTTCTATTCAACCTTTCGGAGAAAAAATTCGGTCAAAGTAGCTTAAGTCGGCACGTCGTTCTAACCGGCGCCGCGACGTCGCCGGGGGCCGCGCGCGCCCGCGCCGTACCCGCGGCCCGCGCCCCGAGGCGCGTCGCCCGAGGCCGCGCCTCCCTAGGCCGCGCACCTTCCTAAGGCGAGCACGCACACCAAGGCACCTCGGACCCCGCGCCGCCCGCGCCGCGTCCCGAGGCGAGGGCACGCCGGCGGACGCGCCGCCCGCCGCCGTACCGGCCCCCGCCCGCACCCCCCTCTCGTCCTTCCCTTGCCCTATTCGGAGAGCCCCCTATAAGGCGGCCACCGCTTCTCCCGCGACGCGCGGACCCCCCCAACGGCCACCGCCGGAGGTCCCCTCGCCGGGAATTGCCGGCCGCGGCGGCCGGCGCCACTCGCCGCCGGCGCTCTCCCCCAACCGGCCATTCCTTGCCCCCCTTCAACCCACAAACCGAACCCTAAGGACCCCTAGATCACTTCCCGGCCCTTCCCCGGCCGCGAGCACCGGCGAGCTCGCCGGATTTTGCTCCACCGCGCCGGCCAGCCGTCCCGGGGGCCACATTGGAAAACAAAACTTCTTTCCAGGGTCCCTGCTGCAAAAGGTGAACTCCAATAGTAAAAGTGATTTCGTGATTCTTGTAAATTTCGTAGAAAATCAGAGAAAAATTAGAAAAGTGTAAAACCAATTTTGTTGGATTCGTGGTGAAATATCCCACAACTTTTGTTATTCTTGCCTGAGCTAATTCCTGTTAGTTTTTGCATGAAAAATACAAATGTGAAAACCCTAGATCTGCAATATCTCAAAAACCATAAATCCTCTATAGCTAATTTTTGGATATGTTGTGTGTTAGGTCATGACTAGCTCCTATGCCAAAAATTGCACAAAGTTATGATGTAAATCTTTTTATAAAAATGTTTTTCCATTTCTGTCAGATCTGCATAAATGATTTTTCTAGCTAAAAATACTTAGGTTTCTGCAACCAACTTTTGCACACTGTCTTTTAATGCCAAAACACACCTGTGGTGAATTAATCACAGTTTTATAAATACCAGAAATAATTTTTCTTGAATTATGTTGTTTTGCTTTAAAATTTCATAATACAAGTTTCATAATAGTTCTAGGTGTATGTGCTGCACCACTAGGCTATTTTTGAACCATATAACATGTGTGAGAAAGTTAGGATCATTTTGTTGAGTAATTATTTTTGTGTGCATTTACCTTGTCCATCTAGCTAGCTTTTGTCTTTTTCAAAAAAATAATTAATTTATAGCTGTCCAAAGCACGCATGAGTGTCCAGTGGCTTGTTATAGGTGTTTAGTGGTTAATACACCCTTCCGCTGAATTTTTATTAATTAATTCCATGAATAAAAGCTATGGAAGCTATTAAAGGCTTAATAGTCATTAAATGGGAAAAATCACCGAACCACCCTTGCTAACTTGTGTGTGGTCGTAAATCGATTTAAAAAGCTAAATGCACCTAACCACTATTGTTTGTGAATTTAAATTAAATTATTTACATATATATGTACACAATCACCATAAAAAAGAATATCTAATAAAGAATTGCAAATTGTTCCTTTTTGGAAGAGTATGCTAAATGTATTTCTTATCTAGGTGAACATGCCCAACAAATACACCCCGATTGTCATTTAAGGTTCGTGGTTAATTAAATTAAAAAAAATCATCACATAAATCCTGCATTGCATCTTCGTGTAGATCCTACCGACGGTAGACGGACGTTCGGGGCGGAAGGAGGGAACGAAGGTGCCGACAAAGAGCCGCCGTGCGTGAACGTACCTCAAGACCGGACCCAAGTCCAGAAGGGCCCAAGGCCAACCTTGCCAGCGAAGGCAAGCCCCGGATCATTAACCCCGTCTTTTAAAATTATTCAATTATGTTTGCTACACTTGTGCATTTACGTTTCAGGAGTTGAATTGAAACCCTAGATGCATGATCCTTAGGTACCTATGCTCTATCACTAGTATGCTAGGTCGATAGCTGCTATGCTATAGGACCCGATAGAAGTCGAGTGATGTTCGTCACTCGCGAGAATAGGTTCCTAGATAGGAATCACAAGATATCCTTAAATGGATTGCTCATGTGGTAAGAGCATGGGATTGGGCTCCGGTCCGGTGGTCATGTGGGCTAAGCTTTTGAACGTACTAAATATTCACCGGGAATGGGACCGGTAAGCCTAGTACCTTAATGAGGTGGCACGGGATCCTACCATTACTACTCTTGAGAAATCTCCTAACCGGCTAGCTACGGGAAGGGTGGTGTATGGTGACTCCGGGTATCTCGCGGGGTATGCCGGATAGCCGCACCAAGGACTCGTAAGATTCGATCCCAACCCGAGGATTTTTTGGAAACGGCCCGGGAAAGTTGTCCCTTTGTGGGCAGCCTACCGTATGTTTGGGTTTACCTTGCAAGGTTTAAATCAATTGATTGTCGGCCTCTCACCGTTATCCGAGATCGCTTAATCAATCGGCCATGATATCCCATAATGATGGAACTCGAGGAATATTGTTGGATGAATTAATTGCTTGTCCGATTCTCGATTGAACTAGATGGCACATTTAGAAATGGTAATCAACTAGAACTTGTGCTAAAAGATTGAAAGTAAGGATCTACTCCTAGTAGCTATTCAAGCAAAAGGAACTCCACCGGCCAAAAGCCTTTCATGTCTAGAGTTTGGTGATGTAGTTATCACCGACGGTTAAGTCTTGCCGAGTATTAGTATACTCGGCCTTGCTTTTAAAATTGTTGTTGCGGGTGTGATTGACCGGATGGGTGACGACAAGTGATGACATCACGGATGGCCTCCGTGATGTCTACCGTTCCGCTAGTTTAATTTATTTCCGCCGTTTTTCGAACTCGAACCTTTACTCCATGTTAGGAACAATGGTTTGTAATAAAATGTTTAATTCATGTTGTACGGACTCGCCTTCGCGTGAGTTTTAATGCATGTGTCGATCCTCCGTTTGATGTCCAAGTGATTTACCGGGCATTAACCGGCAACCAACGACAGGATGATACTTTACTATTGCTTAATGACCAAGGTGGATCGGTCTTAGGCGACGGGTTGTCACGGACATGTTTTATCATTGTATATAATTTAAATATATCAAAATTATTTTTGCATGTTCACATTTTTTTGAATAAGATGAATGGTCAAACATGTCTCACGGCAATCAAGAATGCTTATTGTCGGGGACGACCCTAGGGGTCCCCTTAAACAACGGGGAGATCCCCACTTAAAACCCGCAACAAAGCAAAACACGCTTAGCCTAACCATGCAGGTGCCTAACCGTGCAGGGTACGGCCCACGCAGCAAAGGACCTCAACGGGCCACCAAGACAACCCTCTTAGAGATCCCCTCGAGCAGGCTCCGCCTCGCTCGAGGACGTGCGCCCTCTCGGGCGGGCTCCGCCCCGTTCGAGGGGCAGCACTTCCCTCGAGCTGGCTCCGCCTCGCTCGAGGGTACGCTCCCCCTCGAGCGGGTTCCGCCTCGCTCGAGGGTACGTCCCGCCCTCGATCAGGGTCCGCCACGCTCGAGGGCGCCCCTCACGCGTGCACCGGCCCCCGTACACGGGCATTTAACGCCCTGACACCGGCGGGACGGCGCCATCATGCGCCGGGGCTCGCGCCCCGGTGCCGCCGCACCAACTCCCCGGGGAGGAGCCCATCCCCATCACCGTGGGGAGGGACCGTGCGGCCGCGGTCGGTGTCGGTCCCGTGACACCGTGCGCCCGCTCCGTGCGGCTAACGCGCCGAGCCCTCGAAGGGGGGCCGGCCGCACCCTCGATTCACTTTCTTGTGACCCTACGGGGTTAGGTGGAGGCGCTAGGCCGGTGGATCACCATCCCCCGCCACCGTAACAAAGCATGGCCGCCGTCCCCGCGCGGCGTGCGCACGCCGGGGGCGCCGTAGCAACAACCCCGAAGACCGTGAAGCGCGTCGGGGAAGGGACGCCGTCTTACCTCGCTCCCGTGTCCCGTACGGGTCAACGTCGCACCTCCCTCGAGCCTATCGGAGGACATCGCCACCATCCGCCGCCCTTCTACCCTCGAACCGCCACCGTTCGGGTACAAGGTAGGCCATCATGGCCGATCGCTCGCAAGGATCGTCGGACGGCCGCCCACTCTACGGCATAGCACGTCGTGCTTCCCCACGTAGCTAGATAGCGCGGCGCGCATGTAATCCGCCTCCCCCTTGATCTATAAAAGGGGGGGGGCGAACCCCCCCGCCCGCGAAGGGGGGACGGACTCGGAAGATCCGAGACAGGAACACACCACACACCACGTACTCATTTTCCAATTCTCCCACAATATCTTCAGCCACTCCTCCAGGGACTTGGAAGCCACACTTCCTCTCCCGCCTTGCTTGTAGCAGCCCCACTACAGGCACCCCCGGTGCTAAGTAATATAGTGCCTCGAGCACGCCACTGCTGGACGTACGGCCCCCTCGGGCGGGAACCGGGGATAAATACTCTGTGTCACTTGTTACTTAGCATCGACCATTGAGGGATAGACCACGGCGCTTTCTACTGGTTAGTGTCGGGACCATATTCCGCACCGACAGTTGGCGCCCACCGTGGGGCGATCGAGCGCCTAAGGTCATTCCGTCAACTCCCTCCATGGTGATCCGCACTGAGTACCGTGGTACACGCTACTGCATGGGTAGCTCGGACCCCCTCCCAGCCGGGTTCGAAATTCGCTTCGGGGACCTGAACTTTCAGGCCACGGGGAACGGCTATCTCATGCGCCTCACCAACCGTGAGGAGCTCCGCGCGCGCGCCGGTGCCGGAGTCCGCTGCGGTCCCCGCCGCACGCGCCGCCACCGGCGCGTACGCCCCGCGAGCACGGATGCCGCGGGTCCGTCGACGCCGCGACGCCGCCGCCGCTGCGGGCTACGTTCGCGCCGGGCGCGGTCGGAGCGACGGCGAGCCGAGCACGCCGCCTCTCAACACGGCGCGCCCTCCGCCATGACGACCGCCACCGCCCCCGGTGGGACAACGCGCGGTCTCCGCCCGCGCATTCGCATCGGGTTGCGTGGCGCCACGTCGGCCTACAACAACAACGTCGCACCACGATGCGCGAGGGTCCCGCCCGGCCGCCACGTCCTCGTCGCCGGGGATCCCGGCGCCTCGGTGGCCGACGAGTCGTCTCTCGGTTCCCTCGACGCGTTGCCGCCCGCCAACCGCCACGGCTACGCGGGACGGGGACTTCTCGGCGTGCGGACCCGGTCATGTTCGGGGCGTTTCCTCGACGCTACGGACTGCGGTTCGGCCGCTCCGACGACTCCGACCGGGAGCTACGACCCCGCGCGGGAGTGCTACGCCGTCATCACCAATGACCCGGCCAATGCCGCTGGCGCGGTGGGCGCCGGAGACGGGGAGATCACCCCCGCCCCGGGGATCGCCACGCGCACGGCCGCGGGGACAAGTGCTCCGCCGGGGTCGACGCCGACGCGCGCTCGGCCCAAGCTCGCGAGCTCGAGGCCAAGCCGGCGGAGGAATACGGACGGTGCGGCCGCTCCGCGCCTCAATGGCGGGGGAAGCCTCCACGCGCGGCGAACGCGCGCGGGAGCCGGGCCGACGGTGTCCGCGACCGCATCAACACCGTCCCCAACGTCGACAACGCGGACGCGCCCCCGCGGCGAGCCAAAAACTTATCGCCGCCTCGACGCCGCCGCGAGCCATGCCGGCACCCTCGACCCCCGAGGCTCGAGACCCGCACCGCGAGGTGCAAACTCTCATCGAGTAAGCGGCCGTCCGGCGGCCGAGAGCTCGGCCTCGCGCATCCGCCAACGGGCGGGGGATGTGCGGGACGACGAAGCCGCACCGAGAGGCGAACCCTCGGTGCACGCGAGGGGGACCGGCGGGGCAACCCGCCGACCAAGGACGCACGCCGGCCAAGGAGCGGCTCCTTGACGCACGCAGGGCGCCGGATGGCGACGCCCGCAATATCATCAACGCCGGGCGCACAAGCGGGGGCGGACGCACGAGCAAAGCAAGGGGCTACCACCCTCGACGGGGTGGACGCTACGGCGGCGGCGAGGACCGCTCCCCGACGCCGGAGCCCCCGGTGCACCCGTGTGTTCGGCGGGAGATCCGCGCAACGGCGTTCCCCCGGCCGCTTTCGCCAACCCTCGACCATCGTCAAGTACAACGGGGAGACGGACCCCCGCGTGTGGCTTAACGACTACCGCTTAGCTTGTCGGTCGGGCGGGGCCACCGCCGACGAGGTCATCATCCGCAACTTGCCCCCGCATCTCGGCGACGCGGCCCGACATGGCTCGAGCACTTACCCGCTAGCCAAATCCACAACCGGGACGATCCGGTCCACACGTTCGTGGGCAACTTCCAGGGCACGTATGTGCGCCCCGGGAATTCCCCGGGACCCGCGCTCCCGCACGCGTGGGCCCGGCGAGTCGCCGCGGGACTTCATACGGCGCTTCTCCAAGCGCCGCACGGAGCTCCCCGCGCATGGCGCAGTCCGAGATCGTGCATGCCTTCCTCGAGGGCACCACGTGCGGGACCTCGTGCGGGAGCCGGGACGCAGCCCGCCCGTGGACTCCAACGAGCCGTTCGACATCGCCACCGGCTTCGCCTCCGAAAAGAGGCCGTGGGGGCGATCTTCGACGGCAAGAAGAGCAAGCGCTCGGAGGACGCGCCGGCGGAGGGCAGCAAGTCCAAGGAGCCCCACCGCAACGACAAGCGGGGCAAGAAGGGGAAGAAGCCGCGCCGCGAGGCGCGCGAGCGGGGGTGCGACGGCGGCAATGCCGAGGCCCTTGCCGTTGACCCGGCTCGACGGGGCCCTCGACCGGCCCCTCGAGGCCGGGGGGTTTTCGACGACATGCCGAAAAAGCCATGTCCTTACCACAAGACCCTAGTGAACCACACCCTTGAGCAAAGGCGATATGCTCAAGAAATTCTATGGCCGTGCCGCCGCAAGGCGGGCAGAGGCCAAGAAAGACGGAGGCGATGGCGACGCGCGGGCGGCTTCCCCGCCGTTGAAAATGTGTTCCTCATTTTTGGGGGGCCAACCGTCGACATGTCGACCCGCCGCCGCAAGAAGGAGCGGCACGAGGTCCTCGGCGGCGGAGAGGGCGCCTCCATCCTTCCTCAATTGGTTGGAGGACGCCATCACCTTCGCTTGGGAGGACCACCCGAACCGCGTCCCCAACCCGGCGCGAGCCCGCCGGGTGGTTGACCCCATCATCGGGAACGCCCCGGTTCTCGAAGGTCTTCATGGACGGAGGCGGCGGCCTCAACATCCTCTACGCGCACACGTTGCGCCTCATGGGGATCGGGTTGGACCGGTGCGGCCCGGCACGAAGCCGTTCCACGGCATCGCGCCCGCAAGCGGGGTCCAACCCCTCGGGCGGATCGACCGCCGCCTTGGTTTGGCACCCCGAAGAACTTCCGCAAGGAGACCCTCACCTTCGAAGTGGTGGGGTTCAAGGGGGCCTACCACGCTATACTTGGGCGACCCTGTTACGCCAAATTCATGGCGGTCCCCAATTATACTTACTTAAAGATGAAGATGCCGGGACCGAACGGCGTCATCACCGTCGGCTCATCCATCGAGCACGCGTTCGACTGCGACGTCGAGTGCGTGGAGCACGCAGAGGCACTGGCGCTGGACGAAGCGCTGGTGAACACGTTGGAGAAGATGGTCAACGAAGACCTCGACTCCGCCGCCAAGCACGCCGGCACCTTCGAGGTCGCGGAACAGACCAAGGGGGTCCCCCTCGACCCTTCAGCCCCCGAGGGCAAGGCGTTGAGGGTCAGCTCCACCCTCGACCCCAAATAGGAAGTGGTGCTCGTCGACTTCCTCCGCGCCAACGCTGACATCTTCGCGTGGAGCCCCTCGGATATGCCAGGCATCCCGAGGGAAGTCGCCGAGCACTCCCTTGATATCTCGCCAAACGCCCGCGCCGTGCAGGAACGGGCCGCGCCGCTTCGACAAGGAGCGGCGACGGGCAATCGGAGCGGAGCTGCGGAAGCTTCTCGAGGCCGAATTCATCAAGGAGGTGTTCCACGCTACGTGGCTAGCAAACCCCGTGCTTGTAAAGAAAAAGAATGGGAAGTGGCGGATGTGTATAGACTACACTAGTCTTAATAAAGCATGTCCTAAAGTTCCTTTCCCTTTGCCACACATTGATCGGATCGTTGATTCAACGGCCGGGTGTGAATTGCTTTGCTTACTTGATGCTTACTCCGGATACCATCAAATAAAAATGAAGGAGTCCGACCGGCTCGCGACTTCGTTCATCACACCGTTCGGGACGTTCGCTACGTCACGATGCCGTTTGGCCTCGAAACGCGGGTGCAACATACCGGCGATGCATGCGGCATGTTTTTGGGGACCATATCGGGCGGACGGTCGAAGCATACGTGGACGACATCGTCGTAAAGACCGAGAAGGCGGACGACCGGTTGGCGACCTTGGCGTCGCGTTCAACCGCCTACGGGCCAACGGGGTCAAGTTAAACCCCGAAAAATGTGTCTTTGGAGTGCCGCGAGGCATGCTCCCGGGATACATTGTCTCCCGCCGGGGAATCGAGGCCAACCCCGAAAAGGTTGCGGCCCTCGAACGAATGGGTCCGATCCGGGACCTCAAAGGGGTGCGAGAAGGTGCCGGGGTGCCTCGCCGCCTTGAGCCGCTTCATCTCGCGGCTCGGTGAGAAGGGCCTCGCCCTCTACCGCCTACTTAAGAAGCACGAGCGCTTTCCCCGCACCACCGAGGCCCGGGATGCGCTCGACAAGCCGAAGGCGTCCCTAACACACGCCCCGATCCTCACGCCGCCGCAAGATGGCGAACCCCCTGCAGCTCTACGTGGCCGCAACCACCCGGGTGGTCGGCGCCGTGATCGTCGTGGAGCGCACGGAGGAGGGGCACGCCTTGCCCGTACGGCGGCCGGTCTACTACATCGGCGAGGTCCCCGTCGACACGAAGGCGCGTTACCCCCGGCATCCGGGCCGCCGTACGCGGCGGTCCTTGCGCGGTGCAAGCTCACTACTTCGAGGCCCACCCCCGTCACGGTGGTCTCCTCTTTTCCGCCGGGGGAGATCATCCGCAACCCCCGACGCCGCGGGAAGGATCGCCAAGTGGTCCGTGGAGCCGATGGGCGAGACGCTCGCCTACGCCCCGCGCAAGGCCATCAAGTCGCAAATTCGGCGGATTTCGTCGGCTGAGTGGACAGATACGCAGCTGCCGCCCCCACGGCATCCAAGCGGCACGTCGGACTCGTTCTTCGATGGCTCGGTGATGAAAACGGGAGCGAGGGCGCGGGCCTCGCTCTTCGTGTCACCCCTCGGGGAACACATGCGGTACGCGGTGCGCGCCGCACTTCCCCGCGTCAAACAATATGGCTGAATACGAGGCCCTCCTCAGCGGCCTCAAAATCGCCATTGAGTTAGGCATCAAGCGCCTCGACGCGCGGGGGGACTCGCAGCTCGTGATCGACCGGTCATGAAGAACGCAAACCGCCACGACGACAAGATGGAGGCCTACTGCAAAGCCGTGCGAGCCCTCGAAGACAAGTTCTACGGCATCGAGCTCAACCATGTGCCTCGCCGATACAACGAGGAGGCGGACGAGCTCGCCAAAATTGCGTCCGGCGGATCACCGTCCCCCGAACGTTTTCGCCCGCGACGTCGCTCAACCCTCGATCGCCTTCGAGCCCTACCCCTCGAGTCACGACGGACCCTCGGGGGACTCTCTCGAATCCGGCGGGTGCGGAACCCATGGACGAGGACCCCTCGAACGAGGCGTACGTGCTCTCCCCTCCTCGAGGGGTACGGCTCCCACGAGGCCGACGCGATGGACGTCGAGCCGGCTCCCCGCCCAAAAGGACCGGCGTGAAAAATACATCGCCCGGATCGCTCGAGGGGAGCTCCCCGCGGACCGGGCCGCGGCCGAGACACATCGCCGGGATGGCCAAGTCTTTTGCCCTCGTCGACGGCGAGGCCGTACAAGCGCGCCGCCTCCGCATCCTACGGCGGTGCGTGCCCATTCCCGAGGGACGCGAGCTCCTACGGGACATTCACGCGAGGGATCCGTGGCCACCACGCCGCGCCCCGCACCCTCGTCGGCAACGCGTTCCGCCGGGGCTTTTACTGGCCTACCGCGGTCACGGACGCCGGCCGAGATCGTGCGCACCCGCGAAGGGTGCCGGTTCTACGCCCGCAAGTCCAACTTGCCCGCCCACGCCCCGCAAACCATCCCCGTGACATGGCCATTCGCCGTGTGGGGGCCGGACATCGTCGGCCCCCGCGGAAGGCGCCGGGGGGGCCGCACCCACTTGCCGGTCGTGATCGACAAGTTCTCCAAGTGGGTGGAGGTGCGCCCCATCACGAATCTAAGGGCGAGAGAGGGCGGTAACATTCTTCACCGACATCGTCTACCGCTTTGGAGTGCCAAACTCCATCATCACGTACAATGGGTCCCGGTTCACGGGCCGGAAGTTCTTGAAGTTCGCGACAAGTTCCACATCCGCGTGGATTGGGCGGGCCGTGGCACACCCACGGACCAACGACCAAGTAGAGCGTGCCAACGGCATGATCCTATAGGGCCTTAAGCCCCCGGGAATTTTCGACCGACTCAACAAATGCGGGGCGAAAATGGCTCCAAGAACTACCGGCGGTTGTGTGTAGCCTAAGGACCACCCCCGAGCGAGCCACCGGGTTCACCCCGTTTTTCCTAGTCCATGGCGCGGAGGCCGTCCTCCCCATGGACTTAGAATACGGATCGCCTAGGGTTCGAGGCTATGACGAGGATGCTAACCGCCGAGCACGCGAGGACTCGCCGGGACCGACTGGACGAGGCACGCCTCGTAGCCTTAATGCATTCCGCAAGGTATCAACGTCCCTAAGACGCTACCAAGAACGCAAGATACGTCGACGGGACTTCGTTGAAGGGGATTTGGTCCTAAGGCCGCGCCGGGACAACCGAGGGCGCCATAAGCTATCGCCCCCATGGGAGGGACCCTACGTCGTGGTGAAGGTACTCAAGCCCGCACATACAAGTCGGCCAACGAGGACGGTGAAGAGCTCACCAACGCTTGGAACATCCAACAACTACGTCGCTTCTACCCTTAGCTAGGATTTCCAAGTATTTTTGTTGTAAAATCCGTACGACCAACACCCCGGTTGGTAAACGACTATGTAAATGCTCCAAGCCTAATAACAAGGGCAACTCGGCTTTCCCCCGAAACCCAAGTTACCCTCGGGCTACTCTTGCGGGGGCCCCCCCCCCCCAAAATGGTCCCATTTTCGCGCAAAAATAAAAAATAACTCACACGCACTAAGTTTGTTTCCTACTTCAACCTCGAGCAACGATTCGAACAGGCGCGGGCGGCCCGGCGGAAGGAGCGCGCGAGTCGGAGAGATAGCCTACGCCGCGAGGATACGGCCCTTCTCTTTCGCCTCCAACCCGGCGGGCCCCCGGCCGAAAATCGAACTCCCCTAAGTAAAATCTACTCAGGAAGAAGGAGAAACAAAAAAGCGCAATAAGCAAAAGAGTTCATTTCGTATCATCAAATGTTTACGATTGAGATAATGTGCTTATTTACAAAGGCCCCATGGCCAGAATACTGATACACATAAAACTGGGCCAAGTGCCCACCGTCTTCGAGCGGGTGGAGCGGCGCATCGGCGGCGTCCGGAAGAGGAATTCTTCGAAGGCTTCGCCGAGCGACCGGCGGCGTCGGCGGCCGAGCGCGTCCACGCGCTCCATGGCCACCTCGTCCTCGACGCCCTCGGGAACGATGTAGCCCTCCGCCAGCGCCTCGAAGTTGACCTCGTAGTGGGACCGCACCACTCCGAGGGCCTTCTGGACGCCCAGATGCAACGCCCGGCGCATCCGCTCGGTGACGTGACCGCCAAGGGCGCGCGGGCGGCCGGCCGCCGAGCCGCCGGCCCGAGCCTCGCCCTCCTCCACCGCACGGCGAGTCTCGAGGGCCACATCGCGCAACTCCCGCAGCCTCCCGCTCGGAGGAGTTGTAAGAAGCTCCCGCCGCCTCGGCCGCTCAGCCGCGTGCCCCGCAGCGGTGCGCAAGCCCGGAACCGCCAAGACGAAGAAAGAAATCGAAAGGGGGAAGAGAGCCCTCTACCGGAAAAACCAACAAGGCAAGAGCCAAGCGAGCAACTCACCTTCAACTTGCTTCCTCTCCGTCTCAAAGTCGCGGCGCACGGCCTCGACCGTCGGCTCGAGGCGCTTGAGCGGTCTCGCCTTGCTCCGGAGGGCCGCGCTCCCCGATTGGCGTTGGTAATGCCGAGCATAAGCGCCTCGCCCTCGACCTTGGAGAACGCGGTGTTCCACTCCTCCGGCGACTTCGCGCCGCCTCACGCGCGACGCGCTCCTCGCTCCCGGCGCCGCCGGGCGTCGGCGAGGGCGGCTTGCTCCGCCGCCGGAGCCGCCCCTCGGCTCCTTGGCGGGCGGTGTGCTCCCCGCCGAAGCCGCTCCTCGGCGATGGCGAGCGCCGCAACCTTGGCATCGAGGGCGCCTTCAAGTCGTCGGCCTCCTTGGCCCGCCGCTCCGTCCGCGCGCCCGCTCCTCGCCCGGCGGCCGCCGCGCTTGCCCCCTCGAGCGACGAGCGGAGCTCCCGGTTCTCGCCGCGGACGTTGGCCACCTCCGCCTCCCGGTTGGCGGCCGCCGTCCGCGTCTTCTCCAAGTCCGAGCGCACCCGCGCGGCGCCTCATCACGATCGATGAGGGTTGTGCGGCACCCGCTCGAGGCTCGAGCGGCGCGGCGGGTCCCCGCTCGAGCTCTCGGGGAGCTCGTCGCGCCACGCCATGGCCCGGTACGCCAGCCAACCGTCCGGCGTCCTGAGGGCGTCAGCAAGCGCGTCGAAAGCGCTGCACCGCTCCCGGAGCCGCCGGACCTCGGCGTTCACCCGGTCGAAGGCGTCGTACTTGTCATGGGCGCGGCGCTCGAGCTCCCGGCACCCACAAAATTAAAACCCATAAGCGCCGCGACACGGGGGCAACACACAAAAACGAAAGAAAGAAGAGAACGAACAACCACGGCCTACCCGGAAGACGCGCCATGCGGGGCCGCCATGGACCCGCGGTGCCTCGTTCGGGCGCGCGGTCGAGCGTGGCGCCGTGGCCGCGAGCTCGCCCCGAGCTCCCGCTCCCCCGGCGTCGCGCAAACGCAGGGGGATCGTCAACGGCCCCCTCCACACGGGCGGAATGGCCGGCGCGGGAGGACGAGGCCTCGGCGCCGTGTCCTCGGTCCCCCACCACCATGTGACCCTCGTGCCGCCTCACGAGGGCCCCCCTCGGGGCTCGGGGGGAACGCGTGGGGAAGCTAGCCCACTGATCCCACCCGGGCGGCGGGGAGTCGTCCGAGACCTCCACCACCTCCGCCCGCAGATCGCCGGCGGCGGCCGCGCTTGTGCCGCCTCCACCGCCGCCTCCACTTGCGCCCTCCGTGGCCGCGGGCGCCCGGCACGGCGCCGCGGCCACCACCTCCGGCCGTGCCGCCGCGTCCACGGGCGCCGCCGCGAGTTGCGCCCGCTCCGCCTCCTCCGCAGCCGGCGCCACGGCCGCGCCCCCGCGCCGGCGCCCCTCCGCGGGCCGCATCTCCACCACGGCCACCGCCTCGCCCGCGTCCCCACGACGGCCGGCGCCGGCCGCTCCTCGGCGACCCCCGGCCGCGCCGCGGCGGGTCGATCCGCCGGCGGGGTCTCGAAGCCTCGCCCGGGCTTTGCGAGCTCTCGCCCGCCGCCGTGCGTGTCCCCGGCCGCGACGCCCTCGACGAGCGCCACCGGTGGGGATGGACGCGTCCGTCCTCAGCACCTTGGCCGGTGCGAGAGGAGGCACGGTTGGCACCACCCTGCGCAAGCACAAACAGAGGGTCGGAACGCCTGGTCATCACAAAACCAAGTCAAGCGAAAAGCGAAGCCCCTCACCTCGAAGAGGAAAAGGCCCATTTCCTTTTCCTCGAGGCCTCAGCAGATGAGGCCGGTGCAGCTGGCGCGCCCGACGCCGCGCCTCCCGACGCGCGCCGCGCGCGCGCGCAGCACGCTCGCCCCGCGTGCGGGCACGCCCGCCGTCGCGCCTCCCCGACGACGCCGCCGCGCGCGCGGGCACGCTCGCCCCCGCGCACGGGCGCGCTCGCCCCGCGCGCGCGCACGCGCGCGCGCGCGCGCGCGCGCGCGCCGCGCGCGCGCGCGCGCCCCGCGCGCGCGTGCCGCTCCCCCGGCCGTCGATTGCTCGCGCGCCGGCGCCGTTGCGCCCGCCCCGGCGACGCCGCCCTTGCCGCCGACGCCGGCTCCGGCGACGGGGGCGCGGCCGCCACCTATCGAGGGGCCCTCCCCTCGCCCTCTTCCTCTTTGTCCTCCTCCGAGGATGAGTACTCCTCGGTCCCCCGGGGAGGAGAGCCCCGCCTCTTCGCGCCGCCGTACTCCGCGTTCGGCCGGCCGCGCGCGCGCTTGATGTCGCCTCGCGCGCTCCCTCTCGCGAGCCGCCCGCTCCCCGCTCCCGCCGCCGCGTCGCCCGACCAAGCGCGCGGGAGTCGGGGGGTGGGCGGAACGGACTTTGAGGCGGTAAAGCTCACCACCGCACACGGGAACATCAAGGACGCGTCGAGAGGAAGAAGCAACACCAAGAACTAAAACAAAATCAAGAATCAAACTCACCGGCCGGGCCGGTGGGGAGCATCTCGAGGTCCCATGGGGTCCGGTCCGGATGCGTCGGCATCCGGGTGTCAACGGCGCTCCGCGCCCGGGTGAGCGCATATGGCCGCTCGAGGGGCGTCGGGAGCATCCGCGACCTCGCCAGATCGACGGGGTTGGCCGCCTCTATCATCTCGAAGATGCAGAGCGGCCTCTCCATCAGGGGCACGATCCACCGGTGATGGAGGAAGGCGAGGACGCCCATCGCGGTCAGCCCCTCGCGCCGCCGGCTGCGCAGGCGGCCAGGACCGAGTCCTGCCGCCTCCGATGCTGGGGCGTGGACACCCCGTAGCCCCAAGAGCTGGGCTTCTCCTTGAACACCCGACCGGTGTAGGGGGGGAGGCCGGGCTCGGCGTTGCGCAAGTAGGAACCATCCCCGCTCCCGGCCCGGCGTTGTTCGTCGTCATGGTGCGGGGGATGTAGACGTTCTTGAACCGCCCCCGCAGGGCAAGCGACATCCCGCCGGCGCGCACCGCGCGGCGGGTCCTCGGCTCCGTCGTGGGCTGCGTGAAGAGCTCCGCGCGGAAAAGGTGTACCCAGAGCTCCCAGTTGACTGGGATCCCCAGGTACCCTTCGCAGACGCCCACGAACGTGGCCGCCTGCGAAATCGCGTTGGGCGCGAAGTTGTGCAGCTCCACTTCATAGTAGTGGCACATCGCCCGCATGAAGCGGCTCGCCGGCGCGTTGAAGCCTCGCTCGTGGTAGCGAATAAAGCTCACCACGTAGCCTTCCGGCGGGTTGGGCGCGCGATCCCCCGCCGGCGGCACTATCCACTCCGCCGGGCGTCCATCTTCGTTGGCCGCCAGCTGGCCGGCGGTGACCAGCTCGCTAAGGGCCAGCCGGGTCACCGACAACCTCTCCCAGGCGTATGGGTCCAAGATCATGAGGGGCTGAGGCGGCGCCATGAGAAGAAGGGCAAAGAAAAGCGTGAGCGGAGGACGAGAAACAGAAGAAGAGCTCTAATGGCGACACCGCACGGTGGCAAAGGCGAGGCGAAGACGAAGGGGCAGGGGGCTGAAATGGTGAGGCGTTAAGGTAAAAAACCGCCGTCTCCCCCTCCCCTCGCATTTATAAGCCGCGGGCGAGCTCTCGGGGGCGGATGCCCCGCGCGCATTACCGGCGGGGAATCTTCTCTTCACGCCGACGAACGGGCCCCACCACGACCGCGGCGGCCACATCACCGCGTACGGGCCATTATCACAAAGCGAAGACCTGCAGGGACCGAGGTGAGCCGTCACGTCCGCCTGCCACGCCGCCCACTACACGCACGCGCGCGGCCGCAGCGCCTAAAAAGGCGCGCCCGCGCTGCAAAAACCGCAGCCTCGACTGCGAGGCATTTAATGACCCGGTCCCTTGCCAAGCAAGGAGAACCCTCGAGCGGGGCGAACCCCTGGCTCGAGACGAAAGCAGCCCTCGATGGGACATCGGCGTGAGAAGGCCGCCCGGGGCCTGCTTGAAGTAAAGCAGGCACCGCGGGCACCCATGCCACGCAAAACCCTCGAGCAGCACGAGCCCTTGGCTCAAGACGAAAGCAGCCCTCGAAGGGACATCGACGTGAGAAGGCCGCCCGGGGCCTGCTTGATGTAAGGGTGCACCGCGGGCACCCATGCCACGCAAAACCCTCGAGCGGCACGAGCCCCTGGCTCAAGACGATGTCAGCCCTCGAAGGGACATCGACGTGAGAAGGTCGCTCGGGGCTCGCTTGATGTAAAGCGGGCACCACGGATACCCATGCCACGCAAAACCCTCGAGCGGCACGAGCCCCTGGCTCGAGACAATATCAACTCTCTAAAGAGGGCACGTGCGTGAGAAGGTCACCCGGGGCCCGCTTGAAGTAAAGCGGGCACCACAAGCACCCATGCCGCGCCGTGCTACCAACCGCCGCCTCGAGGGCCGGCTCGCCCGGACCCCTCGACGGCCGCAAACGCAAAGACGGGGCCGTCCGGGCGCGGCCCCGCACGGCCCTACCGATCGAGGTTCGAAGCCCGACCCTCGACGGGTTCGAACAGCGCCACGGATCGCGAGTCAAGGACGACGAGGGCACGCGCATTCGAGCCGTTCCTCGAGCCCGTCGGCTCGAGGGTGCCCCACATGTCGTGTTCGAGAGCCGGCCGAGGGCGCCTAGCCGGGGGATCCCACCGAGGGAGAGCTTCCGCGCCCTCGGTCCCTATCGAACGGGACCGAGCCCCACCTAGCAAACCCACGCAAGCGCTTCCATGGACGTGTCTCCGGACCGCGCAGCCCTACCCTTATCGAACGGGGCATGGGCATCCACTCGAACCACCCGCTAGCGCTCGACGAGGAATCCGCAATTCGCGACCCGCTCGATGGGGGTTGCGGAAACCTCACCCCTCCGTCCCGCGGAGGGACGGCGAGGGCGCGTAAGAAAACAAGTCGTAAAGCTCTACCCGATCGCCTCGAACGGGCCCGGGCTCGGGGGCTTGACGCACGGCTACACCTCCTTGAAATTGCACCCGCCGGGAGACAAGGGGCGGCGGCGCGTGCGCCACCGAAGCCGGGCCGAGACACCGCCAATGCCGGTTGGAACATGTGCCACGCCCTCGACCCGTTCTCGCAGTTAACCCCTCGCAGAGCACCCACACTCCCGGGGCTTCGGGGCTGGACCGCGGGCCCGCCGACGCGGCCCCACGGAAAGCGTTCGCAAGACAAGGAGGGAAGAACGTCCTATCGCAGGTCCCGCATCCGTGGGAGCCTCAATGGCAAACCCGCAGATGCTCGGGGGCTACTGTCGGGGACAGCCCTAGGGGTCCCCTTAAACAACGGGGAGATCCCCACTTAAAACCCGCAACAAAGCAAAACACGCTTAGCCTAACCATGCAGGTGCCTAACCGTGCAGGGTACGGCCCACGCAGCAAAGGACCTCAACGGGCCACCAAGACAACCCTCTTAGAGATCCCCTCGAGCAGGCTCCGCCTCGCTCGAGGACGCGCGCCCTCTCGGGCGGGCTCCGCCCGTTCGAGGGGCGCACTTCCCTCGAGCCGGCTCCGCCTCGCTCGAGGGTACGCTCCCCCTCAAGGGGGTTCCGCCTCGCTCGAGGGTACGTCCCGCCCTCGATCGGGGTACGCCACGCTTGAGGGCGCCCCTCACGCATGCGCCGGCCCCCGTACACGGGCATTTAACGCCCGACACCGGCGGGACGGCGCCATCATGCGCCGGGGCTCGCGCCCGGTGCCGCCGCACCAACTCCCCAGGGAGGAGCCCATCCCCATCACTGTGGGGAGGGACTGTGCAGCGCGGTCGGTGTCAGCCCCGTGACACCGTGCGCCTGCTCCAGACGGCTAACGCGCCGAGCCCTCGAAGGGGGGCCGGCTGCACCCTCGATTCACTTTCTTGTGACCCTACAGGGTTAGGTGGAGGCGCTAGGCCGGTGGATCACCATCCCTGCCACTGTAACAGCATGGCCGCCGTCCCCGCGCGTGCAGGCGCACGCCAGGCGCTGTAGCAACAACCCCAGCACTGTGAAGCGCGTCGGGAAGGGACGCCGTCTTACCTGCTCCTGTGCCCCGTACAGGTCAACGTCAGCACCTCCCTCGAGCCTACCGCAGGACATCGCCACCATCCGTCGCCCTTCTACCCTCGAACCGCCACCGTTCGGGTACAAGGTAGGCCATCATGGCCGCATCGTTGCAAGGATCGTCCGACGGCCGCCCACTCTACAAAGAT
The DNA here is from genome assembly GCA_947561735.1 of Cenchrus americanus. Taxonomy (NCBI): domain Eukaryota; kingdom Viridiplantae; phylum Streptophyta; class Magnoliopsida; order Poales; family Poaceae; genus Cenchrus; species Cenchrus americanus. The sequence continues at coordinate 68,061,338 of OX387240.1, forward strand.
AGCACGTCGTGCTTCCCCACGTAGCTAGATAGCGCGGCGCGCATGTAATCCGCCTCCCCCTTGATCTATAAAAGGGGGGGCGAACCCCCCGGCCCGCGAAGGGGGGACGGACACAAAGATCCGAGACAGGAACACACCGCACACCACGTACTCATTTTCCAATTCTCCCACAATATCTTCATCCACTCCTCCAGGGACTTGGAAGCCACACTTCCTCTCCCGCCTTGCTTGTAACAGCCCCACTACAGCCACCCCCGGTGCTAAGTAATATAGTGCCTCGAGCACGCCACTGCTGGACGTACGGCCCCCTCGGCCGGAACCAGGATAAATACTCTGTGTCACTTGTTACTTAGCATCGACCATTGAGGGATAGACCACGGCACTTTCTACTGGTTAGTGTCGGGACCATATTCCGCACCGACACTTATATTTAGAGACGGAGGGAGTAGCTCTCTTGTCGTTGCTCAGCTCCCTGTCTCCTTGTCCTTTGGAAGATGTTTGGTATTACTGCTAACCAATTTGCTATCGCTAGATGCCTACTAGATCTGTACGTGGAAGTGGAACTGCTGAAGCGATTGTTCATTCATTAATTTAGTCACTGCATGCAAAGTGCATCCCTGTTTTAGATAGGTGACTTAACCCCTCAATTTTTCATTGCAGAAAGAGATCGGAACAACCATTTTCCACCATGCAATGCAATTCACTCACGTTCTTAAACTGGTTGGAAAAATAAAGAACCGTACATGCATGCAGGGTTCACCGAACCGGTGGGAACCGGCCCGGAAACCGTGGAAACCGGTCCGGACCGGTTCCCAACCGGTCCAAATTCAAAATTTGAATTTAAATTCAAAAAATGAAAAAATCTCACAAAATTCTCAAAAATACTTCAAGGTCTGTAGAATCTAATGGTGTCAAAAACTTTCAAGTATTCGTTCGTTTAGTATAGTTTGTGCATTAGAAGTTCAACTAAAACGAGAAAAAAGGAAAACAAATTGGCCGGTTGAACTTCTAATACCCCGCAAAAAATACTAAATGCACTAATATTTGAAATGTTTTGACAACATTAGATTCTATGCACCTTGCAATATTTTTAGAAAAAAATTCTTTTTATTTTTTCATTTTTTAATTCAAATTTGAAAACACGTTAAATTTTCCACTAATTCGGTTTTTTTGTTTAAACGGCGGGAACCGGTCGAACCGGTCCGTATACCGATAGTCTGGCCGCTCGGTATACCGGTTCGAACCGCCTGCACTAAGAAATGTGGTTTGAAATTTGAATTTGTCCGGTTTCCACCGGTTTCGGCCGAACCGGACCGGTAAACCGGACTCGGACCCCGCCGGTTCAATCCGACCGGTCGGGATTAAAAACCGTACATGCATGGTAGCAGAAATGTTTCCTTGTACAACCTTTTTTCTTGCAACTCACTTTCAATAATGGATGCATTTAAAACTTGTATTCGTCTTTGAGCTAATCATCCAATTAATTTGAACCTCTAAATCATATACAACTATATAATTGGTACACTAACGATTTCTCCTGCCTCTCAACGCGTCACATCATAATCCACTACACGTCATGTCACTATCCACTATAAGCCATGTCAACATCCACCAAACCATATATTTATGCCTTCGTCGATTTTCTGTGACTAATAGCATGTTGTATCTGCAAGTAGCACACTATAAAATTCTCGCGGTTGAAATAAATACATGTAGGATCAATCATATAAGAATGGTTCTCTCAACAAAATTAACATGCTTTCATATATAATATTGTTTACAGATGAATATCACTATGTAATAGCTTTGGTGTTTCTACTTGCACATTTCACCTTAAAATTTTGTTTAAAAATTCCCGCAGCAACGTGCGGGGTATCACCTAGTTCTATGTACACCGGATGGCACATCTAAGCCAGAGCAGTATACAAAATAATATGACGTGGATTTGCATATGATCACCTTCCATTATTATGATGTTAGCATGATTACATTTCAGCAAATCCCGCACATCGTCAGGTTTTCTAATAGTATGCTAGTCTAACATTTCCATCATTTCATGAAATGTATATACTTCTTTTTATAGGGAAGGACGGATGGTAGCACATGATCAGTTGATCACACGGTATGATGATATAGGCATGTCAAAAAGGTACGGTGTAGGATCACTGTTCAACACTAATTTACCAGTGCTAAAAGGGGTTATGGGTTCTCTGAAAGTTCGTTTGAATTCCTGCCCTACTATTTGTTTGCATTGTACAATAAAATATATATTCTGAAACATTACTAAGAAAACCGTACCGTACCTGAGCCGACAAACTGTTCGCAATACAATTAGTTAGAACAGGTCACACTTCTTTTACATAGGACTTGGGGATTGGACCGCGTATCCCTATCAATCAAATAGAGCCCCCTAATTAGTCTATGACTGGAAGCTAAGGCGACTCCAATCTGGCCTAGTCGTCCGATCCCCAAGAGATGACGACGTGTGAAGCAGGTAGATTGATCTCCATGACCTGTACACGTATTCGGTAATAATATATACTTATCTTTAATTAAGTTTGTTCTTTCTGTAGTAATCGGTGTTAGATGGTCTGTAATTTTATTTTGAACAACCCTTTAATTCTGAAGGCACCGCATTTGTAGATACTCCACTCAGCAGTCCTGCGCAACCCACGGTCTTTGATTCGATCGCTAGCAGTCAAGAAATTTACTTAAACTTTGATTCCTTTTAGGGATGGGAATTTGAAAATATTATTCTCTAGTGGAGGGTCGCAAAAGAGTGTACTTGTAGGAAATTTTCCACCAGCCAGTTTGTGACACTGACACACACATGATCACATGGTATGACATGGTGGGCTTATCAAAGAGGTATTTATGGGATGATATAATATTAATGACGATGTCAACACTGAAGTTCATTATTTCAAGTACGCACTGTCCTTTTAGGGCAATTTCAAGTACTGTCCGCTACTGGTTTTAAACCAACAAATTGTTTGCCACCATACAAATTTGTTGGGCAACCTATCCAGGCACGAGAATACCATCTTTGTGCCCACCAAGCGTACGTACGTCAAAGGAACGACGTACGTGACGCACAGGTAGACTAAAAACTCTCGATCACCTCTACTCGCAGCATGTACATATACTTGGTACGAGGTCAATAACATTAGTATAAATACTTAGTCATCACGCGGTAATTAAGTACATACTACTACGTTCTTTAATTTCTGCACTAATACGTTGAGATGAGAAACTGGCCGGAAAACACGTGCTGCATGCAGCTTTGTTCCCTTTTTCTCGTCTTAATCTCTTTAGAAGGGCGAGGCAGCCACGTGATGCACACGTAGAGCTCGCATATACGTATAATCAAACGCAACGACTTTGCAAGGACCTAAAAGTAATATGATATACTCGGTGCATGTGAGAGCAAGCATAAATTAGCTGAACGTAACGACTAACGATATACGAATTCGAAGAACTTGTAGAACAACTCAACGGGCATCTCCGACGGGAGCTATCTACCTACTACTACCTAGATAGCGTCTTTAAATTGATCGACGAGAGCTGCTAGCTAGCTCAAGGTTGAGAGAGAGAGAGAGAGAGAGAGAGATGAAGCACTCCCTAGCAATAGCTCTAGTTCTTGTTGCTCTCGCACATCATGCCCACCTCACCGTCGCCGCCGGCCCAAAGGTTATCATCGTCGGCGCCGGCATGTCCGGTGAGGCCTAGCTTTACAACAACTAACAGATCGATCGAGTTGCATTATATATTTTTAGAGCATATATGATCACCTATATACACACATATGACATGATGTCCATATATATATATGTGCAATGAAACATCTGGACCTAAGCTATATATATGTATACATGTGTGTTCGTTTCGCAGGGATTTCGGCTGGAAAGCGGCTGTCCGACGCTGGGATCACGGACTTGGTGATCCTGGAGGCGACGGACCGCATCGGCGGGCGCATCCACAAGACCAACTTCGCTGGGGTGAACGTGGAGATGGGGGCGAATTGGGTGGAGGGAGTCGGCGGCGACCAGATGAACCCGATGTGGACCATGTGCAACAAGACACTGCAGCTCACAAGCTTCTTCTCCGACTTTGACCACCTCGCCAAAAACACCTATAAGGAAGAGTACGAATCAAATTGATGCATTATACAGTATTAACTCGAAGTCGATCATGATTAATGATTTTCTTTATCACATATATATATATATATATATGTAAAATAATCGGTGTGAACTGTGTTGTGTGCAGCGGCGGTCTCCATGCAGAAGACGCTGTAAAAAAGTGCATAGCCAGAGCGACTGAGGTGGAGGAAAGCGGCGGCAAGCTCTCCGGCACGCTGCACGCCAGCGGCCGCGATGACATGTCCGTCATGGCCATGCAGCGCCTCAACGACCAGTGCGTAACGTGCAATCTCCTCTCTGTATGTATCATCTTTGATCTGCTAGACCAGGCCCGCCGAATAACCCGAAATATACACATTTTTAGCAATTCGTATTTTTCCTACATGTATCACTTTTTTTTTTTGCAAAATACACTATATTTGCAGATGCTACTCTGAGAGATTGAATGTCTACAAATCTCAGTATTAATCAAATTTAATTTGGTATAGTTAGATGCATCATGAAATATATTTTCATATTGCTAATGTGATATGTTAGATATAAATACTTTTCCTCTGTAATCTTAATCAAACTTAGAATAGTTTGATTTAGGGCAAAACAAGATATCAAGTATTTTAGGACGGAGGGAAAATTCCGTAAAATTCTTCAACTTGGCCATCTCAATGTGGCGACTGCATATATTTTAAAAGCAAATTGGTTGAATCAAGTAGCATTCGGGGCCCATTAATTTCTGTCCAAGACACATGTATAGTCTTTTTTTTTGCTTTACCCTAAAGCTTTGATAGGTAGTACATGTTTGGTAGAGATGTGTTGAAGCATCTCAAAAAGATATATTCTCGATCAGGACAAAATTGTTCAAAACTCATCCGATCTTTCATTATCATGGCCTCCAAAAAGTTGTAGACATAAATGATATATTGCGAGAGGAATCCGGTCACTGTATAATTCAAATAGCACATATATTTTTTTGTAGAAAAATAATGTTTGGATGATGTTTTTCTTATGAAATAGGAGGGATACCCCTACGTGTTATATATATTAATAAACTCAAAAGAAAAGCTTATACAGCAGAGCTGAAAGAAAACAAAAGAACGAAAAAAGTTACAAGGGAGATTTGGTGTCCACATACTCCATGACATTATGATAGTCACCTCCATGAACAAAGGTTTTGCTGACTGTTGCTTGAAGGATTATGTGGTTTGATATCCAGAGATTATGTCATCTACTTTGATGCCAGCCAACGTCGAAAAATGTTATGACATTTTATAAGCAAACGGGCTATGAAGCAAGTGTATTTCATTCTGCACTAATATGTCCAACATAATTTTTTTTTTGATATATATTTCTTTTTGAGCACTCTCGTTTTTTATATATGCATTTATATATCCCATTCTCATTTTGTTTACTTTCGTTGCATTGGCAGTATGCCATCCGGTCCAGCCACGCCGGTTGACATGGTGGTAGACTACTACAAGTATGACTTCGAGTTCGCTGAGCCACCACGCGTTACGAGCCTCAAGAACACCCAACCACTGCCAACTTTCAAAAACTTCGGTAATGAGGTGCACTTTGTTGCTGACCAGAGAGGCTACGAGTCTGTTGTGTATTATGTCGCCGGGCAGTACCTCAAGACTGACAAATCTGGTGCTATTGTTGATCCCAGGCTCAAACTCAACCAGGTTAGATATATATGATGCCTACACTCTATTTTGCTACAGTCTATATTATTAACTAATTAATACCGAGTATGTTGCAAAAATGTATTCCATATTATCTGTATGCATTGTGCATGAAGTTCAATCATTTTCAACTTGCAATATTGTTTTTTACTGACGAGCAGTACAAATATAATTTGCAAGGTTGTGAAGGAGATAACCTACTTCCCAAGCGGTGTTATGGTGAAAACAGAGAACAACAAGATTTACAGGGCCGACTATGTCATGGTTTCTGTCAGCCTTGGCGTCCTGCAAACTGATCTCATACGATTCAGACCACAATTACCTGTCAGTTCCTCTATATTTTTTGCTTATCGTTTGAAAGATTCGATTTTGTGCGTGTATATACCATTTATATTGTTTAATGTCTAAAAAATAATGTGTGCACTACTTCATCGTCAGACCTGGAAGATCGTCTCGATCTACCAATTTGACATGGCGGTGTACACTAAGATCTTCCTGAAGTTTCCCAAGAAATTCTGGCCTGAAGGACCTGGTACGGAGTTTTTCCTCTATGCTAGCGGAAGGAGGGGATACTACCCAGTCTGGCAGGTAAAATCTACTGCAATGATGGTGAAGAATAACATACACGTACGCACGTATTAAAGTTCATTGATTACTGATGGATGTAAAAACACCCTTGGTTAATAAATTTCAGCAATTTGAGAAGCAATACCCAGGATCCAATGTACTACTCGTCACAGTCACTGATGATGAGTCGAGACGGATTGAGCAGCAATCAAACAACCGAACCAAGGCAGAAGCTGTCGAGGTGTTGAGGAAGATGTTTCCTGGCAAGGATGTACCCGATGCAACTGATATTCTGGTCCCTAGGTGGTGGTCCAACAGATTTTTCAAGGGCTCATTTTCCAACTGGCCTATCGGTGTCAACCGCTATGAATATGATCTCCTCCGGGTAGGGTTCCAACGAAATACGAGCAATCCAAATTCTAATGGAGCGCACATAATTAACCTGAATATATGATTTTTCATAGTTTTTAAGAAATGTTCAAGGTTATTTTGCCTAAAATCTTAAAAATCCTTAAATATTTTGAACTTTGAAGGCTCCTGTCGGAAGGGTTTACTTCACCGGCGAGCACACAAGTGAACACTACAATGGCTATGTCCATGGAGCATACCTTGCAGGTGAAATTCATTTCATTCGTGGGGGTCTACTTATTTTCTTCCTTTTGGAATTCACATTTCTGAATGTCTTTCTACAACCAGGTATTGACTCGGCAGACATCTTGATCAATTGTGCCAAGAAAAAGATGTGCAAATACAACGTGCAGGGCAAGTATGATTGAATTAAAGTTTCCAGGTAAAAGCTAACATCCCCTTCACTACAGAATTGATATATACTATCTTTATACAATTTTACGACAACAGTTATAAATTTCATATGACGTGAATTATGTTTCTATATATGTAGGTTGCAGCTAGCTACATTGAGAGAATAAATATGTCAGAGAACGCTTGCTGCTGAGGGATTTGTTTTTTTATAAGAGACTTGTTTTGAAAAGTTTCCCAAATGTAATTATTAAGTTGCTTAAATCTTCACCAGAACTGTAACTGTGTCTCTAATGAATAATTGGTTAAAAGATTGATTGTCGTCGTTTTTTCAAGAGCAAAAACGTATAATGTTCTTTATGGACTCACCTTGAGCTCCGTCGTCGATTGCTCGCCTAGAGCCGGGGCTCCCCATCACCACCTAGAGCCCCCTCGCTGGTCACCGCGAGTGGTCAGTGGCGGACCTGAGATTTCGGGGGCCCGGGGCAAAATTTTAAATGGGGCCCTTAGTCTACAAAAAATATTGCTATATCAAACCATTAATAATTAGAATTTCATAATTAATATGTGCCTAAATCATATCAATTACTTCAAAAGATCCTTATAACATTTTTAGATGCGAAGCCAGTGTATCAATCTCGTCCAATAATATCTTCAGATGCATCAATATTACCGAATCATTTAACCTTTCTTGTGATATTTTGGACCTCAAATAATTCTCCAACAATTTCAATTCTTAAAAACTCCTTTCATCTGAGATGCTACTAGGCACAATAAATAAGATTCCATAATAAGCAATAGAAAAAGAGAAGGTTGGACTGCCAGCTTGAGAAGGCAGGGCTACTTTCACGATTCATTGCAATTTTGCTAGCGTCGTCGCGCGTCTCCTCCTTCCCTTGTCTCTTATTTTCCCGACGACTCGTATCTATAGCACTTATATTGCCGGGGTGGGGCCCCTACCAACCGGGGGCCCTGGGCGGCAGCACCTCTCGCCCCCCTCAGGGCCGGCACTGTGAGTGGTGGCCCTCGCCTAGAGCTCCCCCGCCACTAGCCTGGCACCCTGGATTGTGCCCACGACCGTCGCCTATACCTCCACTCTGTCCACTAAGAGTCACTCACCATGGCTGCGGCCCCGAGCTGCATCTTCTCCCACGATGACCAGTGGATGGTCGCTCCTTAGTGATGAGTGATTGACAACGTGATGTGGATTGACATTTGCCTTGGCCTAGTTCTGCAAGTATTGGATGCGGGTTGTTTTGCATTGTTGCAGGTGAAGAACAAGTGTGAAAGGTCTTAGCCAGAAAAAAGTAGGATTGGTTCTCACACTCCATCGTTTCTTGTGGTGGCAGCGTCTTTCCACCGTCACTCACATCGACTCTTGCGGTGCCACTTTCCAGTGGGGCATCTCGTAAGTCTGTGGTAGCAGATAGTTGTGTGAGGTTCGTTTTGTCGTGAGTTCTTTCGTTTTCTCTACCGTTTGTTCGTGCATGACTCTCAGAGTTGCGATTGGGATATAAGCTCAGTTCATGCTCATTGAGAAGAATTTTTATCAACTCATATCCACTCCCCCCTCTATGGTCGCCAATCTGGCCCTTCAATTGGTATCAGAGCCAGTTACAGGTCTTTGTACTCTAACCAATTTAAGATCAAAATATGGCATATCATGATACAGATTCGGGTCCTCCACACTTTAATGGGTCAAACTATATCCCATGTGGGCCGCTTGGGAGCTTTCCTCGGAGACAAGGGACAATTGGTTTAGGATGTCATCATTAACACTCCTATACCATCCCTGCGACTTGTGTGCTTTAGGAGGTTAAGGAAAAGTTTAAGGCTATTGCAAAAGCCACGAATTACTTGTTTATTCAATCTCTCTTCAAACATGAATTCAATCGTGTTATGGAAGAGCATTTGACTTGTTAGATTTAGAGAAGTAGAAAGTTTCTCGTGGTGGTGATAGCCAAGTCAAAGCTCATCTTTTCTCGACTTACCAGGGTGAGTACGAGAATTTTACTCGTCTCTGACGAGTGCATTGATTCTATGTTTCAGCATTTTACTTGCATCGTGAACGACATGAAGGCCAATATTGCCATTCTCCCATATGATGATCATGGTAGAGCTTTGAAGCTCTTACACTCTCTAGATCATACTCTGTGGAGTGCGAAGGTTGAGGCTATCATGGAGTTCAATAGTTATGAGACTGTTTGTTGATGAGTTGTTATCTAAGCTCAAGTCCTCTAAGGTAGATAGGAAATTGAGAGCCAAGTTTGAGAACCCGATTGATTCACATAGTCTAGCTCTTGTCTCCGGCTCTGGATTAGGGTCTAATACTAATCCTTCTACCAGACAATTTTATTTGCCCTATCTTGTGTTGATGTTAGATGAGGAGTTCAAGGTGCTTAGCGAAGATGATCTCGCGTTGTTGTCTACGAGGTTCGGTCAGATGTATGAGAACCGCAAAGAAACAAGGCAAAACTCCAGTATGTACTACAGGCGGTGTGACAAGATGCGGCACTTCATCGTCGAGTGTCTTGAGGCTATTGAGCTCAAGAATGAATACAAACAACGCCCCAAGAATGACTACAAGCACGAGAACAAGGACGAGCGAAGGACAAAAAAGATAGATGGCTATACAAGCAGAAGATGCCTCCAGCGATGGTTACCGGTGCGAGAGAATCAACTCTAGTTCCTGACGTACTACATCGAGCTCAAGTAGCGAGGAAGAAAATTGTGGTTGGTGCAAGGATCAGAAGCATGTCAGAAAGAACTTCAATGGGTTGAGTTGCTTTGCAAGAGCTTATAGTGATCTGTGCACTATGGCATGTAGGTCTAGCAATCAGAAGAGCGGAAAGGATGACTTTGACTCCGACTCTGAGGATGAGGTAAATCACGTTCCCGACTTTCTACTTAAGGAGATAGCTGAGTTGAATGCTCTCTTAGACAACCATGATGATGTGCTTAGAAAGACTGACAAGGAGAAGAGAGAGTATAGATCTTTGTTAGGTAAATCTTGGGAGAAAGTAGTTGAGCTTGAGTCTTTGCTTGAGGTTGCTAGAGTTGATATAAAAATCCCTTAAGGTTTCTTTTGTTTTAAGTGATGAGAAAGAATTTGATGAATGCATGCTTAACTTGAATGTTTTGTATCCTCTTAAGACAAAGTATGCCTCAAGGGTTTTGAGGAAGAATATGTTGCTAGGGTTGAGCTTGAGGAGTTAAAGTCTAGACCTTGTTTCCTAGGAGCTTGTACTTCCTGTCCTGTTTTGCATGCTAAACTAGATGATGCTCGTAGTCGTGTTAGCTCTCTAGATGCTGCTTTGAAATCACCTATTGCTACATTTTGTTCTAGCTGTGAAGTAATTGCTTTGAAGAATATTGAGCTTGAGATTCTTTGAATCACATTTATGAGGATAATGTTTACATGTGCAAGTTGTTGGGTTGGTTGAGTGGTCATGATCCTCAACTTGGTATGTTGGTTGTTGAGTATAAGAGGGTTGATGGTCGTGGTTTGGGTTTTGAGAAGGTTGGTGAGTGTAGTGGTGATAGAGAATGAGAGAAACAACTTAACTCCAGCCCATATATCCCACAACCAATAGAGGTTGAGATCATTGGGGACATTCTAGCACTGCCACAAGTAACTCCTGCCAACAACACATGGCTACCCAATCCAAACCACTTGCTAATAAAAAAACTTGTCAGAACTCTAGATCCACCAATGTTTCCCCCAAAGACAAACAAGTTCTAGGAGCGAGTAAACTTTGTGAAAGAGTTGGGTGAGAAACCACAACAAAGTGAGAAGCCACAACCTAAAGATAACCCAAAGTCAAAACTAGTCCATTTCCATTATGGGTATTGTGGGAATGATGGTCATAAGGAGAAGTTTTTCTATATGAAGAGAAGGGATTAGAGGCTTGCCAAGGAGTGGGCAAACAAGGATATGTACAACCCTTCTCGTGGTGTTCCTGAGCCTCGTGTAGTGCCACTACCTCAATGCGAGGTTGTTGTGCGTACCATTCCTACTCGTGCTGCTCAAGGTGTTCATAGTTGTGGTGTTCCTCCTCAGAGAGATAGTGGTAGGCATTTTAGGTCAGCGCGTGGTGAGTTTGCTAGACGTTCTCCTCCTCATGGTCGACATGAGTTTGGGAGAAATGATCACAACTTTAAGTCTTAGAGGAACTATGGACCACGCTTTCCTTCCTCGTGGTGCTCGCACTCCTCTAGTGAGATGTCAAAGGGTTCCTTCTTTGACACATGATATGATAGATTTTGCTAACCCCTCTTTTGAGCAGATGGCTCGGTATTGGTTTTACTCATTTTGTGCTAACCCCAGTGTTGACTTGTTTGCTCACTCTCGTTCTCGCTTTTGATTTTGCAGGTGAGAGACATGGAGAACACTTGGTTGATTTACTCTGGTTGTTCACGACACATTACCGAAGATCATAGGCAGGTGATTCTCTAGCCTCACCATGGTGGTGTCTAAGGAGTACATCACTTTTGGGGATAGTTGGAGAGGACAAATGTCGTCTGAAGGTGTCAATCTAGATGTCTGTTTTACATTGAAGCGTGTGGATCTTGTAAGTCTCTTGGTTATTTGCTTTCAGTACCTCAGCTACTTGATGAGGGGTTTGAGGTTTTGAGCTATATAAATGTGGCTTTGTTGGGATTTTGGCTTTTGAAAAGCTGGAATGGAAAGCTGATTCTCACTAAAGGAAACTCAGGCTTTGTCGAGCATTTAGCTAGTTGTCAAGGGCTATTTCTCGGGCCCTCGGCACAGAACAGCTTTGCCGAGAGCCTCTCTCGGCACAACAATACTCATGACATTGTCACCTTTGCTGAGGGTCGGGCCGTCGGCAAGATGTAACACCCTGAAATTTACCGATTTCAGGATGTTAATAGGAAGAATAATAAAACAACGATTTCTCATAATTTTAAAATTTTCCGAACATTTATTTTCTTTACAGGAAATTTATTAAAGAAGATTGGTTGTTTTTCTAAAATAAATAAAATGCTTCTATGAGTGTCGCTTTATTTCGGTTGCTTTTGGTTTTGTTTTGTTGTGTTTTCAAAATCTTTCAAAAAGATCTAATCACAATCTCGTGGTCTCTCTTTATCTAGCTTCCCTATATATCACTCCCTTTTAATTCCGGCTAGTCGATCTTTATCTAGCCCATCTTCTCTTTTCTTTTTTTCCGGTCGCTTCCTCGGTCCAACATTGTAGCATCTCGGCTTGCTTGGCCCGTTTTCCTAAGCGAGGCTTCCGCCGGTCCATCTCACTTTCCTCTCTATCTCACCGACGGCGTTGGGTCCCGCCCGTCGTGCCTCCTTCCACCTCGCCTCGCCCGGACATTGCGCCGCCGCCGCAGCCCTTGCGCCAACTTCACCCCCGCGTACACTCGTGCACTTTGCCCACACCACTCGGCTGTACAGCTCTTGTGCGTCGTGCTTTGCACCTGAGTCGCGAACCCTCGTGCGTCTGAATAGTGCGCTGCCTGCCTGGCAGTCGTGTCTGCACACCCCTGGCCGCCTAGCTCGCACCACACACCTCGCTCGTGCCACACGCCTCGCTCGGCTCTGCACATCCGTGTGTTGTGCTCGAGCAGCTAGCTACCTCGCGGGCCGCGACGCTCGCCCTCCCGCATGCATGTCCGCCGGGCGCCTCACACCGCTTGGCTGCCGTGCTCGTGCCCGCACTCACCCGTGTGTCGTGCCCGTGTTGATCGGCCGTCCATGACTGCATCCTCGTGCCTGTGCGCGGCAACCTGCGCTCACTCGCCCTATCCCGCGCGCCTGTGCCCACACCGCGTGCCTGTCAACGCCGCACCGTGACCATGCACCACTGTCACCCAGGCCGCCCGCGTCCGCGTGCGCGTCGTCCTCTATTCAATTCTTGTTGAAGCCTTGACAGCCGCCCCGCTCCCGTGCGCGGCATCAGCTAGCTCGCGCGGCGCCCATCACTCGTCACCGGAATACTGCCGGCCACGCGTACCCGAGTCGGTTGCTGCACGTCCGCTCGCGTCGTGTGACCGCCGCGCCGCCACGCCACCCCGCCCGGCCATGGTCCTTGGCCTCGGCGCATGCACGCCGCTCGCCGCCCCACGCTCGAGCTGCACGCTACCCACGACGCTCGCACTCCCGAACTCTCCGCACCGCGCCGCGCTTGCGTCGCGTCCCGTCGCGCGTCTAGTTTTCCCACACGTCGCCGTGCCACTCCGCTGCTCTGCCGCTCATGCCTGCATCTCCGCCTGTGTGCTCGGCCACCTGCCCATGCTGCTCGTCCGACGATTGAAGCTATTGCCTTGGTTGGAGTGTCATCGACGTCGTTTCTGTACCAAGACATCACCGGCGCTTCTACAGCCCTACATCGGCTCCTCCTCACAGTTGTTCAGAATCAATCTCCGTCATCACACAAGAAGATTGAGCTGCTAATCAGAAGTCTTGAAGTTTATAAGAGTTTCAAGTTAGCAAGAGCAGAATAGCAAGACTAACTTTTTGTTGGAAAAAGGCAAGTGACCCTAACCATCCTTCTACCTATGCTTTAAACAAGAATACTATGAATTAATTGGAACATGGAGAACCACCCAGGAAAACAGTACAACCACAAGACATATGGCTCTGTCTCGGCCAATTAATTAGGGAAGTCTTGTGTGGTTATTAGCCTTAGTAGCTTGGGGTACGGAGGAATGCTTTTATGGCTCTTCTACTCTGGACAGGTTTTGGAACAGAAGTGCTCTTCTAGGCTAACCTGGTCCCAGGGTAGAAGGAGGGTACGAAAGATAGCCTCTAGGACGTGCTACTATGGACTAATACACATAGGAGGACTCTTTGTAAAGGCCTCGTAGCGTCCCTATGCAACCACACCTCGGAAGTGTGGTATTGTGCCTACTTTTGCACAGCATGGTTGGGTTCAAAGTTCTACGGAACTTTTACGCGACTTGTGGTGAAAGTGTACAACCTCTGCAGATCGTAAAGCCGTTATAACGGCTCGTGCTCATGGTCAAGAGCGGCCTGGACCCTCACATGATTAATGAACTTAAAGATGGATTTAAAATTGCTTTCCGGTTATTTCTGTGGCCTTGCTGAGTACCAACCATAAGTGTACTCAACCTTGCTAAACCGCTGTTCAGAAGAAGGCGTCTGATGTCCAGAAGAAGGTGCTAGGCGTACGCAACCCCCAGTCGATTGCCTGTGAGTTTGGAGCCTTTGCTTCCCAGGACTTTGCTGTAAATCTCTGATAATCTTCTTTTCTTTACGTGATATTGTTTCTGTTATTCACTAATGATGTCACTATATGTATGGAACTAGATCCTGGCATACATATAGGTAGCACTTGGTTTGTTTTGGAAACCGGGTGTGACAGAAGTGGTATCAGAGCTATATCGACTGTAGGACGTAAGCCTAGATAGAAATGGTCGCTTCCTAAGGTCTGTTTTACTCTAAAAATAATTCCTTCCTTATCCTTGACCTATCTTGTGAAAAGTAATCACCCCTTATCCATTCTCTTTTGATAAATCCTCCTTGATATCTTTACTTCTCTTGCTTGATGTTTTTCATTTTCATATTCTTGCTTTGCAAATGTAAAACCTTCAATCCTTGTTTATATATTCACTCTCTACTTGATGCCTTCTTGAACTTGATCATACATCTCCTTTGATGTTTGATTTTCCAATCTCATGTATCTCATCACCTTTTAATTTGCTAGTAATAATATCTACTCTTGCTTCTTAATAATCTTATCGTTGTTAAAATATCTCTCCCTTGATTTTACTTTAACAATCTAACCCCATTGTATCCCTCATTGCTAACTAAATACCATTGCTTTGGATCTTTTCTGTTGCTCTTTCTTCCAAAGTGATATCCTATTCTCCTTTTATTCAAAATGATTATATGATCTATGCCCTCTTACCCTTAAGCCTCCCTAAGTCATCTGAAGAATGGA
Organism: Cenchrus americanus; assembly: GCA_947561735.1. Lineage (NCBI taxonomy): Eukaryota > Viridiplantae > Streptophyta > Magnoliopsida > Poales > Poaceae > Cenchrus > Cenchrus americanus. The sequence goes on from OX387240.1 coordinate 68,076,418, forward strand.
GCAACCAGTTCATCTCTTGAGGTACAATGTTGGAAGAAGCAAGCCGATGCAAAGGAAGTTGAATTCTAACATCACAGTCAAGAATAAGAGGATCCCTCTAACCCAAATAACAACGTCTAGCATCGATCCTTTACTGTATGTTGATTGGTGAATTTCTGTGTATGATTGATGATGCTTGTCTTTATGACCTTGTTTGGGTTGGTTCTTTGTATTGATTGTTGGTGTATTGTGGGTCTTATACCTACAATGACATCAGTTGCCTAGTTGGGTTCTTCTTTTGTACCTCCCACCTCCTTGTTTCCCTCTTTCGTTCTACTCAATCCATTGGAGGATGTTAGAAGATGAAAGTTTGGAAGGCAACACCATCATCAACAACAAAATCTACAAGCATGCACACGCATCTACTCATGATAGAAGTTGAAGAAAAGGATGACCTATTTGTTTTCCTACCATCTGCTATTCTGCTTTTTACCACAATTTGATGATTACTATCATAACAACCAAGAAAAGATGAATATGATATCAAGAATTCTACTGCTCCTTCAATTATTTATCCTCGTTCTCTTCTGATCATGAAATTTATCCACCAACCAGATGGAAAAAGGCAACCAAGACAAGAGCAATGATAGCAGTTACAACCATGGATACAACCAATATGTGTCACCATATCCAAACCCGGGGGATACACACACAAAGTTCTGGAATACTGAGCCACCTATGTTCTCTAACACTATGGAGCACCTAGAAGCTGAAGACTGGATCACGACAATTGAGAAGAAATTAGATATGGCACAATGCAATGATAGAGAGAAAGTTTTGTTTGCATCGGGACAACTTGTAGGAGAAGCCTTAGAATGGTGGGATTCCTACATCTACGAACATGAGCAACCACAAAGTATTGTTTGGAAGGAATTTAAGGACAACTTTATCACCCACTTTATTCCTGTAAGCACAATGAAGCTCAAAAGGAAGGAGTTCCTTAGCTTGAAGCAAGGGCAAATGACAGTGACAGAGTATAGGGATAAATTTATCCAGCTATCTATGTACGCACCAAGATCGTCTGAAAGTGATAAAAAGAAATGAGAACAGTTCCTCAAAGGGTTGAATGAAGACCTTCAGAGTATACTAAGCCTACATGAATATTCTAGTTTGCAAGATGTTATCAACAAAGCTATTGAGTTAGAAAGCAAACTACAAGAAATCATGAGTAAGAAGAGAAAAATGAATTTTCTAGAGCAACGTAATAATAGTTCACACCTTTACCATTTGTCTCAAGCACCAGAAGATGAGTATGAAGACCCACCACGCAGTCGTCGAAATATTAAAGAAAGTGGAGCTTGTTTCTACTGCAAAGATCATGGACATTTTATTAATAGGTGCCCTAAGAAACGTGTTGACCGATATAAAAGGAAGGCTCAGCAGAGACATAATAAGCAAACCAATGCTGAAGAAACATTTGGATCAAATGGAGAAGAATTTTAAAGGTTGTGAACCCAAAGTATGATTGAAGACAGTTAAGCTTAGGAAAAATGATCATGGAGTCAATCCAGCTCTATTCAAATCACTTTATCAAGATGTCAAGAAAATTCTACAAAGGCGAATCAATGAAGCTGAGGAAAGGAATGGACAGTTACAAGTGGAGTTAAGTTGAGTATCACATGAGGTGTTATGTATATAAAGTGAGATGTGAAGAATAAAGAAGTATGTTTATGGAGCTTGTGTAAGGTGAATTATATGAAAGCAAGTTAAGTAGTGTTGGATGCTATCTACCTGAACCTTTGTTTCTTGCTAGCCTTTGCGAATCTCGGGACGAGATTCCTTTTAAGGGGGCAGATTTGTAACACCCTGAAATTTTCCGATTTCAGGATGTTAATAGGAAGAATAATAAAACAACGATTTCTCATAATTTTAAAATTTTCCGAACATTTATTTTCTTTACAGGAATTTTATTAAAGAAGATTGGTTGTTTTTCTAAAATAAATAAAATGCTTCTATGAGTGTCGCTTTATTTCGGTTGCTTTTGGTTTTGTTTTGTTGTGTTTTCAAAATCTTTCAAAAAGATCTAATCACAATCTCGTGCTCTCTCTTTATCTAGCTTCCCTATATATCACTCCCTTTTAATTCCAGCTAGTCGATCTTTATCTAGCCCATCTTCTCTTTTCTTTTTTTCCCGGTCGCTTCCTCAGTCCAACATTGTAGCATCTCAGCTTGCTTGGCCCGTTTTCCTAAGCAGGCTTCCGCTGGTCCATCTCACTTTCCTCTGTATCTCACCGACAACTTGGGTCCCGCCCGTCGTGGCCTCCTTCCACCCGCCCTCGCCCGGACATTGCGCCGCCAGCGCAGCCCTTGCGCCAACTTCACCCCCCGCGTACACTCGTGCACTTTGCCCACACCACTCGGCTGTACAGCTCTTGTGCATCGTGCTTCGCACCTGAGTCGCGAACCCTCGTGCGTCTGAATAGTGTGCTGCCTGCCTGGCAGTCGTGTCTGCACACCCCTGGCCGCCTAGCTCGCACCACACACCTCGCTCGTGCCACACGCGCTCGGCTCTGCACATCCGTGTGTTGTGCTCGAGCAGCTAGCTACCTCGCGGGCCGCGACGCTCGCCCTCCCGCATGCATGTCCGCCGGGCGCCTCACACCGCTTGGCTGTCGTGCTCGTGCCCGCACTCACCTGTGTGTCGTGCCCGTGTTGATCGGCCGTCCATGACTGCATCCTCGTGCCTGTGCGCGGCAACCTGCGCTCGCTCGCCCTATCCCGCGCGCCTGTGCCCACACCGCGTGCCTGTCAACGCCGCACCGTGCCCATGCACCACCGTCACCCGAGCCGCCCGCGTCCGCGCGCCCGTCGTCCTCTATTCAATTCTTGTTGAAGCCTTGACAGCCCCGCCCCCGCTCCCGTGCGCGGCATCGCCCTAGCCTCGAGCGGCGCCCATCACTCGTCACGAGAACACCGCCGGCCACGCGTACCCGAGTCGGTTGCCGCACGTCCGCCGCGTCGTGTGACCCGCGCGCCGCCGCGCCACCCCCGCCCGGCCATGGTCCTTGGCCTCGACGCATGCACGCCGCTCGCTGCCCCACGCTCGAGCTGCACGCTACCCACGACGCTCGCACTCCCGAACTCTCCGCACCGCATCCGCGCCGCGCCCGCGCTTGCGTCGCGTCCCGTCGCGCGTCTAGTTTTCCCACACGTCGCCGTGCCACTCCGCTGCTCTGCCGCTCATGCCTGCATCTCCGCCTGTGTGCTCGGCCACCTGCCCATGCCGCTTGCTCTCCCGAGTCGTCCTCTCTTTAATCCTCAATGGAGCATTCAATGACTGCCGCACCCTTTGTTTTCCCTTCACCTCCATCATTAACGGCTGCAACATGCAATGACAATCAATGGCTGGACTTCTTAATCCTCCTAGGCAGCGTCTTGCTCACATTTTGCGCATGCATCACTCCTCTCACCCGAAACCGTCATCTCTAGAGTCGTTGACTCCTCCACCAGTAACTGCACGTCATCATGGACGTTAATGGCCACCAGCTATCACTCCCTCTCCAAGAACGGCCGGTCACAATGGCCATCGATGGTGCCATTCATCCCCTCTGACCCCAGCTTCTCTCATCTTTCCACCTTATAAAAGACAACCAAGCCCTGCGCCCCTGCTGCTCCCTCGCCATGCGCACCCCCTCAGTCTGCAACACCGCACGGCTGCCCGAGCCCAAACGGAGCTCGGGCCGCCGGTCGCCCCTTCGTTTTGCCAGCCAGGAACCATCCTAGAGCAAGCCAACACCATCACAGGAACCTGAGCCGGCTGCCAACGTCCGTCACCCTGGCCGAGATCGGCCACCCCGTCGTTCGTCACCGCCATACCCGGACGACCCCACCGCAAGTATCGTCAAGTCGAACTGCATCTCTTCCGCCAGTTCCTGTCACTGTTTTCCCTGCCGAAGGAGCATGCCCATGTGAAGACCGCCGGCCATTCCGCATCCATCGTCTGTCGCCTACAAGTTTTCTGGCCGCTGCACTGTCATCTTCGTTGCCGGTTCACTGTCCCTGTCGACCCCCTGGTCCCTGGACTAAATCTGCATTGCTCTCAACACCATTGCGCCGAGCTGGAACTCTACCGCTGGCTTTACCTGAGCAACACAAAGCTTCCAGGAAGTCTGCGAGATCATCAAGGCGCAGCTCCGCCGCTGGTCCTCATTGCTCATCGCCCACCGGACGGCATCGGCTTCAACTCCGCGGCCGTCTCCGTGGTCTGCAGCCACTGGTGAGCCCAACATCAAGCTCCGTGTACGCTTCAACCAAATTTTCAGTGTCGGGTCACCTTTTTCTCTCTCTCCATGCCAATAGATAAACTCAGTCGTTCCGTCTCTGCACTTCTGCAGCTGTGCAGCATCGAAGTGTCTCCCAAGTCACAATCCACGTTGTCCGGTGGGGATGTTTGCTAAAATCACTTAATGCCCATGCTGCTCGTCCGACGATTGAAGCTATTGCCTTGGTTGGAGTGTCATCGACGTCGTTTCTGTACCAAGACATCACCGGCGCTTCTACAGCCCTACATCGGCTCCTCCTCACAGTTGTTCAGAATCAATCTCCGTCATCACACAAGGTATTAAGCTCCATCATTACGTCACCATGATGGTCTAATTATCTTGCAATCTATAGTTCTCCAAACATGCATCCTTGTGTTCCAAGAAACAAGTCACGCCACATGTTACATACTTTTTTGCAACTATCTGCATACAAACCAATATTCTTTTTCTTGTGAACTCCAATAATTTAATCTTTGTCGACGTCATCTTGCTACTTGCTACCAGTCATGTACGTGCAGGTGCTCTCTTTATCCAGAAGATAGTTGTATGCGGCCGATCAGTTGCATGCAAACTAGTGTTTCACGTACCTATTCATTCCTTGCTTGATGTGAGCATGACATCATGCTTACGTCATAATATTCTTTTCCTTCCAGAATCATCTTGTTGTATAAATATTTATCTAGTTAGTAATCTAAGACATGTCTCTATCTACTACTTACTTTGTAAATCTCTATTCCAATCTACACTTAATCATGATTAGATCTTTAATCCTTGTTTAATCCTTGGATCTCATGTGCTTGCCGTTTAAGCTCGTTCTCGATGCGTTAGTTTCGCCTCACAATAAAAATGCGCTAGACATGATATCTACTACAAAATGTGTTTTGAGAACTTATTCGAAAATTAATCTGATTAATGTTTACGTGAATGGCTTTTCTTAATGAATTTTAATTAGGACCTAATAACGGTTTTCATATTTAAATATTAAATTGGTTAAAACCTAGTAATATTGTTTTCTAATAAAATCTATCTAGAGCTACTCTTCGGCTGTTTCATAATACAAATGTTAAACTGACTAATATTTATTCAATCTGCTTTCTAAATAAAAGCAATATAGGCTATCCCGAGTTTTCTTAATAAAATGTTAATTTGATTAATATGAACGTAAATGTGTTTTTGAATTATAATTTGCTTAGTTAAACTCGAAACATAAAGTGCACGCTTAGATGCTTTACATGCTTCTTCTAAAATTAAATGTTTAATTTGCATAAGTTATACTTGAATATTTGTAAATAAAATTGAACTAAGTTTACATCACCTTTTATATATAAATATAATATGCATAATTATAAATAGGGCATTTCTCTGAAATGGCCTATAAACATTGTTTTATTCAATTAAGATATATCAAGCTCATAGCCTTGTGTGATATAATCCAAATCTCTCGATAGTTCCGAGTGTTTCTTGTGTTCGCGATCCTAGAACCAAACCTTGTTCTCTTTTTAAAGCCTCTCTTGATTGGTGTATTGTTCTTAGTTGTGCTTGTTTGCTTTTGCATGTTTGTACCTGATGTTTGCTTCGAGTAGAAGATTGAGCTGCTGATCAGAAGTCTTGAAGTTTATAAGAGTTTCAAGTTAGCAAGAGCAGAATAGCAAGACTAACTTTTTGTTGGAAAAAGGCAAGTGACCCTAACCATCCTTCTACCTATGCTTTAAACAAGAATACTATGAATTAATTGGAACATGGAGAACCACACAGAAAACAAGATACAACCACAAGACATATGGCTCGTCTTGGCCAATTAATTAGGGAAGTCTTGTGTGGTTATTAGCCTTAGTAGCTTGGGGTACGGAGGAATGCTTTTATGACTCTTCTACTCGGGACAGTTTTGGAACGGAAGTGCTCTTCTAGGCTAACCCGGTCCGAGGGTAGAAGGAGGGTACGAAAGATAGCCTCTAGACGTGCTACTATGGACTAATACACATAGGAGGACTCTTTGTAAAGGCCTCGTAGCGTCCCTATGCAACCACACCTCGGAAGTGTGGTATTGTGCCTACTTTTGCACAAAGATGGTTGGGTTCAAAGTTCTACGGAACTTTTACGCGACTTGTGGTGAAAGTGTACAACCTCTCGCAGTGTAAACTCGTTATAACGTTCGTGCTCACGGTCAAGAGCGGCCTGGACCCTCACATGATCAATGAACTTAAAGATGGATTTAAAATTGCTTTCCGGTTATTTCTGTGGCCTTGCTGAGTACCAACCATAAGTGTACTCAACCTTGCTAAACCGCTGTTCAGAAGAAGAAGGCGTCTGATGTTCAGAAGAAGGTGCTAGGCGTACGCAACCCCCAGTCGATTGCCTGTGAGTTTGGAGCCTTTGCTTCCCAGGACTTTGCTGTAAATCTCTGATAATCTTCTTTTCTTTACGTGATATTGTTTCTGTTATTCACTAATGATGTCACTATATGTATGGAACTAGATCCTGGCATACATATAGGTAGCACTTGGTTTGTTTTGGAAACCGGGTGTGACACAAGATGGGACCCTCGGCATAATCAAGTCTTTGCCGAGGGCCAGCGCTCGGCAAGGACGGCACCGTCGGAGAAGGAGCGAGCGCCATCACATTTGGGCTGCCGTCCACTGTGCCAACGGCTCTGCCGTTGGGCCGTCGGCAAAGACGCAACTTGTGCCGAGCGCCGCGGCCCAGCTCTCGGCAAAGCCGTTGACCATGGTTTACCACGGTTGACTGGCCGTTGTCGAGAGCTGGCTGGAGCCGTCGGCAGAGTACACCTCTTTGCCGACGGCCCACCCTCGGCACAGGTTCCTATGCCGAGGGCCCCACTAGGCTCTCGGCAAAGAAGTAATTCTTTTTTTATTTATGGGTTGAGTTTTTTCTTTGTTAAAGGTACAGTAATTAAAGCTTGATTTCCAATTTTGGTATTTTTTTACAAAGTTTTACTATATTTCATGTATTTTCGTCTTTTTTAATTTCTCTACATAGTTCAAATTTGAACTGCAAGTCATCAAAACAGTGCATGTATATGATTGTAAAATTGATATTCTTGTTTGTTAGTGTGAGTTTAGTCCTAATCTAGGGCCACGTGCAAAAATTCAAACATTTTTGTGCGGATCACATGTCCAACCACTTGCCTGCGAATTGTTTTCAAATTATATAAAATGCAAACAAAGTCGAAAAATCATGAAATTTGACAAGTTGTCGTTATATCACATGTGTAGTCAGTGGTAAAAATTTGGAATGATTTCGTGGAAGTTTCGGTCACGTACTGTAGAAATGGGGAGATCTCCCGGACATTGTCTATGATCACATGTTAGAGATGTCCTAGTTTCTATAGTTTCTATAGTGCGTGACGGAAACTTCCACGAAATTATTCCAGATTTTTACCACTGACTACACATGTGATATAACGACAACTCGTCAAATTTCATGATTTTTTTACTTTGTTTGCATTTTATATAATTTGAAAACAATTCGCAGGCAAGTGGGTGGACATGTGATCCACACAAAGATGTTTGAATTTTGGCATGTGGCTCTAGTTTAGGACTAAACTCACACTAACAAGCAAGAATATCAGTTTTGAATCATATACCTGCACTGTTTTGATGACATGCAGTTCAAATTTGAACTATGTAGATTAAAAAAAGATGAAAATACATGAAATATAGTAAAACTTTGTCAAAAAATACCAAAATTGGAAATCAAGCTTTAATTACTGTACCTTTAACAAAGAAAAAACTCAACCCAAAAATAAAAAAATACTTCTTTGCCGAGAGCCTAGTGGGGCCCTCGGCATAGGAACCTGTGCCGAGGGTGGGCCGTCAGCAAAGAGCTATACTCTGCCGACGGCTCCAGCCTGCTCTCGGCAACGGCCAGTCAACCGTGGTAAGCCATGGTCAATGGCTTTGCCGAGAGCTGGGCCGCGGCGCTCGGCACAGGTTGCGTCTTTGCCGACGGCCTCCAGATTTGACCGTCAGCAAATTTTTATTTTCGTTTTTTAAAAAATATTGTTACCTTTGCCGAGGGCCAGATCTGAAGGCCGTCGGCAAAGAAGCACCATCATAGACCGAATCATGCCCGACCAACACTTAGACGCACACTGGCACACATGCCCCACACACACCAGGAGCAACCACCGCCGCCTCGCCCGCCCGCCGCCGACACGCGCCCGACCTTCCTCGCCGCCTCACCCGCCCGCCCCCACCCTCCCCGCCCCCACCCGCCCTCCACCGACGCGCGCCCGCCCTCCCCCCGCCGTGCCCGCCCGCCCGCCCTCCCCCGCCGTGCCCGCCCGCCCCCGCCTCGCCGCGTGCGCCTCCTCCCCTACACGCCCGCCCGCCGCCGGCCCCCGCCACCCCGCGCCGCGCGCGCCCGCCCCCTCCCCCGCCCGCCCACATGCGCCCCCCTCCCCGCCCGCCCGCCCCCTACCGGAGAAGAGAAGGAAGGGAGAGGGAGCAATGGAGTAGGGTTGGAGGAAAAGGAGAGGGAGGAGAAGGGGAGGGAGGATCGAGAAGGGGGAGGAGAAGCACATGGCCAACCCCCGAGACAGCCCCGCCGTCGTCGTCCATCCACGTCCCACCCACGCTATCGTCGTCTGCCCGAGCAAGGTGAGCCAGCATGTGAATGTGACTAGTGGTAATGAATTGCTGGGAATGACTAGTGGTAGAATATGAATGTGAATTGGCAATGCCTTGTTAAGTTCGATGAGAATGCATATATTTGGTTGTCGGCCTTCGTGTTGAATGTTTAATTGCAGGTTTTGACACCTCACCGCGCAGGGGAAGTGCTTCCAAAATTTTGAGCTAAGTTGTATGTTCATTTCTTTTTTGCAGAGATGGGCTAGTGAAGGCAAGCCGGAGTACCTCGACGACCCTGATCTTCTTCGTTGCCATTGCGGATCTTCCTGCACTGCGGCGCCTCGTCATCGGCACCCTAGGTATGAATAATCCGTCTTCTGGTCGTAGGGTCGTAGATCGCGTAACCTAGTTAGGTGTCTCCCGTCCGAAAGAGATACGGCTGGAGGTATGCATTTCTATGCATACCTACGCCCGTATCTGTTTCGGATTGTTCACGTTTTCAGGACAGCCCGCAGATCCATAGATGAGTTAGTTTCCATGTCCTAGTCTGATCTGAGACAGAGTTTCAGCATCACCTCCTATTGTTCTCTGGATACACAATCTCCATACTCGAACGTGTACCTGGAGAACAACTGTGACAACCCGCCCAGGAAAATACAGTACTATCGCCTAAACCAATCCACTCTGGTCATTAAGCGATAATAAAGTATCATCCTGTCATTAGTCGCCGGGTTAACGCCCGGTAAATCACTTGAATAGCAACAAGGATCGAAATATATGCATTAAAACTCACTCGAAGGCGAGTCCAGAGATACATCATCATTAACATCCAAATTTGTACCCCGAAAGGTTTAATTATTACAAACCGAATTTTTTGCCATAAAGAAATAGTTCAGAGTTTTGAAACAACGGAAATAAACTAAAGGAAAGCGGCAACACCACGGGAGGCCATCCATGATGCTTTCAGCAGTCGTCCTCCACCCACTCCAGCTCCCAGCCGGGCGGGATCTCTCCGGGCCACACATCACCGAAAGCATTACCTGAATCAACATATTATAGCAAGGCTGAGTATACTAATACTCAGCAAGACTTACCCATCGATGATAACTACTTCACCAATCTAGACATGAAAGGCTTTTGTCCACTGAGTTTTTTTTTGCTGAAAAGTAGCAAAGAGTATGTCCTTACTTTCAAGATTTTAGCACAAATTCTAGTGGGTTTAATCTTTACTACATTAGCCAACTAGTCCAGACAAAGTTGTACAATACAATTAATCAAGCATAGTATTCATCAACTTCCATCATTAGGGATCTCATGGCTAGTGGAGTAAGTAGTCTCAGATAACGGTGAGAGGCCGACAATCGATTGATTCAAACCTTGCAAGGTAGACCTAAACAAATGGTAGGCTGCCCCCGCAAGGACAACTTCCCAAGCAGTTCCCAAAAATCCTCGAGTCGGGATCGAATCTTACAGTCTTTGGTGCAGGCTATCTGGCATACCCCGCCAGGCACCCGGAGTCACCGTACACCACCGGTAGCTAGCCGTGAGACGAATCCCAAGAGTAGTAATAGTAGGATCCCTCGCCTCCTCATTAAGGTACTAGGCTTACCGGTCCCATTCCCGACAAGTGCTTAGTACGTTCAAACACTTAACCCACAATAGCCATTGGACCGGAGCCCAAATCCCATGCCCTTACCACATGAGCAATCCAATTAAGGATATATTGTGATTCCTATCTAGGAACCTATTCTCGCGAGTGAGGTCATCACCCGACTTGTAACGGTCCTATAACTTAGCAGCTAGCGACCTACCATACTAGTAAGGGCAAAGGTACCTAGGGATCATGCATATAGGGTTCCATTCAACTTCTGAAGTTAAATGCACAAGCATCCATAGATAGTTGAATAATGAATTTGAAAGCTGGGTTAGATGCACTGGAGCTTGCCTTCGTCAGCTAGGTTAGCCTGGGCACCCTCGGTGTCGTCGAGTACTTCCACGTACTGCAGCGAAGCTTCTGCTCCTCCTTCCTCGGATTCCGGGACGAGGGAGTAGTCACCGTCCGGAAGATCTACACGGAATGCAATGCAAGGTTCAGGTGATGTGACAGTTTGTTATCTTACCCAACTCTTGTTGGTCATATTCACCTTAACAAGTATCTAGATAGTACATATCTTTTAGGAAGGTTATTAGTCATATGTGATTCATTCTTTTATTGCACATTTGAATAAATGTTTCTTTTGTACTTGTTATTTCATGTGAAGGTTTAATCCTTTTTCCTCTCACTACAAGGGTGTGAACAAGATTTTTATTCATAAATTAATTCCTTATCAGCAAGGGTGTTTTCTTAGCCTTTAATTAAGTTAGGTAATATTTTCCAAAAAGGGAAATGAATTAAAAAGGGATTTTCCTTATTTAATTGTTCTTTAATCTTTAACAGGACTTAAAGCTTTTTATTAAGCAATAAATCACTAAAAATTTAAAGAAGTGTTTCTTAAGCATAACAACACCTATCCTGGTCCACTGGACCCACAAGTAAGGCCTTGAAGCTAGGAAATAAAATACCTTGGAGAAATAACAAGGACTAGCTAGTGATTCAAATTAAATGCATACAAAAATAAATAAGCATCAAAATGCTCCAAACTTTCTCATGCATTCTCTCTGGTCCTAAACAAACCTAAAGAACCAGCAAGTACACCTAGAATCTCTACTGATCTTGCTTCATTAATTTACAAAGGAAAACATGCACAAATTAAGAATAAATATTTCTTTTAAACCAAAAAACAGGATTAGTTCACCAGAGGTGTGGTTTGACATAACAAGACAGCATGCACAAGTTGGGCACAAAAACATAAATATTTTTAGCTACAAAAATCATCTAGGAAGTTTTTGCAGAAATGGAAAACAATTTATATAAAAAGATTTACTGCATAACTTTGTGCAACTTTTTGCACAGGAGCTAGTCATGATAAGACACACAACATATCCAAAATTTGGATGCAGAGGAGTTACATTTTTCGAGTTATGGCAGATCTAGGTATTTCACAATCCTATTTTTCATGTTAAAAATATCCAGAATCAAACCATGTGAGAATAACAAAAGCTGTAGTATTTTCCACCATGAATCCAACAAAATCGGTTTTGCAATTTTCTGAATTTCCTACGATTTTCTAGGAATTTTACAAGTTTCTGCCAACTCTGTTTACTATTGACGAATCAATCTTACGACCAGACCCCTATAACTTTTCAGAGTCTCACACATATACCCCTAGATTGCACAAAACTCCCTGGAAAGACCTGGGGGCTTGCAATGCCACCCTTGGCCGTGGGGGCGGCGCGGCTCGGCTAATTCGGCGAGCCGGCGGCGTTCCCGCCCGGCAAGCGGCGGGCTCGACTAGGAGCTCACCTAGGGCGCAGGGGTGGCCGTGGTTCGCGCGGAGGATTGCTGACGAGGGCATGCGGCGGCGGCCGGCGGGGACGGTCGCTGCGTCTCGGGGTGACGGTGAGGAGGATGTTTTGCTGGGCAACGCGCGACCCTGGGGGGTGCAATAGATCCTAGGGAGTGAGCTAGGGAGCTCAGGTGGTAACGGGAACAGCCGGAGGAGGGGGTGCCTCGGCGGCGGCGACAATGGTGGGGTGGAGGCTCGGTGGCGCGCGGAGGGGGAGAAGGACGAGGTTAAATAGTCTCGGCGCGGCCTGGGGATGACGGCGGCGTGACCCAGAGCCGTACCACGGCGCACGCGGGTGAGGGGACGCGGACGAACCGCCGGTCCGAAGGGGGGGGCGTCCCGGCCACCGCACGACGCACGCGGCGCGCGCGCGCGTGGCGCGGCCGACCCCCGCACGTCGTGGGGTGCGGGACGCCTCGGCGGGGGGCGCGGCCTAGGGGCGCGGTCGGCCTCGGGTGGAGGGGGGCGTCGGGAGGCGCGCGGGCGCGGACGCCGAGGGCGGCCGGCGCACCGGCGCGACGTCGCGGCACAGGGCGCCTTGCCCCGATTTTCATTTCGCTGGTGCACTGTTTGAATGAGAATTCCTCCAAAAATTTGAATAAAAGTTGATTATGCTTTGAATACGAAAGTTGTAGATCTAGTCACCCTCTACAACTTTCAAAAAGGCTATATGGGGTTTTTCTTCACAGATTTTGAAATACACTGTTGCCAACTTTGAATGTCAGCCTGTTTCCTGGAACAGTAGACCCTGCCTTTGCAACCAAATTTTCAAGCTTTTCCACTCAAAATTTGAAATGCCAATCTACATGAAAGTTGTGTCCCTCAACAAGATGGACAATTTTCATAAAGGTAGAATTTTAAGTGCTTAGGTGAATTTTGGAGAACGCGGCAAAAGTTCCGGCAGACACCTATGGACACTAGGGTGACAAAGGGGTTTGACCAAGTGTTGACCATGGGTTGGCCCCACAAGTGTGTTTACCAGTCAAAGGGGGTCACTAGATTAGGTTAGTGAGTTTTTCGAGGTGAGGGCCCAGGTTGACCGTGATTTGACCACTGTCAACTGGGTTGACCGGCTGTTAGGGTTAATTAAAAACCTGGGGCGTCACAACAACGGGGAGGTGTTGCCGAAATTCTGCCTCGGTCGGATCAGGGCATGGAAACTAACTCATATACGGATCCGCGGGTGGGATTAGGACCTATCCTCACCTATTAGACAGTAGGATCACGATGTACATGGATTTTATGGTTCACATTCCTGATTGATAAAGGATGGAGGACCATCAGTGGATGTACACCGACCGGAGAAGTAAGCGTGATTTTAACGATGAATGGAAGGATAAGACCAATGATTTCTTGGAATTTGCATGGACCAATTTGCGTGGTCATTTGCTAGTTTGGTGTCCCTGCACAAAATGTGACAACAAGAGGAGAGTTAGCAAGGAGGATATGGGCCGACATCTTATGTACAATGGATTTACCAAAGACTATTGTCGGTGTTTTAGACCGTCAACCTACTAAGGGGAGTACCCGAAGTAGATGAATGTGGCCTCGCCGAGATCGGTAACTCGAAGGAAGAGACACGCGGCACACAATTTAGACAGGTTCGGGCCACAATGTGCGTAATACCCTACGTCCTGTATGCTGCGTAGCTCTGGATTGATTGGGCACGATTACAAGACAGTGCAATAGTGCGTCGTGAGTTGTATGAGATGAGATGTGTTGCTAGAGAATGGTCCCTGCCTCGCCTTATATAGTCTGGGAGGCAGGGTTACAAGTTGGAGTAGGGAGAGAGCACTAGTTGGGTACGTCTAGGAGTCTTCCATACAGTGCAGGACATGTCTGACTTCCTAACCGAGTACTTCTCCTCTGCAGTCCTTGTGATCCACGCCTTCAGGTGCCGTGTAGCGCAAGCCGGGTAGTCCCAGGGGCCCACCGAGTAGTCGGTCCTGGTACCCACCGAGGTAGTGGGCCCAGGGAGGTCCATACGACAAGCCCCCGAGTACTTTGTAGTCAAGAAGGATAGCTTCAAGTAGTCTTGACGGCCTTAACGAGTAGTCCCCAAGCGTCCCCGAGTACTACAAGTCAAAAGTCCTCAAGAGTAGTCGAAGCATCCCGAGGCTGGAATGTACTCCAGCTGATGTTTGAGCAATCTTGAAGTCTTCTCGAGTAGTCCCAAGCGTCCTCGAGTGCTGCCTTCGAAGGTCTTCAAGAGATGCCCGTCTTGTCTTGAAGCCGGAGCTGATATGGAGGTGCGATTGCAAAATTGCACTCCATATGGAGTAGCCCCCGAGCCTTAGGTTGAGCGCGAGGCTACGGGCCGAGGGTCCATGCGAAGTCTTGGCAAGAAAATCCCGAAAAATCCGGAGAGAAAAAACCGAAGGACACGTGGCACGGAGCCCCCGAGCCTTGAGTCGAGTACTTCCTCTCGAATTGAAGGGTCATCTTGAAGAATGTGTCCTGAGATGCTCCTGAGTCTTGTCGCTTCCCAGGTAGTCGAGTAGAAGTAGCCGAGCCCCCGAGGTGAGGCGCGTCGACTAGTAAAATGCGAAGGGTCACGCGCGGCCGGCCGAGCCGGCCCGAGCGCGGACTTATCGATCCGTCGTTGGAGGGCCGGTTTGACTTATAAATAGAAGCCAAAACCCTTAGGGTTTTCACCCATCCGAGTTGTAGTCATTTCGATTCGATCCGAGGTAGATCCGCTTCCCAGGCACACGCCGCCGTAGTAGTAGATCCATGTGCGCCGCCACCCGCAGCTTTCGGGGTAGCCCCCGAGCGGATGCGTGTGAAGACGCCCGTACTTGGAGAATGAAGCCTTCACCATCCAAGTCCGCGAAGGCCGCCGGGAGGAAGAGGGGCCGTGAAGAGGCCGCCGCGGGGCGGCCACCGGAGCGGCGCCGCCGATGTCCCCACCGCGGGCCGATCCAAGCCGCGAGTGGAAGAAGTCAAAAGTGAAGACCGAAGATCCGTTGGCCCTCCCCGAACAGGCGGATTTATCCGGGAAAAGGAGGTGGATATGTGGAGGGCCGCCGCCGGAGATCCGTATCCGATGGAGAAAGCCGAAGACGAGATTCCGATGTTTGCGCGGTTCGTGGAGCGCGGACTCGCGGTCCCGGCTAGTAATTTCTTCAAGGGCCTCCTCGGGTACTACGGAGTTGAGTACCTCAATCTGAACCCTAACGGCATTTTCCATACCGCGGTCTTCGTTCATTTTTGTAAAGCATTCCTTGGGATCAAGCCGCACTGGATCCTCTTCCGGAAATTCTTCCGGGTGAAGCTGCAGCCGAGCGCCAACAATCCAAGAGTAGTCAGAGGGGCCGGCATCCAGTTGAGAGAAGACTCCGCTGAGCAGTACCTAGCGTACAAGCTCGTTGACTCCAACACCGATTGGAAGACGAGGTGGTTCTACATCACGAACCACCACCCCGGCCTGCCGAAGCCGAGTGGGAGGCAGCCCAGGCACCGCGACTGGTGGAACACAGAGCCCACAATGCAGGAAGGGATCCAGCTCCCCGAGCTGCTGGCATGCATCAAGGTGCTCAGAGAAGCTGGACTGAGGGCCGAGCACGTGGCCTTCAGTTTCATGAAGCGGAGGGTGCAGCCACTGATGGCCCGCGACACCTTGGGCTTCGAGTACAACAGCGACGACGACACGTCGCGGATGCCCGGAGGCGAGATGGACGACGACGACATCATCAAGAGGCTGACGTGGATCTTCAAGGATATGCCGCCGTACACGGCGTGCCCCCGTCCGGAGAGTACTCCCGCCGCGCGCCCGCCAAAGGAGGTGAGTAGTCGTACTCCCCTAGTCGAGTAGTCCTTGCTTGGAGTAGACGTGCTGATGTCTTGTGTCTTGCAGGATGACTTGAAGATGTTCGTCTCCGAGCCGCAGCCGCCCCCTCACGGGATCGAGATCCCGAAGGAAGGGAAAGCCAAAGCCAAAGAGCGGCGAGAAGTCGGCGAAGGCGATGACACCGTCATCGTGGAGGACACCACCGACGACGACGATGACGACGAGGAGACGTTGCAGGACCGCTTTCAGCTGCAGTCGAGGTTTAGCCGTCCAGGCTTACCTCATGTGCCTCTTGTGCAAGACCCACCGGCTAGCCTGGAGGCTAGCCTGGCTGCGCCGCCTCGGAAGCCGCGCAACCCCGCCCACAAGCGGGTGACGAAGAAGATGAAGGTCACGGAGACCACGCCTCAAGAGGTAAGAAGCCTTGACTAGTGTAGTCGAGTACCCATCGAGCGAGTACACTTGTTGATGAGTAGTCTTCCTTGTATGTAGGAGGTGCCACCAACGGAGCCCGTCGAGGAGGGCGACGAAGGCGAATGGGACACGGTGGGAGAGCCGGCCGGGAGTCGTAGTCCAGCCCCCACTGTCGAGGAGCTCATAGCGCAGTTGAAGCGCCAGCCCCCTGCTCCTCAGGGGAGCACAGAGCCTGCGGCTGCTGCCGCTGAAGAAGTAGTAGCCGCGGGAGCGCAGGAGAGTGTTGCGCCGGCTACTGCTGCTGGAGGAGGAGCAACAGCCACAGAGGCGCAAGAGGAGGCGCCCACCGAAGCTGGGCTGGTGGATATTGCCAGCATCCTTGGAGCGCCGACCGTGACGATAGTCCGGTCCAGCCTGTAAGTACTGAACTTTCCCGAGTAGTACTTGGTGTAGTAGTCGAGCTTGAATGACAACTAGCTTTGTGTACTTCTGCAGGAAATCAACAGACTTGTCCTGGGAGGGAGATGAGCCCTCCGCGACAGTGGCGGAAGAGGAAGTCGCGCCGCCCATCGAGGAGTTAACTCCCGCACCCCAGGTGGAGTCCGAGGTGCCGGCTGCTAAAGTTGCGTTGCCCGAGGCCAGTGTGGTCGAGGGTAAGTATCTTGCTGTGGATTTGATCTTCCCCATAGAGTAGTCGTAGTTGCTCATGATCTTGACGTCTTCTTGTCAGGCGTCGAGGCCGAAGGGAGTGACATCCCTGCGGCGGTGCCCATGGAGAAGTCGACACCACAAGCGCCGGAGGCTGCTGAAGGAGCCCCCAAGCCGATGCAGGAGGTCACCGGGGAAGCCGCTGCGGCGACCGGCAGAGAGGAGGCCACCGTACCACCAGAGGTTGCTCTGGAGGTGGCTATCCGCTCTCCGGAGATCCAGGACGCAGAGCCTATCCGCTCTACGCCGATGACGGAGGCCGCCGCGAGTAGTCGTGGCGGAGTGGAGCTGCTCGCAGACGATCTGGTGGACCTGACAACGGTGGCCAGGCACCTGGAGGCAGTCCGCCAGGCCGAGCAGTGGATGAAGGTAAGTAGCCGTAGCTTCTGAGTAGTCAATCCTCTGTTGTTGAGTACTCGTTCACGTGTGTTGTCCGTGCGGGACGTCGTGGAGAGGTCCCGCGAGAAGTCCAACATCTTGCAGGGGCTTCGGTGACGCGGTGCTCCGAGCCGAAGCATTGGAGGATCAGCTTTTGAAGTCGCGGAAGCACGCGGCTGCCATGCAGGCCAAGCTCGACGCCGCTTTCGCCAAGTACCACAATGACATCCAAGAGTTGCAGGCGAAGGGCGATGACTTGGTGCGGAAGAACAAGAGCCTCCGTAACAAGAATAAAGGTACGCCGTTGGACTTGGTCGGGTAGTTGTTGGAGGTCGAGAGGTAGTCTAACCCGCTTCGGCTTGTTGCATTTGCAGAGCTTGAGGGCCAAGTGGAGCAGTTGAAGTCCTCGGAGACGAGCATGAAGAATCTCTTCTACCGGGAGCAAGAAGCCCGCCAGGTACTCGAGCTCGACTACAAACAACTTGCCTTCGAGTGCGAGAAGCACATGGAGCTTCGGATTGCATCTGACCGCGATCTCGTCAATCGCTACAAATCATTGCGAAGTTGAATGAAGATTGCGAGGTGCTTTGCGGGGTCAAGCGAAGGATCTTGAAGAAGCCGCGGCCGCCGATCGCAAGACTCTTGGTTCCTTATCACGGCGGCCCCAAGATTGCTCCACTCGCGGATCGCCTCAGGGAAGCCCCCAGCACGCTGGCGGCATATGTGAAGCATATGGCGAGGTCGATCCCGAAACAGGTCTTGGCCTTCATGAAGTCATACTTCCCGAAGGCCCCGGTGGAGGTAGTCGCTGGCGGTGTAGCCGCCAACTGCACCGATGAGCAGTATGCGGAGCTGCTGGAGCAGATGGCTCCCATCGCGAAGCAAGTAGCTGATAAGCTTAATCTCTAGTAGCCCTGTAATAGTTAGCTAGTAGCCAGGGTTGTACAAAAACAATTGTAATGAATTGCTTAAGTATCAATGAAAGAAAATTTCCAGCAATGAGTACTCGTGGTCACAATCTCAGAGTGCGGAGCTGTCGTATGGACCTCCCTGGGCCCACTACCTCGGTGGGTACCAGGACCGACTACTCGGTGGGCCCCTGGGACTACCCGGCTTGCGCTACACGGCACCTGAAGGCGTGGAGCACAAGGACTACACTGGAGTAGTACTCGGTTAGGGAGTTGTACGTGTTCCGCACTGTATGGAGGACTCCTAGACGTACTCGACTAGTACTCTCTCCCTACTCCGGACTTGTAACCCCGCCTCCTAGACTATATAAGGTGAGGCGGGGACCGATCTCTAGCATCCAATCTCCTCTCATACAACTCACGGCGCACCATTGCACCATCTTGTAATCGTGCCCTATCAATCCGAGCTACGCGGCATACGAGACGTAGGGTATTACGCACCTCGCGGCCCGAACCTATCTAAATTGTGTGCCACGTGTCTCTTCCTTTGGGTCACAATCATCTACTTCGGGTACTCCCCGTAGTAGGTTGCCGGTCTAAAACACCGACAGCTGGCGCGCCAGGTAGGGGCTCTCGCTCGAGATCACATGGCGAACTCGACGGCTTCCGTCCACTTCAAGCCAAGCGCCGCCTTCAACCGCGGCGACACCTTCGTCTTCGGCGCCTGGGTCTGCACTGCTGATGGCACGGGCTCCTTCCAGCGCCGCCTAACCGTGCAGCCCAACCCGAGGACAGGCCTCGTGACGCTTCCCCGAAGTTGTCACGGGGGCGAACTCGCCGGCAAGTTCGGCGAAATTTCGCTCTTCAACCACCACGCTGACTTCGAGCTCGAGTCCGTCTCCAACTCGAACCCGACGTCGCCATGGGCCATCGCATGCGAGCTGGCTGCTCAGCCATCGCAGGCAGCCCCTTCACCACGCTAGCACTCCGCGCGTGGCCCACGCATCCTCAGCCGGGCCCGCACGAGCGCTCCCACTTCGCGCCGGGCCGGCAAGGAGCCCGTACCCGAGTGCAACTTGGACTCCGACGCCGTCCCCGATCGCGCTTCGGACTCCGGCCCTCTCTCCGAGTTCTACTCGAACCGGGACTACGAGTTCGACTTCGGGTCGGACCCCGAGGAGCCCGAGTCCGAAGGCGACTCCACCGAGCTTCCCTTGTCGGGGCCGGCCCTCGGGGCCGGTTATAAAATCAACACCGGCCGGGAGATACGTCTGCGGCCGGACCGCAAGCCCGCTGACCTGGTAAAGGGAGACTCACGCTACGTCGCCTACATCGACTCGCTACCGTTCCAGGAGGGAACGCCACTAGCCCGGGCTGACTCAAACACACCAACTGAGGTAGCACCCTTTGAGTCCAGCCTGGGCACCCCCGATCGCCAAGTCTTCATGGCTGCCGGCGACACCCCAGGACCTTCAGGCACGGCTGAGGACAAGTACCTGGAGGACATCTCCGCAGACGAGCTGTCTGCCAACGCACCTACAGACGAGACCGCCGCCAACAGGGACGCTCGACGCGAACGTAACGGAGAAGCGCGGCCGAACGACGCCGGCGGCTCAGAGACAACCTCCCCATCCGCAACCTTGCGGAAGCTCTCGAGGCGGTCGAGAGCAGAGTACACACCACCCCTGAGCAGTGCCTCATGTCGATCACAACGATCGCACGCCAGGCTCGGGGCATACGCGCCGGGAGAGGTCATCGCCAAGCTCGCTGAAGAAGCCTACTTCATGCGGGTCGACAACGAAGTCAACCAACCTCCTCCGCCTAAACCCCGCGACAACGAAGCTACTAGTCGCGGCGCCAATGCGGCCCCAACCGTACTCGAGCCGACCTTCCGCCCGAGCCCAAACCGCCGCCGCTCCAACACCGGCGGACCTTCACCGCAAGACCAAGGCAACCGAGAAGTTGTTCCCCACCGCGCTCCGCCGGTGGCGGTGGAAACGACCCCGACGGCGGCGGCGGCCGACGGCGGCGGCTCCAACCATGGGGCCAACAGAGAGCCGGGAGGCGGCGGCGGCCGCGGCGGCCGAGGCCACGCGAACGGCCACGCCTCCGGGCGCCTCGCACGGCGGGTACGACGCTCGCTAGAAGATCGAGGAGCCGCGGCGGAAGAAGTCGACCACCGCCGCCGAGGGCGACGGCTTCCCCGCCTTCTCACCTCGACTTCACAACTTACTCCTCCCCGACAAGTTCAAGCCTTTGGGGATCACCAAGTACGACGCGAAGCAGGATCCTATCCAGTGGCTCCGATGCTACGCCTCTCCATCGAGAACGCTGGCGGCAATAGCGACACCAAATGCCTCTACTTCCCCTTCTGTCTGGACCAAGCACCACTCACATGGCTCGAGTCGCTCGACAAGCACTCGATCGACAAGTGGGACCAACTCAAGGAGCAGTTCACGAGCAACTTCGCGGGTGCCATGGGCCGTTCGGGTACTCGCATGGACCTGGCCATGATCAAGCAGGAACAGGGCGAGACCCTCCGCAAGTACATGCGCCGTTTTTTCGACAAGCGCGCTACCGTCGTCGACGTCACCGACAAGGAGGTCATCGACCTCTTCCAGGACGGCCTCTACCATCGCCGCACCTTCGAGGACTTCGGTCGTCGCCGCCCCAGGTCCATCCCCCACCTCAAGGACATGATCACGTCCTGGGCGGATGAAGAGGACAAGGCCAACGCCAAATACGACGCCATCCGCGGCAAGTCCAAGCAGAACCAGGGCGGCGGCAGCGGCAGCAATGCAAACCAAGGCGGCCGCAACAACAACAACAACAGCAACTACTCGGGTCCCAACCGCAAGCGCAAGCCAGACAACACCGTCGCGGCTATCCAGCGCCCTGCGAAAGGGAACTCGAAGAAGAACTCTGGCGGTTTCAAAGACCTGCTGAAGGAGAAGTGCCCGTGGCATCCAAACGGCAACCACACTACCGAGCAGTGCTACCGGCTCAAGCATGCACTCAAGGATACTCCGAGCCACCGCACCCTCACGACCAAAAGGGCAAGAAGAAGGACGGCGACAACAACGACTTCCAAGAACCCGAGAAGACCGTCAATGTCCTCTTCGGCGGCCCCGCCGGCAGGCGGGGAGCAGAAGGCTACCCGTCGCGAAGTGATGTCCATTGATCCGGCGGTCCCGACCCCCTCTTAGGTGGTCGGAGGTACCCATCACCTTCTCCCCGCGCGGACCAATGGACCCGGCTTCTCCGAACCAGGACGGTTCCCCCTCGTCCTGAAGCCAACGGTGGCGGGCTCCAAGCTCAACAAGGTGCTCATCGACGGTGGAAGCGGGCTCAACGTCCTCTTCACCAAAACCTTGAAGAAAATGAAGCTCGACGTCACCCCCATGCTCACCAAGAGCAGCACGCCCTTCTACGGCATCGTCCCAAGCAACGCGGCTATCCCACTGGGCTCAGTGGTACTGCAGTTACCTTCGGGGCATCTCGGGACAACTACCGCACCGAGTACATCAAATTCGAGGTTGCGGATTTCGAGACCTCTTACCACGCCATCCTCGGCGGACCGACCATCGCCAAGTTCATGGCGGTGCCCCACTACACCTACTTGGTACTCAAGATGCCAAGTTCGACCGGTGTACTCTCCCTCCAAGGGGACTTGAAGATCTCCCACGACCGCGACACGGGGGCCGTGGCGATCGCTTCCACAAACCAAGTACCCAACGCGATGATGGAGGTCTACGCCGCATCGAAGAAGCTTGCTACAAGCGAACTCGACATCCCGCAGAAGTCCGACAACCGCCAACAAGCCTCGGCCACCCGAGGAGGTACTCGTCAAGACGGTCGACCTCGGAACGAGCGACCCCGACGCATGACCACCACCATCGGGGCCGGCCTAGACCCCAAATAGGAAGACGCGCTCATCGGCTTTCTTCGGGCTAACCGCGACATCTTCGCGTGGAAGCCGACGGACATGCCAGAGTGCCCGGGGAGCCGATTGAGCGCCGCCTCAACGTCGATCCAAAGGCCACCCCTAAGCGACAACACCTCCGACGTTTTGCCGACGACGGACGGGATGCCATCAAGAAGGAGCTCGCCAAGCTACTCGCGCCGGCTTCATCGGAGAAGTTTTTCATCCCGAGTGGCTCGCCAACCCCGTCCTCGTCCGCAAGAAGAACTCGAACGAGTGGAGGATGTGCGTCAACTACACCGACCTCAACAAGCAACGCCCCCAAGGACCCCTTCGGGTTGCCGCGGATTGATCAAGTCATCGACTCCACGGCGGGCGGCGACTCGCTTTGCTTCCTCGATCGCTACTCCGGTACCACCGGATCGCAATCAAGGAGGAAGACCGAGGAAAAGACCGCGTTCATCACCCCGTTTGGCGCGTATCGCTACACGACCATGTCATTCGGGTTGAAGAACGCCGGCGCTACCTATCAACGGGCCATCCGGAGCCCGCTTCAAGCGGCAACTCAACAAGAACGTCGAGGCTTACGTGGATGACGTGGTTGTCAAAACCAGAACTCCGGTACCCTCATCGACGACCTTGAAGAGACCTTCGCATCGCTACGCGAGTACCACCGGAAGCTCAACCCGAACAAGTGCATCTTCGGCGTCCCTTCGGGCAAACTACTCGTCTTCATCATCGCCCAACGCGGCATTGAAGCCAACCCCGAGAAGATCTCCGCCATCACCAAGCATGAAAGCTCCCACGAGCATCAAAGACATCCGTAAGCCGACGGGGTGCATGGCGGCATTGAACGATTCATCTCGAGGCTAGGAGAACGGGGCCTCCCCTTCTTCAAACTACTCAAGCATCACGAGAAGTTCGTGTGGACTCCGAGAGGCGGATCAAGCCCTTGCCCGCCTCAAGGACTTCTGTCAAAGCCACCAATCCTCACGGCTCCTCACAAGGGCGAGCAGCCTCTTGCTCTACCTAGGCTGCGACTACTCACGTGGTCGGATCGCCATCGTTGTCGAGCGGCGGGGAAGACGGCCACGCCTACCCGGCCCGGCGCCCCGGCCTACTTCGTCGGCGAGGTTCTATCGAGTCCAAGGCCCGCTATCGCCCGTGCGAAGCTCCCGTACGCTCTACTCATCACCTCGCGAAAGCTACGACACTACTTCCGGGAGTACTCGGTCTCCGTCGTCACCGACTACCCGCTCGGCGACATCCCGAGGAACCAAGACGCCACCGAAGAATTTCCAAGTGGGGCCGTCGAGCTCGGCGCCCTCACCATCGACTTCAAGCCACGCACAACCATCAAGTCGCAGGCACTAGTCGATTTCATGGCAGAGTGGCGGGAGAACCCAGGTGCCTACTCCCACCGTGCGACCAGAGCATTGGGTGATGTACTTTGATGGCTCACTCAACCTCGAGGGCGCGGTGCGGGGGTACTCCCCCGATCTCTCCAACGGGCGAACAACTCAAGTACGTCCCGCGATCTTCCGGAAGGTCTCAAACAACGAAGCCGAGTACGAAGCTCTCCTACACGGGCTCCGCCTCGCGGCTTCACCGGGCATCAAGCGGCTACTAGTCTACGGCGACTCCGCGGTGGTCATCAACCAAGTCAACAAGTCTTGGGACCGCAACAAGGAGAACATGGACGCCTATCGCCTAGAAGTCCGCAAGCTCGAGAACAAATTCTATGGTCTCGAGTTCCATCACATCGTCCGCGACAACAATGTTGCGGCGGACGTCCTCTCGAAGCTTGGATCCACTCGCGCTCAAGTACCGGCGGGCGTCTTCGTCCACGAGCTTCACGCGCCATCCATTCGGAGCCGGCGCCACCGACCACGGTCCCGGCCCATCCACCAGCCGGGGCAGGAGGTCATGATGATCGACGTGGACCGGAGGCAACCCTTCATCGACTACCTCGGCGAGCAAAGGTCCCCTCCGACAAGAACGCAGCCGAACAACTCGTCCGCCGCGCCAAGTCTTACGTCCTCGTCGGAGACAAGCTTTACAAGCGGGGCGCATCTTCTCCGGAGTACTCATGAAGTGCGTCCCTCGTGAAGAAGGCAAGGACATCTTGGAGGAAATCCACAAGGGCATCTGCGGCAACCACGCGTCTTCACGTACGGCGGTCGGTCGGCAAGGCCTTCGGCGAGCTTTCTGCGGCCCACGAGCCCGGGCGATGCCGAAGAACTCGTCGAGAAGGTGCCAAGGATGTCGGTACTTCGCCAAGCAAAGAACACGTCCCGGCCTACAAGCTAGTCACCATACCGCCAACCTAGCCCTTTGCCTCGCCGGGGGCTCGACATGATTGGGCCACCGCCAACCGCGCCGGGGAGGATTCAACAGGGTACTGGTGGCTATCGACAAGTTCACCAAGTGGATCGAGGTCAAGACGGTCACATGCCCCAAGGGCGACGAGTACTCGACTTCCTGGATGAACTCGTACACCGCTATGGGCTACCCCACCGCATCATCACAGACCTGGGGTCCAACTTTAACAACCACCAGTTCTGGGAGTACTGCGAGAACAGCGGGATTGACGTCCGATACGTCTCAGTCGCCCATCCACGGGCCAACGGACAAGTCGAGCGCGCCAATGGGATGGTGCTCGACGCCCTCAAGAAGCGGCTACACGACGCTGCTAACTCCAAAGGGGGCAAGTGGATCAAGGAACTACCCAACGCACTGCGGGGGGCCGCGGACTCAACCATCCAAGCCAACGGGGCAATCCCCCTACTTCCCGGTCTACGGCTGCGAAGCCATCCTCCCTGCCGACGTCATATGGAACTCGCCGGCGGTGGATACAATCGCAAGGTACACGGAGGGTATCCGACGCTACCATGATCGCAACGTCAAGGAACGCTCCTTCAACGTTGGAGATCTTGTCCTCCGCCGTATCCGAACACGGAAGGACTTCACAAGCTCGCCTCCCCACCGGGAAGGCCCCTTCACCGTGGCTAAGGTGACCAGGCCGGCTCCTACCGCCTCCAAACACTTGAAGGTGAAGACGTCAACAACTCGTGGAACGTCGACCAACTCTGTCGATTCTACGCCTAGTCTACACGACTACTCCGGGGTTCAAGTCTAATCGACTACATCAACGCCCCCTGGCCGTAAGCGACCCTCCGGGTACTGGCCCCAGTCTCCGGACTTCCCCTCTCCAGGATCCAGCCCGCGCGGCTACCTACGGACCCTGGGCTGCGACGAGCGTCAAGGACTCTAGCAGCGGTCTACCAAGAGACCACACCCCAAGATCCAGCCTGCACGGCTACTTACGGATCTACGATCCAGGCCCTATACGGCTACCTAGGGATCACCCGCCGTAAGCGGCTACCCGCTCCCGGCGCTACTTAGCCGTAAGCGGCCTCCGGTCCGGGCGACTACTTTCTAACTACGACCCCGGCCACCCAGAGTACTTCTTCGGTAATAAAGATTGATCATTCATCAACTTATTTACCGCCTACTCCCTACAACGGGACTACTAAAGCCGAGTACTACTACTCGCACCCACTCCACGATGGGCGCTCCGCACTGCGAGATCGCGACTACGAGTACTCATTGCTTCGGAAAATTTTCTTTCATTGATACTTGAACAATTCATTACAATTGTTTTCGTGTACAACTATGGCTACTAGCTACTTATTACGGGGCTACCGGAGGTTCGGCTTCTCGGCTACCGCTCCGCGATGGGGGCCATCTCGCTCTAGCGGCTCCGCATACTTGCTCATCGGAGCAGTTGGCGGCTACCCCGCCGGCGACTACCTCCACCGGGGCCTTCGGGAAGTACGACTTCATGAAGGCCAAGACCTGTCTTGGGATCGACTTGGCCATATGCTTGACGTAGGCGGCCGGCCGCTTGGAGCTTCATGAAGGCGATCCACCGAGGAGCGACCTTGGGGCCGCCGGGTGCGGCACCAGGAGCCTTGCGATCGGCAGAGCGGCCTCCTCCAACTCCTTCAAGCGGGCCCGCAATGCCTCGCGGTCTTCGTTCAATTTACGCAAAGATTTGTAGCGATTGACGAGATCCCCGTCAAAAGCAATCCGCGGCCTCCATATGCTTCTCGCACTCGAAGGCGAGTTCCTTGTAGTCGAGCTCGAGTACCGGCGGGCTTCTTGCTCCCGGTAGAAGAGGTTCTTCATGCTCGTCTCCGAGGCCTTCGAGCTGCTCCACCTGGCCCTCAAGCTCTGCAACACAGCAATGCAACAGCGGGTCAGATGCTTCTCGACTTCCAACAAGTACTCGACAAGTCGAAGGATATACCTTTATTCTTGTTGCGGAGGCCCTTGTTCTTCCACACCAAGTCGTCGCCCTTCGCCTGCAACTCCTGGACGTCATTGTGGTACTTGGCGAAGGCGGCGTCCAGCTTTGACCGCATGGCGGCCCGCGTGTTTCCGCGACTTCACAAGTTGCTCCTCCAGCGCCTCCGCTCGGAGCACGGTGTCGCCATAACCCCCCGCGAGCTCGACTTGTCGCGGGACCGCTCCGCGACATCCTGCACAAGACAACTCAAGTCACGAAGAGTACTCGACGGACGAAAGGATCGACTACTCACATGGCTACGACTGCTTACCTTCATCCACTGCTCGGCTTGACGGATCGCCTCTAGGTGCTTGGCTACCGTCGCCGGCTCGACGAGATCGTCCGCAAGAAGCTCTATCCCGCCGCGGCTACTTGAGGTAGCCTCCGTCATCGGTGCAGAACGGATGGGTTCTGCGTCTTGGATCTCAGGGGAGCGAATAGCCACCTCCAGAGCAATCTCTGGCGACGTGGTGACCGCCTCTCCCCCGGCGGTCTTCTCGACGACCTCCGCCATAGGCTCGGGGGCTTCTTCCGCAGCCTCCGGGGCCTCTGGTGCCAACTTCTGCATAGGCACCCCCGCAGGGATGTCACCATCTTCAGCGCCTGTCAACAAAACGACATATGCATCAGTGCCGCGACTACTCCTCCCGGAGCCCCGCGGCTTCACGAAGGGTACTCACCCTCGACTACACCGGCCTCGGCGGCGGCGCTTCGGCAGCCGGTGGCTCGGTCGCGGCTTGGGCGGCGGGAGTGGTCTCTTCGGCGGGCGGCGCAACTTCTTCCGCCACCGCCGACGAGGGCTCGTCCCCATCCCGAGTCGATCCGTGGATTTTCTCGCGAAATATTCACGGAGGGTCGTCGACAAGATCGACTACTTGCAGCAAGTACTACTCGTGAGGATATGGTACTTACAAGTTCGACCGGGACAATGGTCACGGCCGGAGCACCGAGGATGCCGGCAATATCAACCGGCCCACCCTCGGCGGGCGCCTCCTCCTCCGCCCCTCGCGGCCACCGCCTCCTCCACGGCGGCGGCGGCGGCGCGGACGTCTCCGCGCTCCCCGAGGCCACCACCTCTCCAACGGCGGCGGCCACGGGTCCCGTGCTCTCTTCTGGAGCGAGGGGGCCGGCGCTCTAGTTGCGCCGGAGTTCTTCAACGGTGGGGGGCCGGACTACGACTTCCGGCGGTTCCCCCACCGTATCCCACACGCCCTCGTCGCCCTCTTCGACGGGCGCCCGCCGGGCGGCACCTCCCGCATACAAGGAAGACTACTCGTCGGCAACGTACTCGAACAACGAGTACTCTACTACTCGCTCAAGACAACTTACCTCCTGAGGCGTGGTCTCTGAGACCTTTAGCTTCTTCGTCACCCGCTTCCCCGGCGGGGTTGCGCGGCTTCCGTGGCGGCGCAGCAAGGCTAGCCTCCAGGCTAGCCGGGGGGTCTTGTACCAGCGGAACATGAGGCAAGCCCGGGCGGCTAAACCTCGACCGCGGCTCGGAAGCGGTCTGCCGCCGTCTCTTCGTCTTCGTCGTCGTCGTCGGAGGCATCTTCCACGACGACGGTGTCGTCGCCTTCACCGACCTCGCGGCGCTCCTTCGCTTTTCCCTCCATCGGGACCTCGATCCCGCTCGGTGGCGGCGCGGTTCGGAAATGAACCTCTTCACATCGGCCGCGCAAGACACGGGCGTTAGCAACTCCACTACAAGCAAACACCACTCGACTAGGGGAGTACGACTACTCACCTCCTTGGGCGGGCGCGCGGCGAGTACTCCTCGGACCGGGCACGCCATGTATGGCGGCATGTCCTTGAAGATCCGCGACAACCTCTCGACGATGTCATTGTCATCCGGCTCGCCTCCCAAAGATCCGCGACGCGTCGTCGTCGCCGTGTACTCGAAGCCCGGGGTCTCCCGAGCCATCGGCGGCCGGGATCCCGCGCTTCATGAAACCGAAGGCCACGTGCTCGGCCCTCGGTCCCGCCTCCCCGAGCACTTTGACGCGTGCTAGCGGCTCGGGGAGCCGGATTCCTTCTTGCATGGTGGGCTCCGTGTTCCACCACTCACGGTGCCCGGGCCGCCGTCCGCTCGGCTTCGGCGAGCCGGGGTGGTGGTTCGTGATGTAGAACCACCCGGTCTTCCGTCCGTGTTGGAGTCGACAAGTTTGTACGCCAGGCATCGCTCCTCGGCGTCCTCCCTCCACCGGATGCCGGCTCCTCCGACTACCCCGGGGTTGGAGGCACTTGGTTGCGGCTTGACGCGGAAGAACTTCCGAAAAGCACCCGGTGCGGCTTGATTCCGAGGAAGGCTTCGCGAGAAGTGGACGAAGACCGACGTGTGGAAGATGTCGTTGGGGTTCGGGTTCGGTACTCGATCCCGTAGTACCCGAGCAGCCCCCTTGAAGAAGTCGGCGGGCCGGGAGCGCAAGACCACGCTCCACGAACCGCGAGAACATCGGGATCTCATCCTCGGCCTTCTCCATCGGATATGGATCTCCAGCGGCGGATCTCCACATGTCAACTTCCTTTTCCCTAATAAACCCACTGTTCAGGAGGGTCAGCAGGTCCTCCGTTTTCACTTTGGATTTCTTCCACTCGCGGCTCGGATCATCTCGCGGTGGAGACATGGGCGGCGCCGCTCCGGTGGCAGCCGCGGCGGCCTCTTCGCGGCCCCTCTTCTTCCCGACAGCCTTGGACGTCTTGGACAGCGACGGCTTCATCCTCCAAGTGCAAGGCGTCTTCACTCGCATCCGCTCGGGGGCTACCCTAAAGGCTTCGGGTGGCGGCGCGTTTGGATCTACTACGGCGGCGGCAGAGCGCGCGGGAGTGGATTCGCTTCAAGATGCAAACGGAATGGCCGCGGCTCGAATGGGTGAAAAACCCTAAGGGTTTTGGCTTCTATTTATAAGCCAAATCGGCTCCGTAACGGGCGGCCGGGATAAGTCCACGCGCGGCCGACTCGGTGGTCGCGCGTGACTCTTCGTATTCTACTAGTCGACGCGCCTCACCTCGGGGGCTCGGCTACTTCTACTCGACTACCGGGAAGCGGCCGGTCTCAAGAGCATCTCGGGACACATTCTCCGGACCCTTCAATTCGAGAGGAAGTACTCGACTCAAGGCTCGGGGGCTCCGTGCCACGTGTCCTTTGGTTTTTCTCTCCGGATTTTTTGGGACTTTCTTGCCAAGATTTCGGTATGGACCCTCGGCTAGAGCCCGCGACTCAAGGCTCGGGGGGCTACTCCATGTGGAGTGCGGTTTTGCAAATCGCACCTCCATGTCGGCCTCCGCTTCAAGACAAGACGAGCATTTTTTGAAGACCTTCGAAGGCGGTTTTCAAGGACGCTTGGGACTACTCGAGAAGACTTCAAGATTGCTCAAACATCGAGTGGAGTACATTCCGGCCTCGGGATGCTTCAACTACTCTTGAGGACTTTTGACTTGTAGCACTCGGGGACGCTTGAGGACTACTCGTTAAGGCCGTCAAGACTACTTGAAGCTATCCTTCTCGACTACAAAGTACTCGGGGGCTTGTCGTATGGACCTCCCCCGGGCCCACTACCTCGGTGGGTACCGGGACCGACTACTCGGTGGGCCCCCGGGACTACCGGCTTGCGCTACACGGCACCCGAAGGTGTGGAGCACAAGGACTACATAGGAGTAGTACTCGGTTAGGGAGCTGTACGTGTTCCGCACTGTATGGAGGACTCCTAGACGTACTCGACTAGTACTCTCTCCCTACTCCGACTTGTAACCCGCGCTCCCGACTATATAAGGTGAGGCAGGGACCGATCTCTAGCATCCAATCTCCTCTCATACAACTCACGGCGCACCATTGCACCATCTTGTAATCGTGCCCTATCAATCCGAGCTACGCGGCATAACGAGACGTAGGGTATTACGCACCTCGCGGCCCGAACCTGTCTAAATTGTGTGCCACGCGTCTCTTCCTTCGAGTTACCGGTCTCGGCGAGTCACAATCATCTACTTCGGGTACTCCCCGTAGTAGGTTGCCAGTCTAAAACACCGACAGGAGCCCCATCGTGTAGTGGATGCGAGTAGTCGTACTCGACAATAGTGGTCCCGTTGTAGGGAGTAGACAGTAAAGAAGTTGATGAACGATCAAACTTTATTACTGAAGAAGTACACCTGGGTGGCCAGGGCCGTAGTTACAGAGTAGTCGCCTGGACCCGGAGGCCGCTTACAGCTGAGTAGTGCTAGGGCGAGTAGCCGCTTACAGCAGTAGATCCGTAGGTAGCCGTGTAGGCTGGATCTTAGAGTGTGGTCTCTTAGTAGACCGCTGCTAGAGTCCTTGACGCTCGTCGCAAGCCCAGATCCGTAGGTAGCGCGCGCGGGCTGGATCCTGGAGAGGGGTAGTCTGGAGACTGGAGCCAGGACCGGGAGGCCTCTCGCAGACGCGCTCGCTAGAGTCCTTTGTCGCTCGTCGCAGCCCAGGATCCTTAGGTAGCCGCGCGGGCTGGATCCTGGAGAAGGGTAGCCCGGGGACTGGAGCCGGGACCCGGAGGCCGCTTACGGCGGAGGGGTGTTGATGTAGTCGTGTAGACTAGGCGTAGAACCGACAGAGCTGGTCGACGTTCCACGAGTTGTTGATGTCTTCGCCTTCAAGTGTCTAGAGGCGGTAAGAGCCCGGCCCAGTCACCTTTGCAACGGTGAAGGGGCCTTCCCAGGGGGAGCTGAGCTTGTGTAGTCCCTCCGTGTTCTGGATGCGGCGGAGGACAAGATCTCCAACGTTGAAGGAGCGTTCCTTGACGTTGCGATCATGGTAGCGTCGGATACCCTCTAGGTACCTTGCTGACTGGACGAGGGCAGCGTAGCGAGCTTCTTCGAGGCTGTCGATGTCAACTCGTCTGCTGTCTTCTGAGACACTTTCGTCGTAGTGCTCCACTGTCGGTGAGTTCCATATGACGTCGGCAGGGAGGATTGCTTCGAAGCCGTAGACCAGGAAGTAAGGGTATTGCCCTGTTGGCTTGGACGGCTGAGTCCGTAGCCCCCAGAGTGTGTTGGGTAGTTCCTTGATCCATTTGCCTCCTTTAGAGTTAGCAGCGTCGTGTAGCCGCTTCTTGAGAGCGTCGAGCACCATCCCGTTGGCGTGCTCGACTTGTCCGTTGGCCCGAGGATGGGCAACTGAGACATATCGGACGTCGATCCCGCTGTTCTCGCAGTACTCCTAGTACTGGTGTTTGTTGAAGTTGGAGCCCAGATCTGTGATGATGCGGTGGGGTAGTCCATAGCGGTGTACGAGTTCATCCAGGAAGTCGAGTACTCTGTCAGCCTTGGGGCATGTGACCGGCTTGACTTCGATCCACTGGGTGAACTTGTCGATGGCCACCGATGCTCGTTGAAACCACCGGCGCGGTTGGCGGTGGCCCAATCATGTCAAGCCCCCGACAGGCAAAGGGCCGGGTTGGCGGTATGGTGACTAGCTTGTAGGCCGGGATGTGTTGTCGCTTGGCGGGCATGCGGCATCCTTGGCACCTTCTGACGAGTTCTTCGGCATCGCCCAGAGCTGTGGGCCAGTAGAAAGCTCGTCGGAAGGCCTTGCTGACCAGCGTGCGTGAGGACGCGTGGTTGCCGCAGATGCCCTTGTGGATCTCCTCCAAGACGTCCTTGCCTTCTTCCCGAGGGATGCACTTCATGAGTACTCCAGAAGATGCACCCCGCTTGTAAAGCTTGTCTCCGACGAGGACGTAGGACTTGGCGCGGCGGATGAGCTGCTCGGCCAAGTTCTTGTCGGAGGGAACCTTCTGCTCGCTGAGGTAGTCGATGAAGGCTTGCCTCCAGTCCACGTCGATCATCATGACATCCTGTCCAGCTGGTGGGTGAGCTGGGACAGTGGTCGGTGGCGCCGGCTCCAGGATGGATGGCGCGTGAAGCTCATGAACGAAGACACCCGCTGGGACTTGAGCGCGGGTAGATCCAAGCTTCAAGAGGACATCCGCTGCAACGTTGTTGTCGCGGACGATGTGGTGGAACTCGAGACCGTAGAACTTGTTCTCGAGCTTGCGGACTTCTAGGCAGTAGGGCGTCCATGTTCTCCTTGTTGCGGTCCCGGGACTTGTTGACTTGGTTGATGACCACCGCGGAGTCGCGAGAGACTAGTAGCCGCTTGATGCCCAGGTGAAGCCGCGAGGCGGAGCCCTTGTAGAAGAGCTTCGTACTCGGCTTCGTTGTTTGAGACCTTCCAGAAGATCTGCAGGACGTACTTGAGTTGTTCGCCCGTTGGAGAGATCAGGAGTACCCCTGCACCTGCGCCCTCGAGGTTGAGTGAGCTGTCGAAGTACATCACCCAATGCTCTGGTCGCACGGTGGGAGTAGGTAGCCGGTTCTCGCGCCACTCCGCCATGATGTCGACTAGCGCCTGCGACTTGATGGCTGTGCGTGGCTTGAAGTCGATGGTGAGGGCGCCGAGCTCGACCGCCCACTTGGAGATTCTTCCGGTAGCATCTTGGTTCCGCAGATGTCGCCGAGCGGGTAGTCGGTGACAACGGAGATCGAGTACTCCCGGAAGTAGTGTCGTAGCTTCCGCGAGGTGATGAGTACCGCGTACGGGAGCTCTCGTACGTGCTGATAGCGTGCCTTGGACTCTGATAGAACCTCGCTGATGAAGTAGACTGGGCGCTGGACTGGGTAGGCGTGGCCGTCTTCTTGCCGCTCGACAACGATGGCAGTACTGACCACATGAGTAGTCGCAACGAGGTAGAGCAGTAGCTGCTCGCCCTTGTGAGGAGCCGTGAGGATCGGCGGCTTCGATAGGAAGTCCTTGAGCTGGACAAGGGCTTGATCCGCCTCTGGAGTCCACACGAACTTCTCTTGATGCTTGAGTAGTTTGAAGAAGGGGAGTCCCCGTTCTCCGAGCCTCGAGATAAATCTGTTTAGTGCCGCCATGCACCCGGTCGCCTTCGGACGTCTTTGATGCTCGTGGGAGCTTTCATGCTCGGGTGATGGCGGAGATCTTCTCGGGGTTGGCTTCAATGCGGTCTTTGGCCGATGATGAAGCCGAGTAGTTTGCCCGAAGGTACACCGAAGACGCACTTGTTCGGGTTGAGCTTCCACGGTACTCACGCGAGGGATGCGAAAGTCTCTTCAAGGTCATCGATGAGGGTATCGGAGTCTCTCGGTCTTGACGACCACGTCATCCACGTAGGCTTCGACGTTCTTGTTGAGTTGCCTCTTGAAGCGAGCCCGTATATCTCGTTGATAGGTGGCGCCGGCGTTCTTCAACCCGAAGGACATGGTCGTGTAGCAAGACGCGCCAAACGGGGTGATGAACGCGGTCTTCTCCCCGGTCTTCTTCCTTGATCGCGATCCGGTGGTACCCGGAGTAGCAATCGAGGAAGCAGAAGCGAGTTGCGGCCCGCCGTGGAGTCGATGACTTGATCAATCCGCGGCAACCCGAAGGGGTCCTTGGGGCAGTGCTTGTTGAGGTCGGTTAGTCGACGCACATCCTCCACTCGTTCGTGTTCTTCTTGCGGACGAGGACGGGGTTGGCGAGCCACTCGAGATGGAAGACTTCTCTCGATGAAGCCGGCCGCGAGTAGTTTGGCGAGTTCCTTCTTGATGGCGTCCCGTCTGTCGTCAGCAAAGCGTCGGAGGTGTTGTCGCTTGGGGGTAGCCTTAGGATCGACGTTGAGGCAGTGCTCAATCAGCTCCCTGGGCACTCCTGGCATGTCCGTTGGCTTCCACGCGAAGATGTCGCGGTTAGCCCGAAGGAAGCTGATGAGCGCGTCTTCCTATTTGGGGTCGAGGCCGGCCCCGATGGTGGTGGTCTTGCTGGGATCGCCTGTTCCGAGGTCGATCGTCTTGACGAGTACCTCCTCAGGTGGCTGAGGCTTGTTGGCGCTGTCAGACTTCTCTGGGATGTCGAGTTCACTTGTAGCAAGCTTTTTTGACGCAACGTAGACCTCCATCATCGCGTTGGGTACTTGATTCGTAGAGGCGATCTCCACGGCTTCTGTATCGCAGTCGTGGGAGATCTTTAAGTCCCCTTGGAGAGAGAGTACACCCGCTGGGTTTGGCATCTTGAGTACCAAGTAGGTGTAGTGGGGCACCGCCATGAACTTGGTGATGGCCGGTCTGCCGAGGATGGCGTGGTAGGAAGTCTCGAAGTTCGCGACCTCGAACTTGATGTACTCGGTACGGTAGTTGTCCCGAGATTCCCCGAAGGTAACTGGCAGGACCACTGAGCCCAGTGGAATAGCCGCGTTACCGGGGACGATGCCGTAGAAGGGCGTGTTGCTCTTGGTGAGCATGTGAGTGATGTCGAGCTTCATTTTCTTCAAGGTTTTGGTGAAAAGGATGTTGAGCTTGCTTCCACCGTCGATGAGCACCTTGTTGAGCTTGGAGCCCGCGACCACAGGCTTCAGGACGAGGGGGAACCGTCCTGGTTCGGAGAAGCTGGTCCATTGATCCGCGCGGGAGAAGGTGATGGGTACCTCCGACCACCTGAGAGGGGTCGGGACCGCTGGTTCAATGGACATGACTTCGCGACGGGTAGCCTTCTGCTCCCGCCTGCTGGGTAGCCCGCCGAAGAGGACGTTGACGGTCTTGTCAGGCTCCTGGAAGTCGTTGTTGTCGCCGTCCTTCTTCTTGCCCTTTTGGTCGTGAGGGTGCGGTGGCTCTGGCGTATCCTTGAGTGCATGCCTGAGTTGGTAGCACTGCTCGGTGGTGTGGTTGCCGTTTGGAGGCCACGGGCATTTCTCCTTCAGCAGGTCTTTGAAACCGCCGGAGTTCTTCTTCGAGTTCCCTTTCGCAGGGCGCTGGATAGCCGCGACAGTGTTGTCTGGCTTGCACTTGCGGTTGGGTCCCGAGTAGTAGTAGTAGTAGTTGTTGTTGTTGTTGCGACCGCCTTGGTTCGCGCTGTTGCCGCTGCCGCCGCCCTGGTTCTGCTTAGTCTTGCCACGGATGGCGTCGTACTTGGCATTGGCCTTGTCCTCTTCATCCGCCCAGAGACGTGATCATGTCCTTGAGGTGGGGGATGGACTCCGGGGCGGCGACGACCGAAGTCTTCGAAGGTGCGGCGGTGGTAGAGACCGTCTTGGAAGAGGTCGATGACCTCCTTGTCGGTGACGTCGATGACGGTAGCGCGCTTGTCGAAGAAGCGGCGCATGTACTTGCGGAGGGTCTCGCCTTGTTCCTGCTTGATCATGGCCAGGTCCATGCGAGTACCCGATCGGCCCATGGCGCCCGCGAAGTTGCCGGTGAACTCGCTCCTTCGACCGGTCCCACTTGTCGATCGAGTGCTTGTCCGGCGACTCGAGCCATGTGAGTGGAGCTTGGTCCGAGTGTAAGGGGAAGTAGAGGCACTTGGTGTCGTTGTTGCCGCCGGCGTTCTCGATGCGAGAGGGCGTAGCACCCGAGCCACCGGATGGGGTCCCTGCTTCGCATCGTACTTGGTGATCCCCAAAGGCTTGAACTTGTCGAGGAGGAGCAAGTTGCGAAGTCGAGGTGAGAAGGCGGGGAAGCCGTCGTCGTCGCTCGCGGTGGTCGACTTCTTCCGCCGCAGCCTCCTCAATCTTCGGCGGGCGTCGTACCCGCCCCGTGAGGCGCCGGAGGTGTGGGCGTTCGCGTGGCCTCGGCCGCCGCGGCCGCCGCCGCCGCCACCCTCCCGTTGGCTCTATGGTTGGAGCTTCCGCCGCCGCCGCCACCGCCGTTGGGGTCGTGGCCGCCGCCGCCGGCCGGAGCGCGGTGGGGGACGACCTCGCGGTTGCTGTTGTCACGCTGTGGATGTCCGGCGGCGTTGGAGCGGGTGCGGTTGGGTTCGGCTGGGAGCTCAGCTCGAGTACGGTTGGGACCGTTGCCAGCACTGCGACTTGTAGCCTCGTTGTCACGTTGCCTGGCGGGGGTAGGTTGGTTGACCCTGTTGTCGACTCGCATGAAGTAGGCATCTTCAGCAAGCTTGGCGATGACCTCTCCAGCGCGGATGCCCTGAGCCTTACGTGCGATCGCTGTGATCGACATGAGGCATTGCTCAGTGGTAGTGTGTACTCTGCTCTCGACCGCCTCGAGAGCTTCCTCAAGGTTGCGGACGGGGAAGTTGTCGCGGAGGCGCCGACGACGTTCGCTGCGCTTCCGGTTACGCTCGCGTCGAGTGTCTCTGTCTGCAGGGTTCTCGTTTGGTGGAGCATCAGCAGAGAGCTCGTCAGAGGAGATGTCTTCCAGGTACTTGTCTTGAGCTGTGCCTGAAGGCCCTGGGGTGTCGCCAGCAGCCATGAAGACTTGGCTATCAGGGGTGCCAAGGCTGGACTCAGAAACCGCCACCTCAGTTGGGGTGTTTGAGTCAGCTCTGGCAAGTGGTGTTCCCTCCTGGAACGTTAGCGAGTCGATGTAGGCGACGTAGCATGAGTCTCCGCTTATTAGGTCAGCGGGCTTGCGGTCTGGCCAGTAGACGAATCTTCCGGCCGGTGTGGATGTTATAACCAGCCCAGAGGCCGGCCTTGACAAGGGAAGCTCGGTGGAGTTGTCCTCAGACTCGGGCTCCTCAGGGTCCGACCCGAAGTCAAACTCGTAATCAGGGTTCGAGTAGAACTCGGAGAGAGGGCTGGAGTCCGAAGCGTGGCAGGGGGCGGTGTCAGAGTCCGAGTTGTACTCGGGTACGGGCTCCTTTCCGGCCCGGCGCGAAGTGGGAGCCCCCGTGCGGGCCCGGCTGAGGGTGCGGGGGCCACGCGTGGAGCGCTCACGAGGTGAGGGGACCGCCTGCGATGGCTGAGCAGCCGGCTCGCATGCGATGGCCCATGGAGACGTCGAGTTCGAGTTGGAAGCGGACTCGAGCTCGAAGTCAGCGTGGTGGTTGAAGAGCGAAATTTCGCCGAACTTGCCGGCGAGTTCGCCTGTGACAACTTCGGGAAGCGTCACGAAGCCGGTCTTCGGGTTGGGCGGCATGGTTAGGCGGCGCTGGAAGGAGCCCGCGCCGTCGGCAGTGCAGACCCAGGCGCCAAACACGAAGGTGTCGCCGCGGTTGAAGGCAACGGTTGGCTTGAAGTGGATGGGAGCTGTCGAGTTCGCCATGTGATCTCGGGCGAGAGCCCCTACCTGGCGCGCCAGCTGTCAGTGTTTTAGACCGGCAACCTACTAAGGGGAGTACCCGAAGTAGATGAATGTGTCCTCGCCGAGATCGGTAACTCGAAGGAAAAGACACGTGTCACACAATTTAGACAGGTTCGGGCCGCAATGTGCGTAATACCCTACGTCCTGTATGCTGCGTAGCTCTGGATTGATTGGGCACGATTACAAGACAGTGCAATAGTGCGCCGTGAGTTGTATGAGATGAGATGTGTTGCTAGAGAACGGTCCCTGCCTCGCCTTATATAGTCCGGGAGGCAGGGTTACAAGTCGGAGTAGGGAGAGAGCACTAGTTGGGTACGTCTAGGAGTCTTCCATACAGTGCAGGACATGTACAGCTTCCTAACCGAGTACTTCTCCTCTGCAGTCCTTGTGCTCCACGCCTTCAGGTGCCGTGTAGCGCAAGCCGGGTAGTCCCAGGGGCCCACCGAGTAGTCGGTCCTGGTACCCACCGAGGTAGTGGGCCTAGGGAGGTCCATATGACAACTATACCGTGTGGATCTACCATGGTGAAGCACATCGTATGAGAGAGGATGTGGTGAGACCACGCCTGGAGGCGTGTGATGATGATGCAGGGGTTGTAGACATGTTAGAAGATGCCCACCAAGCACTTTTCAATGACACCGTGATCAGGAGGCGATGGAGGAGGAGGCAAAGTTGTTCTACAAGATGATGGACTCGGCAAAGATACCTCTTCACGACAACACCACCGTTTTGCAACTGGACGCCATTTGGCGGTTATTAGGGGTGAAATCCGAGTTAAACATCAGTCGAGCAGGCTTCAATAGGTTGTTGGTCGTTGCTGGCTCCTTGCTTCCAAAGGGCCATTCCCTACCAACGTCCATGTACGAGTCAACAACACTCTTCAAAGCACTTAAGATGCTGTATGAGCAGATAGATGCCTACGTGAATGGGTTTGTCCTATTTAGGAAGGAGCACAAGGATGCCACGCACTGTCCAAAGTGCAAATCCTCGAGGTTCGAAGAGGTACCAGTTGGAGATGGTCAGATGAAGCAGACTGATATCGCCCAAAAGATCGTATGGTACCTTCCGTTCGTGCCGAGGATCCAGCGACTTTACATGACTGAGGAAACTGCCAAACAGATGACATGTCATAAGCATGGCATACAGTATAGTCCTGATAAGATGGAACATCCATGAGATGGTGAAGCATGGCAATACTTTGATGGACAACATCCTGAGAAATCAGGTGAGGCGCGTAATGTACGTGTTGCGCTGGCAACCGATGGGTTCAATCCTTATGGAATGAGTACCGCCCCTTACACATGTTGGCCCGTGTTCGTTATATCCCTGAATCTCCTCCCCCTGATGTTGCCTTCCAACGGGACACCATATTCAAGTCCTTAATAATTCCTGGACACCCGGGGAATAATATGTGTGTGTTCATGGAGCCTTTGTGGGATGAATTGATTAGTGCTTGGGAGGAAGGTGTATGGACATACGACCGAGCTAAAAGGTCAACCTTCAAGATGTACATTTGGTACCAGTACTCTATTCATGACTTCCTGGTGTATGGGTTGTTCTTAGCCTGGTGTGCTCATGGAAAGTTCCCATGCCCAATATGCAAGGAACGTTTGAGGTTCATCTGGTTGCAGAAGGGTGCTAAGTATTCATCGTTTGACCAACATCGTCAGTTCCTACCACTTGATCATCCATTCAGAAAAGACAAGAAGAACTTCACAAAAGATCTTGTAGTGACACAACCTCCACCGCAGATGCTGAATGGTGCCGAGGTTCATGCTTAGGTAGAGGCTCTTGTGGCAAATGAAGGAAGTGGTCGTTTTGTGGGGTATGGTGAGCAACATATGTGGAGTCATAAATCAGGCTTACAGCGACTCCCCTATCATGATGACCTTCTTGTGCCACATCACATTTTCTTTATGCACACTGAAAAGAATATCGCAGAGGCACTTTTTTGCATGGACACCGATAAGTCTAAGGATAACCCTAAGGCTAGAGTGGACATTGCAACACTATGTGATAGACCAAATCTAGAGATGAGACCTCCAGAAGGCCGCAAGAAATGGAGAAGACCCAAGGCCGATTATGTATTGTCCATTGAACAAAGGAGGGAAATACTTAAATGGATGAAGACGCTAAGGTTTCCAGAGGGTATGCACATAATGTGAAGAGGGGAGTCAATTTATCTACTATGCGAGTAAATGGCATGAAGAGTCATGACTACCACGTATGGATTGAGCGGCTTCTTCCCACGATGGTTCGAGGCTTTGTCCCAGAGAATATATGGCAAGTGTTGGCAAAGTTGAGCTATTTCTTCCGGTAGCTATGTGCGAAGGAGATCTCTCAGACCGTATGTATAGAGTTTGAGAAAGCGGCCCCTGTGTTACTATGTAAGTTGGAGAAAATCTTTCCACCTGGATTCTTCTTGCCAATGCAGCATATGATTGTGCACCTTCCATACGAGATACATATGGGTGGGAAAGTGCAGTACCATTGGTGCTACCCAATTGAGAGAACTCTAAAGCTCGTATGCAAAAAATGTAGAAATAAAGCCATAATCGAGGCTTCAGTTGCAGAGGCATACATTGTGGAGGAGGTGTCAAACTTCACAGAAAAATACTATAAAGAGAACCTTCCTAGCGTGCATGATCACTCCCCTCGTTACAATGTCGTGGAAAATCAATCAAAACTCAGCCTTTTCCAAGGCCAATTCGAAAGCGCGAGTGCATCTACCACCAAGCAACTCACCAATGAAGAGTGACGTAGCATCATGCTATATGTGCTGCTCAACCTCGCCGGAGGTTGAACCGTACAAACAAGAATTTATCCGTGAGTTCTGGACTGCATCGAGATTGCCAGAGCCACACGAAATTGATACCCTTATTTCGCAAGGCGCGGGCCCACAACGACGCGATTTCATTTCGTTCGCGAGAAAGGCCCAAACCGATCTGTCCAACTCTAGTGAGTTGTGTGCTGTTGCATGTGGCTGTGAACTAAGGGCTAGGTCATTAATTTACCGGTTATGATGTGAACGGATTTCGTTTCCACACGACTGCCTACGAAGAGAGTCGACCCAATCGAAGTACCACAAACAGCGGCGTGGTTATGATCGACACTGATGGGAAAGAATATCATGGAAGAGTCCTGGAAATATACGAACTTTCATTTTATGGCACCCCACATCTTAAACCTGTGATATTCAAATGTCATTGGTTGGATCCTGAACGTACTCGAAGGACCCCGACAATCGGGCTAGTCGAAGTTCGACCGGATTCTGTGTATCCACGATCCAATGTATACATTGTGGCCCAACAAGCCATACGCCTTTATTACCTTGCGACATCAGGTGGTATGGCTCTACCACCAGGGCTCCTAGCTCCTATCACTCCGGTCCCTCCACAGGTGTTTTCGACACAGGAAGTCCTCGGTACTCCTGTGAGTATGATACCAAAGAGTTTCTAGTTTTCATGTCTAATCATGTCTAACACTTGCAATCTTGTCTCCTTTGTGCAGCCTTTCTCGGCGGGTTCGAATCAGCAGGCTCCAAGTGGTGAGCAAGTCCTCCAGTGGCCCGTCACTCAGATGCCACCTTTCACAGCATTCCCACCGCAGCAGCAGTCATCGTAGGCCCTTTGACTTAGTTGATCGTGTTGTGAACTTGTTTCGATGGATTTGAGGCACTTGTGGATTTGTATGGACAAACTTGATGCACTTGTGGACTTATGGTGATGGACTTGTGGTGATGTAGTGTTGGATGACATTCTCGCTTCAGATGTGATATATATGTGTTATGTGGGTGCTGGATGTGATATATGTCATATATATGTATGTTTGTCAATATGGAAAGCAAAAAAATAAAACTTAAAAGTGGCCTCTTTGCCGAGAGGGGCCGTCGGCAAAGACTCCATTGCCGAGAGTCTATGGCAATTACTCTCGGCAACTCTGGGAACAAATTTTCCCAGCTCGGGTGTTCCCAGCTTTGCCGAGCGTAGTTGCCAGGGGCGCTCAGCAAAGAAAGTTTTTTAAAAAATAAAAAACCATCTTTGCCGACGGTGAGTCGGCCACTACTCTCGACACATGTTTTTTTCAAAAAAAAAAATGAAAAACTATCTTTGCCGACAGTCAGACGCATGCTCTCGGCACGAATTTTCTAAGAAATATAAAAAACCCCTCTTTGCCGACGGCCATGAGGCCGTCCGCAAGGAGGATTTCAAAAACCGTCAAGTTAAACCCCCGTTAACGGCTACTTATTTTTGGCCGACGGCCCACTGTAGGCTCTCGGCAAAGGCTATGCCGAGATCCTAGAACTCGGGTGCTCGGCAAAGAATCGTGACCGAGAAAAAAATTCCCGTCGGCCCTTTGCCGAGGGCGACTCACGGCAAAGACGTTGCCGAGTGTTTAGCGGCCTTTGCCGAGAGTTTCAGACC
Source organism: Cenchrus americanus (assembly GCA_947561735.1). NCBI lineage: Eukaryota > Viridiplantae > Streptophyta > Magnoliopsida > Poales > Poaceae > Cenchrus > Cenchrus americanus. The sequence goes on from OX387240.1 coordinate 68,118,707, forward strand.
CTCGGCAAAGCCTGGATTTCCAGTAGTGTCTTTGTTTGAGCTTCCAGCTTCTACACTTGAAAAGGTGGGAGGCAAGAAGTTGTTGTTTAAGTGCTCTCTTAGTATGAAGAATGTTAATTACTGTGGGAAACAAATTCAAAGGTATTTCAACACCAATCCCACACAATGGCCGCTGAATTCTCCTATGGAAAGATCTCTGGTGTGGTATTGTTCCAGAGATTTAACTTTCGGAGCTTTTTTCTTTTGCAAGAAATAAGAACATCTCAATAAAAGAAGCTATTTCCGACCAGCAACTTCACAACATGTTCTATGTATCTACCACTGTCATTACAAATATATATATATATTGATTGGCCGTTAACAGGCAAATCATTATTATATTATAAGTGGGCCAATATATTCATCGGCCATCGGAAAATATATTCAACGTCAAGACGACGAATTCGCCAAGCAGCCAATGAGCAACACAAACATTATTGCAACGAGCGACTGCCTGGGCTCGATCAGTTGGTGATGCTGTTGGGAATGCCGCGGATGACCGGCCCTGGCTTGCTCGTCGGCGTGAGCAGTGTGTACGGCACCCCCACCGGCCCGGTCCTGTTCTTCAGCGCGGGGTCGGCGTTCCTCCTCTGGATTCTATCCTCTACCACTTCCAGCCTCGCCTGGAACCGCGCCAGCGCCTCGCCTGCGCGCCGCTCGCTGGTCCACAGCTCGGAGTCCGGCCGCTGCCCCAGGAACACCTCCCCTGTCCGCGCCAGCGACTTGGCCGCCATCCCCATGATCGCCAGCGCCTCCTTCCTCGGGGTGATGCTCCCCAGGAACTCGGCCTCCGTCACCTCCGCTCCGGCCTCCGGCGGCGGCATGGCGCGCGAGGCGAGGGTGGGGCTGTTGGGAACGAACCCCTGGTACCCGTACTGCCCGAGGCCGACGGCGGCGTGGAACGCCGAGCCCAGCCAGATGATGGTGGTGCACGTCTCCACGAGGTCGGAGAGGCCGTCCATCGCAGGCCACCACCGCGCGCCCTGCAGGTCGCCGTGCCCCACGTGCCGCACCTCCCTCCACCACGCCTGGAGCTCGCTGTCGCCCGTGACGGCGCCGTCGTTGGGGTAGTAGATGGCGCAGTAGTCGGTGACCCATTTCTTGATCGCCGTCCAGATTTCGAGGCCGTCCACTGCATACGGGTAGTCCTTTATCAGCAGGTCAAGCTTCTCTGGGTTCTTCGGATCACCATTGGCCACGCCTCTGCAGATGATTTTATTTTTCACACAGCAAGATTAATTCAGAACGAAGCAGGGGTTAGAATTCATGGCGCAATTCACAATTTGTATATGTATCAGGCTATCAGCTGCAATTAATAAGTATATATACCTTTTGACGAGATCGGCAGGGAGAGCAAGCTCCGTGAAGTTCCAGTTCTTGTAGGCCTTTGAGGACATCTCCATGGCGTACTTGCTTGCAAGGTAGGTGACCTCCTGTATGCCACGGAAGACATCGCCATTCTTCCTCCGATCACCCGCACCGAAGACGATCTGGCGTGCGACGGCATTCACGTGCAGCGTGTTCCGGAAATGTGGCTTCAGCAGCTTGTGGATGGGGTGCACCACGCTCAGCTGCCTGTTCGTCGCAATAATTAGCGGCTCCATGGTGGCATGCACATTGAGCCTGCAGAGATCGATCACATGAAAACTCATCTCCTTTTTACCGAAAGGTACGGTGCTGATAACTAGTCTGACAAATGGCGAACTCGATCTGTAGTTGCGTACCAGTGAATGACGAAGTTGTTCTTCGAGGTATCATTCACGGCGGCGTGGGCTTTGGCCAGGTCCCACGCGGTGAACTTGCCGGCAGACGATGAGGTGTCGCCACTACTGGTAGCATGATCTGGTGGTGGAGTGTACACCGTGCTCACACAACCAAGCCGCTGGTCCAGCGGGTGCGGCGAGCTGAGCTCGATCGCCAGCGGCCGCAGCGTCGAGTCATCGTTCAAGAACAGAATGGTTCGCGCCGCGTAAGCCTTCCTCTCCGAGATCTCGCTCTTCTCCTCCTCGCCTGGCAGATCGTTGATGCGCTTCAGGTACGGCATCACCCAATCGTGGTGATCCACGACGAACAATCTCCCATCCTCCACAGCCTTTTGTGCACACGACGACGACATGATTTTCCATTTTCGTTATTAAGAATAATATGGATTCTCAGTTAGACTTGACCAGTAGAAATCAGGAGTGTAGAGATACCTGCTGCACTGTCATGCCACTCATGTTCATCTCAATGTGATCTTTGGTTATCTTGCTGTCCTGGTCCCCGTAGACAGTCCGGTCAAGTTCGCTGGTGAGTGGGAACTTGGTGACACGCTTGATGCACACCGGGTTCGTCCCGGCGAGCATTTGCCGAGCATATTCTTCGTCTCTCCGCCAACTCATTGGGTTCACTAAGAAAAGCCGAAATGAACCTTGTTGTATAGCATATATAGTACTTCTTCTGTTCTAAATTTTAGTTTGTTTGGTTTTTATATATCAACTTTGACCACTCATCTTATTTAAAAAGTAATGAAAAAATATTGTTATTTTGTTATGACTTACTTTATAAATAAAAGTTTTTCAAAAATAACTTAAATTTGACTATCTTTGCACAATTTTTTTTTGAATAAGACAAGTGGTTAAACTTAAGGTTCAAAAAATAAAATAACGTATAATTAATTTGGAACAGAACGAAGGAGTAGATGATAATATAAAGACTGGGTTTTCAATAAAGCGATTATACATACTGCACCTGAAATTACTTGTGGGACGGGCAATTTTGGCGTGGTGGCACCGTTGTTGATGAATTGCTTCGCCTTATCCAGCTTGCCGAAGTCGTCGAGGCCAACAAGGCCGTAAATTTCTGCAATGGACTTGAAGTGGCCACCCTGGTTTGGAGGGCTTGGAGCTGCGATGACTGCAGTACCGACGCGCTCGTCGCATGGGACATAAATCTGCTTGTCCAGCGAAACTCTGGACTCTGTGAGAGGATCTGATGATGCACGATTGTTGAAAAATTGTGCCCCATGGACATGGTTTTGAATAATAAGATGATTAGTCAAATGTTGTGATGATAATAACAAGTAATTTGGGACGAAATGTTGTGTAAATTATGGACAACTCTTTTCGATCATATTTGCAATTTAAACTTTTCCTCTTCAATTTCTTATCACTACATATATATGCACCTGCATTAATTCAGATGCGAATCCAAATCTTCAATACACAGACATCCCAACAGTGTCCACTTGGTATTTTTACCTATGTTTGACTCGTCTCTCTCCCTTATCTCCGCTTCAATACGACAAATTTCCCAAAAAATATGGCAATTGACCTCTAGACATTATTGCTAACGACGTGACACCAATAATTCATAATTGTACGCATGATCAATCTTAAAGAACATGTTAATTGTACATATCTAGAGTATATTATTGACTTCATGACGACCAATAACCAAAAAACACGTGTTTCATTTAGGATATGGGATTTATATATACTTATAGCAGGTGGCAGCATCATCCACATTTCTGCTAAATTCAATAATGAAATCATGTCGTATTTGCAAATTAAGGCTTTTTTTATGAATAAGCTAAGGTAGAGCTGAGAAAATAAGGTTGTTCTCTGACATATATTCGTCAGGGTTTTCAAACATTTCTCACACATGATATTAACAAAGTTTGTATACATATTTGTCGAAAGTGTGACAACACTTTTTTTTTCAATTTGGTTCCCCACCCGCAATTTAAACGTTTCGATCTCTTTTCTTATTCCTACATGGATACACCTCCACATGCTAATCCATTTTCCAATACACAGATCGATGTGATGACGTCCCCACAACGTCCACTTGTTATTTTTACCTATGTTGGACGTACTCATCCCTCTCCCTTATCTCCGCTTCAATACGACAAAAATATACTTCACTTAAAAAAATTTGGCATTTGCCCCTACGTGACCATCTATAGCTATTGTCACAAAAAAAAAGACCCTCCATATAGGCCATAGCCAATGCTAACGACGTGATGATACAGTAGTTTTGTACGTCCAACAACATGACAAGTTTAACAGACGGTAGAATAATATCGATCCAAGCTAGTCGCATCATCGACGTACGAGACGAGAGACTCTGAACTCTACCTGCCCGAGTTGGTGGCCGGCCGGTCTTGGTGCGGCGAGGGTACGGGTAGTCTTGAGATCCCCCCAGCACGGGGCGCGCCAAGTCCTTCCGCAGGTCAGGGTTCCCCAGGTCATTGTACAGCGCGTAGTCGTACACGCGGTCCCACTCCTGGAACGGCCGCTCGCCGCCGCCGGCGGCTCCCTCCTCCTCCTCTCCCCGGAGTACGGCGAGCTCATCTTCCCTGTACGCGAGCAACGGGCTCGGGGTGTTCTCCTTCACGTACGCCTGCAATGCAAGGGCAATTACTCGCACAATTAGCTGTTGGATTGTAGCTGTGTTGCTCGTTGTGTGTGTGTTGCTGGATTACTGACGTCGTTGGTGAAGAAGAGGCGATGCGGGTGCTTCCCAACAGGGTAGACCCATCCGTTGCAGGCGAAGTCAACGGCGGCGGATCCTCCTGCAGCGGCTGGGCAGCAGCTCAGCAGCTTGAGGTAGACGGGGAAGTCGGAGTGGTTCTTCACGACCACCGCGCCTGGCTTGCCGAGCGCCGGGTGCCATGCCAGCTTCACATCCAGCTCCGCCTCCTCGCAGCCGCCGAGGATGGCCTCCAGGACAGCTTCTCCCCCCTTCACCCCGCGCCCGTCGCCTCCTGCACGAAGGCGCAGGCCGGCAGGCATCAGCTTCATCATTCCCGCGGGCCAAATGCATATATGTGTCCAACGACATGGAAATGGAAGCTAAGGAGAGGAGAAATTTTGAGCGTAAAGGTGTGTGTACCTGCCACGGTGGCGCTGACGAGCTGGAAGGAGAGCCTGAGCTGATTACTGGGGAACTCCAAGAAGGTCTGCAGCAGCAGCTTGCCTCCGACATGCACGGTGGTGCTCTTGGACGGTGAGGCTCCTAGCTTCGAGCCGACGGCATGATGTGACTGTTCACCGGCGGTGGTAGTAGCCTCGTGGAGGCTGGTGCCGCCGGATTGCTGCTTCTTCCGACGTGAATGAGCGGCGGCAAGAACCAGCGCTGGCCTAGTGGGAACCGGCCATATCGCCTTGGATTGTGGCCACCTTGCGCCCGCGAAGGATGCGGCAAGGGAGGCCTGGCAATACTGGCTTTGGCTGGGACGAGCATGCATCATGTCCACGCTCGATGGGGGCCGGTTTTCCGTATGGGACACTGAGGGCAATGTGCTTTGTGTTTCGATCGGCACTATATAGAGGGATGCAGAAGGAGAGATTCCCTTTGGCACTCTTGGGAATCTGATGGATTTGGTTTCAAGAATCAGTGGTGGCTGGTGACAGCCTGACAAGTAATAATAAGTAATAACCCAAATCTATATCCAACACATATGTTAGATGTCCTCTAAATATACCTCAAAAAGAACATCCTACTGCACGCGTACACTCTACTTCCATCCTCTACTCCTCTTATTCATTCACTAGAACCCACCTGTCACTGGTAGGGAGAGGGGCTTTAGTCCAGTCTCTCAAGTCCAACCGTAACTAAAGTTCGAGAGACAAAGTCCCCCCCCCCCGACTAAAGTTCGAGAGACAAAAGCCCCCCCCCCCCCCCCCCAGCTTAAACCGACCGGGACTAAAGGCTCCTTTAGTCCCGAGTGGTATTACGAACCGGGACTACGGGGGCACGCCACAGCGTGCCCACCCCCTTTAGTCTCGGAGGGTCTCATTTCTCTTTTTTTTTGTTTTTCGATTTGAGTGTATATTCTAATTGTTGTCTAACCCGTATATGCACGTATACGTATTTGAATATGTATATAGGTATATATATCTGTCTATATATACCATATACGCAATTAGACTTATATATAAAGTTTTTGAAGTTATACTTATATATAAACTTACATAAACTTAGAAATATACACATCAAAATAGATAGTATTTATACATCAAAATATTGTTCACTTCAAATTTCTAGTCTCTATTAGATTTTTTGGATGCATCATAATGATGTTTTCCGGTTGACATAACCACCTCCTCATAGATGAATCCCAAGAGACATTCTTGAATCGCCGAAAGACGATCCTTCTGAATGACCTCGTCCTTAACCATATCCATCTGTAAATGTGCAAATATGTTAATATATTACGGTCAACAATTAAATATAGAAGCATCTGTATAATGTGCAAATATGTTAATATATTAGGAAATGATGTATTATTAATAGGTTTATTTAATTAACTTACATCATAATTTCCGGACTTTGCACTTGCCAAACATCGTATGTGCTCACAGACATAGTATCCACATAAATTATTTCCTTGTTCCTATCTCAAACACTAAAGTGGATAGAAGAAAATGTTATGAAATATAAGTGTGATAAATTTAAATTTTCTCAAATTTGAAGTTGTTATTTGGATTACGTACCGGATAATCAGTATAGAATGTAATTGTCGGGTTAAATTCACCTTCTTTCTCTGCAATGAATTTTTGCCAAGCTCTGAGGAAAATTAATGAGAGATAATGTGTTAGTAAAAGCATATCTTGAAAAAAATATTGAAGGTTTTGGTAAGTTGCGGGTAAAAGAATACATATAAAAATGAATATATATAAATCAATAAATATATAAATAAATATTGCATTTAAAAGAATGTCTTAGGTAGATTATTACACTTGAAACATATCTTGAAGGTTTTGGTAACTTACAGGGTTTCTTCTCAATGAATCCCACACCATGACGCTGTTATTGTCGACTTGATTGATCATAAGAATCTAGTGGAAACTGTACATACATGGTCATAATAGTCATACAAATTAGAACTAAATAGAATTAGCAAAGACAATTAGATGGCAATTGCACATACTCGCAGTTGTAAGGTAGTAGTATGAGATCCTTTTCATGAAACTTAGACAAGGTCCTATAGATTGTCGCGATTGTTGTGTCTGGTTGATGCTTGACCTCAAACTCATTGACTTTTGATGGGTCCATGAAACCAATACTGGCAATATTCTTTTTTTCGTCTCATGTTTTTGCAGGCTACCAAAAAGGAAATACAAATTTAATTAGTAAATCCACATATGTAATAATTTAATTAATAAACATAAAAAAGATGCCACTTACAGACACCAAGCGTCGATAAGATCGGTATTCAGGACGTCTTGATGGTAAATTTCATAAATATCTTTGAAATCCATCCAGACCATCTTGTTGCCTTCAGTGGCAAAATCTTCGGGTGCAGCAATCATAGCTATGTTATGTACGCCTTTCAGTGATTGCCGCATGTACCACTCATGAAATTTGTACAACTTAGGTGAGAGTTGAAGTACTAGTTCTGGCCTGACAAGAGGTTTTCCAAGCTGAAAGGGCCATCTATACTCGAAACTTGGATCCCGGGTGGTTCTTCATGGCCGAGTGCAACACCTAAAGGCATCCTTGTTTCTTCCATGAAACCAAGGAGCTTCACTACTTCTTGTGTAGGCATTTCTGCTACAGCTCGTTCCTGTGCATTGAGGCCGGAGGGAATGTAAGTCTGTTTCCTCATCAACGCATCTTCTTTAGACGACGTCGACTCCAGTATGGGCATCATCAATTTCTTGTTGTTTTCACTCATTAGTTTGAAAAACCCAAGTTTTGATGGATCTAGTTGTTTGGTCTTCTCTAGCTCCCTCTCGTTCTTCGTTTTGTATTCGATTGTTAAAAAATCCATGCACATGTTGGCCACCGATCATTTTTTCCTTCTTCTTCTGTCGTCTCCCATGCTAGCTTCCTTTTGCTGATGGGCTCAACCATTTTCTTTATCGTTGGTGGTTTTGGTGGTTGCACTGGGTTGGAAGATTCTGCTCCGACGGTTTTTTCGGTTGTGCTTTCGTGGCTAGGTGGTTTTTTCGCGGTGATTTCTTCGTGGTGATTTCGAGGTTTTTTTTTCGATATGCTTTGGTGGTTGGGCAATATAATGTAACGTTTGGGTTACAATATGATACCGTGAACCGCATCCTTGAGTGTCCTTTCCCCGTCACCTCCTGGGATGTCTAGCTCTAAATCTTCAAATTGTGGCTGACAAATCTCCTCTACAGAAACCGAGGCGTAGCCGGGTGGAATCAACATGTCATGGCTAGTCTGTCCAGGAAAATGCGCAAAAGCACTTCCGTACGCCACCTGCATTGTGATGTTGTAGAATGGCTTGTGCAGCTCACATGGGGTGCACCGACACAGAAAATCCACCGATATTGTTGGTTGTCATCCACTGGAACATGAGGTGGGTCGCGGGCGGCGACAGTACGACGTCGAGATGGCTGAGCAACGAGGGGTGTTTGCCTTTGCGCGAGAAGGCCGCGCGTGCGATCCACTCCTTGACTTGGTGCATTTGGGGTGAACCGCTGCCGCCTAAGGCACAGATGCACGGCGATCAGCCGTGTGCAGGCAACGGCGGCTGCTGCGGCATGGATAAAGGATGGCTTCGAATTTCTCTGTTTTGCACCGTAGGCTCCGCTGCGAAATGGTGAAGTTCAAACGGAGTATTGGAATAGGAAATCAGTAGTAGATTAGCTTTTGTATGTTGCTCGAACTATCTGTGTAAAATTTTGGGAGAGCAGCAAAGCCGACGCGGGTTATCAACCTCGCGTCGCTAATGACTGTGGGGCCCGTTCTATTCAAATGAAGAACAGTTCCCATTTCTCCTTTTAATCTGCAATGAAATGTTGTAACAAGTATTTCTTCGTCGTTATTAGTCCAAATTTGATATTTTTTCTAATTTTTTCTAAAATCACCATCTTTTCATTAATTGTATTGTTTAGTGTATATTTCATTTGTTGAATAATGTTTATATGCCTTATTTTGTTCTTTGTAAGTACAACATACAAACAATATTTGTTTTACACAACCATTAGTGATGAAACTTTGCATTTCGTAAGATTATGGTGGACACAAGGTTTTGCTAAGTTTTCGAATGGATATGATTTCGAACATGTTGCAAAGTGTGGAAAACTTCAATGTTCAAGCAACATTCTAGGAAACTATGTGAGAGATGTAGACATTTGTACACAAGTATATTATTCCTTCATCGATACCATTTGAAATTTTGAAGACAATTTTAGGTACCCAAATTATGTTGCCAAGTCAATTTGTAGATTTTTTAGAGCAAATTTGATGTTATTAGAATTATTATATAATTACCTTGGGGTGTAAAAACGAATATATGAATTTTGGATAGACAAGTGTGACTGTTGATATTTTATTCAAATACTAAATGTGCAAATATGAATTGTTCGTATTTTTATGATTTTTTAGGTGCTGTTTTATTGGCTCTAATATTTTAGGGAAGCAAGTTTCATTCAAAAAAATAGTGACGGGCCCACGTGTCAGTGTCAGCAGCCGATATGAAAAAGATAACTGTTGCCTGCCCGCCCGGACCCAACTGCCAACAAATGCGATGCGGGTTCACTAACCATCGTCGCCAATGACACTAGCCCACGCGTCAGCGTCAGCATGCTAACCTGCGTCGGCAATGACTATCCATTGTCTCTAAGATCTAATTCATCACAACAAATCTCCAATTCATCACAACAGATCTCCAGTTCATCACAACAGAACACAGTTCATCACAATGCAGATGGATCTACTCGCGTCCATTAGATCGAGTTCATGATATGCAAAATCTAACAACCAAACTAATTAACTAAGCATTTCATGATCGACAGACAAACTAAGCAGTTCATGTCCAACAACCTGATGAAAACACAAAAGCACACACACATTGTTACTAATTGGTAGAAGAGTCTATCAATTAGTCGAAGTCCCGCCGTCGTCATCGCCGTGGCTGCCGTCGGAGCCGTCATCGCCGTCGTGGCTGTCGTCGAAGATGAAGTGGTGGTGGGCAGCCCGCTTGACCATGGGGAGGTACTCGAGCCTCTCCGCCAACCCGTGGATCCTGAAGGTGAGACCCTTCACGCTCGGGTCCTTGTCCACTTCATCATGCGCCTTGATGTTGAAGGCTGCACTAACATCTTCAAGCTTTCTGAAGGCACTCTTGAGCAGGCCGATGGCGAAATTGGTGTCGTCGAAGAACGGTTCCTCGTCGGCGTCCTTGGTCACTGGCTCCTTCCCCTTCTCCATCTTCCTCCGACAGCGGCTTTCGTCTTCGTCGTCCTCCCTTCATCACCACTTCGACGGCGGTGGGCTCCTAGACGCCATCTCCTCCTTCTCTCGGTGACCGAAGATTTGTAGTGGTGGATCGCGAGGAGGAAGAAGAAGCGAAAGAGATGATAAGCTTATGGAAGAAGCAGGGGAAAGCAGGGGAAGGCAGGGGAGTTATATTGACAAGACGCGGAACCGTCAGGCGCCTCTGCTCCCACACACTACTCCACTGCTGCCAGTACGTGCCACTTGATTGTGCATCAGGCTCCGTTTCGGGCGCAAAACCGTCCAAAACCACGCGTCGCCTTTCAATTACGCGGGAAGAAGGGGCAGGGGCAGTGATGTCGGGCCCACTCGTCAACGGCAGCAGCCAAACTGAGACGCCTTTTCAATTTCCATTTATTATTTTATTACATGGCCGAGGCGTGTTCTTCAACTTCAACCCTCATAGCCTTCTTCAACTTCAATCCTCGCCGCCAACTTCATCCCTCGTCGCCTTCAACTTCAACCCTCGTCGCCTTCAACTTCAATCCTCGTTGCCAACTTCATCCCTCGTCGCCAACTTCAACCCTCGTCGCCTTCAACTTCAATCCTCGTTCCCTTTCAATTTCCAAACCTCGTCACTTTTCCATTTCCTCCCCTTCTCCTTGATGCCCGCGGTGTGCTTGATGCAGCTACTGCCAGATGAACTTGTCACCCAGATCATCATCCACTCCATCAAGGATAAGCCCATCTTCCATTTTCAGAATCTTCACAATAAAATCTGCGGCACCTTCCGGTGCATCTGCGACTACAATGAGGTACTACTGCACGTGTCGCTGCATGATATTCGTCAGGTGTGCAAAAATCACTACGTCAGGTCGTGCTTTGAGCGGCGCTTCTGCGAGGCCAATCATCTGGAGGCATTATGCTTCGAGGGGATGGAGAGGTTGATGAGGCAGCGGAACCCCGATAAGGGTCTGAAGCTCATCGGAGATGCCACTGCTGAAGACTCCGGTGCCAAGTACTTCTTAGTGATGCTGAAGTACCGTAGCAACCCGGCGGACCCCGAAGCCATGGCACTGCTCTAGGAAATTAGCGGCGGCCCGTCGCCCCTGACGGCCGGTGGAAGAACCACAACCTGCGGCGGCTGCGCTACCTCGTCAACCAGGATCTCGACAACATTGTGTGGTGGTACTGGCTTGATGACGGCGACGGTGACATTCCGTTGCTGCCCGTCCAAAATCCCCACATCTGCATTTGGGCAGCGGGATGTAGGCGCTATGGGCCGGATACCAAAGAGATCATCCACTACTAAAGAGACGAGTACCGCATCCGTCATGAGTTCGACCTCTTGACGCGTAGCTTCCGCCCCGCCGTGGAGTACGCCGTCAGCAGGATGAACATCAGGATGTAGGCGCAAGCATCAACGAACACTATGTAACTTGAATGTAAATTATTAGATATTACTAAACGCGGATTTTATTTTATCAAGATGTCAGTTTTTAATCAGTTTTTTATAGATAATATTTGATTTGTCACGTTTGTGAGTCAAATTGAAGGTTGTGGTGTCTCATTTGCCACCGACGAGGCCTGGGATGCCCTCTTGGGTGTCAAACCGCTGAAGCGGGCACGGCAGGGGGGCGGTGCCCCTCGGCTTCCTCCTTTGTTCTATTGGAGAATGAAGAACAGTTTATCCGTCCCGCGTCGCCGCGTCGCCGACGACATTTCTCTTTTTAATCCGCAATCAAATTTTGTATCATGTATTTCTCCGTCGTAATTAGTCCAAATTTGATTATTTTTTTCTTGAACAATATTTATATGCCTTATCTTGTTCTATGTAAGTACAACATATAAATATAATTTGTTTCCTTTAAAACCTAAAAAAGATATTTCTTTAATTTTGACCACAAAGTTCATGCATGCTAACAATTTGATTTTTTTGTAGGAAAATGATGGACAAGTCAGCGGAGATGTAGATCAGTGTTGGGTTTTTAGATCCAGATTTGTTTACTTCCACAAATAATTCTCAGCATTCTCGCCAAGTTGGCAAAGCAATCTCAAAAGCAATGAATAATGACTACGTGGTGGGTGCCTACTGCACTAGCCACTAGGTAATAGTGATCATCTGTATGAAGTTCAAAGAGGTTTGGTATCCAGATTCTGCTAAACAACATCCCCCGCTAAAGTTCCCAGACCTCCAACCTGTTGTGAACTGGTCAGTATCTTGTAGGTTTTATTCACAAAAATTCAATCTCTTAGTGTTTCTAACTGGTATTGCTGACCATGCAGGGCCTTTGGTACAGTATTTGTAGGTTTTGTTCACAAAAATTCAATCTCTTGGTGTTTCTAATTGCAGGTATTGCTGATCATGCAGGGCCTTTGGTGAACATTCATAGGACGGAGTGACGAATGTCAATTTGTAGATTTTTTAGAGCACACTAAATGTTAGTAGAATTATTACATCATTACATGGAATGTAAGAACGAATTCTAAGAATCTTGGGTACACAAGTGTGACTGTTAATATTTTAGTCAAATACTAAATGTCCAAATACGAATTGTTTGTATTTTTATGATTTTTAGGTGCTGTTTTATGGGCTCTAATATTTCAGGGAAGCACGTTTCATTCGAAAAAATAGTGGTTGCCCACGCGTCAGCGTCAGCAGCCAAAATAAAAAGATAACCGCTGCCCGCCCGCCGGACCCAACTCCCAACAAAGGCGATGCAAGTTCACTAACCATCGTTGTCTATGATACTGGCCCACGCATCAGCGTCAGCAGGCAAACCGTGCGCGAGCTGCTCAAAATTTCCCACCTATATTGACTATAATGCCCATGGAAATCCAATTGCAGCACAGAGCCGTCAAGGACACGCCAGTAGTTTCCTTAAACACAGTTATGCCCGCTGTTCATATTCGGCTCCTCGCTAGACAGATCCACAACGCCCGCACTCTCCCCACCGCCGCCACTACTCTCCCCGCTCACCTTCGCCGCTCTCTCCCCGCCGCAGCCCTGCTCTTCTCCAGCCCCACTACTCCTTGTGTGACGACGGTGACGAGGATGCGGTTATTGGCGTGTGGACGTCTCTTCCCGGCCAACCTAAAGACGGTTGACGCGGATCCGTCGACGTCATTCCCGGCCACGATGACGAGCCGACCGCCTCAGGCCATGAGCCGACGTGGATTTGGCCCCTCCGACCATCTCGAGAACAACTACTTCATTCGCGACAGAGGTTACTCCTGCTTGAACCCCCAACACCCTCTCTCTCCTCGGCCACCAAATCTGCTATATATTCATGTCAATGTAGATTAGGGAGACATGCCTTGATAGTTCATCTTTTATTGATTGACGGTGGATTGGATGGATGGATTTTGTTGCCCCAAGTATGTTTGAATAAATTGTTGCTAACAGATGTAGTTATATGAACTGTTGAAATGCATTTTCATGTTCCTAGTGCTACAATTTTTGCACTGTAAATTCATGAAAAGCATTGAGGATGTTAGCATACTTTAATTCTTCTATGCTTTGAATGTACCAGATCGACAGTTATGTTTTGGACCTGTTAGCATACTTTAATTCCGCTATGCTTTGAATGTACCAGATCGACAATTATGCTTTGGACCTGTTAGCATATTTTAATTCTGATGGCCACATAATGTCAGTGGGAATTGCATCACAGTGGTTTATAATGTAGTCCACCAATCTGTTATATATTCATGTCAAGGTGGATTAGGGAGACATGCCTTAATAGTTCATCTTCAATTGATTGACTGTGGATTTAATGGATGGGTTTTGTTGCTCCAAGTCTGTTTTTGATAAATTGTTGCTAACAGATGAAGTTATATGAAATGTTGAAATTCATTTTCATGTTCCTGGTGCTACAACTTTTGCACTGTAAATTCACGAAAAGCATAAAGGATGTTAGCATACTTTAATTCTTCTATGCTTTGAATGTGCCAGATCGACAGTTATGCTTTGGACCTGTTAGCATACTTTAATTCTGATAGCCACATAATGTCAGTGGAATTGCATCCCGGTGGTTTATAATGTAGTGATAACTAGACTATCTTATACTTATTGTGAGTGTCAATTGTTTCACTACTGTCATATATATTGTTATTGTTGGTGTCATGATGTGTTGTGAGTGTTGTTTCACTACTGTCATATATAATGTCATGACCATTGCTTTATCCTCTTGTTGCATGTACACATGGAAGACACAATCCATCGCTGCTGAAGTTGGACAAGAAAGCAGTTGAAGGAATTCATTCTCTACTTTGATATATAAGCATATTGTTGTGTCCTTATCAAAATGGTTAGCACCTATCCATGTATGCTAATTAAGTATAATATGAATTGTGTATGTCTATGCTGATTTTATTTAAGTCTGTATTAGCTATTTTGCCTGTCAGAGAAAACAAATTTATCTAATAAAAATTTTGTTTAGATTTTCAGTCTTGCTTATGTTGCTCTACTAACAACCTGACATATCATCTATGCAATCTCCCACAACAACAAACTCCTCTACCTCCAGTGCATCATCACAACCCATCGTCGGTGAACCTTCTTCACAGGGTCACTCAGCACAGACGACTGCGAGTAGTACTAGATCCGCGGGTTAAGGACACAAACCAAATGGCCAGAAGACAAGTTGACTGCAACTGGACTTGATGCTAATTTTTGGCCTACCCCAGATGTTGCGAGGGATAGATTTGTATTGGTCTGTGGTCCCATTGCTCGGGAGAGGGTGTCAATCAACAAGGCGGTTGATGATCTCTCACCAATTGAGAAGGACCATCTGTTCACAATTTTAGAGGAAAAGCTAGATTACCCAGCCAATCTGGAAGAATCTGTTCGCAAGAAGGCAGCTATATCAGAGATTGGAACCTTGCAACGGCGGTTCAAGTCCCATTTAAGAAAAAATATGTGAGTGAAGAGGAGACTCCCTTTGTGAAGCATGCCTTTTTGCAGCAACAAGATTGGGACATGTTTGTGCAGGAAACCAATTCTCCTTCATTTCAGCAATTAAGCCAGGAGATGAAACAAAAAAAGAGCATTGCATAATAAGCCACACAAGACAGGCGGAAAAGGCTATCGTGGTAAAAGGAAAGAGTAGGAGGAGGAGGATGCAAAGCTAGTTGCATAAGGAAAACAGAACCCTTGAGACCAATTTCCTGGACGTTCGAGACCTTATCTACGGGCAAAGGTAGGGAAGAAGAGGAAGAATACTAGTGAAGAAAGCGGGGGTATAACATTTAGCAACCCTGTGGTGGTGGGGGTAGCAGATAGGGTGAAAACACTTGCTGCTCTGGGTAGCGATGGTTCTTTCTCTTGGGTTAGGGAGGATGATATCCTCACCGCAGCACTTGAGACTCCAGAGCATCGAGGTCGGGTCCAAGATATGTCTAGTTCACTTGGCTGGGGTAAAGGGTTTGGTGAAGAGTTCGCTGGAATGTACAGGAAGAAGAGGAACAAGAGGTCTAATGCTCATGATATGATGGACATAACATTTAAATCAATTGTCCATGCTCTAAGACTATCCGACATCGAAATACCGAAAAATGTACTTCTTCCTTCCCAATTACTAGCACCTGTCAGTAGCAGCGAGGAAGATGTGCATGGCAGTGAGGAAGAAGATGCGCATGACCGCGAGGAAGAACATGCGCATGACAGCGAGGTAGATGCGTGTGGTAGAGAGCAAGATCATTGGAATGCCAACGGTGACGAAGCGAATCAAGTGCACAGTGATAGTCGATCACCTATGCTGGACATAATAGATAAGCTGACAGAGCCAACCGCTTGCAGCCTTTTGGATGGCACCGGGATTAATGTGGAGCTCGCACTAGCGAAAGTCTTTCCATTTCAAAAGGCTTGCCATTCATTACCGATGCAGGATGGGTATGTTGTTGTGCAACCTACTTATGTGTGGGCCAATGCGGGTCACTACCCTCTGCCTGTACCAATTGATGGGGGTGACATAGCAACCCTAGCTGAGGCTCTCGTTCAAAGGATCCAATGGCCAAAGGACATGATCCTTATACCACCCATGATGAGACATCCTGTCGGTGCGGAATGTAGTCCCGACACTAACTAGTAATGAGCGCTGAGATCTGCCTCTCGATGGGCTAGTGCTAGCAACTAATGACACTGGGTTTATCCTGGTTCCGGCTGGGGCCGTACGTCTAGCAGTGGTGTGCTCGGGGCACTATATTGCTTTGCACCGTGGTGCTCGTAGACGGGGGCTACAAGCGTGGCGGGAGAGGAGGCCTGGCCTCCAAGTCCTAGAAGTATTGATTGAGGCGAGTGCCAATATCGTGGTGAAGGCGGAGAGCGCGTGTGTGATCGCTGTCCGTCGTCCATCCCCCTGCGGCTGGGGGACTGCCTCTCCTTTTATAGGCCAAGGAGGGAGCAGTTTACATGTGTTCCGCACTATTTTCCTACGTATGGAGGCATGGCGAGCAGTGCCACGGAGCTGACGGCCGTCCTGGAGAATCCTGCTCCAATCGGGGCGTCGTGGCACATCCTGTGCTCGTACAGGAGCAGCTTCGAGGGTGGTGGCGTAGTGGTTGGTTGTCCGGTCGCCGCCGCGGGCCGATTCGAGGGTGCCGTCAACGGGGGTCCGTAAGCGGCACAGTGGCGGGCGTGGCGACGTCCCGTCCCCGTGCGCTCCAACAGCGTCGGGTATGTCGTTGCAGTGCCCGGCGTGGCACTGCAGTGGCGGGAATTGCCGCACAGGGCTAATAGCGACGGGGAAGACCGCTCCCGCCGGCCTGACGCCATGGTGTAGCACTGCGTAGTCACGGGAAAAGCATTTGAGGGTTCCGCCGGCCCCCCTTTGAGGGCTCGGCGCGTTAGCCGTACAGGAGTAGGCGGCACAATGTCACGGGGCTGACACCGGCCTCGTCACACAGTGTTACACAGTGGCAGGGATGGCCTTCCCTGGGGAGTTGGTGGAACAGCGTCGGGGCGTGATTCCCAGGCGTGTCAGGGTTGTGGTGCGCGTCCTGTGGTGTCAGAGCATTAAATGCCTGTACACGGGGGCAGGAGCGGGGACGACGCGAGCGTGCAGGAGCCCTTGAGCGAGGCGGACCTCACCCGAGGGGGCGTTTAGCCCTCGAGCGAGGCGGGCCTCGCCCGAGGGGATGTTGGGCCCTCGAGCGAGGCGGACCCCGCTCGAGGGAGCGTTTGCCCACGAGCGAGGCGGACCTTGCCCGAGGGGGCATCTAGCCGTGCCACCCTAGTGGGCCGCGGGGGCCGCCAGGGTCGTGACCGTGTTGTACGCGTGTTTTAAGTTGATGAGTTAGTTTGCGCTTGGCGTTTTTAATGAGCTTTTAAGCGGGTTTCCCTAGTTATTCAGGGGGCCCTCATGGTTGTCCACGACAGTAGCCCCCGAGCATCTGTGGGTGTACCCGTTAGGGTCCCGCAGATGTTGACGCCTGCTGATGGGACGTTCTTCCCTCCTGGTTGCTAATGCTGTTCCGCGGGGCCGCGTCAGCGGACCCACGGGTCTAGGCCTCGAAGCCCTGCAGGAGCGTGAGTGCTCCTGCAGGGGTTTTTTCGCGAGACCCTCCAGCGTGCGGGGCGTTTATTTCAACCGGCATCGGCAATGTTCCAGCCAGCCTCGGTGCGCCACATGCACATGTCTGGCGCTGTCTGCGTCCGGTGCTCCCTAGGAGGTGTAGCCGTGCGTCGAGCCCCCGAGCCTGGGCCCGTTCGAGGCAATCGGGGCGTGCTCTCCACCTTGTATTTAAACACTCCCTCACCATCCCTCCGCGGAACGGAGGGTGAGGTTTCCGCAACCCCCATCGATCGGGTCGCGGATTGTGGATTCCTTGTTGAGCTGTTATCGGGTGATTCAAGTGGACGCCCATGCCCCGTTCGATAAGGGTTCGCTCGTGGTCCGGAGACTCGTCCATGAAAGCCCTTGCGCGGGTTTGCTAGGTGGGGCTCGGTCCCGTTCGCTAGGGACCGAGGGCGCGGAAGCTCTTCGTCGATGGGATCCCCCCGACTAGCTGCCCTCGCCGGCTCTTGAACACGACGTGTGGGGCGCCCTCGAGCCGGCGGGCTCGAGGATAGGCTCGAGTGTGCGCGCCCCCGTTGTCCCAGACTCTGTCGATCTGGGGCGCCTGTTTCGAACCCTTCGAGGGTCAAGCTTCGAACCCCTGATCAGTAGGGCCACTGCGGGGTGGCAGCTGGGTGCCCCCGACTTTTTGCATCTGCAGGACTCGAGGGCTCGTAGTCGGACCGGCCCTCGAATCGCTGATCAGTAGTTTCGTGAATCGAGGGCACCTGTGGTGCCTACTCTTGCTGAGCGGGCTTCGAAACCACTAGTCAGTAGTCGCACCCTTCGAGGGTCAGATCTTTCGAGCCTTAGGCTCGGGCCACTTCGAGGGTCGTCCTTGCTTGGTAAGGGACCGGGCCATTCAATTCCCACAGTCACGGCCACAGTTATGTGCTGCGGACGCGCCTTTTCAGGCACCACGGCCGCGCGCGCAAGTGGGCGGACGTGACGGCCCGCCGCTGCTCTTCGGTTGCCACGCCATAATGATCGCGCGCGTGCGCACGTCCGGCCACTTCGGTCGTGGTGGGCCCCGCTTGTCGGCCGACCGGCCGCTCGCCGCAGGTTAATGCGCGCGGAGCGCGCGATTCGAGGAGCGTGGCTCCGTGGATCCGTAAGCACGGGGGGAGGGCGAGGTGAGTTTTTACCTCGGCACTTAGCGCCCGTCTCCTTCGTCTCCCTCGCTTCCGACTCGGAGCGGTGCACGCGCCCCTTCGCCTTGCGTAGTCGTTCGCTTCGCCTCCCCGCATTCCTTCGCTAGCCGTCATGCCCCCCCCCCCCCCCCGCGGCCCATCACCGTGATCGACCCATTGCCGTGGCCTCGCTCGATGGTGACGAGGTTGGCCTTGAGCGAGCTGGTGAATGCCGGCCACCTGGCGGCGAACGAGGACGGGCAACCCGCGGCGTGGATTGACCCACCGACGACGGACCAGGAGCCCAGCCTGCCGTTTGGCTACGTCATCAGCTTTATCCGCTTCCACGAGCGCGGCTTCGCGGCGCCGGCGAGTTGCTTCCTGCGCGGGCTGTGCTACCACTACGGCGTGGAGCTGCACGACTTCGCGCCGAACACAATCTTGCAGGCAGCCACGTTTGTCGGCGTCTGCGAGGGATTCCTGGGGATCCCAGTGAACTGGGATCTCTGGGTTCACCTCTTCCGCGCGGAGCTGCATACGCTCACCACGCAGGAGCCGAAGACGCGCCGCGCGGTGCGCACCGGCGGCGTGACGATCTCGCTGCGGGAGACGCGCAGGGAGCTCTACATCCCCTGCACGATGTCCTCCAACAACGCCGAGTGGGAGCGGGGGTGGTTCTACCTCCACAACGATGAGCCCGGCCTTCCACCCTGGACCGGCAAGGTTGTGAGGGAGAAGGCCGATTCTTGGTGGCACGGCGTGTCACCCTCTGCGTGTCAGGACCGGCTGGACTCAGCCTTGCAGGCGCTGAAGAGTCTGGCGGACGCCGGGTTGGGTGCGGCCTCGGTCCTCGCGAACCTCCACCACCGGCGGATCGTCCCCCTCATGGAGAGGCGGCTCCGCATTTTCGAGATGCACGAGGAGGCCGACCCCGTGGCGCTGGCGCAATCGCGGCTGCTGCCCGATCTCCTTCCGCAGGAGTACGCGGCCACGAGGGCGAGGCGCGCCGTCAACCTCAAGGTCGTCGAAACGACGACGCCGCGCTGTGGTCGTTCGTCATGCTCCCCTACGGCCCGTTGGTGAGTGGATTCCCCGCCCCGCTTCTCTCTATTGATCCGCGGGGCGTCGTCGTGACTCGGAGTTTCACTCGCCCTTTGCGAGGTGATGGCCGTGGATGCCGCGCGGTTTGACCCGCCCACGCCCCGTGCCCGGCGCGCGCGCGGCGCGGTGGCGGAGAGCGAGGAGCGGGCGGTGCGCAAGAAGAAGAAGAGAATCTGGCGGCGAGAGCGCCGGGAACAGAGGAGTGAGGAGTTTCGGCTGCACGGGCAGCAAGGACTCTCCTCCCCGGCGACTTCGGAGTACTCGTCATCGGACGAGAAAGAGAAGGAGAGCGATGGCGGACGAGTTCTCCCCGAGAGGTCGGAGCCTGCACCCCCCTCGCCTAGGGTCGTGGAGGCGGCAGAGGAGATGGCGCCTGGGGCGGGTGCGGGAGCGCCCGTCGCCAGGCGGCCCGTGAGAGAGGCGCCGCGCGCCGCGGGAGGTGCCCACGTGCGCCGCGGAGGCGCCGTCGCGCGCCGCTAAGGTGCCGGGCGCGCGCCGTGGAGGCGAGCCCGGGGCCGCGGTGGTGGCAACGTCGGCCACCGCCACAACGCCCGCCGAGCCCCCGAGGAAGAGGAAGCGGGGCTTCTCCACCCTAAGTTAACCGAGCACTCCCCCAGACGCCATGTCTTCGAGAGGCTGATGCCTGATTTCTCGTTTTCACATTCGCAGGGTGGCGCCCACCGTGCCCCCCCCTCGCACCTGCCAAGGTGTTGAGGTCGGACACGGCCGTCCCCACAAGACGGCGCTCATCGAGGGCGCGGTGGGCGGCCGGGAGCACGGTGACGGCGGCGAGAGAGGGCCCGCGTAGTGCGGCCACGGGGAGCGGAGTCACGGCGGGCGGTGGCCGCCCGTCGGCGGCCATGACCGCGGCGGTCATCGCGCTATTGGCTCCACCGGTGCCGGCCCCAGTCGACGACAGCCAAGCGGCGATGGTGGAGATCCCGGACGATGATGTCCCGCCACCTGGCTAGGACCAGTGGGTGAGCCTGCCCGCGTCAGCCCCCGAGGCCTCGGCGGGGGCGCTCGTGGTGAGGGGCGATGGCGGCACGACGCCGGGGTGCCCGGCTGACGGTGTCGGGGCCTCGTCGTCACGCGCTGCTCTCCCAACTTCGGGCGCATTCGGAGCAGGAGCGGGTGCGCGCCGGCACACAGCCGGCCCACTTTGTCGAGGCCCAGGCGGAGCAGGAGCTGTGGCAGGAGCTCCGCGATCACGCGCTTCGCTCAACTGGGCGCTGAACGAGGCGATGCGGATCCATAGCGGTCTCGCGTGACGCGTCTTCCAGGTTAGTGGTTTTTCGTCAGATTTCGTAGTTTCTTCTCCCGCTTTCTTCTACGTTCGTGCTTTCCCTGACCCCTTCTCCTCTCGCATTGCCCATCGGCGGCAGGATCTAGAGCGCCAGGCCCGGGAGAGGTACGACGCCCTCGACCGCCTCGATGCCGATCTCAACTAGTACCGGGGGCAATACAACACCCTCGATGCCCTCGCCGAGGCCCTGAGGTCGTCGGATCGGTGGATGGTGTACCAGGCCGAGGACTTGCCGGGACCGCCCTCGGGAGCGAGACGCCCGAGGTGCGGGGGAGACGCCTCCGCAGTCGAGAAGGTGAGGACAGGCTGGTGGAGCGGGACGACGCGTTGCGCAGAGCGCGCGAAGATCTGGCGGGGGCGCGCTCCGTCTCGGCAGCGTGGGAGGCCGAGGTCGCCTCCGCTTGCGCCCAACTCCCACAGGACCGCGAGACCCTCCAGGGGGCGCGGGCCTGGCGAAGTCAGGCCGAGGAGAGGGCCAAGGAAGCCGAGAATCTGAGGACGACCTTGGCGGACAAGGCCGCCGCGCTCGCTGCGGTGGAGGAGCAGCTCCGCCAGGAGCAAGCTGCGCGCCAGAAGGCAGAGACCCAGCTCCAGCAGGAGCATGCTGCCCTCGCCGAGGCCCAGGCTGCGCTCGAGCGGGAGCGCTTGGTGCGGGAAGAGGCGCTGGGTCGGCTCCAGCAGGAGCGTACCGCGCTTGAGGGGGCGCAGGCGGCCCTCAAGCAGCGGGAGGATGAGGCCTCGAAGCTCAACAGGGAACTGGTCCAACTCAGCATTTCGCACGAAGATTTGCGCTAGTCCCTCGAGGAGCAGGAGACCACCGTCCGCAACCTTCAGTGAGAGGCTGAGGAGGCGCGCAAAGCCCTCGAGGTGGAGAAGAAGCAGGTCGAAGGTGGGTTAGTTTCTGCTCGCATTTTTGCTTGTCGATTTGTTTTTTGAGGATTTGCTCCCAACTTTTTCCTTTCTTTGTTTGTGGCTTTCAGGCCTGCGGACCGTCCTGGGAAACACGACCACCCAGGCAGAGGTAGTGCAAACGGCCTACAACTCCTCTCAACAGGAGTTGGAGGTGCTGCAGACCGCCGCCCTCGAGATCTGCCAGGAGGTTGAGGAGGGCGCGGCGCAGGTCGGGAGCTCACTGGTGAGTCGCCTGCGCGCCCTCGGGGG
Source organism: Cenchrus americanus (assembly GCA_947561735.1). Classification (NCBI taxonomy): domain Eukaryota; kingdom Viridiplantae; phylum Streptophyta; class Magnoliopsida; order Poales; family Poaceae; genus Cenchrus; species Cenchrus americanus. The sequence goes on from OX387240.1 coordinate 68,141,170, forward strand.
GCATGTCTCCCAACGCATGTGCCGCGTCCTTCACCTGGGCGTCAAGAAGGCCCTCGGCGTGGTGGCGTCCCATTATCAAGTGGTCTTCGAGGCCGTGTCCTCAGGCTACGTCGTCCCGGACGGCGTCGAAGACGAGGAGGCGATGAATCGCGCCGACGCGCTCGCCACCACCGCTGCTGATACGCTTACCGAGGACTTCGCCAACTTCTTGTTCCCAGACGCTTTCGGTGCCGGCGACCCTCAAGCCTGAAGACCACTGGGTGCCGAGTCCTTTTTTTGTTTAAGTGTTAGTGTTGGCGCCATGTGGCCATGTAATGGACAGTTGTTTGCTTAAAACATTTTTGTAAATAGAAGTAAAGCTTTTGTTTCGCTTGTCACGCTGTTCCGCTACTCTTTTTCTTTGCTTAGGAGAATTTGAGGTAGAGAGATTCGATTTCACGAGCGGCCCGCTGGTCCGGAGGCGAGGGAGGAAGGTCGTATCCTGCTGGAGGCGTAGGCTATCTCCGGCTCGCGCGTCTTTCCCGCTTGGCTGCCTGCGCTCTATCTGAATTTGCCCGAGGCTTAGGTCGAGACGTACTTGGCGTGTTCGCGAATTTTTGCGAAAAAATGGACCATTTTTTCGGGGGGGGGATGCCCCCCGCAGTAGCCCCCGAGGGTGACTTGGGTTTCTTGGGAAAGCCAAGTTGCCCTTTAACTTTATTGATTCGCTAAGATTTACATCTGTACAGCCAACTGGGGTATTGGGTACGCAATTTACAAAGAGAACTTAGAAATCCTTTCTAAGGGTAGAAGCGACGTAGCTGCTGGATGTTCCAAGCGTTGGTGAGTTTTTCGCCGTCCTCGTTGGCCAGCTTGTGTGTGCCAGGCTTGAGCACTTTCACCACAACGTAGGGTCCCTCCCATGGGGGTGACAGCTTGTGGCGGCCTCGATTGTCTTGGCGCAGCCTTAGGACCAAGTCCCCTTCGGCCGAAGTCTCGGCGTTGCACCTTCCGGGCTTGGTAACACCTTAGAGCTCGCTTGGTATCTCGCGGAGTGCATCAGGGCCACGGTGCGGGCTTCGTCTAGTTGGTCCAGCGAGTCTTCGCGAGCTCGCTGGTTGGCGCCCTTGTCGTAGCCCCAAACCCTGGGCGACCCATACTCCAAGTCCGTGGGGAGGATGGCCTCTGCGCCATAGACTAGGAAGAACAGGGTGAATCCTGTGGCTCTGCTCGGGGTGGTCCTGAGGCTTCACATGACCGCTGGTAGCTCCTGGAGCCATTTTCGACCAGACTTGTTCAGTCTGTCGAAGAGTCTGGGCTTTACACCCTGTAGGATCATGCCGTTGGCACGCTCGACATGACCGTTGGTCTGTGGGTGCGCCACGGCCGCCCAGTCGACGTGGATGTGGAACTTGTCGCGAGAACTTGTCGGTGCGGAATGTGGTCCCGACACTAACCGGTAATAAACGCCAAGGTCTATCACTCAATGGTCGATGCTAAGCAATAAGAGACACGGGGTTTATCCTGGTTCCCGCCGAGGGGCCGTACGTCCCGAGCGCGGTGGCGTGCTCAAGGCACTATATTGCTCAAAGACGGGGGGGTGCTCGTAGTGGGGCTGCTACAAGCAAGGCGGGAGAGGAAGCGTGGCTTCCAAGTCCCCGGTGTAGTGGCCGAAGGTGTTGTAGGAGAATTGGAGAGCAAGTGCGTGGCGCGACTGTCTCGTGTGGTGTTCCGTTTGGTTCCGTCGTCCGTCCCCCCGCGGCGAGGGGGGTTCGTTCTCCTTTTATAGACCAAGGAGAGAGCGAATCACATGCGCGCCGCGCTATTTAGCTATGTGAGGGAGCGTGATATGCTATCTTTGAGAGTAGGCGGCCGCCGGGACGATCCTTGCGGCGATCCGGCTATCATGGCGTATCTTGTACTTGAACGGTGGCGGCCTCGAGGGTAGAAGGGCAGCGGATGGCCGTGATGTCTTTAGACGGGCTCGAGGGAGTTGCTGACGTCGGTCCGTACGAGGCGCAGTGGTGGGTAAGGCGGCGTCCCGTTCCCGCACGCTCCACAGTGCCAGAGCTGTTGCCACGGCGCCCGGCGTGTGGTTCGTACACGCGGGGACGGCAGCCATGCCGTTAACAGTGGCAGGGATGGCGTCCCACCGGCCTAGCGCCTCCACCTAACCCCCGCAAGACCACAAGAAAGCAAGTCGAGGGTGCGGCCGGCCCCCCCTTTGAGGGCTCGGCGCGTTAGCCGTACCGAGTAGGCGGCGCGGCGTCACGGGGCCCCGGCACCGGCCACGCCGCACGGTTCCTCCCACGGTGGCGGGGATGGGCTCCCTCCGGGGAGTTGGTGTGGCGGCACCGGGCGCGAGCCCCGGGCGCATGATGGCGCCGCCCGTCGTTGTCGGGGCATTAAATGCCCGTGTACGGGGAGCGAGGCGCGCGCGCGTGCGGAGCGCCCTCGAGCGAGGCGGACCCTGTTCGAGGGCGGAGCGGACCCTCGAGCGAGGCGGAGCTCGCTCGAGGTAAGCGTACCGCCTCGAACGGGACGGAGCCCGCCCGAGGGAGGCGCGCATCCTCGAGCGAGGCGGAGCTCGCTCGAGCGGATCTTCGAGTGGGCCGCCTTGGTGGGCCGTTGGGGCCTCCACGGCGTGGGCCATGTCTGCATGGTTAGTCAAGGCGTGTTTGGCTTTGGCTTTGTTGCGGGTTTTAAGTGGGGATTTCCCAGTTGTTAAAGGGGACCCCTAGGGCTGTCCCCGACAGTGGCAGCCTCCGAGCATCCGTGGGTTTGCCATTGAGGCTCCCGCGGTCTCGGAGCCTACCGATAGGACATTCTTCCCTCTCCGGTCTTGCGAACGCTTTCCGTGGGGCCGCGCCGGCCGGCCCCGCGGGTCTAGCCCCCGAAGCCTGCGGAGCGTGGGTGCTCCCGTAGGGGTTAGCGGCGTGAGAGTTGGCCAGAGGGCATGGTACATGTTTCAACCGGCGTCGGCAATGTCTCAGCCGGCTTCGGTGACGCACACGCTGCTGGCACTATCTCCGGCGGGTGCAATCCAGGAGGTGTAGCCGTGCGTCAAGCCCCCGAGCCTGGGCCCGTTCGAGGCGATCGGGTAGAGCTTTACGACTTGTTTTTTAACGCGCCCTCGCCGTCCCTCCGCGGGACGGAGGGTGAGGTTTCCGCAACCCCCATCGAGCGGGTCGCGGATTGCGGATTCCTCGTTGAGCTGCTAGCGGGTGGTTCGAGTGGACGCCCATGCCCTGTTCGATAAGGGTAGGCTGCGTGGTCCAGAGACACGTCCATTGAAGCGCTTGCGTGGGTTTGCTAGGTGGGGCTCGGTCCCGTTCGCTAGGGACCGAGGGCGCGGAAGCTCTCCCTCGGTGGGATCCCCCGGCTAGCGCCCTCGGCGGCTCTCGAACACGACATATGGGGCACCCCCCGAGCCGACGGGCTCGAGGAACGGCTCGAATGCGCGTGCCTTCGTCGTCCCTGACTCTGTGATCTGGGGCGCCTGTTCGAACCCGTCGAGGGTCAGGCTTCGAACCTCTGATCAGTAGGGCCGTGCGGGGTGGCGCCTGGGCGGCCCCGTCTTTGCATCTGCGACCATCGAGGGGCCTGGGCGAGCCAGCCCTCGAGGCGGCCGATCGGTAAAGATGGTGCGGGGCGGCGGCTAAGCGCTCCCGACACGGCATCCGCGACCGTCGAGGGGCACGGGCGAGCCGGCCCCGAGGCGCCGATCGCAATACAGCGTGGCATGGGTGCTTGCGGTGCCCGCTTTGTTTCAAACGGGCCCGAGGCGACCTTCTCACGCCTGTACCCTTTCGAGGGTTGAAATTTTCCGAGCCAGGAGCTCGTGCCGCTCGAGGGTTCTCCTTACCTTGTAAGGAACCGGGTCATTAAATGCTCCACAGCCGAGGCTGTAATTTCGCGTTGCGGGCGCGCTTTTTTAGGCGTTGCAGCCGCGCGCGCGTAGTGGGTGGCGTGGGCAGACGGACGTGACCGCCTGCCACGGTCCCTACTATTCATCGCCGTGATGATGGCCTATTCGCGGTGGCGTGGCTGCCGCGGTCGTGGTGGGGCCCGCCCGTCAGCGAGAAAGAAGATTCCCTGCAGTTAATGCGCGCGGGACGTCCGCCCCGGAGAGCACGCCCACGGCTTATAAATCTGAGGGGAGGGAAAAACGGCGGTTTTTTACCTTAGCGTTTCGCCATTCTTGCCCCCTGCGCTCTCGCCTTCGTTTTGCTCTTGCCACCGCGGCCCTTCGCCATTAGAGCTCTTCCTCTTCTTCTTGTCCTCCGCTCCCGGATCCCTTGTCCTTTCTCATGGCGCCACTTCCGCCCCTCACGATCCTCGACCCGTACGCATGGGAGCGGTCGTCGGTGGCCGGGCGGCCCTCGGCCGACTGGTCTCCGCCGGCCGGTGGCGGCGAACGAGGAGGGCCGACCGGCGGAGTGGATCGTGCCGCCGGCGGGGGGACCACACGCCCAACCCGCCGGAAGGCTACGTGGTGAGCTTCATTCGCTTCCATGAGCGTGGTTTCGCCGCGCGGCAAGCCGCTTCATGCGGGCACTGCGCCACCGCTACGGCGTGGAGTTACACAACTTCGCGCCGAACGTGATTTCGCGAGCGGCCACGTTCGTGGGCGTCCGCGAGGGGTATCTAGGGATCCCGGTCAATTGGGAGCTGCGGATACACCTCTTCCGCGCGGAGCCGTTCACGCGAGCCGACGACGGAGCGAGAGGACCCGCCGCGCGGTGCGCGCGGCGGCATGTCGCTCGCCTGCGGGCGCGCGGACAAGGACGACTACATCCCCCGCACCATGACGACGAACAACGTCGGCCGGGAGCGGGGGTGCTTCTACCCCGCGCAACGCGAGCAGCCGGCCCCCCCCCCTACACTCGGTCCGGTGTTCGGGGAGAAGCCCAACTCCCGGGGCTACGGGGTGTCAACGCCCCGGCATCGGAGGCGCCCGGGCTCGCTCCCCGGCCGCCTTGAAGAACCCGGCGACGCGCGGGCCGACCGGGCCGCACCGGGCCGCAAGCGAAGCCGGGCCGCACTGGGCCGCAAGCGAAGCGGGTCACTGGGCGCAAGGTGCGACGGCAAACCAGGCGGCGGAGCTGAGGGGCTTCCGCCGGACTTAGACAGGTGGGCTGCGCAAAAGGAACAGGGAAGGAAGGGAAGGGTTTTTCTAATTTTGAAACAAAGGATTCAAACAAGATTCAAACACAAGTTTGAATTCAACCAACCCAAGATAAATGCTCCAGCATGTATGCAACAGTAAACTCCTATATTTCATTATTTTAATCAAAAATGATTAAATGCCTAGAAAAGCACAAACACCTTATATTCCTTAAACGAGAACGATGGTTGTTAAGCAAATTTTTATTTGAACTCAAAAGTGTAAATTAGGGTGTTACACGGGCATCTGCCCGTTACCTTTCTTGGCTTATTTGTAACACTTGATCGGTAACGGGCGATTTGCCCGTTACCAAAGGCAATCTATGCATGTTACCAAAATGAGTTTTTCACGTAGTGTGGTTAGGTTTTGGTTGCAAGTTGTTGGCCAGACTGTCCGCCTAGAGAGGTTGGACTGTCCGCGAGGCACAGACTGTCCGTGGTGCTCGCCAGACCGTCCGAATTTCCTCAGAAGCTACTGGTGGTTCGGGGTCCTTTTGCGGACCGTCCGCCCGGTACCTGCGGATTGTCCGCCCAACCCATGCGGATCGTCCGCCTGGTCCCCTCGGACCATCCACCCTGGGCTTCGCAGATCGCTTTAGTCCTTTGCTTCTTGTGTTGTGCTTCCGCTTTGGATTGGTTTGGGACTTGTTCCTAAGGTTGGTAGGCCCGTTGTGACAACGTGACTTTGACAATTTCGTGTGGGAACCCTTGCTTGTGATTTTTGGGGCATAGTCGAGTTCATCTCTTCAGAGAAGAATTTTTATCGGCTCTCATTCACTCCGCCCTCGGGTCGCCTAATCGGTCCTTCACTCGGTTGGTTAACCCAGCAGATGTGCAAGCTACCGGCCTGCGTTCCAATCCCTAGGGACAGGTTTATCTCAGCAAAGATTTATTCCCCGAAAAAATCTCCCCGACGGTGAAGTCGGGGTTCGGGGGTTTTCTAAACCGGGAGAGGCTTTCTTCTCTTAATGATATCCGTGGGGGACTGTCTTAGCTAGATATCAAACTATTAATGAACAACTTCATTTAATTTTTGTTTGTTCAAGGCGAGTGAGTGTTTGCTTTCTCGATTTCAAACGGTGTATTTCTCGTTGCATCCAAGATGTTGTAATCTCTGAATGTTTATATTAAATGAATGAACCAATAAAACAAAGAATTATGATAACAGAAGGGCAAGTTCCTATACTGATATATATTAAAATACGAAAAGTAGCAGGATAGAAAAACGATAGGTAGTCAAGTTTCGCTATCATTATTAACACCAAGCTAGTCAAGTTTATGATCCAAAAGTAATCTAAGATTCTTGATGGAATACTCTTATATATTAGCCAGCGTGTGGCTATTTCTTCTGAAACCCTCCTGGAAAGATGGCGCCGTTGCTGCTGCAGCAGCTACTACAAGGCAGCCCTGCCATGTCATTCATCTCCTGGAATGCAGCTGCATCATACATGGGGCCCGGATTATTGTACATGTTGCTCACCGGCGCCCACACACCGGCGGGCATGCAGTGCTCATGCTGGTAGCCGGCACCAGCATGTCCGGCAGCAAAGCCTGCTTGCCCAGCAGCAACATAATCGTCGACGTACACTCCTCCTCCAGTAGCATCAAAACCTGGCATAAAATCATCATAAAACCCGGCCGTGGTGGCGCTCCCATTGGCGAAGTTCGTGGGAAAAGGAGGGAAGTCCATGCCAGTCATTCCCAGGTCATGTGGTGCTAGCGTTGTCGTCGCTGGTGGCATCTGATGAAAGGTGTAGCTTGGCAGCGGCATCTGATGATAGGCAAGGCATGGCGGCCGGAGGGGCACTGGCTGTGGCATCATGTCATGAGGAGGGTAGTAGTACTGCGTTACCATGGAGCCGGCGTCCGGCATGGCGCACGACGCGAGGTCGAAGGAGCTGTACTCCGCCAGCGGCAGCGGCATGGGCACGGCGGCGTGCAGCGCGGTGACCATCGCGGTCGTCGCCGGCGGCAGGACGTCGCCGCCATCGTCGTCGAAGTGGTGGCCGCCGAGCGCGACGATCCGCTGCTGCGCCTTCCGCAGCGTCTCGTCCAGCGCGACGAGCAGGGCGCCGAGATCGGCGGTGGAGAGGTCGGCGAGGCGGCAGTCTTGCAGGCTGAGCAAGTCCGGGCCGCACTGCTCGATCTTGAGGAGCTTGCGCTGCTGCTTCGCCAGCTCCTCCTGGTAGTACGTGACGGCGTTGAAGCTGTGCCTGATCTTGTCCGCGGGCGTCTCGCGGTACCTCTCGATCAACTTGAGCACGTCCTCGCGATCGGCCGGCCACGTCGTGGCTGCCTCAGCGCCCCCGCCCCCGGCGCCGCCGTCTTGCCCGGAGGCGGCGGGCTTGGGGTCGAAGCAGACGAGGAGGGCATCGACGCCGCAGAGGGTAGCGAGCTGCGAGGTCTTCTGGACGAGGCCGTCGCGCCGGTTCTTGTAAGTCGCCCTGCGCTTCTTGGGGTTCTCGATCAGCTTCATTCCAAGCTTCCCTCGAGGCATCGGTCGTCGTTTGTTCTAGATCTCTGCAAAGAATTGATTGTTGAAGGATAAAATCGAAGTTTCATTGGTTCATGCTTTGCAATATATAGAAATTAATGGTAAATGGTGGTGTAATTAAGGAACTGGATATCTTGGAGATTATAATGACTCTCAAGTAAATGCATTTATAGAAAGTGTTTTTCGGGTAAAAATCACTTTCTATATATAAAGTAAATGTTTTATTCAATAAAGAAGATTTTTTACTATAAACATACAAGATGCTGATCGATGCATGCAACCCCAATAATCAGATCAGGCCGCGGACTAAGTACAACACGTTCACCTCATATTTTTTGCGAAAGAACAAATATCGATTTTAGCATCATGTAATACGCTGTCGGATCTGAAAACAAATAGTATACTACATCAGGGTTTCCGGTGTTTTTATTTCACCCCACAAGCAGAAGGGGAAGGGAACAGGATAGTACATGATAAACAGGAAGAAAATACTAATTGTATGGTTGGGGTATAGTACCGAAGAAAATCCTCTTGACCACCGATGGTCAGAGGGTAAAAAATAAAATTATATGTCCTCAAAAATGTGATCTTGTATAGTTGTATGCACTACAAGAAATTTGATGACTAACAACAAACAAACAAAAGTGTCATAAATGTACTTTTTTTGTTATAACCATAATTTACAACACTGGTGTTACCAACACTTTTTGTCATTAGTTGAGCATCATAAACTATGACTAGTGACGTTTCTCGTTTCAATAAGTCACTAAGATAATAACAAATGAAAATATATCTCACATGTCGTCATAAAACTGTTTTGAAGGTCATGCCACATTGGACAAGAATCAAAGATGTTACAACGATTTCAGTTCATCATAAATTGAATCTAGGTCCATTTAAGAGCTTTTATGTGTTCAATTTTGTTGGATCATTTTTAGTCATTTTAGGTTTCTGCACTATTTTTTAGTCAAGAAATATTTGTTGCAATTCATATTGAGTCATTTTACTCTGGGTCCTAGCCCGTCTAATGAAGAAGCTTTATTGCATTTCGTAGTACCATATTGGACCATTTTTATGGGCTCTAGCCTATTATTGCATTTTGCAGTGCTATATATTTAATTTTTAGCTTTTGATCACCATCACACAATCACATACATAAACAGCTTATTCCAACTTCCGTATCATTCATATAATAATCAACGAATAGTTTGCTAGCAACAATAATAATGCTAGATACACAAGCTAGTATCAATAATGTAACATACAACAAAAGTTCATCAGCAACAAACAAATTCTCGAGCAACACACTTCAGTTGAAGAAGGATTCACTTGGCTCCAGTGGCGAAGCCAACCGTGGGGCGGCCGGGGCTACAGCCCCCCCCCCCCCCCCGTTGGCGCCGGCCCCTCATAGGTTAGAGGTGGAAGAAGAAGACGAAAAGGGGGGGCTGGAGGAGAAACAAGGAAGAATCAGCCCCCTGAGTTCCCATGCTGGCTTCGCCACTGCTTGGCTCTATGCTAGGTTGTTTGGTTACTACAAGTCTCATTATAAGCTCCGTCACATCGGATATTTAGGTGCTAATTAGGAGCATTAAACGTAGAACAATGACAAAATGAATTTCATAACTCCTAGGCTCTTTCGTGAGATGAAGCTATTAAGCCTAATTAGACCATGGTTAGCTAATGTGATGCTACATTAACCATGCGCTAATCATGAATTAATTAGACTTAATAGATTCATCTCGTGAAAAAATTATAACTTGTGCAATCAGTATTATAATTAAATTACGTTAATTTTTCTAAATGGTATCAAAACATTCCATGTGACAAGACTTATTTATTATAAACTCCTAGTCTCTATCTCTACCTATTATTAATAATAATAATACTTATCTCTAGCTAATATTAAAGCAAGGATTGTTTCTGCCCTCAATTTTCATCTGTCCTGACAGGTGGGCCCCACCTGGCAACGACTTGTCTATATCTCACGCTTCTCCCACCTCAGGGTGCCAGTGGTTCGACTGTTTTTTCAATAATCATACACAATAAAAAAGAATTCATGGAATCTACAAGAGGAATTCATGGACCATGAAGCAACGCATGAAGCTTTAGAATCAAGAAAAAAGAACCACAATGTGAGAACATACATGTCCTTGTTCGGGACCTGATGAACAAGGACGACAACAACAAGGTGTCGGCGTCAGAACCACAAGGCTGGATGGCGGCGACGCTTAGACGACGGCGACGACCTACTAAGCTGCCCCCCGCTCCCAGGCCGGAGCCAGCGCTACCATTGGCGGCAGCCGGCACCGGTCAATAAGAAGCGAAGCAGCAGGGGCAGCACACAGTCAAGAAGAAAGGGGGAAGGGGCGAGCCAGGGCGCAGGGGTGATGCGCGGTGTGCTCGTGCTCGTGCGGGTGCGGTGCGAGGCACGACGTACGGAGCAGGGGGCGGCGGCGGCGCAGATGCCTGCGGGCAGGGGGAGCCGGGAGGGATGACAGTGGACTGGATAAGATTGGATTGGAAACTTGGAGTTAGAGACGTATGTATCTTTTTTTTTGGTGGGCTGGGCTACATCTGCGTTTGGGCTGAAGATAAAAGGACAACAATCTCACTGATGCTTGGAAGGAATACCGAATACCAACCGTCCATAGATAAGGTGGTGTTAATTTTGAGTCATTCAAACCTTTGTCTATTTATTATAAACTCAGATTTCAAAACAAAACAAGCGCAAGCAAAATAAACCAAAAATACTGCTAAGGTAGTGTCACCACGCACAAGCATATTTGCTAATATAGGAATTGATAGATTATTTGTTTTCCGATATGTCATTTTAATATTACTACTACTACTAATAATACGATATTATGGGAAATCTGAGGTGGGATGGAGGATCGTGAGGCTTGTGAGGCATAGAAAATGGCAGGTGTGGTTAGGGTGTCGCAGGCGCGACATGGACAACAACGAGGTTGGGAGGTGCAGGAGGACGACGCCGTATAGAGTGGGCGTGACGGTGGGTCTAGGGATCCAGAGATAACGGTGAGGCTTGGGTGGTGCGGACGATAGAGTGAGGTCGAGGTAGCGGGTATGCGATGGGAACGATGGCGTGGTGGGGCAGACTGTGGCGAGGTTGTCGCAAACGATGGTGATGTTCTAGAGGCATAAACGTCGACGGACGAGGACGGAGTGGTGAGGACGGGACGCTGACGGCAACAAGATCAGGAAGCTGCGGAACGATGGTGACAGTGCAGCCAGAGCGACGATTGCGAAGCAACCATTGTTTTTCTCCAGTTGCAACGCACGGGTACAATTGCTAGTAATATTAAACCGAGGAAACAATTCTTCGCGCGTTCTGCCTTCAGCAATTTTCGTCCGTCGTTCAAAACCGTGTAGAATTCGTGCGAATCAGAGAATACGGGCGGTTGTCGCGCAAACCACCGAGGAACCAAAACGTAATCCTCCGTGTGAAACTGAAGCACGCGGTCCACTTGACAGCTCGCAACACATGGCTCTCCCGGGCCAGCTGCTAGAGCCCACTAGCAGAATTAGCAGGCCACGTCAAGGTGTTTGTATTTTAAAGTAGGGTTAATTGTATCTGTACCATTATAATTGTCACGATTTTGAAACACACCATGACTATTCGACTTACTACGTCAGTGCCATTATAATTTCGTTGTTGTTTGAGATATGCCATTATGTACCCCCGACGTCGTCTTAGGCCCACTTGCAGGCGTATTCGAGTGAAGAAGTGAGGAGAAATGTCTTCTTTGCCCTCATCTTCAACCTCCGTCCGTCTGTTGCCGACGTGGAGCTCGTGGCCTGGGTGGCGCAATGGAGCTCCACCCGCCCTTGAGAATGTCCAACAAGGCCAGGCGCCGGCATTGCCGAGGCTCCCGCCGATTTGGAAGACCGAGGAGACCGCCGCCGTGAGGAAGAGGAAGTCCTTCCTGGGGGCTCCGCATCCGGCGCCGAAGGGGACGACGGGGAGGTTGATTTCGAAGGGCACCGATGCCGGTGGCCACGGGAACCGGCGGCGGCGCCTCTAGCAGGGCTCGTGAAGCCCCGCGCGAGGCGGTCCGCAAGGTCCTAGCCGTGCCGGTATACGTCCTACCATGCCTCGAAAGAGATCTCCATGTCGGCGTCGAGCAGTCCACCATAGAGTCGGTCCTAATCAACCTTCCTTCCCTCCCTAGGGTTCCGCAGTCCATCACGGAGTCGGTGAAGATTTGGAGGCCTCCTCCGAGGACCGCAAGTCAGTGGGCGCGGGGTGCCCACCACCAGCGGTGGCACACAAGATCTCAAGAGCGGCGCGGTGAGCATGGGGACGAGGTCCGACGGCACGGGGAGGTCGGCAGTCGTGGTACGGGTTACGGTCCTCCCCGCGGCGGGGCGCGCCCCGCCGCCGCATGCTTTCGCTCCCTGCGCGCATCTCCTGTAGCGGCAGTGTGAGGTTGAAGAAGGCACTGACTGGTGGGTCCCACACGTCAGTGAAATGAGAAAGAGTGAAAGAGAAAACTGAGTATGGGTAATCTTGTCCATACGAATATACTACCCCTTATACACCTGACAATGGGCCCAAAATCATCTCCAATCGTACATAATGGCGTATCTCAAACATATGCAAAATTGTAATGGCAGTGACATAGTTTCTTGAATAGTAATGGTGTAGTTCAAAAACAACAAAGTTATAAAGGCACAGATCCAATTAATCCTTTAATGTATGTGTCCTTTACCCATGCTAGGATTCTTATATAGGATACGGATCGGAATTATGTTTGATATAACTGAAATGGGCTAGATTAGGGATCAAACTATATAGCAGCACAATAATATCATTGAGAAAATTCATGAAGTTGAAAAATAATATCGTAATCCGAAGAGATAAATTGAATTTGTGTTTTCTTATAGAACACATGAAACTCATTGTAAGGTTTGAGAAATTGGGCTAGAGCTCGTATTTGAACTCTATATTGTGTAAAAGAAACGGATAAAATAATCATTAGATATTTTGAACCCGAGAATATATCTGGTGCAAACCAACATCTTCATGAAAACTTGTGCAAACCACGACAAAAAAATGTCGTCTAAATTAACAAAAAATCACACATATAGTTGATGTGAGTATACTCAACCTTGTAAAATATTTTGTCCAAACTCGGCTTTGTTTGTCATATATAAAAATAAGAATTTTTTAAACAAATTATCAGCACAACTTTTTGGCTTTAAATTTGTTATTTTTATATACAAACGAAGTCGAGTTCGGATAATTTGTTATTTTTAACAAAATTATATAAATTTATTATTTTTATATCTGATAAACGAAGCTGAGTTTGAATAAGATATTTTACAAGGTTGTGCATCATCATATCATATCATATACATGTGTGATATTTTCTGTTACTTTAGATGACCTTTTTACCGTGGTTTGTACGTGTTTTCACAAAGACGTTGGGTTGCACATGATACGTTGCTTTTGAACCCAAGATGTACTTGGACAATATGACTCCATATTTAATGTCTTTTGGTAGAGAATAATTGTTGGAAAATAATTTTGGTACACGTGTTGAGGTCTGCGATAGTTTTTCCCCGTTGCAACACACAGGCATAATTGCTAGTCCTACGTAATTATAACATGTCACTTTGTTTTCTTTCTCCGTCCGGTCCACTGGAATTTGTTTTGTGGGCCTGAATTTTCGCGCCGTGGTCTGATGACTATTTTCTACTATCTAGTTTCACTAGTGGGCCACATTCTTTGTTATCGTGAATTGGATTTTGCGTCATGGCCTGCATTTTGCTCTCCTGCATTTGATTTACATACAAACCGCATGTACAACAAATATATATGACCTCACTGGATCCGAGGGGGAAAAGAAATTTGAGCTAAAAATTTTCAAATAGGATCTGACTATGGTTTAGTACGTGCATTACTGCTGCCGTCCTTCTGAATCATCTGCTTATGCTTATGCTTATGCTTATGCTCAGGGCTCTAAACGCTTCATTAAATTATATGATAACTATATTCATGCATGAAGCTTATCCAGGAACAATTCATTACATACCCGACAATGTTGGATTTTTACTTTGTTGATGACGTGAATTCCTTATTTATAATCTCTTTTTTTATCAAGGTATTGAATCACTCTCAGAATTATAAACTCCTTTTTTATCAAGTTATTGAATGACTCTCCATATATCTTGTTTATGCGTGACACTGAGTGCAAATACCATGCGCATGGGAAATGTAGCTCTAGCCTTAATCAAGCTAACTTTTTGTAAGTTACTCCTGATCCGGTAGGTATACCACTTCGGCTGAAGTACTGCACTGGTGATCTCATTGGTTACCACAATGGAGCATCATAGGCCACACAACAACAGGTCGTGGAAATGCCTTTTGCAGTACCTAAAGCTGCTCGGCTGAACAATCACTCAAAAAATGTACAGTAGTAGTTTTGAATGATTACTTTCTTCCCTTTGGTCGTCTCCTTGGACACTGAGAATGTGCAGTACCACTCACCCCAGCGAGGAACACAACCGAAGCACGAACCAGACCCCAGAATTCAAACGACCAAAACTAGGCCACCACCAATGGCCGTTCGATTCCAAATGATATAGTTGCTAACCTGTACTCCAGAATCTGATTTAGTCTCCCAATCAAAAATCAGTGGACTTCAAAATGGCGCATGTGGCGCACAAGTGATCAACGTCGTACGTAGGATGCGGTTGCCAACTTTGCCCACAGTTGCTCCATGCATGGAACGACACCATGCCAACAGACATGTTAAGGAATTGATCAGGATGATGGCATCCCAATACGAAAATAGAATCCCTGTTCTAGAAATAGGATTGGTGAAATTGACAGTGATAATAATTGTATTGCTGAGCATATAAATGATAATGCAAATTGGGATTACAAATGATTATAATCGATCATATCTACAGATATCTCAATAATCAATATAGTCTAACATCTGCCGACCTACCTAAATACATTCATTCAAGGACTTTAAGCAAGGCGGAAGGTGGCTCATGGTCATGGACAACCATCCACAGCTAAACTATATATATATGTGTACAGTTAATGTGTTTCCTTTGAGAAGAATGTGCAACTTCATGATAACTTGAATCTGCTTTGTTACAAGTGTAAGAAAAATAAAATTTCTTCAAGTATTTTTCATTGTCTACTTTCAAACATGATACCAATAACGCTATTCTGTGTTCTCAATTTTTTTTTTAAAAAAACGAAGTTTCTGGATTGTGGTTAAAAAAAGTTGTGCTCTTTGCTCCATTAGAAGGAGCTACAAATATTTTTGGTTTTTTGAGAGTGGTTGTGTTGAGTGATCTTGCGTCGACTTCCATTTGAGCAAATCGCAATTCATAGCGGAACCAATATGAAGTGCTGTTAGTTTACTTGATTTAGTTCGGTTTGTGTTTGTTGTGTCTGCCTCACATCTAACGCATCATGCTGCACTTGTAATACAAAATCTCATTATCTACATAGGGATAGTTGGCCACTTCAATGTATAGAAGGTATGTTTTTCAAATGTAATATATATGTAGAAAATAGCTATGTTCTCTTGGCAAACAAATCTGTGTGCCTGACTACCAAGCAAGCAAGTTACATTTGCAATCACGTTCTTTTTTAATTCAAGCTACCTAAACACATTTATGTTCTACATTGTTTTTTCCCTGACTTGTTTGGATGTTGCAACTTTGATAGGTTGTATTATCAAGGAACTTTGGTTGTAGATCTATATACGTACATGTACATACAACCATGGTTTAGAAAAAAAGATTTGGAGCATGGAGTTTCTAATTTCTAGAAATCCAAACGGATTAATATTATTTTCCTATGACTAAATTAAAGTGTTTACAGTTCTAATCACAAGCTGCAATCCAATCTTCAATGGCTTATCAAATAGTGCTAGAGAAGTGAACTAGCTTTTCTAAAGCCATGGAGCAACAAAGGAACACCAACTCAATAGTGGACTCTAGCCAGGTCATGGTAGGTATGACACTGGCATTCTTAACTATATATTACCATAATGGACAACCATAGGCCACAACAATTGGTTGTAAAGCATACTCCGGCAACAATGAAGTAGAATATATCTGTTCCCGTAAAGTCATAAGAGGACCCTCACCCTCGCATTGCAAATTAGTCAACGGCTTTTACAGGAAGGTGTCCTACTCACTTGCTCGAGCAACTCCAAGAGCCTCTTTAGAGGTCACTAGTTAAAATCCTGATTTAGCTAGTATGTAAAATGAAATAGCTAGCAAAAAGTTGTTGACATCCAACAGCCTCTCTAAACTGAACTCTCTATATATTTCACCGCCTGTGGGTATTTCCTGTCATACTCATGAAAATTAGGATGACTAGTCACTAGCCACTAGCCAAACATAGCTGGCGGGGCAACGAATTTAACTAGTCAGGATATCTAGTTGGGTAGATAGCTAGTCTGTTGGAAGAGTGTTTAATTTTTGAGATTTTTCCAAAATTTAGCTAGCCAAGTCATTTTAGCTAATCTCTTGGAGTTGCTCTGAGGAATCATTCCAGAAGTGTAATTTTGCATCATTATTTTTTTATTTTTATCTCCGTTTACCAGAATGAATTAGTTAGTATATCGTTTCTGTGGATGGGTAAGGGGAGTCATTTTGCATTAGCATATATCGTAGACAAAATTAGTTATGGCGCAATTCCCCTTACGTCTGGACAATTCTTATGGATTGTTTTTATTTGTATGCCTTCTTCCACCACATATTAGGCAAAACATATATATCGCTACAAAGAGTTCTCATCTTTCCCTATAGTTTATTTACAAGTTGCTAATAGTGTCAGCACCATTAGTATTTCTTCCTTCGTGGCCAACATGCTTCATCATCCCCTTTTGTTATTGCAATTGCCGATAATGCTATCCGCTACGAACTCAGTTTTCTTTGTTTTATACTACCTTCGTTTGTAATGTAGGTTAGTCTATCTCTCTGATTTAGCTATGTATAGCAAAATTATATTCAACAAAAGTTAAACAGATCGTCTGGCTTATCAGCCACCAGCCAGTAGTGCTTTTCTCTCAGAACAAATCCACCAGCAACCAGCCAACGGTAATTTTCTCTCAGAATAAATCAGCACCAGCCAAACGAACAGGTTTTACATTTTTAAGTGAGGGAGTAGTAGTGAATGAAGTACACTATAATTGTTGGCAACTTAATAGAAAGAAAGTGTTGGAAGAAATATCTCTTTATATACATTCAAAATTATAGAATATTGCAATGGAATGTAGTTCAATCGGTAAGGTTCCTTAGGGTGGAACTTGCCTACCCGGTTTCGAGTCCTCAACTCAACATTGGTTTTTGCATATTCCTAGATTTATTCCACGGTTTCGAGTCCTCAACTCAACATTGGCACATATTCCTAGATTTATTCCACGGTTTTTTCGATAGTAGGTGATATCCCCGTCGATAGCAAGACGCTTAACAGTGCTCATGGGGTTAGAAATATGTATAAAATATAGAACATCGTTACAATGTTGAATAGAATTTAAGTGTTATTCCCTTAGTTCCATATACTGTCCATCACACCAATAATCATGTCGAGCATTATGGTGGAATCTTCCCACCAGAGTTCTAGTTCTCAACTCGTGCTCATATTTTCATGAATTTATTTCAAAGTTTAACGGGCACTATTATCTCGAGATCTGCTAGCTTAGTCTCTCAGAGGGCCTCATAGAGGGGGTGAATGGGCAGCACAGAAAGATTAGATAACCCATAATCACATTATCATTATGTTCATCATATAGAATAAAATTCAAGTGTTATTCTACTGTTACGTGAATGGGCAGCACCGAAAGATTAGATGACCCATAATCACATTATGTTCATCATAGAAATTCAAGTGTTATTCTGTTAGTTCACACCGTCCATCATGCCGATGATCTTGTCATGCATTGTGTGAAACCTGACTTAGAGTTCGAGTACTCAACTCGTCACCAGTGCTCGCATTTTTTCTACCTAGATTTATTTCAGAATTTACCGGTGGTATTCTTGCTACTTTTTTATGTCGTGAATAGCAAGGGATAGTGGTGACTTTGCTAATCTCTTGAGAATATGTTGACTGAGTTTCTCAGAAGTGCGCAGAGTTGTGTACTTGTGTGTGTATTTCATAGGGCTTAATTAGCATGCGTGCGTTATGTCTGCTTGTTTGGGGAAAAACATTGTCGGTATGGATACATGGAGTCCACACGCTTTACTAGAAAATTATATTGAGGTCAATGAAGCTATGCATAACAAAATTCCATCGAAAAGCACTTTGACAATATTGGACAGAAGAATTATTATATACATGGACTGATGGACAGGACTTACAGTTGTTAGACGCAATCACAGAACACCACAGCTTTATTCCCTTTCAAGACAGCAAAGGAAAAAAACTAACACACGAAAGCAAAGCAAAACACACACACACACACACACAAGATCAAACTAAACTCGACTTCCATTAATTCCCAATTAACCCTCCGCACAACCTCCTCACCACCGGCCACCGTACCATCTAATTTGGCGGTGGTGGCGCCGCCGTCCCGGCACAGGGGTGAACCTTCTTCCCGCTTGCCCATGAGCCGCCGCCGCCGACGACGGAGGAGGCCTTGTCGTCTTCACCCGTGGGTCTCTTGTTACCTACTTCATCTCCTCCACCTCCGGCTTCCCTGGCCGCCTTCTCCTTCTCTTCGGCTTGCAGGCTCTTCGTCCTGCACCTCTCTTGCCTCACGTGGATCTGCGCATAGCTGAACCCCATGGAGGCCATCTTGGTCCGAAAACCACTAGCAGGCGCTGCTGTTCTTTCACAGGTGGTTGTGGTGGTAGAGAGGCGGCGGCTGCTGCTGCTGCTGCTGTGCAGATGCGCTCATGCACATGTGTATTTATAGCTTGGTAGGAGCGAGCGGAAAATTTGTTGTGGGGTGGGCACCATGCATGCCGTGGGTTTCTGGCCTTGTTTTGGTGATATCTATGGGCTTATCTCCAACGGAGGCGGCGTTAGGTGTCACGGTTTGGAGGGTGCAGTCGCTGTCCGAAAAGTGTGCCGAGTTGTGGGGGCAAAACCATGTGGTTTGTTTGTGATAATGGTCTGAGCAATAGCACATGCCTAGAGCCTAACATGGGTCGTCGGGATTTCGAGCCATCACGCTTGTCTCCGGCAAAAGCTTAATTATATCGCCCCAAACGAAATAATCGTGCCACTGATGAAGAATATATAATAACTTTCTCTGAAATAATAATAAGCACCAAATTTGCTAATTAATAGGGCAGTGTGTCATCATGAATGCTTCGTCTGTCCAGCCGTATGCTATTTCCAGATGTGATTCCAGGGAAGATCTATCAGTTACATGGGAGTAAACATGCAGAAATTTTTTGCATTGGACGTGTGCTGAGAGAGGACAAATGCACTTTTTGCAAAATGTTGCAAAAAGTTGGGATCTAAATGAGACCATAGTCCCTTTTCTCCAGACATCATGACATTGCACTTGAAGATTTTTGTCCTTCAAGATTTTTACTGTTTTCCTCGTATACCAATTGTTTAGTCCCTGGTGGACCGTCGAAACATCAGATGGTATGTACTTTTCTAAGTTTTTTATTTCAAATTACACAGTACAGTGGAGACACAATGCACGTGCACTCACCCTAGGAGCATCTTCGAAGCCTGAGCTGGTACATCCTCAAGATTGACAGAGTCATCATAGATGTCTCGTTGCTGTCGAGGGAACGCACAACATCGTTAAATCCTGGAAATTTGCTCCCACGGGAAGTCGAACCCAAGACACGAGGTTCTACGGAGGCTCTTGTAACCAAAAGTACCGCCACATGGATGCTGTAAAATTATTTGATCTCTAAATTTTCTCCGCCATTCGAACACTTGAATATCATAGAATTATCGTTGATATCATGGCTTGGTTACTTGAATACCATCATTTGGATCACTTGAATATCGTGATTTTGACCTTTCTATGATTGTAACCTAAGAGTGACAACAAGGAACATGAAAAAATCACGAATAGATATGCAGTTTGCATACGTCCACCTTTTTTTTGGATAACATACGTCCATCTTGATTGTACGTAAAAAGAGAAATAAAAGCAATGGCTTGAAGCCATAAACAGTCCCTTGTGCGCTTTTTGATACAACGTTAATTTGGTGCTGCAACAGGACAGTAACAGTAGGATATTTTCCTTCTTTAAATGGTATGGTGTGGATATCTGTCATTCAGTTGCCTGTGTTTCGCCCAGTGTACCTTGGAACAGTGTCAGAAAGCAACACATGGACATGGTCGGCAGAGAACGGCCTCCACTAGGGGTCAAGATCGGACAGGCAGATCATTGATTCTATAGAATTATTTGAAGCACTGCGGTCTCCGAATCTCCGATACGCTCTTCAACTTAAACACGGTAGTGTGTTAGCAGTGACGGCATGTCAGCGTGAACAGGCTCTTCTTTGTGGGGTGGCTCCCTTCTACAAGTGTCTAAGTGTGCCACGAAATGAAAGAATGAGCGAGTCTTGTAAGATGCTTGTTTTCTGATCACAGTGGCTGAAACTCCGCATATTAGAAGGAATTAATTTACATTAATCCCAATGTAAAATATTCAGAAGACACAAAACGCAAACCAATAAGAACTTTGTTATGTGGAAAGTACTTGGAAGTACCTGTGGTACTTGCATATACTTTTCTCTCTTATCTTTGTTATTACCAAAAGAATTAAATAGATTTGGACTCCTTCCGTTCCATATTACTTGTTTTGTTATGTATCTAGACATAAGTACATATCTAGGTGCATAGCAAAAGAAATGTATCTAGAAAAGTCAAAACGACAAGTAATATGAAACGGAGGGAGTATATAATTAAAAAAAATAACATAGTAATTTCTCACTATTTTGATAGTCACTCCAACCAAATTGGTGCTTCTCTGTTGGTACTTTGTGGTAATTCCTATGTTTCCACCATTCGATTTTGTCCTTATTTTTTTCAAGCACACACTAACATTTCCCAAATCATCTTACTGTAACCATCTAGGCCCTTTCGCACCTTTGGTATGGGTGTGTTTCGGTGATAAATGATAATCATATACTTGTGACTAACCTTTATTTTATAGCGGATTATATCTTGGGTTATTGTCATAAGTAATCAATGAAAAGAGACCCCTCAATTTGAAATTATGGACGATCAATGGACGAATACTACAAGGCTAAGGACTTTGTTAGTTCCAAGTGTCACAAGGAGATGAAGGACACTTGGATTGTTAGTTTGTAGTGTTTGACCGTACTATTAAGAGGGGTTCATGCACTAGTAGCTTGACCATGCACCAAATACCAATATGCAGACTCAAGTTCCTTGAATGCTAAACAGCTCAAAGTACTCACGGAAGCAAAATAGAAGCAAAAGAATTAACGGAAAACTCAAAAGCGTTTGAATTGGATGAGTTGAAATTTAAGTCATAGCGTCGGATGAACTGACGCCATGGATTCTAGTTGCGCCAGATGAATTCAGCGGTCGGGAAATTCAAAAGTGATTGTCGGATGAACCGATACAGACAGCGGTTCATCTGATGCCTTAGGGTTTGGTAACGGTAAGGTTTGCACTTCAGTTGCTTCAGCACCGGATGATCTGACGCTCAGATCAGCAGTTCATTTGACGCCTACATTCAAATCATACAGAGACGAGCCAAGATTTCTTCTTCAGCACCGGATGAACTGACGCTTCAGCAGATCACCAGCGGTTCATCTGACGCCTCTGTTTAAATCATACAATGACACACCGAGTGGATGGCCTTCAGCACCGGATAAACCGACGATGCGTCAGATAATAGCGTCGGTGCATTGATTGGGTCAGTTGAGTTCAACGGCTATATTGAAGATTGTGAGTGACCGGATGATCTGACGCTTGCGCAGGGAGGACAATCGATTCATCCGACGGTACAACTTTTCAGGGGACTTTTCCAATGGCTAGCCACCCTTGCTAGGCCTATATATATGACCCCCTGCGTCTCTTGAGCTGCCTTTGCCACTCTGAAGATCTACAACAGTCAAGGAGAGAAGGAGATAGTGTTCTTACTCATTGGGATTCTCTTCCTCTTGTTTGAGGAGCTCTTTCTTAGCGATCAAGGGTTTCAAGGTGCATATCATGGCTTAGCTGAGTGCTCAGGTCAAGTGAAGGTGTGTGGGCTTGTTACTCTTGTAGATTGACGGCTCCTACATGGTCTTGGTGCTTTAGGGTTCTTGGTGAGCTCTTGGAGATTGTGGGAGCTTCAAGAAAGCTTAGTGTACACGGTTCACGGCCCACTATTCCGGAGATGGAGAACAGGTACTCTTAGTGAGCACTTGAGTCTTGGTGACTTGAGGGAGAGCAATACTCTTAGTGAGTGCTCCAACGTGCATTAGGGGAAAGCGTCAACTGCTCGATACCACGGGGAAAATCCGATTGTCTCTTGTGTCTCTCTCTACTTACTCGCATTTAATTTCAGCACTTACATTCTACATTTAAGTTTAGTTCTTGTTAAGTTGCTTGTTTGCCTCTTATCTTGACTAGGGTGCTTCATATGTGCTAGTGTGATATTTGCTAAGGAAACTCTTGTTAGTCTGTTTAGTAGTAGAGAAAAACATTTTTAGATAAGCAACACTAGTTAATAGGCTAAGATTTCATTCTCGCTTTAGAAACTCAAAAAAAGGTTCAAATTCAACCCCCTTCTACAGGCCATTGATCCTGCGGTTACCGTCAACTTGAATTACTCTAATAATTATAAGAGCTTTGTTGACACATTATTTCAAATATACAGAAATGCATATTATAATAGTTGGTTACTTGGTTTCATGATGAATTCGGTAACATCATTTACATATGTCAATAATCTTTATGAGTTTTTTTTACTAGTGACAGTCAAAATTTAAAAGGTTTGACTTCTATATACAAAACCTAAAATTGCTTTAATTTATGAACATAGAGAGCACGTACAGTTCATGTGATGTACTGTAAGTATGGTAGAGGAAAAAGGGTTTTATACAACTACCGCCATCAGCTCAAAATGATTTTATGTTGAGAGGTTAAAAGTAGGTGAATAAAGCAAATTATAGGCATAATAAAGTAACTAAAACGAAAAAAAACAGGCCCTTTGATGCAGGCACACCTGTCACGCTGCAACTGGTTCAGAATATTCTCTTCCATCTCAAGTTTCAACTCAGCCCCCTCTGGGCAAGGCAAGCAAAGCTACGCAAAGAGTTTGCTTCTTGAAATGGTATGGATGAGCTCGAGTGGCACCCCAAGCAACCAAGTGGAGGGCGAGAAAGCAGCTCGTGGTGGGGAAAGCACCAGTAGGCGAGCAGGGTCGGCATCCACTGGACGGCTGACTGATTCCACAATTATAGTTCTTGATTCTTTAACTCTATCAGCACTTGTGGTGAGTGAGCAGTGATGGCAGGTCAACTTGAACAGCCGTTCAGTGCCATCTCTTCCACAAAGCTCAATGGGCGAGGCACTGAATGCGTGTAGTACCTTTGATAGGTCTTGACCAGGATAAGGGTTGCATGACTTGTTTAACATGAGACTTAGCTGGATCTGACTGGTATCGATGCCGAGGAAAGCACAAGAGGTTGACATCCCAACAGAGCCTAAGCACCGGATATAGTAATTATCTCTTCAGTGCGCCTTGCAAATGAACCATCATGGATACTAGATACAAAAAACTGCGCTATTGCACCACTATAGCTACCAAGCCTGACCAAGTTCAACACCGAAATGGAGCTACACACTAGCCAGAAATTCAGAATGCTAAAGAAGCGCACATTGAGAACCTATGGTGGTCTTCTCTTTTGGGGATCAGACTTCAGCAAAGCCTAGTGCTTGGGCTTAACAAGGGCCTGGCAGAATGAAGCTAAAGCATCCGAAGCATCCAGAAGTGGGGGGAGAGTAAATGGTGGGAGAACACCGGCCTCCAGAGTCTTGGCGGATGAAGATTTTCCGTCAAGTGTGAGCGCCATTGCAGCCTGCTGCTTGTTGAGCCCATCCATTATGCATGAGAATGCTGCGAAGGTGACACAGCTGTGGAACATTGCTTGGGGCGCACCTGGTTTAACAGAAAGATTGAATCATTAATGGTGGGAGACGGTATCTTACGAATAATAGCTCCAGAAATGTGCATTTCCAAATTGACTTTTTAATGGGTAAAATGTACTCCCTCCGTTCCACGTTCCATAATGTAGGATGTTTTAACTTTTCTAGGTGCATAGTTTTTTGTATACACTTAGATAGTGTAACCTACAATTGAAACGGAGGGAGTAACAGCAAAGACATGTGAGAATGAAACTCAGGGTAACCCTTTTAATTTGTTTGTCACACCAATCATACTACAAGATCAAAAGCATCAGTCAAGCTCAACTTTTGTATAATGCTACTATTCAGTACCAATAATGAAGATAATCGCTGCTGACTTGTTCTAATTGAATATCTAAATAGCTATCATGCCGGTGCTACAGAAGAAATTGCATTATATTGCTGAAGTTCAAAAGGATACAGAAACTAGCTGTAGCTGATGAGGTTAAAATACCCATATCACTGTTCTCCCTTTATGCTCGTGTTTTTTCTTCAATTCATGTTGGCATGTCAAAAATCAGGCTACCCTTGATTTCATTATTCAAGGACAAACATGTCTGTCTGTTTATTTCAATTTAAAGAGCAGAGCTTAAGCTGAATTCATGCAAATGGATCCTACTACCTAAGCACTACCATAGACCTGAACATGACAAAACCCAAAGGAAAAAAAGGTATTTTGTCTTTCTTAAAATAACTAAAAGAAAACTTCACCTAGATGTCATTATGCATATGGTAACGTGCCATGTATCTGGGGTGCTTGGGCCTTGGAGCCAGTCCAATAGGATCAGCACATAGGCCAACAGGCCAGAAAAGAAGCGTTCTATCGCAGCAGCTATCAAGAGCCCACCTAGGGTTTGGGAAAAATCCCGAAAATAGGATTGCTTGTAATTTAAGTCGGGTTAGGTATGCTTGTAAGTCAAGTCGTCAGGCAATGAATTCAAAGTAGGAAAGGGCTAGTCCCCATCCTACCTTTTGCTAAGATATTCTAAAACAGCTCTCCCAACCTCTAGTGCCTCCCCTAGTTTACTATTCACTTATGAACAGTACCCCCACCCCACCTAGTCATCACCCCTCTCCCTCTGCGCCTCCTCCATGACCACCAGCCACCCTCCCCCTCCCCCTCCAATGGATCACGTACATGACATAACGATTTAAATGATACTAAGAGGCTGCAAGCATTATTTGAATGGTACTAAGAGACTGCAAGTGTTATTTGAATACTACAGAAACAAGGCAATTTGAAAGAGCACACTGCCATTAAAGCCACTAGGTTGCGAGGGGCACGAAAACCCAGTTTGCTGTTTGATTCCAAACCAATTAGATGCCAAATCACAGTCCAGGTCATCTTAAAACCATACAGGTTCAATAGCATCCAAACAAGTTTCAAGATGAAGGTTATCATGTATTTTCCCATACACACAAATCTTCCCAATTTTAAATTCAAAACAAATATTGGATGGGATTGATATTCAAGTGTGCATTAAATCCAAATGACAGTGATACTGCAGTGTACATTGGACAAGATATTGATTTTAGGGTATGTAACAGGAATATCCACACGTCGATGGTGACCTAGAGTTAATTTCATGAACGGTTGGCCCTATCATGTATGTTTATTTACTCAGAGAGACAGACGCACTCAACAAAGCACTTTCCTGGTGACCACAAACAGAAAGGTAGATTAACAAAGCACTCAACAACCAGGTTTATTCTTTTTTTAATTCTCTTCTAATGCGTTTTTGATAGGATTTCGGATCCTACCGGGAACTTCCCTCAGCGAGTAGGGATGTGATGCTGGCGGCGGGCGACGGCGAGGACGGCACTGGGGCGCCGTCGGGCTGGCGGGCGCGCGCGCGCGCGAGAGAGAAGGGCGGCTAGGGTTGGAAATCTCCCGGCTCCCTCAGGGAAGCCGGAAACAATTGATATGTTTCTCCCTACGACGAACTATAGATGAGAATATCATCGAAAAATACCAGGACGAACCTTCGTAGGTACGGGCGCAAAACGTCGTTCATCAGAGCCTGGAACGTGTCTGGGGCGTTGGAGAGACCAAACGGCATGACGAGGGACTCATAGTGGCCGTGATGGGTGCGAAACGCCGTCTTGTCGATGTCTCCTGTGAACATGCGCACCTGATGGTAGCCCGTGCGCAGGTCGAGCGCAGGTCGAGCTTGGTGAAGTAGCGGGCGCCATGCAGCTCGTTGAGAAGCTCGTCGACCACCGGAATGGGGAACTTGTCCTTAGACGTCCGCGCGTTGAGGGCTCGGTAGTCGATGCAGAAACGCAAGGAGCCGTCTGGCTTACGAACGAGGAGAACCGGAGCGGAGAACGGGGACGTGCTCGGGCGGATGATGCCCTGCGCGAGCATGCCTGCGACCTGGCGCTCCAGCTCGTCCTTCTGCAGCTGGGGGTAGCGGTACGGCTGGACGGCGACGGGTGCGGTACCCGGCAGGAGGTGGATGCGGTGGTCATACGGTCGGGCTGGTGGCAGGCCCTGCGGCTCCTCGAAGATGGCGGTGTGGTGATGGAGAAGCCGATCGAGCATGGGCTGCTCGGCGGCGGCCGCCGCAACCGCCGCCGTGGGCCGCGGTGCGCCGGGCCGGGGCCGCGTGCCACACGACTGGCCGGCCATCGCGTTGGAATACGAGTGTCCGTGCGTCGAAGTCCCAGGTGATGGGGCCCAACGTGCGCAGGAAGTCAACGCCGAGGATGAAGTCGAAGCAGCCCAGGTCGATCCCGACGCACGTGATGGTGCAGGGCGCGCTGCGATGGAGACCACCACGCCCTGGGCGATCCCGGCGCACGGCAAGCGGTCGTCGTTGGCCACCGTGACCCGAAGCTGGTCGCCCCCAGACAATGGAAGACCGAGCCGTCGTAACGTAGCCCCCTGGATGAAGTTATGCGTCGAGCCAGTGTCCAGTAGGGTGAGCAAGCGTTCGCCCTTGATGGTGACGTATATCACCATACTGATCTCCGTCTGTAAGCCTGCTACAGCATGTAGGGAGACCACCAATGCATTAGCAGACGCGTCCAGGAGGGCCCCCATGTCGTCCTCGGTCGCCCCATGGTGCGGGGGTGTGTCGTCGTCGTCTGTGTAGTTGGCCGACTCGAGGTAAAACAGCCGCTTGCACTGGTGGCCGCGAACGAAAGGCTCGTCGCAGTTGTAGCACAAGCCCTGACGTCGGCGCTCCAATTGTTCCGCCGGCGTGAGACGGCGGAACTGTCGTATCGGCGGTGGCGGAGCGGCAGCGGCTGGGGCCTGTGGGACGCCCCCGCCGGTGCCCCCCGTTGGTGGTGGTGGCGGCGCCGACGAGCGGCCGGTGCCTCGCCGGAAACGCCGGCCGGCGCGCCAGGCGCGGGAGCTCGGGTGGTCGTAGTGTCTCCACGGCCGAGGCGCGGAGCTCGAAGGCGCGGGCCAGGTGCATCGTCGTCGGCAAGTCTTGCGGTGCGCGCAGCTCAACGTCCACCCTGATGTGATCCGGTAGGCCGCCCACAAACAGCTCAGCTTTCTAGACGGCGTCGAGGTTCCGTGCATGGCACAACACCGCGTTGAAGCGGTCGGCGTAGTCCTGGACGGTTGACGTGAACTGGAGCCGTCCGAGCTCCGCCAGGCGAGAGCCACACACGGCTGGACCAAACTCGAGATGGCACAGCTCCTTGAACCGATCCCCTCGTCCTGCTCGATGGTGAACTACCACGTTTGGCCCGCCCCAGTGAGGTGGTACGATGCCAGCCATGTCCTGTCAGAGGCGAGGGTACGCGGGCCGCGGAAGAACTGCTCACACTGATTGAGCCAGTTCAGAGGGTCGACCGTGCCGTCGTACGTCGGGAACTCCAGCTTGTAGAAGCGCGGGGTGGCTTGGCCCGAAGGAGCCTCAAATGCCGCCCCTCTGGAGGACGACTCTATGCCCTCCCTGGCGGCGGCGGAGACCGACGAGAAAAGGTTCCCGTCGACCCCGCCGTACAGGACGTCCGAGGTAGTCGCGCCCCCGCGGAACCCCATGGGGGCGGGGTGTGGTCGCTGCTGCCGCTCCGAGGTGGTGCGCGGTGGCGGCGAGGAGAAGGTGGCGGCCGTCGTCGACTCTAACACCCACGAGAGGGAGTTGCGAGGGCGAGGACGGGAACGACGGAGCGGTGAATCGGCACCCCGGCGGATGTCGGCGCCATGGCCGGGGACGCCCCCCCCCCCCCCGGCCGGCGGCGTCAAGGGCGGTAGGGGCGGCGGCGGTGGGGGACCCAGTAGGAAGGCACGAACTTCCGTCAGGTCGCGACCTAGGGCATCCATGCCCTGGCACAGCTTGAGGACGGCTGTCGTCATGGTGGGCATGGCGAACGGGTCGGAGATCGCGGTCGAGACGGTGGTGGAGGCCGCCAGGAGCGTGGAGGTGGACGGCGGCGGCGCCTGCGATGAGGGCGACAGGGAAGCGGTGGGGGAAACGCCTGACATCACTGATACCGTCAATCTGCAGCTGATTCAACCCCGCACCCCGTCGCAGTTCCTTCAGGTTGTTCGCCTCCGCACAAAGGCGGCGACCACGACAACGCAACATCAGGCGGCGTTGCGGCTGCAGGAGGCAGCGCGCGACTTCCTAGCGCGACAGCGGCTACAAAAGGCGCACAAGCAGATGCGAGATCGGGAGGCAGCCTTGGCGGCGGTCGCCTTCGCCTTTGATGCAGTGGGATGCGACCTCGACTCACTCGATAGCTACCAACAATTGTGTCGATCCGCTGCTATGTCCAAGGGTGTGCATGGTGTCTTTCCCGCAGACGGCGTACTCCAACTCTGTGGGGAAGGTGGTAGGGGAGGTGTGTTCCTCCTTGTCACCAGCGGGGACGCACTGCCTAGCGCCTCAGCTTTCCGTCTCCGACCACCACGAGGACGTCTCCGTTGGTCTTCATCGCGACTGCTTCCAGGTGGTTGTGCCCCTGCACCCCTCTCGTTCAGATGGTCTCTATGGGATCCAGGTGGTCGTACACATGCAACTTCGTCATGCGGATGGTGCCTACCGTCGGGGAGTCACACAATAAAAAAGTCTGAGTCTGATTAAGAATAATCAAATAAGCTGAGATGTAAAGCTTATTTGTAGGTCATAGGTTTCTGTGGAAGCGAGTCATTGTCAAGGTGCCCATGTTGCAGCTCGAGGACGAGCTACTCGGAAAAGGGTGGGGTAATGTCAGGTGTCAAGGGTCTAATGGGTCGGGAGGCCCGTTAGGGTTAGATTTAGCGATAAGAGTCCTTGCTTAGTGGTCAAGTAATCCTCTCTATTTAAAGAGAGGAGATGTATCAATCTAATCAAGCAAGAGATTAGAAGGAAAACCTTTCTCTCTTGCCGGCCGTGGGCGAAGCCCCGCGGCCGGCGTTCCCTGCGCCCCTCCAACCCTAGCCGCCGCCACAACCCTAGGCGTGAACAGTACCCGCGGATACTGTAGCACACAGCCCTAATTCCCCCACAAATCAGCCTCCAATCCTCCAATCATCTTCCCCTCGCATCGCAATTCATAACAATTTTTCTGAAGAAAATGTCCCTGTGGATTGTACAAGCACGGCATATATGGCTTATATTCATGTTGATGTATGATAGGGAAGTGCATCAGCTTATTAGTTATTAACAGCACGTGCTACTGAAAATTGCTTGACAATTTATCATTCTGAGTGAACAGCACAGACAACCTCCTGATTTTACAGAAGTAGATACTTCAAATTCAAAAGTTTTCTGTAAGAGCTAAGTCAAGGACATCATCCTACATCAGGTTAGTGTGACATGCTCCTGCCCTGCTTTGCTGGCTGCAGAGCTGTAGCAGCCAGCAGGCCACAGCTACTGCAGCAAGGCTGCTTTAATCTTTACAGCTTTTTTAGAAATAAAAACAGGGCCTTGGCAGATCATTTAACTTGAATTTTTGCATAGATGGTTCATCATTTAAAGAACAAGGACAGTGCAGCAAGTTCGTAAACATACCATACATTCCCTGACTCCCAGGGAAATAAAATACAAGTATTTGCAGACATGTACGCTTCGTAAGATTTCAGTAAAACTTCCACAATAATTTGAGTCGAAATGGGTATAGTTCTCTATTTCTATTCTACAAGTTTTTATATTAATTTGCATGCTAATCTAGCTGCAATGCAAACTTCAAACACACTGAAAACAATTTCAAAAATAGTCTCAGTAATGTTCGAGTTTGAGGAACAAGAACAGAACAGCACAGCAGAAATAAGCTTGCAATGATGTTCACTTAACAAGTTTGTTATTCTATCAACAATTGCCTATACATTCATTTTTTCCTTACCTATAGGAACATAAGAGGAAATTTATGACAAAACAACAAAAGCACCTAATGAATGCTCTAAACACTATGCAATTTTCTGTGGCTCCACATGGTACTAAAATAGATATTTTAAAATGTCACCATGGCCTCATGTATCCCTAAAGAAAAAAACAATAATATTCTTGTACAAAAAAATTCCAAATATGTGAGGACAGCAATTACATCTCAGAAATTCGCATTCCTGACTCAATGCTAACTCGAACAGTAGATACAAGAAAACATAAATAGATTTAACATCATCCAGATCAGCTAAGAAGTACACATATGCATCCAGCATCAATTGCATTGTTGTTAAAAAAAAAGTATCACAGTGCGATTTTCGAGAAGATAAAATTCAAATTGCACATAGTTGTACCTGGAAAGCTCAAAGCAAGGCCTGTACAGCAACCAGCCATACCAGCATTAAGCACTGCAATGGATAGTATTTCGTTGAGAATGCACACTTGCATCTTTATATGGTAGCAAACCAGTAATATTAAGGGAAGTACTTACTGTCATCTTTCCCTCGAAGTCTTCTCAACAAGCACATGATGAAACTTTGGACACCAGCAAGAGCTGCAAAAGTCTATAAAAATAAAACAAAAGGAGATCATATTAGCAATCTTCCCGGTGAAAGGATACTGAACTTTCTACATCCAAAATATTTCCATGAACATTAGGATCGACTAACCTTAGCAGATGATCCAGCATTGCTGAGTGAAACCTTCATACCTTGGTTCGTAATCAAACCTTTCCCTGCAAAAGAAATCAAATAATACAACTAACTTTAAAATCTAACAGAACGCTAGACTAGTGGAATGAAAGAGGGTCATAAGAAGAGTGAAGCTTCGCTGAGTATGTAGAAAAGGAGATGTGAAGTGCTCAGAGTTTCTACAAGCGCCAAACTAACCAACTAATTTATTCATTTCAGCTAAGTCCTGATACACTAGAATAATTCAATTTCCTCTAATGTTATATTTTCAGAACAAAAAGATTCAGTATTTTTTTCATTCCTCCATACTCAGTTTGGCAGTTGGCTATTACTTCCCTAGGCAAGTAAGGACCCATTTTTATTAACACATACAAAGCATGGAGGTGAGCTACAAAATTGATGTTGAGGCGAGGCTACTTGAATTAGCCAAGGCCCACTATATCTCTTTTAGTGAAATGTGTCATCACCAGTCTTAGTAACCGCATGTCCAACAAACTATCCTCCTCTGCTGAAGTATGAAGTATGAACAGTGTTAACAACACAATTCCTATTAGGATTCTCTGATGTGATGTGGACAACAAATCCGAAGCACAAACTACCACAAAAATAAAAAATACCCTCATATGAAAAGTTATGATTGCTTAAGGTCTATCAAACGCTCATATTTCAATTAAGGATTGGGGAAAAGGTTTCTAGGTAGAATAATAGCAATTGCATTCCCCCTCCCGTCCTACTCTTCCACAAGTCGAAACCAATTCGTATTTCGTAGCGACGATGGATAATTTTCTCACAGTACATCCTAATTAATTTGAGAATCACAAAGGGCGGAGGGAGGGTGAGATTAGGGAATAGAAGGCAGTACCGTATCCGACGAGGGAGCCGACGAAGGCACCGGCGGCGAGGTCCCCTGCGGAGCGAAGGAGGCAGACGACGGGCGCGGCGAGCGGCGTCGGCGGCGGGCCGCCAAGCTCGTCCCCGTCCCACTCGCTCCCACGCCGAGCCACCATCTTTCCGTGGGTTGCTTCGCTGCGCTTTTCCCCACTTCCTTGCTGTTCCCTCGGCTTCGGCTCACCTCTTCGTTATCTCTAGTCTCCTAGTTTTAAATAGCGGCATATAGCGCCCCTACAGCAGTGCTATAATATTTTTAGAAGGTCCCCACTGTGTTATTTGTATTTTTGCCGCTATGGCAGTTATGAACTAAATCTGGCTATAGCTGCGCTAAACGGAGCAGCTTTAGCACCGCTATAGCCTTAAACTTAGCTCAGTGCTGCAATTGTGATCTTTTGGACAACTAAATATTTGAATTGTATGAATCTTTTTTACTGCCAACTTAAGTGATGTTCCAACACCTCTAGACACATATTTATGCTTATGATATTTGCTAATTAATGTATTTTTTCATCTATTACTTGTATTTGTCATGGTTTGATAGTAAATCGCTATTTGCAATAGTCTGCTATAGCCTCCGCTATAGCTTCTTAGCCTCGGAAAAAAGATGTCACTATTTGTTATAGCCTGCTATTTAAAACGTGAGAATCCACTTCTCCTGTTTTTTTGTTTGAGCCCGCTCCCAGGGGTTTTCTCTCCTCGGCTTTGGCTAGCTAGGTTCCACCTGACGGTTCATTTGCACGGCCCACCGGAGCCCACGAACGCACCGGGTTGCATGTTTTTTCCTTTTTAATTTAATCTTATTAATATTTTTTTATTTTTGCTAAAGATTTTGTGAGCTAGTATATTTAAAATACTAGTATTTAATATATTTAAAATACTCAAATTATTCATTTTATTTAAACGTAGTTCAACAATTTTAATAAATAAATGTAATGTTCTTAAAAAAATCAACATGTATGTTTAAAATGTTGAAGTACTCCCTCCATACCCATAAAACAAGTCGTTTCAGACAAGATTTTAGTCAAATATTAGAAATATAAATCGTGTATAAAATTTAAATTGTTAAGTTTGAAAATGTGAAAATTACATGAATCGATTTGTCTTGCAAAATACTTTTATAAAAGTATACATATGACAATTTTTAAGAAGTATTTTTAAAAAATGAGTAGTTAAAGTTATGCTTTGGAGACCATATAGTTGTCCTAAATGGCTTGTTTATGAGTATGGAGGGAGTAGTATAATATGAGTGTTGTTTTTTAAATAATAAATTAATTAATTATGGGACTAACATCCACACATGATCCTAAGAGCAACTCTAGTAAAGCATCTACCTAGGTCCCTGCTCAACATACCTGAGCATCCTTGGCCCGCCTAGGCCCGGCCCGCGCCAGGTCCGCCCACGGACCTTACTGGACGGTCGTGGGCAGAAATCTTGAAGCTCGCGAAAAAAATTTTGGCCTGAGCCCGCTCGAAATGTTGTTTTTAGTTATTTTACACTATAAAAATGCGCGGGTGGCCGCCCAAGCCCGGGCCAGGCCCGAGCCCAGCCTGAAAACTAAAGCCCGACATGTCCCATGGGACGGTCATGAGCGGGATTTTCTCGGCCCGAAAAACTCGAGGTTTTTTCAGCCCGACCCGCGGAATGCTCACGTCTACTGCTCAAAATGTAGGGCATAGTTCCATCAGAGTCTTTACTCAATCCTCAAAAGATCCCCCTCTCGAGTAACATCTCCCACTGGTGGCGAGGGAGGCCCGTACTCTGGACCATTTACGGACCCCTATCACTGCTCCTTCTCTACCACTGTGTTGGTGCTCGTTATTGATAAACTTTTGATACTAGCATGCCGCCACCTAGCACCTGAACTAACCTACTAACCTCGCAATATGTGTTGTTTTTCACCATATTGCACAATCACTGGACATACTCCCTCCAGTTTGGTAAATGAAGTCGTTTAGGACAGCGACACGGTCTCCAAAGTACAACTTTGACTTCTTATTTTGATAAAAATATTTATTAAAAACTAACATATGTATACTTTTATGAAAGTATTTTGCAAGACAAATCTATTTATGTAGTTTTCACATTTCCAAACTCAATGACTTAAAAGTTATTCATGATTTATATTCCCAATATTTGACTCAAATCATGTCCAAAACGACTTCATTTACCAAACCGGAGGGAGTACTAGTGGAAAACCCCCTTTAACTACGTAGTAGTAACACTCCAAAAGCGTCTCTATGTCGGTGTATAAAGATGTTTTTGATACGATTTTGATAACACATCAAAGTGTCACGACATTAAACATGCTTACATCATTAGTAGTCGCATAGAGATATTTTTTTATCACGCTACAGAAATCATCTCAAAAGAAACGAATTTAGACACGATTTAAAGTGTTATTATTATCTAGACACGCTAGAAAGCGTATCAAACAACGTTTATAGTCATGTAAAGATACGTTTTAACATGATTAAAAAATGTTTCAAATTGATACATGGTTAGACATGCTTTGAATCGTGACTACCATGTAGGAACGTCACAAAGCGTTTCAAATAAGTGTACTAATGGTTATTCATAGGCAAACTCAAAAGTAAAACATACTAATGTAAGTCACATTAGGCAAACTCAAAAGTAAAACATACTAATGTAAGTCACATTTGTTGTGTAGGTGAGATGGTAAGGAAGATATGTGTGAGGTGAGAGGTCTTGGGTTCAAATCCTACACACTACACATATTGCACATAAATAATCGTGTATAGGTGTCATTAAATCCAAAATAATTTTTTATTATTTTTAAATTAGTAGACATGCTTTATAGATGTATCAAGGAATTTGTCTCTATGTTTTAAACATACAATGAAGCGTTACTATACTACCAAACTACACCACTAAGCATGTTATAAATGTGTCTCTAAAATTGTATCAATGCGAGTAGACATGCATCAAATGTGTCGATGAAATGTTGTTTCTTTCATAGACACGCTTAACAAATTCATCTCTACAAAGCCTAACACGGCAACTGGGAAGACACTTCTAACACTCTTTTTGAAAAATGTATCTACAAAACCATAGAGACGATGTCTAACTCTAAATATAGCGTGGCTATAGGTGGGGTATTCTAGTAGTGATATAATATAAATGAAGGGTTTTTGTAGAACATAGATTTGGACCCAGATTTTTTTGATATAGGAAAACACAATCAGGATCATTAGACTGCAAGTTTGTGGGAGTAGCTAAACTTGCACGAGCCATATCTTCCTCATCTAAACTCCAATCGAGTGTAATTGATGACAAAATTGCATGGCTCGAAATGGCCTACAACCTTCATGTGGAGCGGTGTGTCGATCGGCCCAAGGGGGTACAAGCCAATCACTCTGCGTGTTTTCAACCCTGAGGAGGAAGCTCTCTTGACGATCCTAGGATTTTTCTCTGGATCCTTCACCGATAACTCCGGGTATTCTGCAAGTTGCAGAACATCCAACACAATCTCATAAAAGTCCCAAAAATCATATAATAAATTTGTTCGAAGTTGAAAATTTTCATGTTCGACAATTCACTCCCCTCCTCTAGTCAACATCCTAAATCTTTTTCACTAGGGCTCCTCAAGCAGATCAGCCTTGAGCCTTCTTCCTCCTTCTTGGCGTCTGTCAACATTAATTATTGCGGTGATCTGATCTAATCCTTGTTTCTCATGTTATGAAAATGGTTGCTAGGTCTAAAATCGTTGGGTGGTTCCTTGTTGAATGACCTATGTATTTGACTCTTCATAAATTTACGGATTTGAACTACAACCTATCAAGAACTAGCTCAAAAGTAAATCATGAAATAATAGGGTATGGACTAACCTTTGGAACAAGATAGAACAACAAGGAACTTTCTTCAAAAGGAGATCGAATATATGTTCTATACTTGAATATAAACAGAATGAAGAACAAAAAGCACAAAAGACATAAGGATTTCTTACTGTAATTCACCCTCACACCTTCAGGCCTACATCTCCATTGAGTAACCCAAAAAAGGGTGGGGTTTTCACCAAAACCACTTTCCTCCCTCTAGTGACCACAATATCGAGCTAGAGTCACTTACTCAAATACAAGCTTCATGTAGGCAAACCACAGGCAACGCCTAGCTACCTAGTAACTCAAAGCTCCAAGAGTAACAAACATGAAATCACTAGCTTTATGAAGAAACCATGGGGGTGCAACTTCCTTTAACTTCACAATTTGATTTAACCTTTTGGTTAAATGGACATAAATCTACGTGATATGAAAAAATTAATCAGTTTAGAACATGATCACAAAGGTAGGGCTGTGTGACTTTCTTATATATGTGATTTCTTATGTCACAAAAATACACATATCCGACTCAAGATTTACCCTTACTATTGCACCTCTATCGTAGTCTACTCCACCTCTATTGCTAGTGTTGGCCAGCAAAGGGGAGAGCTTGCCTCGATATGCCTTTTCCTTGGCAAGTTTTTGTACCACTTCACGTGATTGCTCAAGTTCATCATCATGACTCGTCCCCTAGTTCCCTCTATGTTAACCAAAGGTATTGTTGTTTTGATCGCTAGCTCCAACAACTCTGTAACACCTTTGTTGTTAGCATATTACTTAAGGACCTATCATCTTCACACTCATGATCATCCACATTTTTGTGTGTGCAAATTGGCATGATTCAATTTTTGTGACTGTTGTTGAACAAATGATGTGGTTATTTTGCCAAAGTGGAATTAAGGAAGTATCTACACTAATTTCTAATTAAATACTAATAAAAAGGAAATGGAAAAACATAAAATTTCTACCCAAATATAGTGGAACCGCCAAATGAAACAAAATTGGGTCCTGAATATGTTTTGAAAGTTGACACAAGATAAACATTTCAATTGAACTCAAGAGAGAGTGAAAAATCGAAGTGTAATTATTCCAATTTTAGTTATTGCCTAACATTTAGAACTATTTTTCCAACATGCCTAGCTTTAGAATGTATCATTGGGATCTATAGAACACTTACAAACATACATCTTGCAAAGACATTATAGTTCCGATGACTATGTCGTCATTAATCACCAAAATCAATATGGCCCAGGGCCATTTTCCTTACAGCTATATCTGTTGAATAAGACAATCTTGATCACTTGATTACTCATAGTAATGGAAATGAAATGGTGATGACATGATATTTTTCTGATTAATATTGTATATCATGATGATTGCTCTAGTTCTTTATGCAAACCTAGTTATTAGTATGTCCTACATGGTAAACTTGAGCTAAAATAATATTGAGAAAAGGATCTACTTGTAGTAAGCTCCTCTTTGGGATAAGAAAAACTAGCAGATAGAAAGCCTTATGTCGGCTAAGTATATAACATAGTCGGGTAGATCTTGTTGAGTATTAGTATATATACTTAGGGTCATTGTTGTGACTCTATTTCAGGTGGTGTTGCTTTCATGTGATGGGGTGAACTCAGTTCGTCGCCACTAGCTTAGTTTTACTTTTGGTTCAAATTTTCTTCGTGTTATGTGTTTAAAGGCTTCATATCATATTTGAACTCGTTTTTTAAAACTAGTGTTGTACTTAATTTATGTAAACTTTGTGATATTTGTATTATCTATGCTCACCTTCGCATAAGACTAATGGTGTATTATTTCAATTGAGATATTCAGTATTTGAATCTTAATTTACCCGTATGAAAGGATGGTCACTTAACCAATTTAATTTAAGCGGTTGTACCACAGATCTTTTGTAAGTGCATATGTAATTAACCGCCACAACTTTCTTATATGCAAATAACTCGATAGTACATCCTGATCCACTAATTACTCATATTTACTGAAATCATGATGTTTTGTCTAGTGTGTTAAAAAAAATTACTGCAAAGTAGTGTTTTCTTTTATCATAATTAATTGTATTCAGAATTTTATAAGTTAACAATCTATAATTACTCGACACTTACTTGTACAGGTCTCAAAAATTTCTAAAGGTAGAGAGTAGAGACTAGCTCCAGTTCGATCTTGAGAGCTGGAATCCTCTAGCTTGGAAACATTGTCCACATGCAGCGAGCTGGTTTGGAGACATTGTAGAACAACCCCCCTTCCTATATACTTTCCTATTTCCAAGACGAAGAATTATATTAAACCAGCAGAATTGATGCTACGAGAGCAAGGCCAAGCAAACATTATCCTTCACCATTGGCTCGTGATTCGCTGCCGACTAATACATTATCATCTACTATAGCTCCTATATATAGCTACTAGCAGGTCCTAACAAGATCCCGTGAATGCAAAAAACGCCAAGAAACCATGCATGTTGTTGATGCAAACGCCAAGATACGATACACGTCGCCGCAGAACACAGACGTATACACGTCTCTCTCTCTCTCTCCCCCCCTCAACGAGATGGAGACAGCCACACATTTGCTGCGCAGAACCTCCCAAATCACTCCCATACCATACCTTGCGTCCATTCTCTGTCCCAGTTTCAAAGGCGGTTGGTAGCATTCTATTACGCGTTCATATTAGGCGGCAACGACATACGCAGAGCGCAGTCTCAAGGCCGCGACTTGTGTCGTCAGTGACTCAGTGTACGTACGTGTACCAACACCAGCGCTGCGCTACATCACGCCTCCATAAACACCCATCTCCCGGACGCCACGAGAAGATGAGCACCAGCACTCCAGCAACACAAATATGAAGGACTCTGCTTCTTGCCTGCTCCTTGCTTTGGTTTTGCTCTCTTGCTTCAACTGCTACCCCGCCGCCCACCATGGCCGGAAGCACGGGCGGCCACCACTGACCGCTGCCGTCGTCGTCGGCTCCGTCGTCTACTCCGGCTCAGAGCCCACCAGCACCAAGCAGGCCATCTC
Organism: Cenchrus americanus; assembly: GCA_947561735.1. NCBI lineage: Eukaryota > Viridiplantae > Streptophyta > Magnoliopsida > Poales > Poaceae > Cenchrus > Cenchrus americanus. The sequence continues at coordinate 68,179,707 of OX387240.1, forward strand.
AGGTGGGGAAACTTGCATTGCCTTCACCGTTTCACCAATGTTAATTATACTATAGTATATGTTTTTCGTTTCAAACAAAATTTATTAGTATCACCGGCCGAACGGTTTCTAACGAACACTGCGCGCTGCTCTCTTCTCATGTGCCAGGCACCCTCGTCGCGGTCCGCTGCCACGACGGGAACGGCCGCACGGTCTTCCAGAAGGAGGCCGTCACCGACCGCCACGGCACGTTCCACGTCCACCTATCGCAGGAGGAGCACAGCGGCCGGCTCCGGTCGGTCACGTCCTGCTCGGTGCACCTCCATCAGCAGCAGCCGTCGGGAATAAACAACGCGCCGCCGGCGTGCGCCGCGACGACGGCTACCTCGCGCGGGCTCCACCTCGTCGCCCCGAAGCGCCACGGCGGCGGCGCTCGGATCTTCTCCGCCGGCGCGTTCGCCGTCCGTGCGCCGGAGCTCTGCGGCCAGAAGGGCATCTTCTTCCCGCCGGTCCCGTTGGTGCCGGAGCCGCCGAACGTCGGCGGCGTGCCGATCCCGCCGAACCCGATCACGCCAGCGCCGCCGTCCCTCGTGCCACCCCTCCTGCCCACACCGTCCCCGCCGTCCGTCCTGCCACCGCTTGTCCCACAGCCACCGCCGTCGTCGATAATACCACCGCTGCTGCCACCGTTAGTTCACCCGCCGCCGCCGCCGCCCCCACCCCAGCTTCTTCCTCCCCTGTTTCCTGGCTTACCGCCGTTATCCGCTTCCAACAGTCGACGGCCGCCGGGGACTCCCTGAGCAAATCGTACGTCCAGTTTCAGAACTCTTGTCGGCGAAGTGTGAGCACGTATATTGATCTTGGTTTGGTGTCTATGTTCGGAGGATTTGCTGTGCGTTACGTTACATTGAAATAGTAGGATGTAACGAACAAGACGTGTAATTTAAGTTTTTCCTGCTCTGTATTATATGCCAATATGAAACGATATATGAAGTAACCATATGACATGCTTAGAGGTAATTATTTTCTATTTCGCGTGTTCGGGTTGCTGAACATTATTACTAAACTTGATTTTTCGGCATCGTCCGTGAGAAAGTTTAGTTAATTATGTATGTTAGTCAAATATTTCAACTGTTAGTCAAATATTTCATGAAATCCTTTGAACTGTTCCCCGCCCACATATTTTTATTTTCTCTATATCAGTTCCAGACTAGAACTTTAATGTGATTTCTTTGGAGGTTATAGATTTTGATTTTCCAAAAAAATCAGAAAGAAATTATACAATTTTGAGGCCATATTGAATTATTGATAGCATACCCATGAGTAAGCTTACCGAGTTGGCCCAAAGTTTGCTGGGCAGCGCCAGAAAGCTAGGAAAATAACATAAAAGGTAAAATAGACATTTTGGTCCTTAAGTTTTGCACAGAGAGTCAACTTCATCCCTCAACTATCAAGCGGGTTAATTTAGTCCCTCAACTTTTATTTTGGATCAAATTCGTCCATGTATTGATATGGTGCTCTATGTTAGCATTAGACTAATGCAAAAATCCCATTTTACACTTGGCTCATCTATGTCAGACATACATGTGCTCTGACTCTCTTAATTAATACTTACATATAACAATATACTTTTTAAATTTAACACAAATTATTGTTTCTAAAAAGTATATCTTGTTGGATATTTTGGTTTGACCTCGGTCAACCGACGAACTAAGGATATGGGGGAGCGGTCCACTTCCCCCCAGACTCGGATTCGACCCAACATTAACAAAGCCCGTTTGTCGTGATCGGGTGGCAAACCCTAAGTCTAATCGGGCTCGGCCCCGGGCCTTGCCTATATAAGAAAAGGGGACCCTCACGGTTCCCCACGAGTTTCACGTGCTTTCACACGTGAATCAAAACCCTAATCCACCCACCGATCTCTAAGAGCGCTAGAAGGCATGGAAGCTCGAGCTCTGCATCCTGGGTAGTGTCGTTGGCGTCCTGAAGGCCATCGATACCCTCAGAAGACGCTCAAGGAACGTCTACGCTAAAAGCCCAACGTCGCTCTCGCCGTCGACTCCGTCACCACTGAATCGGCCAACACCAACGCGATGGAGAACACCGCCGCTGGTATTAGGCCGAACCTACTCTTTATTTCCGCATTAGATTAATGTGCTAGATGTGATCTACGGTGAACTAGTAGATCCTGATGTTTCACGTTTCTAAGCATTGTTAGTTTATTTTGACTAACAATTGGTATCAGTCGCCTAGATCTAGATCCCCTAGATCCCTAGCACAAACCCTAAGTTTTAGATCTGTTTTGGTTCGGTTAGTGCCTTTTCAGAGGTGTTTTTAATGTTCTAGTCATGTTTTTAGATAATTTTTTAGTAGATCCGTAAGTTTATATGCTAGACCTTTTAGTTTGAATAAGTTTCAGATCTAAGTTTTAAGATCAGTACCTTTTCATGCTTAGATTAGATGGATCTATAAGGTTTTATTGCTTAGTTAAGTTCTTTATGTTTAGATTAAGCTCTTTTATGTTTAGATTAGTAAGTTAAGCATGTTTTAATCTCGATTTTAAGCTTAAGTTATCGAGTTAGGGTTTCGCGTGTACAAGAACTACACGTTTTCCTTTACATAATTCATGCCATGTCACACTTTACATACACATCAGAAGCAATTAGAAGGAGGGGAAAATTGCTACTCACACCGGCAAATATCCCGAAATCCTAACCCGATCTAAGTTTCGGCAATAAGAAAATATGCAAATAAGAAACGCATAAGTAAAAGAGGCCTTTGGCCTAGGCGGCATAGCCGCCATCATCTCAGAGAGGTCGCTGACCTCGGCGGCCAAGCCCCCATCAGATTCAAAAAAAAGATAAGGGCCATGGGGACGGCGCCGACCGGAGCATGAGTCGCCACCGGTCGACACCGCGCTGCCACCATGCCTCCTCCCACATCAGAGGCTCGCCATCATGGGAGACCGACAGAGGACCTCGACGGAGCCGCGCGCATGAGTTGCACGCGGCGCCGGCGAGGAGCCCCTGGCCTACGGCGTACGTTGCCGGCGGACGGGGCGACGCCGGCCCGCGAGTGGTAGAGCCTCTGGCTCCCGCGTGCGTGCTAGCCGTCCGTCGCTCCATTCACCTTGAAGCCGCTCCCCGCTTAGTTCCGAGGTGGTGATTGGAGAAAGGGGAGGAGGTGCGCCGCCGGGCGCCGACCGGCGCCGCCGCGGCTCGGCGTCGGCGGGGCTCGCTCGCTTCGGCCGCCGCGGCTGTCGGTGTTTTAGACTAGCAACCTACCAAGGGGAGTAGCCGAGGTAGATGAATGTGGCCTCGCTGAGATCGGTAACTCGAAGGAAGAGGCAGGTGGCACACAATTTAGACAGGTTCGGGCCGCGAGGTGCGTAATACCCTACGTCCTGTATGCTGCGTAGCTCTGGATTGATTGGGTGTGATTACAAGATGATGCGTAATCCGAGAGATAAGGGTCCCTGCCTCGCCTTATATAGTCTGGGAGGCAGGGTTACAGGTCGGTTTAGGGAGAGAGTACTAGTCGTGTACGTCTAGGAGTCCTCTACACAGTACATGGTATCTATAGCTTCCTATCCGAGTACTTCTCCACCGTAGACCTTGCGCCTCACGCCATCAAGTACCGTGTGGCACAAGTCGGGTAGTCCCAGGGGCCCACCGAGTAGTCGGTCCTGGTACCCACCGAGGTAGTGGGCCCAGGGAGGTCCATACGACAAGCCCCCGAGTACTTTGTAGTCGAGCAGGATAGCTTCGAGTAATCTTAACGGCCTTGACGAGTAGTCCTCAAGCGTCCCTGAGTACTACAAGTCGAAAGTCCTCAAGAACACTTGAAGCATCCCGAGGCTGGAAGGTACTCCAGCTAATCTCTGAGTAATCCTGAAGTCTTCTCGAGTAGTTCCCAAGCGTCCTCGAGTTCTGCTCTTGAAGGTCTTCAACAATACCCGTGTTGTCTTGAAGCCGAAGTTGATATAGAGTGCGATTGCAAAATCGCACTCCATATGGAGTAGCCCCCGAGCCTTAGGTTGAGTCGTAGACTCTGGATGAGGGTCAATCTGCAGTTCTGACAAGATTATCCCGCAAAATCCAGAGAAAAAAACTGAAGGAAACGTGGCACGGAGCCCCCGAGCCTTGAGTCGAGTACTTCATCTCGAATTGAAGGGTCATCTTGTATGTAGAATGTGTCCTGAGTTGCTCTTGAATCTTGTCGCTACCAAGGGAATTGATTAGATGTAGCTGAGCCCCCGAGATGAGGCGCATCGACTATTGGAAGTTGAAGGGTCAGGCGCTACCGCTGAGTCAGCCGTGTTGAGACTTATCCATTCGGCCGTTGAGGAGACACCTGTTGACTTATAAATAGAAGCCGAAACCCTTAGGGTTTTTCACCCCACACACTTGCAGCCATTCGGAGCAAATCTCGCCTAGAATTCGCCGCCAGTGCACACTGCCACCTCAGCGTAGATCATAGATCCAGGTGCGCCGCCGCGGATAGCCACCACCGCAGTCCCCGAGCGAATGCGAGTGAAAAGCCGGTGCACTTGGAGAATGAAGCCCTCACCATCCAAGAGCTTGAAGACCGCCGGCGGGAAGAAGAGATCCCGAGAAGAAGCTATTGGATCCGCCGCAGGGTCCACACCGCCGGTGTCTCCCCCACGTCCAAATCCCAACAAGGAATGGGAGAAGTCAAAGGCCAAGACTGAGGACCTGCTGGCGCTGCTCAACAGCGGATTTCTCCGGGAGAAGGAGGTCGACATGTGGCGCGCCGCCGCGGGAGATCCGTACCCAATGGAGAAGAATCCGGATGAGATCCCGATGTTCACGCGGTTCGTGGAACGCGGGTTGGCTCTCCCAACGAGCAACTTCTTCAAGGGACTCTTGGAGTACTACGGTATTGAGTACCTCAATCTCAACCCCAATGGTATCTTCCACACCTCCGTCTTCGTCCATTTTTGCGAATCTTTCCTGGGGATCAAACCCCACTGGGTACTCTTCCGGAAGTTCTTCCGCGTGAAGCCCCAGCCGAGCGCCAACGACCCCCGAGTAGTCGGAGGAGCCGACATCCAGATGCGCGAGGACGCCGCGGAGCGCACGGCATACAAGTTGACCGACTCCAACCGAGATTGGAAGTCGAAGTGGTTCTACGTCACCAACCACCACCGGAGCCGCCGAAGCCCGGCGGGAAGCGGCCAAAGCACCGGCCCCGGTGGAACACCGAGCCGACGATGCGGGGAGGGTATCCGGCTACCCGACGCTGGCGTCGAAGATCAAGGCTCTGAGAGAAGCCGGGCTGAGGGCCGAGCATGTGGCCTTCAACTTTATGAAGAGGAGGGTGCAGCCGCTGATGGCTCGTGACACCCTCGGCTACCAGTACACCGGCGAGGGTGACTCGTCGCGGATGCCCGGCGGCGAGATCGATGACAACGACATCATCGACAGGTTGGGTAGGATCTTTAAGGGCATTCCGGCGTACACGCCCTGTCCAGTCCCGGAGTACTCCGCCACGCGCCCACCGAATGAGGTCAGTAGCCGTACTCAGTGTCGAGTACTGATTATGTAGTAGTAGTCGTGCTCACCCAATGTTCTTGCAGGATGACATAATGAAGTTTGTCTCCAAGCCGGCTTCACCTCCTCGGCTTGTCGAAATCCCAGAGGAGGGGAAGGGCAAAGCTAAAGAGCTCCGCGAAGTCGGCGAAGGGGACGACACTGTTGTCGTCGAACACACATCAGATGAAGATGACGAGGAAACGCTTCAAGAGCGGTTCCAGCTGCGGTCGAGATTCAGCCGCCCTGGACTTCCCAACGTCTCGCTCATCCAAGATCCTCCGACTACCTTGGAGGCTAGTTTGCCTGCGCCGCCGTGGAGGCCGCGCAACGAGGCACGCAAGCGCGTGGCCAAGAAGCTCAAGGTCACTGAAACCACATCCCAAGAGGTAAGCTCCTTGAGTAGGGTAGTCGAGTACTTGTTTCTCGATGTTGTGTATGCTGACGAAAAAATTCCGTTGCTCGCAGGAGATCCCGCCTTCCGACCCCGTAGACCAAGGGGACGAAGGCAACTGGGAGATTGTGGGGGAGCCGGTTGAGAGAAGCCGCAGCCCAGCCCCCGCCATGACAGAAGTCGTGCCACAGGTGCCAGTTGCTGAGGGCAGGACCGAGCCAGCCGCAGCTACTGCTCCTGAAGAGCCAGCGACTACTGAGGCTGAAGAGGAGGCGCCTGCTGAAGCCGGACTAGCTGACATTACCAGCATACTTGGCGCCCCAACCGTGATAGTAGTCCGGTCGAGCCTGCAAGTGAAGATCTTTCCCGAGTAGTACATGTGGTTTGGTAGTCGTACTTGGTTAATAACCAGTTGTGTACTATGCAGGAAATCCACGGACTTGACCTGGGACGATGATGAACCCAGCGCGGCAATGGCTGAAGAGGATTCCGCGCGAGCCGCTGAGGAGTCCGCTCCCGCCTCCCAAGCAGAAACCGAGGCGCCGGCCATGGAAGCTACACTGCCGGAGGCCAGCGTTGTAGAAGGTGAGTACACTGCACGAACGCAGTCGTCCTCAAGGAGTAGTCGTAGCCGCCAAGGGAGACTAATCCGGATGTCTTCTGTTGACAGAGGCCGAGGCCGAGGGAAGTACCATCCCTGAGGCGGTGCCCGTTGAAGCCTTGGCACCGGAGACCCAAGGAGCTGCCGGAGCAGCCCCCGAGCCGGTGGAGGTAGCCAGCGGAGGAGCCCCCACGATGGCCGGAGAGGAGCGCGACGATGTACTGCCAAAGTCAACCCTGGAAGTAGTCATCCGCTCGCCGGAGATTCAAGATGCGGAGCCGATCCATTCGGCACCGATGTCTGGAGCCGCCACGAGTAGTCGTGGTGGGATTGAACTCCTGGCAGACGACCTCGTCGATCCGGCGGCAGTAGCGCGTCACTTGGAGGCGATGCGCCAGGCCGAGCAGTGGATGAAGGTAAGTTGTCGGTACCCTTGAGTAGTCGATCTGCCATAGATGTTTAGTACCCAAGTGACAGTTGTTATCTCTTGCAGGATGTCGTGGAGAGATCCCGACAAAAATCTGACATGCTCCAGGGATACGGCGACACAGTGCTCCGGGCGGAGGCCTTGGTGTCGGGCATACACCCCGGGTACTCATGCAAGGAAGGAAGAAGAGTAGAAGACGGACTCCTAGTAGAATTCCCCTGTACTCCTACTAGGACTCGTGCCATGTAATCCTACTAGGACTCCTACCTTGTACCGACTAGGTTCCCGCCCCCTGGACTATATAAAGGAGGGTCGGGTACCTAGCCGATGAGGCACAATCCCTCCAGGGACAACACCAAGCGCAGGGCGCAATACTACTCTAAACAGGACGTAGGGTAGCTACTCCAGCTACCCGAACCTGTATAAATCTCGTGTCTTGTGTCCTCGCGCGCACCTTTGGGTTCCAGATCATGGCGATCCCCACCTTCTACCTTACTGCGGGTACCTCCCATGGAGGTCGAAAGGTTTAAACACTGACAGCTTGCGCCCACCGTGGGGCCATCATCATGATCACCGGCGAATTCGAAGGACCTTCACCTACAAAATCAATCTGCTCAACCATCAAGTCGCTGACGGTGTCCTACGCGGACGCAGTACAAGCACTCTGTTCCAAGCAGAGTCGATATCTCCCTCAAATCTCAACTCGCCGGCTCGGCGATTCTCCACAAGACTGACGCGAACTCGATTTCGTGTTACATGCTTAAGGCCGCACGTTGAGTCCGCGTCCCAAGCAATCTAACCTACCTACGCATCGAGACCAAGAGTCCAAGACGTGGCACGTGGCTCGTCAGAGTTAATGCAAAGCAAATCAGTATACAAGCCTGGTGCCCACCGTGGAGTCTCTCATCAAAGTGCATGCGTTCGGAAAAAAACAGAGTTGAGCAATCTATTCGCTGGCAACGCATGCACATGAAGACCAAGGAATGCATTTGGCTCTTGACTAAGTGCACATCAAAAGCTACACCAGCAGACTTCAAGGATCTTTGCTACATACACACACAAGACGTACATGAGTACACCTACTTCAATTACTCGAGTACAACTACACAGTGCGCCGCGACTACTCGTCACCCGGCCGCACGGGCTCTACGTCAACCTTGCCGTGCGCCGCGGGTACTCGTCTCTCGGTCGCAGCGGCTCTACATCGACTACACCGTGCGCCGCCGCAACATCGTCTTCTGGGTGTACGACTACTTCGACTACTATCTCGACTAGTAAACTAGTCGAGAACGGCTTTCGCGGCATCAACAACTAGTCGGATCCACTTCCAACTAGTCGACTTCAGCTCCAACCATCGCGGCTCCATCACCGACCGCCATGGCTTCGTCGACACTCGTCCACGAATCAAGCTAAGTCACTTATTTCAATAATTATTTTTTCTTCGGCTTGTTTTCCACATACAGGAATCAATGCTGAAGACTACTTCGTGCACGCCTCTCTACGGCTACCTGCCAGTAGAGCTACACCGTGCCAGCTATTCCTTGGGGACCATTGACTGACTGTCACATGCTTGGTACACCAAATTAGGAGGCTCTTGCCACGACGTTTCGTGTACTGAGTGCTGGAGGCGCACAACGGCTGCACCCTGAGGAGGCACTGCGCAATCCTGCTCTCCGCCATGCGGAACAACGAGCAATCACGCCCTCTCTTGTCGCCATGTCGACTACCTTCGTCTACCTCTTAATGGTCTCGCTACAGTAGCACACGCCTTGATCCGCGCAAAGCCTCGGCTCTCCTGTCATGCCTCCACGCCCCCAGCGGCTATGGCTAAACAGGCCCCTCAGAGACCGGGCGCTTAAACCAGCTCTCCTGTCATGCCTCCACGCCCCCAGCGGCTATGGCTAAACAACGATCACAGAGACTGGGCGCTAAACCGCATCAGGCTAACTACTCGACGCCTTACAACCGAAACAAGAGCATGACACATGACATTTACATCTATATTCATATTTGTATTTGTCATTTGTAGATTCAATTTCTACAACAATGCTACATAATGTACGCATCTCTACTTTCAGGTCAAGCTTCGGCGATGACTTCTAGTACGCTTCGCATACCTCAACCGGCGCGGCTAGTTCCCAAACTCGGGCGCTACGCACCAAATCACTACTCGACAACAACTCGAGTAGTCTCCGCGAGCTCTCTAGCTCGGGGGCTCAGCACCAACAACTAATCGACGTGGCTCCTACGGCTCACCTGGCGACGAGCTCGGGGCTGAACGCTACAAGAGTACTCAGATGATGACTTCCGCAAACACTGAAGACCCTCGGACTGATTCTTCAATCGTTCTAAGGCTCGGGGGCTACTAGGCTACACTCATCAATTGATTTTTTTCAAGACGGAAGCAGAATCAAGATTGACCCTCAGCCAGAGTCTACAACTCAACCTAAGGCTCGGGGGCTACTCCATATGCAGTGCGATTTCGCAATCGCACTTCCATATAATCTCGACTTCAAGACTGATGAGCTGGACCACCTTCCAGCCTCGTGGCAGTTCGAGTACTATTGAAGACTTCTCCAAGCAGTACTCGAGGACACTCAAGAACTACTCGAAGAGGCTTCAAGACTACTCGAACTACTACTCTCGACTCCAACGTGCTTGGGGGCTTGTCGGGCATACACCCCGGGTACTCATGCAAGGAAGGAAGAAGAGTAGAAGACGGACTCCTAGTAGAATTCCCCTGTACTCCTACTAGGACTCGTGCCATGTAATCCTACTAGGACTCCTACCTTGTACCGACTAGGTTCCCACCCCCTGGACTATATAAAGGAGGGCCGGGTACCTAGCCGATGAGGCACAATCCCTCCGGGGACAACACCAAGCGCAGGGCGCAATACTACTCTAAACAGGACGTAGGGTAGCTACTCCAGCTACCCGAACCTGTATAAATCTCGTGTCTTGTGTCCTCGCGCGCACCTTCGGATTCCAGATCATGGCGATCCCCACCTTCTACCTTGTTGCGGGTACCTCCCATGGAGGTCGAGAGGTTTAAACACTGACACTTGGAGGAACAACTCGTAAAGGCCCGGAAGCACTCCGCCATGCTCCAGTCGAAGCTTGATGGCGACTTCACCCAATATCATAACGAGGTCTAGGACATGCAGGCGAAGAGCGACGAGCTGGTGCGGAAGAACAAGTCGCTCCGCAACAAAAACAAAGGTACGGTGCTGTCTTGTCGGGTACCCATTGGAGATGTCTTGCAGTGGTCTAACCCTGCCTTATTGATTGCAGAGCTTGAGACCTGTGTCAAGCAGCTGAGAGCTTCAGAAGTCGACATGAAGAACCTCTTCTACCGGGAGAAAGAGGCCCGCGAGGTACTTGAATATGATTATAAGTAGTTGGCTTATGAGTGCGATAAGCACATGGAGCTTCAAATTGCCTCGGATCGTGACCTCGTCAACTGCTACAAATCCCTGCAGAAGTTGAATGAAGATTGCGAGAAGTTGCGGGCCCAGCTGAAAGAACTTGAAGAAGCCGCTCTTCCCATTGCGAGGCTACCGGTGCCTCATCCGGGCGGGCCGAAAGATAGCTCCATTGGTGGACCGGCTGAGAGAAGCTCCCACTCGTCTGGCGACGTACGTCAAGCATTTGGCGAAGTCGATCCCCAATCAGATCTTGGCGTGCATGAAGTCGTACTTCCTGAAGGCTCCAGTGGATGTCGTCGCCGGTGGACTAGCCGCCAACTGTACTGATGAGCAGTACGCGGAGCTCCTGGAGCAGATGCCGCCAATTGCTGAGTAGGTCGCTGAAAAGCTGAACCGTCAGTAGTCCTATAGGGTTAGCTTGTAGCAGAAATTGTATAAACAGAGTTGTATTGAACTTGTTTAATTATGAAATGAGAAAGCTTCTCAGAAATGAGTACTCGTTGTCGCAAGATGTGTATGCAGAGTTCTCATTGTGGAGTTGTCACGAGTAGTGGTACTCGCGAGTAGACCCGTTGAGGGAAAAAGCAGTAAATCAGTTGATAGATAATCAAACTTTATTACTGAGAGAAAAACACCTGGATGGCCAGGGCCGTTTTACAAGAGTAGTCGCCTGGACCCGGAGGCCGCCTACGGCTAAGTGGTGCTAGGGCGTATAGCCGCTTACAGCAGTAGATCTGTTAGTAGCCGTATAGGCTGGATCTAGGAGTACATGGTCTCTTAATAGACCGCTGCTGGAGTCCTTTGCTGCTCGGAGCAGCCCAAGATCCGTTAGTAGTCATTAACACTGAATCTTGGAGTAGAGTAGTCCAGAGACTAGTGCCTGGACCCGGAGGCCGCTTACAGCGAAGGTGTCTTTGAGTAGTCGTGTAGACTTGAGCCCCCAGGGTAGTTGATAGACTAGGTGTAGAATCGACAGAGCTGGTCGATATTCCACGAGTTGTTGACGTCTTCGCCTTCAAGCGTCTTGAGGTGATAGGAGCCTGGTCCGGTCACCTTTGCAACTGTGAAGGGGCCTTCCCAGGGCGAGCTGAGCTTGTGTAGTCCTTCCGTGTTCTGGATGCGGCGGAGGACGAGATCACCAACGTTGAAGGAGCGTTCCTTGACGCTGCGATCGTGATAGCGTCGGATACCCTCAAGGTACCTTGCTGATTGGACGAGGGCGGCGCAGCGAGCTTCTTCGAGTCTGTCGATATCAACTCGTTTGCTATCTTCAGATATGCCTTCGTTGTATTGCTCTATTGCTGGTGAAACCCACATGACATCGGCGGGGAGGATTGCTTCAGATCCGTAGACCAGGAAGTAAGGCGATTGCCCCGTTGGCTTGGAGGGTTGAGTACGTAGCCCCCAGAGCACATTGGTTAGTTCCTTGATCCACTTGCCTCCTTTTGAATTAGCAGCATCGTGCAGTCGTTTCTTGAGAGCGTCGAGTACCATCCCATTGGCGCTCGACTTGTCCATTGGCCCGAGGATGGGCAATGAGACATATCGGACGTCATTCCCGCTGTTCTCGCAGTACTCCCAGAACTGGTGATTGTTGAAATTGGAGCCCACGTCTGTGATGATGCGGTGGGGTAGTCCGTAGCGATGCACGAGTTCATCCAAGAAGTCGAGTACTCTGTCGGCCTTGGGGCATGTGACCGACTTGACCTCGATCCACTTGGTGAACTTATCGATGGCCACCAGTACTCTGTTGAATCCACCTGGCGCAGTTGGGAGAGGCCCAATCATGTCGAGCCCCCAGCAGGCGAAGGGCCAGGTTGGCGGTATGGTGACTAGCTTGTAGGCTAGGACATGTTGTTGCTTGGCGAAGTATTTGCACACTTGGCACCTTCTGACAAGTTCTTCGGCATCGCCCAGAGCTGTGGGCCAGTAGAAAGCTTGTCGGAAGGCCTTGCTGACCAGCGTGCGTGAAGACGCGTGGTTGCCGCAGACGCCTTAATGGATCTCCTCCAAGATGCCCTAGCCTTCTTCCCGGGGGACGCACTTCATGAGTACTCCAGAAGATGCGCCCCGCCTGTAGAGCTTGTCTCCGACTAGAACGTAGGACTTGGCGTGGCGAATGAGTTGCTCGGCCAAGTTCTTGTCCGAGGGAACCTTCTGCTCGCGGAGCTAGTCGATGAAGGGTTGCCTCCAGTCCACGTCTATCATCATGACCTCCTGGCCAGCCGGGGGATGTGCTGGATCAGTGGTCGGTGGCTCCAGCTCCGGGATGGATGGCGCGTGAAGCTCGTGGACGAAGACACCCGCCGGTACTTGAGCGCGAGTAGAACCAAGCTTCGACAGGACGTCCGCTACAACATTGTTGTCGCGGACGACATGATAGAACTCGAGACCGTAGAACTTGTTCTCGAGCTTGCGGACTTCTAGGCAGTAGGCGTCCATGTTCTCCTTGTTGCGGTCCCAGGACTTGTTGACTTGGTTGATGACCACTGCGGAGTCGCCGTGGACTAGTAGCCGCTTGAGGCCCAGTGAAGCCACGAGGCGGAGCCCGTGTAGTAGAGCTTCGTACTCGGCTTCGTTGTTTGAGACCTTCCAAAATATCTGCAGGACGTACTTGACTTGTTCGCCCATTGTGGAAATCAGGAGTACCCCTGCACCCGCGCCTTCAAGCTTGAGCGAGCCGTCGAAGTACATCACCTAGTGCTCTGGGCGCTCGGTTGGAGTAGGTAGCTGATTTTCCCGCCACTCCGCCATGAAGTCGACTAGTGCCTGCGACTTGATGGCTGTCTGTGGCTTGAAGTCTATGTTGAGGGTGCCGAGTTCGACTGACCACTTCGAGATCCTTCCAGTAGCATCTTGGTTCCGCAAGATGTCGCCGAGCGGGTAGTCGGTGACGACAGAGATTGAGTACTCCTGGAAGTAGTGTCGTAGCTTCCGCGAGGTGATGAGCACTGCGTACAGTAGCTTCTGTACGGGTTGATAGCGTGCCTTGGACTCCGACAAGACCTCGCTGACGAAGTAGACTGGTCACTGGACTGGGTAGGCGTGGCCGTCTTCCTGCCGCTCGACGATGATGACAGTACCGACCAAGTGAGTAGTCGCAGCGAGGTAGAGCAGTAGCTGCTCCTTTTTGCGAGGAGCTGTGAGGACTGGAGGCTTGGATAGGAAGTCCTTGAGCTGTGCAAGGGCTTGGTCTACCTCTGGAGTCCCCGCGAACTTCTCTTGATGCTTGAGCAATTTGAAGAAGGGGAGCCCCCGTTCTCCAAGCTTTGAGATGAATCTGTTCAGGGTCGCCATACATCCAGTTAGCTTCTGCACGTCTTTGATGCACGTGGGAGCTTTCATGCTGGTGATGGTGGAGATCTTCTCGGGATTGGCTTCGATGCCGCGGTGACTGATGATGAAGCCGAGTAGTTTGCCCGACGGTACGCCGAAGACGCACTTGTTCGGGTTGAGCTTCCAGCGGTACTCTCGCAAGGATGCGAAAGTCTCTTCAAGATCGGCGATGAGCGTGTCAGAGTTTCTGGTCTTGACGACCACGTCATCCACATAGGCTTCGACGTTCTTGTTGAGCTGCCTCTTGAAACAGGCCTGGATAGCTCGCTGGTAGGTAGCGCCGGCGTTCTTCAACCCGAAGGACATGGTCGTGTAGCAGTACACGCCAAACGGGGTGATGAACACGGTTTTCTTCCTTGATTGCGATCTGGTGGTACCCGGAGTAGCAGTCGAGGAAGCAGAGCAGGTCGCAGCCCGCTGTGGAGTCAATGACTTGGTCTATCCGCAGCAACCCGAAGGGGTCTTTGGGGCAGTACTTGTTGAGGTCGGTGTAGTCGACGCACATCCTCCACTCGTTCGAGTTCTTCTTGCGGACGAGGACGGGGTTGGCGAGCCACTCAGGATGGAAGACTTCTCTGATGAAGCCAGCCGCGAGTAGTTTGGCGAGTTCCTTCTTGATGGCATCCTGTCTGTCGTCGGCGAAGGGCGGAGGTGTTGTCGCTTCGGGGTAGCTTTAGGGTCGACGTTGAGTGAATGCTCGATCAGGTTCCTGGGCACCCCTGGCATGTTCGCTGGTTTCCACGCGAAGATGTCTCGGTTAGCCCGGAGGAAGCTGATGAGTGCGTCTTCCTATTTCGGGTCGAGGCCCGCCCCGATGGTGGTGGTCTTGCTGTTGTCACCTATCCCGAGGTCAATTGTCTTGACTTGAACCTCCTCAGCTGGCTGGGGCTTGTTGGCATTGTCCGACTTCTCTGGGATGTCGAGTTCACTTGGGGCAAGCTTCTTGGATGCAGCGTAGATCTCCATCATTGCGTTGGGTACTTGATTCGTGGTTGCGAGCTCCACGGCTTCTGTGTCGCAGTCGAAGGATATCTTCAAGTCCCCTTTCAATGAGAGTACACCGGCCGGACTTGGCATCTTGAGTACCAAGTAGGTGTAGTGGGGTACCGCCATGAACTTGGCGATAGTTGGTCTGCCGAGGATGGCTGTTGACGGTGAAAATCCGTCAACCTAGCCATGAGTTTACATTCGGTGTTGGCATAAGTTCTATAACTTATCCATTGGTACTAACCCCCGTGGTATAACAAGTTCACTTGTGCATGTCGGTTTTGGAGTTTAGTGTTTATGCAGGGTTTTAGCGTTGAATGCAAGACTTTCGGGATAAGTTCATCAAGCACCTTGTGACAAGACCTTGAAGCCCGTACAAGTCATGCAATGAAGCAAACTTGACTCCAAGAAGCCAGGGACTCAACCCGAGAAGATGACAAACTCCGAGGACCTAACCAGAAAAGTGCCGAATCTTGTGAGACAAGGAGCTACGTCCAACTCGGAGAGAAACTGACAACAAGAGCCTACATGCTGAAGGGGGAAGCATCTAGAAGACTCGGGAACCGACACCACGCGAAGGAGGCCAGGAACTGGGCCTGGATGGGCCCAGGCCGGCCGGCCCAGGCCGGTCCAGGGCCCAATTCCTCCCTCCTTTGACCTAGCCGCCATTTGGGCTATTTATAACCCCAGGGTCGAGAGCCACGCATCATCTAATTCGTCATCGGCCGCCAAGGAGCAGAGAAGAGAGGGACACCATCCCGAAGAGGAGAGGGTCGAGCTAGTTGACTAGGGTCTCCCTAGCCGACGTGGGAACCTTGCACGGAAGACCACGTCGGAGTTCCCGGAGCTAGAAACAAGATCAAGGTAGGATCCCGGTGGTGATCTTGTTTATGTATCATTGTCATAGTTGAATTATCAAGTTGAATCTATTTCTAGCGATCAAGAGTTTCTTCGATGATTTCGTTTTTCGATCGGCTTTGCTTATTATAAATCTATTCTCGAGATAGATTACATAGGGTGTTCTTGTAGCCGCGGTGGCTAGAGGTACACGCCGGATCTTCCGAAAGAACTCGACTTGTGTTTGGACTCGCCCTAGACTACCCACATGAGTAGGGATACGTTGTGACAGAACGGGGGTTCCGAAAGGCGGATGTTTTCGGAGTCGGACGGGAAACCGCGATTTAAAGAGGCTTCTAATAAGATTCGATTTGCTACTTCTTCTTTTGCTTGGAACTTCAACAAAAGGCTTAACCCGATCTCTCTAGCTCGGTTTATCTACCCTATCTTTCTTTGTTATCTCCGGTCTTTAGTAGATTAGATTAGTTTCGTGTTCTTTATCTAGATGCATTAGGGTTTCTTTTACCGAAGATTGAAGTTACTTGGCTTTACTAGATCATCTTTTGCGTCATACATTTGTTCCATGGATTCGATACCTTGGGTTCACCACTCGAGGGAAGAAGGGTCCCTTGACTACGACGGGAGACTTGTCAGTGAGGAACCAAGTTGAGAAGCACCTTGGTCCGTGTGTGATGAGTGATTGACCGGATGGTTTGAAGCTTTGTGTGTGTAGTGTTGAGTTGTGTTGTGTGTGTTTTATTTTGTGTATTTACCTTATTGTTTATGTGGTGTGTTGTCAATGCACTCGTGAGGAGTGGTTGACAACGTTGTGTGGACTGACTCTTGGCCTAGTATTGCAGGTGTTGGTTGCGGCTTGGTTTGCGTTAGTGCAGGTGAAGAACAGGCGTGAAAGGTCTTAGCCTTGCGGGGCCTCCGAGGAGTGGAGAGAAAAGTAGGCTTGGTTCGAGGGACCCGGTGGCCGACGGGATCAAGTGTGAGCCGCATGGTGCAAGAAGAGCAAGACGAAGTCGTGGACATGGAGCCGGTGCATCGGTGGTGGCCAAGTCAAGGAACGAGGCAAGACTGAGTAGACCGTCCGGGCGCCGGAGGTGAAAGGCTTGGCGGGCTCGACGCTTGGCGTGGTGAGGCCGGGCCGTGTACGCGGGGTTTGGTGGTTTGGCCACAAAACCATCGGAGGAGGGTTTCTCGGTTTGGGCCTCAAAACCAAGCCCGAGGGCCTGGCGTGACGGAGACGGTATCCGGGTGCGTCGGGAAGCTTCGAGGCGGGCGACACGCGGCATGATCGAGGTGCTTGCGTCGGGAGGATGTGAAGGCCTGATGGATGCGCGGCCGTCCGATGGTGAACTTCATGTGTTGACCAAAATGCCCCTGTGAGGGCTTGAGTTGTACTCCTAGTGTAGGGGCACTTCGGTCTTTTCCGGAGGGCATATATATAGGAGGAGGGGGCTGAATTTTCAGCCAACTCTTGGGCTAGCAGGCTGTGGTACTCTTTCATTTTGGAGTGCTTTGGGAGAGAGGGAGAGAGGTGAGAGTGGCTCTTTGATTGGAGCTTTTTGCCATCTTAGATTTGGATTCTAGGAGTGGCTTGTAATCCATTGGACAAGATATTCATAGTGATTTCATCCTCATCTTGTGCCAATCTTTCTATTCCCTAGTTTCTTTTATTGATTTTTCAGAGCTCTTTTTGTGCTATTTTCGTGCTTGGCTCGATTCGTCGTTTCTAGGACGTTTGGCTCCGGATTTCTTTGAGGGGATCATGGATGGATGCCTTGCGCACCTTTGGTGATGATCTTGACCCCTCAAACGCCGGGAATCGGGCTCGATTTGGTGAGGATTGGATGAACTCGGGTTTGTGCTTTGAGTGCACGAGATTTGCGATTCCGGTTGATTGGATTGGTTTAGGGTTCCAAGATTTTGGGCATAGCTTCACGTAGTGACGCTTCTCATCTACCCAAATTTTGGGGTCAATTCGTCCAACGGTTTAGGAGATCCATCGATTGGAAGTTTGAGGTTGTTTCTCGTGTTCCTTGGCTGTGCTGATTCGCACCTGGTGGACCGTCCGCGAGGTCACCGCGGACCGTCCGCGAGGTAGCCGCGAACCGTCCGCGAGGTCACCGCGGACCGTCCGCGAGGTGCCTGACAGCCCAGCTGTTCTTTGTGTTCGTGCGGGTTCTTGAGCGCCTCTCTTTCGATCCTTTTTGTCGGTGGGTTTTTGGTGCATGAAGTTTGCGGACGGTCCGTACTAGAGTGTCGAACGGTCCGTCACGAGGCGGACGGTCTGCGGGTCCATCACGGACGGTCCATTTTTCTCGGTGCAGTACTGGAGGTTGCATTTTCGGACGGTCCGTGCCCTCCTCGCGGACAGTCCGCGCCCTCCTCGCGGACAGTCCGCCCGGACACTGCGGACGGTCCGCCTGGTGCTTTCCAGATTGCCTAAGTCTTTTGCTTTTTGAGTTGTGCTTCCGTGTTGGATTGAGTTGGGGTTTGTTCCTAGGGTTGGTAGGTCCGTTGTGACTACATGACCTTGGCAAACTCGTGTGGGAATCCGTAGTTGTGAATTTGGGGTATAGGCGGAATTCAACCAAAGGGAAGAATTTTTATCGGCTCCCATTCACTCCCCCCCTCTGGTCGCCCGAATCGGTCCTTCAATTGGTATCAGAGCCGGTTGTGGATTCTTGTGGCTCTAACAAGTCTTGAATCCATAGGGTGACTAGAGGAAAGAGGTGCTTTTGCTTGAGACCTTGGTTTGCGTGTTTTGAGTCCGGCGATTTGGAGTTGTGCCCTTGGAAAACCATAACTTGAGATACCTTCAGTAAAACGGGCATAACTTTTCGCTCGGTGCTCCGTTTTGGCTCAAATTTTTATAGCGGTTTCGTGACTCCATTTTTAGGTGATCCAAAATATCTAAAGATCATTTTGGGGTCTTCAAAAATTCAGAAAAAATCAAGAAGATAATTGAAAAATCCTTATTTAAGTCTCTTGCGGCTTTGTCTTGTTTCTTCTGGATTTTCTCTAGGCTTCATTTCACTTTATTTTGAGCTGGAATTTTTTGTGCCTCTGTCTTTGGTGCTCCTTGTTCAGTGGTAAAATTTTGGGAAAAATATAATTTTGCTATTGAACTCGTGAGTACTTGTTAGAGAATTGAGGCATTTTGAGTGCTTTCTTTGCATCGTTGCTTGTTCCTCGAGTTTGCTTTTGGCTAATCCTAACCGGTACTTTGACTATGGCACCAAGTTCTTCTCCTTGTGGTTCTTTGAGCAGGAGGAGTATGGCGGTTGAGGCGGAAGCCGAAATGGAGAAGATGATATCTCTCATCGAGGACTATCGAGATGGTGACATCAAGAAAGGAGAGCTCTACCACAAGCTAGGAGGCATGAACCAAGGTACACTTGCCAAAGTTATCTTGATCCTATGCAATAGGTTGGATGATTGTGAGTGTGATTGTGGAGACTTGCATAGGAGAAACATAGATTTGTGTGATGCCTTGCGTAGGAAGAATGAGAAGATGAAATGCTCTCTTACTAGGTTGAAATGTGGTATGGCTCATTGGAGGTCTCGTGCTTTGAATTCTTGCACTTCTTGTAACACCATGCATGCTAAAAATGATGCTTTGATTGCTTCCATTGCATGCTTGAAATCTGAAATTAAGGTGTTAAATTTCAAAGCTTCTTTGCCTTGCAAATCTTGCGATGCCTTGTGTGCTGAAAATGAGAAATTAAAAGATGAAGTTAATTGGCGCAAAATGCATGTGTTTAGAAGAGCATGCGACAATCTGATTTTGAGAATGATGAATTGAGATCATCTCTTGCTAACTTGCAATCTGAAATTGACTTGTTGAAATCCAATGCTTCTATGCCTTGCAACTCTTGTGTTGTTTTGAATGATGAGCTTGATATGGCTAGGAGTAAGATTGCTTTGTTAGAGACAAGTGCTTCTTTACCATGTGTTTCTTGTGAGTCTTTGCATGCTGAAATTAATGAATTAAATTTGACTCACACCACATGTGTAGATGATCTTGAGCATGCTAGGGCTGAAATTTGTGATATAAAATCCATGCCTTGTAGCAAGCGCTCTTTGTTTCTTGTAGAGGATGCTTGCCATACTTCTTGTGATGATGATGATGATGCTTTGATGGGTGTAAGTGATGATACTTGTTCATGTGGTCTCATTTGCACTTCATGCATTGATTTGGAAAGTGAAGTTTTGGCTTTAAAGAAAATGCGCGATGATATGAGCGCCAAGTTGGTTGAGCATGATGAGATGAGTGCCAACCTTGAGAAAGAAAATGAACTCTTGCGTACCAAATATGCTAAATGCATTGAAGAAGAAATCAATAATTTGAGAAATATGACATGTGGTACTTGTGAGCGCCTCAAGTCTCAAAATGAGGTTTTGCGCACAAGGTGCAAGAGTCTTTGTGCCAAGGGTTTTGATTCATGCTTCTCTTGTCACTCCGATGTTGATGCTTCTAAATTTGCTTCTTCTAAACTGGAGTCGACTTCTTCTCTTGAGTGTGAGTCTTTGGATGGTGGTAAGTGTGCTAGTGCTTTGGATAGCTCTCTCATAGCTACTCCTAAGCTTGTTGCTTCTTCCGGTGTTGCCCAAGGTGATTTGAATGGAAAGGGTGCCTCCCACATATTTGGAACTCATATTCCCAAGCCGAGGTTCCAATGCACCTTTTGCAAGAAGGATGGGCATACCGTTGAGTTTTGCTTTTGCCGTGTCAAGCACGAGCGACGTGTGCGTGCCAAAGCTTTTAAGAAGCCACGTAGCCTTTCTCATGGCACATGTGATTCTAATGTGGGCACCAAGTTGGATGTTGGGGTTGATGCTTCATGCTCTAAGTCCCAAGGGACTTCCCACTTACAAGAGAATGGTGATTCATCCACTCGGACCGTGCCTCTCGATAGGCCTTTGTACCATTGCTCTCACTGTGGGAAGGATGGACATCAAGAGAGTTTTTGCTACCGCCGGGCAAGGAGAATACGGCAAGGAGGTGCTTCTAGGCCTTTGGTTGTTCATAGCCCTTCTCATGGCATGAACACTTGTGAGCCTAAGAAGGCGCGATTTGTGGACGGGTTTTATGACACTCTTTCTAGTGAGTTAGGCCATGCTCGTGGACATGCTTCTAGTGTTTCTTTTGTTGGTCCGCGACACGCTTCCCATGGTGCTTCTGTTGGTTCTTCTCCTACGACCCCGAAGGATCTTTGCCTTTTTGCTTGTGGTAGCACTCGACTTTCTTCGCGAGTGACTTCTTTGAGGCATGGTTCCAAGGATGTTCGAAAGACCCTTCATTCCAACCGGCATTTGCATCATGCTAACCCACATGATAGGTTGTGTGCACCACTTACCCGTGTGACCAAATCTTGGATTCCCAAGTACGTGCTTGCTAACCCTTTGGGATCCAAGGCTCGGTCTTTCTCGTCTCCTTGTGTGTAGGTATGGAGGCGAGGTTGGAGAACATGAGTTGGATGGGCTTGATCTCTGCCCGTGAGGAGATCAAGACAAGATGGTTCTCCACACCGTTTTGGATGGCTCTTGAAAGCCTTTGTACACATGTATAGTGAGTTTTCTTGTCCCCTTGTCCTCTCTTGTATATACTTGTGTCTTGCTTGTGTGAAAACCATGGTAGGCTAGCCACTTTGTTCATGATAGCTTTGTGATCTTGAATATCTATCTTGCTATCTTTGTATGATTTTATGGTGGATGATATTTATGAACATCATGTCATGCTTTATGGTTGATTTCTCGGATATGTCATGTTGTTCATCCATATCATTTTTGTCTAGCTCGGTGGTACCTTTCTTGTTAGCATGTTTAGCATGTTTGTCCCCCATGTATATCTTGTCATGCTAGCTTTGTAATATATGTTGGTGGATGATCCATGTAATCCTGTATCATGCCTTTGTTTAGTTCTTGTATATTGTTTGGCATGTTGTTCTTTGGTATCATTTTGGTTTAGTGTTGTACCTTGTTGACATACTTGCTTGCCCATGCTTATTCATATTTGTGGAATCATGTTACAATGCTCTATTTATGTTAATTGATATTGTCAATGAATTGTGTAGCATGTTGTGAGCTTTCCTTGGAGTTTTGGGCTTGTCTTGTCTTCGGGTTGTGTTGTTGTTCCTCTTTTCGGTTGGTTTTACAATTTTCCTTGCTCTTTCTTTTCCTAGCTTTTGCTTTGTTAGTTGCCCTTGGTTGAGGGGGAGCTTGGCTTCTTTTGATAGGGAATTTGATTCCAAGAAGGGTTGCGGCTTTTTGGCAGTCTTTGTGATCCTTAAATTGGTATTCCTTCTATGGTATTCAATTGGGATCTTTGCGGTTTTGCAATTGGTACTTTTTCTATGGTACTCAATTCGGACCTTTGGTGGCTCCTCTCTCGCTTGGAGCGATTCTTGGTTGGTGTGTTCCCTCGTGAGCTTTATTGGTGTTAAGTCAAGTTCCTTGTCTCCCTATGCATTCTGCATTGCATTTGTATCATATATCATGATGTATAGACTTTGGTAGGTTTGACATTTGTGTCTCGCATTCTGTCATATATCATGTTCCTTTTGATGTACATATCTACCTATGTTGCATTTGTATCATATTGCATTTTAGGATGATGAGCTTCTTCCATATGACTCATTTGAGTTTCTTTGGCTACTTGTGAGATATTGGTCATGTGTGTGGAGAAATGGCTATGTGAGGCTATGCTCTTGGAATATTTGAGATATATGTGTTGTGAGATAGCCTTTTTGAATCAAATGCTAATCTTGACTAAATTTGATGAAATGTGCTCCACTCATGTGTAGTAGTATATCCATGTCACTTTTTGGTCTAAATGTGCCTTTCATGCTTAGATTGTGCTTGGATGTCTCTTTCTTGCATTTGGGCCAAAGGCCGATATCATTGTGAATGTTTAGCCTATGTTGCATTCATGGAGGAGCATAAGCTTCTTTTTGCCGCAAAGGCACTTCATGTACCATGAAATGAATTAATATTGAAAAGAAGTGTGTATGTTTGAAAAATGCTCCCTCCATCATGTTTATGCTTAAAATGTCTTATCTTTCACACATGGGTGCAAAACATGTTGTCGGGGACCGCCCTAGGGGTCCCCTTAAACAATGGGTGAACCCTCACTTAAATCCCTGCATCGAAATAAGCTAAGCCTAACCATGCAGGAAACTAACCATGCAGGACATGGCCCATGCGGCAGGACTCCGGAGGCCCACCAAGACGGCCCGTCTGGAAGACCCCTCGAGCAGGCTCCGCCTCGCCCGAGGGCGCGCTCCTCCTCGAGCGGGCTCCGCCCCGTTCGAGGGGCAACCCCCTCCTCGAACGGGCTCCGCCCCCGTTCGAGGGGGCAACCCTTCCCTCGAGCGGTCCCGCCCCGCTCGAGGGCCCGCTCCCCCTCGAGCGGGCCTCGCCTCGCTCGAGGGTCCGCTCCGCCCTCGGGCCGGGGCCCGCCACGCTCACGGGTGCCCCGCGCGCGTGCGCCGGCCCCCGTACTTGGGCATTTAACGCCCCGACGCCGCGGGACGGCGCCATCATGCGCCGGGGCTCACGCCCGGTGCCGCCGCACCAACTCCCCGGGGAGGAGCCCATCCCCGCCACCGTGGGGTGGACCGTGCGGTACGGCCGGTGTCGGTCCCGTGACACCGTGCGCACGCTACCGTACGGCTAACGCGCCCGACCCTCGAAAGGGGGCGGGCGCACCCTCGATTCCACTTTCCCGTGACCCCGCAGTTAGGTGAGGGGCGCTAGGCCGGTGGGAGGCCATCCCGCCACCGTAACGGCGCGGCCGCCGTACCCACGCGTGCGGGCGCACGCCGGGCACTTGCGGCAACCACTCCACCACCGCGAGCTCATTGGGAAGGAACGCCGTTCGCCCGCTCCGTACCCCGTACCGCCCATCATCGACACCTCCCTCGAAGCCTATCGGGGGACGCCATCGCCATCGCCGCCTCCTACCCTCGAACCGCCACGCGTTCGGGTACGAGGTAGGCCATCATGGCCGGATCGTAGCGAAGATCGTCCGGACGGCCGCCCGCTCTACACCGTAGCACGACGTGCTCCCACACGTAGCTAGGTAGCGCGGCGTGCATGTAACTCGCCGCCCCCTTGGCCTATAAAAGGGGAGGCGAGCCCCCAGCCGCGGGGGGGACAAGTTCGGAGGAACGGGCACAGTCGAACACAACGCACCGTGCACCCACTCTCTTATTCTCCCATAACATCTTCAGCCACTCACCAGGGACTTGGAAGCCACGCTTCCTCTCCCACCTTGCTTGTATTTGCCCCACTACAAGCACCCCCGGTGCCGAGCAATATAGTGCCACGAGCACACCACTGCTGGACGTACGCCCCCCTCGGCCGGAACTAGGATAAACCTTGTGTCATTTGTTGCTTAGCATCGACCATTGAGGGATAGACCTAGGCGTTATCTACTGGTTAGTGTCGGGACCATATTCCGCACCGACAGTTGGCGCCCACCGTGGGGCAAACGAGCGCCTAAGGTCATTTCGCCAACTCCCTCCATGGTGATCCGCACTGAGTACCGTAGCACCCGCTACAACATGGGTAGCTCGGACCCTCTCCCGGCCGGGTTCGAGATCCGCTTCGGGGACTTGAACTTCCAGGCTACGGGGAACGGCTATCTCATGCGCCTCACAAATCGTGAGGAGCTTCGCGCGCAGCGCGAGGCCAGGTCCGCTGCGGTCTCCGCCGCACGCACGACACCGGGCGCGGCGCTGCGGGCACGGATGCCGCGGGCCGTCGACGCCGCGACGCCGTCGTCGCTGCGGGCTACGCTCGCGTCGGGCGCGGTCCGAGCGGCGGCGGGTTGAGCGCGCCGCCGCCCAAGGCGGTGCGCCCACCGTCACGACGACCGCCACCGCCCCAGCGGGACCGCGTGCGGTCTCCGGACCACGCGTTCCCATCGGGCTGCGTGGCGCCACTACGGCCTACAATGCCAACGTCAACACGACGATGCGCAGGGTTCCGCCTGGTCGGCACGTCTTCGTCGCCAGGGATCCCGGCACCCCGGCGGCGGACGAGTCGTCCCTGGGCTCCGTCGACACGATGCCACCCGCCAACCGCCATGGGTACGCGGAGTGGGACTTCTGCGGTGTGCCGGGACCCGGTTGCGTTCGGGCGTTTCCTCGACGCCACGGACTGCGGTTTGGTCGCTCCGACGACTCCAGACGCGGGAGCTACGACCCCACGCGGGAATGTTGCGCCGTCATCACCAACGACCCGGCCAACGCCGCCGGTG
This sequence comes from Cenchrus americanus, assembly GCA_947561735.1. Classification (NCBI taxonomy): domain Eukaryota; kingdom Viridiplantae; phylum Streptophyta; class Magnoliopsida; order Poales; family Poaceae; genus Cenchrus; species Cenchrus americanus. The sequence continues at coordinate 68,204,522 of OX387240.1, forward strand.
CGGCGGCGCCGGAGATGGGGAAGTCACGCCCCCCGCCGGGGGATCGCCGCGCGCCCGGCCGCGGGGCCAAGCGCTCTCGCCGGGGCCGACGTCGACGCGCACGGCCGGCCCAAGCTCGCGAGCTCGAGGCCAAGCCGGCGCAGGAGTACGGACGGTGCGGCCGCTCCGCGCCTCGATGGCGGGGGAGGCCTCCGCGCGCGGCGAACGCGCGCGGGAGCTGGGCCGACAAGTCCGTGACCGCCTCAACCCCGTCCCCAACGTCGACAACGCGGATACTCCGCCGCGGGCGAGCCAAAAGCTCATCGCCGCCGCGACACTGCTGCGCGCCATGCCGGCACCCTCGACCCCCGAGGGCTCGAGACATGCACCGCGAGGTGCGGACCCTCCTTGAGCAAGCGGCCGTCCAGCAGGCCGAGAGCTCGGCCTCACGCATCCGCCAACAGGGGGGACGCGCGGGGGTGATGATCCGGCACCGGGGGGCGAACCCTCGGTGCACGTGGGTCAACTTGCCGACCGGAGGACGCACGCCGGCCAAGGAGCGGCTCCTTGACACACGCGGGGGCGGCCCCGAATGGAGACGCCCGCAACGTCATCAACGCCGAGCGCACCGGCAAGGCGGACGCGCGAGCGGCCGGGGGGCTACCACCCTCGAAGGGGTGGACGCTACGAGCAGCGGGGAGGATCGCTCCCCAACGCCGGGAGCCCCCGGGCACCCGTGTGTTCGGCGGGGAGATCCGCACGGCGGCGTTCCCCCAGCGCTTCCGTCAGCCCTCGACAATCGTCAAATACAACGGGGAGACGGACCCTCGTGTCTGGCTCAACGATTACCGCCCGGCTCGTCGCGTGGGCGGGGCCACCAACGACGAAGTGATCATCCGCAACTTGCCCCCGCATCCGGGCGACGCGGCCGGGACATGGCTCGAGCACTTGCCCGCCGACCGGATCCATAGCGGGACGATCTAGTCCATACCTTCGTGGGCAACTTCCGGGCACATACGTGCGCCCCCGGGAACTCCGGGATCCGCGCTCCCGCACGCGAAGCCGGGCGAGTCACCGCGGGACTTCATACGGCGCTTCTCCAAGCGGCGCACGGAGCTCCCCGGCGTGGCACGGTCCGAGATCGTGCACGCGTTCCTCGAGGGCACCACGTGCCGGGACCTTGTGCGCGAGCCGGGACGCAGCCCCCGCCTACGGACTCGAACGAGCCGTTCGACATTGCCACCCGGCTTCGCCTCGGAGAGGAGGCGGTGGGGGCAATCTTCGACGGCAAGAAGGGCAAGCGCTCCGAGGACACGCCGCGGAGGGCGGGCGGGTCCAAGGAGCCGCGCCGCAACGACAAGCGGGGCAAGAAGGGGGAAGAAGCCGCGCCGTGAGGCGCGCGAGCGAGGGCGCAACGGCGGCAACGCCGAGGCCCTCGGCCGTTGACCCGGCCCGAGCGGGGCCCTCGACCGGCTCCTCGAGGCCCGGGGGTGTTCGACGACATGATGAAGAAGCCATGCCCCTACCACAAGACCCCCGTGAACCACACTCTTGAGCAAGGCGACATGCTCAAGAAGTTCTATGGCCGTGCCGCCGCGAAGGAGGCAGAGGCCAAGAAAGATGGGGGCGATGGCGACGCGGGTGGTTTCCCCGCTGTCGAAAATGTGTTCCTCATCTTTGGGGGACCCACTGTCGACATGTCAACCCGGCAGCGCAAGAAGGAGCGGCACGAAGTCCTCGCCGCAGAGAGGGCACCTCCGGCCTTTCTCAACTGGTCGAAGGATGCCATCACCTTTAGCCGGGATGATCACCCAAATCGCATCCCGAACCCGGGCCAGTACCCACTGGTGGTCGATCCCATCATTGGGAACGCCCGGTTTTCGAAGGTCCTTATGGACGGAGGCAGTAGCCTCAATATCCTCTTCGCGCATACATTGCGCCTAATGGGGATTGGGCTGGACCAGCTGCGGCCCAGCACGAAGCCGTTTCACGGCATCACGCCGCAAGCAGGTTCAACCCCTCGGGCAGATCGACTGCGCCGTCTGGTTTGGGACCCCCAAGAATTTCCGCAAGGAAACCCTCACATTCGAGGTGGTGGGATTCAAAGGGGCCTACCATGCCATCCTTGGGCGACCGTGCTATGCCAAGTTCATGGCGGTCCCCAACTACACGTACCTGAAGATGAAGATGCGGGTCCAAGCGGCGTCATCACCCGTCGGGTCGTCGATCGAGCACGCATTCGACTGCGATGTCGAGTGCGTGGAACATGCAGAGGCGCTAGCGCCGGATGAAGCGCCGGTAAACACACCGGGAGAAGATGGTCAACGACGACCTCGCCCTCCGCCGCCAAGCACGTCGGCACGTTCGAGGCCGCCGAGCAAACCAAAGGGGTCCCCCTCGACCCGTCGCCCCCGAGGGCAAGGCGTTGAGGGTCGCCTCGACCCTCGATCCTAAATAGGAAGCAGGTGCTCGTCGACTTCCTCCGCGCCAACGCCGACGTCTTCGCGTGGAGCCCCTCGGACATGCCGTGCATCCCGAGGGAGGTCGCCGAGCACTCCCTTGATATCCTGCCTAACGCTCGCGGCCCCGTGCGGCAGGCGGGGCGCGCCGCTTTGACGAGGAGCGGCGACGGGCGATCGGAGCGGAGCTGCGGAAGCTCCTCGAGGCTGGATTCATCAAGGAAGTGTTCCACCCTACGTGGCTAGCTAATCCTGTGCTTGTAAAAAAGAAAAATGGGAAGTGGAGGATGTGTATAGACTACACCAGTCTCAATAAAGCATGTCCAAAAGTTCCTTTCCCTTTACCGCGTATAGATCAAATCGTTGATTCAACAGCCGGGTGTGAACTACTCTGTTTCCTTGATGCCTATTCGGGATATCATCAAATAAAAATGAAGGAGTCCGACCAGCTCGCGACTTCGTTCATCACACCGTTCGGGACGTTCTGTTACGTCACGATGCCTTTTGGCCTCAGAAACGCGGGCGCAACATACCAGCGCTGCATGCAGCACGTTTTTGGGGACCATATCGGGCGGACGGTCGAGGTTTACGTAGACGACATCGTCGTCAAGACTAGGAAGGCGGACGACCTGGTTAGAGATCTCGGCATCGCATTCAGCTGCCTGCGGGCCAACGGGGTTAAACTCAACCCCGAAAAATGTGTCTTTGGAGTGCCGCGGGGCATGCTCCTAGGGTACATCGTCTCCCAGCGGGGAATCGAGGCCAACCCTGAAAAGGTCGCGGCCCTCGAGCGAATGGGTCCAATCCGGGACCTCAAAGGGGTGCAGAAAGTGTTGGGGTGCCTCGCCGCCTTAAGCCGCTTCGTCTCGAGGCTCGGTGAGAAGGGCCTGCCCCTCTACCGGCTGCTCAAGAAGCACGAGCGCTTCTCTTGGACCGCCGAGGCCCAGGAAGCGCTCGACAAGCTGAAGGCGTCTCTGACGCACGCCCCAATCCTTACGCCGCCGCGAGACGGCGAACCCCTCCAACTCTACGTGGCCGCAACCACCCAGGTGGTCAGTGCCGTGATCGTCGTGGAGCGCACGGAGGAAGGGCATGCCTTGCCCGTGCAGAGGCCGGTCTACTACATCAGCGAAGTCTGTCGGACACGAAGACGCGCTACCCCGAGGTCCGAGGGAAAGGCTGTTGTACGCGGTAGTCCTCGCGCGGCGCAAGCTCCGCCACTACTTCGAGGCCCACCCGATTCACGGTGGTCTCTTCCTTCCCGTTGGGAGAGATCATACGCAACCCCGACGCGGCAGGCAGAATTGCCAAGTGGTCCGTGGAGTTGATGGGCGAGACGCTCGCCTACGCTCCGCGCAAGGCCATCAAATCGCAAATCTTGGCCGATTTCGTCGCTGAGTGGACGGACACGCAGCTGCCGCCCCCTCAGATTCAAGCAGAGTGCTGGACTCTGTTCTTCGACGGCTCGGTGATGAAGACAGGAGCGGGTGCGGGCCTGCTCTTCGTGTCACCCCTCGGGGAGCACATGCGCTACGCAGTGCGCCTCCACTTCCCCGCATCCAACAATATGGCGGAATACGAGGCCCTTCTCTGCGGCCTCAAAATCGCCATTGAGTTGGGCATCAAGCGCCTCGACGTGCGAGGGGACTCGCAGCTCGTGATCGATCAAGTCATGAAGAACGCAAGCTGCCACGACGACAAGATGGAGGCCTACTGTAAAGCCGTGCGGGCCCTCGAAGACAAATTCTACGGCATCGAGCTTAATCATGTACCCCGCCGGTACAACGAGGAAGCAGACGAGCTAGCAAAAATAGCATCCGGGCGGATCACCGTTCCCCCGAACGTTTTTGCGCGCGACATCGCACAGCCATCGGTCACCTTCGAGCCCTACCCCTCGAGCGACAGCGGACCCTCGGGGGCTCCCTCGAATCCAGCGGGTGCGGAACCTATGGAAGAGGACCCCTCGAACGAGGCGTACGTGCTCTCCCTTCTCGAGGGGTACGGCTCCCACGAGGTCGAGGCGATGGATATAGAGCCGGCTCCTGTCCAAGCGGATTGGCGGGGAAAAGTACACCGCACGGATCGCTCGAGGGGAACTCCCCGAAGATCGGGCCGCGAGCCGGCGCATCGCCGGGGATGGCCAAATCCTTCACCCTCGTCGACGGCGAGCTGTACAAGCGCGCCGCGTCAGGCATCCTCCAGCGGTGCATACCCATTCCCGAGGGGCGCGAGCTCCTACGGGACATCCACGCGGGAATCTGTGGCCACCACGCCGCGCCACGCACCCTCGTTGGCAACGCGTTCCGCCAGGGCTTCTATTGGCCTACCGCGGTCGCGGACGCCAACGAAATTGTACGCACCTGCGAAGGGTGCCAGTTCTACGCCCGCAAGACCAACTTGCCAGCTCACGCTCTGCAAACGATCCCCGTAACATGGCCATTCGCCGTGTGGGGGTTGGACATCGTCGGGCCCCTGCGGAAGGCGCCCGGGGGCTTCACCCACCTGCTGGTTGCAATTGACAAGTTTTCCAAGTGGGTGGAGGTGCGCCCCATCACGAATTTGAGGGCTGAGCAGGCGGTCACGTTCTTCACCGACATCGTCTACCGCTTTGGAGTGCCAAACTCCATCATCACAGACAACGGGTCCCAGTTCACGGGTCGGAAGTTCTTGGAGTTCTGCGACAAGTTCCACATCCGCGTGGATTGGGCAGCTGTGGCACACCCACAGACCAACGGCCAAGTGGAACGTGCCAACGGCATGATTCTACAGGGCCTCAAACCCAGAATTTTTGATCAGCTCAACAAATCTGGCCGGAAATGGCTCCAAGAACTGCCAGCAGTCGTGTGGAGCCTAAGGACCACCCCAAGCAGAGCCACCGGGTTCACACCGTTTTTCCTAGTTCATGGCGCGGAGGCCGTCCTCCCCACGGATCTGGAATACGGGTCGCCCAAGGTTCGAGGCTACAACGAGGATGCTAACCAGCGAGCCCGCGAGGACTCGCTGGATCAGCTGGACGAAGTACGCCTCGTGGCGTTGATGCACTCCGCAAGGTATCAACAGTCCCTACGGCGCTACCAAGCACGCAAGATACGTCGGAGGGATTTCAGCGAGGGGGACTTGGTCCTAAGGCTACGCCAAGACAACCGAGGGCGCCACAAGCTATCGCCCCCATGGGAGGGACCCTACGTCGTGGTGAAGGTGCTCAAACCAGGCACATACAAGCTGGCCAATGAGGACGGCGAAGAACTCACCAACGCTTGGAACATCCAACAGTTACGTCGCTTCTACCCTTAGCTAGGATTTCCAAGTATTTTCTGTTGTAAAAACACATGGCCAACGCCCCAGTTGGTGTCACCTATGTAAATACTTCAAGTCTAATAAAAGGGCAACTCGGCTTTCCCCTGAAACCCAAGTTACCCTCGGGGGCTCTTGCGGGGGGGGCACCCCCCCCCCCCAAAATGGTCCCATTTTTCGCGCAAAAATAAAAAACGACTCACACGCGCTAAGTTTGTTTCCTACTTCAACCTCGAGCCATGATTCGAACGGGCGCGGGGTGGCACGGCGGAAGGAGCGCGCGAGCCGAGACGCCCTACGCCGCGTGGCTATGGCCCGTCTCTCTCGCCTCCAACCCAGCGGGCCCCCTGCGAAAAAACGAACTCCCCTAACTAGAATCTACTCAGGAAGAAGGAGAAACAAAAAGCGTAATAAGCAAACGATTTCATTTACAACAACCGCCCATGTTCATGAAACGACTTGTTTATTTACAAAAGGCCACGAGGCCAGAATTCTGATACGCATAAACAAAAAACGGGCCTAGCGCCCAGGTGCTTTCAGGCGGGTGGAGCAGCAGCATCGGCGATGTCCGGGAAGAGGAATTCTTCGAAGGCCTCGGCGAGCGACCCGGCGGCGTCAGCAACAAGCGCGTCTGCGCGCTCCATGGCCACCTCGTCCTCGACGCCCTCGGGCACGATGTAGCCTTCCGCCACCGCCTCGAGGTTGACCTCGTAGTGGGATCGCACCACTCCGAGGGCCTTCTGCAGGCCTAAGTGCAACGCCCAGCGCATCCGCTCCGTGACGTGGCCGCCGAGGGCGCGCAGGCGGCTGGCCAGCGAGCTGCCGGCCTGGGCCTCGCCTTCCTCGACGACGCGGCAGGTCTCGAGGGCCGCGTCACGCAGCTCCTGCAGCTCCTGCTCAGAGGAGTTGTAGGAAGCCTGCAGGGCCTCGGCCCGCCCAGCAGCGTGCCCCAAGGCTGTGCGCAAGCCTGGAATCAACAAGACGACAAGAGATCAGAAAGGGAGAAGCGAACCCTCTAAAGCAGAAAACCAATAAACAAGTCAGAAAGTGACTCACCCTCGACTTGTTTCCTCTCCAGATCGAGGTCGCGGCGCGCGGACTCGAGCGCCAACTCGAGACGCTGGACGGTCTCGCCTTGCTCGCGGAGGGCCATCTCCTGATTGGCATTGCTGATGCTGAGCGCCAGCGCCTCGTCCTCAACCTTGGAGAATGCGGCGTTCCGCTCCTCCAGCGACCTCTCCGCTGCCTCGCGCGCGACGCGTTCCCGCTCCGCCGTCCGGCGTCGCCAGGGCGACCCCGCGCCCGCTGGAGCCGCCCCTCGGCCTCCTCGGCGGGCGATGCGCTCCCCGCCGGAGCTGCTCCTCGGCGGCGACGAGAGCCGCGGCCTTGGCGTCGAGGGCGGCCCTCAGGTTGTCGGCCTCCTTGGCGCGCCGCTCCGACCCGCGCGCCCGCTCCTCGGCCCCGGCGGCCGCCGCGCCCGCGCCCCCTCGAGCGACGTGCGGAGCTCCCGGGTCTCGGTGCGAGCGGTGGCCACCTCCGCCTCCCGGTTGGCGGCCGGCGTCCGCGTTTTGTCCGGGTCCTCGCGCGCGCGTTCCACGCACCTCGTCGCGATCGACGAGGGCTGCGCGGATCCGCTCGAGACTCGAGTGACGCGCCGTGCCCCCGCCCGAGCTCTCGGGGAGCACGTCGCACCACGCCATCGCCGGCACACCGCCCACCTGTCCGGCGTCCCGAGAGCATCCGCAAGCGCGTCGAAAGCGCCGCATCGCTCCCGAGGCTGGCGGGCCTCGGCGTTCACCTGGTCGAACGCGTTGTACTTTTCACGAGCACGGCGCTCGAGCTCCTGGCATCCACACATCGAATCTCGTAAGTGTCGAGGCTTGAATGCAAAGACACGAAAACGAAAAAGGAGGGGGACGAGCAACCGTGGCTCACCCGGAAGACAAGCCGGGCCGGCCGCCGTGAACTTGCAGCGCCTCGTTCAACGCACGGTTGAGCGTGGCGCCGTGGTTCCGGCTCGCCCCGCAGCTCCTCGCTCCCTCCGGGCGCGGCAAACGCGGGGGGGATCCTCCACGGCCCCCCCCACCGGGCGGGGGCGGCCGGCGTGGGAGGACGAGGCCTCGGCATCGTGCCCTCGGCCCCCCACTATCATGTGACCCTCGTGCCGCCTCACGAGGGCCCCCTCCGGGGCTCGGGGGGAGTTCGTGGGCCAGCTGGCCCACTGGTTCCACCCAGGCGGCGGGGAGTCATCCGAGAGCTCCACCACCTCCGCCCGGAGACCGCCGGCCGGCGGAGCCGCTGCGCGCGCCTCCGCCGGCACCTCCACGCGCGCGCGCGCGCGCGCGCGGCGCGCCGTTGTGGCGCGCGTGGCCGCCTCGGCCGTGCCGCCGCATCCGCGGGCGCTCCCGTAGGTTGCGCCCGCTCCACCTCCTCCGCGGTGGCCGCCACCGCGGGCGGCACCTCCACCGCGCCTACCGCCGCGGCCTCGCGCCTCCGTGGCGGCCGGCGCGCCGCCGCCCCCCCCCCCCCCCCCCGGCCGCGCCGCGACGGCGGATGATCCGCCGGCCGGGGCCTCGAGGCCCCGCCCGGCCGGCCTTGCGAGCTAGTGCCCGCCGCCGCGCTTGTCCCCGGCGCGACCCCCTCGACGAACGCCGGCGGGTGGGGATCGACGCGTCCGTCCTCGGCACCTTGGCCGGTGCAAGAGGAGGAACGGTTGGCACCGCCCGCGCAAACACGGACGGAGGGGTTAGAGCATCTAATCACCAAGACACTAAAACCAAACAAAGGAAGACAGGGCTCCCTTACCTCGCGGAGGAAAAGGCCCGCTTCCTTTTCCTCGAGGCCTCCGACGAGGCCGGCGCGGCCGGTCGCGCCCGCGCGGCCGCCTCCCGACCGGCGGCCGCCGCCGCACGCGCGGGCACGCCCGCCCCACGCGTGGGCGCGCCCGATGCCGCACCCCCCGATGACGCCACCGCGCGCGGGGGCACGCGCCGCCCGCGCGCGGCACGCTCGCCGACGCGCCCCTCGACGACGACGCCCGCGCGCGCGCGGACGCGCTCCCTCCGCGCGCGCGCGGGCACGCTCGACGCGCGCACGGGCGCGTCCGCGCGCGCGTGCCTCCGCGGCACGCGCCGGCACCCTCCGCGGCGCGTGCCGCCCCCGACGATGATTGCCCCGGCGGCGGCGCCGCGCACCCGCCCCGCACGACGCCGCCCCCGACGCCGCGCGAGTTCCGGCGACGGGGCGCAGTCGCCACCCGTCCGAGGGGCCCCCCCTCGGACTCTTCCTCCTCGTCCCGATCCGAGGACGAGGGCTCCTCGATGTCCGGGGAGGAGAGCCCCGGCTCCTCGCGCCGCGGTACTCGGCGGACCGTCGGCCGCGGCGCGCGGCGCCGCCTTGCGTGCTCCCTCTTGCGCGCCGCTCGCTCCTGCTGCTCCCGCTGCGCCGCCCGGCCGAGCGCACGGGAGTCGGGGGTGGGTGGAACGGACTTGGCGGCGTTGAACTGCACCAGCTGCGCGCAAGAGCGACAATGGCGCATCAGGAAACGGAAGCAAGAACAAGGACTAAAACAAAATCAAAAACCACACTCACCAACGGGCCGGTGGGGAGCATCTCGATATCCCACGGGGTCCGACCCGCAGGCGCCGGCGTCCGGGTGTCGACGGCGCTCCGCGCCCGGGTGAGCGCGTACGGCCGCTCCAGCGGCGTCGGGAGCATCCGCGACCTCGCCAGGTCGACGGGGTTGGCCGCCTCCGTCATCTCGAAGATGCAGAGTGGTCTCTGCATCAGAGGCACGACCCGCCGGTGGTGGAGGAAGGCGAGGACGCCCATCGCGTTGAGCCCCTCCTTCGCCAGCCGCTGCAGGGCGGCGAGGACGGACCCCTGGCGCGCCCGATGATTGGCCGTAGGCAACCCGTAGCCCCAGGAGTCCGGCCTCTTCTTGAACACCCGGCCGGTGTAGGGAGGGAGGCCGGGCTCGGCGTTGCGCGAGGTAAACCATCCCCTGCTCCCCCCGGCGTTGTTCGTCGTCATGGTGCAGGGGATGTAGAAATCTTTGAGCCGCCCCCCGGGGCAAGCGACATCCCGCCGCGCGCACCGCGCGCGCGGGTCCTCGGCTCCGACGTGGGCCGCGTGATGAGCTCCCCGCGGAAGAGGTGTACCCGCAGCTCCCAATTGATCGGGATCCCCAGGTACCCTTCGCAGACGCCCACGAACGTGGCCGCCTGCGAGATAGCGTTGGGGGCGAAGTTGTGCAGCTCCACTCCGTAGTAGAAGCATAACGCCCGCATAAAGGGTGCTCGCGCGCGCGTTGGAAGCCGCGCTCGTGGTAGCGGAAGAAGCTCACCACGTAGCCCTCCGGCGGGTTGGGCTCGAGGTGCGTCGCCGGCGGCACGATCCACTCCGCCGGGCGCCCTTCTTCGTTGGCCGACGGCCGGCCGGCGGCGACCAGCTCGCCAAGCGCGAGGCGGGTCACCGTCGACTTCTCCCAGGCGTACGGCTCCAGGATCCTAACGGGAAGCTGAGGCGGCGCCATGGGGGGGACGAAGGAATGCGAAGTCGGAGAACGAAGAGCGGAGGAAAAAAGCTTTAACAGCAAGCCTGCGCGATGGCAAGAGCAAGGCGAAGGCGAAGGGACGGAGGACTGAAAGTGGTAAGGTGCCAAGGTAAAAAACCGCCGTCCATCCCTCCCCGCAGTTTTATAGGCGACGGGCGAGCTCTCCGGAGCGGACGCCCCGCCGACGATTACTTGCAGGAATCTTTCCATCGCGTCGACGGGTGGGCCCCACCACGACCGCGGCGGCTCTAACACCGCAGCGGGTCATCATTACGGCAAGACCGGCGGCCGACCGAGGCAAAACCGTCACGTCCGCCGGCCACGCGCGCCCACTACGCGCGCGCGCGCGGCCGCAGCACCTAAAAAGGCGCGCCCGCGCTGCAAAACCGCGGCCATGACCGCAAGGCAATTAAATGCCCGGGCCCCTTGCCAAGCAAGGAGAGCCCTCGAGCGAGGCGAACCCTCGGCTCGAAACAAAGGCGACCCTCGATGGGATGTCAGCGTGAGAAGGCCGCCCGGGACCTGCTCGATGTAGAGCAGACCACCGCGGGCACCCATGCCACGTAAAACCCTCGAGCGGCATGACCCTCAACTCGAAACAAGGCGACCCTCGATGGGATATCAGCGTGAGAAGGTCGTCGGGGCCTCGCTCGACGTAGAGCGGACCACGCGCGGCACCCATGCCACGTAGGACCCTCGAGCGGCATGACCCCCAACTCGAGACGATGTCAACCCTCTAAAAGAAGGCACGCGCGTAAGAGGATCGCCCAGGTCACGCTTGAAATAGAGCGACACCGAAAGCACTCGTACTGCGCCGAGCTGCCAACAAGCACCTCGAGGGCTGGCACGTCCAGACCCCTCGACGGCCGCAAACGTGAAAAGACGGGGCTAGCCAAGGCACGGCCCCGCACGGCCTTGCGATCGGAGGTTCGAGCCCGACCCTCGACGGGTTCGAACGGGGCGCCTCGGAGCAGCACGAGTTAGGGACGACGAGGGCACGCGCATTCGAGCCGTTCCTCGAGCCCGTCGGCTCGAGGGTGCCCCACATGTCGTGTTCGAGAGCCGGCGAGGGCGACTGGCGGGGGATCCCACCGAGGGAGAGCTTCCGCGCCCTCGGTCCCTAGCGAACGGGACCGAGCCCCACCTAGCAAACCCACGCAAGCGCTTCCATGGACGTGTCTCCGGACCGCGCGGCCTACCCTTATCGAACGGGGCATGGACGTCCACTTGAACCACCCGCTAGCGGCCTCGATGAGGAATCCGCGATTCGCGACCCGCTCGATGGGGAGTCGTGGAAACCTCACCCTCCGTCCCGCGGAGGGACGGCGAGGGCGCGTTAAAAAATAAGTCGTCAGGCTCGACCCGATCGCCTCGAACAGGCCAAGGCTGGGGGCTTGACGCACGGCTACACCTCCTTGAAATTGCACCCGCCGGAGACAGTGACAGGGGAGCGTGCACCCCCGATGCCGGCTGAAATACCGCCGATGCCGGTTGGCATATGTGCCACGCCTTTCTGACCGAATTGCTCGCGGTTAACCCCTGCAGGAGAGCCCACACTCCTGCAGGGCTTCGGGGGCTAGACCCGCGGGTCCGCTGACGCGGCCCCACGGAAAGCGTTCGCAAACAAGGAGGGAAGAACGTCCTATCAGTAGGTTCCAGCATCTGCGGGAGCCTCAATGGCAAACCCGCAGATGCTCGGGGGCTACTGTCGGGGACCGCCCTAGGGGTCCCCTTAAACAATGGGGGAACCCTCACTTAAATCCCTGCATCGAAATAAGCTAAGCCTAACCATGCAGGAAACTAACCATGCAGGACATGGCCCATGCGGCAGGACTCCGGAGGCCCACCAAGACGGCCCGTTTGGAAGACCCCTCGAGCGAGCTCCGCCTCGCCGAGGGCGCGCTCCCTCCTCGAGCGGGCTCCGCCCGTTCGAGGGGCAACCCCCTCCTCGAACGGGCTCCGCCCGTTCGAGGGGCAACCCTTCCCTCGAGCGGTCCCGCCCCGCTCGAGGGCCCGCTCCCCTCGAGCGGGCCTCGCCTCGCTCGAGGGTCCGCTCCGCCCTCGGGCCGGGGCCCGCCACGCTCACGGGCGCCCGCGCGCGTGCGCCGGCCCCGTACTTGGGCATTTAACGCCCGACGCCGCGGGACGGCGCCATCATGCGCCGGGGCTCACGCCCCGGTGCCGCCGCACCAACTCCCCGAGGAGGAGCCCATCCCCGCCACCGTGGGGTGGACCGTGCGGTACGGCCGGTGTCGTCCCGTGACACCGTGCGCACGCTACCGTACGGCTAACGCGCCCGACCCTCGAAAGGGGGCCGGGGCGCACCCTCGATTCCACTTTCCCGTGACCCCGGAGTTGGGTGAGGGGCGCTAGGCCGGTGGGAGGCCATCCCGAGCCAGCGCGCGCGGCGCGGCCGCCGTACCCACGCGTGCGGGCGCACGCCCCGACTCCGCAGGCGCACGCCCGGGCACTGCAGCAACCACTCCACCACCGCAGAGCTCATTGGGAAGGAACGCCGTTCTGCCCGCTCCTGTACCCCGTACCAGCCATCATCAGCACCTCCCTCGAAGCCTATCAGGGGACGCCATCGCCATCTGCCGCCTCCTACCCTCGAACCGCCACTGTTCGGGTACGAGGTAGGCCATCATGGCCGGATCGTAGCGAAGATCGTCCGGACGGCCGCCCGCTCTACACCGTAGCACGACGTGCTCCCACACGTAGCTAGGTAGCGCGGCGTGCATGTAACTCGCCGCCCCCTTGGCCTATAAAAGGGGAGGCGAGCCCCTAGCCGCGGGGGGGACAAGTTCGGAGGAACGGGCACAGTCGAACACAACGCACCGTGCACCCACTCTCTTATTCTCCCATAACATCTTCAGCCACTCACCAGGGACTTGGAAGCCACGCTTCCTCTCCCACCTTGCTTGTATTTGCCCCACTACAAGCACCCCCGGTGCCGAGCAATATAGTGCCACGAGCACACCACTGCTGGACGTACGGCCCCCTCGGCCGGAACCAGGATAAACCTTGTGTCATTTGTTGCTTAGCATCGACCATTGAGGGATAGACCTAGGCGTTATCTACTGGTTAGTGTCGGGACCATATTCCGCACCGACACATGTTGCATGATGTTCACCAGTGGAGAAGTCTCCCCGAAGTGGACACATGGCTCATGAGCTTTAACATGACATGCTTTGCTTTATGGGTGTTTGCAATGATCTTTTGTTGAGAATTGGATATCCTTGTATGATCTCTGGATGATATGCATGTTTTTGGCTATAATATGACATTGATAGGACTTTAAATTTGAAGTGAGCCATCTTTTGATAAAATTGCTCAAATCTAAAAATTTGCTTTGTCACATGCCTATATTTCCATATATTACTTGTGGCAATGCTTTGACTATGCTATGACCCATATGTGTGCTCTTTGTCTCACTTCTAGCCTTTGACACTAGATTTGGCCTATTTGAGAAGCTCATGTAGATGTTTATATGCTTTGTCTTACATTCACGCATTTTCACCTTGATTCATACATTGTCAACAAGGGGGAGAAGAGGTGAGCTTAATGAAAAATTCAAAAAATTGCATCTAAAATTTGGAAGTTTGCATCCACATGTTCAGGGGGAGCTTGCATTTGTGTAGGGGAGCTTTGGTGAGTTTCCTTTGTTTGCTTGAGTTGTGCTTTGGTGGTTGCTTTTTGCTCTATCACGTGTGTTTAGGGTGAGCTTTGTATGCTCTTTGTCCCTAGTGCATGTGTTTAGGGGGAGCTTGTGAGCTTGGTGTGCTCTTTTCTCTATCTCATGAGTTTAGGGTGAGCTTTGCATGCTCTTTGGCCCTAGTTCATGTGTTTAGGGGGGGCTTGTGAGTTTTGTGCTCTTGTGCCGGTGGTGTTGAGCCCCGTTGCCTCTTCTTGAGGAGCCGGTGTTTCACTTGTGTTTTCGGTTGTCACATGATTGGTGTTGAGCCCTTTGTGCCTCTTCTTGAGGGATCGTGTGATTTCGCTTGTCCATGATCGGTGTTGAGCCCTTTGTGCCTCTTCTTGAGGGATCATGCATTCTTGTCTCGGTTGTGTCGAGCCGTTGCCCATGTCTTTGGGGACCGAGACATTGAGTTGGCCTTTGTGGTTTCTCTCATGCCAAGTGACCTTGTTCTTTGCTCTTGTGTGGTTTTCTATCACTTGGATGAGTTGTTCGGCCTTTGCCCTCTCAAACCATTTCTTTGTGCTCACATGTTGTCAATCCGCTCCTCAAGGGGGAGAAAATTGGAAAATCAAGTTGATATGAACCTTGATTTGATGGTGATGAGCGGTTGACAAGTGTTTTGGTAAGAGTTTTATGGCACTTTGTGTTGAGCATTTTGGTTTGATGGCTTTTAGGGATTGCATGTTGGTAGTGTGTCTCTTCGATTGCGCTTAGCCTTTGTGCTTGCTTTGGTTTCGAGAGGAATTTGTCGGAGCATGCTTTTATCCCTTCTCACTTCAAGTGGCCTTTTGTTTGCTTTTTATTGGCTTTGTGGTGCTTGAATGAGTTCTTGTTTGCTTTTTGACCTTCTTTTCTCAATGCACTCATCAAGGGGGAGATTGAGGAACCAAGTTGAGAAGCACCTTGGTCCGTGTGTGATGAGTGATTGACCGGATGGTTTGAAGCTTTGTGTGTGTAGTGTTGAGTTGTGTTGTGTGTGTTTTATTTTGTGTATTTACCTTATTGTTTATGTGGTGTGTTGTCAATGCACTCGTGAGGAGTGGTTGACAATGTTGTGTGGACTGACTCTTGGCCTAGTATTGCGGGTGTTGGTTGCGGCTTGGTTTGCGTTGGTGCGGGGTGAAGAACGAGCGCGAAAGGTCTTAGCCTTGCGGGGCCTCCAAGGAGTGGAGAGACAAGTAGGCTTGGTTCGAGGGACCGGTGGCCGACGGGATCAAGTGCGAGCCGCATGGTGCAAGAAGAGCAAGACGAAGTCGTGGACATGGAGCCGGTGCATCGGTGGTGGCCAAGTCAAGGAACGAGGCAAGGATCGAGTAGACCGTCCGGCGCCGGAGGTGAAAGGCTTGGCGGGCTCGACGCTTGGCGTGGTGAGGCCGGGCCGTGTACGCGGGGTTTGGTGGTTTGGCCAAAAAACCATCGGAGGAGGGTTTCTCGGTTTGGGCCTCAAAACCGAGCCCGAGGGCCTGGCGTGACGGAGACGGTATCCGGGTGCGTCGGGAAGCTTCGAGGCGGGCGACACGCGACATGATCGAGGTGCTTGCGTCGGGAGGACGTGAAGGCCTGATGCATGCGCGGCCGTCCTATGGTGAACTTCATGTGTTGACCAAAATGCCCCTGTGAGGGCTTGAGTTGTACTCCTAGTGTAGGGGCACTTCGGTCTTTTCCGGAGGGCCTATATATAGGAGGAGGGGGCTGAATTTTCAGCCAACTCTTGGGCTAGCAGGCTGTGGTACTCTTTCATTTTGGAGTGCTTTGGGATAGAGGGAGAGAGGTGAGAGTGGCTCTTTGATTGGAGCTTTTTGCCATCTTAGATTTGGATTCTAGGAGTGGCTTGTAATCCATTGGACAAGATATTCATAGTGATTTCATCCTCATCTTGTGTCAATCTTTCTATTCCCTAGTTTATTTTATTGATTTTTCGGAGCTCTTTTTGTGCTATTTTCGTGCTTGGCTCGATTTGTCGTTTCTAGGACGTTTGGCTCCGGATTTCTTTGAGGGGATCATGGATGGATGCCTTGCGCACCTTTGGTGATGATCTTGACCCCTCAAACGCCGGGAATCGGGCTCGATTTGGTGAGGATTGGATGAACTCGGGTTTGTGCTTTAAGTGCACGAGATTTGTGATTCCGGTTGATTGGATTGGTTTAGGGTTCCAAGATTGTGGGCATAGCTTCACGTAGTGACGCTTCTCATCTACCCAAATTTTGGGGTCAATCTGTCCAACGGTTTAGGAGATCCATCGATTGGAAGTTTGAGGTTGTTTCTCGTGTTCCTCGGCTGTGCTGATTCGCACCTGGTGGACCGTCCGCGAGGTCACCGCGGACCGTCCGCGAGGTAGTCGCGGACCGTCCGTGAGTTCACCGCGGACCGTCCGCGAGGTGCCCGATGACCCCGCACCGTTCTTCGTGTTCGTGCGGGTTCTTGAGCGCCTCTCTTTCGATCCTTTTTGTCAGTGGGTTTTTGGTGCATGAAGTTTGCGGACGGTCCGTACTAGAGTGTCGGACGGTACGTCACGAGGCGGACGGTCCGCGGGTCCATCACGGACGGTCCGTTTTTCTCGGTGCAGTACTGGAGGTTCGGGTAGCATTTTCGGACGGTCCGTGCCCTCCTCGCGGACAGTCCGCCCGGACACTGCGGACGGTCCGCCTGGTGCTTTCCAGATTGCCTAAGTCTTTTGCTTTTTGAGTTGTGCTTCCGTGTTGGATTGAGTTGGGGTTTGTTCCTAGGGTTGGTAGGTCCGTTGTGACTACGTGACCTTGGCAAACTCGTGTGGGAATCCGTAGTTGTGAATTTGGGGTATAGGCCGAATTCAACCAAAGGGAAGAATTTTTATCAGCTCCCATTCACTCCCCCCCTCTCTGGTCGCCCGAATCGGTCCTTCAGTCAGCTTGCAAGTATAAACGAACTTTGATAAAACTATTAACCGTCAACAAGCCCCTTTTTCTGGCGCTGTTGCCGGGGAACAAGTGATCAAGATTTGATTTTTTTATTGCCTTTTTGTGATTTTTAGTTTTCTTTTAGTTTTTCTTTTTGCATCTACTAAACTTTGGTCATCCTGAAAATAAATCTAATCTAGTTTGTCTAACCCTAGTTTTCATAGATTTATTTTTACTTTCTAGTTTTTGCATATCTTGTTTATTGCTAACCCTAACAGGAGATGGACGGCTACCTCTCCAACAAACCCGATAATTTTGTGGATGGTCCAGAAAAACTTTACAGGCTAAGGAGACGCAAAGCACATCAAGCTAAAAAGCTGGATTTTGTAGATTCGGAGTCGGAAGACAAAGGATCAAAGGAATCTCCGAAGAATTCACCACCTCAAAGTCCTCGGGAGAATCGACTTCCACCGATGGGTGACCAACCGCAAGAGCGCAAGATTGGGGAGCTATGCACCCCGGACATCATCGACCTACCAATCTGGAACCTTGAGGAGCTCGGAAGACCGTTGTCACACCCGTTTTCCGAAGAAAACCGAATGCATCTCATACGTGTGCCATAATCACAATTTCACACATATGATAGACAAATGAGTGTAATATCATAGTACAATGCTCAAAACGTACATAGAGAGGTTTATTAATTTATTACACTCATCGATAGACTCGAAGGTCTAAACACGAACATCGATAGCTAGACGATGGAACACCGTCTCCAACTTCACAAGCTCCTGATTGGGGGTAACGCGAGCCTCAGAATCCATCGAACTCGTCGAAGAACTCTGCTCCGGCATCCTCCTCTGAACACATATGGCAAGGGTGAGTACACTTATGGTTGGTACTCGGCCGTGGGGGAAAATGCAAAGCTATCAAGGGTAGGCTAGGGTTTTCAGCGGTAAGCATTTTAAGTTGGTCAAATTTTATTAGCAAGCACCTATTTACTAAGTGTAAGTGTATACCACCCCAAAACTTAGATTTTCAAGACTATTCCTCCAAATCATAAGTAAACCACAATTTGAAATCCATTTCTAGTTAACTATCATGTGAGGGTCCAAGCCGCTCTTGACCGTGAGCACGGGCCGATCGATCGGTTTTCACCTGCGAGAGGTTGTACACTTTACCCACAGTTCGTGTTCCCCATTTTGCCCGGGTTTGCAAAGCCCTTAAACACTTCCGAGGTGAGTGGCAAGGGGTTCACTACGAAGCCTTTACAAAGGCGTGCAAAACACCAATATCCCACGACAGTTACAGCTCAGGGCGGACCATAACCCTCCCTAGTGGTCAGCACCTTAGCAAAGGCTACTACCCCAAAAGGACCGGGCTATACCCCTGCAACCCGGAGCCCCCTGTGTTCCTTCCGGACAAGGGCTATTAGATATTTTACACTCCTAATTAATTGGCTAAGCCAGAGCCATGTGGATTGTGGTTGCACTGTTTTCCGGGTGGTTCTCCATGTTTTAATTTATGTGTTCTTGAAATTCCATAAACACAAATTCCATTTAAATTCAACATTTTAAAAGATAACTTCCATTCCCAAAGTATAGCATCTAAGCATTTATCTACCCAAACATTTATTTAAAACAAGGTATGCAAGGTATAAGGATTAAAATCTAGTCATTTCCTTAATAGGCATTTCCCATCAAAATTTATGCATAACGATTTAAAGTTTAAAGTGTGATAATATGCATGTTATTAGGACAAAAAGAGTATGCAGGGGGGGAAATCCACTTGCCTTCGTCTCCCTAAAAGCTGGGGCTCAATCTCTTCAAAAGATGGTTCTGCTCAACTTCGAACGGCACGTCCTCTACGATCAAACAAGAAAAACAAACAATAAATAAAACAGTACATCAAACATTGCTAAAAGTCTAATACAAGCTTCTAAAACTAACGTGCTTGTTGAGACGATCGCGTAGACACCAAAAACGCCTAAATCGGAGCTAGGACGGAAAAGTTATGATTAAAACAAATTCTAGGGACTATTTTGTAAAAGAAAATGATCCTTAGGGGCTTTTCCATAAAAATTCAAGGGGCTAAAACATATTTATAAGTATAAACTAGAGGTCCTAGGTGCAAAGAGGGCTTTTGGACTGTGGTTGTGTATTTTTGAAAGGGCTAGGGGCTTATCTATAAAAATCAGGGGCTAAACTGTAAGGATTCTATATGGTGGGAGGACCGGGTTGCAAATTGTAAAAAGGACAGGGGCTCTTTAGAAAGTTTGCCGGCGCAACCCTAGGTTTTGACCGGTATGCCTCTGTTGACCGGCGGCTTCCTTGGATCTGGGCCGTTGGATTTGATCTAAGGGCTGCGGACAGCTGCAGCTAAGGGGCAGCGGCGGGGCGCTACGGGCGGCGGCGGCGGCGGCGTCTGGCGGCGGCGGCTCGCCGGCCGGCTCGCCGGAGAATGCCAAAACCACGCTACGGTGCTCTAAACAACAAGGTGAAGGTACCAAAATAAAGAGGAGAAGTAGTGGATTTCACCGAGCCGCTCGAAGGGGAAGAAGAGGCGGCGGCGGAGCGGATCGGCGGCGAGGCGCGGTCGGTGTACCTTGCTCCGGCGGGCTTCCTTTGGGGCGGTCGGTGTAGAGGAGGAGGAGAGCTCGAATGAGTGGTGCGGGGTGGAGAGGAGCTCGGGGCGGTTTTTATAGGTGGTGAGGGGGAGTGGAGGAGCCGCGGGCAAGGCGGTGGCGCGGGGCAACGGCGCCGGCCGCTGTTAATGGCCGGGGCTCGGTGGGGCGCCCGTTTCTGGAGAAGAAGAGGCGGGGCGGCTGAGGCGGTGACGGATGAGTGCTTCGCGCACTAGAGGGAAGGGGAGGCGGCGCGGGGAGGCGAGGGGGCGCGGGGCGTGGCGGCGGCGGCGTGGCGAGGGAGGTGGGGCGGCGCACGGAGGGTGGGAGACGGCCCCGACGGGTGGGCCCCACGTCGGCCGGCGCGTGGGAGGAGAGAGGGGTAGCGGGCCGGCCGTGGAGTAAGTGGGCGGCTGTTGCTGTTTTGGGCCGCGCGGAAAAAAGAAAAAAAAGACAGGTTGGGCTGGGTGGGCTGGAAAGAGGGTTGGTCTGTTTGTTTTTTTTCAATTCCTTTTCTTTTATTTCCTTTTTCACCCTTTTACTCAAAACCTATTCAAGAATTTTTATGTTCGATGTGATTTTGGCGCAAAGTATTTTTGAGCCAAATATATATACAAGCACATAAAGATATATAAGAAAATAATGGGGAAATAAAAAGCTAATAGGCTGCATGGTCTTTGTCCACGTACGTGACCACAAGCTGCTAGTTAGAGTTTTATGTGAGGGCCATCTATACAGAACAGCATGAGCTAGGACTGCCGTGACACGAGGCGTCCAGGACGTGGTGTCCGACGTATTCGCTGTGGCCGTATCCGAGTACACATGTATGTACGCAAGCCGGCGAACCAGGCGCACAGTCCTTCACAGTCGCAAGCCAGGGCGAGTTCAAATTGCCTCAGCCCATGAGAGGATATCCGGCGGAGAAGTAACAATACGTATACACGTACGTGCACGAGACTCGTGCAAGATTAAGAGATCAACAACACATGCACGTATTTGGACTCGTAACCCTTGACGCCGGCTCCACACGGCAGCTAGCATCCGAAGATAAGTTTGTTTTGGATAAAGCACTAATCAACCTAGTTCCTAAGCAAGTTAACAACCTGCACATCTTACGCCAACAAACTTTGGCGGCGCCGAGCTGCTGCGACAGCCGCGCCCTAGCCCTGGCTTATATAAACCCACTGCCTCCCACGAGAAAAGGGGATAACGGAAGGTCCTCCGAAGCACTGCCCTGCAGGTACACCCTCGAGAGGAGCTTCCACATCCGTCTGCCGAGGCCGCCGGGGAGGGAGAAGCGGGTCGCCGGCGCCGTCCACCTCCGAGTCAAGGCCGTCGACTTCCCCGGAGTACCGCGAAGTCGGCGAGCGCGTCGAGGAGCGAGGCGACATGGCTCCCTTGTTCGTCTTCGGTGCTGCAGGTTGATTACGGTTTCCATCTATATCTTTGTCACAGATGCATCATACGCGCAGCTCCGCTCGTCTCGCACACCGTCCACTCGCGTCACCGGCGGGAGAGCAGGGCGAGGAAGACAAGAAGATAGATAGTGAAGGCGATAGCGACGGCCGTGACCAACGGCATCGCGAGGAGCGAGGAAGTCGAAGGACGGGGGCCGCTGCCGCCGGACACGAAGGCGGAGGTGCGTTGATTCTCCCTCGCGCGGGCAACCAGGACTTCGATGTTCAAGTCCTCATCAAGATGCAACCCCGGTGATCATCAAGACACCCACACATACATAGACGGACAGGCTCAAGATGCAAGCAAGGAACTCATCTACAGGGCCATGCAGCCATGTACTCGTGCATGTACGTGTGCATGCATGTGCATGCTCGCGTCCTCGAGACCTCGACCAAGTTATGCAGGAGCGAAGCTCGTCCCCATCCCGGAGTACAGGCGGCGGGGATCTCCTCTTGCGCCGTGTGCGTAGAGCGGGTGGCCGGCGACATTCGCCGGCGTACGATAAGCAAGATGTGCTCCTCTCGCGCGGTTGTGCATGTTCATGAGCCCACATACGAGTACCGAAGGCAGCTAGCAGGAAGAGGCGTTCCTAGAGGCCATGCACGGACGCCCGCTCTATGTGAAGTCGATCACAAGCCAGAGATCATGGTTCGGAAGTCGTCTCGCTGCCTCCACGCCAGTCCCAGACGAGACAACTTCTCAGTTCCAGCTACAGTGCTCCATGCATCCGTGATCAACCACTACTACGACTACGCGCCGTTCGTTGCCGACGAGAATGGACGACGCGGGCGGGCGGGGGCGATATCCCGGGGCCCGCGCTAGGCTCATGGACCGACGAGGCCATGGATGACGCCGATGCCACACCCACCTACACCACACATGCATGGAGAACGAGTAGCGAAGACGAGAAGACGACCACGGCGGCGGAATCGGAGGTGCTCCGACAAGACACACTTGCGGAGATAATTAACTAGGAGCCTTGCGAGGCCCTAGGAACCGAGGAAGACCACATCGCCCAAGATCAGATCGCCGTCAGCAGGCTATGGAGCACATACGCATACAGGGACTTGTATTTATTTTTCTGTAAAGATTAATAAAGAAACATGTTCCTTCTTTCTTCTGTGTATTTAGTACACTGGCACGCCCGCATTCTTTTTCTCAAAGAGAGGAACCTTTGTGATTTTTCTCTCCAAACAAATTGGCACGCCCAGTGGGACCTGGTTCTCCTCCCATCTCCGCCATGCCGTGGTCGTCGGATTCGTCTTCGCCGTTCTCCAACAACACAACATGCCGCATGATGTCCCCGACGTGGAGCCGTCCTGACCCGACGCCCCCTTCTTGCAGGAGGAGCATCGGAAGCTGTCAAGACCCCGACGACGTGCATGATCCAGTTTGGGACGAACACGCCGGTGCCGATCCCCGTGCAGGTTGGAGGACTCGCCACCAACACCCAGGTTCCGCCTGCAGTTCAACCCGGGCAACTCCCCGTCGCGACGGCGCTTCCTCGAGCTGGAGGAGCCTCCGTCGCCATCAACACCCAAGCTCCGCTGCTGCTCAACTTTGGCCAATTCCCGGTGGCCATCTTTGAGCACGGCAACAAGACCTACGTCCATTTGACGCAGGATCCAACGCAGCTCCAAAAGCTGCGGGCTAAGAAGGCTCAGAAGCGAGCTGCTGCCAAGGCCAAGCGTGAGCGTCGTAGCTTAATGCTTGAAGCACGGGCTCTCCTCAAGAAGTCCGTGGTGGCTGACATCAAAGGGGACGTACGAGGTGGGCGCAACGGTTGCGCATGAAGGCAACCAACACACGCACGGGAGCTGCAACCATCTGCGCCCCGATGACGCCGCACGTCGAAGAGGTGGCCGCTTCAACCGTGGAGCGCACGGAGGTCGAGCTGCTGGAGGCCCTAGAGGCAGTGTCGAGTAACTTGCGACGACACATGTCCTACGCCCGTCACGCGTCGAGCCCTCACCCCCTTCGCAACTATCGAAGGAAGTACCGTAAGGTGCAACAGCTTCACCAACAGGTCGCCTCCCGCATGGCGCAAAGCACAGTCCCTCAGGAGGACTGGTCGCTCGACACCGGTGTACTCCTCGACAAGGTGTTCACCTACCCCAGCTCACTGGAGGCGCCATACGACGTCTTCCCTGATGAATGGGCACGCGAGCCAGCCAAGGTCAAGGACTTGGTGCGGCGCGCGATTATGCGCGAATACTGGAAGAGGAAGCGCTCGAGCAAGCAGTCCGTCTTCCGGGACCCACCTCCTCCTTCGGCAATGACGTGCCGATCCGCCCAACCGGATGGGTGTCATGTTTCCACGTGACGGCAACGGGGAGACTCGCCGCAACGACCACGAACGAGTATTCGTTTTGCGGGCCGATGGAGATCGACGTGCAACCCAAGATGGAGGCGTACAACGGGAGCTCCGTCGACTCCAAGACCAGGTGGCCCAGCTTGGAAGGAGACTTCAAGAGCAGGAGGCGTCACAACCTTTGGGAGCTCGGGCGAGAAGCTACGCAGAGCGTGCTGGCCCGAGCCATCACCCACAGCACGACCGCGCAACCTTAGCGCCACGTTGTCGATCTTCACCGCCACACGTCACCCAAAGGAGGCAAACCACCTTGCCTCCACGTTGGAACTAATGGTCGAGACGTGAAGACCACACTGCGTGTCCTCGCCTGATACAGCAATGATGGCCTCACGACTCTTCACAAGGGATGAGGCTTCCCCAGGTATAATCTCCCCCAAGGCGGGAAGTTCAAGACCATAGGCGACGTGAAAACGACGCGCCCGTTCCGCCGCACAACAAGGCCGCGCCGGCTCAACGGGCTCCACCACCCCGGCGTGTGCCCACCGAGAATCGGCGCAAGCGGGAGAGACGCCGGAGGAGTCGCCACGCGGCCGTACCGCGAGCTCGAAGACTTGGTGCTTAGGCACACGCGAGGTTCGGATTCAGGGCGATGGGGAACTCCACCAAGAGAACAACCGCATACGGTTCCGCATCTCCCCCAACCTTGAAGCGGATGAGAGGTACAACTACCTCCTCAACAGAGTTAACCCCGAAGCCATGACGAGCCGGGACTAGCGACACCGAAGAAGAGAAGGCGGTCTCCTTCGACGGACGCCCACCGGTCATCCTCAAGCGTGGGGAGGGAAAAAGACAAGCTACACCAAGCGTGACTTCCTCGCGGAAGTTCGGAGGATCCATCTTCGTCGTCAACACCCATGGAGGGGGGTCGAGCGGTCGTCATCTCTCGCCGAACGAGAAGGTGCTTCCCCAAGCAAAGGCCGACGCCACCCTTGGAGCGACGCCGCATGCACCCACTATTGGCCCCATCGGGGTTGAGCCAACCACTCTAGCTTCTCTTCAAGGCGAGAAGGAGAAGACGGAGGAGGTCCAAAAGAACACCGTCATGTGCACCAATTTGGTAGCACGTTCAAGAGACGAGTCGGGATGGAATGGGTCCCTCCTACAGTGACTCATGAGTTCAGCTACCCGTCCGACGAGGAGATCATGCCAAACCCGAAGGCCAACTTCAAGAGAAGCCTTCTACCCCGACTAGGACATGTGCGCTCGTGGTTCAAGGGCGCTGGAGAGACACAAGCCTCGAGTGACGCCTCGATGCAAGATCAGGCGAGGACTTCGGCACCTTGCCTTCCCATTACTGCAGGTATAGGGTCTCTTTCTGATGGCGATAGGGCACTGGCGTCAGACACGTCCCCGCGACGCTACGTCAGCATCGAGACTCGGCTTCCCCAACATCTTGAAGACCTCGGTACATGGCGGACCGTGAAGGAGCTAACACACGGCTCAAATCCATCGCTGCCCAGAAGCTACAGGTTGAAGGTGACGGGAAGACTGAATACCCGCCAGATGGACAAACGGCGAGCGACTCAGACTCCGACTCCTCATCGTTGGAGATACATGAGCACCCTCCACCCTATGATGACCTCGTCGCGTCCATCCCCTCTGATGGGGATGAACATCTTGATGCCGCCAACGCTGCACCAGCACACATGGCGGTCGATGGGCAACCCGAGCATAGCAGGAGGCGTGGCGCGGAATCACCCAGGCGTCCCCCACCACCGATAACTTTAGAAGAACAGGTACAAGAACAAAGACGGATGATGGAGCAGCTATCTGCCAAGTTTGACCAGCTAGTCGAGATCGTCGCGGCGTCAGCCCAGACTCCACCGCAAGGTGGTGCGTACCGGGTCGCTGAAGACCCGCAATTTGAAGACTTTGATGGTGCAGGTAGCGGTCGTCCTCATCCATCAAACTTCGTTGCACCATCAGCCAATGCTCCGCTGGTGCCAACGACGTTGAAAGACTATCACGACTTAGTGGAGGACATGGTCAACAAGAAGTTCAGAAGGATGACAATGGAGCAAGCCCCTCGATCGACGGAGAGCGAGCTCGAGAAGCCATACGAAGCATGGCATGACCTTGTGCCCTTCCCCTCAGGGTGGCACCCGCCTAAGTTCCGTCAGTTCGATGGGACCGGGGATGCGAGGGAGCACTTAGCCTACTTCGAGGCAGCATGTGGTGATACAGCTAACAACGCATCACTACTATTGCGCCAGTTCTCCGGATCCCTGACTGGAGCGGCCTTCCACTGGTATAGTCGTTTGCCAGTCGGGTCGATCAGCAGCTGGGGAGCCATGAAGGACGCCTTCAGGAAACACTTCGTCGCCATGAGGAAGGACTTCTCCATTGTCGAACTGTCACAGGTGAAGCAACGACGTGACGAAGCTATCGACGACTACGTCATTCGCTTCCGCAACAGCTATGTGCGTCTCGCCAGAGAGATGCACATTGAAGACGCCATCGGGATATGCATCAACGGAATGCTGCAGCATTGGTCATTTGAAGTGTCTAGGCGAGAGCCAAAGACATTCAGTGACCTCAGCTCGGCTGTTGCAGCAACCAAGATCGAGTTCGAGAAGTCCCCCCAGATCATGGAGCTCTACAAGAATGCTAGTGCCTTCGACCCGGCCAAGCGCTTCGGCTCGACGGCGAAGCCGACAGCAACGGGGGGCAAAGGAAAGGCGCAAGCGAGAGGTGAACGCGGCTCGAGTCTTCTCCAACATTCCTCAAGGCCGGTGCCTACTTTAGGTACCGAAACGAGCAAGCGGGGGCGGGACACGCCCAACCATCCAAGAGCTCCTCAAGAAGCAAGACATCTTCAAGCGGGAATTGGTGAAGGACTTGTTCGAGCGACTTATGGAACATAAAGCGCTCAACCTACCACGAACCGCGGAGGGCGGATCGGGTAAACATGAACAATAACCCGCTATCTCGCCCATACCATAGGTACGTCGGCCACGTCATCGAAGATTGTGTCGCCTTCAAGGAGTGGCTCCAACGGGCCATCAGCGACAAGAGGATCAACCTAGATGCCGATGCGGTCAACCCCGACTACCACGCGGTCAACATGGTGACCGTGAAGACATGCTCCCCACCAAGAAGTAGGAGTGAAGACGAACAGGTGTGGGTGCCATTCGCCCAAGTGGAGCACAAGCTGGAAGCCATGGTGCGTCGAGATACGCCCGTGACTCCTATGGTGACGCACCGAGTTAATCAAGGTGTGACATGGACTGTGGTGCAGCGTCAAACACGTCATACCACCCCTTCAACATGGCGTCCTCGAGAGGCCACATCACCGGCTTTGACGAGACGGTGGCCCAACCCAAGTCGGCGGCGGCCACAACCACGCTTCATCCCCAAGTCGGAGGGGGACGCACCGTTCCCTCGTCATGCTCGGGTGCTGCCTACCTTGGAGCGAGTTCTTGCCTAAGGAATGGGGGCGACCACCATTGGCGAAGGCCGAGGGAGAGCGGGGAAGGAGCAAGTGCCGCCTCATCTTCCAACGTGGTGACATGTAATGCGTCCTTGCGGATAATGGTGCTTGCGGAGTTCCGACTATGAAGAGGTGTTTACCACCCAGGAACAAGAAGACCTCCTCGCCGATGGCGACCAAAAAGGTGGACAGGTGGAAGTCAACATGAACCTACGAGGAGGGAAGGCGCTCCCAGACCTACCGAAGCCGAAGCCCCCAAGAGGTGACAAGGCTGTGGAGGTTAACCCACAAGAAGCAACCCCCGGATCCCCCAATAAGAAGGGTGACAAGCCCCAAAATGTAGACTACAATGTCCTCGCCCATCTCAAGAGGATCCCCGCACTGCGAGCGTCTATGATGCTCTCATGCTGGTGCCTGAGCTTCGGGATGCGCTTGTACAAGCGCTCCTAGAGCCGGAACGCTACGAGGTGGCCATGGCGAAGCATCGTCTCTTTACAAACCCTTTGTTTGTGAATGAGATCACCTTCGACGAGGAAGATAACATCGTGGAGGATGGTGATCACAACCGTCCTCTCTACATAGAGGGGAATGTAGGTACAGCGCACCTTCGGCGGATCCTCATCGACCCAGGGTCTGCTGTGAACATCATGCCGGTCCGGAGTTTAACTCGGGCTGGTTTCGCAGTGGATGACTTGGAGCCTACGGATGTGATCATCTGCGGCTTTGACAACACCGGCAAGACGACTCTGGGGGCAATCACCGTCAAGATCCAGATGTCGACATTCACCTTCAAGGTGCGCTTCTTCGTTATTGAAGCCAACACCTCGTACTCGGCGCTTCTAGGGAGGCCATGGATACACAAGTATCGTGTGGTGCCATCGACGCTACACCAATGCTTGAAGTTCCTCGACGCGAGCGGCACTCGGCCGACGCATCATCGGCAACCTCTCCCCTTATGCGTGCGGGGAGGCCCACCATGCGGACGCCAAGTACTACTTCCCCGTTGAAGACAACAAGCTCCAACTTGGTCGGGTCGCGCCTCCGACGGACATAATGCGTCGAAGCACGGAGCATCATCAATCCTCGAGGTCAAGAAGCTATGTGCGCCATGCTCTCCCTCCATGAAGAAGGCCGCTTTACCAAGCTTGAGGGCTAGCAAGCCAGGGCATGCACCCGTACCTCCCCCTCGGAACTCGAGGTCTTCATCGTCGGGAGGCTCTGGGCTCTCCACTGCCTCTACTTCAAGCGATGTAGGCAGTGCTTCTACACCGACAACCGCGCCTCTACTGCTCAAGGCGAGGTCATCCACGTCTACACCAATCACGCTGAGGTCCGCAGCGAAGCCTCTACTGACGCTCGTCTCCTCGCCAAAAGAGAACTCTACAAGCACCCAACATTCAGAGCCCTTTTGTTTAACTCTTGGGAGCCATACAGGTGTGCGGAAAGGCGGCAGTAGTGCGCCACAAACCAAGACTCCCCAAGCGCAAAAGAGCTCCAATGAGGAAGCCACACAAGCACCAGGTGGAGTCGTCAAGAAGAGGATGGAAGGGATTGAAGAAGCAGCAAAGGGCGCTCAATGCATGCAGCCCCCATCATTGTACGTGTCGGTAACAACACCACTTGAAGTCTGGGCCATCCCAGACCCTTCTAGTTCTGCACCCCAAACCATCTTCTACAAAGTGCCACAAGTGCAAGAGTGCGATTCTATTATCGAATTGCCTAAACCTGTCTTTGATGCAGAAGAAGCACTGACGACGATGAAGGCAGAACCTCAGATGGTTCGCCTGCTAAAGAAAGCAGGAATCACTCTACGACGGAATTACAGGATGCCGCCACCACCTGCCATATGTGAAGAATGGTGGAGTCAAACGGAGGCCTTCGTCAAGGGAGGACGCAACGTCCAACCGAAGTTTGGACTCGGCTACCACGACAAGGGTGCTTCCGATGATGAGGGTGAGAATCGTAATGCAGGACAGGTTCACTGCTTCACCATAACGGCTACCTCGACGGACGGCGAAGGTTGCTCGCATGATGCTCGGCACCAACAACAACCCGCGAGAGGTCGAAGATGCTTATACGGGTGAAGAAATTGAGGCCATGCCGGCACCTCGGGAGCTTGAAGATGGAGGACGACCCACCGTTGACGAACTCGTTGAGATCAACTCCGGGGTCCGATGACGATCCAAGACCCACCTTTGTAAGTGCTACTCTCACGCAGGAAGAACGAGAAAGCTACCGAAGCTTCTTGATGGAGTACAGGGACTGTTTCGCTTGGAGCTACAAAGAGATGCCGGGGTTAGACCCTTGTGTCGCTACTCACAAGCTGGCGATTGACCCGCAGGTTCGCCCCGTCAAGCAGCCTAAACGGCAGCTACGCCCGGAGTTCGAAGATCAAGTCATCGCTGAAGTTAATAAGCTCATCACGGCGGGTTTCATCAAGGAGATACAATACCCACGGTGGCTCTCTAGCATCGTGCCTGTGGAGAAGAAGAATGGAAAGGTTCGAGTCTGCGTTGACTTTCGCGACTTAAATCGAGCCTGTCCTAAGGACGACTTCCCATTGCCTATCACAGAGATGGTAGTCGATGCTACAACAGGGTTTGGGGCCTTGTCCTTCATGGATGGGTCATCAGGCTACAACCGGATCAAGATGGACCGGAGGACGCTTTCGACACCGCTTTCAGGACACCCAAGGGCAACTTCTACTACACCGTGATGCCGTTCGGGTTGAAGAACGCCGGTGCCACCTACCCGGCGCGCTATGACGT
Organism: Cenchrus americanus; assembly: GCA_947561735.1. Classification (NCBI taxonomy): domain Eukaryota; kingdom Viridiplantae; phylum Streptophyta; class Magnoliopsida; order Poales; family Poaceae; genus Cenchrus; species Cenchrus americanus. The sequence continues at coordinate 68,234,035 of OX387240.1, forward strand.
ACATCCTCAACGACCTTATCCACCAATCGGTGGAGTGCTATGTTGACGACATGGTGGTGAAGACGAAAGACCGCGAGGAATCATCAAGACGACTTACGGGTGGTCTTCGAGCGGCTTCGTCGACACCGGCTCAAGATGAACCCTCTTAAGTGTGCCTTTGCTTTGTTCGTTCGGGTGTCTTCTTGGGCTTCGTCGTCGGCATCGAGGCATTGAGATCGAGCCAAAGAAGATTAAGGCGATTAGGGACATGCGGAGCCTCAAGGGTTGAAGGAGCTAAGGGCGCTACAAGGGAAGCTGGCGTACATCCGCCGCTTCATCTCCAACCTCTCCGGACGCGTCCAGCCCTTCTCCAAGCTCATGAAGAAAGGTGTGCCATTTGTATGGGATGAGGAGTGCCAAAACTGCTTTGACAGCATCAAGAGGTATCTCCTTAACCCTCCTGTTTTGGCTGCTCCTGTGAAAGGGCGCCCCATAATCCTCTATATCGCAACACAACCATCTTCTATAGGCGCTTTGCTTGCTCAACACAATGACGAAGGCAAGGAAGTAGCATGCTACTACTTGAGCCGCACCATGGTGGGTGCCGAACGCAACTACTCTCCCATAGAAAAGTTGTGCTTGGCATTGATCTTCGCTCTAAAGAAATTGAGGCACTACATGTTGGCGCATCAAGTTCAACTCGTCGCAAGAGCGGACCCCATAAAGTATGTGCTAAGTCAGCCTTTGCTCACTGGGCGACTTGGAAAGTGGGCACTGCTAATGATGGAATTTGACATCACCTTTGTCCCGCAGAAGTCCGTGAAAGGTCAAGCCTTGGCAGAGTTCCTAGCAGCGCATCCCGTGCCCGATGACTCGCCTCTCATCACCGACACCGCCGGACGAAGAGGTCTTCTCCACTGAGCTTGAAGCCCCTTGGGAGCTCTACTTCGATGGAGCCTCAAGGATGGACGCTGACCCCGATGGCACCCCCAGGAGGAGAGCTGGAGCAGGGCTGGTGTTCAAGACCCCACAAGGAGGAGTGATGTACCACTCATTCGCCCTCCTCAAGGAAGAGTGCTCCAACAACGAGGCGGAGTATGAAGCGCTCATATTCGGTCTTCTCCTGGCGCTCTCCATGGAGGTATATTCTCTGCTAGTCTTTGGAGACTCGCAGCTCATTGTTCGACAGGTCAACAGGGTCTACGAGGTGCGCAAGCCGGAGCTGATGCCATATTATTTAGCAGCCCGGAAACTCATGGAGAAGTTCAAGCACATCGAAGTCCTTCATGTCCCCCGCAGTAGGAATGCGTCGGCTGACGCCCTGGCAAAGCTTGCTGCAGCACTTGTCCTTCCCGAGGGTGAGCCTGTGCAAGTCGGCATTGAAGAAAGGTGGCTCCTCCCTGCAGTTCTAGAGCTCATCCCAGAGGAGTGTGAAGTCAACACCGTTACCACGAACGGCGTTGAAGAGGATGACTGGCGCCGACCCTTCCTCGACTACTTTAAGCATGGCAGCCTCCCCGATGACCCGGTGAAGCGGCGCCAACTACAACGACGACTCCCTTCATACGTCTACAAGTCAGGTGTCCTTTACAAGCGTTCCCATGGACGGGGAGGTCCTTCTTCGTTGCGTCAATCGACAAGAAGCCGACCAAGTACCGAAGGAGGTGCATCATGGAGTACGCGGCGGGCATCAAAGCGGGCCAAAGATGTATCACGGCATTCGTCTTGCAGGGTATTACTGGCCTGGCATCATGGTGGATTGCCTAGAGGTGGCCAAGAAGTGCCACAGTTGCCAGATCCATGGCAACTTCAAGCATCTACCCCCAGTGGCGCTCCACCCGACGGTTCCTTCATGGCCGTTCGACGCTTGGGGAATCGACGTCATCGGCCCCATCGACCCTCCTTCGTCGTCAGGCCATCGCTTCATCCTTGCCGCAACGGACTACTTCTCCAAGTGGGCGAAGCCGTACCACTAAGCGAGGTGAAGAGCGAAAATGCCATCAAGTTTTTGGAGTGGCAGATCATTTTCCTCTTCGGTGTTCCTCACCGCATCACCTCCGACAACGCCAAGGCCTTCAAGTCAACCAAGATGTACGGAGTTCATGGAGAAGTACAAGATCAAGTGGAACTACTCCACCGGCTACTACCCCCAAGCGAACGGGGCGATCGAGGCATTCAACAAGACGCTCGACAAGATCCTCAAGAAGACGGTGCACAGTATCGAAGGGATTGGCATGAACGTCTCTTTGAAGCTCTATGGGCGTACCGAGTCACGGTCCGTACCCCTACTCAAGCCACCCCGTACTCTCTTGTTTATGGGTGTGAAGTCGTCCTACCACTAGAAGTCGAGTCGCCATCATTACGCGTGGCGCTTCGTGATGGACTCACCCAAGACGAAAGATTCTCCTTCGTTTTCAGGAGCTCGACACCCTAGAAGAAAATCGCCTTCATGCTGTACAGGACTTGGAGCTATATCGCCAGAACATGGTGAGGGCCTACAACAAGCTCGTCAAGCAGCGGGTCTTCAAGAGAGGCGAGTTGGTGCTCGTGCTTCGGCGCCCCATCGTCGTCACGCACAAGACGAAGGGAAAATTCGAGCCCAAGTGGGAAGGTCCTTACATCATCGAGCAAGTCTACGACGGAGGTGCCTACCAGCTAGTCGATGGGCAAGGGGAGCGGCCGATGCCTCCGATCAATGGCGAGGTTCTTAAAAAAATATTTTGCATAAAAGCGGTTTTGCATTTGCTTCTTGGGTGGCTAGTGTGCCTTGTTCATTGCACTCTTTGGCTGCCCCCTTTTTCTTCATTTGCTTCTTATGGACCACCCAAGTCCTAGAAAAAACGGCTTTCCCCAAGTTATGTTCGGCTGCGGCGCAAGAGAAGGATTGCCTCAAGATTGTGCCTAGAAGGATTCGGGCATTAATGCCTGGTGGAGTTTTTGGCCGACGCCCCTTCGAGCACTGCGCACCACATGTGCCGAGCGCACTCCACCGGGGGCGAAGGGGAAGACTACCGACTTCTATGCAGCGAGGTGACCATGTCCCTCGCGCTTCTTGTCGTGGGACAACACATCCCGGGGAAGACTATAGGAGAAGAGCAAGAAAAGGGCTACTCGGTGCGACATAAGTTTCATTCGGTGTGCAGCCACTTGCCATTCCCGGGAGGTGAAAACAAGGGACAAAAAAAAACATAATGCCAGCGAGGATTCGCCTAGATACACAGAGGTGAATGGCTGCCCTCCAAATTCCAAGAAGAAGCAAGATCCAAGTTCCAAAAAAGTGTAAAATAAAAGAGATGATCAGGAATAAGAGCTCAAGTTCAAGTTCAAGAAGGTCAAAAAAAAATGACCCAGTTCAAGTATCAAGCAAGTCAAATTCCAAGAAGAAGGCGGAGGGTAGCTGTTCGCCGTCCTCGGCAAAAGTAATGGCATAGTTCCATAGCCGTCATCCCAAACCACACATACCAACCGAGCCATACCAATGTCTACACGACGAGGAGTGCAAGCGGTGCTGTGGTGTTACTCAATGCAAAGGAGTTTCGGAGGATAATTCCCGTTGTTACCTGATGGAGTCGTGGAAGCATGTTGTCCACACTCACCTATACTTAAGGAGGCAAGGTTCATCCGCCGCCGCTATGGTTCTTCAGCGGTATCCTGACAGTTCAGTCTTTGGGCAATCCCATCTTACATTGCTCATATAGCTAACATCAGTGGGAAAGCCAACATTTTTTTTTCCTTTCAAAAAAAAACCAACAAAAAAACGTTTATTACCTCTTCCTCCGTCGCTTTTATACTAACATGTGGAAGCGAGGCATCTTTTATTATCAAGTGTTGCAGGACTTTCGCTTCACTTCTATGGGAGCAGTGCGGCGCACCAACGAGGGATGGCGTCAAGCTGTGAAACCCTTCGGCTCGGTCGGCTGGCACCACGACAGCAAGTGGTCGCGATAGGGTTGATAAAGTTTTCTCTATTAAGTGTTGCAGGACTTTCGCTTCACTTCTACGAGAGCAGTGCGATGCACCAACGCGGGATGACATCAAGCTGTGAAACTCTTCGGCTCGATCGGCTGGCACCACAACAGCAAGTGGTCGCGATCGGGTTGATAAAATCCCTCCGACGAGCGGTACGACGTGATGTTGGCCAACGCCGCTGCAGCTATACGGCCCCAACATACACACCCGGGAGTCAGCATGTGCATTCGCTAAGTTCCTTCTCAACTCCCTAAATTATGTTTTGAGTTTTATTCGCTTTCTTCTTTCTTCTTCTCTCGGTCTCTCTTGGTGTTGCGGTGCTTTTGCTCACAGGATCTTTGCGACACGGCGTGGCTGACTCAGTGTCTCCATTTGTGCCGGCTGCCTCAGCAGCGGCCTAGTTGGACATGGCTGCACGACTCTGTTCCTGTGCACGCCAGGGGCAGCAGCCAGGCTGCACCCATAACATATGCAGCGCCGACGACTCTACAGCAAGCGCGACGGCAACTTGTCGACTCCGGTACAGCAGGCATGAAGGCGCAGGACAACGTGCAGCCCCATGCACCCCTGCTCTCTCCTGAGTTTAGCTCAACGATTGTGTCATGTATGTGCCACTCCGGCATTAGGTTTGAAGTTTAGCATCATGGAGGGCTGTGGTAATAAACCACGCTGTTTGTAAAAGTGCATGACCGAAATATATAAGAATTACGCTGATACTTCCTCACATTTTTGAGAGCTCATGTGTTATTTGTCTCTTAAAAAAAGAGAGAAAGAAAAAAAGGCTCCTCGTCAAAGAAAGAGTGCACATACGGATGATGCCTCCTCTACAAGCATGCGTGTTGGGATCAACTCCCAAGCGGCTAAAGGCTAAAGTTTAAAATGATGAAGGCTCCACATGAACACTGTGGCTATAGCATGGATGCATGTATGGCGGGACGAGGGATTGTTTGAGCAAAGATCCATGTGTTTCCCGGACGAACGCTCGAATGATCCAGACCCACCGCGTGCTACGTCCCGCGACGGACAATGTCGGCGAGGTATACGGCCTCTGTGTGCGCCGCAACGGCGCCAGGGGCATACGACGGCTTTAGTCCGATGAAGACTTGTGGGCGACGCGTTCGGCCAAGACGGCGACTCCGACGCTTGTCATCCAACCAATCGGCCTGGGGGTACACTGTGCTGGTGCCGGGGGGCGAGTGACATGCCGCGACCGTAGTCCGACGAGGCTTGGTGGGCGGTGCGCCTAAGTCGCCGGCGGCTCCTAGTGTTGACGAGACTAGTGATCTAAAAAACACACATGCTAAGCAATGGGGGCTGCCGCAAGGCGTCGGCAGCCCAAGGGTTGGCATGTGCGTTCTGCTTAGCAGAAGCTTGTGATTTATGAACTAGGGCTTGCGGCCGGACGCATGCATGGGGTGCACTAGAGGCGTTACGTGCGTTTTGCTCCATTATCAGACTGAAGGCAACGGCAGCAGCCTTGGTTTGGAGATAATACCCTAGCCGAGGAGATGAGAGCCTTTTCTTAAAAAAAATAATACAAGGAAAGGAGAACAGAAGGAATACGCTCCCTATACATGGTGAGTCAAGCATGACCAAAAGTATGCATTTAGTCCAAAAGCAGAAACAATCGAGACGGATTCAATTAAGGGTTTGCGCCAATATATGGTGCCCCTACCTAGCTTACAAGCCAAAATTTCAAAAGAAAAAAAAAACGAAACTACTGTGGAGCCGGTACGAAGTGGCCCAAGCTACTCCTAAGGATGATCTTCCATGGCGACTCAGTCTCGGATGTCCTTGATCGGATATGATAAAACGATATCAATGTCTGGAGGGTTTTTGGTGTTTCCCTTTTGCCCGGCCTTGTCCACCAGGGCCGCCGCGGCGGAATACTTGTCATCCAGATGTTTGATGCCGTTGCATAAGACAGTTAGGACCTCGTCGCAGAATTCCAGGTGCTCGGTAATTTGATCCTTACGCTTCAGGAGCTCCGTCTTTTCCTTCCTTGCAAGCTGCAGCACCCTTTCGCACTCCTCTATCTGTGTTGTTTTGTGCTGAAGCTCAGAAGCGGTATTCTGACGTTGCGCCTCCAAGAGTGCACACCCATCCCTGCTGCGCTTGAGGTTGCCTTTGGCTTCCGTGCGAGCGACGTTCAGTTTCTCAAGGAAGGACCGCACCTCTCTCTCAGCATGTTCGACGGCCGCCTCTCCACTAGAAGCGCCAGCTCGGCCCATCAAGCGTTGCGCTAAGGCTTCAACATGGGCTATCAGCTTGTCCAAATCCCGGGGGCGAGGAACGCCAGCCTGTTCATAGTCGACGCCCCAGAATTGTGCCATCCGGCGAAGTTTACGACCGGCCCAAGCTAGGTCGTCGGGAGTATCCGTTAACAAAACTCTGATCTCCTGCAAGTCTCTGTAAACTCCCCGAGCTAGGTCGTGCTCAGCGCTAGACGCGATCGGAAGCTCCAGGGTAGGACGCTTTGCAGCGTCCAAAGAGCCAGTCAAGTCTGCCAACGATTCAGGATCGGGCAGCGCCGAGCCGGAGATGTATGCCTCGGCTGTCTCCTTGAAAGTTCTCATCTGCGCCAGAAACATTTGCAGGTTCCGCTCGTTCCGGATAGCTAACGCAGAGAGGGAAGCTGGCCAAGTGCTAGCGCCCGTATTAGCTGCAAGGATAAGAAGATGATATTGAATACAGGTGTCCATATAAGGGAAGCAATTTGAAGCAAGGAGTAACCTTTACTGCTCCCATCATCGCTAAGAGGCACATGCCCCCCTCCCGGTCCACTCTGTTTTGGGCTCATGGAAGAAGTCTGGGTGTCGGTGCTGGGCAGGTTCACCATGAGGGACGTCTGCACCGGAGCCGGAGCCAATGGCATGCTGAAATCTGTTGTCGGTGCCAAAATTTGAGTTGTCTTGACGCCACAGCCAACGGACAAGTCCATGACACCTTGTTGCTGGTCCTGCGGAGCCTTATGGTTCTGCACGTCGGCACCAAGCGGGTAACTATCAAAATTATCTTCGGGCCACTCGTAAAAGGATCTAACCGCGTCAAAGAGCTCGCTGTCAGAAAACTTGGAAGAGAGGAGCACAAAATAAGTTGCGGTCATGACCCCTAAAGGAGAGAAAGAAAAAAAAGAAGTATACCATATGTGTTTCAAGCTCGCCGGGCAAGTCTGGTAGTCCGCATGTCGCCGACGGTGGTATCTCTTTGGGCTAAAAAAAGAGTGGGGGATAAATTAACAAGGAAGCGTGTCATGCTAATGCTCCTTCAGGATCTGGACTATCAAGCATAATAAGTCATGTGTGAGCTACCTTCAGCGCGACTAACTGTGATTGGGAGGGGCTGTCTCCTGCAGGAGGTACAGGAGGAGAAGGCCCTCCGGTGACGATGCCAGTAGAACGGCTTGACGAAGGCCGCATGGACGCAGGCGGGGCCTTAGCGGCAGCTTCATCGTCTAGGCGGACTGGATTCCCTAGCGATTCACTTACAGGTTTACCTCCATCGGTGCTACCAAAGTTGTTATTAACCTCCTTCTTCCTCTTTTTCCCCTTTGAGGAAGCCTGAGGTTGTTGGGGAGCGGGCGAGTCGTCGTCAAGAGCATTGTCGTGAGGAGCCATCACGAACCCCTGCTCTTTGCTGCTGCTCCCATCGCCAGCAACATCCCAGCGGCCACGACGTGCCCTCTTTGGCTTGGGCGGCGACTCCGCGGGCGGGGCGTGGACGACTTCATCCTCGTCACCAGGGTCGACGTAGCGTCTCCTTGTGGCATCCCTGGTGAGATGGCGTCTGGAGGAGGACTCGCCGGCTGCTCGAGCATGCTCTTCATCGCGTTGAGGGCGCTTGCGATCATTATCATCGCGAGCCATCAGTTACGGTGCTGAACAAAAAAAGAAGAAGCAAAAAAAGGGTGTTTAATATATAGATGGGAGCTTGGCACGCTTCAAAGAGCCGTCGATCGACTTGTTTACCTGCGTATGGCGACGACGGATGAAATGCCGGCGGAAGACGAGCTCAAGGAAAGACGTTGGGTGCTATTAACGCTGCACGACCGTGCGTATATATACACTAGACGGTCAGGGTTGCCGTATCGTAGAATACGATAACTCTAGACCGTGAACGACTGCATGTGGTAGATGCGTCTAAGGTTGTTGAGATCTTTTCCTTTTCACCAAGTCGAGTTTGAATTAGCTACTCATTCAAACTCTACTTGGTGGGGGGCATTTGTTCGATGTGATTTTGGCGCAAAGTGTTTTTGAGCCAAATATATATACAAGCACATAAAGATATATAAGAAAATAATGGGGAAACAAAAAGCTAATAGGCTGCATGGTCTTTGTCCACGTACGTGACCACAAGCTGCTAGTTAGAGCTTTATGTGAGGGCCATCTATACAGAACAGCATGAGCTAGGACTGCCGTGACACGAGGCGTCCAGGACGTGGTGTCCGACGTATTCGCTGTGGCCGTATCCGAGTACACATGTATGTACGCAAGCCGGCGAACCAGGCGCACAGTCCTTCACAGTCGCAAGCCAGGGCGAGTTCAAATTGCCTCAGCCCATGAGAGGATATCCGGCCGGAGAAGTAACAATACGTATACACGTACGTGCACGAGACTCGTGCAAGATTAAGAGATCAACAACACATGCACGTATTTGGACTCGTAACCCTTGACGCCGGCTCCACACGGCAGCTAGCATCCGAAGATAAGTTTGTTTTGGATAAAGCACTAATCAACCTAGTTCCTAAGCAAGTTAACAACCTGCACATCTTACGCCAACAAACTTTGGCGGCGCCGAGCTGCTGCGACAGCCGCGCCCTAGCCCTGGCTTATATAAACCCACTGCCTCCCACGAGAAAGGGGGATAACGGAAGGTCCTCCGAAGCACTGCCCTGCAGGTACACCATCGAGAGGAGCTTCCACATCCGTCCGCCGAGGCCGCCAGGAGGAGAAGCAGGTCGCCGGCGCCGTCCACCTCCGAGTCAAGGCCGTCGACTTCCCTGGAGTACCGCGAAGTCGGCGAGCGCGTCGAGGAGCGAGGCGACATGGCTCCCTTGTTCGTCTTCGGTGCTGCAGGTTGATTACGGTTTCCATCTATATCTTTGTCACAGATGCATCATACGCGCAGCTCCGCTCGTCTCGCACACCGTCCACTCGCGTCACCGGCGGGAGAGCAGCTGAGGAAGACAAGAAGATAGATAGTGAAGGCGATAGCGACGGCCGTGACCAACGGCATCGCAGGGAGCAGGAAGTCGAAGGACAGGGCTGCTGCCGCCGGACACGAAGGCGGAGGTGCGTTGATTCTCCCTCGCGCGGGCAACCAGGACTTCGATGTTCAAGTCCTCATCAAGATGCAACCCCGGTGATCATCAAGACACCCACACATACATAGACGGACAGGCTCAAGATGCAAGCAAGGAACTCATCTACAGGGCCATGCAGCCATGTACTCGTGCATGTACGTGTGCATGCATGTGCATGCTCGCGTCCTCGAGACCTCGACCAAGTTATGCGGGGAGCGAAGCTCGTCCCCATCCGGAGTACGGGCGGCGGGATCTCCTCTTGCGCCCGTGTGCGTAGAGCGGGTGGCCGGCGACATTCGCCGGCGTACGTAAGCAAGATGTGCTCCTCTCGCGCGGTTGTGCATGTTCATGAGCCCACATACAGGGTACCGAAGGCAGCTAGCAGGAAGAGGCGTTCCTAGAGGCCATGCACGGACGCCCGCTCTATGTGAAGTCGATCACAAGCCAGAGATCATGGTTCGGAAGTCGTCTCGCTGCCTCCACGCCAGTCCCAGACGAGACAACTTCTCAGTTCCAGCTACAGTGCTCCATGCATCCGTGATCAACCACTACTACGACTACGCGCCGTTCGTTGCCGACGAGAATGGACGACGCGGGCGGGCAGAGCTGATATCCCAGCTGCGCTAGGCTCATGGACCGACGAGGCCATGGATGACGCCGATGCCACACCCACCTACACCACACATGCATGGAGAACAGGTAGCGAAGACGAGAAGACGACCACGGCGGCGGAATCGGAGGTGCTCCAGCAAGACACACTTGCGGAGATAATTAACTAGGAGCCTTGCGAGGCCCTAGGAACCAGAAGACCACATCGCCCAAGATCAGATCGCCGTCAGCAGGCTATGGAGCACATACGCATACAGGGACTTGTATTTATTTTTCTGTAAAGATTAATAAAGAAACATGTTCCTTCTTTCTTCTGTGTATTTAGTACACTGGCACGCCCGCATTCTTTTTCTCAAAGAGAGGAACCTTTGTGATTTTTCTCTCCAAACATTTTAAACAAACTTTTGTCCACACAATCAATCAAAACCCATGCATTCAACATGATGCACAAACACTTGGTTTCTCTAAATTAATTAATTATCCTTGCACATATTTAAAGGCAATTTAATTATTCAAATTCATTAACCTTAGAAATAAAAATTCTAATTGTTGCTAGCATTTTTAAGTGATGGAATTTTGGGTGTTACAACCGTTCGAGATCAAGACCTCAACAATCCGCATGGTGCAACATTCACCCTTCACCGGTAAAGAGGATCCGAACCTTCACCTCCAAGCGTTCATTCAACTATGTCAGACTTTCAACACGGATGGGGTGACTCAAGATCAAATGAGGGCAAGGCTTTTTCCGTTGTCACTTCTCGGGAAGGCTTTGCAATGGTTCCACTCTCAACCAGCGGAGACGGTGCAAAATTGGAACACGTTGATGAAGGCTTTCATGAAGGAATAATACTCACCGGGTAAAACTCAAAGCTTGCGTAATAAGATTGCCACCTTTGTTCAATATCCTACGGAAACTATCTCAGAGGCATTCGAGCGCTTCAATGAGTACACTCGGGCGGTTCCACATCACAAGTTCCCGAAGTGTCGGTGTTTAAACCTCTCGACCTCCATGGGAGGTACCCGCAGCAAGGTAGAAGGTGGGGATCGCCATGATCTGGAACCCGAAGGTACGCGCGAGGACACAAGACACGAGATTTATACAGGTTCGGGTAGCCAGAGTAGCTACCCTACGTCCTGTTTAGAGTAGTATTGCGCCCTGTGCTTGGTGTTGTTCCCCGGAGGGATTGTGGATCTCCTCCTAGGTACCCGACCCTCCTTTATATAGTCCAGGGGGCGGGTTCCTAGTCGGTTACAAGGCAGGAGTCCAAGTAGGATTACACAGAGCGAGTCCTAGTAGGAGTACAGGGGAATTCTAGTAGGAGTCCGTCTTCTACTCTTCTTCCTTCCTTGCATGAGTACCCGGGGTGTATGCCCGACAAGCCCCCGAGCACGTTGGAGTCGAGAGTAGTAGTTAGAGTAGTCTTGAAGCCTCTTCGAGTAGTTCTTGAGCGTCCTCGAGTACTGCTTGGAGAAGCCTTCAATAGTACTTGAACTGCCGCGAGGCTGGAAGGTGGTCCAGCTCATCAGTCTTGAAGTCGAGGTTTATATGGAAGTGCGATTGCAAAATCGCACTCCATATGGAGTAGCCCCCGAGCCTTAGGTTGAGTTGTAGACTCTGGCTGAGGGTCAATCTTGATTCTGCTTCCGTCTAGAAAAAATCAACTGATGGGTGTAGCCTAGTAGCCCCCGAGCCTTGGAACGATTGAAGAATCAGTCCGAGGGTCTTCAGTGTTTGCGGAAGTCATCATTTGAGTACTCTTGTAGCGTTCAGCCCCCGAGCTCGTTGCCAGGTGAGCCGTAGGAGCCACGTCGAGTAGTTGTTGGTGCCGAGCCCCCGAGCTAGAGAGCTAGCGGAGATTACTCGAGTTGTTGTCGAGTAGTGATTTGGTGCGTAGCCCCCGAGTTTGGGAACTAGCCGTGCCGGTGGAGGTACGCGGAGCGTACTGGAAGTCGTCGCCGAAGCTTGACCTGAAAGTAGAGATGCGTACATTATGTAGCATTTTTGTAGAAATTGAATCTACAAATGACAAATACAAATATGAATATAGATGTTAATGTCATGTGTCATGCTCTTGTTGCGGTCGTTAGGCGTCGAGTAGTTAGCCTGATGCGGTTTAGCGCCCAATCTCTGTGGTCGCCGTTTAGCCATAGCCGCTGGGGGCGTGGAGGCATGACAGGAGAGCTGGTTTAAGCGCCCGGTCTCTGAGGAGCCTGTTTAGCCGTAGTCGCTGGGGACGTGGAGGCATGATAGGAGAGCTGAGGCTTTGTGCGGATCAAGGCGTGTGCTACTGTAGCGAGACTATTAAGAGGTAGACGAAGGTAGTCGACATGGCGACAGGAGAGAGCGTGATTGCTCGTTGTTCCGCATGGCGGAGAGCGGGATTGCGCAGTGCCTCCTCAGGGTGTAGCCATTGTGCGCCTTCAGCACTCAGTACACGAAACGTCGTGGCAAGAGCCTCCTAATTTGGTGTACCAAGCCTGTGACAGTCAGTCAACAGTCCCCAAGGAATAATTGGCACGGTGTAGCTCTGCTGGCAGGTAGCCGTTGAGAGGCGTACACGAAGTAGTCTTTGGCATTGGTGTGGAGAGCAAGCCAAAGAAAAAATAATTATTGGAATAAGTGACTTAGCTCAATTCGTGGACGAGTGTCGACGAAGCCGCGGCGGTTGGTGATGGAGCCGCGATGGTTCGAGCTGAAGTCGACTAGTTGGGGTGGATCCGACTAGTTGTTGATGTCGCGGGAGCCGTCCTCGACTAGTTTTCTGGTTGAGACTAGTCGAGGTAGTCGTACGCCCAGAAGACGATGTCACTGTGGCGTACGGCGTAGTCGACGTAGAGCCGCTGCGGCCGGGAGACGAGTACTCGCGGCGCACGGCGAGGCTGACGTAGAGCCTGTGCGGCCGGGTGATGAGTAGTCGTGGCGCACTGTGTAGTTGTACTCGAGTAGTTGAAGTAGGTGTACTCATGTACATCTTGTGTGTGTATGTAGCAAAGATCCTTGAAGTCTGCTGGTGTAGCTTTTGATGTGCGCGTAGCCAAGAGCCAAATGCATTCCTTGGTCTTCACGTGCATGCGTTGCCAGCGAATAGATTGCTCAGCTCTGTTTTTTTCGAACGCATGCACTTTGATGAGAGACTCCACGGTGGGCACCAGGCTTGTATACTGATTTGCTTTGCATTAACTCTGACGAGCCACGTGCCACGTCTTGGACTCTTGGTCTCGATGCGTAGGCAGGTTAGATTGCTTGGGACACGGACTCAACGTGCGGCCTTTAGCATGTAACACGAAATCGAGTTCGCGTCGGTCTTGTGGAGAATCACCGAGCCGACGAGTTGAGATTTGAGGGAGATATCGACTCTGCTTGGAACAGAGTGCTTGTACTGCGTCCGCGTAGGACACCGTCAGCGACTTGATGGTTGAGCAGATTGATTTTGTAGATGAAGGTCCTTCGAATTCGCCGGTGATCATGACGATGGCCCCACGGTGGGCGCCAGCTGTCGGTGTTTAAACCTCTCGACCTCCATGGGAGGTACCCGCAGCAAGGTAGAAGGTGGGGATCGCCATGATCTGGAACCCGAAGGTACGCGCGAGGACACAAGACACGAGATTTATACAGGTTCGGGTAGCCGGAGTAGCTACCCTACGTCCTGTTTAGAGTAGTATTGCGCCCTGCGCTTGGTGTTGTTCCCCGGAGGGATTGTGGATCTCCTCCTAGGTACCCGGCCCTCCTTTATATAGTCCAGGGGGCGGGTTCCTAGTCGGTTACAAGGCAGGAGTCCTAGTAGGATTACACAGAGCGAGTCCTAGTAGGAGTACACGGGAATTCTAGTAGGAGTCCGTCTTCTACTCTTCTTCCTTCCTTGCATGAGTACCCGGGGTGTATGCCCGACACGAAGGAAGACCTCGTGCAAAAGTTCTACCAAGGACTCACCATGGCGTCAAGGACGATCATCGATGCATCGGCGGGAGGATCTATCATCGAGCTTACACTGACGGAAGCTTTCACTCTATTCAAGAAGGTCGCGGATAATGACACATGGGCGTCATCCGGGCGCCTACATGCGGTTCAACCCACGGGGAATATCAAGGGAGTCTTGCAAGTGGAGAAGGAGAACTTACTTGAAGGCAAGATTGATTCACTCATGAGGAGGTTGGAGAATATGGAGATAGAAAAGAAAGAGGCTCAAGACTTGAAGGCCGCCGAAGCAAGATCCACATGCGAAGAATGTGGGGAGTATGGCCATGTCCGCAAAGATTGTCCGGAGGAAGCCAAAGTGCTCGACTACATGAGGAAGGGAGAATTGCCGAACTTTCGCTACGGGCAAGGTAGACCTCAATTTAATGCAAGCTCATCCATCCTGAATTCGGTTCCGCTTCATATACAATTGAAGGAATTCATGGACGAGCAAGCCAAGATCAACAAGAACACCGTCAGCAAGTTCAATACCATAGACAAGGTGTTGGAGAACATCGATAGCAAAGTGACGGAGGTTAGGAGCTCCAACCATCAAGTGCTCAACATGACCAAGATGCTCGAGACGCAAGTTGGACAACTTGCGGGGAGCCTCACTAATGATGAAGGGAAGCTTCGGGACAACCTAAAGGTCCCGAATCGGCGAAAGCCATTCAAACACGTACGGGAAAGGAGACCGAAGATCCGGAACGTTCCGCGGGAGCAAGGAAGCTTAAACCATCCGCCGAGGCGGAGGAAATTGCAAAGGAGAAGGTTACGGGGATCGTCACCGAAGAACCCGAATTTGAGATGCCGGAAGAAGACACGAGGATACCACAACTCAAGCCATGCTACTTCCGAGGTAAACTTGACAACCACTTTGGGAAGTTTGTGGAGGTTGTGCGTAGACTTAGCATCAACATGCCATTATTAGATGCCCTACAAGTACCTACATATTCTCGTTACTTTAAAGACATACTTGCAAATAAATATGAGATAGCAACACTCGGGGTAGATCATGTCAAGATGTCCAAGGAGTGTAGTGCCGCTATTGCTAATGGGCTAGAGAAGCAAAAGGACCCCGAATGCCCTACAATTCCATGTTCCGTTGGTTCATTCAATGTCGAGAAGGCGTTGTGTGACCTTGGAGCAAGTGTGAGCATCATGCCCAGGGATGTGTTCGAGAAGCTACGCCTACCATTGGAGCCTACGGGTATGTGTTTGGAGTTGGGAGATAACTCCATTCGCTATCCCTTGGGCATCGCCGAAGATGTACCCGTGAAGGTCCGACACCACTTCATCCCCGTCGACTTCGTGGTGCTCGAGATGGGAGAGAGGGAGAAGCCACCGCTCATCCTTGGGAGGCCTTTCCTCAAGACCGTGGGAGCTACTATTGATGTTGGCAAGGGGGGAGATCATGTTCGATATCAACGGAGAAAGGAGTTCCTTCAAGTTTCGACCACGACTCGAGGCATGCAATATGATTGAAGTTAAAAATGCTCCACCTCAACGTCGCATTGTGAAGGAAGAACCAAAGAAGAAGGAAGGGCTGAAAAAGAAGAAAGAGCCGAAGAAGAAGGACGTAAGGAAAATCAAGGAAGGTGTTGCATCCGTCAAGACAAAGGAAGAAAAGCCGCCTTTGAAGACCAAAAAAATGACTAAGCCGGAAGATAAGCCCGTGCCCAAGATGGTGCAGAAGTGGGTACCCAAGATTGCAACGCCCGCAAAGAGCATTGATCTGAAGTAATCAAGTGAAGAAGTCTAGCCATGGACTATAAACGAAGCGCTAGGCGGGAGGCAACCCGTTTCGTCGAGTCAAGAATAAGCTACCGGGAGGACAACCCGATTCCAGGTTTTTCAAATCTTTTTAATAATTTAGTTTTGAATTTTATTACGCAAATACATTAGACTTAGAAGTGGTTGAACAATACAAGAGACATAATTCTTGATTGAATATTTTGCTTTATCATAAACCCTTTACATGAACCCTCCTATGTGTTTGTTTGTTTCTTTTCGAGAAAGCACAACCAAATAATTTCAGAACCTAACTCAACCTTTCATCCTAATTATGATGTTTTGGTTGACTTATTTTTCATGCTAAAAACACACGAGTAGAGCCACGACTTATACCTAGGTGTTAATTAAATTTCAGCACGTGGTAGGACTTGCGTGAACCTAGAAACTAAACTTTTGGTTGGTTTAAAAATCTATATCCTTGGTTTCTCTAAGATTAGAATTTTTCTAAGACTCATTTAATTTTGTTTTATTCAAAATCTCTCTCATTTAGCCAAAATTTGTCGGGGACAGCCCTAGGGGTCCCCTTAAACAACGGGGAAATCCTCACTTAAATCCCGGTATCAAAACACGCTAAGCCTAACCATGCAGGCAACTAACCATGCAGGACATGGCCTACGCCGCGGGACTCCGACGGCCCACCAAGACGGCCCGCCTGGAAGACCCCTCGAGCAGGCTCCGCCTCGCTCGAGGGCGCACCCCTCCTCGAGCGGGCCCGCCCCGTTCGAGGGGCGCGCCCTTCCCTCGAGCGGTCCGCCCCGCTCGAGGGCTCGCTCTCCCTCGAGCGGGTCTCGTCTCGCTCGAGGGTCCGCTCCGCCCTCGGCCGGGGCCCGCCACGCTCACGGGCGCCCGCACGCGTGCGCCGGCCCCGTACTTGGGCATTTAACGCCCGACGCCGCGGAGACGGCGCCATCATGCGCCCGGGGCTCGCGCCCCGGTGCCGCCGCACCAACTCCCCAGGGAGGAGCCCATCCCCGCCACTGTGGGATGGACTGTGCGGTACGGCCGGTGTCAGTCCCGTGACACCGCGCGCCCACTACAGTACGGCTAACGCGCCCGACCCTCGAAAAGGGGCCGGGCGCACCCTCGATTTCACTTTCCCGTGACCCTGCAGGTTAGGTGAGGGGCGCTAGGCCGGTGGATGGCCATCCCGGTCACTGTAACGGCGCGGCCGCCGTACCCACGCGTGCAGGCGCACGCCCGGCACCGCAGGCGCACGCCCGGGCACTGCAGCAACCACTCCGCTACCGCGAGGCGCATTGGGAAGGAACGCCGTTCTGCCCGCTCCTGCGCCCCGTTGTTGACGGTGAAAATCCGTCAACCTAGCCATGAGTTTACCTTCGGTGTTGGCATGACTTTTGTATCTTATTCATTGGTACTAACCCCCGTGGTATAACAAGTTCACTTGTGCATGTCGGTTTTGGAGTTATGTGTTTACGCAGGGTTTTAACGTTGAAAGCAAGACTTCCGGGATAAGTTCATTAAGCACCTCATGACAAGACCTTGAAGCCCGATACAAGTCAAGCAATGAAGTGAACATGACTCCAAGAAGCCGGGGACTTGATCCGAGAAGACGACGGACTCCGGGGACCGACCGAGAAAAGTGCTTTCGAATCTTGCAAGACAAGGAGTTGAGTCCAATTCGGAGAGAAACCGACGACATGGACCTACATGCGAAGGGGGGAAGCATCCGGGAAGCAAGGGAACCGACCTCGGGCAAAGGAGCCCGCGGGCCGGGCCTAAATGGGCCCGGGCCGGCCGGCCCGGTCCGGTCGGCCCGGTGCCCATTTAGGGCCCAAATTCGTCGTCCTTTGACCTAATCGCTTCTCGAGGCTATAAATAGCCCCCCGACCGAGAGCCACGCGAACCGAAGTCGTATTCCGCCGCCGAGGAGCGAGAGAAGCTTGAGGGACACCAACTTGAAGATGAGGGTCGTGCTAGTTGTCTAGGGTTTCCCCGGCCGACGTGGGAACCTTGCATGGAAGACCACGTCGGAGCTCGGAGCGAGGATCAAGATCGAGGGAGGGCCCGGTGGTGATCTTGTTCATGTAATCATTCATGGTGAAGTTTGTAAGTGAATCCGATTTCTAGCGATTAAGTGCCTTCTCGATGATTTTGATTTCTTCTTGGTTTTGCTTCTTCTACGATCTATACTTAAGATAGATTACATAGGGTGCTCTTTTAGCCGCGGTGGCTAAGGTGCATACCGGACCGGCCAAGTGATTTCAACTTGTTCTATCGAACTCGCCCTAAGCTCCCCGCATGAATAGGGATACGTTGTGACAGAACGGGGGTCTCGAAAGGCGGATGTTTTCGGAGTCGGATGGGAAGGCCACGATTTAAAGATGCTTTTAATGAGATTCTCTTTGCTATCTTCATCTATCTTGTTTGGAGCTACAACATAAGCATGATCTAGATTCTCTAGATTGGTTATCTCTTGCTTTCTCTTGCTACCTCTTTAGTAGATTAGATTAGATTCGTTTTCTTTATGAGTTAGTAGATTAGATGCAACTTGTCTTCATTAGATAGCTTTACCTTGCTTTACTAGATTGAATCCTTGCGTTGCACATTGTTCCACGGATTCGATACCTTGGGTTCACCACTCGAGGGAAGAAGGGTCCCTTGACTACGACGGGAGACTTGTCCGCTTGCAAGTCACGAACGAACTTTGATACAACTATTAACCGTCAACAAGCCCCTTTTTCTCGTTCCATATAAAGCCTACCACATATATATGAGAGGGAAAGGAGTAGAATATATAGGCTTGAGAGACAAGCGAGATGAGAGTTCATGAGCAATGCATGAGATGATTTAAATTTGTGAATTTGGTTTAGCTTTTCTTTATCTCGTTCTTTATTTCAAAAATTCTGAGATCTATTTAAAACCTTGTGAGCATGTTAATACTTGTGGGATAAGCTTAATAAGAATCTACCCTCCGTAGAGGTGAAGGCTAGTACATTATGGAACTTTAACGAATTAAACTTTTGAGAGCATTATGTTTTTTTCATGTATGATCAAGTGCAAGGTTTAAACATTGTTTGGCAATGATGATATCCATCGAAGGCTTACTCGAGGACGAGCAAGGTTTAAGCATGGGGGAGATGTTGACGGTGAAAATCCGTCAACCTAGCCATGAGTTTACCTTCGGTGTTGGCATGACTTTTGTATCTTATTCATTGGTACTAACCCCCGTGGTATAACAAGTTCACTTGTGCATGTCGGTTTTGGAGTTATGTGTTTACGCAGGGTTTTAACGTTGAAAGCAAGACTTCCGGGATAAGTTCATTAAGCACCTCATGACAAGACCTTGAAGCCCGATACAAGTCAAGCAATGAAGTGAACATGACTCCAAGAAGCCGGGGACTTGATCCGAGAAGACGACGGACTCCGGGGGACCCGACCGGAAAAGTGCGTCGAATCTTGCAAGACAAGGAGTTGAGTCCAATTCGGAGAGAAACCGACGACATGGACCTACATGCGAAGGGGGAAGCATCCGAGAAGCAAGGGAACCGACCTCGGGCAAAGGAGCCCGCGGGCCGGGCCTAAATGGGCCCGGGCCGGCCGGCCCCGGTCCGGTCGGCCCGTGCCCATTTAGGGCCCAAATTCGTCGTCCTTTGACCTAATCGCTTCTCGGGCTATAAATAGCCCCCCGACCGAGAGCCACGCGGAACCGAAGTCGTATTCCGCCGCCGAGGAGCGAGAGAAGCTTGAGGGACACCAACTTGAAGATGAGGGTCGTGCTAGTTGTCTAGGGTTTCCCTGGCCGACGTGGGAACCTTGCATGGAAGACCACGTCGGAGCTCCGGAGCGAGGATCAAGATCGAGGGAGGGCCCCGGTGGTGATCTTGTTCATGTAATCATTCATGGTGAAGTTTGTAAGTGGATCCGATTTCTAGCGATTAAGTGCCTTCTCGATGATTTTGATTTCTTCTTGGTTTTGCTTCTTCTACGATCTATACTTAAGATAGATTACATAGGGTGCTCTTGTAGCCGCGGTGGCTAAGGTGCATACCGGACCGGCCAAGTGATTTCAACTTGTTCTATCGAACTCGCCCTAAGCTCCCCGCATGAATAGGGATACGTTGTGACAGAACGGGGGTCTCGAAAGGCGGATGTTTTCGGAGTCGGATGGGAAGGCCACGATTTAAAGATGCTTTTAATGAGATTCTCTTTGCTATCTTCATCTATCTTGTTTGGAGCTACAACATAAGCATGATCTAGATTCTCTAGATTGGTTATCTCTTGCTTTCTCTTGCTACCTCTTTAGTAGATTAGATTAGATTCGTTTTCTTTATGAGTTAGTAGATTAGATGCAACTTGTCTTCATTAGATAGCTTTACCTTGCTTTACTAGATTGAATCCTTGCGTTGCACATTGTTCCACGGATTCGATACCTTGGGTTCACCACTCGAGGGAAGAAGGGTCCCTTGACTACGACGGGAGACTTGTCCGCTTGCAAGTCACGAACGAACTTTGATACAACTATTAACCGTCAACAAGCCCCTTTTTCTCGTTCCATATAAAGCCTACCACATATATATGAGAGGGAAAGGAGTAGAATATATAGGCTTGAGAGACAAGCGAGATGAGAGTTCATGAGCAATGCATGAGATGATTTAAATTTGTGAATTTGGTTTAGCTTTTCTTTATCTCGTTCTTTATTTCAAAAATTCTGAGATCTATTTAAAACCTTGTGAGCATGTTAATACTTGTGGGATAAGCTTAATAAGAATCTACCCTCCGTAGAGGTGAAGGCTAGTACATTATGGAACTTTAACGAATTAAACTTTTGAGAGCATTATGTTTTTTTTTCATGTATGATCAAGTGCAAGGTTTAAACATTGTTTGGCAATGATGATATCCATCGAAGGCTTACTCGAGGACGAGCAAGGTTTAAGCATGGGGGAGATGTTGACGGTGAAAATCCGTCAACCTAGCCATGAGTTTACCTTCGGTGTTGGCATGACTTTTGTATCTTATTCATTGGTACTAACCCCCGTGGTATAACAAGTTCACTTGTGCATGTCGGTTTTGGAGTTATGTGTTTACGCAGGGTTTTAACGTTGAAAGCAAGACTTCCGGGATAAGTTCATTAAGCACCTCATGACAAGACCTTGAAGCCCGATACAAGTCAAGCAATGAAGTGAACATGACTCCAAGAAGCCGGGGACTTGATCCGAGAAGACGACGAGACTCCGGGGACCGACCGGAAAAGTGCCGAATCTTGCAAGACAAGGAGTTGAGTCCAATTCGGAGAGAAACCGACGACATGGACCTACATGCGAAGGGGGAAGCATCCGGGAAGCAAGGGAACCGACCTCGGGCAAAGGAGCCCGCGGGCCGGGCCTAAATGGGCCCGGGCCGGCCGGCCCGGGCCCGGTCGGCCCGAGCCCATTTAGGGCCCAAATTCGTCGTCCTTTGACCTAATCGCTTCTCGGGCTATAAATAGCCCCCCGACCGAGAGCCACGCGGAACCGAAGTCGTATTCCGCCGCCGAGGAGCGAGAGAAGCTTGAGGGACACCAACTTGAAGATGAGGGTCGTGCTAGTTGTCTAGGGTTTCCCCGGCCGACGTGGGAACCTTGCATGGAAGACCACGTCGGAGCTCGGAGCGAGGATCAAGATCGAGGGAGGGCCCCGGTGGTGATCTTGTTCATGTAATCATTCATGGTGAAGTTTGTAAGTGGATCCGATTTCTAGCGATTAAGTGCCTTCTCGATGATTTTGATTTCTTCTTGGTTTTGCTTCTTCTACGATCTATACTTAAGATAGATTACATAGGGTGCTCTTGTAGCCGCGGTGGCTAAGGTGCATACCGGACCGGCCAAGTGATTTCAACTTGTTCTATCGAACTCGCCCTAAGCTCCCCGCATGAATAGGGATACGTTGTGACAGAACGGGGGTCTCGAAAGGCGGATGTTTTCGGAGTCGGATGGGAAGGCCACGATTTAAAGATGCTTTTAATGAGATTCTCTTTGCTATCTTCATCTATCTTGTTTGGAGCTACAACATAAGCATGATCTAGATTCTCTAGATTGGTTATCTCTTGCTTTCTCTTGCTACCTCTTTAGTAGATTAGATTAGATTCGTTTTCTTTATGAGTTAGTAGATTAGATGCAACTTGTCTTCATTAGATAGCTTTACCTTGCTTTACTAGATTGAATCCTTGCGTTGCACATTGTTCCACGGATTCGATACCTTGGGTTCACCACTCGAGGGAAGAAGGGTCCCTTGACTACGACGGGAGACTTGTCCGCTTGCAAGTCACAAACGAACTTTGATATAACTATTAACCGTCAACAAGCCCCTTTTTCTGGCGCCGTTGCCGGGGAACAAGCAATCAAGATCCGATCTAGTATCGCTTATCTTTCAGTTTTTCTTTCGATTTTCTTTTGCATCTCTTATGTTTGATCATCCCCAAAAAGAAAAAAAAATTTCAATCTAATCTAGTTTTGATTAACCCTAGTTCTTATGTTTAGATTTTTGTTTTATTACTAACCCTAACCGGAGATGGTTGGCTACCTCTCCAAGAAACCAAAACTTTTTTGTGGATGATCCAGGAAAACTTTACAGGCAAAGGTGACGTGCAACACAAGCTCGAAGGACCGTCGAAATCTCCAAGGGAATCACCACCTCCAAGTCAAGACGCCGGAAGGCCATTCAAGATCAAGAGGAGGATGGAGAAGATGGAGATGGAGAAAGAAGCTCAACACCTAAAGGCCGCCAAGGCAAGATCCACATGCAAGGAGCGTGAAGTGTTCATCGTGATAAAGATGCTAGACGCAAGTGGGACAACTTGTCGGGCGCCCGATGGGCAACAAAGAAGAATATCCGAGACAACTCTAAGGTCCCAAGACGGCGAAGGCTACTCAAACTCATTCGGGAGAGATGAAGGATCACACTAGAGACCATGAAGATCACGACCGAAGGACCGGAGTTCGAGATGCCGAGCCACAAGGAAGATGTTGCATCCGTCAAGACCAAAGGACAAAGCCACCGTGAAGACCAAAAAAATTGACTAAGCCAAAGTGGGTACCCAAGATTGCAACGCCCGCAAAGAGCGTTGATCCGGAGTAATCAAGTGAAGAAGTCTAGCCATGGACTATAAACGAAGCGCTAGGCGGGAGGCAACCCGTTTCGTCGAGTCAAGAATAAGCTACGGGAGGACAACCCGATTCCAGGTTTTTCAAGTCTTTTTAAATTTAATTCAGTTCTGAATTTTACTACGCAAAACCTTAGACTTAGAATGGTTGAACAATATTAGAGACATAATTCTTGGTTGAATATTTTGCTTGATCATAAACCCTTTACATGAACCATCCTATGTGATTGTTTGCTTCTTTTCGAGAAACCACAACCAAAACCAAAAAAATTTCAGAACCTTAATCAACCTCTCAACCTCATTATGGTGCTGAGGTTGACTTGTTTTTCATGCTAAAAACACACGAGTAGAGCCACGACTTGTATCTAGATGTTATTTAAATTTCAGCACGTGGTAGGACTCGCGTGAACCTAGAAACTTGATTTTTGGTTGGTTTAAAAAATCCATATCCTTGGTTTCTCTAAGATTAGAATTTTTCTAAGCCTCACTTAATTTTATTTCATTCAAAATCTCTCTCATCTAATCGAAATTAGGACCTAAACCTATGCCCCCATGATCAAGCCGGGAAAAGCTTGCTCTCAACTAATGAAGGCAAACTATACCGGTGAGACCGAAATCGACGTAATAAAAAAATATTTTCGACTTGCATTTGTTTTTAATGGTTTAAAAACTTCTCTAAAATTATGTTCGAGCTCTTGCATGGCTCTGAAAAATATTTTTAAATTTCGAAATTAGAGGAGTGCTTAGCCTTAAAGGGAGGCAATCTAGTTAACCTAACCATGCATGCACCATGGTACATCACGGGATGCCCCTCCAACATATTTAAACCACATGCAAAGTACAAGCATGGGGGGGCAGCCAAGGCTTTGTTTTGTAGGAATATCATGGATGCATGTGAGGCAAGGGAGTATGGAAGTGAGTCAAAACATTAAGCATCAAGTGGAAGGACCAATAAAGGAGTGGACGAGAGCGTTTGGGCGGTGCAACTCGTGGAGCACGCGGGCGGGGAAAGTTGCGGAGGTGAAATGATCGTGGCCGGAAGAAAGACGAGGCGGGGAGGAGCACCGAGGCCGGCCTCACCTACATAAGGAGCCCCCCGGCTCCCGTTTTCGCGAGCAAGCTTCCCTCTCCTTCCTTTGTTTGTGTGTTCAAGTTTGTGTGCTCGAAACCTCCGTAGACATAGCCAACCTTCCCAAGCTTGATAGCTCAAAAAAAAAAATCCACATCCTTAATCCACTCAAAGTCCGGACTCCAAAATAATATTTGTGTACCTTGTTACCGGGTGAAAACCCCGGATATTTATTTGTGAGGGAGAGTGCTGCAATCATCGAAAAAACTACAAGCCTTTTCACCGAAGAAGAAGGGATCATCGTCGTCTAAGCCATCATCGACAACCTCTTCGAGGAGGCGCTCGGTTTCCGAGTCTCCTTGGAGTATGGAGGAGGACACGGCACCGCCAAGGAGGAACCACACTCTTCTCCTTGGTGGCATGAGGGCCACACAAAACTCGTTTATTAGGTTTACCAAACTTCAATAACATATGGAGGAGCCGCCCGTCCAACCTCACCACTTGACACGATCATCCGCTCCACCTCCATATGCTCCGCGGTATTCCAAGGGGTATGTCATCATGACGGAGGAGGAGAAGAAGCTCGCTCACCTTAAGTAGAGGCTTGTAGCGAACGTCGACATCGACGACCAAGCTCTCCAAATATTGGGTTTCACACGGGACACCGGTGCAATTCTCTAACGGAGTGTCGGCAAACACCCACAAGGAATTCGCCTAGGAAATTTTCGTGACCATGGCGCATACCCTTGATGAAGGAGTGCTGAGTCTCTCATTCCGTTGGAGGGAGCCCACAAGTGGAGAAGAAGGAAGACATCGTCGGAAGGGTAACCTTGATCAATGATGCTATTTCTAGCACCTTGATGGGGTAATCTCCTTTCAACCATGGGTTGCAATCGATCTTGAGATGTAATCACACTTTGTTGGATTATCTATCTATCATCTTGTGCTGAAAATACTTTAATGCTTAAGGCTAGCAACCATGCCATAAAGGGAGTAGGGCCTCAATGCTTCCTTGGATCCATTCAACACAATCCCCGATAGATTAGATTGGTTTTCATGTTCGAAACGATTGCATGTCTAGTATCGTAGACCCATGGGCGAGTGTCTCCTATTTTCAAAAGGGAGCTCCGGAACAAGTATGTGCATGAAGGCACATGGGAAGGTTTTTGGAGTATGATCACGGGAAGAGACCATCAACGAAGAAATACTATCCGGAACCCATCATCCAAGTGTGTCACTTTTGTGCAAATGGATTTTTGGGAGAACAAGAGAGACAAAGATAACCAACACGGAGTTGAATTGGCTTTACTCGGCTTTAATTGCCAAGTGGCCAATAGACCCCACTCACCTATGATCAACCGGTGGTGTTGTTTTTGCAACATCGAGTTCGGAAGATATTGGTTCGGGGTGTTACCTCTCCATGTTGACTATCTCTTTAAAACCGGGTATTACAAGGAACCCGAATCATCTCCTACCCGGGACTTCCCTAGGAATATATGAAGAAAGGAAAATATAAGAGTGAAGATGAGAGAGGAGGCTTCCAAGTGGCCTAGGTAAATTTGCCCCTTCCGGATTGAAGATTAAGACTTTTCTTGAGGGGAAGAAGATCGGTTAGAGGAAGGACTTCTTGCGCCGGCGAAGAAAAATAAAAGAGAAGGATTATAGGAGAAGGATCTTCTATGGCCCAAGAATAAGGTGCACAACAAAAATTATGTCCCACCATTGGGAGGAACCCCGGCGCCGCCGAGTTACTACGGTGGTGTACCAATGCAAGCATGGGGGAGTGGTGCAGCCCTACCCCCACCATTTTTGCGGTGCCCAACGTAGCCTTTGCGGAGCCATTTGCACACCTTCCTCAACCACAACAAAATGGAGCCACCATTGGAGGATACGCTGCAAGGAACATGCGAATTATTGCAGCCATCCAAACCAATGCAAACCAAATGGGTGAAGGAAATGCAAACGTCGCTTATGTGCTTGGACACCTTCACCTAGCACCGTCGGACAATTCATAGGAGGAGAGGCGCATTCCTATTACAAGTAAGGGTACAACAACCAAGACTATCAATATCAACCACCGGCGGAAGATTAGAGAGAGGAGGAGCTTTAGTTATCTTTCCTTTACCCCCTTTTCTTTAATTTTCAGCTTGTTTGCACCTATGTTTGCGTAGTATTTTCAGCTTTGCTTTAATTTTCAGTTTTTAGTTTAATTTTCAGCGTGTATCTTAGTGTTTATTTTCATCATGAATAATGTCACCACCAAGTTTTTACCTTTGGTAAAGTTACAAAGTTTGTGCCATGATGATATATGATTATAATTGCCGCTTTGTTTATCTTTGTAATTGACTTATGCATGTTTGAACTAGTGCTCTTTTAAAAATACAAATCTGAAATTATCTAAATGCTAGCTCAATCTTCAGCGGAGGTTATGATTAAAATAAAGACCCATAGTGTTTTATGTGCTCTCAAGTTATGAATAGATTAAAGATGTCTTTTATGCTCAAAAATATTGCTAACCTTGTCACAAATATCACTTGTGTGTTGCTCAACCTATCCGAGCCTTATATATATTTGAGTGCATAAACCTTAGTGTACAAGATTTATTTTTGAGTGAGTTATTGCAGGCCATGATTTCTCTGGCCCGAGACTAAGAAGCTGGTCATTCCGTTTTTGCGTATCTATCTTTTTGCTAGCCTTTTATCCGTGCATTGTGTATCCCCGCATTGGAGATCTCACAAACCTCGCCGGATATCCACCCTTAAACCAAATATCATCCTTTTGTGATTACCTCCTTGACCACAACCTATCATTGAGAATGGATCATCAATTCAAGGAAGATCGCAAGACGGTGCCAACGTTGAAGATTTCAAGTATCTCTCCAAGGAAAAATATTCCGGTACCTACCTTATTTTTCGCCTCTTTGCTCGAGGACGAGCAACGTCTAAGCATGGGGGAGGAGGTAGGTACGGTGCAGTTTTAGAGTTCAAAAGGGAGTATTTTAAAAATATATATATATAATGGTGAAAGAAAAAATTCGGCGATGTACGTGACTTCCAAGGTGAAGAAAGAAAAAAAAAACATATATATATATAAGAAAGAAAGAAAGAAAGAAAGAAAAGAATGAGAAATATGAGAAAGAGAAAAAATATATATGAGCGTAAAGTGAACTCCCCGGTTCTCTAAGAGTGCATTCAAGGCTTCAAGTTAAAAAGATCCATTCTCATTTTCCAACCATGTGCAATCCGATAACGAGGACTTCTTTTGTGCCTTGGGATCACTTTTTGCCATTTGCACATGTCCACTCATCTAAAAGTGTGTGTATTTTTCTCTTTCCCCTCCTTGATTTAACATTATTTTCCAATGACCTTTTTGACGAGTCTCGGTAAGACCATGAGAAGCTTGTCTTGTTTTGACAACACCTCATTTATAAAATCTTGTTAGGACTAAACTTTCCCAAAGCTCCATATAAAGCCTACCACATATATATGAGAGGGAAAGGAGTAGAATATATAGGCTTGAGAGACAAGCGAGATGAGAGTTCATGAGCAATGCATGAGATGATTTAAATTTGTGAATTTGGTTTAGCTTTTCTTTATCTCGTTCTTTATTTCAAAAATTCTGAGATCTATTTAAAACCTTGTGAGCATGTTAATACTTGTGGGATAAGCTTAATAAGAATCTACCCTCCGTAGAGGTGAAGGCTAGTACATTATGGAACTTTAACGAATTAAACTTTTGAGAGCATTATGTTTTTTTTCATGTATGATCAAGTGCAAGGTTTAAACATTGTTTGGCAATGATGATATCCATCGAAGGCTTACTCGAGGACGAGCAAGGTTTAAGCATGGGGGAGATGTTGACGGTGAAAATCCGTCAACCTAGCCATGAGTTTACCTTCGGTGTTGGCATGACTTTTGTATCTTATTCATTGGTACTAACCCCCGTGGTATAACAAGTTCACTTGTGCATGTCGGTTTTGGAGTTATGTGTTTACGCGAGGTTTTAACGTTGAAAGCAAGACTTCGGGATAAGTTCATTAAGCACCTCATGACAAGACCTTGAAGCCCGATACAAGTCAAGCAATGAAGTGAACATGACTCCAAGAAGCCGGGGACTTGATCCGAGAAGACGACAGACTCCAGGGACCTGACCAGAAAAGTGCTGAATCTTGCAAGACAAGGAGTTGAGTCCAATTCGGAGAGAAACCGACGACATGGACCTACATGCAGAAGGGGGAAGCATCCAGGAAGCAAGGGAACCGACCTCGGGCAAAGGAGCCGCGGGGCCGGGCCTAAATGGGCCCGGGCCGGCCGGCCCGGCCCGGTCGGCCCTGAGCCCATTTAGGGCCCAAATTCGTCGTCCTTTGACCTAATCGCTTCTCGGGCTATAAATAGCCCCCCCCGACCGAGAGCCACGCAGAACCGAAGTCGTATTCCGCCGCCGAGGAGCGAGAGAAGCTTGAGGGACACCAACTTGAAGATGAGGGTCGTGCTAGTTGTCTAGGGTTTCCCCGGCCGACGTGGGAACCTTGCATGGAAGACCACGTCGGAGCTCGGAGCGAGGATCAAGATCGAGGGAGGGCCCCGGTGGTGATCTTGTTCATGTAATCATTCATGGTGAAGTTTGTAAGTGGATCCGATTTCTAGCGATTAAGTGCCTTCTCGATGATTTTGATTTCTTCTTGGTTTTGCTTCTTCTACGATCTATACTTAAGATAGATTACATAGGGTGCTCTTGTAGCCGTGGTGGCTAAGGTGCATACCGGACCGGCCAAGTGATTTCAACTTGTTCTATCGAACTCGCCCTAAGCTCCCCGCATGAATAGGGATACGTTGTGACAGAACGGGGGGTCTCGAAAGGCGGATGTTTTCGGAGTCGGATGGGAAGGCCACGATTTAAAGATGCTTTTAATGAGATTCTCTTTGCTATCTTCATCTATCTTGTTTGGAGCTACAACATAAGCATGATCTAGATTCTCTAGATTGGTTATCTCTTGCTTTCTCTTGCTACCTCTTTAGTAGATTAGATTAGATTCGTTTTCTTTATGAGTTAGTAGATTAGATGCAACTTGTCTTCATTAGATAGCTTTACCTTGCTTTACTAGATTGAATCCTTGCGTTGCACATTGTTCCACGGATTCGATACCTTGGGTTCACCACTCGAGGGAAGAAGGGTCCCTTGACTACGACGGGAGACTTGTCCGCTTGCAAGTCACAAACGAACTTTGATATAACTATTAACCGTCAACACCCGTACCAGCCATCATCAGCACCTCCCTCGAAGCCTATCAGAGGACGCCATCACCATCTGCCGCCCTCCTACCCTCGAACCGCCACTGTTCGGGTACGGGGTAGGCCATCATGGCCGGATCGCAGCGAAGATCGTCCGGACGGCCGCCCACTCTACACCGTAGCGCGACGTGCTCCCTCACGTAGCTAGGTAGCGCGGCGTGCATGTAACCCGCCGCCCCCTTGGCCTATAAAAGGGGAGGCGAGCCCCCAGCCGCGGGGGAAAAAACGAGTTCGGTTCGACACAACACACCGTGCACTCACTCTCTTATTCTCCCACAACATCTTCAGCCACTCGACCAGGGACTTGGAAGCCTCGCTTCCTCTCCCGCCTTGCTTGTACTTGCCCCACTACAAGCACCCCCGGTGCTGAGCAATATAGTGCCACGAGCACGCCCCTGCTGGATGTACGGCCCCCTCGGCCGGAACCAGGATAAAACCTTGTGTCATTTGTTGCTTAGCATCGACCATTGAGGGATAGACCTAGGTGCTATCTACTGGTTAGTGTCGGGACCACATTCAGCACCGACAGTTGGCGCCCACCGTGGGGCAAGCGAGCGCCTAAGGTCATTTCGCAAACTCCCTCCATGGTGATCCGCACTGAGTACCGTGGTACCCGCTACAACATGGGTAGCTCGGACCCTCTCCCGGCCGGGTTCGAGATCCGCTTCGGGGATTTGAACTTCCAGGCCACGGGGAACGGCTATCTCATGCGCCTCACCAATCGTGAGGAGCTTCGCGCGCGCGCGCGAGGCCGGAGTCCGCTCTCGGTCTCCGCCGCACGCACGGCGCACGGCGCGGCGCCCGCAGCACGGATGCCGCGGGTCCATCGACGCCGCGACGCCGCCCGCCGCTGCGGGCTACGCTCGCGTCGGGGCGCGATCCGAGCGGCGGCGGCCGAGCGCGCGCGCCGCCCAACGCGGTGCGCCCTCCGTCACGACGGCCGCCACCGCCCGGCGGGACCGCGTGCGGTCTCGGACCACGCATCCCTATCGGCCGCGTGGCGCCACGACGGCCTACAACGCCAACGTCAACACGACAATGCGCGAGGTTCCACCTCGGCCGCCACGTCTTCGTCGCCGGGGATCCCGTACCTCCGCGACGGATGAGTCGTCCCCGGGCTCCGTCGACACGATGCCACCCGCCGCCACCGCCATGGGTACGCGGAGTGGGACTTCTCCGGCGTGCGGACCCGGCCGCGTTCGGTGCGCTTCCTCGATGCCACGGACTATCGGTTTGGTCGCTCCGACGACTCCAAAGATCGGGAGCTACGACCCCACGCGGGAGTGTTGCGCCGTCATCACCAACGACCCGGCCAACACCGCCGGCGCGGCAGGCGCCGGAGACGGGGGAAGTCACGCCCGCCCTGGGATTGCCACACGCCCGGCCGCGGGGCCAAGCGCCCCTGTTGGGGCCGACGTCGACGCACGGACCGGCCCAAGCTCGCGAGCTCGAGGCCAAGGCGGCGGAGGAATACGGACGGTGCGGGCGCTCCGCGCCTCGATGGCGGGAGAGGCCTCCGCGCGCGGCGAACGCGCGCGGGAGCCGGGCCGACGAGTCCGTGACCGCCTCAACACCGCCCCCCAACACGGACAACGCGGACGTCCCGCCGCGAGCAAGCCGAAGCTCGTCGCCGCCGCCGCGACGCTGCTACGGGCCATGCCGGCACCCTCGACCCCCGAGGCTCGAGACATGCACCGCGAGGTGCAAACTCTCATCGAGCAAGCGGCCGTCCAGCAGGCCGAAAGCTCGGCCTCACGCATTCATCAACAGGGGGATGCGCGGGGCGATGAAGCCGCACCGGGAGGCGAACCCTCGGTGCACGCAGGCCAACCTGCTGACCAGGGACGCACGCCGGCCAAGGAACGACTCCTTGACGCGCGCAGGGCGCTAGATGGCGATGCCCGCAACGTCATCAACGCCCGACGCACCAGCAAGGCGGACGCACGAGCGGCCAGGGGCTACCACCCTCGAAGGGGTGGACGCTACGACAGCGGTGAGGATCGCTCCCCAACGCCGGAGCCCCCGGGCACCCGTGTGTTCAGCCGGGAGATCCGCACGACGGCGTTCCCCCAACGCTTCCGTCAGCCCTCGACAATCGTCAAATACAACGGGGAGACGGACCCCCGCGTCTGGCTCAACGACTACCGCCTAGCCTGTCAGCTGGGCGGGGCCACCAACGACGAAGTAATCATCCGCAACTTGCCCCTGCATCTGGGCGACGCGGCCCGGACATGGCTCGAGAACTTGCCCGCCAGCCAGATCCATAACTGGGACGATCTAGTCCACACGTTCGTGGGAAACTTCCAGGGCACGTACGTGCGCCCTGGGAACTCCTGGGACCTGCGCTCCTGCACGCAGAAGCCCGGCGAGTCGCTGCGAGACTTCATACGGCGCTTCTCCAAGCGCTGCACGGAGCTCCCCAGCGTGGCACAGTCCGAGATCGTGCACGCGTTCCTCGAGGGCACCACGTGCCGGGACCTTGTGCGCGAGCCGGGACGCAGCCCCGCCTACGGACTCAAACGAGCCGTTCGACATCGCCACCGGCTTCGCCTCGGAGAGGAGGCCGTGGGGGCAATCTTCGACGGCAAGAAGGGCAAGCGCTCGAGGACACGCCCGCCGAGGGCGGCGGGTCCAAGGAGCCGCGCCGCGACGACAAGCGGGGCAAGAAGGGGAAGAAGCCGCGCCGCGAGGCGCGCGAGCGGGGGCGCAACGGCGGCAACGCCGAGGCCCTCGTTGTTGACCCGGCCCGACGGGGCCCTCGACCGGCTCCTCGAGGCCCGGGGGTGTTTGACGACATGATGAAGAAGCCATGCCCCTACCACAAGACTCCCGTGAACCACACTCTTGAGCAGTGCGACATGCTCAAGAAGTTCTATGGCCGTGCCGCCGCGAAGGAGGCAGAGGCCAAGAAAGATGGGGGCGATGGCGACGCGGGTGGCTTCCCTGCTGTCGAAAATGTGTTCCTCATCTTTGGGGGACCTACCGTCGACATGTCGACCCGGCAACGCAAGAAGGAGCGGCACGAAGTCCTCGCCGCAGAGAGGGCACCTCCGGCCTTCCTCAACTGGTCGAAGGATGCCATCACCTTTAGCCGGGACGACCACCCAAACCGCATCCCGAACCCGGCCGATGCCGCCGGTGGTCGATCCCATCATTGGGAACGCCCGGTTTTCGAAGGTCCTTATGGACGGAGGCAGCAGCCTCAATATCCTCTTCGCGCATACATTGCGCCTGATGGGGATTGGGCTGGACCAGCTGCGGCCCAGCACGAAGCCGTTTCACGGCATCGCGCCCGGCAAACAGGTTCAACCCCTCGGGCAGATCGATCTGCCGGTCTGGTTTGGGACCCCCAAGAATTTCCGCAAGGAAACCCTCACCTTCGAGGTGGTGGGATTCAAAGGGGCCTACCATGCCATACTTGGGCGACCATGCTATGCCAAATTCATGGCGGTCCCCAACTACACGTACCTGAAGATGAAGATGCCGGGTCCAAACGGCGTCATCACCGTCGGGTCGTCGATCGAGCACGCATTCGACTGCGACGTCGAGTGCGTGGAACATGCAGAGGCACTAGCGCTGGATGAAGCGCTGGTGAACACACTGGAGAAGATGGTCAACGACGACCTCAGCTCCGCCGCCAAGCACGTCGGCACCTTCGAGGCCGCCGAGCAAACCAAAGGGGTCCCCCCTCGACGCGTCGGCCCCCGAGGGCAAGGCGTTGAGGGTCAGCTCGACCCTCGATCCTAAATAGGAAGCAGTGCTCGTCGACTTCCTCCGCGCCAACGCCGACGTCTTCGCGTGGAGCCCCTCGGACATGCCGGGGCATCCCGAGGGAGGTCGCCGAGCACTCCCTTGATATCCTCGCCAAAACGCCCGCGCCGTGCGTGCAGCGGCGGCCGCGCCGCTTCGACGAGGAGCGGCGACGGGCGATCGGAGCGGAGCCGCGGAAGCTCCTCGAGGCCGGATTCATCAAGGAAGTGTTCCACCCTACGTGGCTAGCTAATCCCGTGCTTGTAAAAAAGAAAAATGGGAAGTGGAGGATGTGTATAGACTACACCGGCCTCAATAAAGCATGTCCAAAAGTTCCTTTTCCTTTGCCACGTATCGATCAAATCGTTGATTCAACGGCCGGGTGTGAACTACTCTGTTTCCTTGATGCCTATTCGGGATATCACCAAATAAAAATGAAGGAGTCCGACCAGCTCGCGACTTCGTTCATCACGCCGTTCGGGATGTTCTCGTTACGTCACGATGCCTTTTGGCCTCGAAACGCGGGCGCAACATATCGCCGCCGCATGCAAGCACGTTTTTGGGGACCACATCGGGCGGACGGTCGAGGCCTACGTGGACGACATCGTCGTCAAGACCGAGAAGGCGGACGACCCGGTTAACGACCTTGGCGTCGCGTTCGGACCGCCACGGGCCAACGGGGTCAAGCTAAACCCCGAAAAATGCGTCTTTGGAGTGCCGCGGGGCATGCTCCTAGGGTACATCGTCTCCCAGCGGGGAATCGAGGCCAACCCTGAAAAGGTCGCGGCCCTCGAGCGAATGGGTCCAATTCGGGACCTCAAAGGGGTGCAGAAGGTGTTGGGGTGCCTCGCCGCCTTAAGCCGCTTCATCTCGAGGCTCGGTGAGAAGGGCCCGCCCCTCTACCGGCCGCTCAAGAAGCACGAGCGCTTCTCTTGGACCGCCGAGGCCCGAGAAGCGCTCGACAAGCCGGAAGGCGTCTCTGACGCACGCCCCAATCCTCACGCCGCCGCGAGACGGCGAACCCCTACAGCTCTACGTGGCCGCAACCACCCAGGTGGTCAGCGCCGTGATCGTCGTGGAGCGCACAGAAGAAGGGCACGCCTTGCCCGTGCAGAGGCCGGTCTACTACATCAGCGAAGTCCTGTCGGACACGAAGACGCGCTACCCCCAGGTCCAGAAGCTGTTGTACGCGGTAGTCCTCGCGCGGCGCAAGCTCCGCCACTACTTCGAGGCCCACCCGGTCACAGTGGTCTCCTCCTTCCCGCTAGGAGAGATCATTCGCAACCCCGACGCGGTGGGAAGGATTGCCAAATGGTCCGTGGAGCTGATGGGCGAGGCGCTCGCCTACGCCCCGCGTAAAGCCATCAAATCGCAAATCCTAGCTGATTTCGTCGCTGAGTGGACGGACACGCAGCTACCGCCGCCTCAAATCCAAGCAGAGTGCTGGACTCTGTTCTTCGACGGCTCGGTGATGAAGACAGGAGCGGGCGCGGGCCTGCTCTTCGTATCACCCCTCGGAGAGCACATGCGCTACGCAGTGCGCCTCCACTTCCCCGCATCCAACAATATGGCAGAATACGAGGCCCTCCTCTGCGGCCTCAAAATCGCCATTGAGTTAGGCGTCAAGCGCCTCGACGTGCGAGGGGACTTGCAGCTCGTGATCGATCAAGTCATGAAGAACGCGAGCTGCCACGACGACAAGATGGAGGCCTACTGCAAAGCCGTGCGGGCCCTCGAAGACAAGTTCTACGGCATCGAGCTTAATCACGTACCCCGCCGTACAACGAGGAAGCGTACGAGCCGGCGAAGATCGCGTCCGGCGGATCACCGTTCCCCCCGAACGTTTTCGCGCGCGACATCGCGCGGCCCTCGGTCGCCCTCGAGCCCTACCCCTCGAGCGACGGTGGACCCTCGGGGGGCTCCCTCGAATCCAGCGGGTGCGGAACCCATGGATGAGGACCCCTCGAACGAGGCGTACGTGCTCTCCCTTCTCGAGGGGTACGGCTCCATCGAGGTCGATGCGATGGACGTAGAGCCGGCTCCTGTCCAAGCGGATTGGCGGGAAAAATACATCGCCTGGATCGATCGAGGGGAACTCCCCGCGGACCGGGCCGCAGCCAGGCGCATCGCCAGGATGGCCAAATCCTTCACCCTCGTCGACGGCTAGCTGTACAAGCGCGCCGCGTTAGGCATCCTCCAGCGGTGTATACCTATTCCCGAGGGGCGCGAGCTCCTACGGGACATCCACGCGGGGATCTGTGGCCACCACGCCGCGCCACGCACCCTCGTTGGCAACGCGTTCGCCAGGGCTTCTATTGGCCTACCGCGGTCGCGGACGCCAGCGAAATCGTACGCACCTGCGAAGGATGCCAGTTCTACGCCCGCAAGTCCAACTTGCCCGCTCACGCCCTGCAAACGATCCCCGTAACATGGCCGTTCGCCGTGTGGGGGTTGGACATCGTCGGGCCCCGCGCGAAGGCGCCCGGGGGCTTCACCCATCTGCTTGTCGCGATCGACAAGTTCTCCAAGTGGGTGGAGGTGCGCCCCATCACGAATTTGAGGGCTGAGCAGGCGGTCACTTTCTTCACCGACATCGTCTACCGCTTCGGAGTACCAAACTCCATCATCACGGACAATGGGTCCCAATTCACGGGCCGGAAGTTCTTGGAGTTCTGTGATAAGTTCCACATCCGCGTGGATTGGGCAGCTGTGGCACACCCACAGACCAACGGCCAAGTGGAGCGCGCCAACGGCATGATTCTACAAGGCCTCAAGCCCAGAATTTTCGACCAGCTCAACAAATGCGGCCGAAAATGGCTCCAAGAACTACCGGCGGTCGTGTGGAGCCCAAGGACCACCCCAAGCGAGCCACGGGTTCACCCCTTTTTTCCTAGTCCATGGCGCGGAGGCCGTCCTCCCCACGGACCTGGAATATGGGTCGCCCAGGATTCGAGGCTACGACGAAGATGCTAACCAGCGAGCCCGCGAGGATTCACTGGACCAGCTAGACGAAGTACGCCTCGTGGCGTTGATGCACTCCGCAAGGTATCAACAGTCCCTACGACGTTACCAAGCACGTAAGATACGTAGGAGGGATTTCAGCGAAGGGGATCTGGTCCTAAGGCTACGCCAAGACAACCGAGGGCGCCACAAGCTATCGCCCCCATGGGAAGGACCCTACGTCGTGGTGAAGGTGCTCAAGCCGGCACGTACAAGCCGGCCAACGAGGACGGCGAAGAACTCACCAACGCTTGGAACATCCAACGGCCTACGTCGCTTCTACCCTTAGCTAGGATTTCCAAGTACTTTCTCGTTGTAAAATCACATGGCCAACACCCCGAGTTGGTGTCAACTATGTAAATACTCCAAGTCTAATAAAAGGGCAACTCGGCTTTCCCCCCGAAACCCAAGTTACCCTCGGGGGCTACTACGGGGGCATCCCCCCCCCCAAAATGGTCCCATTTTTTGCGCAAAAGTAAAAAAAAAACGACTCACACGCGCTAAGTTTGTTTCCTACTTCAACCTCGAGCCACGATTCGAACGGGCGCGGTGGCACGGCGGAAGGAGCGTGCGAGCCAGAGATAGCCTACGCCGCGTGGCTATGGCCCTTCTCTCTTGCCTCCAACCCAGCGGGCCCCCTGCGAAAATCGAACTCCCCTAACTAGAATCTACTCAGGAAGAAGGAGAAACAAAAAGCGTGATAAATAAACGATCTCATTTACATCAAATGTCCATGAAACGATTTGTTTATTTACAAAAGGCCACGAGGCCAGAGTACTGATACACAGAAAAAACGGGCCTAGCGCCCAGATTGCTTTCAGGCTGGAGGAGCAGCAGCGTCCTCGACGCCCTCGGGTACGATGTAGCCCTCCGCCAGCGCCTCGAAGTTGACCTCGTAGTGGGATCGCACCACTCCGAGGGCCTTCTGGACTCCTAGGTGCAACGCCCGGCGCATTCGCTCCGTGACATGGCCGCCAAGGGCGCGCAAGCGGCGGCCGGCCGAGCCGCCGCTTGGGCCTCGCCCTCCTCGACGACGCGGCGGAGTCTCGAGGGCCGCGTCGCGCGGCTCCGCGCGGCCTCCGCTCGGAGGAGTTGTAGGAGGCTGCGCAGAGCCTCGGCCCGCCCGGCGGCGTGCCCCGGGCGGTGCGCAAGCCCGGAATCGACAAGACGAAAAGAAATCGAAAGGGGGAAGCGAACCCCTGCGAAGCAAAAGCCAGCAAGCAGAGTCAAACAGTGACTCACCCTCGACTTGCTTCCTCTCCAAATCGAAGTCGCGGCGCGCGGACTCGATCGCCAACTCGAGGCGCTGGACGGTTTCGCCTTGCTCGCGGAGGGCCAGCTCCTGGTTGGCGTGGCTGATGCTGAGCGCGAGCGCCTCGTCCTCAACCTCGGAGAATGCGGCGTTCCGCTCCTCCAGCGACTTCTCCGCCGCCTCGCGCGCGACGCGCTCCCGCTCCAGCGCCGTTCGGGCGTCGCCGAGGGCAGCCTGCTCCTGCTGGAGCCGCCCCTCAGCCCCCTGGTGGGCGATGCGCTCCTGCTGGAGCTGCTCCTCAGCGGAGACGAGGGCCGCGGCCTCGGCGTCGAGGGCGGCCCTCAGATCATCGGCCTCCTTGGCGTGCTGCTCCAATCCTGAAGGACCGAAACGGCGAACCAGAGAGGGGGGGAGTGAATGGGAGCCGATAAAAATTCTATTCAAGAATTCAGCCTATGAACCCAAATTCACTCGTGCACCTCCGCAAGCTTCTCTTGCCAAGTTCACGTAGCCACTGGAGTGCTACTGAACCTAGGAACAAGACCTGAACAACAGCCTCAACACACACGCAGCGGAAACACACACGACAAGGCGCCGGGCAAGACAAACCGGTCAAAGCCGGTTTCGAAACCGGTCGGACCGCTCCTGTTGGACTTAGCCTCACGACGGCAGGAAAAACCGGTCAGACCGGTTAGGCAAACCGGTCAGACCGATTCTGTCCAGAAACTCCCCAAAGACCCCAAACAATTCAAAAGCCTTTCCACATCTGAACAAACGAAGCCATGGAGCAGCAAAGACTTCCTTGTTCAAAGATCTTTCTCGACGACCCCATCGGGCGAAACCGGTCGAGCCGGTTTGGGAAACCGGTCGAGCCGGTTTTGGCCTCGCACAAGCCGAGAAGAACACGGCCCCGCGGGTCAACTCCCCCAAAACCAAATCTCAATCTCCCGAATCGCTCCACGGACTTAAACAAGACTTTGGGGATATCGAGAACACCTCATGAGGAGTCCATGGCCAAGTTTAATCCCACCAATACTCGTCCAAGAAGGAGGAATCGAAGAAATCCCGCCGAGAGCACTTCCAACCCAAGAACTCAAGAAACCCCAAAATCGAGCACTTTTCCTCACGGATTTGGGAGGGGAATCACGGCCCAAAGAACCACGAAGGGTTCCCACAAATTTCCCCCATCAAATCCCCAAAGGAAAGGTCCCGAAAACACCGCAAAGAAATCACCGGGAGAGGGCTCCGAAAATCACCACCAAGAACAATCGGGAAAAACACATTCAAACCTTGAGGAATCACGCCGAATCATCTATACATGAAACAAGGATTCGTACAAGGTCTAGCAAGCCGCCCGATCATCCATCCCTCTCTACAAGATTTCTCTGTGAAGCTCTCTTGCTAGTCCTAGAGAAAACCTAAGGAAAATAGGTGGAAAATAGGAAAACTAATGAGCTAGGGTTCCAAGAGTTGGCTGCCAACCTCTCACCTCTTGGGTTATATAGGCGGCAACCGAATGTCTAAAATGCCCCTCTCTACTAACTAGGGATACAAGCCCCTCAAGGGCGGATTCGGAATTCTTGATGTCTTCTCCATCGGACGGATGCCCGCCGACCGCACCTCGCGTAGCCTCAACGCAAGCCTTGCGATCCCGACGCGTGTCCTCCGCCTCGAAGCTTCCGGCGCCCTCGCGACCCCAAACCGGTCGACCAGGTTCTCCAAACCGGTCGGACCGGTTTTGGCCGACAACCACACCCGATCTTCGGCCTCGGCTTTGTGGCTCGGCCCGAGTAACCCGGTGATTTTCTGGTGAACCACCGCAAACCCCGCGAACTTGATGTAGCCTCCGCCAATCACCACTCATGACTTGGCTCCCATGAAGTCCCGGCTCGACCTTGGTTTTGAGGCTCAACCAAGAAACCGTCCACAACTTCATCTTGCTCGTTCATGCCACCATGCGGCCCGCACTTGACCCCCGCCGGCCACCGGTCCCTCGAACAAAGCCTACTTGTCTTCTCCACACCCGGAGGCCTCACCGGCGACGACCTTTCGCGCTTGTTCTTCACCCGCACCAACACGAGTCAAGCCGCAACCTGCACCTGCAATACTTAGCCAAGAATCAGTCCACACAACGTTGTCAATCACTCATCACACAAGGAAGCGACCATCCACCGGTCTTCGAACCACACATGGTCCTCAATCTCCCCCTTGATGAGTGCATTGACAACACCCACATGAAAGTAACGAGTGAGAAAAGAAAAAGAAAAGAAACAAACAAAAAGAAACTCCAACAAGCGATCGAAAGCCAAACAAAGGCAAAGATCAAGATCACTTGAAGAAAGCAAGTCTCGGACCCCTTAGGCAAGGGCAACGGCTCGACACATCCGAGACAAAAACCATGCTCAAACAAAAGAGCACCAACCACCAAAGCACACAAGAGCTCCCCCTGCACAGAAGCACGCTCCCCCTGATCAAGTCCCAACTCAGGGCACAAACCGGTCAGACCGGTTCCCATAACCGATCAAAGCCGGTTCCACCAAAACCGGTCGACCGGTTTCCACAACCGTCGAGCCGATTTCACACGACGAGACCACACCCCAAAAGCCAAAAATGCAAAAGAAATGCACAAGCTCCCCCTTGACACTTGGGATAGGTTCCAGGGATACCAAACAACTTTTCTCCACCTTCCTTTCTCCCCCTTGTTGCCAATGCATGAATCAAGGCACAAATGCAATTTAGAGCTTCTCAAGTATACAAAATTCATCACAAGATGCTACACATGTCCAAATGAGCAAGTTAGATACTCTACAGGTTTGTATGGACCTTAACTACATGATCACCAAGTTTCACAACCATTGGACAAGGCTAACAAGAATTTGAGTAATTTTGCGAAAAGTTACTCTCTCACACGCAAAAACCTAGACATGAGCAAAACATGCCAAAATGGCAAAGCCACACAAACTTCATGCTAGGACAGCCATTCTAATCATAAGACCATCACAAACACCCACAAGCACCTCATGTCATGTCAAAGCCACCGAGCCATGTGCCTACTTCTATGTATGAGACTTCTCATTGGTAGGCAACATGCAACGGTTTAGCACCCAAAGAAAATTAAATTCAGCACATGTGACATGAGAGCATATTTTCCAAGCATTTTTCATTTCATTTTCAGATTTGTAAATGGTACATGAAATGTCTTTGCGACAAAAAGGAACTTATGCCCCTCCACAAGATGAAGCAAGAAGGCTAAACATTCATGATGGCAAATGTGCCTTTGGCCCCATATGATCAATAAACTAGCTATCCAACCACAAATTAAG
Source organism: Cenchrus americanus (assembly GCA_947561735.1). NCBI lineage: Eukaryota > Viridiplantae > Streptophyta > Magnoliopsida > Poales > Poaceae > Cenchrus > Cenchrus americanus. The sequence goes on from OX387240.1 coordinate 68,274,426, forward strand.
CATAGCAAAGTCACTAAAACATGTGAAGATCATATAAAGGCATTTACACATGAGAGAGCATACATGTGACATTTTTCAAAAACATAGCCATCAACCATGGATTATTCATCAAGATCATCAAGAGCTAAGCCAAACTAACCATAGCATACCAAACAAGCTCACAAAGACATATATCTCATTCCATGGTGAACCAAGTATATAAGAGAAGCTTTTCCTATCCAATGCATATGATACAAGATGCATGAAATCTAAGATACAAGGATGCCTATACATCATGTTACATATGCCATGCCAAATGCAAGAAATGCACAAAGAAAAGCTATACATATGCTACAAACCGGCTCCTCGAGGGGAGGCAAAACGGGCTCGACACCACCGGCAAAAGAAAGCTCCCACACACCCAACTCAAGAAATCAAACACACACCAAGTTCCCCCCGCAAACGAGTGAAAGTTGCTTGATCTAGGGGTTTGGTGAAAATATCGGCTAGTTGGTCATGTGTGGGTACATGGATCAACGCTATCTTTCCTTTCTCAACGTTGTCTCTCAAGAAATGATACCTCACTTCTATGTGTTTGGTTTTGGAATGGAGCACTCGGGTTCTTTGCAACGCTTATGGCACCGGTGCTATCACATTGAAGTGGGACATGGGTATACTCCTCACCAAAGTCACTCATGGTGTAGGTGATCCAAAGGAGCCGAGAGCAACAGACTAGCGGCGGCAACATACTCGGCCTCGGTCGTGGATTGAGCAACACTCGACCGCTTGCGGGAAGACCAAGACACCAAAGAAGAACCCAAAACGCGGCAAGTCCCGAAGTGGACTTCCTATCCAACCGACACCCGCAAAATCCGCGTCCGAAAAACCATGAAGCGCCAAAGAAGAGGACGCGGAGTACCAAAGGCCGAAGTCGGGAGTGTGACGCAAGTACCCGAAAATTCTCTTCACCGCTTGCCGATGCGAAGTCCTCGGAGACGCTTGAAAACGAGCGCACGGACACACCGAGAACCGTATGTCCGGCCTCGTCGCCGTCAAGTAGAGGAGTGACCCGATCATGCTCGGTACTCCTTCCGGTCCACGTGTTCACCTTCCTCGTCCGCATCAAGAGCCGTAGTCGTACTCATCGGCGTCGTCATAGCCTTGGAGTCCTCCATCTTGAACTTCCTCACAATGTCCTTGGTGTACTTAGCCCGGTGCACAAATGTTCCTTCCTTTGATTGCTTGATTTGTAGCCCGAGGAAGAAGCGCAACTCGCCCATCATGCTCATCGCAAACTCCCCGCTCATATCATCCGCAAACCTCGCAACAAGAGAGTTAGACGAGCCACCAAAGACAATATCATCCACGTACACACCGCACAATCGGGATATCTCCGCCCCGCCTCAAAGCAAAAACAAGGTCGATCGACCTTCCCCATCTCAAAACCTCTCTCAAACAAGAACCCCCTCAACCTCGCCATACCAAGCTCTAGGCGCCGCTTCAACCCATACGGCGCCTTCCTCAACTTGTACACCCGGTGGGGGTACTTCTCACTCTCAAACCCCGGAGGTCGCCTCACATACACTTCTTCCTCCAACACTCCATTCGAAAAGCACTCTTCACATCCATTTGGTGCAACTTGAACCCTTTAGCCACGGAAAAGGCTAGAAGGATCCTAATCGCCTCCAAACGGGCTACGGGAGCAAAGGTCTCCTCGTAGTCAATCCCCTCCTTCGACCGAACCCCCGGGCAACAAGTCTCGACTTGTTCCTCACAACCTCACCCTTCTCTCCCTCTTTGTTTTTCCACACCCACTTGGTACCAATCGGCTTACACCCCGGGGGGAGGGTCAACCAACTCCCACACCCGATTCCTCTCAAAGTTCTCCAACTCCTCATGCATCGAGTTAACCCAATTATGATCGATAGTGCGTGTCCAATGTCTTTGGGCTCGAAAGAAGCAACAAACGCAGCATGAGCAAAATGGGAATTGTTTCGAACCCTCGACCGGTGTAGTGCGTTCATTCATGTCGCCGATGATCCTCGAAGCTGGGTGATCCACTTGAACTCGCCGGGGAGGTTCTCGCCTCGAAGCTACCTCCCCCTCAACATCGCCTTCTCCTCGTTCTTGATTTGTCGTCGTAGGTGTAGCGAGAGGGTCCATCCATCATCGTCGTCGAAGTAGTGGGTACATGTTCGGCGGTCGGGGGCACCGCACCGCCATCCTCATCATCTCCATGTTCATGCTCCTCCTCCTGAAAGATCTCCTCGCCAAGCTCGTCATCACCTGCACACTCAAAGACAAGCTGACTACGTGGCTCTGTCTCGTCGAAGGTTACCTCGCAAGTCTCCACGATTTGGTTAGTTTCAAGATTGAGTACACGATATGCTCTAGAATGAGATGCATAACCAAAGAAAATGCCATCGACAGACCTAGCCTCAAACTTATCCAACTTCCTGCCTTTCTTCGAATGAAACACTTGCAACCAAAGACATGGAAGTGACTCACCTTGGGTGTGCGACCATGCATCAACTCATAGCATGTCTTCTTCTTGTGCATTCGAGGTATATCCCGTTCGACACATAGCATGCGGTATTCACCGCCTCGCCCCAATACCTCCTCGGAGTCCTATGCTCATCAAGCATCGTCCGAGCCATCTCGCACAAGGTCCCGTTCTTCCTTTCCACAACACCATTCCGGGGAGGCGTATACGGACTCGAAAGCGGGTGCTCAAGACCCAAGTCATGACAAAAGGTTTCAAAACGAGAGTTCCCGAATTCCGAGCCATTATCACCGGCGGATAGCTCGTATGGCATCTCCGTGCCTCTCGTTCCTCAACCTCAAGACTAGATCTCGAACAAAACCAAACGTCTCCCCCTTTTCCTCCGTAAAGAACACCCACGCATACCGAGAATAGTCGTCCACCACAACAAGGACATACCACTTCCCACCCGCATCGCACACGAGCCGGGCCAACAAGGTCCATATGGAGCAGCTCGCACGGACGCTCAGTCATCACATCGGTGAGAGGCGGGTGAGAAGAGGCCACCATCTTGGCATGCCTACACGGAGCACAAACCAACTCTTTCTCAAGTTTCAACCGTGGCAATCCTCGGACCAAATTGAGTTTACTCAAGCGAGACAAAAGGTCAAAGCTCAAGTGACCCAACTTCCTATGCCACTTCCACAACTCACTCGAAGAACCAGCCAAGAAACACCGCTCAACACCCGAAGAGCGAGAAAAATCAGCACGAAACACCCGACCCTCGGGAACGACCATACAAACAAGGTCCCCTCGAGAGTCCACAATCCGAGAACCACCGAGGCCGAAACAACACCTCAAAACCCTCATCCAACAACCGAGACACGGAAAGCAAATTGTACCCCGGCGATTGAACAAGAGCAACACGCCTCGCAGTGATCTTGTCACTCACTTTTATCTCACCTTCTGAAAGCACACGCCCACGCCCATTGTCCCCAAAAGTGATGTACCTCTTCGTCACCACCGGACGAGACTTGAGAACCACCCCCTGTCTCCGGTCATATGCCTCGAGCAACCGGAGTCGATCAACCAAATGTTCTTCAAGTCTCCCACCTGAAAATCAAAAATAGGCACGTGAGCGAACAAACGACTCAAGATCGGGGTTAGTACCAAAGGAGGAAAACCGAAGTCTCGAGCCATTTGCTCGAAAGTGGGGTTAGCACCAACCAAAGCATCTCTCCTACCAAAACTACCTCCACGAACACCACCACGGGAACCACCCTGAGGGAACCACCCCTCTCTGCCTGGAGGAGGACCAAAACCACGAAAGATAACTCGTGGACCGTCCCTCCTTTCCTTCTCAAAGCTACGACTCCTCCCATCCCCGTAGTGAACTCGAGGGGGAGAACGCCTAGCAACCTGACCACCCGCAAACTCTCCGGCCCATCCACCGAACCACGACCTCCGAAACAACCCTCGCACCTGTACGAGCACGGAAACCAAGCTTGTCATTCCGCAGACCCCAAACCGGTCTGACCGGTTCCAAAACCGGTCTGACCGGTTTCACTTCTCCAGCAGCACCTCCTGCACTCTTTCGATCACCCCAAGCCGGAACTATCCTCACCCTCGCCTTGGCCCTGGGCATCTGCACACGAGGCTTAAGTACACCGCTGGAGGGGTGAAACTTGTTCCCGTTAGCCCACTCCTTCGCCATTTTCTCCTCTCGCTTCCTCTTGAAGCAAAACTCCTCCTTGTGGCCATCTCTCCCACAATAGCCACAATGAAACCTCACAAGCTTAGGCTTAGGCTTGGGATGTGGCTGTTCACTCGGTTTCTCTCCACTCAAACCCTCCACCGGTTTCTCACCACTAGCCTTCTCACTCTCCTTCCCAAAGAACACTTTCCCCGAAGTGCTCACAAACTTGATAGGCTTTTGTAGATCATTTGTGGGTGTAGGAAACACGGGTGGAGCTGGGGTTGTGTCTAGTCGGTTCCTTAGATGGTTAGGTTTTGGAGGGAAATCATTTTTGTGGTGGGTTTTTGGTGGCTCCGGATATTCTCTCCACTTCCCTCACCAACCTTGTTTGCCCCAAGCCCCTCACCATCTTGCCTCTTAAAGGCCTCAATCATCATCCTCAACTGAGGCTCGTGACCGGACAACCAACCCATCAACTTCCTCAAATCATCATTCTCATCCTGCAAACGATCAACATAATGTGCAAGCTCCAAATTTTTCAATGCATGCATTTCACGAGGTAGAGCAAGATGTAGGCATGGGTTCTTTCAATTTAGCCTCGAGCGAACTAGTGTAAGCATGCATCTCATCAATTTTAGCATGCAAAACGGGGCAAGAAGTGCAAGCACCTAGCAAAGCGAGGTCTAGACTTAAGCTCAGCCACTTCAACCCTAAGCACATCTAGTTCCTCACACTTGGAGGCATGCTTCTCCTTAAACAAAGCAAGATCAACAAGGAATATGGAGCAATCAGCACAATCATTCTCATCAGAAACAACAAGGCTAGCCTTAAGCGAATCAATCTCAAGCTTGCTATCAAGCACCTGTGTCTCTAGCTCAGCCACTCTAGTCCTAGCATCCTCGAGTGAAGCCCTAAGCTCTTTCCTCATTTTCTTGGCCTCTCTAAGCATGTCATCCGGTTATCAAGCAAAGAGCCAAGCCTCTCATTCTCCTGGCGCAAGAAGGGAAGCTCATCACGCACCTCGTCGTCGGACTCGCAGTCCGAGTCGCTCCGTGTGCTCTTCTTGCCGCCGGAGCTCAACGCCATGGTGCGAAGCCGTCTCTCGCGAGGCGCCTTAGCCCGCTCGGGTTCTTGGACGACCTCTTGTTCTTGCGGCGATCTCCCTCGTCGTTGCCGCTCGCTCGAGCTCGAGGTGGAGTACGCGGAACCGGAGTCGACGTCGCTCGCTCCAACCATCGCTCGGGCCTTGCCTCGGCCCTCCTTCTTCCTCGATCGTCGCTCGTCCTTGTACTTGTTCTTGTGCTTGCTCTTGTGGTCGCGCCTCGAACGGTACTTGACATCGTTCTTCCTCGGCTTGTGCTTGTAGGCGTCCTTGTTCTCGGTCTTCTCCGGCGGTCGGCGACGAAGTGTCCCGCTTGCCGCATCGGAAGCAAGTCCTCGTGTTCCTCCTCATGTTCACGCGGTTCTCGTGCAGCCTCTCGAACCGCCTCGTCAACAGCGCCAGCTCGTCCTCTCCAAGTTCATCAAACTCCTCATCTGGCATAGACATCAAAGAGGAAAACGAGAACATCCTGGTGGATGGGTTAGAGTTAGTCTTTCCTTTGGAACCACCAACGAGGGCAAGACTATGGGAATCAGTCGGTCCCTCGAGCTTGGCGATCATGCCCCTATCCACCTCGCCGACTTGAGCTTCGAGAACGGCTCGTTCACCGTCGTAGTATCATACCGCTCCGACTCAACTATGTCCTCGAACTTTCCGCCCCATATCGTACGATCCAAAGAGTGTAAGAGCTTGATCGCTCTATCATGATCATCGTACGGGAGCACGTCCACATTGGCCCTCATGTTGTTCACCACCACCGTGAACCTGCGAAACAAGGCATCGATGGACTCACCGGGGAGATGAGTGAAGTTCTCGTACTCTCTCCGTAGGTCGCATACAACCGTGCCTGAACCTGGGCGTTCCCAACATGAGCCTCCTTCAACACCGCCCAAATCCTACAAGCTAAGTGCTCGGTGTGCACCCGATCGAACTCAGGCTGACACAAAGCACGAAACAAGTAGTCGACCGCCTTATTGTTGGCGTCGAATCTGTCCCTCGACCCTGGAGCAAGGAAATCCATCGGCTGGACATAGCCTGTGTCCACCGTGACATCCCAAAGCATCTGACCCTTTCCGCGGAGGAACGCACCCATCCGCTTGCTCCACATCTGGTAGTTCTTGCCATCGAAGTGTGGAGGACCCGAACCCCGTTCCTGGTACGCCATCCTTGGATCTTAGACTGGTTAGAGTCAACAAAGACCCGAACCTGCTCTGATACCACTTGAAGGACCGAAACGGCGAACCAGAGGGGGGGGGGGAGTGAATGGGAGCCGATAAAAATTCTATTCAAGAATTCGGCCTATGAACCCAAATTCACTCGTGCACCTCCGCAAGCTTCTCTTGCCAAGTTCACGTAGCCACTGGAGTGCTACCGAACCTAGGAACAAGACCCGAACAACGGCCTCAACACACACGCGGCGGAAACACACACGACAAGGCTGGCGGGCAAGACAAACCGGTCAGGCCGGTTTCTGAAACCGGTCGGACCGCTCCTGTTGGACTTAGCCTCACGACGGCAGGAAAAACCGGTCAGACCGGTTAGGCAAACCGGTCAGACCGATTCTGTCCAGAAACTCCCCAAAGACCCCAAACAATTCAAAAGCCTTTCCACATCTGAACAAACGAAGCCATGGAGCAGCAAAGACTTCCTTGTTCAAAGATCTTTCTCGACAGCCCACTGGGCGAAACCGGTCAGACCGGTTTGGGAAACCGGTCAGGCCGGTTTTGGCCTGCACAGTCGAGAAGAACACAGCCCGCGGGTCAACTCCCCCAAAACCAAATCTCAATCTCCCGAATCGCTCCACGGACTTAAACAAGACTTTGGGGATATCAGGAACACCTCATGAGGAGTCCATGGCCAAGTTTAATCCCACCAATACTCGTCCAAGAAGGAGGAATCGAAGAAATCCCGCCGAGAGCACTTCCAACCCAAGAACTCAAGAAACCCCAAAATCGAGCACTTTTCCTCACGGATTTGGGAGGGGAATCACAGCCCAAAGAACCACGAAGGGTTCCCACAAATTTCCCCCATCAAATCCCCAAAGGAAAGGTCCCGAAAACACCGCAAAGAAATCACCGGGAGAGGGCTCCGAAAATCACCACCAAGAACAATCGGGAAAAACACATTCAAACCTTGAGGAATCACGCCGAATCATCTATACATGAAACAAGGATTCGTACAAGGTCTAGCAAGCCGCCCGATCATCCATCCCTCTCTACAAGATTTCTCTGTGAAGCTCTCTTGCTAGTCCTAGAGAAAACCTAAGGAAAATAGGTGGAAAATAGGAAAACTAATGAGCTAGGGTTCCAAGAGTTGGCCGCCAACCTCTCACCTCTTGGGTTATATAGGCGGCAACCGAATGTCTAAAATGCCCCTCTCTACTAACTAGGGATACAAGCCCCTCAAGGGCGGATTCGGAATTCTTGATGTCTTCTCCATCGGACGGATGCCCGCCGACCGCACCCTCGCGTAGCCTCAACGCAAGCCTTGCGATCCCGACGCGTGTCCTCCGCCTCGAAGCTTCGGCGCCTCGCGACCCCAACCGGCCGACCGGTTCTCCAAACCGGTCGAGCCGGTTTTGGCCGACGACCACACCCGATCTTCGGCCTCGGCTTTGTGGCTCGCCCGAGTAACCCGGTGATTTTCTCGGTGAACCACCGCAAACCCCGCGAACTTGATGTAGCCTCCGCCAATCACCACTCATGACTTGGCTCCCATGAAGTCCCGGCTCGACCTTGGTTTTGAGGCTCAACCAAGAAACCGTCCACAACTTCATCTTGTTGTTCATGCCACCATGCGGCCCGCACTTGACCCCGCCGGCCACGGGTCCCTCGAACAAAGCCTACTTGTCTTCTCCACACCTGGAGGCCTCACCGGCGACGACCTTTCGCGCTTGTTCTTCACCTGCACCAACACGAGTCAAGCCGCAACCTGCACCTGCAATACTTAGCCAAGAATCAGTCCACACAACGTTGTCAATCACTCATCACACAAGGAAGCGACCATCCACCGGTCTTCGAACCACACATGGTCCTCAAATCCGCGCGCCCGCTCCTCAGCCTGGCGCTGCTGCGCCTGCGCCCCCTCGAGCGACGTGCGGAGCTCCCGGGTTTCGGCGCGAGCGGTGGCCACCTCCGCCTCCCGGTTGGCGGCCGGCCGTCCGCGTCTTCTCCGGATCCGCGCGCGCGCGCGTTCCACGCGCGCCTCATCGCGATCGAAGAGGGCCGCGCGGACCCGCTCGAGGCTCGAGCGACGCGCCGCGTCCTGCCTCGAGCTCTCGGGGAGCTCGTCGGGCCAGGCCAGGGCCCGGTACGCCAACCAGCTGTCCAACGTCCTAAGAGCGTCTGCAAGCGCGTCGAAAGCGCTGCATTGCTCCCGGAGCCGCTGGGCTTCGGCGTTCACCCGGTCGAACGCGTCATATTTGTCGTGGGCGCGGCGCTCGAGCTCCTGGCATCCACACGCCAAATCCCATGAGCAACAAAACTTGAGCGCGATGTACACAAACGAAGAAGAGGGACGAGCAACCAAGGCTCACCTGGAAGACGAGCCGGGCCGGCCGCCGTGGACTTGCGCCGCCTCGTTCGGCGCGCGGTTGAGCGTGGCGCCGTGGCTCCGAAGCTCGCCCCCGCAGCTCTGGCTCCCCCGGCGCGTCGGCAAACGCCGGGGGATCACCGAGCGACCCCCCCTCCACCTGGGCAGGGCGGCCGGCGTGGGAGGACGAGGCCTCGGCACCATGTCCTCGGCCCCCCACCACCATGTGACCCTCGTGCCGCCTCACGAGGGCCCCCTCCTGGGGCTCGGGGGAGTTCGCGGGCCAGCTGGCCCACTGATTCCACCCGGGCGGCGGGGAGTCATCCGAGAGCTCCACCACCTCCGCCGCAAACCGCCGGCGGGCGCAGCCGCTTGCGCCGCCTCCGCCGGCACCTCCACCTCGCGCCTCCGCGGCCACGGGCGCCCGTCGCGCCGCCGTGGCCGCCACCTCCGACCGTACCGCCGCATCCACGGGCGCTCCCGCAGGTTGCGCCCGCTCCACCTCCTCGCGCCGGCCGCCACCGGCGGCCGCACCTCCACCGTGGCCGCCGCCGCGGCCGCGTCTCCGCGGCGGCCGGCGCCGGCCGCCCCCGGCGACCTCCCGCTGCGCCGCGGCGCTGATGCCAGCCGGCGGGGCCTCGAGGCCCCAACCGGCCGTGCGAGCTCGTGCCCGCCGCCGCGCTTGACCCCGGCGCGACCCCCTCGACGAGCGCCGCCGGGTGGGGATCGATGCGTCCGTCCCTCGGCACCTTGGCCGGTGCAAGAGGAGGAACGGTTGGCACCGCCCGCGGAGCACGAACGGAGGGTTAGAACACTCAATCATCGACGAACCAAACCAAACGAATAAGGACAAGCTCCTTACCTCGCAGAGGAAAAGGCCCGCTTCCTTTTCCTCGAGGCCTCTCGCGGACGAGGCCGGTGCGGGCCGCCACGCCCGCCGTGGCGCCTCCCGACGGCGCGCCGCGCGCGCAGCACGCGCCCGTGCGCGGGCGCGCCCGATGCCGCACCTCCCGAAGGCGCCACCGCGCGCGGGGGGCACGCTCGCCCCGCGCGCGGGCACGCCCGCCATCGCGCCCCTTGACGATGACGCCGCGCGCGCGGCACGCTCCCTCCGCGCGCGAGCACGCGCGGACGCGCGCACGCGCGCGTCCGCCGCGCGCACCTCCGCGGCACGCGCCGGGCGCCCGCGGCGCGCGCGCGCCCTTGATGTCGATGGCCGGCGGCGGGCGCCGTTGCGCCCGCCCCGGGCAGTGCCGCCCTCACCGCCGGCGCCGGCTCCGGCGAGGGAGGCGCAGGCTGCCACCTGTCTGAGGGGCCCTCCCCCTCAGCCTCTTCCTCCTCGTCCTCCTCCGAGGACGAGGGCTCCTCGATATCCGGGGAGGAGAGCCCCAGCTCCTCGCGTCGCCGGTACTCCGCGGACCGTTGGTCGCGGCGCGCTTGACGTCGCCTCGCGTGCTCCCTCTTGCGCGCCGCCGGCCTCGTTTGCTCCTTCTCGCCGCGCCGCCCGGCCGAGCGCACGGGGAATCGGGGGTGGGTGGAATGGACTTGGCGATGTTGAACTCCACCAGCTGCGCACAAGAGCGACAATGGCGCATCAGGAAACAAAATCAAGACCAAGAACTAAAACGAAATCAGGAACCCAACTCACCCGCGGGCCCGTGGGGAGCATCGCAAGGTCCCATGGGGTCCGACCCGCAGGTGGCGGCGTCCGGTGTCGACGGCGTTCCGCGCCCGGTGAGCGCATACGGCCGCTCAAGGGGCGTCGGGAGCATCCGCGACCTCGCCGGGTCGACGGGGTTGGCCGCCCTCTCGTCATCTCGAAGATGCAGAGTGGCCTCTGCATCAGAGGCACGACCCGCCGGTGGTGGAGGAAGGCGAGGACGCCCATCGCGTTCGGCCGTGCTTCGCCCGGCCCGGCTGCAGGGCGGCGAGGACGGACTCTTGCCGCGCCCGATGCTGGGCCGTAGACACCCCGTAGCCCCAGGAGTCCGGCCTCTTCTTGAACACCCGCCGGTGTAGGGAGGAAGGCCGGGCTCGGCGTTGCGCAGGTAGAACCATCCCCGCTCCCAGCCGGCGTTGTTCGTCGTCATGGTGCAAGGGATGTAGAAATCCTTGAGCTGCCCCCGCAGGGCGAGCGACATCCCGCCGGCGCGCACCGCGCGGCGAGTCCTCGGCTCCGACGTGGGCTGCGTGATGAGCTCCCCGCGGAAGAGGTGAACCCGGAGATCCCGCTGACCGGGATCCCCGGGACCCCCTCGCGGACGCCCACGAACGTGGCCGCTCGCGAGATCGCGTTGGGGGCGAAGTTGTGCAGCTCCACCCCGTAGTAGTAGCACATCGCCCGCATGAAGGTGCTCGCCGCCGCGTTGAAGCCACGCTCGTGGTAGCGGAGGAAGCTCACCACGTAGCCCTCCGGCGGGTTGGGCTCGTGGTGCGTCGCCGGCGGCACGATCCACCTCCGCCGGCGCCCTTCTTCGTTAGCCGCCAGCTGACCAGCGGCGACCAGCTCGCCAAGGGCGAGCCGGTCACCGTCGACCTCTCCCAGGCGTACGGCTCCAGGATCCTAACGGGAAGCTGAGGTGGCGCCATGAGGAAGGACGAAGGAATGCGAGGACGGAGGGCGAGGAGACGAAAGAAAGGGCTCTAGCGGCGACACCGCGCGGTGGCAAGAGCACGACGAAGGCGAAGGGGCGGAGGGACCGAAGACGGTGAGACGCTAAGGTAAAAAACCGCCGTCCCCCTCCTCCCCGCGCTTTATAGGCCGACGGGCAAGCTCTCGGAGCGGACGCCCCGCCGCGCATTAACCGCAGAATCTTTCCATCGCGTCGACGGGTGGGCCCCACCACGACCGCGGCGGCTATAACACCGCGGAAGCGGGTCATCATTACAGCAAAGACCGGCAGCGACCGAGGCAAAACCGTCACGTCGCCCCCCGCCGCGCCGCCCACTACGCGCGCGCGCGCGGCGCAGCGCCAAAAAGGCGCGCCCGCGGCGCAAAACCGCGGCCACGACCGCAAGGCACTTAAATGCCGGGTCCCTTGCCAAGCAAGGAGAACCCTCGAGCGGGGCGGACCCCCGGCTCGAAACAGAGGCGACCCTCGATGGGATATCAGCGTGAGAAGGTCGCCCGGGATCTGCTCGATGTAGAGCGGGGCAACCGCGGCACCCATGCCACGTGAAACCCTCGAGCGCATGACCCTCGGCTCGAAACTGAGGCGACCCTCGATGGGATATCAGCGTGAGAAGGTCGCCCGGGACCTGCTCGATGTAGAGCAGGCAACCGCGGGCACCCATGCCACGTGAAACCCTCGAGCGGCATGACCCTCGGCTCGAAACAGAGGCGACCCTCGATGGGATATCAGCGTGAGAAGGTCGCCCGGGACCTGCTCGATGTAGAGCAGACAACCGCGGGCACCCATGCCACGTGAAACCCTCGAGCGGCACGACCCTCCGCTCAAAATGACGTCAACCCTCGATGAGATATCAGCGTGAGAAGGTCACCCGGGACCTGCTCGATGTAGAGCAGGCACCCGCGGGCACCCATGCCACGCGAAACCCTCGAGCGGCCCGAGCCCCCGGCTCGAGACAATGTCAACCCTCTAAAAGAAGGCACGCGCGTGAGAGGATCGCCCGGAGTCACGCTTGAAATAGAGCGGCACCGAAAGCACTCATGCCGCGCCGTGCTGCCAACAAGCGCCTCGAGGGCCGGCTCGCCCGGACCCCTCGACCGGCCGCAAACGCGGAAAGACGGGGCGTCCCGGGGCACGGCCCCGCACGGCCCCTTACCGATCGGAGGTTCGAAGCCCGACCCTCAACGGGTTCGAACGAGCGCCTCGGATCACGAGTTAGGGACGACGAGGGCACGCGCATTCGAGCCGTTCCTCGAGCCCGTCGGCTCGAGGGTGCCCCACATGTCGTGTTCGAGAGCCGGCGAGGGCGGCCTAGCCGGGGGGATCCCACCGAGGGAGAGCTTCCGCGCCCTCGGTCCCTAGCGAACGGGACCGAGCCCCACCTAGCAAACCCACGCAAGCGCTTCCATGGACGTGTCTCGGACCGCGCAGCCTACCCTTATCGAACGGGGCATGGGCGTCCACTTGAACCACCCGCTAGCAGCTCGACGAGGAATCTGCGATTCGCGACCCGCTCGATGGGAGTCGCGGAAACCTCACCCTCCGTCCCGCGGAGGGACGGCGAGGGTGCATTAAAAGACAAGTCGTCAGGCTCGACCCGATCGCCTCGAACAGGCCAAGGCTCGGGGGCTTGACGCACGGCTACACCTCCTTGAAATTGCACCCGCCGGGAGAGAAAGGATGGGGGGGAGCGTGCACCCCCGATGCCGGCTGAAATACCGCCGATGCCGGTTGGCATATGTGCCACGCCTTTCGACCAAAGTTCTCGGGGTTAACCCCCCCCTGCGCAGGAGAGCCCACACTCTGCGGGGCTTCAGGCTGGACCCGCGGGTCCGCCGACGCGGCCCCACGGAAAGCGTTCGCAAACAAGGAGGGAAGAACGTCCTATCGGTAGGTTCCGGGATCCGCGGGAGCCTCAATGGCAAACCCGCATGCTCGGGGGCTCCGTCGGGGACAGCCCTAGGGGTCCCCCTTAAACAACGGGGAAATCCTCACTTAAATCCGTATCAAAACACGCTAAGCCTAACCATGCGAGCAACTAACCATGCGGGACATGGCCTACGCCGCGGGACTCCGACGGCCCACCAAGACGGCCCGCCCGGAAGACCCCTCGAGCGGAGCTCCGCCTCGCTCGAGGGCGCACCCCTCCTCGAGCGGGCCCGCCCGTTCGAGGGGCGGCCCTTCCCTCGAGCGGTCCCGCCCCGCTCGAGGGCTCGCTCTCCCTCGAGCGGGTCTCGTCTCGCTCGAGGGTCCGCTCCGCCCCTCGGCCGGGGCCCGCCACGCTCACGGGCGCCCGCACGCGTGCGCCGGCCCCGTACTTGGGCATTTAACGCCCCGACGCCGCGAGACGGCGCCATCATGCGCCGGGGCTCGCGCCCGGTGCCGCCGCACCAACTCCCCGGGGAGGAGCCCATCCCCGCCCGCGTGGGATGGACCGTGCGGCACGGCGGTGTCGGTCCCGTGACACCGCGCGCCCACTACCAGTACGGCTAACGCGCCCGACCCTCGAAAAGGGGCCGGGCGCACCCTCGATTTCACTTTCCCGTGACCCCGCGGAGTTAGGGTGAGGGGCGCTAGGCCGGTGGATGGCCATCCCGGCCACCGTAGCCGGCGCGGCCGCCGTACCCACGCGTGCGGGCGCACGCCCGCACCGCGCGGGCGCACGCCCGGCACCGCTGCGGCAACCACTCGCTACCGCGAGGCGCATTGGGAAGGAACGCCGTTCGCCCGCTCCCCGCGCCCCGTACCGCCATCATCGGCACCTCCCTCGAAGCCTATCGAGAGGACGCCATCACCATCCGCCGCCCTCCTACCCTCGAACCGCCACCGTTTTCGGGTACGGGGTAGGCCATCATGGCCGGATCGCGGCGAAGATCGTCGGACGGCCGCCCACTCTACACCGTAGCGCGACGTGCTCCCTCACGTAGCTAGATAGCGCGGCGTGCATGTAACCCGCCGCCCCCCTTGGCCTATAAAAGGGGAGGCGAGCCCCCCGCGGCGGGGGAAAACGAGTTCGGTTCGACACAACACACCGTGCACTCACTCTCTTATTCTCCCACAACATCTTCGACCACTCGACCGGGGACTTGGAAGCCTCGCTTCCTCTCCCGCCTTGCTTGTACTTGCCCCACTACAAGCACCCCCGGTGCTGAGCAATATAGTGCCACGAGCACGCCCCTGCTGGACGTACGGCCCCCTCGGCCGGAACCAGGATAAAACCTTGTGTCATTTGTTGCTTAGCATCGACCATTGAGGGATAGACCTAGGTGCTATCTACTGGTTAGTGTCGGGACCACATTCAGCACCGACAAAATTATAACCTAAACCTATGCCCCCATGATCAAGCCGGGAAAAGTTTGCTCTCAACTAATGGAGGCAAACTATACCGGTATCAACGTAGTCGGAAAACATTTTCGACTTACATTTGTTTTTAATGGTTTAAAAACTTCTCTAAACTTATGGCTTGAGCTCTTCCATAGCTCTGGAAATATTTTTAATTTTCGAAATTAGAGGAGTGCTTGACCTTAAACATACTTAAAGGGAGGCAATCTAGTTAAAGTTAATCATGCATGCACCATTGGATGCCCTTTCATCAACTTTCATCAAGACCACATGCAAAGGACAAGCATGGGTGGGCAGCAAGCATAACTTTGCAGGAAATTCATGGTGACATGTGAAGTAAGTGGAGCAAGGGAGCATGGACATGACTCAAAGCATGAAGCATCAAGTGGAAGGACCAATAATGCAAGAAAAGGAGTGGACGAGAGCGTTTGGGCGGTGCAACTCGTGGAGCACGCGGGCAAGAAAGTCACGGAGGAGAAATGATCGTGCTGGAGGAAAACCGAGCCAGGGGAGAGCACGCGGCCACCCAGGCCGGTCGGCCTAGGCCGGCCGGCCTCCCCTACAAAAGGAGCCCCCCGGCTCCCGTCTTCTGCAGGCAAGCATCCCTCTCCTTCCTCAGTTTGTGTGCTCAAGTTTGTGTGCCCAGAACCACCGTAAACATAGCCAACCTTCCCAAGCTTGATAGCTCAAACAAATACACACCCTTAATCCACTCAAAGTCCACATTCCGAAGTAAGTTTTTAAGTGCCTAGTTACCGGTTGCAACCCGGAATTTTAGTGGAGAGAAGAGTGATGCAATCATGTGGAAGAAAACCACAAGTTTATTCACCAAGAAGAAGGGGTCATCGTCATCCAAGCCGTCGTCGATGACGTCTTCGAGGAGGCACTCGGTTTCCGAGTCTCCTCGAAGCATGGAGGAGGACACGGCACCGCCAAGGAGGAACGACACTCTCCTCCTCGGTGGCATGAGGGCAACAAGAAGCACGTCCATGAGGTTTACCGAACCTCAAGGGCGTATGGAGGAGCCGCCCGTCCCACCTCGACAATCGACCCGATCGACCGCGCCACCTCCATACACTCCGCAATATTCCTCATATGGCTTCATCATATTGTCGGAGGAGGAGGAGAAGAAACTCTCTCGTCTTGAGAAGAGGCTTGTGGCCAACGTCGATTTCGACGATCAAGCACTCAACTACTGGGTTTCGGCACGGACATATATTATTTGTTGGGACACCTTGGATGAGTGCAGTTCTCCAACGGGGTATCGGCAGACACCCACAAGGAGTTTGCCTTGGAAATCTTGATGACCATTGCGCCTATCCTTGATGATGGGGTGCAAAGTTTATCATTCCGTTTGGAGGGAATCCAACAAGTGGTTCCCTACGAGTATGTTAGGGAGCTACTTGGGTTCCAAAAGGGAGCTCCGGAGAAAGTTGACGTGCCGCCCGGCATGTTAGATGGATTTTGGAATTTGATCTCCGGAGAAGCCCACCAACAACGCAATTGCTTCCGTAACCCCATTATCCAAGTATTCCACTCTTGGATGTGCAAGAGGATATTGGGGAGGATGAGGGAGACGAAGGTGACCGACACAGAGTTGAATTGGCTCTACTCGGCTTTAATTGCCAAGCAGCCAATAGACCCCTCATACCTTATGATCAACCAATGGTGTTGCGAGGCAACATCGGGGGCGGGAGATATTGGTTCGGGGTGCTACCTCTCTATGTTGGCCATCTCCCTACGACCGGGGATCACAAGAAACCCCGAACATCTTTTGCATGGGACCTCTCTCGGCATTGAGTATTTGAGACAAGGTAAATATATTAGTGGAGATGACAGAGGAGGTTTTCATGTGGCCAAGGTGAACCTACCCCTTCCGGACGCAAGGCTTAGGCTTTTCATTCAAGGGAGGGAAGATTGGTTGGAAGAGAGACTCCTTGTCCCGTCGAAGAAAAATAAAAGAGGAAGAATCGTAGAGGAGGGATCCTCCTCCGCACAAGCGGGTAGTGCACAACCCAATGTTGTGCCGCCTTTCGGTGGGATCCCTACTCCGCCAAGTTATTACGGAGGGCCACAAATGCAAGCATGGGGGGTGGTGCACCGGTACCCCCACCAAATTATGTAGTGCCCAACGTAACCTTCGCAGAGACCTACGCACAATATCCCCAACCACAACAAAGCATGGCCATAATTGGAGGGTATGTTGCGAGAAATATGCAAAACGTCGCAGCCATCCAAACCAACGCGGCTCAACTTGGTGAGGGCAATGCAAATATTGCCTATGAGCTCGGACGCCTTCACCTAGTGGAGCCGGATCAATTCGTTGGAGGGGATGTCCAACCTTACTACAAGCAAGGGTACAACTATCAAGATTACCAACACCAACCACCGACGGAGGATTAGGAAGAAGGAGGAACCTTAGTTTTCTTTTCTTTTCCCTTTCTCTGTAATTTTCAGCTTTTGTTTGTTTGTGTTTGCGTAATATTTTCAGTTTTTATTTAAATTTCAGCAAGTGTGTTTGTTTATTTTCAGCATGTATTTCAGTTTGTTTTCACCATTAATAAAGACACCACCTTGTTTACACCATTGGAAAAGTTACAAAAATTTGTGCCATAATGATATATGATTATAATTGCCGCTTTGTTTATCTTTGTAATTGATTTATGCATATTAAAGCTAGTGCTCTCTTAAAATACGAATCTGAATTCATCTAAATGCTAGCTTAATCTTTAGTGGAGGTTATGATTAAAATAAAGACCCATAGTGTTTTATGTGCTCTCAAGTTATAGATAGATTAAAGATGGTTTTTATGCCCAAAAATATCGCTAACCTTGTCATGAATATCACTTGTGTGTTGCTCAACCTATCCAGAGCCTAATATATATTTGAGTGCATAAACCTTAGTGTACAAGATTTATTTTTGAGTGAGTTATTGCAGACCATGATTTCTCTGGCCCGAGACTAAGAAGCTGGTCATTCCTTTTTTGCGTATCTATCTTTTTGCTAGCCTTTTATCCGTGCATTGTGTATCCCCACATTGGAGATCTCACAAACCTCGCTGGATATCCACCCTTAAAACCAAATATCATCTTTTGTGATTACCTCCTTGACCACAACCTATTGTTGAGAATGGATCATCAATTCAAGGAAGATCGCAAGACGGTGCCATCATTGAAGAATTCAAGTATCTCTCCAAGGAAAAATATTCCCGGTACCTACCTTATTTATCGCCACTTTGCTCGAGGACGAGCAACGTCTAAGCATGGGGGAGGAGGTACAATGCAATTTTAGAGTTCAAAGGGGAGCAAATAAAAAATATTTTGAGAAAGAAGAAAAAAGAAAAAAATGAGAAAAAATAAAGAAAGAAAGAAAGAAAGAGAAATATGAGAAAAAGAAAAAAAATATGTATGTGTAAAAATAAAAATAAAGTGAACTCCCCGGTTCTCTAAAGTGCATTAGGAATTTCAAGGCTTCAAGATTAAAAGATCCATGCTCATTTTCCAACCATGTGCAATCCGATAACGAGGACTTCCTTTGTGTCTTCGGGTTGGGCGGCATGGTGAGGCGGCGCTGGAAAGATCCGGCGCCGTCAGCAGTGCAGAACCAGGAGCCGAAGACGAAGGTGTCGCCGCGGTTGAAGGCAACAGTTGGCTTGATGAAGATTGTTGCCGTCGAGTTCGCCATATGATCTTTGGCGAGATCCCCTACCTGGCGCGCCAGCTGTCGGTGTTTTAGACCGGCAACCTACCAAGGGGAGTACCCGAGGTAGATGAATGTGGCCTCGCCGAGATCGGTAACTCGAAGGAAGAGACACGTGGCACACAATTTAGACAGGTTCGGGCCGCGAGGTGTGTAATACCCTACGTCCTGTATGCTACGTAGCTCTAGATTGATTGGGTGTGATTACAAGATGATGCGTAATCCGAGAGGGAAGGGCCCCTGCCTCGCCTTATATAGTCCGGGAGGCAGGGTAACAGGTCGGTTTAGGGAGAGAGTACTAGTCGTGTATGTCTAGGAGTCCTCTACACAGTACATGGTATGTATAGCTTCCTATCCGAGTACTTCTCCACCGTAGCCCTTGCGCCTCACGCCATCAAGTACCGTGCGGCACAAGTTGGGTAGTCCCGGGGGCCCACCGAGTAGTCGGTCCTGGTACCCACCGAGGTAGTGGGCCCAGGGAGGTCCATACGACAGCGGCCACCTCGCACACCGCGCCGGCGGGCGCGCTCCAAGCCACTGCCTGGTCTGCTGTGAAGGGGAGTGAGGAGTGAATTTAGGGTTTCACTCCCCTCCCACGGCTTATAAATGCGTCGGCTCTCGCCCGGCCGCGCGCGTCGGCCCGTCGGATCGGGTGGACGGCCGCGATCGAGGCGGGGCGCGCGCGCGGCGGCTAGGCCGGGCCGATTTCATCGGCCGGCCCCGGCCGTGGGTTTTCGGGCTTAAGGTCCATCTAAGTTTGGCAGCACACAATTTAAAATGAGCCGAATCGGCCGAGCCGGTCGAGCCGCGGCCCCGAGCCGCCGAGCCGAGCCGAGCCTCCACGCGAGCCGTGCGCCCGCGGGCTGTGTTGGGCCGCTTTTAGGCGCGCCATCAGTGGGCCGCGCTGGGCCTTTTGGCCACGCGTCATGCGCAAACGATAAGTGGGCCATTTTGGGCCGTTTTAGTTTCGGGTTTCCTTTAAGTTTCGTATTTTCTTATGAATTTTAGTTATTTTGCATTTAAGTTCAGTTTAATTACTGTTTTAAGTTTAATTACTGCTCAGTTATGAATCTGCATAAGTTATTTATTTTAAGATGTTGGTGTTGTGATTATTCACTGAAATTTAAGTTTAAATCCACCAATATACCTTGAGATGCCTCTAAATAAATGGAACCACCGGGAAATTTGTTTAGAGTAAACTTGTGATTATTTCTGACCACCATTGTTTAATCATGAGTAATAAGATAAAGTTCGTTTGTTATCCCCACCGGTGATGCAAGTTGAATTTTATGCGTGATTTTAATCAGATCATCGTAGGGTTATTATCATGCTTTTATTTGCATTTCATTGTATATAAGTACTAATATAAGTTTTCTTTGTCTTTGATTTCAGTGACTCAAGTTAACGCTGTTGCCTCCTACCTCAACAACATTGAGCCGCTCAATGGAGCGAACTTCCCAGACTGGAAAGGCAAGGTCATGACGTGCTTGGCATGGAATGAGCTTGACATGGCGTTCAGGGAGGATAAGCCTGCTACACCTACTAGAGGAGGTTCTTCGCCTGCTCTTGAGAAGTGGGAGAGGTCTAATCGCATGGCCATCATGGTCATGACTCAGACTATCAGTGTTGGCATTAAGGGTGCTATTCCCACTAAGGATGCTGACGGCAATGATCTGGGTGCTAAGGTGCTCTTGGCTAAGATTGAGGAGAACTTCAAGAGCTCATCTAAGACTTATGCTAGTACACTGATCATGAAATTAGTCTACTCTCAGTATAATGGTCAGAAGGGCATAAGAGAGCACATCCTTAACATGTGTGACATGGCTAATAAGCTTAAGGAGATGCAGATGGAGATCTCTGATGGTTTCCTTGTGCATTTCATCATGACCTCACTCCCCTCGCAACAGTATGCTGCTTTTAAGATAAACTACAACACCAACAAGACTGTTTGGTCCATCAGTGATTTGATCAGCTACTGTGTTGAGGAAGAGGAGAGGCTTAAGATGGAGAAAATGAAGGATGTGGTCCACATGGTTGGAAATCTCTCTCTCAATAGCACGTCTAAGAATCAACATGAGTCGGGCAGCAGTAAGCAGGGCAAACGCAAGCATCCTAAGAAGAATGGGAACAAGTCTACTGGTCCCAAGAACGACACTAAGTTCAAGCGTTCTAATCAGGAAAAGGAAGGTAGGATGTTGTGCTCCTTCTGCAAATCACCTCAGTACCTGCAGAAGGCTTGTCTAGGCTTTAAGGAGTGGTGCAAAACCAAAGATACCATTCAGTATGATTTTGTCTCTTTTATTGACGAATTGTTCTTAGTTGATTATTCCCCTAATACTTGGTGGATTGACTCAGGTGCCACTGTGCACATCTCTACTTCATTACAAGCATTCAGTATGATCCAAACTATAAGAAGGGGGGAGCGAAGTCTAAGAGTGGCTAATGGGAACGGAGTTGAAGTCGAAGGAGTTGGAAGTCTTCTCTTAGAGTTGCAGAGCGGCTTCCAGCTTAGCTTAGATGAAGTACTTTATGTTCCTAGTCTTAAGAGAAACTTGATTTCTGTTTCAGCTTTAGCAGATTCCGGACATGTTTGTTCGTTTGATAAAGACAAGTGTGTGATTCAGTTTAATAATATTAGTGTTGGCTTTGCTGAAAGGCAAGGCAAGCTTTACATGCTCTCTCTTAGTGATAATACTGTAATGAATGTTACTAATGTTTCAAATAAGCGTAAGCGGTTTAATGAGACTTCTTCGAAATTATGGCACTATCGTCTATGCCACATTTCGAGGGGGAGAATGGATCATCTCATTAAAGATGACATAATTGAGAACATAGATTTATCAGACTTAGAGCAGTGCATTGACTGCATTAAGGGGAAATACGCTAAGACAATTAAGAAAGGTGCAACTAGGAGTACAGACATATTAGAAATAATTCACACAGACATCTGTGGTCCGCTCTCTGTCACATCGGTAGATGGTTATGACTCATTTATAACGTTCACTGATGATCATTCCCGTTATGGACACGTCTATCCTATCCATAAGCGTTCAGATGCATTAGAAATCTTTAAGATCTACAAGAAGGAAGTTGAGAAACAACACAACAAGCCTATTAAGATAGTAAGATCAGATAGGGGATGTGAGTACTATGGGAAACATGCTCAGTATGGTCAAATTAAGGGACCATTTGCTTAGTACTTAGAAGAGAATGGCATAAGAGCTCATTACGCTATGCCAGGCGATCCACAGCAAAATGGAGTTGCTGAGCGACGCAACCGTACACTTATGGACATGGTACGTAGCATGCTCAGTCATTCCAGCTTGCCTGTGGAACTGTGGATGGAAGCACTTAAGACAACTGCTCATATACTAAAGGGTTCCATCTAAGTCAGTTCCCAAGACAACTTTTGAGTTGTGGAATGTGAGGAAACCGTCTTTAAATTATTTAAAGGTATGGGGCTGCCCTGCAGAGGCAAAGTTGTTTGATCCACAGCAAAAGAAATTAGATTCCAAAACGATAAGCTATCACTTTATAGGTTACCCAGATAAGCCTAAGGGGTACAAATTTTATTGTCCTGGTCGTCACACTAAGTTCGTTGAGACCAGACATGCTGTGTTCCTAGAGGACTCAGGCATTAGTGGAAGTTTTCCAAAGAGGGATATAAGTCTGGAAGAACTACGGGTTGAGCTTCCTGATCCGGAAATTCCAGATACGACGGAGGTATATCAGTTTGTACCACCAATCATTCCTCAGTTAAGCAGTACCACGCAAACTGCTGCTGTTCAGCAGGAACACGTGGAACCGGCACCTGCGATTCAGGCGCCAGCTGCTGCTATTGAGCCGGAAATAACTCCACAAGTGACTCATCAGGCAGAACCAGTTGAGAAACAGCCAATATTAAGACCACGACGAGTAAGAAAGGCTGCTATCGATACCTCGATTTATGAGACATACTTAAGTGAGGACTTGTATGATGTGGGGAAAATCAATGATCCTGCCAATTTTAAACAGGCAGTTGAATGTGAGCATTCCACTAAATGGATTGAGTCCATGGAAGAGGAATTAAAGTCTATGAGTTCTAATAAGGTCTGGGATTTAGTTGAAATTCCTGATGGAGTCAAACCAATAGGCTGTAAGTGGGTCTACAAGGTTAAGCGTGATTCCAAAGGAAACGTCGATAAATTCAAGGCTAGACTTGTAGCAAAAGGGTATACACAGGTAGAGGGAAAAGATTATAATGAGACTTTCTCTCCTGTGTCAACAAAAGAGTCATTTGGAATTGTCATGGAACTTGTAGCCTATTTTGATATGGAGCTACATCAGATGGACGTTAAGACTGCATTCCTTAATGGTGATTTAGATGAGACTATTTATATGGCACAACCGGAAGGTTTCGCTATTAAAGGTAAAGAACATATGGGATGCAGGTTAAGAAAATCCATTTATGGACTTAAACAAGTGTCCAGACAGTGGAATCTTAAATTCGACCAAGTCATTAAGAGGTTCAGATTTAGGGAGAATGAGGTAGATAGTTGTATCTACATTAAGTTCAAGGGTGGAAAGTTAGTAATTCTAATACTGTATGTTGATGACATACTATTAGCTAGCAATGATAAGAACATGTTGCATGAGACTAAGAACTTCTTATCATATCATTTTGATATGAAGGATCTCGGTGAAGCCTCGTATGTACTAGGCATTGAGATACACCGAAACAGAGCCCAAAGAGTACTAGGATTATCTCAGAAAGCATATATTGAGAAAATGCTTATAAGATATAATATGGATAAGAGTAGCATATCACCTGCCCCAGTTCAAAAGGGTGATAAGTTTAGTGAAGAACAATGCCCTAAGAATGATTTTGAGAGGAGTAAGATGGAGAACGTTCCCTATGCATCAGCTGTTGAAAGCTTGATGTACGCTCAAGTCTGTACGCGTCCAGACTTGGCATTTACAACCGGAGTATTTAGCAGATATCAGAAAAACCCTGGTTGGGCTCACTGGATTGGCGTTAAGAAATCAATGAGATATTGCAAAGGCACTAAGGATTACATGCTCACTTATAGGAGAACAGACAACCTTGCGGTTGAATGTTACACAGATGCCGACTTTGCTGGTGATGAAGACGATAGAAAATCCACTTCTGGATATGTCTACATGCTAGCAGGGGGAGCTGTTTCTTGGAGAAGCCATAAGCAAGGAGTAACTGTTGCATCTACGATGCAAGCAGAATTCGTGTCATGTTATGATGCCACGGGCAGGCGCTGTGGCTTAAGAATTTTATTCCGGGATTTAAGATTGTTGATAGTATCTCAAGACCTATCAAAATGCACTGCGATAACCGGGCTGCAGTCTTTTTTACGCTAACGATAAATTAACGGGTGCCTCCAAGCACATTGATCTTAAGTATCGTATTGTAAAAGAAAGAAACCGGGACCGCACGCTCAGCATTGAGCACATAAGTGTGACAACCCGCCCAGGAAAATACCGTACTATCGCCTAAACCAATCCACTTTGGTCATTAAGCGATAATAAAGTATCATCCTGTCGTTAGTTGCCGGGTTAACGCCCGGTAAATCACTTGAATAGCAACAAGGATCGACATATATGCATTAAAACTCACTCGAAGGCGAGTCCAGAGATACAACATCATTAACATCCAAATTCGTACCCCGAAGGGTTTAATATTATTACAAACCGAAGTTTTTGCCATAAAGAAGTAGTTCAGAGTTTTGAAACAGCGGAATTAAACTAGCGGAAAGCGGAAACACCACAGGAGGCCATCCATGATGCTTTCAGTCGTCGTCCTCCACCCACTCCAGCTCCCAGCCAGGCGGGATCTCTCCGGGCCACACATCACCGAAAGCATTACCTGGATCAACATATTATAGCAAGGCTGAGTATACTAATACTCAGCAAGTCTTACCCGTCGGTGATAACTACTTCACCAAATCTAGACATGAAAGGCTTTTTGGCTACTGGGTTGCTTTTGCTGAAAAGTAACAAAGATTAGGTCCTTACTTTCAAGATTTTAGCACAAGTTCTAGTAGGTTTAATCTTGACTAAATTAGCCAACTAGTACAGACAAAGTTGTACAGTACAATTAATCAAGCATAGCATTCAACAACGTCCATCATTAGGGATCTCATGGCTAGTGGAGTAAGTAGTCTCAGATAACGGTGAGAGGCCGACAATCGATTGGTTCAAACCTTGCAAGGTGGATCTAAACACACGGTAGGCTGCCCCCGCAAGGACAACTTTCTCAGGCCGTTTCCAAAAATCCTCGGGTCGGGATCGAATCTTACAGTCCTTGGTGCAGGCTATCCGGCATACCCCGCAAGATACCCGGAGTCACCGTACACCACCGGTAGCTAGCCGTGAGACGAATCCCAAGAGTAGTAATAGTAGGATCCCTCGTCGTCTCATTAAGGTACTAGGCTTACCGGTCCCATTCCCGACAAGTGCTTAGTACGTTCAAACACTTAACCCACAATAGCCACTGGACAGGAGCCCAAATCCCTTGCTCTTACCACATGAGCAATCCATTTAAGGATATATTGTGATTCCTATCTAGGAACCTATTCTCGCGAGTGAGGTCATCACCCGACTTGTAACGGTCCTATAGCTTGGCAGCTATCGACCTATCATTCTAGTAAGGACAAAGGTACCTAGGGATCATGCCTCTAGGGTTCCATTCAACTCCTGAACTTAAATGCACAAGCATCCATAGATAATTGAATAAAGAATTTGAAAACTGGGTTAGATGCACCGGAGCTTGCCTTCGTCAGCTAGGTTAGCTCGGGCACCCTCGGTGTCGTTGAGCACTTCCACGTCTTTGCAGCGAAGCTTCTGCTCCTCCTTCCTCGGTTTCCGGGACAAGGGAGTAGTCACCGTCCGGAAGATCTACACGGAATGCAATGCAAAGTTCAGGTGATGTGACAGTTTGTTATCTTATCCAACTTTTGTTGGTCATATTCACCTTAACAAGTATCTAGGTAGTACATCTCTTTTAGGAAGGTTATTAGTTGTATATGAGTCATTCTTTTATTGCACAATTGAATAAATGTTTCTTTCTTGTACTTGTCATTTTATGTGAAGGTTCAATCCTTTTTCCTCTCACTAGCAAGGGTATGAACAATATTTTTATTCGTAAATAAATTCATTATTAGTAAGGGGTTTTATTAATTTTTAATTAAGTTAGGTAATACTTTTCCAAAAAGGAAAAAGAATTAAATAGGGATTTTCCTTATTAAATTGCTCTTTAATATTTAAAAGGGCTTTTAAGCTTTTTATTAAGCAATTAAATTACCAAAAATTTAAGAAGTGTTTCTTAAGCACACTAGCACCTATACTGGTCCACTGGACCCACATAAAATGCTTGGAAGCTAGGAAGGTAAATATTATGGAAAATAACAAAGACTAGCTAGTGATTCATATCAAATGCATACAAAAATAAATAAGCATCAAAATGATCCAAACTTTCTCATGCATGCTCTCTGGTCCTAAACAAGCCTAAAGAACCAGCATGTTCACCTAGAATCTCTACTGATCTTGCTTAAATAATTTACAAAGGAAAACATGCACAAATTAAGAATAAATATTTCTGTTAAGCCAAAAATCATGATTAATTCACAAGAGGTGTGTTTTGACATAACAAGACAGTGTGCACAAGTTGGGCACAAAACATAAATATACTTAGCTAGAAAAATCATCTAGGCAGTTTCTGCAGAATTGGACAACAATTTATTTAGCAAGATTCACTTCATAACTTTGTGCAATGTTTGGCACAGGAGCTAGTCCTAACAAGATACACAACATATCCAAAATTTAGATACAGAGGAGTTGTGGTTTTTAAGTTATGACAGATCTAGGTATTTCACAATCCTATTTTTCATGTTAAAAATATTGAGAATCAGACCATGTGAGAATAACAAAAGTTGTGGGATTTCTCTCCGTGAACCCAACAAAATTGGTTTGGCATTTTTCTGAATTTTCTACAATTTTCTAGGAATTTTTCACTGCACTGGACTAATCAGCAAGAAAACTTAGATAGGATTCATTACAACCAGGCCCTGGAATTAACACAAGACACCTGATAAGATATCGATCCTTGCAATTGGGCCTGGCGCGGCACCGGCCAAATCCGGCGAGCCGCCGACGATCCCGGCCGGGCAAGCAGCTAGGCTCGGCCAGGGGCTCACCTAGGGGCTACGAGCGACCGGAGTTGGGGGCGGAGGGACGACCGCCGGTGACGTGGGGCGCCGGCGGCCGGGCGCGGTGGCCGCGATGGCTCGGGGGAAACGGCGAGGAAGCGCGGGCTTGGACAACAAGCGACCTTGTGAGGTGCTCTAGGGGCTAGGGGAGCTATTGGAGCGGTTGGCGGCGGCGAGCGCGAGCGGGCGCACAAGCTCAAGGCGGCGGCAATGGCGGGCGGGGAGCTCGGGATGGCGCGGCTGCGGGGAAGAAAGGGCGGCCTTTATAGGCGGCTTGGGGCCCGTGGTGACGACGGCGTGACGGCGAGATGCTCCGCCGTGCTACGGCGGCTCGGGCGGCGCGCGTATGGCGGCGACACCGCCGACGGACCGGCGGTCCATGGCGCGCGCGCGTACGGCGCGCGTGGCGGCGGCGACTCGAGGCGCCTCGGGAAGGGGGCACGTCGGGGCGCGCGGGGCCTCGGGCGGCGCGCGGCCTCGGGTGGCGCGGGCGCGGACGGCGGGGTGCGGCCGGCGGCCGGCGGCGACGCGCGGCGTGCGGGCGCGCGGCGGCGCGCTACCCGGTTTCATTTTGCTGGCGCTCGGTTTGAGTCGAAATTACTCCAAATTTTTGTATAAAAGTTGACCAAGCGTTGAACATGAAAGTTGTAGATCCAACTACCCTCCACAACTTCTAAAAAGGCTATACAGGGTTTTTCCTCACAGATTTTGAATTATACAAATGCCAACCTTGAATGTCAGCCTGTCCTTTTGAACAGTGAACTCTGCCTTTGCAACTAATTTTTCAAGCTTTTCCACTCCAAATTTGAAATGCCAATCTACATGAAAGTTGTGTCCCTCATCAAGATGGACAACTTTCATAAAGGTAGAATTTTAAGTGTTTAAGTGAATTTTGGAGAATGCGGCAAAAGTTCCGGCAGACATCCATGGACACTAAGGTGACAAGGGGGTTTGACCAAGCCTTTGACCATGGGTTGGCCCCACAAGTGTGTTTACTATTCAAAATGGTTCACTAGGTAGGTTAGTGAGTTTTTCGAGGTGAGGGCCCAGGTTGACCGTGGTTTGACCACTGTTAGCTACTTTGACCGGCTGTTAGGGCTAATTAAAAACATGGGGCGTCACAATAAGTACTAAGTTAAACATAGCGGATCCGCTCACCAAAGGTTTACCACCAACCCTTTATGAGAGACATGTCCTAAATATGGGTTTGGCAAATTCCTTTGATAAGGTCCCGGTCCAGGGCCATTAGTATCTCCCCAAATAAGAATAAGTATCCCAACAAAGTTTTTCAGTTAAGACTATGAGTAATGTTGTCCCAGTGTGCCGAGGTGCTGCTGACGACGCATTGGTCTGGTACTTGCTGATTTACTAAGGAGGGATTTTAGTTTAGAAATAAGTTTTTAGTTTAAGTCGTATTGACTTTCGGTTAGGGGGAGAATGTTGGATATTTTGGTTTGACCTCGGTCAACCGACGAACTGAGGATATGGGGGAGCGGTCCACTTCCCCCCAGACTCGGGTTCGGCCCAACATTAACAAAGCCCTTTTGCCGTGATCGGGTGGCAAACCCTAAGTCTAATCGGGCTCGGCCCCGGGCCTACAGCACTGCCTATATAAGAAAAGGGGACCCCTCACGGTTACCCACGAGTTTCACGTGCTTTCACACGTGAATCAAAACCCTAATCCACCCACCGATCGCTAAGAGCGCTGGAAGGCCTGGAAGCTCGAGCTCCACGTCCTGGGCAGTGTCGTTGGCGTCCTTAAGGCCACCGATACCCTCAGAAGACGCTCAAGGAACGTCTACGCTACAAGCCCGACGTCGCTCTCGCCGTCAACTCTGTCACCACTGAATCGGCCAACACCAACGCGATGGAGAACACCGCCACTGGTATTAGGCCGAACCTACTCTTTATTTCCGCATTAGATTAATGTGCTAGATGTGATCTCCATACTCTTTAAAGCCATGCATATGCTCATACGAATTTGATAAGAAAGATTTATGTACCATGTATATATATTTGAAAATCATCATGTGCTCACATAATTGTGGTACCTTATACATGATCCATTATGTATTCATACTCCCTAGGCAAACATATGTATCCTCATATTTAATTTGGATCATACATTATTTAACTTCTAAAGGTGAAAATTGAAGAGAGAAGAGAATCGAGGGTAAAGTGGGCCTTTTGTATTGATTTCATATCAATATGTGCCTTGTTCGTCTCGATTATCAGCCACCAGCCATCAACACTGTTCTCTCAGAACAAATCAGCACCAGCTACCAGCCACCAACCAACCAATAGTACTTTTCTCTCAAAACAAATTAGCACCATCCACCAGCTAGCCGAACAGGCTGATGAAGACTCATATTAGTATAAGGACGAGTTTGACAAAAACTCCAAGTTAGGGACTAAATTGGTCGATTTGAAAATTGAGAGATGAAGTTGATCCACCATGCAAACTTCAGGGACCAAGATGCTTATTTTGCCAACATAAAACAAAACAAAATAGTAGTGACCACACAAGAAATGAGTTATTTTTGTTACTTGTGTAGCCAAATTTTCTTTTCAATGAAAACATGACATGTAGCAATGTTGAGAAAAGTAGGGTAAATACGTAGTGCAAACAAACTACTAGGTGGAAACCTGTAAACTTAGGATTTTGCAGTTCAGAGTGTACATCAATTGCAACTCGAACCACTAGTCAATTGCAATTGGTATTGTACATTGCCGATCCCTGCCTAGTAATGTACACTACTCATCCCCCGTCTGGTACTGTACACTTTTTTCGGTTGCAATTGGTCAGAGGTTCGAGTTGCAATCGATGTACACTCCAAGTTGCCCCAGTTTCCATGTGTCCACCTAGTAGGTGCTTTGCACTACATATTTACCCAGAAAAGCATAACTGGGTGAGGCAAAGGGACATTTCAGACAAATTCCACTAGTACAACACCACATGGGAAAATCGACTAAAAATGTACTTCCTCCATGCCAAAATAAATATTTGTTTAGCCTTCAAATTTTGTCATATAAAAAGTGTTCATTTTGCTATAATTAAAATAACTCTCACAATAATAAAAAAGTGTACTAAAAATGCATGGAACCAATGCAAATGTTTAATTCACATTTTTCCTTGGTTACAAATGCGGATGTATTTATTTATTATCCTGAAAATCTGAAAATCAAACAGACTGCATGACTTTCAACCACAACCAATTAATATGAATAGTTAGGGTTAGTATGTGCATTTTTTATAATTACTAATGTGTCCAAAATTTTCTAAATCAACACTTATTTTGGATGGAGGGAGGAGTAAGTTCAAACAATCATAAATTAAAAACGAAACAACTTTCAACACACTCCGTCAGAGTGAAGTTAAACGAGAAAGATTTACCTGTATGTTGCTAGTAACTTAGATCAACACACACTGTTGCTCATATAGTCTGCAAGCACCGGACACCTTAATAAGCACCATGGGAAAAATCTTAGATTGCCTAACCACATGCCTGTAACAGTAACCGAATACTGCTTAAATACCATTTCTTTCAACCGAAGAAATCCCCCCCCCACCACCCACTTGAAGAAATAATTATTGTCCTATCATGGACTCATTTTATACGAGCTGCACACTCTAAAGATTTCTTTAAAGCTAATTTTGTTCATTGGGCATGTGTGGTTCCTTCATTGGCATAAATGCTGATGCTCATAAGACCAATCTAAGGCCCTGTTTGGCAGGGCTCCAAAAGGGGCTCCAGCTCCGGCTCCATGCGGAGCCCTGCCAAACGGGGTGCAGCGGGGCGGCTCCCGCCATGGAGCTGCCGGTGGAGCCGCGGACGGCTTCCACTAGCGAGGTGGAGCCACGAATGAGTGGCTCCACCCGGCTCCGCTGCCCTTTTCCATCCCCGCCCGGGGTGGGGCCCGCCGGGAGCGCGGGGAGGAGCTAGGCGTGGGCGGGGCCGGAGGGAGGGCGTCGGGGGGGCGCGGTGCGGTCGTCGGGGCGCGGCGGGGGCGGGGGTGGAGGCGCGGCGGCGCGCAGCGCGGCGGGGGCGGGCGGGCGCCGGCGGGGGGGCGGGCGTGGCGAGGGCGGCCGGCGGCGCGGGGGCGGGGGGAGGCGGCCGCGCGCGCGGGGCGCGACGGGCGGGGCGCGGCCGGGCGGGGGGGAGCGGCGCGGCGCGCGCGCGCGGCGGGGCGGGGGCACCGGCGGGGCGGGCGCGGCGCCGCCGGGGGCGCCGGCCGGCGAGGCGGGGGATGCGGATGAATTGATAAGAATGAGTGAGGGTGAATGGATAAGGAGAGGAGGTGAAAAAAAGAAAAGAGGAGGAAAAAAGAAAATAAAGAAAAGGAAAAAATAAAAATAGGAAAGGGCAATTTAGACATTTTATAACCTCAATCCAACCGGTGAAGCCGTTTTGCCAAACGTTTTCCAAAACGGCTTCGGCTCCATCAGAAAAGCCGCTCCACCAGAGGAGCCAGAGCCGGAGCCGATTTTTTAGGAGCCGAAGCCCTGCCAAACAGGCCCTAATTATTAAACTGGTATGTTTGATCTCCAACACCAATCACTGAACTTCAATCAATTATATCACGATAATGGTTGGAACCTTAGCATTTTCACAAGTGTTTGTAGGGAGTGAATTAGAAAAGGGATAATTTAGCAGGAAACACTGAAAGGTAGTGAAGATAGAAAAATTAATCTAGCTCCATCTCCCTTGTTCAAATATACAATCATCACCATTTAAGAATTTGAGTGCTAGTCATGTGAATGGATAATTTGTCTTTGGTGCATGATGAGACAAAACACACCTTCCTCCAGTGTTGCAATTGGCAAAAGAGGAGTCAAATTGGCATTATTCACCATATCATCATCACATCTTCTCTCACAAAAAGTATTATTTCAGCACTATTTCAACACTATTGCAAATTCATTCTAAAAAAATACTATTGCAAATTTACCCTCTAAACAGGCCGGTGCGAATCTTTTATTTGCGTAGTGAACAATCGAACTGCATAAATATTCCATTATTTGAAAATAGTTTCTTATTTTTGTAAGCGAGCATATACTGATTACTATATCCAACAATTATGATAGAATAATTCCTTTTAGCATCTAACAAAAATATTTAAAAAAACTCGATCAGTCCGGAAAAGACCTCCCCGAAGGCATTGTGATTAAGTAGAAGACAACCTCAACCCGTAAATTCCCTCTAACGTTAAAAAAAGGATTATTGTGTGAACCTGCCCTTAGCTAGACCTCAAAATGAGCCAAGAAAGTTTATTCCCGTGGATTAGAGTTTGGCATGATGTAGAGGATAATGATGATATTCGCAATCGTGTTAATTGATTGAAGTAAACACCCACCATTAGCTGTCGAGCACTAGTCCATCAATCGCTACGCAATCACCGCTACCAAACCAAACTGCCCGGAGCTCTCACAAGTCACATATACTACTACACTATCATATATTTTTTTTGAACCAACCGCGCAAGACAGTGCGTGATTCATTGATATAGCAGAAAAAAGTACAAGACTAAGATCTCATGAGATCCTAGGCAGGAAAATAAAAGAAAGAGAAAATAAACTCTGGTTGGATTGGGACCTCAACACGGGTTATTGCACTGGCCGGTGGGATCGGGACATCAACGCGGCCAGAACTCTACACTCAACGACGACAGAAAAAACAAAGCAAAACCGCAGCTCCACCCTCTCAAACAAGTATCGAAAAACCACTGAAGTGAAGACCGCCGCAGAGAAGGAACGGAGGGGCAGGCATCACCACACTGAAAGGGCCACCGCTGTGCAGGGCCCAACGCCGCGGTGCTGTTGCACCCGAAAGGCCACCGGGCGGCATGCAGAAACTCCGAGTCAGAAGCAACTCTCGCGTGCGCGGGGACCACCAACCCGCCACTCAGCACGCCTCACTCTCTCGTGCGCGGGGACCGCCCAAACCCGCCGCACGGCTCCACACTCCAGACTCATCTCAAAGATTGCCATCGAAGTAGCACAAAGAGGTGCCTCGCCCTCAGAACCGAATCCAGCTGCAGATCACCACAGAGTCTCGAATCATCTCGCTGCTTCCCCTCGCGCAAGCCGCTGCCATTGAGCTAGAAGTCCAAAGATGTCGCCCGCGCCGTCACCTGAAGTTGTACCGCACCGGGGAAATTCAGCCGTGCTGAACAGCCCCAGCGCGATCCGCTGCAGGCCAAGTCTCCTCTGGCTGCAGATGCCGCAAGCGTCGTCCGTCGACGCTGTCCCGCACCGCACCGGGGAGTGCCAAGCAACCCCGGCCACCGCAGAACGCTGCAAGCAGACAAGTCAGCAGCCGAGAAGAGACCCTCAAACTCCAACTGAGAGCAGACGTCGAGGCTTGAGGTAGGCAACCCCCATGACGCAAGCCGTACGACGGGTATGCCACCACCAACCGGAGCAGTCGCAAAAGGCAGGCTGGCCATGCCGATGAGCGCAAGGTGTCTCAAGAGACGACGCCTCCAATGAGGTTACGACACCCACAGGCGCCGCCGTCGCTCATCTAGGAGCTGGACCGGGTTTACACCCTGAGATCTCGAGTAGCAGGGCTATCACTCCAAAATGGCGCCCTCGACAGGGAGAGCGACGCCCGAGGGCGCCCCCGCCAATCCACCAGAAAGATTCCGGCAAGGGATTTCGCCCGGAGCAATGAACCCCACTACCACCATCCGCCGTAGCAAGCCGACACCACCTTGCAATCACAGCTGACGAGGAGTCGTCGCCATCGTAGCACTCCACCATCTGCCGCGGAAGCCTCGAGTCATTATCGTCATCCCCACCTCCCAACGGCGCGCCAGACCGGCAAGCACACCGGCCGCCGGAGCCAAACGCAGTCGTCGCACGTGGCCCTCGCCAGCACCGGCAGCAAACCGACCCAGCAAGAGTGAAGCACCCACCGCCTACCACAATCGCAGATGGGGTGGACGCCACCGCGGCACCACAGCCCGCACGACATGGCCTACGCCCGTCGCACCACCAAGGTGCCACGCCGGGGGACCGAGCGGTGCCACCACGCGCGCCGCCCCGCCCAAGGGGGGGTGCGTACCCGCCACCGGAGGCCGCCGGCCCGCCCGCCGCCGCGCGCGAGAGGGGCCTCGCCGCGCCGAGTTGTCGTCGCCGCACGGGCCGACGCCCCCGCCACCGCCCGTCGCGGATCCGGCCGTGGGGGGGGGGGCGGGTCCGGCCATGGGATGCGTGAGCCGCGCCCCTCGCGAACGGCGCCGTCACCCGAACGTCACCGCCGCCCTCGGTGCCACCGCGCCCGCGCGCGCGTAGATCCGGCTCGAGGGCGGCCGGATCCGCCCGCGGGGCCCCGGTCGTCGGCCCGCCGCCGTCGTTGGTGAGGCCGACGAGGACCGCCGTGTCGCTCCGCCGCTTCGGATGCACGGTCGCCGAGACAAGGAAGGCCCCCGCCGCCGCCGTCCTTGGGGCCCGCTCGGGCTCCCGGCCGGCTCCTCCGGCGGCGGCGAGGGAGGGGAGGACGGGGAGGGGGGGAGGGCGCGCGCGGGGAGGCGGGGTCGCCGCCCAAGTCGCCCCGGGCGGGGGCGGGGGCGACTCGAGCAGCTGCCAGATGGTGAGTGCGTCCTTAGAGCTCTCAACCTACACTATCATATCACGGAGCACAGTATAGTTGTACGCTGAAATGTACCAGGGAGTAGTATATGTGAGCAACGCTTATCCGGAGGTTAAGAAAAGAGTAAATTGCACCCACCATACAACAACTTGTCAAGTGGGTGTGAATTAGTCCAACAAGTTGTAAAATGCTCATTTTACTACAATAACTTGTCGTGTGGGTGTGGATTAGTACAACAAGTTATAAAATGCTCAATTTAGTACAATAACTTGTCAGGTTGGTGCATATTGGTCCAAAACCATGTACAGTAATCAAATTAGAATAATAATTTTATATGTATGTGCATATCGATCCAAGAACTTGTGTAAAATACTCGGTTCAATGTAATAACTTGGAAAATTGGTGCACCTATAGTCCAAATTTACAAATGATAAAGCATGAGACAAATAAGTTAGCATTCAAATTTTCTTCCAAGTAATAGTTTTTTCAATTAAAGTTACTAATTTTGAATCAAATGTATATACATTACTTATTTTCATTAGTTAAATTGAATCAAGTTTGTGAATCACGTCATTAGATTACTGAGAGACTAAAGTTCATAAGACACCATACGACCTTTTGTTTCTTCTGCACCTTTACTCGTGTATTCACAACTTCATAGAAGCATGCTCGTTTCCATTATTTTAGTTCATTTTGTCTTTCAACTAGTACATGAGACTTTAAAAATATTTATGTCAAACTTTATAAAAGGTATTAATTGTTAGTATGGGTTACCATATTTTATTACTAGCTGAATAAAGATAATATAATCAAATTTGAAATTAATATTGAATATGAAATTAAAAACATTTCTAATTAAAATTTATTATTTGTATAAAAATTGATAATAAAGACATAACATGAAGGTTCTAGTCCTTACTAAATATTTTTTACCATCACAACACAAATACCAATTGTCAAATAATGCACAATAACTTGTTCTGAGGCAAGTATACTCTAGTCTTGTATTAGAAAATATATTATAGTGATAACATT
Source organism: Cenchrus americanus (assembly GCA_947561735.1). Lineage (NCBI taxonomy): Eukaryota > Viridiplantae > Streptophyta > Magnoliopsida > Poales > Poaceae > Cenchrus > Cenchrus americanus. The sequence continues at coordinate 68,309,733 of OX387240.1, forward strand.
TAGACTGCATATACATCGGGTGTGCACTAAGTTAAGCATTTCACATGTTCATGGACCAATTTGCACCCACCTATCAAGTTATTGTATGAGATCGATCATTTTATAAGTTGTTGGACTAATCTGCACCCACATGACAAGTTATTGTATTAGATTGAGCATATTACAAGTTATTGGACTGATTTGCACCCACCTTACAAGTTATTGTATGGTGAATGCAATTTACTCTTAAGAAAATGCGTTTAATTTATGCGTTGTCATATTGGGTAGTAGTGCTTTTTCCCCTACGGCCACATATTTTAAAGATATAATATTACTGATTTACTGGTATAATATAATAACTAGGTGCAGTGAAAACTCTTGAGATTGGTAGAGTGCTATTGTAATTCCGCTAGTACCATACAACCATGTACGTTTTCTCTGTTATATGTCTGCAAATGGACCATTGTACTTTACTTTTGAACCCAAAACTTTTGTTGATTTCTTGGGAATTTAATTGATCAGAACTGAATATAGGACACACTCGGTACTCGTTATGTTGGCTGAAGCACTAAAGTAGTTTAGCTTGGCAAATTATTTTCTATGTGATTGGTGAATAGTGACAATTTACTGAGTGCATAAAAAAACTGTATGAATAAACTAAACACTGCCTTAATCTGTAACTGAGCTGGCTTGAGAAAAGTAGAGTTAAAAAGTAGCAGCAGCAGGTGCGTGATTACACTACGTTTATACTCTTACACCTGTACTTACTGACACGGAGGCGTGCGAATAGCTAGCGTAACGAGTTGTTTAATGATGCGATAATCAAGCACAGCGGCGACCGGACGCCACGATTCTGCTGCTGCCTTGGCTTGGCTGACCGCCTTCTTCCCCCGTCGCTGCGGTGCTGCCTGCCCCGGTAAGCAAGCAACCGGCGTCTCTGTCCGCTTAATTATTCTAATCGTAACCCAAATCGCTCTGCTTTGGCGGGCTGTGCGTCCCTTCTCTCTTCCTCTCTGTGTCCTGTTCCTCTCTCTCTCTCCAGGGGTCACGCTGCTAACACCAACCCCCACAACTAGATCACCACACACACACACACACGACTACACGAGCCTCTGCTCCTCCAGTAATCTCTCTCCCTCCATCCCTCTCTCTCTCTCTCTCTGGCCCAACCACCCTTTAAACCCGAGCTACCAGCTGCTGTTCCGCGGCGCCGTGGGGCGCGGCGGAGACCCCGTTCGTGCCGGCGGCGTGCTCCAGCGCGTGGGGGAGCTGCTTCCCGTGCTCGGCTGTTGCCGAGAAAGGCGGAAGAGGGAAGCTGATCTTCCCAAGGCCAAGGTTCGCACGAATGCGCTGCCGTTTTCCTCTCTGTCCCCGTCCCCCCCTGTGAGATCGATAGGAAACCGGGGGCAGCTCCTTCCACCTCGCAGCTCCAGCGCGGCCGAATGCCGGGCCTAGATTTAGCACGCTTCCTTTCGGATCCGTCGATGTTCCCGTGCAAATCTTGCTTCTCCCCTGCCAAATGCTCCCAGCTGCTTTCGGCGGCTCTTCGCTTGTGCCTCTCCCTCTCGATTCTTGGGAGGAAAAACCGGACCTTGTGGCTGCCGTTAGCTCATATGTTGTGATTAAATGAATTTCCGGCGACTTTTTGTCTAAATGTGGGGGTTCGCTGCTGTTTTCGGTGGATCTGAATGCACTGCGTGCATTTTTTTTCTTTTTATATTTTACTGAAATCTTAGCATTTGGAACAATCGATTTAAGTGTTGTTGACAGATGTACTGTAGGCTGTTTGGGAGATGTTTAGCGCAAAAGGTGAGAACTTTTCCCCATAGTCTGTCAGTTGTTAGATTAGATACTTTAGTGGGTGCGAGTGATTTCTTTTGGGATCGTCCTGCCAATTTGGTTTGTCGGAACTCCTTCCGTATTCAATGATCTGTGACTGTGATTAGGGCAAAGGTGCAAAAGTTTTTTTGCCAAAAGCTGTCTCCGCATTGATAAACACTTGCACCTCGAGGATGAACTTTTATTGGGTTATTATGCCATGTCGTTTCAGTATGCTAAACTCACAGCATTGGATAGTGTACTAGGACACTGGTTCAGATGCTGTATAAATCATAAATTTGAAAATTGCTGTGGCTTTTGGAGGGTTTGGTGGATCTGAGTTGGTGGCTTTGCTTCGTGATTAAATCTCAGCTTTTGCAGTTAGTTGGAAATGCTTTTGGTTGGTCATTTGTACAATGCTGATGGGCTTTATTTCTGGGTCCCTAGAACACACATTCAGCTCAAGTGTATCTTTAGTGTAAAGGCGAGAGCTTTTGGGAAGTAATCCTGAGTTTTCAATATTTTTCCTGAGATTTGCAAGAAGTGGAGTACATTTGAATGGACATACTGCTGCTGATAAATATGTGCTTTTTTATAAGGAACTGGTTTGGAATCTGGAAGGGCTTACACGATTCAACTTTTTTGTGGTTGCTGTATACAAGTTTACCAGCCTTGTGTTTTGGGAGGGGGGGGGGGGTGATTTCGTTACCATTTATCAGACATCATTAGCTTACACCGGAATTTGGAAGTTAGTTTTATTGTTTCATCTCTTTATTTTTTCTTTGTCATCAGAATATGGTCCGTGTTGTCACGGGCGAGGGAATTGGAGCGGGAATTGGTGGGAGGAATGCTTCTCAGATTATACTCGAAGGAAGTCTCAGGACGCGGCCCTGGACCTCGCCGGCGCGCCGGAGCCGTGTTGGGCTCTACGTCGCACCAGAGAGGCAGGGGCGGCGGCTACGGATGAGAATAATCTAAGCCTGGTCCTTCCCTAAGCTCTTGCCCGGCTTATAAGACGCCTAGGCCTAACAACCTTCAATCTAAACAAACTTATCTCTAAGGAAGCTTATCTCTAACTAACAAACCAAATCTCGCTATCACTAAGATATCTCCTATGCGCCGTTGAGGCCCTTGCCGCCCTTGCCACGGCGGGCCGAACCGCCGCTCCACATGACATCTCTCCCCTCCCGGTGAAGCGACTCGTCCTCGAGCCGGATTCGGGAACCGAGCGCGGAAGTCCGGCAATGAAACCCGGGACGTCTCCGCCGCGAGGACGCCCATCCAACGCACCAAAAGCTCCCCTCGACCCCCGGCGATCCAGGGCGTCCCGGTACCTTCTCCGGTTGCACCACCACACGGCCATGTTCCAACGGAGGTAGTGCGGCGTATGATCCGGAGGCACGCCATGGAAGCGCTTGAGGAGACCGACGTGGAACACGTCATGAATCCGAGCGCCGGCCGGTAAGAGCGACTTATACGCGACGTCGCCCACACGCTCCACCACCGGAATGGCCCAAAGAACCTCGGACCAAGCTTGCCGCGCCCGCGCACACACGCATAGACGCCGCCGCCGGGCGATGCGAGAAGACGCAACCATACCCATTGGCCGGCGAGAATTCCCGCGGCCGATGTTTGCGGTCATAGACGGTCTTGTAGTGTTGTTGAGCTTGCTCTAGGCGATCCACGACCTCCCGCCAAAAATGCATCCTCGTCCCGCATCGCCCGATCCACGGCCGCAAACGTGCGTCCCCATGCTCGTAGGAGCGAATGGAAGGAGGAGGGCGACCATATACTACCTCAAAGGGAGAGGTCTTGAGCGACTGCTGGTAGGACGAATTGTAGCAAAACTCCGCCCATGGAAGCCATTCAAGCCAGTTGCGAGGACGGTCACCAGTCAGACAACGGAGGTACATGGCGATGATCTTGTTCGTGGCTTCGGACTGCCCATCAGACTGCGGATGGAAGGCAGAGGTGAAGTGCAGCTGCACACCAGCGAGGCGGAACAGCTCGCGCCAAAAGGAGCTTGTGAACACCGGGTCCCTGTCACTGACAATAGAAGAGGGAATCCCATGTAGCCGAACAACTTCCGCAAAGAACACGCGAGCTACTGTCGTCGCCGTGTAGGGATGGCTCAGAGCAACAAAATGCGCCGACTTGGAGAAGCGATCAACCACCGTCAAAATCACAGATTTCCCATTGACCTTCGGTAGAGCTTCCACAAAATCCATGGCGACGTCTGACCAGACGGTGGTAGGTACCTCTAGGGGTTGAAGCAGGCCGGCCGTGTCACACCCGATTTTCCGAAGGAAACCAAGTGCATACCTATATGCATGCCAGGATCAAGTTTCATGCATATAGTGACATAAAAGTGAATACAGAAACAGTATCACGTATGAAAAAGAAAGATTATCAGAGATTTACGCTTAATCCTGGAAACGAAGGCTCCAAACATCACGAGCAATCGACGCGGGGGTTGCGTACGCCTAGCACCAGCAACATCTTCATAAGACTTCAAGTAGCATCCTCTTTACGGGCAACAATGGTTATAGCAAGGGTGAGCACTTGTCGTACTCGGCAAGTGTGGAGAAAAGAATGAATGCAAAGGCTTTATAGTGGACTCGGCTCAAAGCATTTAAGCAATTTTAGTTGGTCAAGTTTTATTAGCACCGATTACTAATAAAGTATAAGTTTATACCAACCCACATTAAGCATAAGGTAAGAAATACACCATGAGCACATGGCAAACATAACCAGAGAACACGATTTAAGTCCATCTTCAAGTTTAATTATCATGTGAGGGTCCAGGCCGCTCTTGACCGTGAGCACGGCTAATCGATTAGTTTTACACTCTGCAGAGGTTGTACATCTTTACCCACAAGACGCGTAAAAGTCCCGAAGAACTTTAAACCCAACCATGCGATGCTGCGCAGGCATCATACCACACTACCGAGGTGTGATTGCATAGGGACGCTACGAGGCCTTTACAAAGAGTCATCCCGCGCGTATTAGTCCATAGTAGTATGTCATAGAGGCTATCTTTCGTTCCACACTTCTATTACGGACGGTAAGCCATAGAGTCTTCCGTTCCATCACCGCTCCGGAATAGAAGTAGCCATAAAAGCATTCCTCCGTCCCAACCTACTATGCGAGTAATAACCACACAAAGACTTCCCTAATTAATCGGCCAAGACCAGAGCCATATAGTCCTTGTGGTTGCACTGTTGTCCTGGGTGGTTCTCCATGTTCCGATTAATCATATGGTCTTGTATTAAGCATCCAAAGATATAGCACAAAGGTATAACATGATTCATCATTAATCTTCATTAAAACCACCATAACCCAGGTATAGCAACTAAGCATAGCTACCCAACATAAAGATAAACCCGTTTGATCAAGGCACAGGATAAATAACACTAGTCAAACCTTAAACATGGGTCCCATCATATTAATGCAAGCATATGCAATGAGTGATTAAATATAGTTCTTAGGACAAAAGATCAAGGACACACTTGCCTTTAACCAAAGAGTAGTTGCTCAGAATATCTTCAACCTCTTGCTCTTCAAAGCTTCTCGAACGGCGTTCACTCTAAGCGTATCAATCATCGGCCACAAACATACACAAAGCAAACAAACACATATACTAAGAACAAAGCACCAATCATAAGAAAGCTTTAAAAAGAACGCACTAAATGGTAGGCTTGACTAGATGGATCACTAAAGAACACAAAGGGTGCTTGGAAAGGCTTGATTAACTTTGAAGAGACGGTTGCGGAAGATTGGAAAGATCACTGCGGGATAGAGTTTGATTCTATTGGTTACGCAAGCGCGAGAAACATCGAAAACAAAACCAAGCTCGAAACTATCGTGAGATCATTATCAAACAACAAGAGACTACGCTTGGCATATTTTAATTAAGAAATCATGTGAAAGAATATTTGAGAGAAATACTCTATGTTACCATTAAGCAAGTTACATTTAATTAAAGAAATCACGATAAACCTAATCATATTTTATTTACAACATTCGAGTAGAAGTTATGTCAAATTAACAATTACTTTAAAAGATAAGCGGGTGTAAGATATCTAAACGAGTAACTTTATATCACGTGTGCAACTAAACATATTTATATTGAAAAGGCATTTATGAAGTCATTAGGCTTATTAACTTTATTATGAAAACCGGTGTTTAACTCTAACATCTTTTATTTAGAAAAACTAGTTATAAATAGGGATTAACCAATTACATCATGATTAAAGAAAACCGGATTAGAACCTATTCACTTTTTATTCATAAAAGCATTGGAATAGGAATTAGTCAAGATTAACATGCATCTTTAATATTAAAACAAGTAGCGAGGTGATACACGTGCTAACGCATAAGTTATGGTGAAACGAACTAGAACAAAGACAAACGGACTATCAACGCATAAGAGAACCTTAAGATGGGTTTAGGAAAACTAATTTACGTAGAGAACTAGATCGAAGGGCAAGAAGCGAGCAAAAGGTAAGCTAAACTAATTAGTAAAGGAACCGATAACAAGATTAGCTGCGAAGAAAGGTACGGCTACGAAAGATTGGGTATAAGAACATAGCTGATTTATAAAAAGACAATCTAACGGGGATGGGATAGACATCAACTAGCTAGATGCCGATATACAAGATTCTAAGATAAACATGAAACAAGAGTGATAAGATTACTTGATAGGCAAATGAGCGGTGCAAACTACTCACATAGACAAAGCTTCTAAGATAAGCGAGAAACTCTAAGGCTTGATTAGATGCACACGATTTAGCTTGGGCCAACACTAGAAAGGTTTAGAGCTTCGATAAACTTGATCAAAAGAGATACTAAGATAAAAGGCGACGCCGAACGTCTAACGAATTATTTGCATATATGAGAGAGCAAGGCTATGAGCTAGGTTCATTTTATTTAACAAAAACAAATATAAAGGATATTTCGTAAATAAAATACCCTATGTTGACATTAATGCAATATTAACTTTATTTATGAAACCTAGGTGTAAAGAACTATTCAAGTTTTATTAATAGAGATTCATATATTGATTAAACCGATTAAACATTTTAATTTAGAAAAACTAAACTAGATGAACAATCTAAACGAAGCTTTGTAATTCGAGCTCATCATATTATTATCAAAAACGAGTATTAAATTGGTATTAATCAAGATTAACATTTATTTATAAAGCGGAGTAAAAGCCTAATCAACTTTTAATTATAAAAGTTAGTTAATCATTAAGCAAATTAATATTTGACTTATGGAAAACCGAGTAAAAGATCTAATTAGATTTTATTCATAAAAGCATGTAAAGTAATCATTAATCAAATTAAATTTAATTATGAAAAACGATATATAGATCTATATTGCTTTTATTTAGAAAAGACATGCATAACTAGTTATTAATCAAAATTAATATTAATTTTATTTTCAGAAAACAAAACATGGTGAAAACACACCACTAACGCGTGCTTTACATTATTATGGACCTAACGCAACTTGAACGGATTAAATCGGAGCTAAAACGAAGATTTGGTGAGCAAAACAAGATTACAAGGACCTAGTCGCGATTAACCGTGGATTTCAGGGGTTAGCAAAGAAAATTCCCGAGACACATCAAACAAGTGTTCGCGAAAGGATCTAATGCGGGGGTTAGATCCGCAAAAGTTTCGGGATGGATTGGATCTAGGGAATCTAATCTTTCCGGGGGGTTTCGGAAAAGCGGCATGACACATACTTGTATCCGATAAAAAGAGGGTTCCTCGGGGGCTGTCCGAAAAACGGCTTCTTCTTCCTCCCCGACTTCGAGCGAGGGCAAGGACAAGGAGGCCGGCGGCCATGGTGGCTCCAATCGCGGCGTTGCGGGCACCCAAGAGCTCGATTGAATTGGGGGAACAAAAGAGGAGACCGTGGGGGAACCGTAGCCGCGCTCACCGGGGTTGGAGGCGGGCCGCGGTGGCCGGCAACGGATGGACGGCGGCGGTTGGCGGACTTCAAGGTGGCGGCGCGCCCCGCTCCGGGGAACTTCCGCGACGAGAAGGGGCGGCGGGGCCGCGGCACGACGCGTGCCGGACCTCGCGGCGGGGACGGCTTGCTCCGGTCGGTGCTCTCGGCGGCGAATCGCACGGCGGCCCGGCGGCGAGCTTGGCGGCCGGCCGGGCACCGGCGGCGGCGCGAGCGGGCGCGAGGAGGCGGCGGCGCTAGGAACGGCGCGGGGAGGCGGCCTAGGGCACACGAGAGGGGCGGCGCCCCTTTATGGGGGCGCGCGCGGGGCCAAGGCGGCCCGGCCACCGCCGAGGGCGGCGGCGCCATGCGCGGCGGCGGCCGGGCTCGGATGGGCCTCGCGGGCCGGCCGGCCGGGCGCGGGCGGGTTGGGTTGAGCCTCGGGCTCGGCCCAATCCAGAGATTTGTTTTTTTTTTTTTCGAAATATTTTCGGTGCAAAAAGGATTACGGAGAAACTCCGATGAATTCGTTTAAAGCACTAAAAATACTCAGAAAATCACAAAAATTCCAGGAAAATTCCTAGAGATAGATTAAGACACGAACAACTCAAATAAAGCATTTGGTGCTCATGAAAAAGATTTTAGAGCCTTCTAATAAATAGAAATAGCTCAAGGAAAATGAGAATAAATTCCGTAAAAATCCGGAAAATCCTCGGGAGAGTTTGGACGGCTACTAAACGCATTTTTGAAACCTTTTTGCACTCAAGAACCACTAGATGCATCGGCATGAATGCAACACTCTCAACTTTTATTTAATTTAGAAAATCAATCAAAGGATTTTTCCTATACTATATTCCCTGTAAAGAAAAATAAATGTAGGGAAAATTTTAAAATTATGAGAAAATTGTTATTTAATTTTTTTTTCTATTCACATCCTGAAATTGGAAATTTCAGGGTGTGACAAATCTACCCCCCTTAAAAGGAATCTCGTCCCGAGATTCGAAAAAGGCTAGCAAGAGACAAGGGTTTATTTCAACTCTTTTCATATCCTTCAACAATATTCTTCCTTTCATATTACAGAAAAACTTTCCAAGCCTAACTTATATTAAAATCCTTAGGTATCGGGGGTCTTGTCTTGCTTGTGTCGTTGTCGCCATTCCCTCTTAAAATGACGATCAAGAAATTTCTTCGGGCATCTGTTGATAAAGTGTCCACCAGCTTTGCAATAAAAACAAGCTTTACTTTCCCTAATATTCCGACGATTCTGTGGGGTCTCATAAATCACGGGTATTGTGACACCATGAGGATATTCTAGATATGCATCTTCATTGTGATCTTCAGGAAAACCTTGGGCTTGGGACATATGATGTAGGTTAGAGTTGACATTGGCTTCCCCTGGATATTCCCTTTTTCTCTTCTTACTCATGATCTCCTGTAGCTTGCTTTCTAGCCCAACGGCTTTGTTGATTAAATCTTGTAGATTGGAATAATCATGTAAGCTTAGTATACTTTGAAGATCTTCATTCAACCCTTTGATGAAATGCTCTCGTTTCTTCTTATCACTCTCAGCTGATCTTGGGGCATATAGAGATAATTGAACAAACTTATCCCCGTACTCGATCTACCGTCATCCGTCCTTGCTTTAAGTTAAGGAACTCCTTCCTCTTGAGCTTCATCGCACTCACGGGAGTATGGTGTAAGATGAAGTTGTCTTTGAATTCCTTCCACACAATACTCTCGGGTTGTCGATGTCCATTGATGTAAGAATTCCACCACTCGAAGCTGCTCCTATAAGTTGCCAAGATGCATACAAAGCTTTCTCTCTATCATTGCATTGTATCATATCTAGCTTCTCTTCAATTGTCTTGATCCGGTCTTCGACTTCTAAGGGATATGTGGTACCGGAGAACATTGGCGGCTCGGCCTTCATGAACTCGCATACTTATCCTCCAGGGGTGGAAATGATAGCGCATCTTGCTTGTATCCATAGTCATCACCGTTCTCGTAGCTTTCTCCTTGGTTTCCTCCTTCTTGGTTTTCCATCTGGTTGGTAGGTAAAGATATTATCAGAAGGGAACAAGAGTAGTGCAAAACGAGTGAAGGAAGAACAAGGAGGTGGGAGGTACAAAAGAAGAACCCAACTAAGCAACTGATGTTATTGCGGATGTAAGACCCACAATACACCAACACTCACTTCAAAGAAACGAATCAATCAAGTCCATAAAACCAAGCATCATCATGCAAACACACAATTTCACCAATCAAGGCATAGCTAAAGGGAACGACACTACACGTTGTTAATAAAATCAGGGGGTATCCTCCTAATAGATCAGATATATCTCCCATCAAGGATATCCATAACTAATGGATTTTTTTCCCAGATCAAGGAGTACGAAATTATGAGTTCAACCCAACTGGAATCACCTCAATCGGAGGTTTAGAACTCGAGATATGAATTAAACAAGATGGCTATGTCAGCAGTGTTGGCAGATTCTGAATGCTCCACCAATTCGTATGTATCTCCATGGATACAAAACGAATACTGCTGAATTTTGTACAGGCGAAGTTGATGAAATTCCTGAACTACTCCAATTGGATTTACCTCAATCGGAGATCCATAGCCCGAGATATAGAATATTGAAGATAACTAGGTCAGCAGAGTTTACAGATTATGATAGCTTCAATGTTTCGAGTATAGCTCCGGAACATGTCTTGGATAGGGCTGAATTTTTGATAGAAATTCACTTATGAAATTTAGGAACCAACCCAACCGGTTTCATGTCGATCGGAGTTCGTAGCTCAAGAAAGAATTAAAACACGGCGATGTGTCGGGGGGAGGTGCGCGAGCGATAGAATGCTAAGGGTAACGGTTCTACCAATAAATCAAGGGGGTGTTATTGCTTGAGAGAATGGACAGAGCGAGGTCGAAGAGATGTTCAAGGAGAGTGAAGATAAATATACAAGAATTCATGGTATGGAGAAAAGAAGATGGTTAAGAGGTGAGATCCTTCATCGGAGAGGTCAAGGATAAGGTAAGGAGGGATTGTAGAACAAAAGAGGCATTAAGAAACGACCAGTGCTAACTAGGCTTACGTCCTACGGTCGATACGGCTACGATACCACTGTCACACCCGATTTTCCGAAGGAAACCAAGTGCATACCTATATGCATGCCAGGATCAAGTTTCATGCATATAGTGACATAAAAGTGAATACGAAACGAGTATCACGTATGAAAAAGAAAGATTATCGAGAGATTTACGCTTAATCCCGGAAACGAAGGCTCCAAACATCACGAGCAATCGGACCGGGGGTTGCGTACGCCTAGCACCAACAACATCTTCATAAGACTTCAAGTAGCATCCTCTTTACGGGCAACAATGGTTATAGCAAGGGTGAGCACTTGTCGTACTCGGCAAGTGTGGAGAAAAGAATGAATGCAAAGGCTTTATAGTGGAGTCGGCTCAAAGCATTTAAGCAATTTTAGTTGGTCAAGTTTTATTAGCACCTGATTACTAATAAAGTATAAGTTTATACCAACCCACATTAAGCATAAGGTAAGAAATACACCATGAGCACATGGCAAACATAACCAGAGAACACGATTTAAGTCCATCTTCAAGTTTAATTATCATGTGAGGGTCCAGGCCGCTCTTGACCGTGAGCACGGCTAATCGATTAGTTTTACACTCTGCAGAGGTTGTACATCTTTACCCACAAGACGCGTAAAAGTCCCGAAGAACTTTAAACCCAACCATGCGATGCGCGTTGAGCATCATACCACACTACCGAGGTGTGATTGCATAGGGACGCTACGAGGCCTTTACAAAGAGTCATCCCGCGCGTATTAGTCCATAGTAGTATGTCATAGAGGCTATCTTTCGTTCCACACTTCTATTACGGACGGTAAGCCATAGAGTCTTCCGTTCCATCACCGCTCCGGAATAGAAGTAGCCATAAAAGCATTCCTCCGTCCCAACCTACTATGCGAGTAATAACCACACAAAGACTTCCCTAATTAATCGGCCAAGACCGAGCCATATAGTCCTTGTGGTTGCACCGTTGTCCGGGTGGTTCTCCATGTTCCGATTAATCATATGGTCTTGTATTAAGCATCCAAAGATATAGCACAAAGGTATAACATGATTCATCATTAATCTTCATTAAAACCACCATAACCCGGGTATAGCAACTAAGCATAGCTACCCAACATAAAGATAAACCCGTTTGATCAAGGCACGGGATAAATAACACTAGTCAAACCTTAAACATGGGTCCCATCATATTAATGCAAGCATATGCAATGAGTGATTAAATATAGTTCTTAGGACAAAAGATCAAGGACACACTTGCCTTTAACCAAAGAGTAGTTGCTCAGAATATCTTCAACCTCTTGCTCTTCAAAGCTTCTCGAACGGCGTTCACTCTAAGCGTATCAATCATCGGCCACAAACATACACAAAGCAAACAAACACATATACTAAGAACAAAGCACCAATCATAAGAAAGCTTTAAAAGAACGCACTAAATGGTAGGCTTGACTAGATGGATCACTAAAGAACACAAAGGGTGCTTGGAAAGGCTTGATTAACTTTGAAGAGACGGTTGCGGAAGATTGGAAAGATCACTCTGGGATAGAGTTTGATTCTATTGGTTACGCAAGCGCGAGAAACACTGAAAACAAAACCAAGCTCGAAACTATCGTGAGATCATTATCAAACAACAAGAGACTACGCTTGGCATATTTTAATTAAGAAATCATGTGAAAGAATATTTCGAGAGAAATACTCTATGTTACCATTAAGCAAGTTACATTTAATTAAAGAAATCACGATAAACCTAATCATATTTTATTTACAACATTCGAGTAGAAGTTATGTCAAATTAACAATTACTTTAAAAGATAAGCGGGTGTAAGATATCTAAACGAGTAACTTTATATCACGTGTGCAACTAAACATATTTATATTGAAAAGGCATTTATGAAGTCATTAGGCTTATTAACTTTATTATGAAAACCGGTGTTTAACTCTAACATCTTTTATTTAGAAAAACTAGTTATAAATAGGGATTAACCAATTACATCATGATTAAAGAAAACCGGATTAGAACCTATTCACTTTTTATTCATAAAAGCATTGGAATAGGAATTAGTCAAGATTAACATGCATCTTTAATATTAAAACAAGTAGCAGGTGATACACGTGCTAACGCATAAGTTATGGTGAAACGAACTAGAACAAAGACAAACGGACTATCAACGCATAAGAGAACCTTAAGATGGGTTTAGGAAAACTAATTTACGTAGAGAACTAGATCGAAGGGCAAGAACTCGAGCAAAAGGTAAGCTAAACTAATTAGTAAAGGAACCGATAACAAGATTAGCTGCGAAGAAAGGTACGGCTACGAAAGATTGGGTATAAGAACATAGCTGATTTATAAAAAGACAATCTAACGGGGATGGGATAGACATCAACTAGCTAGATGCCGATATACAAGATTCTAAGATAAACATGAAACAAGAGTGATAAGATTACTTGATAGGCAAATGAGCGGTGCAAACTACTCACATAGACAAAGCTTCTAAGATAAGCGAAACTCTAAGGCTTGATTAGATGCACACGATTTAGCTTGGGCCAACACTAGAAAGGTTTAGAGCTTCGATAAACTTGATCAAAAGAGATACTAAGATAAAAGCGACGCCGAACGTCTAACGAATTATTTGCATATATGAGAGAGCAAGGCTATGAGCTAGGTTCATTTTATTTAACAAAAACAAATATAAAGGATATTTCAGAAATAAAATACCCTATGTTGACATTAATGCAATATTAACTTTATTTATGAAACCGGTGTAAAGAACTAGTCAGGTTTTATTAATAGAGATTCATATATTAATTAAACCGATTAAACATTTTAATTTAGAAAAACTAAACTAGATGAACAATCTAAACGAAGCTTTGTAATTCGAGCTCATCATATTATTATCAAAAACAGTATTAAATTGGTATTAATCAAGATTAACATTTATTTATAAAGCGGAGTAAAAGCCTAATCAACTTTTAATTATAAAAGTTAGTTAATCATTAAGCAAATTAATATTTGACTTATGGAAAACCGAGTAAAAGATCTAATTAGATTTTATTCATAAAAGCATGTAAAGTAATCATTAATCAAATTAAATTTAATTATGAAAAACGATATATAGATCTATATTGCTTTTATTTAGAAAAGACATGCATAACTAGTTATTAATCAAAATTAATATTAATTTTATTTTCAGAAAACAAAACATGGTGAAAACACACCACTAACGCGTGCTTTACATTATTATGGACCTAACGCAACTTGAACGGATTAAATCGGAGCTAAAACGAAGATTTGGTGAGCAAAACAAGATTACAAGGACCTAGTCGCGATTAACCGTGGATTTCAGGGGTTAGCAAAGAAAATTCCCGAGACACATCAAACAGGTGTTCGCGAAAGGATCTAATGCGGGGGTTAGATCTCGCAAAAGTTTCGGGATGGATTGGATCTAGGGAATCTAATCTTTCCAGGGGGTTTCCGGAAAAGCGGCATGACACATACTTGTATCCGATAAAAAGAGGGTTCCTCGGGGGGCCGTCCGAAAAACGGCTTCTTCTTCCTCCCCGACTTCGAGCGAGGCAAGGACGGGAGGCCGGCGGCCATGGTGGCTCCAATCGCCGGCGTTGCGGGCACCCAAGAGCTCGATTGAATTGGGGGAACAAAAGAGGAGACCGTGGGGAACCCGTAGCCGCGCTCACCGGGGGTTGGAGGCGGGCCGCGGTGGCGCGCAACGGATGGACAGCGGCGGTTGGCGGACTTCAAGGGCGGCGCGCCGCTCCGGGAACTTCCGCGACGAGAAGGGGCGGCAGGGGCGCGGCACGACGTCTTCGGACCTCGCGGCGGGGACGGCTTGCTCCGTCGGTGCTCTCGGCGGCGAATCGCACGGCCGGCCCGGCGGCGAGCTTGGCGGCCGGGCCGGGCACCGGCGGCGGCGCGGCCGGGCGCGGAGAGGCGGCGGCGCTAGGAACGGCGCGGGGAGGCGGCCTAGGGCACACAGAGGGGGCGGCGCCCTTTATAGGGGCGCGCGCGGGGCCAAGGCGCGCCCGGCCGGCCGGCGAGGCGGCGGCGCCATGCGCGGCAGGCGGCCGGCTCGGATGGGCCTCGCGGGCCGGCCGGCCGGGCGCGGGCGGGTTGGGTTGAGCCTCGGGCTCGGCCCAATCCGGTAGATTTGTTTTTTTTTTTTTTTTTCGAAATATTTTCGGTGCAAAAAGGATTACGGAGAAACTCCGCAATGTCGTTTAAAGCACTAAAAATACTCAGAAAATCACAAAAATTCCAGGAAAATTCCTAGAGATAGATTAAGACACGAACAACTCAAATAAAGCATTTGGTGCTCATGAAAAAGATTTTAGAGCCTTCTAATAAATAGAAATAGCTCAAGGAAAATGAGAATAAATTCCAGAAAAATCCGGAAAATCCTCGGGAGAGTTTGGACGGCTACTAAACGCATTTTTGAAACCTTTTTGCACTCAAGAACCACTAGATGCATCGGCATGAATGCAACACTCTCAACTTTTATTTAATTTAGAAAATCAATCAAAGGATTTTTCCTATACTATATTCCCTGTAAAGAAAAATAAATGTAGGGAAAATTTTAAAATTATGAGAAAATTGTTATTTAATTTTTTTTTTCTATTCACATCCTGAAATTGGAAATTTCAGGGTGTGACAGGCCGGCTGTAGGTGCTCGCCCTTGTTGCGCTGACACACCGCGCATGCCCGCACGAAGTCTTGCACCGCCACCCGGTCGTTTGGCGTGTGGAAATCCGCCCGGAGCCGATGGAGTGTCTTGTGAACGCCCTCATGTCCCGCGTGATGAGCCAACCCCAGGATCGCCGCACGGCTGGCCGAGGAGGGGGAGACGTACACCCTGCCGTTGTACATGATGAGACCGTCCACGACGGACCAGGACGTCGCCTTGGCGCCACCGCGTATGGCGTCACGGAGCTGGGACAGCTCGACGTCGCCATTGATTTCTTGCCGGAGATCGTCGAACAGCTGGAACTGGGGCGCCGAGAGTGCTGAGGACGCCAGCGGGCACTCGTCGCGGCGGGACAATGCGTCAGCCACGACGTTCAACGCTCCGGGCTTATACTCCACCACGAAGTCGAACCCCAGGAGCTTGCTTGCCCACTGGTGCTGCGGGATCGTGGTCAGGCGTTGGTCGAGGAGGAACCTCGGTGCTCCGGTGGTCCGTGCGAACAACGAAGCGGCGGCCCCGAGAGATAAGGCCTCCGGTCGCGGACAGCGTAGACGAGACCGATGAGCTCCCTCTCATAGGCGGCGAGCTTAGCGTGGCGCGGGGCGATTGGCTTGCTGAAGAACGCCAGTGGACCCGCGCCCTGGTGGAGCACGGCGCCCATGCCCGTCCCGGACGCGTCGCACTCCACAATGAAGTCGCGGTCGAATGCTGGGAGCTGGAGAACGGGCGCCGTCGTCAAGGCTTGCTGGAGAGCCCGAAACGCCGCCGCGGCGTCGTCGTTCCAACGGAAGCCCTCTTTCTTCAGTAGAGCGGTCAGCGGGGCGGCGATGGCGCCGAAGTTCCGTATGAACCGGCGGTAGTAACCCGCCAGCCCGAGGAAACCCCGTACCGCCTTGGCTGAGGACGGCACTGGCCAGTCTAGCACGGCTTGCACCTTGATCTTGTCCATGGCCACGCCCTCCGCTGAAATCACATGGCCAAGGTAGGCCACAGAGGGACGCCCAAACTCGCACTTCGATTGCTTGAGGAAGAGCTTGTGATCCTGCATCGTGCGAAAGACCGTACGAACATGGCGGAGATGCTCCGTCCAGGAGGAGCTGTATATCAGTATGTCGTCAAAAAATACTAGAACGAACCGGCGAAGAAAGGGGAGCAGGATGTCGTTCATCATCGCCCGGAACGTCGGCCGGAGCGTTGGTCAGGCCGAAAGGCATGACCAAGAACTCGAACAACCCTTGGTGCGTGCGGAAGGCGGTCTTGTCCACGTCATCTGGGTGCATCAGCACTTGATGATAGCCGGAGCGGAGGTCAAGCTTGGTGAAGAACCTCGCGCCCCGGAGTTCATCAAGGAGTTCCTCGACCACCGGAATTGGGAACTTGTCTTTGACGGTGGCGTCGTTGAGTGCTCGATAGTCGACGCAGAAACGCCATGTGCCTTCACGCTTGCGGATCAGCAGGGCCGGCGAGGAGAACGCCGACGAGCTAGGCCTGATGACGCCCGTGCGTAGCATCGCGTCGCACTGGCGTTCGAGTTCATCCTTCGCGTGTGGGCGTAGCGGTAGGGTCGAACGGCGACCGGCCCCCGTGCCCGCTTGAGGCGGATCCCCGTGGCCGAGGTGTCGACGAGGGGGCGGACCTTGTGGCTCCCGGAAGATGTCCCCGAACTCCTCTAAGAGTGCATCCGGGACGTTGTCCGTGTCGCTCGCGAGAACCGCGGACGTCGGCCCGGTGTGTCGTGTCCACGCCGCGCCATAGAACGCGACGGCCGCCACGGGTGAAGGCCATCGTGTGTCGAGCGAAGTCCCATAAGATAGGCCCGAGCGTGCCGAGCCACCGGACGCCCGGGACCATGTCGTATTCGCCGAGCGAAGCGCGTAGAAGTCGAGGTGGAACGCTTCCCCCGCGATCCGCACGACTGCGCCGCGTGCGCGTCCCGGCGAGGAGATCCGGTCGCCGTTCGCCACGGCAAGAACAGAGAGACCGCGCCGGGGAGGAGAGCGATGCCCGCCTTGGTCGCCATGCCGACGTCGATGAAGTTGTGGGAGGAGCCCGAGTCGAGGAGTGCGACCGCCATCGCGTCCCCCGACGGCGACGTAGACCTTCATCGTCTGGAATCCCCGCGCGCGTACTCCTGTGATTGCGTGCAGGGAGATGGCCGGCGTGTCAAACACACCGGAGAGCGCCGCGCACTCGATCGTTTCATCCACGGCCTCCTCTTTGTTGTCGTCGAAGCCGACCACCTCGATGACGAATAGCTTCTTGCAGCGATGTCCTTGGACGAATTTTTCGTCGCAATTGTAGCACGGAGCCGGGCCGCGCGGCGTTGTGCCATCTCGCCGGGGGAAAGGCGTCGGCGAGGAAGCGTGGACGCCGGGGGGGGGTGGACCCGGCCGATCCCGGGCGGCCGCGGTTGCCGGAGTGGGTGCGGGGTCGCCGCCTTGGACGCCGTGGTGCCGGACGACGACCGGAACGAGGCGCGGCCGCCGCGCGTCGAGCCGGTGTCCGAGGGGCCGAGCAAGAGGGCGTTGCTCGTAGGCTCGGCCGCGCATGATGGCGTCGTCGAGCGATTGCGGACGGCGGAGGGAGACGTCGGTCTTCGGCCGGGTTCACCGTGCCCGTCGTGTACATCCGGACCGCTTGCGGCTCCGTGAGGTCAGCGTCGCGACATGCCAAGGCGAGGAATTTGTCGGTGTAGTCCTCGACGGAGCCGGAGCGGCGTAGCAGCATGATCTCCCCGACGGGGCTGTCCGTCATGGGAGGCCCGAAGCGTTGCTGGACGAGTTGAGCGAAGCGACGCCACGATGGGGTGCCGGCCGTGAGCTCTAGCCGGTAGTACCAGAGTTGGGCCGATCCGGTCAGGTGCATAGATGCGTACCACACCCGGCGTCGTTCCGGCGTGTTTTGCCCCCTGAAGAACGTCTCGCAGCGGTTAAGCCACGGGAGCGGGTCCTCCTTGCCGTCGAACGTGGGGAATTCGAGGCGAGCGCGCGGGTGGAAGCGGGTGCCGTTGAAGTCGTCGTCTTCTTCTTCGTCACGCTGTCGGTGGGGGGCATCTCCGGCGGGAGGTCCCGCTTGGGCCCACGGAGAGGTGGTCCGTTGGCGGAGTGGTCGGTGGCGTCGTCGTCCCGGGCCGGCGCCTTCCCGTCGCGCTGAGAGGTCTCGACGCGGATCAGCGCGAGGTTGAGGGCGCGGACCTGTTCGGCGTTCTCGAACGCCGCCGCCTGGAGCGTGACCACCTTCTCAGGCACGGACGCCAGCTGGGTGGCCACGGGCGCCAGCGGTGCGAGCTTGTCGAGCTTGGCGTTCATGTCCTTCATCTGCTCGGTGAGCTTCTCCAGCGCGTCCTTCAAGCTGTCGGGGCTCCCCATGGGCACGGAACCTGGCTCGACTGATACCAAGTTGTCACGGGCGAGGGAATTGGTGGGAGGAATGCTTCTCAGATTATACTCGAAGGAAGTCTCAGGACGCGGCCCTGGACCTCGCCGGCGCGCCGGAGCCGTGTTGGGCTCTACGTCGCACCAGAGAGGCAGGGCAGCGGCTACAGATGAGAATAATCTAAGCCTGGTCCTTCCCTAAGCTCTTGCCTGGCTTATAAGACGCCTAGGCCTAACAACCTTCAATCTAAACAAACTTATCTCTAAGGAAGCTTATCTCTAACTAACAAACCAAATCTGCTATCACTAAGATATCTCCTATGCGCCGTTGAGGCCCTTGCCGCCCTTGCCACGGCGGCTGAACTGCCGGCTCCACATGACAGTACTTGATTTTTCTTTTCTTTTGTGCGAATTTTACCCCTTTTATATCTGAATAAATATGAATTACATTAATTGTGTTGACAAAATTTGTGTTACCTTTACTTTCAGACAAAAAGAAGAATGTTGATCCTTCTACACTTGAAAGACGTTTAAACTGCAAGCCTTCTTTGGGAATTGTCATTATACTGTCACAATGTCAAGGGTATCGAAATGGAAGATTGAAAAGACCAAAGTCAAGGTTGTATTCCGGCTGCAGTTCCATGCTACAAATGTGAGTTCTGATACATTTACTTTAATTATATTACTTCTTCTGATTGTTCATACGTAAAATACTTTTCGGCAAACTATACATTCTTTTCACCAGTCTTGCTTTTGCAGTATGTGTAACATAACTTATTTATGCAAAGAAGGCTTGCTTAATCTGTTACATTAAAAAATTTTGGTTGCAGATTCCATCAACAGGATGGGACAAACTATTTCTGTCCTTCATCTCTGCTGATACAGGGAAGGTAACTGCAAAAACAAATAAAGCAAATGTCAGGAACGGAAGCTGCAAATGGCCAGATCCTATCTATGAAGCCACACGGCTTCTTCAGGATCCTAGGACTAAGACATATGACGACAAGCTCTATAAGCTTGTTGTGGCCATGGTGTGTTCTGTAAATTGGTTAATGTTGTTCTTTGTCTTCCTATCTCAGTGTTGTTAAACCAATATGTTGATTTCTGTCAAAATAAGCACCGGAAGAATTTACTAATGAGTGATGTTTGCTGTCTTTCCCCATATCCGTGATCAAAACAGGGGACTTCACGGTCTAGTATTCTTGGGGAGGTTGATGTCAATCTTGCCGAATTTGCAGAAGCGTTGAAGCCTGCTTCAATAGCACTTCCTCTTCGTGGTTCAGACTTTGGGACGCTATTACACGTATGAATCTTAGAAAACATTTCTCTTTCTATACCACTAGCCATTGATAGGCTAGTGTTTTTCACTTTTTCTATGATGACAACAAGTTCAACAGTTGTGTGAATCAGGGCTATTTTTTCTCCTAACGTGGTTCTTTGATCAAACCTTTTCAGATCACGGCGCAGCTGCTCACTACAAAAACTGGTTTCAGGTTTGCTCACTATGCAACAAAATAGTTTATTCTATAAAAGAAACTAATGATTCTAATTCTTTTAAATTCTTGTTTACTACAGAGAATTTGAGCAGCAAAGGGAAACTGGTGCCAGAAGTTCTCAGCAGTTATTGAACCAAAGAAGTCATGATCCTGCTGAAGTTGCTGCGGCCTCATCAGACATTGGCACCGATAAGGTTGGTAAATGATATTAATGACTTGATTGGCATTATTCTTCTCATTTGGTGATGGACTTTCCTGTCTCATGCATAATAGGTTAATGCAAGGATTAAGCTAAAAGAAACTTCTCTGGGGTACCCGTCAGTAGAAGATTCTGCAGGGTCAACCGAAGACTATGAAAATTCGTCACACACTTCAGATGGCATTTTTACTGAAAAGAATGATCCATATGGTGCACATGAAATCAGTAGCTTTCGGAGTTCAGGTGACCTACCTCTTTGTCCTACCAGTCAAAGTCCTACACCAGAGAAAGGAGCTCGTCGGGGTAAACACCTTTCACCACAGGGGAGCAATGACTGGACTCATGGCTGGAGTCCAGAGTACTCAGCTGATAAAGATCTAGCTGCTGCTCATGATGAGAATAACCGGCTTAGAACCAGATTGGAGGTGGCTGAATCAGCTTTCTCTCAGCTTAAGACAGAAGCAACGTCTCTGGAACATGTTACCAACAAATTAGGCACTGAGACACAAGGCCTTTCCCAACAGGTTGCTGTTGAACTTATGTCACGGAATCAGCTCACTACTGAAGTATCGTTGCTAAGAACAGAATGTTCCAAACTGAAACAAGAGTTGGAAGAAATAAAATCTTCCAAACTCCTACAGAAAAAGTCTGATGCTGAAGCTGCCGACTCCGCTCATCATCTCCAAATTGAATGGCTGCAAGGTTTGCTGCTTCTAGAAAGTAAGCTGCATCAGACCAGAAACAATGCTCTCCATGGACTACAAGCAAGTGATCTTGATTTTCTTCTCGCTGATCTGGGGGCGCTTCAGCGTGTCATTGAGAACCTCAAGCAAGGAGTCCAGCCAGGACAAATGAAAGAAAATCGCTATGCAGAACATTTGGTTCCACTCTCAAATACTGGCCATCTATCAAATTCAGGACATCATGATACCCTCAAGAAAAGTACTGGTGGTAGTACAGGTACAATGGAGGAGAAGATGTGTGAGCTCCTGCAGAAACTGGAGGACTCAAAAACTGAGAAGGAGAATCTCCTGGAGAAGATGAGCCAGATGGAGCGTTACTATGAATCCTTTATCCATAAGCTTGAGGAGAGCCAGAAGCAGACAGCAATTGAATTAGAAAATCTCAGAAAAGAACACAACTCTTGCTTCTACACAGTTTCTGTCCTCCAAGCTCAGAAGCAAAAAATGCATGAGGAAATGAATGATCAGTTAATGAGGTTTGTTGAGGACAGAACAGCTTTAGAAGCTCAAAATAAGGAGCTTGAGAGGAGGGCTGTTGCTACAGAAACCGCACTCAAAAGGGTTAGATTCAATTATTCTGCAGCTGTGGAACGTCTACAGAAAGACCTTGAATTACTGTCGTTTCAGGTTCTCTCTATGTATGAGTCAAACGAAACTCTAGCAAAGCAATCCTTTTTAGAAGATTTTGATAGTTTGTCGGAAGAACATTCTGCTGTATCAGATTTAAGTGGCAATAAGGAACCTGAACAGTACAGGTCTGGTGTCAAACACATTAGAGCTGAAGGTGTATACACAGATAAAGAATCTCGACTATTTTTAGCAGAGAATGGCACTCTGGACAAAATGGATGGTCAGAAAAATCATAGGTCATTCAAGATTGAGGAGCTCCGTGCAAGATCAGAATTTCATGTACATAGTAATACTGATTCACAGGGGAATCACTCAAACATTGAAGGACCACAAAGAGCCTCTCGCGCTATGGAGTCTGAGCTTTTAGATATGTTTATTGCCAGCATGGAGTGCCAGATATTCTCTGATGTGCTACGTGAATCTCATTATGCTGCATTGGATATAATTAAATGCATGCAGGGAAGGTTGCACATGTTAGAAATGCAGCTTCGTGACTCTAATGATGCTACACAATCTCTAGTGCTCAAGTTGAACTCTGCATTGGACCAAGCCAAAAGTGTCAAAGAAAGTGAAGCAGGATATATTTTGAAGTGTGATGATCTGACTGTGAAGAACCGAATATTAGAAGCAAAACTCCATGATATTACAGTTGAAAATGCTTTGTTTATGGAAAAGCTCACAGAGTCAGAAAGACTTGTTCAGGAACATAGAGACTGTGAAAGCAAGTACATGGTTTGTGCTGAAGAAAAGAAGAGATTTGAGAACCTTTTAACCAAAGAAAGTTTACTAACTGACCAGCTTAAGGGTGAGCTCAGATCATTAAGAGAAGGTTTTGATGCCATGAAAGATGAGTTTGATAAGCAATCCTCCATAAACAGTGACATACAGATGGTTTCTTCATCCCTTCAAGATCAACTGGGTGAACTGTGCTCTAAAATTATGTCTTTTAACAAGGAAGTCAATATTTCAAGCTTAGATGAGGCATCTTTACTGCATGATCTTGAGAGCAAGAATTATACTGCTGTTGTGAAAAGCTTGGAACTCTTCCATCAGCAAACATGTAACAAGATGCTTCATGTTCATCAAGAGAAAGAAGTAGTATTGGAAATGTGTGATGCTCTTCAGAGAAGGTCAGAGAAGGCTGAATTAGAATTGCATGATATGAAGCAGAAGTATATATGTGATTTGGATGCCACAAAACAGAAGCTAAACTTTTCTGAGGAAGTTGTAGAGAAGCTTCAGCAAGAAATGCAGGACATGGCTCACAAACTTAGGATTAGCTCGGATTCTCAAGAAAAATATTCCATTACCAATAGTGACTTAACATCAAAGTTGTCACAAATGGAAGTTGAGCTACAGCATGCTACTAGTGAGAATGAGGCTCTTGTTGGAAAATTGAAAGAATTTGGTGTCACTGTAGAGGAACTTGAGAGGACCAAAATAAGTCTTGCTCAACATGAGGAGGATACCCTAACCTTGACTCAGTCGTTACAGTCTAAAGATGAAATGTTAGTGCAAATGGAAAGTGAGGTCAAACGTTTACACGATGATTTGAGATGTGCTGATGAGAATTTGTTAAGAGAAAGGATACTCAAGGAAGAACTTGAGTCTGCCCTTGCAAGCCTTACATCACAGCTTGGTGAGAAAGATCAGGTCCTACTTTCTTGTGATGAGCATAAAAGAGAGTCAATTCATCTGAAGGACCAGCTTTTGGACATGGAAAAAGCAAACAGTATAATGCAAGAGTCACTCTCAAAGAGTGAACAAATCCAAAGGGACCTCAACTGTGAGAATCTCTCTCTTCACTCCCAGCTTTTGAATCTGGAAAACCAGTTAGGAATAGTTCTTGAGGCCATGCTTTCCAGTGAAATTGAAGCTAGTTATATGAGAAGTCAGGTAAAAGAGGCTGTTTGGCGACTTAATATGTTAAGAAATGACTTTGAGAAACTCAAACTTAAACACAAAGATGCTGACGAATCATTACGGGTTCACATGTCTACTCAAGCAGAATTAGCCGATAGAAATAGCACACTTCAAGCGGCTATCCATTCTCTCGAAATTAACCTCAGCAGTGTTATCCAAGAGAAGAAAGGACTTGAGGATCTTATGAAAGGACATGAGGAAGTATTGAGAAAAGTAAGTAATAACAAGTCTCGTGATATAGCAGTTGATGACAGTACGAAAGTATTGGAGGATGAAGATGAGATCTCACAGCTTCGAGTCTTGCTGACAGATCTTGAAGAGCAGGTTGATAATGTGAAATCAACAAAAGATGAGATTGAAATTTTAAACATTATTCTTAGGTCAAAATTGGAGGAGCAACACACTGTGATGTCATCATTGCTCCAGAATCAAAGGCATGAGTTGACAAGTTTAATTGAACAGAACAAGGATCTCGCCCAAAAACTTGCAGAACAAAGTCTGAAGGCAGAAGAGTTCAAAAACTTGTCAATCATTTTGAGAGAATTAAAAGAAAAGGCTGAAGCTGGAAGAAAGGAGAAAGAAGGATCATTACACGCCATGCAGGATTCCCTTAGAATTGCATTTATTAAGGAGCAGTATGAATCAAAGGTTCAAGAGCTGAAAGGTCAGGTTTTTGTCAATAAAAAGTATGCTGAAGAGATGCTGCTGAAGCTGCAAAGTGCTTTGGATGATGTTGAAACTGGGAAGAAAAATGAGATTGCTCTTGCTAAGAAAATTGAAGAGCTATCGATGAAAATTTCTGAAATGGAGGTGGAGATGCAGGATTTATCAGCTGATAAAAGAGAATTGTCAAATGCATATGACAGCATGATGACAGAACTAGAATGCACAAAATTAAATTTAGAGTGCTGCAATGAAGAAAAGCAGAAGATTGAAGTCTCTCTTGAAGAGTGCAGTGAGGAACGTAAGAGAATAAGGGTGGAACTTGATCTGGTTAAGAAGTTATTGGAGAACATGGCACTAACAGACAATAACACATCACATGATAGCTCTGGATCATGCACCCCTGGAACCACATCTGTCGGGCATGTTCATGGAGATGGCAAGGCTAACTTCATGTCAAAAGCTACACCAAGTATAATAGAAATGAATCCAGAGTTACAGGAATGTGAAATTCAGAGCAGAAGTTTAACATCAAATTTGTCTCGAGGAGCAGAGGATGCTGGAAAGGTTAATGAGGATGAAGTGAGCAAGAACTTGGAGGTAATCAATCCACAAATTGTATTTGGGTATTGTAGTTATTGCCATGCTTATTGAAGAACCGTGAAAAGGACATCATAACAAATATTTGTCAGATTTAACTTTGTAAACCATGTAGCACATTACAACACTTGAATACATGTCATGCCATACATAATTTGAGGCATAGGGAAATGTGACCCAGAGTCCCAGAACATGGAGTTTAAATATAAGGCCCATGCCTAGCTCACAAAATAGATATTTATTTATTATGTGAGGGAATTGGTCAACACTCTGACATGTCAAAAAGTTTAAGTCAGCTTAAAAATATATTATTCTAAAACTGTAATATCATTGTAAGTTGTGTACATTCAATATTGATGAGACGTTTTACTGTATCTGGGATTTTAGCCATTTGTTTGGGCTTGCCTGACTTACTGGTCAAGTTTGGTGGCCGTAGACAAGCCAAAGCCTGACCAAAGTAGTTTCTCAAAAAAAAAAAAAAAGCCTGACCAAAGTATACAACACTAAAGTCCAACCTTAGCAAGCCCAACTCCCAAGTAGATATAGTAGTTTAAGTCCCTTTTGCACTCAAGTTGGAATAACTGTTTGTTAATTTTTATTTTGGTTAATTTTACTGATTGGAACTGTAAACTATTTTGTTTTTCCATTCATTCCAACTTTTTCCTCACTTACCATTAATATGTAAAGAACTATGTAGATTGGCAACATAGGGTTTATTTCATTAGTTTCATCATGGGAATCATGTTCATAATTATAATCACTTCTATTTCAAAGTATCATATTTTATAGAAAGGACTAGTCAGAAGTTTATATTTAGACCCTGTTGATATCCTAAACGGCTTGGATTGATGTTATAGATCACACATTGTGCTTTTACCTTTTTCCTTACTGCAAAGCAAATATGTTGCTTACTGCAAAGCAAATATGTTGATACTTGGACATAGCGAAGTGTATATTTTCAACACCAATTCATTACATCTCTGGTTATTTATTCTTTTGTTCCACAACGAATAACACTGTCAGCTTACTTTATTTTGCTATTTCCACAGAATTGCGATAAGGAATGTGAATCATCAATAGAGAGTCATTTGAATGGCAACAATAGCATCAAAGATATTTCTAGAAAGCATAAGACATTAGCAACTGAATTGAACCTTTTCCAGAAGGAGGTATGATGAAACTCCTCTTTGTGCATTATTTCATTCAGGTTGTAACAGATATTATGTAAAAAGCAAATTTCATATGGAAAAAAGGGCTCCCACCAGTTTCATAGTTATTATTTCTTTCCCAGGCTCCTATATGGAGAACTGGAGGCAAAAAGAGATACAGATGCTAGTACATGTATTCAGGGTCCTGAGATAATGTTACTATATGAATCCCAAAATTAAGGTGATGTGATGCATGGCTTGCCCCATGTTACACAATGGATAAAGCTTGAATTAGAAATTTGCTGAGTTACCATGTTTGTATTCATGCAAACTATGTGATAATTGAATTGGTAACATAAACTCAACATCACAGATTTACATTAACACATGATGAGTCTTTGGTACTATGTAACTCAGTATATGAAGGTTTATAACCACCATTGGACAATTAAGAAACTATATTTTTGTACATTATCATACTAATGCGTTACATGATATGGAACGGAAGTGGTTTTAATGAATATTGTTTTTATATGCAGCTCGAAAAATTAAAGAATGAGAATCTATCTCCTCTTCTTCCATTGAATATTAATTTAATCGATCCATCACTTAGTGGTTTGGAAAGGACATTATCACAACTTGATATGGTATGTTTCCAGTGTCTATAGTAAACTACAGGCTGTACTCCAACATGTTTCATCACATTTTTGCTTGGTTTTGCATTGGGTATTACTTTAGGCAAATGAGCATTTGGAAAGTATCTTTCCATCATTTAAAGAGCTTCCTGGATCTGGCAATGCCTTGGAAAGAGTACTTGCTTTGGAACTCGAGCTCGCAGAAGCCCTCCAAGCAAAGAAGAAAACAGACATCCTTTTCCAGAGGTAACTTGTACATTCAACAGGCATTTTTGCTGTTCATTTTAAATTTGACTAAACACTAATTCACTATATTGAATGTATATCGATTGATTCTCTTTGCCCCTTGATAGTTCATTCTTGAAGCAGCACAATGACGAGGCAGCAATCTTCCAAAGCTTCAGGGACATCAATGAACTGATACAAGATACTGTCGAGTTGAAGAGAAGGCAGGTAGCAGTAGAAAGTGAACTAAAGGAGATGCAGGGCAGGTACTCAGAGCTTAGTGTGCAGTTTGCCGAGGTGGAGGGAGAAAGGCAGCAGCTGGAAATGAATCTGAAGAACCTATCACCGTGGAAATCATAGGAATAAAAAAGGAAACTGGAGAAGGAAAAATGTCAGCCAGTTGCAGTCTTTGTAAACAATCTTCTGCGACGGCCATTGAAACATTTTGTAATGTAAATATCGTTAGGATCAAAGCATCAGTATCAATTGTAGAGTTGGATGTGAATGTGATATACATAAATGTAACATCTTGTACAAGCCCCTGCAGCTCAGACAATCTTGTTAGAAAATTGTCTTGTGCCAACAACAAGCAGCCTTTGAAGAGGGTATTCACATCTGCTCATTGCAACTTGCAGTTTTTTTTATATATAGAATCTTCAACCTTGACTGGAACCACTCCCTGATCTGATGTTGCTGCTGCCTAACAGAAAGAGCATTCTGCTATTCTTTTCTTCGGCATGAAGCTCTGATATGAAAGCCAAAGATCCCTATGTAATACTGGCATATCTTTAACATGGATATTATTTCAGGATGCACAACATGTTTTTGACCTTCTAAACTCTTGAACTTGTCATGTCAACCAAACTATGTTCCTTCCCTCGTGTAAGATTCAATAATTAGTTTGATATGTTCACCAGATAGACCATCGTGGCGTTGACATCTTGTTCCTAAGGTGTTTGTTGAAAATTGCAGGTATCTATTCAGTGTTGCGATTTTTCTGGACTGAAAAAATGCACATAACTAGCAGGCAAAATATGAAAATACGTTTGGATTTGAAAAATCTCGCCACCAATTTTTCAGATGCGAATACTGCTACATGCTAACCTCAGTAATTAGATGCTTTCTACAAATTTTCTGTTCACAGTTATTGTTGACAACTGACAGATAGCAACATTGCACAAGTGACATCAGGAGTCAATAGAAAAACCACGCCCAAGTCTGCATATCATAGAGGCTCAGCTGGAGCGCCTACCATTTTTGACCAGCTACAGTTTCAAGGCAAGCCGGCGACCAAAGCAAAATGTGCGAAAAGCATCAGGGAAGCATGGATCCGGTTCATACTGGTATACTCCCCACTCCTAAGATGCCACAATATATCATGTTCTGATGCGGAACATATGTAACATAACAGATCCAAGACTCTAGGACCAGTCCTTGTCAAGCACGAGGCAAACCGGTATCAAATCCAGTGCATTCTTAACTTCAGATGTGGTGTGGCAAAAAAAATTATAAACATACTGAACAGGGCAAAAAGTTAGATTTTTTATGCGAATAAAGCAAAATAACACAATTCCAGGTTCTAAAAGGTGTCACTGGATGGAGGGAATAAAAACAGACGCAGGTCTGTTTTGGGGGGTAAAAAGAATATCAGCATAACTAAAATATGTCCAGATGGGTTATTGTTGAGATGTTGCACATATTTCCATTAAGGAATCAGACAAAAAGGAATTTCCATTAAGAAATCAGACAAAAAGCAGTTTGTACAATGAACAGGGTTCAGATAGTACTCTTGATTCACTCAGTGCTGTTGCCTTCGGAATTGGACAAAGTGCGATGGCGTCCACTAAATCCATGTGATGTTATATACATAAGTAAGAGTTAAAGCAAACGCTTATACAATTGAATTACACAAATTGGGTACACATATGTACATTGCCAGTGGAAATATTTTCTGCAGTTCACTGATCACAATCGTAACACAAGATGCAGATCATCTGTTCTCAAGGTTGAAGGCCCAACAGGTTACCTGACAAGATCAAGATGTGTGGCAGAAACATATTCATAATTGGCACAATGATCCAGAGCAACTCGAATTTACAAACTCAAATGCTGAGAACCTGGCAGCTGATGAGTTCAGCAACTGCAATATTCTTCGATGCGATCACTTTCCAAACATCTGTTTCCTGCTGGAAGGAGACATCTGGGTTTTGGCAAGTTGTGCCAGCCGAAGGGGTTGCCGAATCAATGGGCTTCAAAAGGTCTGTTTGCATAATGATTGTGTTATCCACATCCTTGATAATCAAATGGAGCTTCCCAAGAAATCCTGCAAGCAGGTACGGACTTTCTGACTCGGCGAAGTCCCCAACAGGTACCTGGCTTACCGCAACCTTCCAAGTATCCTCTTGAGGATCATAGATCTTTATCTTACCACTGTCAGAAGAAGTTGATGGCTCCAAGGCATACAGGTCCCCATCAACAACAGCACTCAATTTTGTTCCAGCTTGCCTTGCAGGCCAACCCTCACCCATGCCCACTGGCATTTCCGCCCATGAATTCGTCTCCGGATCGAATGTCTCCCCACCAACATCAACAAAGAAGGGCCAGGAATAAAGGCTCTGAGGAACATATAGCTTCCCTCTGTATGAGGTCATCCCAGTAGCAATTGGCTTCAGTAACTCAGCTAAGAAGGCAGTCGGTAGAGCTTGCGTTTTGGAGAATGTCATGTCTGGCACTTCTGCCCAAACCCCGGTTGTCGGGTCAAACACTTCGGCAGATTGGAGTGGAGTTAACCCATCCTTGCCATTGCTCACACCACCAACAACATACAGCTTGTTGTTTAAGAGGCTAGTTTTGCAAAAGGCACGCCCAGTGCTCATTGGGCTCACCTCCTGCCATGAATTGACAAAGGGATCATACCTCCACACGCCTTTCATTGCGAAAGCTCTAGAGAAGCCACCCAACACATAAAGGCAGCCGTCATCGGTGCCAATGGCGCAGCCGCAGAATGGTATACTGTCTACCAGATCCTTGTGACCAAACCAGCTTCTGATAACATCAGAGATCCTGATGCCAGCGCTCACCAGATCCTCCAATCCTAACCTGGAGACTCCACTCCTGCAGTCTCCTCTCCGATGACCAGGCATTAGTGGCAGCCTCTGCCATTGGTTGTTAACCGGATCAAAAGCGTGCCAAACCAGCTTCTGATAGTCTGCCGTTTTCATCAGAATGTACAGCCACTCTTCAGCCACGCCAAGCTCCTTCCGAAGACGGTACAGCTCCGCGCCGATGATGGCGGTCTTCCAGCTCCGGGAGACCATCTTGGCCTTCAGGTAACTCATCCTCGGCATCCTCGCGAGGATTTGAAGCGAGATCTCGTCCGGCAGCCCGGGGATGAGCCGCGGGTGGTCATGGCCTGAAGGAGGAACCGACGATAGCCGCAGCTTCTTGGTGGATTCTAGTCCCGGCGCTTCGCCGTGCTCCCGTGGCTGGTTCTTGCTGATTGGGGAGCTCAAGAACGCCCCCATTTGAACTCTTTATGGCAATTTTTATCTACAGACAAATCAAATAGAGAAAAGGCACAAATTGAGCAGCGAATGATTGGAGAAAATTTGGCAGTTTACATGCCTAAAATCTAAAAATCATACAGCATGAGAAGAATATCTAAGGTTCCAAATTGCCAAATCCCAAGGCACGGTTCACCAAAACTCTAAAATCATCCTCAAATTCCCAAGAAACACGCCCAAGAAATCCCATTCCCATCAGCGCATGAGGCGCATTACCGACCGAGTGGTTCGGAACCTGAACTTTGACCTTCGTACCTTACCATTCAGCGCAGGGGAAGGAGGAGCTGGAGCTGGAGCTGGAGCGGCGCATATGGTAGTGAGCGGAGCATTCACATCCACGCCAGAGTGGGATAAAGGAGATGGCAAGGGGGAGGTATTTATTTTGGCATCCATCTGCCGGTAGCTTTCAGGGTTTTGCTTTTCTTTATACCTTTGCGTGCACTGGCCGATCTTTTCTTATTCTCTTCAACAATTTTTTTTAGAAAAAAAAGTACATTATCAAACTCAGATAATTTTTCTCCCTCCGGTTTGGTAAATAAGACGCTTAGGATAGCAACACGGTCTCCAAAGTGCAACTTTGACTTCCTATTTTTACAAAAATAATTATTAAAAACTAACATATGCATACTTTTATGAAAGTATTTTACAAGACAAATCTACTCATGTAGTTTTCACATTTCCAAACTCAACAACTTAAAAGTTATTCATGATTTATATTCCCAATGTTTGCCTCAAATCTTATCGAAAACGTCTTCTTTTACCAAATTGGAGGGAGTAGATTTGAGTTAGAAGAAAAGTTATACCTATGTCAGGCTAGATAGCTATAGCGGTGGTGGCAGACTGCACAGCTGGAAATCGTATAATAATTGCACGGCTTTTTTGAAATTCCTCCACTATAATAATTACACATGAAACAAAATTTGCATCTCATCACCATCTAGCATGATTTTTTGTTGACTTGTGAGTTTCTATCACAGATTAATAAGACTGCAAAGGAACCCTCAGCTTACTGCTCTGTACATACTGAATTTCGTGTTCAATTTTCCGAGCACCTCTTCATACTGCTTTTGTCTAATTGGCCAAGTTGCTACGCAGAAAGCCATTCTGCTGCTATACCTGGGAATGTTCTACAACTTATAGGCCATTTGTCCTAGAGTATAGAAAATTTCAACCTTTTTAAATTAAGGGGAAAAAAAGCAATTTACAGACAATCTCTGTGAACCCAAAACAAAGCTTGGTCAAGGCGAGAGTTAAAAAAAACGAAGAAAGAGAAACACTGAAAAAAATCATAAACAACCACCTCATAACCTGAAGCGACAAAGCTAAAGAAAGCACACTCAAACTCACAAACCTAGACCCACCTACTAATTAACCTGAACCTGCAAAGACCTCACCAAGAATACAAAAGGTCTTCGAACCTCAAAGATAGCAAAGCATCCACTTGACAGCAAGAACACAGTGGCAAAGCATCCGCCAAAAACACAAGAATAGTGACGAAGCATCCACCCAACCAGCACGACCATAGCGGCAAAGCATTTTCCCAAACACAACAACAGCGACAAAGCATCTACCTAACCGACACAATCACGGTGGCAAAGCATCTGTGCAAACACAACAACGGTGACAAAAGTATCCATCCAACCAGCACGACTATGACGAGAAGCGATCAATAAGCCAATGGTTAACAAGAAGAGAGGATTATATACTAGAACTTCTACACGAACTGGTGCAGTCTGATACTGATTACGAGCTGCTAATTATAAAAATAATGGTGCTAAGGATGGGCCAAACAAGTCAAGCGTGCGTGCCCAACTGACTAACAGTATTAGAAAAAGGGGAGTATCCGATAGACAAAATCACATATTCGCATTCTTCACCACGCAAAAATGGACAAGTGCGATGTGATATAGACCAAACCATGTCTTTCAGTATCTACTGATAACAAACTAACCATTTAAAAAAGAACGTGAAGGAGACGAGTAGGAAGTCAAGTGCAAAACTTTGGGACTAAGGAGGAGGCCTTGCTTCTCCACCAATAATACATGCTAATCTGGATTCTAGAAAGTCAAGCGACAGGAACGTAGAACTGCGTACATATGTACATCGTCATCCTAGTGACATAAGCCACGAACGCAACGATGAAGGGTAAGCACAACAATTTTAAAAGAAGACTGTTACAATTTGGTGGAGAGGTGCAATGACTCGAACCTGCAGGGCATGCCTTAAACTTTCCTAAGAAACAAGCAGACTTAATCTTGAGTGGACCTATTAATTAGTCTAGACTATATTTGATACTTTGGTGCCTTTTCAAAATATTTTAAAGTTTCATAGATTTGGATTTTGTGTTTAGTTTAATTTTTTTTTTGCGGGTATAGTTTAAAAATTAAAATAGAGACAAAATAGTCATTTTGATCTCTCAACTTTCCTTCGAGGGTCGAGTTTGTCTCTCAACTTTGAGACTTTTTTTTCCCGGGTACTCCCAACTTTGAGACTAACCAAATTAGTCCCTCAATTTATGATGGTTACCAAGATTTGCCATAAAATTGGGCCCAAATTTGAACTGAATGGGTTATTTTGCAGATTTATGATTACAAACCGTCACAGACGTGTACTGTTTATAACATAGTTTCTTCTAGTGCTCTACCTCTTCGTGCCGTTGTGCGGTACTCATGAAGAAGAAAGCGGAAGAAAATAAATTGGGTACATAGAGAAACAAAAATGATTGGGCATCATTTAGCAATTCCATGTATAATGCCCACTTGAAATAATGCCAGCTAGCTGTTAGGTATATGTGTGCTTCTTTTTCAAGTGTGTGTCGTTATCGAGCAACCCCAAGTGGCACTCCATTGATTTTATACTAAGAGACAGCAAGTCTTAACCCAGCAAGCTGGGGATGGAACAATGACATGGAAGAATGGCACGTAACAACAGATGATGTCCACATCACGTGATGGGGACCGGCCTGTTGCTAAAAGAAAGAATATCAGTTACTACTCCATGTGTTTCAAATTATACCTCCCTCTGTTTCAAATTATACCCTGTTTCAAAAGAGTTCAAAGTGTGGAGCCATGTGGCGGGTCTGGAGGTCTCCGCACATAAGAGGAAGCGGGCTGAGTGGCGGGGTTGGAGGTCCCCACGCACGTGAGAATCTAGCGACGGAAGTGGCGAGGCCCCCGCACGTTGTGTGGCATCGGTCTCGGTGTTTTTCATGCCTCGAGTGGTCGGTTTGGGTGCAGCAACACTGCGGTGTTGGGTCCTGCATGGCGGTGGCCCTCTCGGTGTGGTGGTGTCTACCCCCTCGGCTCCTCTATCAACGCAGGATCATCTCAGAGGTTTCGATACTAGCCTTTGGGCGGTTGTGGGTGCAAGCTACGGTTGTGCCTTGTCTCCTCCGTTGTCGGTGTAAGTAGTGGTTGACCGTGTTGATGTCTCAATCAACCGGTCGGTGTTGTTCTTAGTTGAGCGGTAATCCGTGTTGATGTCCCAATCCAACCGGGCGAGTTTGTTTTCCGTTTCTTTTATTTTCCTGCCTATGATCTCCCAGGATCACGGTCTTGTATTTTTTCTTCTATATCAATGAAACACACACTATCTTGTGCGGTTCGTTGAAAAAAAATTATATGTCATCTTGACTTTATTAGATTCATAGAATTTGTTATACACTTAGAAATTTTTATGTCTAGATGCATAATAATATCTGTGCATCTATAAAAGCCAAAACGACCGATAATTTGAAATGGAGGGAGTATATTACTAGTTAAATTAGTTGGTTCTGAAAATTTTTGAGTAATAAACTTTGGAGAATTAAAGTATGCATTGTGAGTGGTCTAAGTATTTTAAGATCGCGAGATGACTTTATCGTGAATGATCCTAAACCCCTAATTAAGATCTGGATACCAGCAATTAAGTGTCGTGAGTAGGATGCCAGAAAATGTTTGTGGTAGCAGCTAAAAGAGGTTTGTGGTGGCGGGTACCACACCTATCAACAACCTTGAGTTAGCACAAATGCGGTATATGCTGACGAGCACCAGAGTAGGAGGCGTGGTGGCATCGGGAGGGGTCATGGAGGTGCTCGTGGAGGAGGCCAAGGGCGGGTGCGTCGACACATGGGGAGAGGTGCAGAGGACAACGACACCCATCAACGACGCTCAGAGTAGGGGGCTAGGGGCTGCGGCGGCACACAGGGTCAGAGGGACGGGGAAGCGTGGCGGCACAGAGAAGCATGGTGGCGGCGTGGCGCACAGGGGAGTGGCGGTGGTTCCGACGCGAAATTTTAGTAGCATGACGGCGTAGTGAAATTTTTTGCCTTATATATGATAGAGCTGTGCTGGCAGGCCAGCAGAGTTGTTATGCGCCGACGGTTGGGATTAAGCGTCCTCCAACAAAGAGTTTTCAGAAAATTTCAAACAATTTAGAAACTAGTTACAAGAGTTCAGAATTTTTGAAACTTCTACACATGAATAAATGTTATATATTCCATGTAGAAAACATATTTTAATACATGACATTAATGTTTTGACTTAGTTAGTTCACATGTCACTATAAGGTGAAACACTTCATAAGTTATAGGTGATATGACTTGGATTTCCATTTGGAAAGAACGTACTGTTAAACTATTTTATTATTTTTTTATACAAGTTGGTGCATTGGTAAAGTGGTTACATGCCAAATGTCCTGATGGTGGGACCAAAATATATTTAATTAAAATTTGTGCGAGACCAAAAGCAAATGAATTTATACCTTGACAAACTTGTATTTGTTGTCTTGCAACACAGTCTCTAACACTTCGACAGACTTCGAGCTGTTTGAGGCTTTGAGCAACGGCCATGTTGCTGTCTTGGGCTATTTACACCCATCCGATCGCCCATTTGGAGTTGCCGGAGCTTGCTGAAGACCATATGTGTCTATGAGTACTAGACACGAAATGCTTAAGTGATTCATCAAAAGGCTTAACACAAGTTTTAGAGAGCGATCGGTGCTAGGTTAGGCTTAGAGAAATGATGAGAGTACGTAAGGTGTATCCGTCTTGTGATAGGTTCTAAAGTGAATTTTAAGTTGTACAAGGTGCTTGCCTCGGCTCTAAAATTTGATGTGTTTGGAGCTTTTCTCGAGCTCCTCTCGAGCAAGCTCCAGTGGGAAAGAAGCTATCAACTCTCTTATATGGGCAGGATCTGTTGGCAAGCAACATTAGCAACCACCAACATAGATAGGGCGCATCTGTACTAGCGAACCAGTGCTAATGTCACCTACCAGTACAAAGGTATCTCTAGTGGTGGGGAAGCATCCATCAGTTTAGGACTCTTTGTGCTAACAGGTGCCAATTACACCTATCGTCAACTAAGTACAAATCAATTCTGACGAAGTGACGTAGTACTTATGTACAGTGATTAGTCTTCCAGAACGAGGGTGACCTCGTTAGGGCGTTTAATTGATCAGGTATTTAGTTTGTCTCCTCCCGATCGAAATTAACTTACAGTCGTGCAGGCATAGCCGCATAGGTCACCGGAATCATTCGAGAATGAGAGTGACAGGTTGATATAAATTAAAGGCATCACCATCTGCTTCGGGTAACATTCATTCGTAGTCCCAAGCATACGTCCACGAACGTGAGGCTGGGTTTGCTTTCGGTCTTTGTCCTCGTGGAGCATTCTAATCTGCATTTGAGTTCTAGACAGCATTTCCGGGCAGACGGGGGTACACGTATTTTTGTTCATATTCTTTTTCATAAATACTCCCTCTGTCAGTAAAGAATGCAATCCTAGCATCTGAAAAAAATCACACAAAGAGTGCAATTCTAGAAAATAGATCTAATTACCTACTAATTAAGTAATCAGATCTGATTAGCATGCCAAAACTTACTGCATGTGGCTAAAAATTAGTGGTACTAGAGTCTTTTCGTGACACCACTAATCTGTCCTAGAACAACTAGAATTGCACTTTTTATGGGACGGAGGGAGTAGAACATGCACATGTCGATACATTGCTATAATCAATGACGAATAAACGACGAAATTAAACAAATCAAACCGCAAAGAAGACATGAGATTAACATGGAAAACACTCCCAACACAGAAGGGTAAAATCACACGCATCAGCCAACAAATCTTCACTATATCGGGACTTAGATTACAACGTAGAACGACGGCTTACAAGAGATGAGGATGATCCTCAAAGGGAAAACCCTACGGTGACGGGCCTCCACTTCACTCCATCAGAGGTCAACCTTTCTCATGTGCAATTGAATTTAGATCATAACTCAACAAACATTCCAGTTTTGATAGTATTTATGCAGATTTCAGACGCTAGGTATACCAAGCTCAAGACAGAGGACCAGGTGTGTCCGAGAACCAGTGGATGGTCACTTCTCAGTGACGAGTGATTGGCAAAATTGTGCAGACTGACTCTTGGCATGGTATTACAGATGTCACATGCGGCTTGATTTGCGTTGTTGCGGGTGAAGAGCAAACACGAAAGGTCTTAGCCAAAGTGGCCTTCGGGTGATGGAGAGACAAGTAGGCTTGGTTCGAGGGACCCGATAGACGACGAGATCACGTGAGGTTCGCATGGTCCAAAAAGAGTAAGACAAAGTCATGTACTTGGAGCCGATGCATCAGTGGCGGCCAAGTCAAGAAATGAGGCAAGACTAAGTACAGACCGTCCGGACGCCTGAGGTGAAAGGCTTGACGTGCTCAAAGCTTGGCGTTGTGAGGTTGTGCCTTGCACGACATATTTGATGGTTTGGGCCAAAACATCTGAGGATGGTTTCTTAGTTTGGGCCTCAAAACCGAGCTCGAAGGCCCGACGTGACGGAGACGGTATCTGGGCACGTCGGGAAGCTTCGAAGCGCGACACATGTGACAACCCGCCCCAGGAAAATACTGTACTATCGCCTAAACCAATCCACTTTGGCCATTAAGCAACAGTAAAGTATTATCCCGTTGTTAGTTGCAGGGTTAATGCCCGGTAAATCACTTGGAAATCACACAAAGGATCGAACATATGCATTAAAACTCACACGAAGGCAAGTCCGGAGTACAACACAAATCAAATCCAAATTACCCCTAAGGGTTTAATTATTACAAACCATTGTTCAAGACATGATAAGTAAAGGTTCAGAGTTTGAAAACAGTGGAATAAAATAAACTAGCGCAACGATAAACATCACAGGAGCCCATCCGTGATGCCATCAGTCGTCGTCATCCACCCATTCCAGCTCCTAGCCGGGTGGAATCTCACCAGGCCAAACAACACCTGCAACCACATTTTTAAAGCAAGTCTGAGTATACTAATACTCAGCAAGACTTAACCGTGGGTGAAAACTACATCACCAAACTCTAGACATGAGAGGCTTTTTGGCCGGTGGAGTTCTTTTGCTGAAAAGCAACAAAGAGTAAGTCCTTACTTTCAATATTTTAGCACAAATTCTAGTTAATTACCATTTCTAAGTGTGCCAACTAATTCAATCAAGAATTCTACAATAATTAATTCAAGCAACAATATTCACCAAGTTCTATCAATAAGGGATATCATGGCCAGTTGATTAAGCAGTCTCAGATAACGGTGAGAGGCCGACAATCGATTGATTTATAACCTTGCAAGGTAAACCTAAACACACGGAGGGTGCCCCCACATGGACAACCACCAGATGGTTCCCAAAAACCTCGGCTTGGGGTCAAATCTTACAGTCCTGGGTACACGACTATCTGGCGTACCCCGCAAGGCACCCAGCTTCACACATGTACCCTCTCCCTCAGTAGCTAGGCAAGTAGGTGATCACTCAAGATTAGTAAGGGTAAGTCCCTGCACTGTCTCATTAAGGTACTAGGCTTAGCGGTCCCATTCCCGACAAGTTCTTAGTACGTTCAAAAGCTTAGCCCACGAAAGCCACTGGACCGGAGCCCAAATCCTATGCTCTTACCACATGAGTAATCCATTTATAAAGATCTTATGATTCCAACATAAGAACCTATTCTCGCGAGTGACGAACATCACTCGACTTCTACCGAGTCCTATAGCATAGCAGCTATCGACCTAGCATACT
The DNA here is from genome assembly GCA_947561735.1 of Cenchrus americanus. Classification (NCBI taxonomy): domain Eukaryota; kingdom Viridiplantae; phylum Streptophyta; class Magnoliopsida; order Poales; family Poaceae; genus Cenchrus; species Cenchrus americanus. Next base: position 68,348,516 of record OX387240.1, read on the forward strand.
AGTAAAAGAGCATAGGTACCTAGGGATCATGCATCTAGGGTTTTAATTCAACTCCTAAAACGTAAATGCACAAACCTAACAAAGGTAAATGTATAATTTTAAAAAGACAGAGTTAATAATCCGGGGCTTGCCTTCGCTGGCAAGGTTGGCCTTGGGCCCTTCTGGACTTTGATCCAGGTCTTGAGCTACGTCCACACACTACAGCTCATCGACAGCACCTTTGTCTCCTTCCGGCACGAGCATACAGTTACCGTCGGGAAGATCTACACAAGGATGCCAATGCAAGATTTAATTGACGGTTTTTAATTTAATTAATTACAATCAACAAATGACAACCATGGGGTGCATGGTTGACCACATTCACCTAGATAAGAATACATTCAGCATACTCTTCCAAAAAGGAACAATATGCGGTTTTTTATTATTTAATCTTTTTAGTAGTGACTGTGTACATATTTATGTAAATAAATTAATTTAAATTTTACAAGACAGCAAGGGTTGGTCTTGAACTTTTTAAATGATTTACATTCCACACATAGGGTCATTAAGGGTGTGGTTGGTGATTTTCTCATTTAAATTAATATTAAACTTTAATAGCCTCCATTGCTTTCATTCCCAAAATGAATTAACAAAATTCAGTGGGGAAATTTTATGAAGCACTACAAACCTAAACAATGCCACTGCACAAACATACACTTAGGAGAGCTATGAAATTAAATATACCTAAAATAACAAAAGCTAGCTACTTAAGCAAGATAAAGGCATATAAAAATAAATAAGCATCATATTGACTCCAACTTTCTCACACATGGCCTCTGGTCCAAAACTAAGTTAGGAATGTAACATATACACCTAGATCTACTATAGATCTTGGGTTATGCATTTACAAAGAAAATTAAGCACAAAACAAGATTAAATATTTCTGATAGATATAAAATTGTAATTAATTCACCAGAGGTGCATTTTGGCATAAAAAGATCACATGCAGAAGTTGAGCACAAAAATATAATTATTTTTATCTATAAAAACCATTTAGACAGATTTATCATAAAAACAAAATAATTCATAATGAAATATCTACAAAATAACTTTGTGCAATTTTTGGTGCAAAAGCTAGGCACGACATAACACACAACATATCAAAAATTCAGCTATAGAGCACATGTAGATTTTGAGATATAACAGATCTAGGTTTTTACAGTCTCCTATGTTTCATGCAAAATCTACCCAGAAAAAGTATAGTCATGCTTCACAAAAGTTGTAGGTTTTTTCACAAGGAATCCAACAAAATTGGGTTTGCATCTTTCTGATTTCTCTATAGTTTTCTATGCATTTTCCAAGATTCAGCCAAACACATACACTATTTCAGATCTGTTTTTTCGATTAGGCCCCTGGAAGTTTTCAGAACCTTATGGATAGGCCCTTTCTTTGCACTCAGGCCCCTGGAAAGAACTTGGGGCTCGCAATTGGGCCTCCAGGCACCGGCCGGCGGCGGTCCGGCCAAATTCCGGCGAACCGGCGATCGTGACCAGTGGGGCGCGGGCGGAGGGCGGCCTGTGAGTCACCTTGGCTCAATTTCCGGGCTTGCTTGGGGCAGTGGGGCAGCTGGCGAGGGGGCTCGACGGCTTAGCCGTGTGGCGGCCTCCTGGAGCTCGACTCCGGCGAGGTTGCAGCGCTGGCAGGGCAACTAGCGACTCTGGGAGTTTCGGTAGGCGTTCACAGTGGTGGTGGTGTGCTCACACGGCCGGTGGTGGCTCGAGACCGACAGCTCACCGTGGAGGCGGTCATGGTGGCTTGGCGGTGGAGCAAGGCGGAGGCGGAGGTGGAGGGGGCGCGCACACGTGGGGAATCGACCGTGGCCTTTTATTGGCGGTGTTCACGCGTCTTGAAGCAACCAGCGGGGGGGGGGGGGGGGTCCGGACGACATGTCGTGGCGCGGGCGACATCGTCGGCGGGCGACGCGAGCGGGCCCGGCGCGATGCGCACGAGCACACGACACGGGGCGGCGCAGGGTCCAAGGCGGTTCGGGACACATGCGACCTCGAGAGACGCTGTTCGGTGGTGTAGGCCGGCGTGGGAGGGGGCCGAACATCGAGACCTGGGCTTCGACGCATGGTGGCACGGACAGGTGCGCTCGGCGCGCGGGCGAGCGACGTGGGGGACATCGGCTAGCTTTTGTTTCAACTAGCCCCTTTTGATTGACGATTACTCCAAAAATTGAACTGAAGTGTATGTAGTGTAAATATCAAAGTTGTAGATCGATGACCCCTCTACAACTTTCACAAAGGCTGGCCTATGTTTTACTCACTGGTTTGAGCAGGAACGTCAGGCAACGTTCTTGTTTTCATGGCGTCAATGAATAGTAAAAACTGGAGTTGATCGAGTTTTCTACCCTTTTCCACTCAAAATTTGAAGTGCCACCCATAAGAAAAGTTGTGTCCCTCGAAAAACTGGATGTTGACGGTGAAAATCCGTCAACCTAGCCATGAGTTTACCTTCGGTGTTGGCATGACTTTTGTATCTTATTCATTGGTACTAACCCCCGTGGTATAACAAGTTCACTTGTGCATGTCGGTTTTGGAGTTATGTGTTTACGCAGGGTTTTAACGTTGAAAGCAAGACTTTCGGGATAAGTTCATTAAGCACCTCATGACAAGACCTTGAAGCCCGATACAAGTCAAGCAATGAAGTGAACATGACTCCAAGAGCCCAAGGACCAAGCCCGAGAAGATGATAAACTCCGAGGACCGAACCGTAAAAGTGCTTGAATCTTGCAAGACAAGGAATTGAGTCCAATTCGGAGAGAAACCGACGTCAAGGGCCCACATGCAAAAGGGGAGAACATCTAGAAGACGTGGGAAGCAACACCGGCGAAGCAGCCGCGGGATGGGTCGAGTGGGCCCAGCCGGCCGGCCCGAGCCGGCCCGCCCAGCCCCATTCGGGGCCCAATCGGCCTCTCCTTTGACCTAATTGCTTCTCGGGCTATAAATAGCCCCCCGACCGAGAGCCACGCAGAACCGAAGTCGTAATCCACCGCCGAGGAGCGAGAGAAGCTTGAGGGACACCATCTCGGAGATGAGGGTCGTGCTAGTTGTCTAGGGTTTCCCTAGCCGACGTGGGAACCTTGCATGGAAGACCACGTCGGAGCTCGGAGTGAGGATCAAGATCGAGGGAGGGCCCGGTGGTGATCTTGTTCATGTAATCATTCATGGTGAAGTTTGTAAGTGAATTCGATTTCTAGCGATCAAGTGCCTTCTCGATGATTTTGTTTTCTTCTTGGTTTTGCTTCTTCTACGATCTATACTTAAGATAGATTACATAGGGTGCTCTTGTAGCCGCGGTGGCTAGAGGTGCATACCGGACCGGCCAAGTGATTTCAACTTGTTCTATCGAACTCGCACTAGACTACCTGCATGAATAGGGATACCTTGTGACAGAACGGGGGTTCCGAAAGGCGGGCGTTTTCGGAGTCGGAAGGGAAGGCCACGATTTAAAGATGCTTTTAATGAGATTCGCTTTTCTATCTTCATCTATCTTGTTTGGAGCTACAACATAAGCATGATCTAGATTCTCTAGATTGGTTATCTCTTGCTTTCTCTTGCTACCTCTTTAGTAGATTAGATTAGATTCGTTTTCTTTATGAGTTAGTAGATTAGATGCAACTTACCTTCATAAGATAGCTTACCTTGCTTTACTAGATTGAATCCTTGCGTTGCACATTGTTCCACGGATTCGATACCTTGGGTTCACCACTCGAGGGAAGAAGGGTCCCTTGACTACGACGGGAGACTTGTCCGCTTGCAAGTCACAAACGAACTTTGATACAACTATTAACCGTCAACCAGCCCCTTTTTTCCGGCGCCGTTCTTCGGGGAACAAGCAATCAAGATCCGATCTAGTATCGCTTATCTTTGAGCTTTTTCTTTTGATTTTCTTTTGCATCTCTTATGTTTGATCATCCTCAAAAAGAAAAAAAATCAATCTAATCTAGTTTTGATTAACCCTAGTTTTTATGTTTAGATTTTTGTTTTATTACTAACCCTAACCGGAGATGGTTGGCTACCTCTCCAAGAAACCCAAACTTTTTTGTGGATGATCCAGGAAAACTTTACAGGCAAAGGTGACGTGCAACACAAGCTAAAGGGGTGGAAACCCTAGATTCAAAAGTTGAAGTCGAAGGACCGTCGAAATCTCCAAGGGAATCACCACCTCCAAGTCAAGACGCCGGAAGGCCGTTCAAGATCGAGAGAAGGATGGAGAAGATGGAGATGGAGAAAGAAGCTCAACACCTAAAGGCTGCCAAGGCAAGGTCCACATGCGAAGTGTTCATCATGATGAAGATGCTAGACGCAAGTGGGACAACTTGCCGGGCGCCCGATGGGTAACAAAGAAGAATATCTGAGACAACTCCAAGGTCCCAAGACGGCAAAGGCTACTCAAGCTCACTCAGGAGAGATGAAGGATCACACTAGAGACCATGAAGATCACAACCGAAGGACCGGAGTTCGAGATGCCGAGCCACAAGGAAGTTGTTGCATCCGTCAAGACCAAAGGACAAAGCCGCACCGTGAAGACCAAAAAAATTGACTAAGCCAAAGTGGGTACCCAAGATTGCAACGCCCGCAAAGAGCGTTGATCCGGAGTAATCAAGTGAAGAAGTCTAGCCATGGACTATAAACGAAGCGCTAGGCGGGAGGCAACCCGTTTCGTCAAGTCAAGAATAAGCTACGGGAGGACAACCCGATTCCAGGTTTTTCAAGTCTTTTTAAATATAATTCAGTTTTGAATTTTACTACGCAAAACATTAGACTTAGAATGGTTGAACAATATTAGAGACATAATTCTTGGTTGAATATTTTGCTTGATCATAAACCCTTTACATGAACCATCCTATGTGATTGTTTGCTTCTTTTTCGAGAAACCACAACCAAAAAGAAAAAATTTCAGAACCTAACTCAACTTTCATCCTCTTTATGATGTTGTGGTTGACTTGTTTTTCATGCTAAAAACACACGAGTAGAGCCACGACTTGTATCTAGATGTTATTTAAATTTCAGCACGTGGTAGGACTCGCGTGAACCTAGAATCTTGATTTTTGGTTGGTTTAAAAATCCATATCCTTGGTTTCTCTAAGATTAGAATTTTTCTAAGCCTCACTTAATTTTATTTCATTCAAAATCTCTCTCATCTAATCAAAATTAGGACCTAAACCTATGCCCCCATGATCAAGCCGGGAAAAGCTTGCTCTCAACTAATGAAGGCAAACTATACCGGTAAGACCGAAATCGACGTAGTCGAAAAATATTTTCGACTTACATTTGTTTTTAATGGTTTAAAAACTTCTCTAAATTTATGCTTGAGCTCTTGCATGGATCTGAAAAATATTTTTAAATTTCGAAATAAGAGGAGTGCTTAGCCTTAAACACACTTAAAGGGAGGCAATCTAGTTAACCTAACCATGCATGCACCATGATACATCACGGGATGCCCCTCCAACATATTTAAACCACATGCAAAGTACAAGCATGGGGGGCAGCCAAGGCTTTGTTTTGTAGGAATATCATGGATGCATGTGAGGCAAGGGAGTATGGAAGTGAGTCAAAGCGAAAACATCAAGTGGAAGGAGCAATAATGCAAGCGAAGGAGTGGACGGGAACGTTTGGAAGGTGTACGCGATCACGAAGCAACATGAATGCACTAGAGAAGAACCGAGCCAAGAGGAGGAGAGAGGTAAGTCTCCCATCCGGCTCTTTGTTCGTGTGCTCTAGTTTGTAGGCCGGAACCACCTTAGACTTAGCCATCCACCGTGTTTGTTTCGTGCAACAAATCACATCCTTAATCCACTCAAAGTCCAGACTCCAAAATAATATTTGTGTACCTTGTTACCGGGTGAAAACCCCGGATATATATTTGTGAGGGAGAGTGCTGCAATCATGGAAGAAAACTACAAGCCTTTTCACTGAAGAAGAAGGGATCATCGTCGTTTAAGCCATCAACCTCTTCGAGGAGGCACTCGGTTTCCGAGTTTCCTGGGAGTATGGAGGAGGACACGACACCGCCGAGGAGGAACCACACTCTTCTCCTTGGTGGCATGAGGGCCACACAAAACTCGTTTATTAGGTTTACCAAACTTCAATAACATATGGAGGAGCCGCTCGTCCAACCTCGCCACTTGACACGATCATCCGCTCCACCTCCATACGCTCCGCGGCATTCCGAGGGGTATGTCATCATGACGGAGGAGGAGAAGAAGCTCGCTCGCCTTAAGTAGAGGCTTGTAGCGAACGTCGACATCGACGACCAAGCTCTCCACATATTGGGTTTCACACGGGACACCGGTGCAATTCTCTAACGGAGTGTCGGCAAACACCCACAAGGAATTCGCCTAGGAAATTTTCATGACCATGGCGTATACCCTTGATGAAGGAGTGCTGAGTCTCTCATTCCGTTGGAGGGAGCCCACAAGTGGAGAAGAAGGAAGACACCGTCGGAAGGGTAACCTTGATCAACGATGCTATTTCTAGCACTTTGATGGGGTAATCTCCTTTCATCCATGGGTTGCAATCGATCTTGAGATGTAATCATACTTTGTTGGATTATCTATCTATCATCTTTCACCGTGACCATCATAGGTCTAGTCATGAATACCTTCGCGTAGTGAGAGTACGAGAGGAGGGAAAGGGCGAAACCGTGGTCACAACCCCCGATAGATTAGATTGGTTTTCATGTTCGAAATGATTGCATGTTCTAGTATCGTAGACCCATGGGCGAGTGTCTCCTATTTTCAAAAGGGAGCTCCGGAACAAGTGGATGTGCATGAAGGCACATGGGAAGGTTTTTGTAGTATGATCACGGGAAGAGACCATCAACGAAGAAATACTATCCGGAACCCATCATCCAAGTGTGTCACTTTTGTGCAAGTGGATTTTTGGGAGAACAAGAGAGACAAAGATAACCAACACGGAGTTGAATTGGCTTTACTCGGCTTTGATTGCCAAGTGGCCAATAGACCCCACTCACCTATGATCAATCGGTGGTGTTGTTAAGCAACATCGAGTTCGGAAGATATTGGTTCGGGGTGTTGCCTCTCCATATTGGTTATCTCTTTAAAACCGGGTATTACAAGGAACCCGAATCATCTCCTACCCGGGACTTCCCTAGGAATATATGAAGAAAGGAAAATATATAAGTGAAGATGAGAGAGGAGGCTTCCGAGTGGCCTAGGTGAATTTGCCCCTTCCGGATTGAAGATTAAGACTTTTCTTGAGGGGAAGAAGATCGGTTAGAGGAAGGACTTCTTGTGCCGGCGAAGAAAAAAATAATAAAAGAAAAGAATTATAGGAGAAGGATCTTCTATGGCCCAAGAAGGAGGTGCACAACAAAATTATGTCCCACCATTCGGAGAAATTCCGGCATCGCCAAATTACTACGGTGGTGTACCAATGCAAGCATGGGGGAGTGGTGCAGCCATACCCCCACCATTTTTGCGGTGCCCAACATAGCCTTTGCGGAGCCATATGCACACCTTCCTCAACCACAACAAAATGTGGCCACCATTGGAGGATACACTGCAAGAAACATGCAAAATATTGCAGCCATCCAAACCAATGCAAACCAAATGGGTGAAGGTAATGCAACATTCGCTTATGAGCTTTGACACCTTCACCTAGCACCGTCGGACAATTCATAGGAGGAGTGGTGCATTCCTATTACAAGTAAGGGTACAACAACCAAGACTATCAATATCAACCACCGGCGGAAGATTAGAGAGAGGAGGAGCTCTAGTTATCTTTCCTTTACCCCCTTTTCTTTAATTTTCAGCTTGTTTGCAGCTATGTATGCGTAGTGTTTCAAGTTTTTATTTAAATTTCAGCAAGTATGTTAGTTTAATTTTTCAGCGTGTGTGTTAGTGTTTATTTTCATCATGAATAATATCACCACCAAGTTTTTACCTTTGGTAAAGTTACAAAGTTTGTGCCATGATGATATATGATTATAATTGCCGCTTTGTTTATCTTTGTAATTGATTTATGCATGTTTGAACTAGTGCTCTCTTAAAAATACAAATCTGAAATTATCTAAATGCTAGCTCAATCTTCAGCGGAGGTTATGATTAAAATAAAGACCCATAGTGTTTTATGTGCTCTCAAGTTATGAATAGATTAAAGATGTCTTTTATGCTCAAAAATATTGCTAACCTTGTCACAAATATCACTTGTGTGTTGCTCAACCTATCCGAGCCTTATATATATTTGAGTGCATAAACCTTAGTGTACAAGATTTATTTTTGAGTGAGTTATTGCAGGCCATGATTTCTCTGGCCCGAGACTAAGAAGCTGGTCATTCCGTTTTTGCGTATCTATCTTTTTGCTAGCCTTTTATCCGTGCATTGTGTATCCCCGCATCGGAGATCTCATAAACCTCGCCGGATATCCACCCTTAAACCAAATATCATCTTTTGTGATTACCTCCTTGACCACAACCTATTGTTGAGATTGGATCATCAATTCAAGGAAGATCGCAAGACGGTGCCGACATTGAAGATTTCAAGTATCTCTCCAAGGAAGAATACCCCGGTACCTACCTTATTTTTCGCCTCTTTGCTTGAGGACGAGCAACGTCTAAGCATGGGGGAGGAGGTAGGTACGGTGCAGTTTTAGAGTTAAAAGGGGAATATTTAAAAAAAATGAATGATGATGAAAGAAAAAAAAATCCAGTGATAATCATGACTTTCAAGGTAAAGAAAAAAAGATATATATAATGAATGAATGGAAGAAAGAAAGAAAGAAAGAAAGAAAAGAATGAGAAATATGAGAAAGAAAAAAAAATAAGCATAAAGTGAACTCCCCGGTTCTCTAAGAGTGCATTCAAGGCTTCAAGTTAAAAAGATCCATTCTCATTTTCCAACCATGTGCAATCCGATAACGAGGACTTCCTTTGTGCCTCGGGATCACTCTTTGCCATTTGCACATGTCCACTCATCTAAAAGTGTGTGTATTTTTCTCTTTCCCCTCCTTGACTTAACATTATTTTCCAATGACCTTTTTGACGAGTCTCGGTAAGACCATGAGAAGCTTGTCTTGTTTTGACAACACCTCATTTATAAAATCTTGTTAGGACTAAACTTTCCCAAAGCTCCATATAAAAGCCTACCACACATATATGTTATGAGAGGGAAAGGAGTAGAATATATAGGCTTGAGAGACAAGTGAGATGAGAGTTCATGAGCAATATACAAGATGATTTAAATTTGTGAACTTGGTTTAGCTTTTCTTTATCTCGTTCTTTATTTCAAAAATTCGAGGTCTATTTAAACTTTGTGAGCATGTTAATACTTGTGGGATAAGCTTAATAAGAATCTACCCTCCGTAGAGGTGAAGGCTAGTACATTATGGAACTTTAACGAATTAAACTTTTGAGAGCATTATGTTTTTTTTCATGTATGATCAAGTGCAAGGTTTAAACATTGTTTGGCAATGATGATATCCATCGAAGGCTTACTCGAGGACGAGCAAGGTTTAAGCATGGGGGAGATGTTGACGGTGGAAATCCGTCAACCTAGCCATGAGTTTACCTTCGGTGTTGGCATGACTTTTGTATCTTATTCATTGGTACTAACCCCCGTGGTATAACAAGTTCACTTGTGCATGTCGTTTTTGGAGTTATGTGTTTACGCAGGGTTTTAACGTTGAAAGCAAGACTTTCGGGATAAGTTCATTAAGCACCTCATGACAAGACCTTGAAGCCCGATACAAGTCAAGCAATGAAGTGAACATGACTCCAAGAGCCCAAGGACCAAGCCCGAGAAGATGATAAACTCCGAGGACTGAACCAGAAAAGTGCTGAATTTTGCAAGACAAGGAATTGAGTCCAATTCGGAGAGAAACCGACGTCAAGGGCCCACATGCAAAAGGGGAGAACATCTAGAAGACGTGGGAAGCAACACCGGGCGAAGCGAGGGCCGCGGGATGGGCCGAATTGGGCCCGGCCGGCCGGCCCGCCCCAATTCGGGGCCCAATCGGCCTCTCCTTTGACCTAATTGCTTCTCGGGCTATAAATAGCCCCCCGACCGAGAGCCACGCAGAACCGAAGTCGTAATCCGCCGCCGAGGAGCAGAGAAGCTTGAGGGACACCATCTCGGAGATGAGGGTCGTGCTAGTTGTCTATGGTTTCCCTAGCCGACGTGGGAACCTTGCATGGAAGACCACGTCGGAGCTCCGGAGTGAGGATCAAGATCGAGGGAGGGCCCCGGTGGTGATCTTGTTCATGTAATCATTCATGGTGAAGTTTGTAAGTGAATTCGATTTCTAGCGATCAAGTGCCTTCTCGATGATTTTGTTTTCTTCTTGGTTTTGCTTCTTCTACGATCTATACTTAAGATAGATTACATAGGGTGCTCTTGTAGCCGCGGTGGCTAGAGGTGCATACCGGACCGGCCAAGTGATTTCAACTTGTTCTATCGAACTCGCCCTAGACTACCCGCATGAATAGGAATACGTTGTGACAGAACGGGGGTTCTGAAAGGCGGGCGTTTTCGGAGTCGGATGGGAAGGCCACGATTTAAAGATGCTTTTAATGAGATTCGCTTTACTATCTTCAATGACAAACCGGGGGGCAGGCCCCCCCTGATAGGTGGGAGCCTGCGCCCCTGTTGACGGTTAATAGTTGTATCAAAGTTCGTTTAGACTTGCAAGCGGACAAGTCTCCCGTCGTAGTCAAGGGACCCTTCTTCCCTCAAGTGGTGAACCCAAGGTATCGAATCCGTGGAACAATGTGCAACGCAAGGATTCAATCTAGTAAAGCAAGGTAAGCTATCTTATGAAGGTAAGTTGCATCTAATCTACTAACTCATAAAGAAAACGAATCTAATCTAATCTACTAAAGAGGTAGCAAGAGAAAGCAAGAGATAACCAATCTAGAGAATCTAGATCATGCTTATGTTGTAGCTCCAAACAAGATAGATGAAGATAGTAAAGCGAATCTCATTAAAAGCATCTTTAAATCGTGGCCTTCCATCCGACTCCGAAAACGCCCGCCTTTCGAACCCCCGTTCGTCACAACGTATCCCTATTCATGCGGGTAGTCTAGGGCGAGTTCGATAGAACAAGTTGAAATCACTTGGCCGGTCCGGTATGCACCTCTAGCCACCGCGGCTACAAGAGCACCCTATGTAATCTAGGCGCAAACTAGATCGTAGAAGAAGCAAAACCAAGAAGAACACAAAATCATCGAGAAGGCACTTAATCGCTAGAAATCGGATTCACTTACAAACTTCACCATGAATGATTACATGAACAAGATCACCACCGGGGCCCTCCCTCGATCTTGATCCTCGCTCCGAGCTCCGACGTGGTCTTCCATGCAAGGTTCCCACGTCGGCTAGGGAAACCCTAGACAACTAGCACGACCCTCATCTCCGAGATGGTGTCCCTCAAGCTTCTCTGCTCCTCGGCGGCGGATTACGACTTCGGTCTGCGTGGCTCTCGGTCGGGGGGCTATTTATAGCCCGAGAAGCAATTAGGTCAAAGGGGAGGCCGATTGGGCCCCGAAGTGGGCCGGGCCGGCCGGCCGGGACCGGCCGGCCGGGCCCATTCGGCCCATCCCGCGACCTCGCTTCGCCGGTGTTGCTTCCCACGTCTTCTAGATGTTCTCCCCTTTTGCATGTGGGCCCTTGACGTCGGTTTCTCTCCGAATTGGACTCAATTCCTTGTCTTGCAAGATTCAGCACTTTTCTGGTTCAGTCCTCGGAGTTTATCATCTTCTCGGTCTTGGTACTTGGGCTCTTGGAGTCATGTTCACTTCATTGCTTGACTTGTATCGGGCTTCAAGATCTTGTCATGAGGTGCTTAATGAACTTATCCCGGAAGTCTTGCTTTCAACGTTAAAACCCTGCGTAAACACTTAACTCCAAAACCGACATGCACAAGTGAACTTGTTATACCACGGGGGTTAGTACCAATGAATAAGATACAAAAGTCATGCCAACACCGAAGGTAAACTCATGGCTAGGTTGACGGATTTTCACCGTCAACATCTCCCCCATGCTTAAACCTTGCTCGTCCTGGAGTAAGCCTTCGATGGATATCATCATTGCCCATCAATGTTTAAACCTTGCACTTGATCATACATGAAAAAAAAACATAATGCTCTCAAAAGTTTAATTCGTTAAAGTTCCATAATGTACTAGCCTTCATCCCTACGGAGGGTAGATATTTAATTAAGCTTATCCCACAAGTATTAACATGCTCACAAAGTTTAAATAGATCTCAGAATTTTTGAAATAAAGAACGAGATAAAGAAAAGAGCTAAACCAAATTCACAAATTTAAATCACCTTGCATATTGCTCATGAACTCTCATCTCGCTTGTCTCTCAAGCCTATATATTCTACTCCTTTCCCTCTCATAACATATATGTGTGGTAGGCTTTATATGGAGCTTTGGGAAAGTTTAGTCCTAACAAGATTTTATAAATGAGGTGTTGTCAAAACAAGACAAGCTTCTCATGGTCTTACCGAGACTCGTCAAAAAGGTCATTGGAAAATAATGTTAAATCAAGGAGGGGAAAGAGAAAAATACACACACTTTAGATGAGTGGACATGTGCAAATGGCAAAGAGTGATCCCGAGGCACAAAGGAAGTCCTCGTTATCGGATTGCACATGGTTGGAAAATGAGAATGGATCTTTTATTGAAGCCTTGAATGCACTTTTAGAGAACCGGGGAGTTCACTTTACGCATATATTTTTTTTCTCTTTCTCATATTTCTCATTCTTTTCTTTCTTTCTTTCTTTCTTTCTTTCATTCATTATATATATTTTTCTTTCTTCACCTTGAAAGTCACGATCATCGCCGGATTTTTTCTTTCATCATTATATTATTATTATTTTTTTAAAATACTCCCTTTTTGAACTCTAAAACTGCACCGTACCTACCTCCTCCCCCATGCTTAGACGTTGCTCGTCCTCGAGCAAAGAGGCGATAAATAAGGTAGGTACCGGAAATATTTTTCCTTTGGAGAGATACTTGAAATCTTCAATGTTGGCACCGTCTTGCGATCTTCCTTGAATTGATGATCCATTCTCAACGATAGGTTGTGGTCAAGGAGGTAAACACAAAAGATGATATTTGGTTTAAGGGTGGATATCCGGCGAAGTTTGTGAGATCTCCGATGCGGGGATACACAATGCACGGATAAAAGGCTAGCAAAAAGATAGGTACGCAAAAATGGAATGACCAGCTTCTTAGTCTCGGGCCAGAGAAATCATGGCCTGCAATAACTCACTCAAAAATAAATCTTGTACACTAAGGTTTATGCACTCAAATATATATAAGGCTTTGGATAGGTTGAGCAACACACAAGTGATATTTATGACATGGTTAGCAATATTTTTGAGCATAAAAGACATCTTTAATCTATTCATAACTTGAGAGCACATAAAACACTATGGGTCTTTATTTTAATCATAACCTCCGCTGAAGATTAAGCTAGCATTTAGATAATTTCAGATTTGTATTTTTAAGAGAGCACTAGGTTAAACATGCATAAATCAATTACAAAGATAAACAAAGCGGCAATTATAATCATATATCATCATGGCATAAACCTTGTAACTTTACCAAAGATAAAAACTTGGTGGTGACATTATTCATGATGAAAATAAACACTAAGATACACGCTGAAAAATTAAACTAACACTAAAAATTAAAGTAAAACTGAAAATACTACGCATACATAGGTGCAAACAAGATGAAAATTAAAGAAAAGGGGTAAAGGAAAGATAACTAAAGCTCCTCCTCTCTCTAATCTTCCGCCGGTGGTTGATATTGATAGTCTTGGTTGTTGTACCCTTACTTGTAATAGGAATGCACCACTACTCCTATGAATTGTCCGACGGTGCTAGGTGAAGGTGTCCAAGCACATAAGCGACGTTTGCATTTCCTTCACCCATTTGGTTTGCATTGGTTAGGATGGCTGCAATAATTTGCACGTTCCTTGCAGCGTATCCTCCAATGGTGGCCACATTTTGTTGTGGTTGAGGAAGGTGTGCAAATGGCTCCGCAAGGGCTACGTTGGGCACCGCAAAAATGGTGGGGGTATGGCTGCACCACTCCCCCATGCTTGCATTGGTACACCACCGTAGTAATTTGGCGATGCCGAAATTTCTCCGACTGGTGGAACATAATTTTGTTGTGCACCTCCTTCTTGGGCCATAGAAGATCCTTCTCCTGTAATTCTTTTCTTTTATTATTTTTTTCTTCGCCCGCACAAGAAGTCCTTCCTCTAACCGATCTTCTTCCCCTCAAGAAAAGTCTTAATCTTCAATCCGGAAGGGGCAAATTCACCTAGGCCACTCGGAAGCCTCCTCTCTCATCTTCACTCTTATATTTTCCTTTCTTCATATATTCCTAGGGAAGTCCCGGGTAGGAGATGATTTGGGTTCCTTGTAATACCCGGCTTTTTAAAGAGATAGCCAATATGGAGAGGTAACACCCCGAACCAATATCTTCCGAACTCGATGTTGCTTAACAACACCACTAGGTTGATCATAGGTGAGTGGGGTCTATTGGCCACTTGGCAATCAAAGCCGAGTAAAGCCAATTCAACTCCGTGTTGGTTATCTTTGTCTCTCTTGTTCTCCCAAAAATCCATTTGCACAAAAGTGACACACTTGGATGATGGGTTCCGGATAGTATTTCTTCGTTGATGGTCTCTTCCCGTGATCATACTACAAAAACCTTCCCATGTGCCTTCATGCACATCCACTTGTTCCGGTGCTCCCTTTTGAAAATAGGGGACACTCGCCCATGGGTCTACGATACTAGAACATGCAATCGTTTCGAACATGAAAACCAATCTAATCTATCAGGGATTGTGTTGAATGGATCCAAGGAAGCATTGAGGCCTATACTCCCTTTCCGGCATGGTAGCTAACCTTAAGCATTAAAGTATCTCCATCACAAGATGATAGATAGATAATCCAACAAAGTTCGATTACATCTCAAGATCGATTGCAACCCATGGATGAAAGAAGATTACCCCATCAAGGTGCTAGAAATAGCATCATTGATCAAGGTTACCCTTCCGACGGTGTCTTCCTTCTTCTCCTCTTGTGGGCTCCCTCCAACGGAATGAGAGACTCAGCACTCCTTCATCAAGGGTATGCGCCATGGTCACGAAAATTTCCTAGGCGAATTCCTTGTGGGTGTTTGCCGACACTCCGTTAGAGAATTGCCGGTGTCCCGTGTGAAACCCAATATGTGGAGAGCTTGGTCGTCGATGTCGACGTTCGCTACAAGCCTCTACTTAAGGCGAGCGAGCTTCTTCTCCTCCTCCGTCATGATGACATACCCCTCGGAATACCGCGGAGCATATGGAGGTGGAGCGGATGATCGTGTCAAGTGGTGAGGTTGGACGGGCGGCTCCTCCATATGTTATTGAAGTTTGGTGAACCTCATAAACGAGTTTCGTGTGGCCCTCATGCCACCAAGGAGAAGAGTGGTTCCTCCTCGGCGGTGCCGTGTCCTCCTCCATACTCCGAGGAAACTCGGAAACCGAGTGCCTCCTCGAAGAGGTTGATGGCTTAAACGACGATGATCCCTTCTTCTTCAGTGAAAAGGCTTGTAGTTTTCTTCCATGATTGCAGCGCTCTCCCTCACAAATAAATATCCGGGGTTTTCACCCGGTAACAAGGTACACAAATATTATTTTGGAGTCTGGACTTTGAGTGGATTAAGGATGTGATTTGTTGCACGAAACAAACGCGGTGGATGGCTAAGTCTAAGGTGATTCCGGCCTACAAACTAGAGCACACGAACAAAGAGTTGGATGAAAGACTTACCTCTCTCCTCCTCTTGGCGCGGTTCTTCTCTAGTGCATTCATGTTGCTTCGTGATCGCGTACACCTTCCAAACGTTCCCGTCCACTCCTTCGCTTGCATTATTGCTCCTTCCACTTGATGTTTTCGCTTTGACTCACTTCCATACTCCCTTGCCTCACATGCATCCATGATATTCCTACAAAACAAAGCCTTGGCTGCCCCCCATGCTTGTACTTTGCATGTGGTTTAAATATGTTGGAGGGGCATCCCGTGATGTATCATGGTGCATGCATGGTTAGGTTAACTAGATTGCCTCCCTTTAAGTGTGTTTAAGGCTAAGCACTCCTCTTATTTCGAAATTTAAAAATATTTTTCAGAGCCATGCAAGAGCTCAAGCATAAATTTAGAGAAGTTTTTAACCCATTAAAAACAAATGTAAGTCGAAAATATTTTTCGACTACGTCGATTTCGGTCTCACCGGTATAGTTTGCCTTCATTAGTTGAGAGCAAGCTTTTCCCGGCTTGATCATGGGGGCATAGGTTTAGGTCCTAATTTTGATTAGATGAGAGAGATTTTGAATGAAATAAAATTAAGTGAGGCTTAGAAAAATTCTAATCTTAGAGAAACCAAGGATATGTATTTTTAAACCAACCAAAAATCAAGCTTCTAGGTTCACTCGAGTCCTACCGCGTGCTGAAATTTAAATAACATCTAGATACAAGTCGTGGCTCTACTCGAGTGTTTTTAGCATGAAAAACAAGTCAACCACAGCACCATAATGAGGGTGAAGGGTTGAGTTAGGTTCTGAAATTTTTTTGGTTGTGGTTTCTCGAAAAGAAGCAAACAAACACATAGGATGGTTCATGTAGAGGGTTTATGATCAAGCAAAATATTCAACCAAGAATTATGTCTCTAATATTGTTCAACCATTCTAAGTCTAATGTTTTACGTAGTAAAATTCAAAACTGAATTATAAAGACTCGAAAAACCTGGAATCGGGTTGTCCTCCCGGTAGCTTATTCTTGACTCGACGAAACGGGTTGCCTCCCGCCTAGCGCTTCGTTTATAGTCCATGGCTAGACTTCTTCACTTGATTACTCCGGATCAACGCTCTTTGCGGGCGTTGCAATCTTGGGTACCCACTTTGGCTTAGTCATTTTTTTGGTCTTCACAGGCTGGCTTTGTCCTTTGGTCTTGACGGATGCAACAACTTCCTTGTGGCTCGGCATCTCGAACTCCGGTCTTCGGTTGTGATCTTCATGGTCTCCTTAGTGTGATCCTTCATCTCTCCCGAATGAGTTTGAGTAGCCTTCGCCGTCTTGTGACCTTGGAGTTGTCTCGTATATTCCTCTTTGTTACCCATTGGGCGCCCGACAAGTTGTCCCACTTGCGTCTAGCATCTTCATCACGATGAACACTTCACGTATAGAGCTTCCGACCTCCGTCACCTTGCCATCTAAATTCTTCAATATTTTCTCCATAGCCTCGAACTTAGTGACGGCGTCCTTGTTGATCTTTGCTTGCTCGTCCATCAAGTCCTTGAATTGTGCACAAAGAGGAACCAAAACTTGAATCGACGAACTTGCATTAAATCGGGGTTACCTTGGACATGGTCGTACTCCACACACTCCTTGCATGTGGATCTTGCTTCGACGGCCTTTAGGTGTTGAGCTTCTTTCTCCATCTCCATCTTCTCCATCCTCCTCTTAAGTAAACCGATATGCCACTCAAGGAATCCGGCTCGTATGCATTCAGCTCTCGCAATCGTCATGCGGATAGTTGAAACTTTGATCTTGAACGGCCTCCCGGCCTCTTGAAGGTTTATGATAGGTAGATCAACGATGTCCGGGGTGCGTAGCGCTCCGGTGGTTGAGGTTGATCTCCCTTTGGACTTGGAGGTGGTGATTCCCTTGGAGATTTCGACGGTCCTTCGACTTCAACTTTTGAATTTCCAACCCTTTAGCTTGTGTTGCACGTCACCTTTGCCTGTAAAGTTTTCCTGGATCATCCACAAAAAAGTTTGGGTTTCTTGGAGAGGTAGCCAACCATCTCCGGTTAGGGTTAGTAATAAAACAAAAATCTAAACATAAAAACTAGGGTTAATCAAAACTAGATTAGATTGAATTTTTTTCTTTTTGAGGATGATCAAACTTAAGAGATGCAAAAGAAAATCAAAAGAAAAAACTGAAAAATAAGCGATACTAGATTGGATCTTGATTGCTAGTTCCCCGGCAATGGCGCCAGAAAAAGGGGCTTGTTGACGGTTAATAGTTGTATCAAAGTTCGTTTAGACTTGCAAGCGGACAAGTCTCCCGTCGTAGTCAAGGGACCCTTCTTCCCTCAAGTGGTGAACCCAAGGTATCGAATCCGTGGAACAATGTGCAATGCAAGGATTCAATCTAGTAAAGCAAGGTAAGCTATCTTATGAAGGTAAGTTGCATCTAATCTACTAACTCATAAAGAAAACGAATCTAATCTAATCTACTAAAGAGGTAGCAAGAGAAAGCAAGAGATAACCAATCTAGAGAATCTAGATCATGCTTATGTTGTAGCTCCAAACAAGATAGATGAAGATAGTAAAGCGAATCTCATTAAAAGCATCTTTAAATCGTGGCCTTCCATCCGACTCCGAAAACGCCCGCCTTTCGGAACCCCCGTTCTGTCACAACGTATCCCTATTCATGCGGGTAGTCTAGGGCGAGTTCGATAGAACAAGTTGAAATCACTTGGCCGGTCCGGTATGCACCTCTAGCCACCGCGGCTGCAAGAGCACCCTATGTAATCTAGCTGCAAACTAGATCGTAGAAGAAGCAAAACCAAGAAGAACACAAAATCATCGAGAAGGCACTTAATCGCTAGAAATCGGATTCACTTACAAACTTCACCATGAATGATTACATGAACAAGATCACCACCGGGGCCCTCCCTCGATCTTGATCCTCGCTTCGGAGCTCCGACGTGGTCTTCCATGCAAGGTTCCCACGTCGGCTAGGGAAACCCTAGACAACTAGCACGACCCTCATCTCCGAGATGGTGTCCCTCAAGCTTCTCTGCTCCTCGGCGGCGGATTACGACTTCGGTCCTGCGTGGCTCTCGGTCAGGGGGCTATTTATAGCCTGAGAAGCAATTAGGTCAAAGGGGAGGCCGATTGGGCCCCGATGGGGCTGGGCCGGCCGGCCCGGGCCGGCCGGCTCGGGCCCAGTCGGCCCATCTGTCGGGGACCGCCCTAGGGCCCCCCTTAAACAATGGGGGAACCCTCACTTAAATCCCTGCGTCGAAATACGCTAAGCCTAACCATGCAGGAAACTAACCATGCAGGACATAGCCCATGCGGCGAGACTCGGAGGCCCACCAAGACGGCCCGTGCGGAAGACCCTCGAGCAGGCTCCGCCTCGCTCGAGGGCACGCTCCTCCTCGAGCGGGCTCCGCCCCGTTCGAGGGGCGACCCCTTCCCTCGAGCGGTCCCGCCCCCGCTCGAGGGCACCCCTCCCCTCGAGCGAGTCCCGTCTCGCTCGAGGGTCCGCTCCGCCCTCGGGCGGGGCCCGCCACGCTCACGGGCGCCCCGCACGCGTGCGCCGGCCTTGTACTTGGGCATTTAACGCCCGACGCCGCGCAGACGGCGCCATCATGCGCCGGGGCTCACGCCCGTGCCGCCGCACCAACTCCCCGGGGAGGAGCCCATCCCCGCCACCGTGGGATGGACCGTGCGGTACGGCCGGTGTCGGTCCCGTGACATCGTGCGCCCACTTTGTACGGCTAACGCGCCCGACCCTCGAAAAGGGGCCGGGCGCACCCTCGATTCCACTTTCCCGTGACCTGCCCCGGGTTAGGTAAGGGGCGCTAGGCCGGTGGATGGCCATCCCGGCCACCGCGCGGTGCGGCCCGCCGTACCCACGCATGCGGGCGCACGCCTGACTCCGCAGGCGCACGCCCGGGCACTGCAGCAACTACTCCACTACCGCAGAGCTCATTGGGAAGGAACGCTGTTCAGCCCGCTCCTGTACCCCGTACCAGCCATCATCAGCACCTCCCTCGAAGCCTATCGGAGGACGCCATCGCCATCTGCCGCCTCCTACCCTCGAACCGCCACTGTTCGGGTACGAGGTAGGCCATCATGGCCGGATCGCAGCGAAGATCGTCCGGACGGCCGCCCGCTCTACACCGTAGCGCGACGTGCTCCCACACGTAGCTAGGTAGCGCGGCGTGCATGTAACTCGCCGCCCCCTTGGCCTATAAAAGGGGAGGCGAGCCCCCAGCCGCGGGGGAGAACAAGGCACAGTCGAACACAACGCACCGTGCACTCACTCTCTTATTCTCCCACAACATCTTCAGCCACTCACCAGGGACTTGGAAGCCACGCTTCCTCTCCCACCTTGCTTGTACTTGCCCCACTACAAGCACCCCCGGTGCCGAGCAATATAGTGACACGAGCACACCCTTGCCTTTGGACGTACGGCCCCCTCGGCGGGAACCGAGGATAAAACCTTGTGTCATTTGTTGCTTAGCATCGACCATTGAGGGATAGACCTAGGCGTTATCCTCTCGGTTAGTGTCGGGACCATATTCCGCACCGACAGTTGGCGCCCACCGTGGGGCAAACGAGCGCCTAAGGTCATTTCGCCAACTCCCTCCATGGTGATCCGCACGGAGTACCGTGGTACCCGCTACAACATGGGTAGTTCGGACCCCCTCCCGGCCGGGTTCGAGATCCGCTTCGGGGACTTGAACTTCCAGGCCACGGGGAACGGCTATCTCATGCGCCTCACCAATCGTGAGGAGCTTCGCGCGCAGCGCGAGGCCAGGTCCGCCCTGGTCTCCGCCGCACGCACGACATCGGCGCGAGGGCGCTGCGGGCACGGATGCCGCGGGCCCGTCGACGCCGCGACGCCGTCGTCGCTGCGGACTACGCTCGCGTCGGGGCGCGGTCCGAGCGGCGGCGGGGCGAGCGCGCCGCCGCCCAACGCGGTGCGCCCACCGTCACGACGACCGCCGCCGCCCCAGCGGGACCGCGTGCGGTCTCCGGACCACGCATTCCCATCGGGCTGCGTGGCGCCACTACGGCCTACAATGCCAACGTCAACACGACGATGCGCAGGGTTCCGCCTGGTCGGCACGTCTTCGTCGCCAGGGATCCCGGCACTTCAGCAGCGGACGAGTCGTCCCTGGGCTCCGTCGACACGATGCCACCCGCCAACCGCCATGGGTACGCGGAGTGGGACTTCTCTGGTGTGCCGGACCCCGGTCGCGTTCGGCGCTTCCTCGACGCCACGGACATGCGGTTTGGCCGCTCCGACGACTCCAACGACGCGGGAGCTACGACCCCACGCGGGAATGTTGCGCCGTCATCACCAACGACCCGGCCAACGCCGCCGGTGCGGCGGCGCCGGAGATGGGGAAGTCACGCCCGCCCGGGGGATCGCCGCGCGCCCGGCCGTGGGGCCAAGCGCTCCTGCTGGGGCCGACGTCGACGCACAGCTGGCCCAAGCTCGCGAGCTCGAGGCCAAGGCGGCGAGGAGCCGGACGGTGCGGCTACTCCGCGCCTCGATGGCGGGGGAGGCCTCCGCGCGCGGCGAACGCGCGCGCGGGAGCTGGGCCGACAAGTCCGTGACCGCCTCAACCCCGTCCCCAACGTCGACAACGCGGATACTCCGCCACGGGCGAGCCAAAAGCTCATCGCCGCCGCAACATTGCTGCGCGCCATGCCGCACCCTCGACCCCCGAGGCTCGAGACATGCACCGCGAGGTGCAGACCCTCCTTGAGCAAGCGGCCGTCCAGCAGGCCGAGAGCTCGGCCTCACGCATCCGCCAACGGGGGGGGGACGCGCGGGGGTGATGATCCGGCACCGGGGGGGCGAACCCTCGGTGCACGTGGGTCAACTTGCCGACCGAGGGACGCACGCCGGCCAAGGAGCGGCTCCTTGACACACGCAGGGCGGCCGGATGGAGACGCCCGCAACGTCATCAACGCCGGGCGCACCGGCAAGGCGGACGCGCGAGCGGCCGGGGGGCTACCACCCTCGAAGGGGTGGACGCTACGACGGCGGTGAGGACCGCTCCCCAACGCCGGAGCCCCCCGGCACCCGTGTGTTCGGCGGGGGAGATCCGCACGGCGGCGTTCCCCCCAGCGCTTCCGTCAGCCCTCGACGATCGTCAAGTACAACGGGGAGACGGACCCTCGTGTCTGGCTCAACGATTACCGCCTGGCCTGTCAGCTGGGCGGGGCCACCAACGATGAAGTAATCATCCGCAACTTGCCCCTGCATCTGGGCGACGCGGCCCGGACGTGGCTCGAGCACTTGCCCGCCAGCCAGATCCATAATTGGGACGATCTAGTCCACACCTTCGTGGGCAACTTCCAGGGCACATACGTGCGCCACCGGGAACTCTGGGATCCGCGCTCCGCACGCGGGGAAGCCGGGCGAGTCGCTGCGGGACTTCATACGGCGCTTCTCCAAGCGCTGCATAGAGCTCCCCAGCGTGGCACAGTCCGAGATCGTGCACGCGTTCCTCGAGGGAACCACGTGTCGGGACCTTGTGCGCGAGCTGGGACGCAGCCCGCCTATGGACTCGAACGAGCTGTTCGACATTGCCACCAGCTTCGCCTCCGGAGAGGAGGCCGTTGGGGCAATCTTCGACGGCAAGAAAGGCAAGCGCTCCGAGGACACGCCCGCGGAGGGCAGCGGGTCCAAGGAGCCGCGCCGCAACGACAAGCGGGGCAAGAAGGGGAAGAAGCCGCGCCGCGAGGTGCGCGAGCAGGGGCGCAACGGCGGCAACGCCGAGGCCCTCGCCGCTGACCCGGCCCGACGGGGCCCTCGGCCGGCTCCTCGAGGCCGGGGGGTGTTCGACGACATGACGAAGAAGCCATGCCCCTACCACAAGACCCCCGTGAATCACACTCTTGAGCAGTGCGACATGCTCAAGAAGTTCTATGGCCGTGCCGCCGCGAAGGAGGCAGAGGCCAAGAAGGATGGGGGCGATGGCGACGCGGGTGGTTTCCCCGCTGTCGAAAATGTGTTCCTCATCTTTGGGGGACCTACTGTCGACATGTCAACCCGGCAGCGCAAGAAGGAGCGGCACGAAGTCCTCGCCGCAGAGAGGGCACCTCCAGCCTTTCTCAACTGGTCGAAGGATGCCATCACCTTTAGCTGGGATGATCACCCAAACCGCATCCCGAACCCGGGCCAATACCCACTGGTGGTCGATCCCATCTTTGGGAACGCCCGGTTTTCGAAGGTCCTTATGGACGGAGGCAGTAGCCTCAATATCCTCTTCGCGCATACATTGCGCCTAATGGGGATTGGGGGCCGGACCAGTGCGGCCCGGCCACGAAGCCGTTTCACGGCATCGCGCCGGCAAGCGAGGTTCAACCCCTCGGGCGGATCGATCCGCCCGTCCGGTTTGGGACCCCCAAGAATTTCCGCAAGGAAACCCTCACCTTCGAGGTGGTGGGATTCAAAGGGGCCTACCATGCCATCCTTGGGCGACCATGCTATGCCAAGTTCATGGCGGTCCCCAACTACACGTACACGAAGATGAAGATGCGGGTCCAAACGGCGTCATCACCGTCGGGTCGTCGATCGAGCACGCATTCGGCCGCGACGTCGAGTGCGTGGAACATGCGGAGAGGCACTAGCGGCCGGACGAAGCGGCGGGTGAACACAGCGGAGAAGATGGTCAACGACGACCTCGGCCTCCGCCGCCAAGCACGTCGGCACGTTCGAGGCCGCCGAGCAAACCAAAGGGGTCCCCCTCGACCCATCGGCCCCTGAGGGCAAAGCGTTGAGGGTCAGCTCGACCCTCGATCCTAAATAGGAAGCAGTGCTCGTCGACTTCCTCCGCGCCAACGCCGACGTCTTCGCGTGGAGCCCCTCGGACATGCCAGGCATCCCGAGGGAGGTCGCCGAGCACTCCCTTGATATCTCGCCTAATGCTCGCGGCGTGCGGCGGCGGGCGCCGCGCCGCTTCGACGAGGAGCGGCGACGGGCGATCGGAGCGGAGCCGCGGAAGCTCCTCGAGGCCGGATTCATCAAGGAAGTGTTCCACCCTACGTGGCTAGCTAATCCTGTGCTTGTAAAAAAGAAAAATGGGAAGTGGAGGATGTGTATAGACTACACCAGTCTCAATAAAGCATGTCCAAAAGTTCCTTTTCCCTTGCCACGCATAGATCAAATCGTTGATTCCACAGCCGGGTGTGAACTACTCTGTTTCCTTGATGCCTATTCGGGATATCATCAAATAAAGATGAAGGAGTCCGACCAGCTCGCGACTTCGTTCATCACACCGTTCGGGACGTTCTGTTACGTCACGATGCCTTTTGGCCTCAGAAACGCGGGCGCAACATATCAGCGCTGCATGCAGCACGTCTTTGGGGACCATATCGGGCGGACGGTCGAGGCTTACGTGGACGACATCGTCATCAAGACCAGGAAGGCGGACGACCTGGTTAGCGATCTTGGCATCGCGTTCAGCTGCCTGCGGGCCAATGGGGTCAAGCTCAACCCCGAGAAATGTGTCTTTGGAGTGCCGCGGGGCATGCTCCTAGGGTACATCGTCTCCCAGCGGGGAATCGAGGCCAACCCTGAAAAGGTCGCGGCCCTCGAGCGAATGGGTCCAATTCGGGACCTCAAAGGGGTGCAGAAAGTGTTGGGGTGCCTCGCCGCCTTGAGCCGCTTCGTCTCGAGGCTCGGTGAGAAGGGCCTGCCCCTCTACCGGCTGCTCAAGAAGCACGAGCGCTTCTCCTGGACCGCCGAGGCCCAGGAAGCGCTCGACAAGCTGAAGGCGTCTCTGACGCACGCCCCAATCCTTACGCCGCCGCGAGACGGCGAACCCCTCCAACTCTACGTGGCCGCAACCACCCAGGTGGTCAGCGCCGTGATCGTCGTAGAGCGCACGGAGGAAGGGCATGCCTTGCCCGTGCAGAGGCCGGTCTACTACATCGGCGAAGTCTGTCGGGCACGAAGACGCGCTACCCCCGGGTCCGAGGGCGTTGTACGCGGTAGTCCTCGCGCGGCGCAAGCTCCGCCACTACTTCGAGGCCCACCCAGTCACGGTGGTCTCTTCCTTCCCGCTAGGAGAGATCATTCGCAACCCCGACGCGGCAGGCAGGATTGCCAAGTGGTCCGTGGAGTTGATGGGCGAGACGCTCGCCTACGCTCCGCGCAAGGCCATCAAATCGCAAATCTTAGCCGATTTCGTCGCTGAGTGGACGGACACGCAGCTGCCGCCCCCTCAGATTCAAGCGAGTGCTTTGGACTGCGTTCTTCGACGGCTCGGTGATGAAGACGGGGAGCGGGCGCGGGCCTGCTCTTCGTGTCACCCCTTGGGGAGCACATGCGCTACGCAGTGCGCCTCCACTTCCCCGCGTCCAACAATATGGCGGAATACGAGGCCCTTCTCTGCGGCCTCAAAATCGCCATTGAGTTGGGCATCAAACGCCTCGACGTGCGAGGGGATTCGCAGCTCGTGATCGATCAAGTCATGAAGAACGCGAGCTGCCACGACGACAAGATGGAGGCCTACTGTAAAGCCGTGCGGGCCCTCGAAGACAAATTCTACGGCATCGAGCTTAATCATGTACCCCGCCGGTACAACGAGGAGGCAGACGAGCTGGCAAAAATAGCGTCCGGGCGGATCACCGTTCCCCCGAACGTTTTTGCGCGCGACATCGCGCAGCCCTCGGTCACCTTCGAGCCTTTCCCCTCGAGCGACGGCGGACCCTCGGGGGCTCCCTCGAATCCAGCGGGTGCGGAACCCATGGAAGAGGACCCCTCGAACGAGGCGTACGTACTCTCCCTTCTCGAGGGGTACGGCTCCCACGAGGTCGATGCGATGGATATAGAGCCGGCTCCTGTCCAAGCGGATTGGCGGGAAAAGTACACCGCCTGGATCGCTCGAGGGGAACTCCCCGCGGATCGGGCCGCAGCCAGGCGCATCGCCAGGATGGCCAAATCCTTCGCCCTCGTCGACGGCGAGCTATACAAGCGCGCCGCGTCAGGCATCCTCCAGCGGTGTATACCCATCCCCGAGGGACGTGAGCTCCTACGGGACATCCACGCGGGAATCTGTGGCCACCACGCCGCGCCACGCACCCTCGTTGGCAACGCGTTCCGCCAGGGCTTCTATTGGCCTACCGCGGTCGCGGATGCCAGCGAAATTGTACGCACCTGCGAAGGGTGCCAGTTCTACGCCCGCAAATCCAACTTGCCCGCTCACGCTCTGCAAACGATCCCCGTAACATGGCCGTTCGCTGTGTGGGGGTTGGACATCGTCGGGCCCCTGCGGAAGGCGCCCGGGGGTTTCACCCACCTGCTTGTCGCGATCGACAAGTTCTCCAAGTGGGTGGAGGTGCGCCCCATCACGAATTTGAGGGCTGAGCAGGCGGTCACGTTCTTCACCGACATCGTCTACCGCTTTGGAGTGCCAAACTCCATCATCACGGACAACGGGTCCCGGTTCACGGGCGGAAGTTCTTGGAGTTCGCGACAAGTTCCACATCCGCGTGGATTGGGCAGCCGTGGCACACCCACGGACCAACGGCCAAGTGGAACGTGCCAACGGCATGATTCTACGGGGCCTCAAACCCGAGAATTTTCGATCAGCTCAACAAATGCGGCGGAAATGGCTCCAAGAACTACCAGCAGTCGTGTGGAGCCTAAGGACCACCCCAAGCAGAGCCACCGGGTTCACACCGTTCTTCCTAGTTCATGGCGCGGAGGCCGTCCTCCCCACGGATCTGGAATACGGGTCGCCCAAGGTTCGAGGCTACAACGAGGATGCTAATCAGCGAGCCCGCGAGGACTCGCTGGATCAGCTAGACGAAGTACGCCTCGTGGCGTTGATGCACTCCGCAAGGTATCAACAGTCCCTACGACGCTACCAAGCACGCAAGATACGTCGGAGGGATTTCAGCGAGGGGGACTTGGTCCTAAGGCTACGCCAAGACAACCGAGGGCGCCACAAGCTATCGCCCCCATGGGAGGGACCCTACGTCGTGGTGAAGGTGCTCAAACCGGGCACGTACAAGCTGGCCAACGAGGACGGCGAAGAACTCACCAACGCTTGGAACATCCAACAGCTACGTCGCTTCTACCCTTAGCTAGGACTTCCAAGTATTTTCTGTTGTAAAAACGCACGGCCAACGCCCCAGTTGGTGCCACCTATGTAAATACTCCAAGTATAATAAAAGGGCAACTCGGCTTTCCCCTGAAACCCAAGTTACCCTCGGGGGCTACTGCGGGGGGGCACCCCCCCCAAAATGGTCCCATTTTTCGCGCAAAAATAAAAAACGACTCACACGCGCTAAGTTTGTTTCCTACTTCAACCTCGAGCCATGATTCGAACAGGGCGCAGGTGGCACAGCGGAAGGAGCGTGCGAGCCAGAGACAGCCTACGCCGCGTGGCTATGGCCCGTCTCTCTCGCCTCCAACCCAGCGGGCCCCCTGCGAAAAACGAACTCCCCTAACTAGAATCTACTCAGGAAGAAGGAGAAACAAAAGGCGTAATAAGCAAACAACTTCATTTACAGCAACTGCCCATGTTCATGAAACGACTTGTTTATTTACAAAAGGCCACGAGGCCAGAATTCTGATACACATAAACAAAAAACGGGCCTAGCGCCCAGATGCTTTCAGGCGGGTGGAGCAGCAGCATCGGCGGCGTCCGGGAAGAGGAATTCTTCGAAGGCCTCGGCGAGCGACCCGGCGGCGTCAGCAACAAGCGCGTCCGCGCGCTCCATGGCCACCTCGTCCTCGACGCCCTCGGGCACGATATAACCCTCCGCCAGCGCCTCGAGGTTGACCTCGTAGTGGGATCGCACCACTCCGAGGGCCTTCCGGACGCCCAAGTGCAACGCCCGCCGCATCCGCTCCGTGACGTGGCCGCCGAGGGCGCGCGGGGGGGCGGCCGGCCGAGCTGCCGGCCTGGGCCTCGCCTTCCTCGACGACGCGGCAGGTCTCGAGGGCCGCGTCACGCCGGCTCCTGCGGCTCTGCTCGGGAGGAGTTGTAGGAAGCCTGCAGGGCCTCGGCCCGCCCAGCAGCGTGCCCCAAGGCTGTGCGCAAGCCTGGAATCAACAAGACGACAAGAGATCAGAAAGGGAGAAGCGAACCCTCTAAAGCAGAAAACCAATAAACAAGTCAGAAAGTGACTCACCCTCGACTTGTTTCCTCTCCAGATCGAGGTCGCGGCGCGCGGACTCGAGCGCCAACTCGAGGCGCTGGACGGCCTCACCCTGCTCGCGGAGAGCCAGCTCCTGGCTGGCGTTGTTGATGCGGCGCGAGCGCCTCGTCCTCAACCTTGGAGAATGCGGCGTTCCGCTCCTCCAGCGACTTCTCCGCCGCCTCGCGAGCAGCGCGTTCCGCTCCCGGCGCCGTCCGGGGCGTCGCCAAGGGCGGCCCGCTCTCGCCGGAGCCGCCCCTCGGCCCCACGGCGGGCAGTGCGCTCTCGCCGGAGCTGCTCCTCGGCGGCGATGAGAGCCGCGGCCTTGGCGTCGAGGGGCGGCCCTCGGGTCGTCGGCCTCCTTGGCGCGGTCGCTCCAACCCGCGCGCCCGTTCCTCGGCCCGGCGGCTGGCCGCGCCCGCGCCCTCTCGAGCGACGAGCGGAGCTCCCGGGTCTCGGCGCGGCGGTGGCCACCTCCGCCTCCCGGTTGGCGGCCAGCGTCCGCGTCTTGTCCAGGTCCTCGCGCGCGTTCCATAGCGCCTCGTCGCGATCGACGAGGGGCTGCGCGGATCCACTCGAGACTCGAGTGACGCGCCGTGTCCTGCCCTGAGCTCTCGGGGAGCACGTCGCACCACGCCATCGCCGGTACACCCGCCGGTGTGCGGCGTCCCGAGAGCATCCGCAAGCGCGTCGAAAGCGGCGCATCGCTCCCGGAGGCGGCGGGCCTCGGCGTTCACCTGGTCGAACGCGTCGTACTTCTCATGGGCGCGGCGCTCGAGCTCCTGGCATCCACACATCGAATCTCGTAAGCGCCAAGGCTTGAATGCAGCACACGAAAACGAAAAAGGAAGAGAGATGAGCAACCGTAGCTCACCTGGAAGACGAGCCAGGCCGGGCCGCCGTGAACCCGCAACGCCTCGTTCAACGCGCGGTTGAGCGTGGCGCCGTGGCTCCGGAGCTCACCCCAGAGCTCCTGCTCCCCCCTGGCGTCGGCGAACGCAGGGGGATCCTCCACGGCCCCCCCCACCGGGGCGGGGCGACCGCGTGGAAGGACGAGGCCTCGGCATCGTGCCCTCGGCCCCCCACTACCATGCGACCCTCGCGCCGCCTCACGAGGGCCCCCTCACTGGGGGTCGGGGGAGTTCGTGGGCCGCCCCAGCCCCGGTTCCACCCGGGGCGGCGGGGGAGTCATCCGAGAGCTCCACTACCTCCGCACGGAGACCGCCGGCGGGCGGAGCCGCTTGCGCCGCCTCCGCGGGCACCTCCCCGCGCCTCCGCAGCCACGGGCGCCCGTTGTGGCGCCGTGGCCGCCGCCTCCGGCCGTGCCGCCGCATGCGCGGCGCTCCCGCAAGTTGCGCCGCTCCACCTCCTCCGCGGTGGTCGCCGGCCGCGGCGCACCTCCGGGCGGCTGCCTCCGTGGCGACCGGCGCCGGCCGCCCCCGGCGACCTGCGGGCCGCGCCGCGGCGGCCGATCCGCCGGCCGAGGCCTCGAGGCCCCGGCCCGGGCGCCGAGAGCTCGTACCCGCCGCCGCGCGCCGTCCCCGGGCGCGACCCCCCTCGACGAACGCCGCCGGGTGGGGATCGACGCGTCCGTCCTCGGCACCTTGGCCGGTGCAAGAGGAGGGACGGTTGGCACCGCCTGCGCGGTACACGAATGGAGGGTTAGAGCATCTAATCACCGGCACACTAAAACCAAACAAAGGAAGACGGGCTCCTTACCTCGCGGAGGAAAAAGCCCGCTTCCTTTTCCTCGAGGCCTCCGACGAGGCGGCGCGGCCGGCCGCGCCTGCCGCGGCGCCTCCCCGGACGCCGCCGCCGCACGCACGGGCACGCCCGCCCCCGCGCGCGGGCGCGCCCGATGCCGCACCCCCCGACGACGCCACCGCGCGCGGGCGGGCACGCTCGCCCGCGCGCGGGCACGCCGCCGACGCGCCCCTTGGCGACGACGCCGCGCGCGCGGACGCGCGCTCCCGCGCGCGCGCGGGCACGCTCGCGCGCGCGCGCGCGCACGTCCGCCGCGCGTGCCTCCGTGGCGCGCGCCGGCACCTCCGCGGCGCGTGCCGCTCCCCGACGACGATCGCCGGCGGCGGGCGCCGTGCGCCCGCCCCGGGGCAAAGGCGCCCCCGACGCCGGCGCGGGTTCGGCGACGGGGGGCGCGGCCGCCACCCGTCCGAGGGGCCCTCCCCCTCGGACTCTTCCTCCTCGTCTGCTCCGAGGACGAGGGCTCCCTCGATGTCCGGGGAGGAGAGCCCCGGCTCCTCCCGCCGCCGGTGCTCCGCGGACCGTCGGTCGCGGCGCGCTTGGCGCCGCCTGGCGTGCTCCCTCTTGCGCGCCGCCCGCTCCTGCTTGCTCCCCGGCTGCGCCGCCCGGCCGAGCGCACGGGAGTCGGGGGTGGGTGGAACGGACTTGGCGGCGTTGAACTCCACCAGCTGCACGCAAGGGCGACAATGGCGCATCAGGAAACGGAAGCAAGAACAAGGATTAAAACAAAATCAAAAACCACACTCACCAACGGGCCGGTGGGGAGCATCTCGATGTCCCACGGGGGTCCGACCCGCGGTGGCGGCGTCCGAGTGTCGACGAGGCGCTCCGCGCCGGGGGTGAGCGCGTACGGCCGCTCCGGCGGCGTCGGGGAGCATCCGCGACCTCGCCGGGGTCGACGGGGTTGGCCGCCTCCGTCATCTCGAAGATGCGAGAGGGGCCTGCGCATCGAGGCACGACCCGCCGATGGTGGAGGAAGGCGAGGGACGCTCATCGCGTTGAGCCCGAGCTTCGCCGGCCGGCTGCGGGGCGGCGAGGGACGGACTCTTGCCGCGCCCGATGTTGGGCCGTAGACAACCCGTAGCCCCGGGAGTCCGGCCTCTTCTTGAACACCCGGCCGGTGTAGGGAGGGAGGCCGGGCTCGGCGTTACGCGGGGTAAAACCATCCCCGCTCCCGGCCCGGCGTTGTTCGTCATCATGGTGCGGGGGATGTAGAAATCCTTGAGGCTGCCCCCGCGGGGCTAGCGACATCCCCGCCGCGCGCGCACCGCGCGCGGGTCCTCGGCTCCGACGTGGGCTGCGTGATGAGCTCCCCGCGGAAGAGGTGTACCCCGGAAGCTCCCAATTGGAGCGGGATCCCCCGGGTACCCTTCGCGGACGCCCACGAATGTGGCCGCTCGCGAGATCGCGTTGGGGGCGAAATTGTGCAGCTCCACTCCGTAGTGGTGGCACAACGCCCGCATGAAGGTGCTCGCCGGCGCGTTGAAGCCGCGCTCATGGTAGCGGAGGAAGCTCACCACGTAGCCCTCCCGGCGGGTTGGGCTCGTGGTGCGTCGCCGGCGGCACAATCCACTCCGCCGGGGCGCCCTTCTTCGTTGGCCGACGGGTGGCCGGCGGCGACCGGCTCGCCAAGCGCGAGCCGGGTCGCCGTCGACTTCTCCCGGGCGTACGGCTCCGGGATCCTAATGGGAAGGCGAGGTGGCGCCATGAGGGGGACGAAGGAATGCGAAGGCGGAGAACGAGGAGCGGAGGAAAAAAGCTCTAACGAGCGAGCACGCGCGATGGCAAGAGCGAGGCGAAGAGGCGAAGGGACGGGGGGACCGAAAGTGTTAAGGTGCCAAGGTAAAAAACCGCCGTCCACACCTCCCCGCGGTTTATAGGCCGACGGGCGAGCTCTCGGAGCGGACGCCCCGCCGCGTGCTTGCGGCAGGAATCTTTCCATCGCGTCGACGGGTGGGCC
Source organism: Cenchrus americanus (assembly GCA_947561735.1). NCBI lineage: Eukaryota > Viridiplantae > Streptophyta > Magnoliopsida > Poales > Poaceae > Cenchrus > Cenchrus americanus. Next base: position 68,380,210 of record OX387240.1, read on the forward strand.
CCACCACGACCGCGGCGGCTCTAACAACTCGCGGGCGGGTCATCATTACGGCAAGACCGGCGGCGACCGAGGCAAAACCATCACGTCCGCCGGCCACGCCGCCCACTACGCGCGCGCGCGCGGCCGCAACGCCTAAAAAGGCGCGCCGCGGCTGCAAAACCGCGGCCACGACCGCAAGGCAATTAAATGCCCGGGCCCCTTGCCAAGCAAGGAGAGCCCTCGAGCGAGGCGAACCCTCGGCTCGAAACAAAGGCGACCCTCGATGGGATGTCAGCGTGAGAAGGTCGCCCGGAACCTGCTCGACGTAGAGCAGGCAACCGCGGGCACCCATGCCACGAAGAACCCTCGAGCGGCATGACCCTCGGCTCGAAACAAAGGCGACCCTCGATGGGATGTCAGCATGAGAAGGTCGCCCGGGACCTGCTCGACATAGAGTAGGCAACCGCGAGCACCCATGCCATGTAGAACCCTCGAGCGGCATGACCCTCAACTCGAGACAATGTCAACCCTCTAAAGGAAGGCACGCGCGTAAGAGGATCGCCCAGGTCACGCTTGAAATAGAGCGACACCGAAAGCACTCATACCGCGCCGTGCTGCCAACAAGCACCTCGAGGGCTGGCACGCCCAGACCCCTCGACGGCCACAAGCGCGAAAAGACGGGGCTGTCCATGCACGGCCCCGCACGGCCTTGCGGTCGGAGGTTCGAAGCGACCCTCGACGGGTTCGAACGGGCGCCCCGGATCACGAGTTAGGGACGACGAGGGCACGCGCATTCGAGCCGTTCCTCGAGCCCGTCGGCTCGAGGGTGCCCCACATGTCGTGTTCGAGAGCCGGGGAGGGCGGCTAGCGGGGGGATCCCACCGAGGGAGAGCTTCCGCGCCCTCGGTCCCTAGCGAACGGGACCGAGCCCCACCTAGCAAACCCACGCAAGCGCTTCCATGGACGTGTCTCCGGACCGCGCGGCCTACCCTTATCGAACGGGGCATGGACGTCCACTTGAACCACCCGCTAGCAGCTCGATGAGGAATCCGCGATTCGCGACCCGCTCGATGGGAGTCGTGGAAACCTCACCCTCCGTCCCGCGGAGGGACGGCGAGGGCGCGTTAAAAAACAAGTCGTCAGGCTCGACCCGATCGCCTCGAACAGGCCAAGGCTCGGGGGCTTGACGCACGGCTACACCTCCTTGAAATTGCACCCGCCGGAGACAGTGACAGGGGAGCGTGCACCCCCGATGCCGGCTGAAATACCGCCGATGCCGGTTGGCATATGTGCCACGCCTTTCTGACCAAATTGCTCGCGGTTAACCCCTCGAGGAGAGCCCACACTCTGCGGGGCTTCGGGGCTAGACCCGCGGGTCCGCCGAGCGCGGCCCCACGGAAAGCGTTCGCAAACAAGGAGGGAAGAACGTCCTATCGGTAGGTTCCGGCATCCGCGGGAGCCTCAATGGCAAACCCGCGAGATGCTCGGGGGCTGCGTCGGGGACCGCCCTAGGGGCCCCCTTAAACAATGGGGGAACCCTCACTTAAATCCCGCGTCGAAATACGCTAAGCCTAACCATGCGGGAAACTAACCATGCGGGACATAGCCCATGCGGCGGGACTCACGGAGGCCCACCAAGACGGCCCGTGCGGAAGACCCTCGAGCGGGCTCCGCCTCGCTCGAGGGCACGCTCCTCCTCGAGCGGGGCTCCGCCCCGTTCGAGGGGCGACCCCTTCCCTCGAGCGGTCCCGCCCCGCTCGAGGGGCACGCTCCCCCTCGAGCGAGTCCCGTCTCGCTCGAGGGTCCGCTCCGCCCTCGGGCGGGGCCCGCCACGCTCACGGGCGCCCCCGCACGCGTGCGCCGGCCCTGTGCCCGGGCATTTAACGCCCGCCGCCCGCGGGACGGCGCCATCATGCGCCGGGGGCTCACGCCCGGTGCCGCCGCACCAACTCCCCCGGGGAGGAGCCCATCCCCGCCCGCGTGGGATGGAGCGTGCGGTACGGCCGGTGTCAGTCCCGTGACACCGTGCGCCCACTACTGTACGGCTAACGCGCCCGACCCTCGAAAAGGGGCCGGGCGCACCCTCGATTCCACTTTCCCGTGACCACCGGGGTTAGGTAAGGGGGCGCTAGGCCGGTGGATGGCCATCCCGGCCACTGTAACGGCGCAGCCGCCGTACCCACGCATGCAGGCGCACGCCTGACTCCGCAGGCGCACGCCCGGCACGCTGCAGCAACCACTCCACTGCCGCGAGCTCATTGGGAAGGAACGCCGTTCTGCCCGCTCCTGTACCCCGTACCAGCCATCATCAGCACCTCCCTCGAAGCCTATCGGAGGACGCCATCGCCATCTGCCGCCTCCTACCCTCGAACCGCCACTGTTCGGGTACGAGGTAGGCCATCATGGCCGGATTGCAGCGAAGATCGTCCGGACGGCCGCCCGCTCTACACCGTAGCGCGACGTGCTCCCACACGTAGCTAGGTAGCGCGGCGTGCATGTAACTCGCCGCCCCTTGGCCTATAAAAGGGGAGGCGAGCCCCCAGCCGCGGGGGAGAACAAGGCACAGTCGAACACAACGCACCGTGCACTCACTCTCTTATTCTCCCACAACATCTTCAGCCACTCACCAGGGACTTGGAAGCCACGCTTCCTCTCCCACCTTGCTTGTACTTGCCCCACTACAAGCACCCCCGGTGCCGAGCAATATAGTGCCACGAGCACACCACTGCTGGACGTACGGCCCCCTCGGCCGGAACCAGGATAAAACCTTGTGTCATTTGTTGCTTAGCATCGACCATTGAGGGATAGACCTAGGCGTTATCTACTGGTTAGTGTCGGGACCATATTCCGCACCGACACATCCCGCGGCCTGCTTCGCCCGGTGTTGCTTCCCACGTCTTCTAGATGTTCTCCCCTTTTGCATGTGGGCCCTTGACGTCGGTTTCTCTCCGAATTGGACTCAATTCCTTGTCTTGCAAGATTCAGACTGCTCCCCACGGTTCGGTCCTCGGAGTTTATCATCTTCTCGGGCTTGGTACTTGGGCTCTTGGAGTCATGTTCACTTCATTGCTTGACTTGTATCGGGCTTCAAGATCTTGTCATGAGGTGCTTAATGAACTTATCCCGGAAGTCTTGCTTTCAACGTTAAAACCTCGCGTAAACACTTAACTCCAAAACCGACATGCACAAGTGAACTTGTTATACCACGGGGGTTAGTACCAATGAATAAGATACAAATCATGCCAACACCGAAGGTAAACTCATGGCTAGGTTGACGGATTTTCACCGGCGACAAGGCGGCCCCCGTCCGCGGCGCGCGGCGCCCGGCGGAGGCAGCGGGGGCGTCGCGCGCCGCGGGTGCGGAGGCACCCACCGCGGAGCAATCGTCGATAGGAGCGGCGCGGGCCGCGGAGGCACCGCGCGCGCGGGCGGGAGGCGCGTGCCGCGGAGGCGAGCGTGCGCCGCGGAGGCGCCCGGCGTGCGCCGCGGGGGCGCGCGCGGCAAGCGTGCGCGCGCGCGGGCGCGGCGGAGGGGCGGGGGCGCGCGGCGGCGGCGGCGCCGGCCGTGCCGGCGTCATCCACTAAGGCCTCGAGGAAGAGGAAGCACGCCTTCTTCTCTTCGAGGTAAGGGGCTTGCCGTTTCGCGGGGTTGCGTCCTTGACAACCAAGAATTCTGATCAGTTGTTTGTGTTTACTCAGGGTGGTGTCGACCGTGCCTCCCCTCGCACCGGTCAAGGTGTTGAGGGCAGACGCGTCCGTCCCCACCCGGCGGCGCTCGTCAAGGGCGCCGCGGGTGGGGGCAGTGCGGCGGCCGTGGCGGGCGACGAGCTCGCAAGGCGCGGCCGAGGCCTCGAGGCCACGGCCCGGCGGATCATCCCGCCGCGCCGCGGCCGGCGGCCGTCGAGGAGCGGCGGGCGCCGGTCGTGACGGAGGCGCGGCCCACGGCGGCGGCCGTGGTGGAGGCGCAGTCCGCGGCGCCGGCCGCGGTGGAGGCGCGGCCAGCGGCGACGGCCGAGGAGGGCGAGTCGGGCGCCCGTGGTCGCGGGGCGCGGCGGCCGGCCGGTGGCCGCGGCCCGCGGCGCCGCGGCGGAGCCCGCCGGCCATGGAGGCGCGGGCGGAGGCGTCGACGGAGGCGCGCGCGAGGGCCGGCACCCGCCGGCGGCTCCGGCGGCGGCGGTGGAGATCTCGGACGACGACTCCCCGCCGCCGGGTGGGACCGAGTGGGTGAGCTTCCCCACGCTTTCCCCGAGTCCCGGGGAGGGGGCCCTCGTGAGGCGGCGTGAGGGCCACATGGTGGCGGGGGGCCGAGGGCATGGTGCCGAGGCCTCGTCTTCCCGCGCACTGCCGCTCCGCCCGGTAGGAGGGGGTCGCGGGCGACCCGCCTGCGTTCGCCAACGCCCAGGGGGAGCAGGAGCTCTGGGGAGAGCTCCGCAACCACGGCGCCATGCTCGACCGAGCGTTGAACGAGGCGCTGAGGGTCCATGGCGGCCCCGCGTGGCGCGTCTTCCAGGTGGGGCATCGTTACCTGTCTCTTTATTTTTCTCGTCTCTGCGCGCAAACCTTGCGTCATGGTGCTTACAGGTTCTGATTTGTTGTTGACAGGAGCTCGAGCTCCGCGCCCGCGACAAGTACGCCGCCTTCGACCAGGTGAGCGCCGAGCTCCGGGAGCGGTGCGACGCCTTCGACGCGCTCGCCGACGCCCTGAGGACCCCGGACGGCTGGCTGTTGTACCGGGCCATGGCCCTGCGTGATCAGCTCCATGAGAGCGCAAGGCAGGACCCAGCGCACCCCTCCACCCTCGAGCGGGTCTGCACAGCCCTCATCGATCGGGATGAGGTGCTGCGGCAGGCGCGGGCGGACCTGGAGAAGATGCGCACCCTGGCGGCCAACTGGGAGGCAGAGGTGGCCGTCGTTCGCAACGACAACCGGGCGCTCCGCTCGTCACTCCAGGGGGCGCAGGCTCAGCAGAGCCAGGCGGAGGAGCGGGCGCGCGCGCTGAGCAGAGAGGCCAAGGAGGCCGACGATCTGAAGGCCGCCCTCGACGCCAAGGTCGCGGCGCTTGCCGTTGCGGAGGACCAGCTCCTGCAGGAGCGTACCGCCCGTCAAGGGGCGAGGGGGCGGCTCCGGCGAGAGCAGGCCGCCCTTGCCGACGCCCGGTCGGCGCTGGAGAAGGAGCGCGTCGCTCACGAGGTGGCGCGGAAGTCGCTGGAGGACCGGAACATTGAGTTCTCCAAGCTCGAGGGCGAGCTGATGGTGCTCGGTATCCGGCGGCGCGAGCCGAGAGCCGGCCCTCCGGGGAGCGGGGGCGAGACCATCAGGGGCCTTGAGCAGGCGGTCGAGGCCGGGCGCCGCGCCCTCGAGGTGGAGAGGAAGCAAGTCGAAGGTAAGTCGCTGTTTGACCCTTGTTTTGCCGGTTTTCCCTTAGGGGGTTCGCACCCTTTTCTGACTTCTTTCTTGCCGGCTAACTTCAGGCTTGCACACCACGTTGGGGCACGCGGCTGAGCGGGCCGAGGCGCTGCAGACCTCCTACAACTCCTCCGAGCAGGAGCTGCTGGAGTTGCGCACTGCGGCCCTCGAGACGTGCCGGGCCGTGGAGGAGGGCGAAGCGCAGGCCGGGAGCTCGCGGCCGGCCCTGCGCGGCCTTGGCGGCCACGTCACCGGGCGCGTGCGCCGGGCCTTGCATCTCGGCGTCCAGAAGGCCCTCGGGGTGGTGCGATCCCACTACGAGGTTAACTTCGAGGCGCTGGCGGAGGGCTACGTCGTCCCCGAGGGTGTTGAGGACGAGGTGGCGATGGAGCGTGTGGACGCGCTAGCCGCCGACGCCGCTGGGACGCTTGCTGAGGCCTTCGAGGAGTTCCTCTTCCCAGACGCTGCTGATGCCGCCGCTCCTCCAGCCTGAAGACAGCCGGGCGCTAAGCCCTTTTTTGTTCATGTATCAGTATGCTGGCGGTGTGGCCTTGTAAATAAACAGGTTATTTATCCATGAACATTTGGCGAAATGAAATGATGTCTTTTGCTTTATCACGCTTTTTTGTTTCTCCTTCTTCCTGAGTAGATTCTAGTTAGGGGAGTTCGGTTTTCGCGGGTGGCCTGCTGGGTTGGAGGCAAGAGAGAAGGACCGTATCCTCACGGAGGCGTAGGCTATCTCTGGCTTGCGCGCTCCTTCCGCTAGGCTGCCTGCGCCCTGTTCGAACCTTTGCTCGGGGACGAAGTAGAAACGTACTTAGCGTGCGTGAGTCGTTTTACTTTTCGCGAAAATGGGGCCATTTTGGGGGGGAGATGCCCCCCGTAGTAGCCCCCGAGGGTAACTTGGGTTTCAAGGGAAAGCCGAGTTGCCCTTTTTATTGAACTGACGATGTTTTACATAGTTGTCACCAACTGGGGTGCTGGTTACGTGATTTTACAACAAAATACTTGGAAATCCTAGCTAGGGATAGAAGCGACGTAGCTGTTGGATGTTCCAAGCGTTGGTGAGTTCTTCGCCGTCCTCGTTGGCCAGCTTGTAGGTGCCTGGCTTGAGCACTTTCACCACGACGTAGGGTCCCTCCCACGGAGGTGATAGCTTGTGGTGTCCTCGGTTGTCTTGGCGTAGCCTTAGGACCAGACCCCCTTCGCTGAAATCCCGCCGGCATATTTTCCGTGCCTGGTAGCGCCTGAGGGACTGCTGGTACCTTGCGGAGTGCATCAAGGCCACGAGGCGAGCTTCGTCCAGCTGGTCCAGTGAGTCCTCGCGGGCTCGCTGGTTGGCGTCTTCGTCGTAGCCTCGAACCCTGGGTGACCCATATTCTAAGTCCGTGGGGAGGATGGCCTCCGCGCCATGGACTAGGAAAAACGGGGTGAACCCGGTGGCTCTGCTTGGGGTGGTCCTTAAGCTCCACACGACTGCTGGTAACTCCTGGACCCATTTCCGACCAGACTTATTCAGCTGGTCAAAAATTCTGGGCTTAAGGCCTTGTAGGATCATGCCGTTGGCACGCTCTACTTGGCCGTTAGTCTGTGGGTGTGCCACAGCTGCCCAATCCACACAGATGTGGAACTTGTCACAGAACTCCAGGAATTTCCTGCACGTGAACTGGGACCCGTTGTCGGTGATGATGGAGTTTGGCACTCCGAAGCGATGGATGATGTCGGTGAAGAACGTCACCGCTTGCTCTGCCCTGAGGTTCGTGATGGGGCGCACTTCTACCCACTTGGAGAACTTGTCAATCGCTACCAGTAGGTGAGTGAAGCCTCCGGGCGCCTTCCTCAGGGGCCCGACGATGTCCAGCCCCCACACGGCGAACGGCCATGTTATGGGAATGGTCTGCAGGACATGAGCGGGAAGGTTGGACTTGCGGGCGTAGAACTAGCACCCTTCGCAGGTGCGCACGATCTCGCTGGCATCCGCGACCGCGGTAGGCCAGTAGAAGCCTTGGCGGAATGCGTTGCCAACGAGGGCGCGAGGCGCGGTGTGATGGCCACAGATCCCCGCGTGGATGTCCCACAGGAGCTCGCGCCCCTCGGGGATGGGGATACATCGCTGTAGGATGCCAGAGGCGGCGCGCTTGTACAGCTCGCCGTCGACGAGGGCGAAGGACTTGGCCATCCTGGCGATGCGCCTGGCCTCAGCTCGGTCCGAGGGGAGTTCCCCTCGAGCCATCCAGGCGACGTACTTGTCGCGCCAGTCATCCTTGGCGGGGGCTGGCTCGATATCCATCACGTCAGGCTCGTAAGCGCGATACCCCTCGAGGAGGGAGAGCACGTACGCCTCGTTCGAGGGGTCCTCGTCCATGGGCTCCGCGCCTGCTGGATTCGAGGGAGCCCCCGAGGGTTCCGCGCGGCTCGATGGGTGAGGCTCGAAGATGACGGAGGGCTGGGCGATATCACGGGCAAAAACGTTCGGGGGGACGGTGATCCGCCCGGACGCGATCTTGGCCAGCTCGTCCGCCTCCTCGTTGTACCGACGGGGCACGTGATTGAGCTCGATGCCGTAGAACTTGTCCTTGAGGGCTCGCACGGCCTTGCAGTACGCTTCCATCTTGTCGTCTTGGCAGCTCGCATTCTTCATGACTTGGTCAATCATGAGCCGTGAATCCCCTCGCACGTCGAGGCGCTTGACGCCTATCTCGATGGCGATCTTGAGGCCACAAAGGAGGGCCTCGTACTCAGCCATGTTGTTTGACGCGGGGAAGTGGAGGCGCACCGCGTACCACATATGCTCCCCGAGGGGTGACACAAAGAGCAAGCCCGCGCCCGCCCCTGTTTTCATCACCGAACCGTCGAAATACAGAATCCAGCACTCTGCTTGGATCTGCGGTGGTGGTAGCTGCGTATCTGTCCACTCAGCGACGAAATCCGCCAGGATCTGGGACTTGATGGCCTTGCGCGGGGCGTAGGCGAGCGTCTCGCCCATCAGCTCCACTGACCACTTCGCGATCCTGCCCGCCGCGTCCGGATTGCGGATGATCTCCCCCAGCGGGAAGGAGGAGACCACTGTGATGGGGTGGGCCTCGAAGTAGTGGCGGAGCTTGCGCCGCGCAAGGACCACCGCATACAGCAGCTTTTGGACTTGAGGGTAGCGCGTCTTGGTGTCGGACAAGACTTCGCTGATGTAATAGACCGGCCGCTGGACCGGCAGGGCGTGCCCTTCCTCCGTGCGCTCCACCACGATTACGGCGCTGACCACCTGGGTGGTCGCGGCCACGTAGAGCTGCAGGGGTTCGCCGTCCTGCGGCGGCGTGAGGACCAGGGCGCGGGTCAAGGAGGCCTTCAGCTTGTCGAGCGCGTCTTGGGCCTCGGCGGTCCAGGTGAAGCGCTCGTGCTTCTTGAGGAGGTGATAGAGGGGAAGGCCCTTCTCGCCGAGCCGCGAGATGAAGCGGCTCAAGGCGGCAAGGCACCCCAGCACCTTTTGCACCCCTTTGAGGTCCCAGATTGGGCCCATCCGTTCGAGGGCCGCAACCTTCTCGGGATTGGCCTCGATGCCCCGTTGGGAGACGATGTATCCTAGGAGCATGCCTCGCGGCACTCCAAAGACACATTTTTCGGGGTTTAATTTGACCCATTAGCCCGTAGGCAGCCGAACGCGATGCTAAGATCGCCAACCAGGTCGTCCGCCTTCCTGGTATTCACGACGATGTCGTCTACGTACGCCTCGACCGTTCGCCCGATGTGGTCTCCGAAAACGTGTTGCATGCAGCGCTGATATGTTGCGCCCGCGTTTCGGAGGCCGAACGACATCTTCATCTTGAGGTAAGTGTAGTTGGAGACCGCCATGAACTTGGCGTAGCAGGGCCGCCCAAGTATGGCGTGATAGGCGCCCCTGAACCCCACCACCTCGAAGGTGAGTGTTTCCTTGCGGAAATTCTTCGCAGTGCCGAACCAAACCGGCAGGTCGATCTGCCCGAGGGGCTGGACGCGCTTGCCAGGCGCGACGCCATGGAACGACGTCGTGCTAGGCCGCAGCTGGTCCAGCCCGATCCCCAACATGCGCAGCGTATGCACGTAGAGGATGTTGAGGCTGCTGCCCCCGTCCATCAAAACTTTCGAGAACTGCGCGTTCCCGATGATCGGGTCGACCACCAGTGGGTACTGGCCCGGGTTGGGGATGCAGTTCGGGTGGTCTTCACGGCTGAAGGTGATGGCGTCCTCCGACCAGTCGAGGAAGGAGGGAGGCGCCCTCTCTGCGGCGAGGACCTCGTGCCACTCCCGCTTGCGCTGGCGGGTTGACATGTCGACGGTGGGTCCCCCGAAGATGAGGAACACGTTCTCCACGGTGGGGAAGCCACCGGCGTCGCCATCTCCTCCGTCCTTCTTGGCCTCTGCGTCCTTTGCGGTGGCCTGACCGTAGAACTTCTTGAGCATGTTGCATTGCTCAAGGGTGTGGTTTACTGGGGTCTTGTGGTATGGACATGGCTTTTTCAGCATGTCGTCAAACACCCCCGGGCCTCGAGGGGCCGGTCGAGGGCCTCGTCGAGCCGGGTCAACAGCAAGGGCCTCGGCATCATCGCCGTCGCGTCCCTGCTCGCGCGCCTCACGGCGCGGCTTCTTCCCTTTCTTGCCCCGCTTGTCCTTCCGGTGGGGTTCCCTGGACTTGCTGCCCTCCGCGGGCGCGTCGTCCGAGCGCTTGCCCTTCTTGCCGTCAAAGATCGCCCCCACGGCCTCTTCCCCTGAGGCGAAGCTGGTGGCGATGTTGAACAGCTCGTTGGAGTCCGCGGGTGGGCTGCGTCCCAGCTCTCGCACGAGGTCCTGGCACGTGGTGCCCTCGAGGAAGGCGTGCACAATTTCGGATTGCGCCACGGTTGGGAGCTCTGTACAGCGCTTGGAGAAGCGCCGTATGAAATCCCAGAGCGACTCACCGGGATTCTGGGTGCAGGAGTGCAGATCCCAGGAGTTCCTAGGGCGCACGTATGTGCCCTGGAAGTTGCCCACGAACGTGCGGACCAGATCGTCCCAGTCGTGGATCTGGCCGGCAGGCAGGTGCTCGAGCCACGTCCGGGCTGAATCGCCGAGGTGCAGGGGCAGGTTGCGGATGATGACCTCGTCGCTGGTGGCCCCGCCCAGCTGGCACGCCAGGCGGTAATCGTTGAGCCACACGCGGGGTCCGTCTCCCCGTTGTACTTGACGATGGTCGTGGGATGGCGGAAGCGTTGGGGGAAGGCCGCCGCGCGGATCTCCCGGCTGAATACGCGGGTCCCCGGGGGCTCCGGCGTCGGAGAATGGTCCTCGTCGCTGTCGTAGCGCCCACCCCGTCGAGGGTGGTAGCCTGCCGCCACCCGCGCATCTGCCTTGCTCGTACGCCGGGCGTTGAAGACATTGCGGGAGTCGCCGTCCAGCGCCCTGCGCGTGTCGAGGAGCCACCCCTTGGCCGGCGTGCGTCCTGGGTTGGCGGGTCGCCCCGCCGCCCCACCCGCATGGACCGAGGGTTCACCCCCTGTGCGGCTCCGTCGCCTCGCGCGTCCCCCTATTGGCGAATACGTGACGCCGAGCTCTCGGCCTGCTGGACGGCCGCTTGCTCGATGAGGGCTTGCACCTCGCGGTGCAGGTTCCGCGCCTCAGGGGTCGAGGGGACGGCATGGCCCGCAACAGCGTCGCGGCGGCGATAAGCTTCTGGCTCGCCCGCGGAGGCGTGTCCGGGTTGTCGACGTTGAAGTCGGTGTTGATGCGGTCGCGGGCCTGTTTACCCAGCTCCCGCGCGCGTTCGCCGCGCGCAGAGGCTTCCCCAGCCATTGAGGCGCGGAGCAACCGCACCGTTCGATATTCCTCCGCCAGCTTGGCCTCGAGCTCACGAGCTTGGGCCAACTGCGTGTCAACGTCGGCCCCAGCGGGGGTGCTCTGCCCTGCTGTTTGGCACGACGCGATGCCCAGGGCGGGTGTTACCTCCCCGTCACCAGCGCCCACCGCGCTGGTGGCGTTTGCTGGGTCGTTGGCGATGACGACGCAGCATTCCCGCGCGGGGTCGTAGCTCCCGGTGCTGGAATCGTCGGAGCAACCGAACCAGTAGTCCGTGGCGTCAAGGAAACGCCTGAACATGACTGGGTCCGGCACGCCGGAGAAGTCCCATTCCGCGTACCCATGGAGGTTGGCGGGTGGCAACACGTCAAGGGAGCCCAGGGACGACTCGTCGCCCGCGGAGGCGTCAGGGTTCCTGGCGACGAAGACATGACGGCCAGGGGGAACCCTGCGCATCGTGGTGTTGACGTTGGCGTTGTAGGCCGTCGTGGCACCACGCAGACCGATGGGGAAGCGCGGTCCGGAGACCGTGCGCTGCCCCACCGGGGCGGTGGTTGCTTTGTGCCGACGGGCGCGCCGCGCCGGGAGGCGGCGCGTTCGGCTTGCCGCCGCTCGGACCGTGCCCGGCGCGAACGCCGGCCGGAGCGGCGGCGAGGTCGTGGCGTTGACGAGGCCCGCGGCGTCCGTGCGGCGGGCGTTTGTGTCATGGCGGCGCGCGCAGCGGGAACCACAGCGGTCTCGGCCTAGCGCCGCGCACGGAGCTCCTCACGGTTGGTGAGGTGCATCAGGTAGCCGTTCCCCGTGGCCTGAAAGTTCAGGCCCCCGAACCGGATTTCAAAACCGGTCAGGAGGGGGTCCGAGCTGCCCATGGAGTAACGCGTGCCGCGGTACTCGGTGCGGATCACCATGGAGGGAGTTGACGGTGGATTGACCTTAGGCGCTTGATTGCCCCACGGTGGGCGCCAACTGTCGGTGCGGAATATGGTCCCGACACTAACCAGTAATAAGCGCCGAGGTCTCTCCCTCAATGGTTGATGCTAAGCAACTAATGACACGAGTTTTATCCTGGTTCCGGCCGAGGGGCCGTACATCCAGCAGTGGTGTGCTCGAGGCACTATATTGCTCAGCACCGGGGGTGCCTGTAGTGGGGCGGCTACAAGCAAGGCGGGAGAGGAAGCGTGGCTTCCAAGTCCCTGGTGAAGTGGCTGAAGATGTTGTGGGAGAATTGGAAAGCAAGTGTCTTGACTTGTCCTGCCTGTCTGTCCCCTGCGGCGGGGGTGTTCGTCTCCCTTTTATAGGCCAAGGAGAGAGCGAATCACATGTATGGGGAAGTGTGGTGTGCTATGCTGTAGAGTAGGCGGCCGCCTTGACGGTCCTTGCTGTGATCCGGCCATCATGGCGTATCTTGTACCCAAACAGGGGTAGCCTCGAGGATAGGAGTGCAGCGGACGACTGCGATGTCTTCAGGCGGGCTCGAGGGAGTTGCTGACGTCGGTCCGTACGGGGCACAGTGGTAGGTAATGTGGTGCCCCGTTCCCGCATGCTTCACAGTGCTGGGGCTGTTGCCACAGCGCACGGCGTGGGCTTGTACGCGCGGGGGCGGCCTCCACGCCGTTAACAGTGGCAGGGATGGCTCCCCACCGGCCTGACGCCGCAACCTAACCCTGCAGGGTCACGGGAAAGCAAATCGAGGGTGCAGCCGGCCCCCTTCGAGGGCTCGGCGCGTTAGCCGTACTGGAGTTGGCGGCGCGGCGTCACGGGACTGGCACCGGCCGCGCCGCACGGTCCCCCACGGTGGCGGGGATGGGTTCCCTCTCGGGGAGTTGGTGCGATAGGACCGGGCGCGAGCCCCAGGCGCATGATGGCGCCGCCCTGCCATGGTCATAGCATTAAATGCCCGTACCCGCGCACGGGATCGGGCGTGTGCGCGGGGGACGCCCTCGAGCGAGGCGGAGCCCGCTCGAGGGCGGCGCGGACCCTCGAGCGAGGCGGAGCCCACTCGAGGGAAGTGTTCTCCCTCGAACGGGGCGGAGCCCGCCCGAGGGAGGCGTGTGCCCTCGAGCGAGGAGGAGCCTGCTCGAGGTGATCTTTAAGTGGGTCGCTTCGGTGGGCCGTCAGGGCCACCGTGGCGTGGGCCATGTCCTGTGTGCTTAAGCGGGATGTTTTGGCTTTGGCTTGTTTACGGATTTTAAGTGGGGATTCCCCAGTTGTTTAAGGGGACCCCTGGGGCTGTCGCCGACACAACTAACGACAGGATGATACTTTATTATCGCTTAATGACCAAAGTGGCTTGGTTTAGGCGATAGTACGGTATTTTCCTGGGCGGGTTGTCACAACAACCATCCAGGCGGTTCCCAAAAGTCCTCAGCTTGGGAACGGATCTTACAGTCTTGGGTACAAGGCTAGTTAGCATACCCCGCGAGGCATCTACCATCACACAGGTACCCCCCTTCCCCGATAGCTAGCCGGGTAGGTGATTACTCAAGAGTAGTAATAGTATGTTCCCGCACCGTCTCATTAAGGTACTAGGCTTACCGATCCCATTCCCGACAAGTGCTTAGTACGTTCAAAAGCTTAGCCCTCCAAAGGCACTGGACCGGAGCCCAAATCCTATGCTCTTACCACGTGAGCAATCTGTTTATACAGATTTTATGATTCCAACATAAGAACCTATTCTCGCGAGTGACGAACATCACTCGACTTCTACTGAGTCCTATAGCATTACAGCTATCGACTAGCATACTAGTATAGAGCATAGGTACCTAAGGATCATGCATCTATGTAACACCCGAAAATTCCATCACAATAAAATATTGCTAGCAACATGGTTTAGTTTTTATTTTCTGAGGATTTATTAAATTTGAATAAATAAATTTGCCTTTAATTAAATTAAACATCTTTTAAATAATTAGAATCACCCAAGTGTTTGTACATCATTTTGGTATGCATGAGTTTGTTGTTGTGTGGCTTTAAAAGTCTTTAAAAATAATTGTGAAAAAGGTTGTGAAAAAGGTGTAAAAGGGTTTGATTTTGAAAAAGTTTTGAAAAGTTGTTTAAAAAGGATTTGAAAAAAAAAGAAAAATAAATAAATAAACCCCAAACCCCAAACTCCGTCCCCATCCGGCCCACTCCCCTTCATTCTCCTCCCCGTGGCCCATCCTACCTTCCCGGCCCAACCGCACCCGCCGGCCCACCTCCCCTCTCCTCTCTCTCCCTCTCACTGACAGGTGGGGCCCACCTATCAGGTGCGTCCCCAACCTCCAGCCGGCCGCCCCTTCCTCCCTGGCCGCGCCGCGCCGCCGACCCCGGCACCCCCTCGCCTCCCCGCGCCTCCTCACCTTCCGCCGGGAGCGCGAGAGTGCACCGCGCACTCCCACGCGCCGCCCCGCCGCCTCCCCTTCCCAAAACCCCCTGCGCACCGATGCTCCCACCGAGCCACCACCATTAATGGCGGCCCACCGGAGCACCGCCGCCCACCGCCTCGACCGCCCCTTCCCTTCCCCTCTCGTCCCAATAAAAGGCGAGCTCGAGCCCTTGCTCCTCCTGCACCACCTCCCCGCCCCTACTCGCGCGCGCGCAGGGCCTGGAGACCGAGCTCCGCGCCGGCCGGAGCGCCGCCGCAAGCCGCCGCCCCGATCTCCTCCTACGGCACGTCTCGCTACTCTTCAAGCCCCTCGGTGAGTTGCATTCCTCCTAAGCTTCATTTTCGTGTTGGTCCCGTCGAGTTTGGCAGCTGGGAGCTCGAGACCGAGCATCTCGGGTGACCGCGCCGCCCGGCGCCGCCGCACTACGGCGGTCGCCGCCGCCAGACCCGCCGGAGCCGCGCAGGCCGCCCGATCCGGTATGAGCGGCCCAGATCGACCCTATCCTCCAGTCAAACCATCAACATAACGGTCAACCAGGCCGGTCATGGTCATTTTGCAAAAAGGCCCTGTAGTTTTCAATATCACATAAGTACCCTTCGACCCTTAAAAATCCTTACAGCTAAGCCCTTTTTCTTTTGTTTTAACCCTTTAACTTCTTAGTTTTTATGTCACTTAGTCCATCCTTTCCCTTTTACACTATAAACCCAAGGTTTTTACACATAATTGTGTTTAGGTCCCTGGTTTCTTGCAGAAAAACCCCTGGAAAATAGTTTTCTTCACAATCTAGCCCCTGAACCTTGTCCAAGCCATATCTTTTCCGTCTTAGCTCCGTTTTAAGCATTCTTGGTGTCCACGCGACCGTCTCTCAGAGCCTGTCAGTTTTAGAAGCTTGTTTTAGTCTTTTGGTAAAGTTTGATGTATTGTTTTATTTATTGCATGTTTTCGTGCATGATCGTAGCCAACGCGTTGTTCGAGGAAGAATAAGTGCAGAGCTTTGAAGTAAAGGAGAGTACCTTATCATTGGAGAAAGCCAAGTGACCCTAACCACCCTTCTACCTATTCTTTAATCAAGAATAGTATAAATTAATCGGAAAGAACCGGGCTCTGAGGAAGTTCAAGAGCAGATCGTAGCCGACGCGCCGTTCGAGGAAGTTCAAGAGCAGAGTTTTGCAGTAAAGGAGAGTAGCTTATTGTTGGAGAAAGGCAAGTGACCCTAACCACCCTTCTACCTATGCTTTAACAAGAATACTATAAATTAATCGGAACATGGAGAACCACCCAGGAAAACAGTGCAACCACAGTCCATATGGCTCTGGCTTAGCCAATTAATTAGGTGTGTGATTGTATTGATGACCTTATCCGAAAGGAACACAGGGGGCTGCGGGTTGCGGGGGTATAGCCCGGTTCTTTCGGGGTAGCGACCTTTGCTAAGGTGCCGACCACTAGGGAGGGTTATGGTCCGCCCGAGTCAGAATCGTCGTGGGTTGTTGGTGCTTTTGCATATCTTTGTAAAGGCTTCGTAGAGTCCCTATGCAATCACACCTCAGAAGTGTGGTATTGTGCCTGATCAGCACATGCGTGGTTGGGTTCAAAGTTCTTTGGAACTTTTACGCGAACTGTGGTGAAACTGTGCAACCTCTGCAGAGTGTAAAACTAATCGATCAGCTGTGCTCACGGTCAAGAGCGGCCTGGACCCTCAAATGATTAATGAACTTAAAGATGGATTTTAATATTGATTTCCGGTTATTCCTATGGCCTTGCTGAGTACCAACCATAACTGTACTCATCCTTGCTTACGCTGTTCAGAGAAGAATCTCGGAGTGGAGTACTTCACCGACTACGAGGAGTTCTGAGGATGCGATCAACCAATCAGAAGCCTGTGGAAGATGAAGATGAAGTCGTGTCTTCATAGTTATCGTTGTTCGTGTAAAGACCTTCGTGTCTACCCTCATGAGTGTAATAAAAGTTAATAAACCTTTTTTGTACGTTTTGAGCAATGTTTTGAGATATTACACTCATGAGTCTATCATATGTGTGAAATTGAGATCCTGGCACACATATGAGATGCATTCGGTTTTCTTCAGAAAAACGGGTGTGACAATCTAGGGTTTCAGTTCAATTCCTGAAACATAATGCACATTCATAGCAACAAATAATTGCATAATTTTAAAAGACGGGTTTGATCCGGGGCTTGCCTTCGCTGGCAAGGTTGGCCTTGGGCCCTTCTGGACTTTGGTCCAGGTCTTGAGCTATGTCCACGTACGGCAGCTCTTCGACAGTACCTTCGTCTCCTCCTTCCGACACGAGCGTATATCTACCGCCGGGAAGATCTACACGGAGATGCAAATGCAAGATTTACTTAACGATTTTTAATTTAATTAATTACAAACAATAAATGACAACCATGGGGTGCATGGTTGACCACATTCACCTAGATAAGAATTACATTCAACATACTCTTCCAAAAAGGAATAATATGCAGCTCTTTGTTAATTATTCTTTTGATAGTGACTGTGTACATATATATGGAAATAAATTAATTTAACTTCACAAACAGCAATGGGTTGGTAACATTTAGCCTTTTAATAAGGTTTACACACACAAGGTCATTAAGGGTGGGTTGGTGATTTTCCCATTTAATTTACTATTAAGCCTTACATTGCTTCCATAGCTTTTATTCAAAAAATTAATTAAATAAATTCAGTGAGGTGTGTTACTAAGCACTACAAACCTATACAAAGCTACTGCGCACACATGCACACTTAGGAGAGCTAAGAAATTTAGTTAAACCGAAAATAACAAAAGCTAGCTACTAAAGCAAGATAAATGCATACAAAAATAAATACATGACAAAATGATCCCATCTTTCTCATACATGACCTCTGGTCCAAAACTGATCTAGGAATGCAACATATACACCTAGAACCATTATAGGTCTAGAATTATGCATTTACAACGAAAATCAAGCATATTTCAACAATAAATATTTGTGTCAAATATAAAATTGTGATTAATTTACCAGATGTGCATTTTGGCATGAAAAGATGACATGCAGAAGTTGGGCACAAAAATCTATTTATTTTTAGTTACAAAAATCATCTAGACAGGATCTGCATAAATACTAAGCAATTTATATTAAAAGATCTACAACATAACTTTGTGAAATTGTTGGTACAGGAGCGAGGCATAACATAATACACAACATATCCAAAAATTAGCTACAGATCACATGTAGAATTTGAGATATGACTGATCTAGGTTTTACCATTTTCTATTTTTCATGCACAAATTATCAGGAAAAACTATGTAGATGCTTCACAAAAGTTGTAGTACTCTTCACCAGGAATCCAACAAAATTTGGTTTGCACTTTTCCGATTTTCTATGATTTTGCTATGGAATTTACAAGTTTCAGCAAAATAGCAACACTATTGGAGATCCAGTTTTACGAGTAGGTCCCTGGAAGTTTCCCAGTTCTCATATGCCCTTGGTTTGCAACCTAGCCCTTGGAAATAATGAAACGTTTGCAATTGGGTCCTTGGGGAGGTGACCGGCGCGGCTCGCCGGAATCCGGCGACTCTGGCGGCGCTCCCGGTCGGGGAAGGGAGCGGGGAGGCGTGCAAGCTCACCTAGGGTTGATCCACAGCCGGAGTTGGGGGGTCGGGGTGTGCCGGTGAGGGTGCGCGGTGGAGCCAGACGGCGTCGGCCGCGGGAGCTCCTGCTCCGGGGGGTCGGGGCTCGGCCAGGTCAATGCCCGTCGGCTGGAGCTCCACTGAAAGCTAGGGAAGGTGGCTAGGGCGTTGGTTCGTGGCGAGATGGGCAGGAGGGGAAGCTCGGCTCGGCAACGGCTATGGCGCCGCGACGGCAAGCTCTGGGACGACGGCAACAGCATGCACGCACGGGGAAAAGCGGTCCGGGGATTTATAGGCGGCGTCCACGATGCCTTAAGGCATTCAAAAGGAAATGGGGGAGACCAGACGCGCGAGGATGTGCGTGGCATGTAGGGCCGATGACCGGCGCGGCCGGGGGCCCGGCGCGGCCGGCCCCGGGAAAGGGGGCGGCACGCGCGGGCGCGGGCTCCTAGGCTCGCTCGGGGCGCACGCCGCATCGGGGGGTGTGACCTCGGGGAAAGCGGGACCTCGGGGCACGCGGATTGGCGGGGGCCGGACGTCGAGGGCGGGGGGCGGCCGCGTGGCCGGGCGCACCCGCGCGCGCCGGCATGCGACGTCGCGACGCGCCGTGACACCCCTGTTTTTGTTCCATTTAATGGGAACCCGTTGCAACATCTACACCGATCATAAAAGTCTCAAGTACATCTTTACCCAAGCTGATTTAAATATGCGACAAAGAAGGTGGTTGGAACTTATTAAGGATTACGATCTTGAAGTGCACTACCACCCCAGCAAAGCAAATGTAGTTGCAGATGCTCTCAGTCGTAAGAGTCGCTGCTACTACTTGTCCACAGAATCTTGTAGGGATACCTTGTGCAGCAAGCTAAGTAAATTACGCCTGGAAATTGTTCCTCAAGGCATGCTGAATACCATCTCGATAAAATCTGTCTTGTGGGATAAGTTGGTCATGTCTCAAGCCAGGGACGAGGGAATCAAAACCATCAAACAAAGGTTGTCTCAAAATGATCCGAAATACGTGTGTTTCCGACCAGACACCAATGGTACAATTTGGTTAGGGCAGCATCTAGTTGTCCCGGAAGATCCTACCCCCCGGAAGGAAATTTTTGATGAGGCTCATCTCTCCAAATTCTCGATCCACCCAGGGAGTAGTAAAATGTACCAAGATTTGAAAGAAAATTTTTGGTGGTCCAACATGAAGGTTGACATAGCAAAGTATGTTTCCGAGTGCGACACATGTTCTAGAATCAAGGCAAGCCATTTAAAAACAGCGGGTACTCTCCAACCTTTGCCCATACCCTCTTGGAAGTGGGATGATATCAGCACATATTTTATTGTGGGATTGCCACTCACATCCATAAATCACGATTCTATCTGGGTCGTGGTGGATAGGCTAACCAAAACTGCACACTTCATCGCAGTTAACAGCACCTACTCAGCCAAAGACTATGCAGAGATATATCTTGACCGCGTAGTGTGACTACACGGAATTCCTAAGACCATCATTTCTGATCGAGGTCCTCAATTTATAACTTGTTTTTGGGAACAGTTACACGAAAGCTTGGGAACGAAGCTAATCCGTAGCCCCACCTATCATCCTCAGACAGATGGACAGACGGAAAGAGTCAACCAAATTGTAGAAGACATGCTTCGGGCATGTATCATTCACTTCGACAAGAGCTGGGACAAATGCTTGGCCCTGGCGGAATTTTCTTACAATAATAGCTATCATGCTAGCTTGAAAATGGCACCTTTTGAGGCTCTTTATGGGTGAAGATGCCGCACCCCTTTAAACTGGTCACAAGTAGGAGAGCGAAAGTTCTTTGGACCCAATTTAGTTAAAGAAGCCGAGGAGAGGGTCGAAGTGATAAAAGAAAACTTAAAGGCTGCACAAATGAGGCAAAAGAGTTACCATGGCAAGGGAAGACTGTAAGGGAATACCAAGTTGGTGAAAAGGTGTATCTGAGAGTTTCACCAACAAAAGGAGTACAAAGATTTGGAGTCAAGGGAAAGTTAGCTCCAAGATACATTGGCCCTTGTGAAATTACTGAAGTTTGTGGACCCGTTGCTTATCGCATTCGCCTACTCGAGCGGTTTGCTGCTATACACAACGTGTTCCACGTGTCTCAATTGAGAAAGTGCGCCTAGCTTTAGTAATCAAGATTAAGTAGCCTCTAATCATGTTTAACATGGTGGACCACACTTTTGCACAAAGAACCTTGGTCAACACCCTAAACTGTTGTCAAAGCCTAAGTGCTCCTTAAGGCTGGATTAGTTTTCCTGCGCGTTCCCAAAATTTTTTTATAGAACTTCAAAATCGACCAACATCAAAGTTTCTCAGTTTTCCGGGAACACATTTCATTCCATTGTTGGCATTTCAAATTCGGAGGTTTCAATCCTCAAAAACTCAGTCAAAGTCCTGCTGAACAGTTTGACCAATGCATACAAATCTGTAACTTTGAAGACGATTATCTCCAAATCCGTTGAGAATTCGACCGGTCGGCCTCAACGAAAGTTGGAGAGGGTTAACTGGTCTACAACTTTCGTATTTGGCGATTTTGAACTTTAGTTCAAAGTTTTTGAGTTTGAATCGGTCAAAGTGGGGTACATCGAAACGGTTGTGGGGTGGAACGCCGGAGCGCGCCCGCGCGCGCGCGTCGCCTGTCGGCGCATCGCGCGGGCCCACACCCGCCCGCCGTCCATACGCCGTCACGGCGAGGACCACGCGCCGGTCTTCGGCGCCGGGCCCATGGCCTTGTGCCCGCCCGCCCGCACGCCCGCGCGCGCGTTGTTTGCGGCCGGGCCGCGCCGTGCGCACGCCGCCGCCACGGCCACGCGCCGCGCTCCCACGCCGGGCCCCGGCCGGCCGACGCCACCCGGCTCGCATGCGCGCATTAAGCTCCTCCCCGACACCCCACGCAACTCCCCCTCCCTCGTATTGCTCGGGCGCCACACCGCACCGCCCCTCCGCGCCCGCCGTCGCCGCCGCGCCGAGCTCGCCGGTGCGCCCCGCCATCCACCGCCTCTCGCTCGAGCCCAAAACTCCTTGTAAAATCGATATAAAATCACAGGAAAATTATAAAAATGCAAACTCAACTGTTCTGGGATCCTTGTGAAAAAACCTAACTTTTCTAGAAAGGAAGTTTTTAAATTTCAGAGTAGTTTTTAAATGATCTTGAATTGATCAGTTTGAGTAAATTTGAAATAACTTGAAATGTATAAATGATCTGCATGTGAATTTTGGATATGTTGTCAATAATAGCATTCCTGGCCTTTTGTAGAAAAATGGCACTGAAATCATGTGTGAAACTTCAGTTATTAATTTATATTGATTTCAGCCTGTTCTCCATTTATGAATTGTTTAGAATTATCAGTTAATCAAATGCCTTCCAACTTTCTCCTGTAGCTCTGCAATGCTTAGTAGTGTGTTTCATGAATCAGAGATGAATTTTGGACTTATGTAAAATGCCCTGCTAATTTATGGTTGCTATTTTGAGTTAAATTCAAATCCCTATTTCTGCTATAGCTATGGATGTGATTTTTGGTGTGTGAGCTAAATGTGTCCTTATCTTGCTGTGTGCCAAGTTATAGCTTCAGATTCTAAGTATCTTGTGCTTTATGATTTATTCATGCTTCTATTAGCTTAAACTTGTTATATTTTTCATAATTGCTTTGTAATGTTGCTTTGCCTAATTTTTGGTCAAAAATTATGTTTTGCTGTTATGTGCATGCTGGTGAAACCTTGTGATCAGGTTGGGTATATTTTTGTCAGAATTAAATTCCTAAGTCATCAAGCTTAACATGGGCCAAATACAGGGAAATCAAACTTGTCTCCGCGTGCAGTTTAAATTCAAAGCTTGAAAATTTGTGAAACCATCTCTGAACAGCCCCAAAACACTTTAGTGAAGTTCACTTAGCTAATGAACTTAGATGTGCACACAATCACCATCAAACAAGAATGGAATTTCACACCCATCCACTTGTTCTAGTGAAAAACAGTTAATT
Source organism: Cenchrus americanus (assembly GCA_947561735.1). NCBI lineage: Eukaryota > Viridiplantae > Streptophyta > Magnoliopsida > Poales > Poaceae > Cenchrus > Cenchrus americanus. Next base: position 68,402,393 of record OX387240.1, read on the forward strand.
GAAAACTTGTTAAGGTGAATATGACCAACAAGAACCCTTATGTTTATCTCCAAATTCAGAACTGAATTTACCTACTTAAGTTTGTATACTTGAATCATAATGCATCTGCGTGTCGTATTGTCGGGGTAGCACTTCCCTCGAGCGGGCTCCGCCTCGCTCGAGGGCTCGCTCCCCCTCGAGTAGGTTCCGCCTCGCTCGAGGATACGTCCCGCCCTCGGCCGGGGTCCGCCACGCTCGAGGGCGCCCCTCACGCGTGCGCCGGCCCCCGTACATGGGCATTTAACGCCCTGACACCGGTGGGACGGCGTCATCATGCGCCCGGGGCTCGCGCCCCGGTGCCGCCGCACCAACTCCCCAGGGAGGAGCCCATCCCCATCACTGTGGGGAGGGACTGTGCAGCGCGGCCGGTGTCAGTCCCGTGACGCCGTGCGCCTGTTCCAGTACGGCTAACCCGCCGAGCCCTCGAAGGGGGGCCGGATGCACCCTCGATTCACTTTCTTGTGACCCTGCAGGGTTAGGTGGAGGTGCTAGGCCGGTGGAGCACCATCCCTGCCACTGTAACGGCGTGGCCGCCGTCCCCGCGCATGCAGGTGCACGCCAGACGCTGTAGCAACAACCCCAGCACTGTGAAGCGCGTCGGGAAGGGACGCCGTTTTGCCTACTCCTGTGCCCCGTACAGGCCAACGTCAGCACCTCCCTCGAGCCTATCAGAGGACATCGCCACCATCCACCGCCCTTCTACCCTCGAACCGCCACTGTTCGGGTACAAGGTAGGCCATGATGGCCAGATCGCTGCGAGGATCGTCCGGACGGCCGCCCACTCTACAGCATAGCACGTCGTGCTTCCCCACGTAGCTAGATAGCGCGGCGCGCATGTAATCCGCCTCCCCCTTGATCTATAAAAGGGGGGGCGAACCCCCCAGCCGCCGGGGGAAAGACAGACAGGAACTCCCCGCACACCACGCACTCATTCTCCAATTCTCCCACAATATCTTCAGCCACTCCTCCAGGGACTTGGGAGCCACGCTTCCTCTCCCGCCTTGCTTGTAGCAGCCCCACTACAGGCACCCCCGGTGCTGAGCAATACAGTGCCTTGAGCACGCCTCTGCTGGACGTACGGCCTCCTCGGCCAGAACCAGGATAAAACCCATGTCTCTTATTGCTTAGCATCGACCATTGAGGGATAGACCTCGGCGCTTTCTACTGGTTAGTGTCGGGACCATATTCCGCACCGACAGTTGGCGCCCACCGTGGGGCAATCGAGCGCCTAAGGTCATTTCGTCAACTCCCTCCATGGTGATCCGCACAGAGTACCGTGGTACACGCTCTTGCATGGGTAGCTCGGACCCCCTCCCGGCGGGTTCGAAAGTCGCTTCGGAGACCCGAACTTTCGGGCCACGGGGAACGGCTATCTCATGCGCCTCACCAACCGTGAGGAGCTCCGCGCGCGGCGCCGGGCCGGGTCGGCTGCGGCCCCCGCCGCACGCACCACCACGGCGCGAGGGCGCCGCGGGCACGGATGCCGCGGGCCCGTCGACGCCACGACGCCGTCGTCGCTGCGGGCGGCGTTCGCGCCGGGCGCGGTCCGAGCGGCGGTAGGCCGAGCGCGCCGCCACTCAACGCGGCGCGCCCACCGTCACGACCGTCACCACTCCGGCAGGACAGCGCACGGTCTCCGGACCGCGCATCCCCATCGGGCTGCGTGGCGCTACGCCGGCCTACAACGCCAACGTCAACACCACGATGCGCAGGGTTCCACCTGGCCGCCACGTCTTCGTCGCCAGGGACCCCGGCGCCTCAGCAGGGGACGAATCGTCCCTGGGCTCCGTCGACGCGTTGCCACCCGCCAACCGTCACGGGTACGCGGAGTGGGACTTCTCCGGCGTGCCAGACCCAGTTGTGTTCCGGCGTTTCCTAGACGCTACGGACTACTGGTTTGGCTGCTCCGACGACTCCAGCACCGGGAGTTACGATCCCGCGCGGGAGTGCTGCGCCGTCATCACCAATGACCCGGCCAATGCCGCCGGTGCGGTGGGCGCCGGGGACGGGGAAGTCACGCCTTCCCCCGAGGGGATCGCCACGCGCCCGGCCGCGGGGCCGAGCGCTCTGCCGGGGCCGACGCCGACGCGCGACGGCCCAAGACCGCGAGCTTGAGGCCAAGCCGGCGGAGGAATACGGACGGTGCGGGCGCTCCGCGCCTCAATGGCGGGGGAAGCCTCCGCGCGCGGCGAACGCGCACGGGGGAGCCGGGCCGACGGGTCCGCGGCCGCATCAACACCGTCCCCAACGTCGACAACACGGACGCGCCCCCGCGGGGCGAGCCAAAAGCTCATCGCCGCCGCAACGCCGCCGCGAGCCATGCCGGCACCCTCGACCCCCGAGGCTCGAGACCGCACCGCGAGGTGCAAACTCTCATCGAGCAAGCGGCCGTCCGGCGGGCCGAGAGCTCGGCCTCACGCATCCGCCAACGGGGGGGATGCGCGGGATGACGAAGCCGCACCGGGAGGCGAACCCTCGGTGCACGCGAGGGGGACCGGCGGGGCGACCCGCCGACCAAGGACGCACGCCGGCCAAGGAGCGGCTCCTCGACGCACGCGGGCGGCCGGATGGCGATGCCCGCAACGTCATCAACGCCGGGGGCGCACCGGGCGGGGGCGGACGCACGGGCGACAAGGGGCTACCACCCTCGACGGGGCGAACGCTACGACGGCGGCGAAGACCGCTCCCCGACGCCGGAGCCCCCAGGCACCCGTGTGTTCAGCCGGGAGATCCGCGCGGCGGCGTTCCCCCAACGCTTCCGCCAACCCTCGACCATCGTGAAGTACAACGGGGGAGACGGACCCCCGCGTGTGGCTTAATGACTACCGCTTGGCTTGTCAGCTGGGCGGGGCCACCGCCGACGAGGTCATCATCCGCAACTTGCCCCTGCATCTCGGCGACGCGGCCGGACATGGCTCGAGCACTTGCCCGCTAGCCAGATCCACAACTGGGACGATCTGGTCCGCACGTTCGTGGGCAACTTCCAGGGCACGTACGTGCGCCCCGGAAATTCATGGGACCTGCGCTCCTGCACGCAGAAGCCCGGCGAGTCGCTGCGGGACTTCATACGGCGCTTCTCTAAGCGCTGCACTGAGCTCCCCAGCGTGGCGCAGTCCGAGATCGTGCACGCCTTCCTCGAGGGCACCACGTGCGGGACCTCGTACGGGAGGGCGGGACGCGGCCCCGCCCGCGGACTCCAACGAGCTGTTCGACATCGCCACCAGCTTCGCCTCCGGAGAGGAGGCCGTGGGGGCGATCTTCGACGGCAAGAAAGGCAAGCATTCGGAGGACGCGCCCGCGGAGGGCAGCAAGTCCAAGGAGCCCCACCGCAACGACAAGCGGGGCAAGAAGGGGAAGAAGCCGCGCTGCGAGGCGCGCGAGCAGGGGCGCGACGGCGGCAATGCCGAGGCCCTTGCTGTCGACCCGGCTCGACGAGGCCCTCGACCGGCCCCTCGAGGCCCGGGGGTGTTCGACGACATGCTGAAAAAGCCATGTCCCTACCACAAGACCCCAGTGAACCACACCCTTGAGCAGTGCGATATGCTCAAGAAGTTTTATGGCCGTGCCGCCGCGAAGGAGGCAGAGGCCAAGAAAGACGGAGGCGATGGCGACGCGGGCGGCTTCCCCGCCGTCGAAAATGTGTTCCTCATCTTTGGGGGGCCAACCGTCGACATGACGACCCGCCAGCGCAAGAAGGAGCAGCACGAGGTCCTCGCCGCGGAGAGGGCGCCTCCATCCTTCCTCAATTGGTCGGAGGACGCCATCACCTTCAGCCGGGAGGACCACCCGAACCGCGTCCCCAACCCGGGCCAGTACCCGCTGGTGGTCGACCCCATCATCGGGAACGCCCGGTTCTCGAAGGTCCTCATGGACAGAGGCAGCAGCCTCAATATCCTCTACGCGCATACGTTGCGCTTGATGGGGATCGGGCTGGACCAGCTGCGGCCCAACACGAAGCCATTCCATGGCATTGCGCCGGGCAAGCAGGTCCAGCCCCTCGGGCAGATCGACCTGCCAGTTTGGTTTGGCACGCCAAAGAACTTCCGCAAGGAGATCCTCACCTTCGAGGTGGTGGGGTTCAAAGGGGCCTACCACACTATACTTGGGCGACCCTGTTACGCCAAATTCATGGCGGTCCCCAATTATACTTACTTGAAGATGAAGATGCCGGGACCAAACGGCGTCATCACCGTCGGCTCATCCATCGAGCACGCGTTCGGACCGCGACGTCGAGTGCGTGGAGCACGCGGAGGCACCGGCGCCGGATGAAGCGCCGGTGAACACGTTGGAGAAGATGGTCAACGACGACCTCGACTCCGCCGCCAAGCACGCGGCACCTTCGAGGCCGCGGAGCGAACCAAGGGGGCCCCTCGACCCTTCGGCCCCCGAGGGCAAGGCGTTGAGGGTCGGCTCCACCCTCGACCCCAAATAGGAAGTGGTGCTCGTCGACTTCCTCCGCGCCAACGCCGACATCTTCGCGTGGAGCCCCTCGGATATGCCGGGCATCCCGAGGGAAGTCGCCGAGCACTCCCTTGACATCCGCCAAACGCCCGCGCCGTGCGACGAACGGCCGCGCCGCTTCGACGAGGAGCGGCGACGGGCAATCGGAGCGGAGCTGCGGAAGCTTCTCGAGGCCGGATTCATCAAGGAGGTGTTCCACCCAACGTGGCTAGAAAACCCCGTGCTTGTAAAGAAAAAGAATGGGAAGTGGCGGATGTGTATAGACTACACTAGTCTTAATAAAGCGTGTCCTAAAGTTCCTTTTCCTTTGCCACGCATTGATCAAATTGTTGATTCAATGGCTGGGTGCGAATTGCTTTGCTTCCTTGATGCCTATTCTGGGTACCACCAAATAAAGATGAAAGAGTCCGACCAGCTCGCGACTTCGTTCATCACACCGTTCGGGACGTTCTGCTACGTCACGATGCCGTTCGGCCTCAGAAATGCGGGTGCAACCTACCAACGTTGCATGCAGCACGTTTTTGGGGATCACATCGGGCGAACGGTCGAAGCATACATGGACGACATCGTCGTAAAGACCAGGAAGGCGGACGACCTGATTGGCGACCTTGGCGTCGCGTTCAGCTGCCTACGGGCCAACGGGGTCAAGCTAAACCCCGAAAAGTGTGTCTTTGGAGTGCCGCGGGGCATGCTCCTGGGATACATTGTCTCCCAGTGGGGAATCGAGGCCAACCCTGAAAAGGTTGCGGCCCTCAAACGGATGGGTCCGATCCGGGACCTCAAAGGGGTGCAGAAGGTGTTGGGATGTCTCGCCGCCTTGAGCCGCTTCATCTCGCGGCTCGGTGAGAAGGGCCTGCCCCTCTATCGCCTCCTCAAGAAGCACGAGCGCTTCTCCTGGACCACCGAGGACCAGGATGCGCTCGACAAGCTGAAGGCGTCTCTAACGCACGCCCCGATCCTCACACCGCCGCAAGACGGCGAACCCCTGCAGCTCTACGTGGCCGCAACCACCCGGGTGGTCGGGCGCCGTGATCGTCGTGGAGCGCACGGAGGAAGGGCACGCCTTGCACGTACGGCGGCCGGTCTACTACATCAGCGAGGTCCTGTCAGACACGAAGACGCGCTACCCCCAGGTCCAGAAATTGTTGTACGCGGTAGTCCTTGCGCGGCGCAAGCTCCGCCACTACTTCGAGGCCCACCCCGTCACGGTGGTTTCCTCCTTCCCACTAGGGGAGATCATCCGCAACCCCGACGCCGCGGGCGGGGATCGCCAAGTGGTCCGTAGAGCCGATGGGCGAGACGCTCGCCTACGCCCGCGCAAGGCCGTCAAATCCCAAATTTTGGCCGATTTCGTCACCGAGTGGACGGATACGCGGCTACCGCCGCCGCGCATCCAAGCGAGTGCCGGACTGCGTTCTTCGACGGCTCGGTGATGAAAACGGGGGAGCGGGCGCGGGCTCGCTCGTTCGTGTCACCCCTCGGGGAACACATGCGGTACGCGGTGCGCCTCCACTTCCCCGCGTCTAACAATATGGCCGAATACGAGGCCCTCCTCAGCAGCCTCAAAATCGCCATTGAGTTAGGCGTCAAGTGCCTCGACGTGCGGGGGGACTCGCAGCTCGTGATCGATCAGGTCATGAAGAACGCGAGCTGCCACGACGACAAGATGGAGGCCTACTGCAAAGCCATGCGAGCCCTCGAAGACAAGTTCTACGGCATCGAGCTCAACCACGTGCCCCGCCGGTACAACGAGGAGGCGGACGAGCTCGCCAAAATCGCGTCCGGGCGGATCACCGTCCTCCCGAACGTTTTCGCGCACGACGTCGCTCAACCCTCGGTCGTCTTCGAGCCCTACCCCTCGAGTCACAACGAACCCTCGGGGGCTCCCTCGAATCCAGCAGGTGCGGAACCCATGGACGAGGACCCCTCGAATGAGGCGTACGTGCTCTCCCTCCTCGAGGGGTACGGCTCCCACGAGGCCGACGTGATGGACATCGAGCCGGCTCCTGTCCAGGAGGACTGGCACGAAAAATACATCGCCTGGATCGCCCGAGGGGAACTCCCCGCGGACCGGGCCGCGGCCAGGCGCATTGCCAGGATGGCCAAATATTTTGCCCTCATTGACGGCGAGCTGTACAAGCGCGCCGCCTCCGCATCCTACAGCGGTGCGTGCCCATTCCCGAGGGGCGCGAGCTCCTACGGAACATCCACGCGGGGATCTGTGGCCACCACGCCGCGCCCCGCACCCTCGTCGGCAACGCGTTCCGCCGGGGGCTTTTATCGGCCTACCGCGGTCGCGGACGCCAGCCGAAATCGTACGCACCTGCGAAGGGTGCCAGTTCTACGCCCGCAAGTCCAACTTGCCCGCCCATGCCCTGCAAACCATCCCCGTGACATGGCCATTCGCCGTGTGGGAGCTGGACATCGTCGGGCCCCTGCGGAAGGCGCCCGGGGGCTTCACCCACTTGTTGGTCGCGATCGACAAGTTCTCCAAGTGGGTCGAGGTGCGCCCCATCACGAACCTCAGGGCGGAGCAGGCGGTAACATTCTTCATTGACATCGTCTACCGCTTTGGAGTGCCAAACTCCATCATTACAGACAATGGGTCCCAGTTCACGGGCAGGAAGTTTTTGGAGTTCTGCGACAAGTTCCACATCCGTGTGGATTGGGCAGCTGTGGCGCACCCACAGACCAACGGCCAAGTAGAACGTGCCAATGGCATGATCTTACAAGGCCTAAAGCCCAGAATTTTCGACCAGCTGAACAAATCTGGGCGAAAACGGCTCCAAGAATTACCAGCGGTTGTGCGGAGCCTAAGGACCACCCCGAGCAGAGCCACTGGGTTCACCCCGTTTTTCCTAGTCCACGGCGCGGAGGCCGTCCTCCCCACGGACTTAGAATACGACTCGCCCAGGGTTCGAGGCTACGACGAGGATGCCAGCCAGCGAGCCCGCGAGGACTCGTTGGATCAGCTGGACAAGGCACGCCTCGTGGCCCTGATGCATTCCGCGAGGTACCAGCAGTCCCTCAGGCGCTATCAAGCACGCAAGATACGCCGGCGGGATTTCAGCGAAGGGGATCTGGTCCTAAGGCTACGTCAAGAGAACCGAGGGCACCACAAGCTATCGCCCCCATGGGAGGGACCCTACGTCGTGGTGAAGGTACTCAAGCCCGGCACGTACAAGCTGGCCAACGAGGACGGTGAAGAGCTCACCAACGCTTGGAACATCCAACAGCTACGTCGTTTCTACCCCTATCTAGGATTCCCAAGCATTTTCTGTTGTAAAAATCACATGGCCAACGCCCCAGTTGGTGGCAACTATGTAAATGCTTCAAGCCTAATGGAAAGGGCAACTCGGCTTTCCCCCGAAACCCAAGTTACCCTCGGGGGCTACTGCGGGGGGCACCCCCCCCAAAATGGTCCCATTTTTTGCGCAAAAATAAAACAACTCACACACGCTAAGTTTGTTTCCTACTTCAACCTCGAGCAACGATTCGAACAGGGCGCAGGCGGCCTAGTGGAAGGAGCGCACGAGTCAGAGATAGCCTACGCCGCGAGGATACGGCCCTTCTCTCTCGCCTCCAACCCAGTAGGCCCCCAGCGAAAATCGAACGCCCCTAAGTAAAATCTACTCAGGAAGAAGGAGAAACAAAAAAGCGCAATAAGCAAAAGACTTCATTTCGTATCATCAGATGTTTACGATTGAGATAATGTGCTTATTTACAAAGGCCCCATGGCCAGAATACTGATACTCAAACAAAAAACGGGCCTAGCGCCCAAATGCTTTCAGGCGGGAGGAGCGGCAGCATCAGCGGCGTCCGGGAAGAGGAACTCCTCGAAGGCTTCGGCGAGCGACCCGGCGGCATCGGCGGCGAGCGCATCCACACGCTCCATCGCTACCTCGTCCTCGACGCCCTCGGGAACGATGTAGCCCTCCGCCAGCACCTCGAAGTTGACCTCGTAGTGGGACCGCACCATTCCGAGGGCCTTGCGGACGCCCGGATGCGGCGCCGGCGCATCCGCTCGGTGACGTGACCGCCAAGGGCACGCGGGCGGCCGGCCGCCGAGCCGCCGCCCGTGCTTCGCCCTCCTCCACGGCGCGGCAGGTCTCGAGGGCCGCACCACGCAGCTCCCGCAGCTCCTGCTCGGAGGAGTTGTAGGAAGCCTGCAGCGCCTCGGCCCGCTCAGCTGCGTGCCCCAGGGCGGTGCGCAAGCCTGGAATCGCCAAGACAAGAAAGAAATCAGAAAGGGGAATGTGATCCCTCTAACAGAAAAAACCAACAAGGCAGGAATCAAAACAGTGGCTCACCTTCGACTTGTTTCCTCTCCATCTCGAGAGTGCGGCGCTCGGCCTCGACCGCCAGCTCGAGGCGCTTGACGGCCTCACCTTGCTCCTGGAGAGCCAGCTCCTGATTGGCGCTTGCAATGCTGAGCACAATAAGCTCGCCCTCGGCCTTGGAGAGCTTGTCGTCCCGCTCCGCCAATGACTTCTGCGCCGCCTCGCGAGCGACGCGCTCCTGCTCCAGCGCCGTTCGGGCGTCGACGAGGGCGGCCTCGTTCTCGCCGGAGCCGCCCCTCGGCCCCTTGGCGGGCGGTGCGCTCTTGCGGAGCCGCTCCTCGGCCGGCGACGAGCGCCGCGGCCTTGGCGTCGTGGGCGGCCTTCAAGTCGTCGGCCTCCTTGGCCCGCTGCTCCCGGCCGCGCGCCCGCTCCTCGGCCCCCGGCGCCGCCGCGCCGCGCCCCCTCGAGCGACGAACGGAGCTCCCGGTTCTCGCCGCGGACGTTGGCCACCTCCGCCTCCCAATTGGTGGCCGCCGTCCGCATCTTCTCCAAGTCCGAGCGCGCGCGCACGCAGCCTCATCACGATCGATGAGGGCGTGCGGACCCGCCGAGGCTCGAGCGGCGCGCCGGTCCCGCCTCGAGCTCTCGGGGAGCTCGTCGCGCCACGCCATGGCCCGTACGCCGGCCCACTGTCCGGCGTCCTGAGGGCGTCGGCAAGCGCGTCGAAAGCGCTGCACCGCTCCCGGAGCTGGTGGACCTCGGCGTTCACTCGGTCGAAGGCATCATACTTGTCGTGGGCGCGGCGCTCGAGCTCCTGGCACCCACAAATCAAAACCCGTAAGCGCTGCGACACGGGAGCAGCATACAAAAACAAGAGATGGAAGAAAGTGAGCAACCACGCCCTACCTGGAAGACGCGCCATGCAGGGCCGCCATGGACCCGCAGCGCCTCGTTTAGCGCGCGGTTGAGCGTGGCGCCGTGGCTCCGGAGCTCTCCCCAGAGCTCCTGCTCCCCCCGGCGTCGGCAAACGGAGGGGGGATCGTCGACGGCCCCCTCCACCCGGGGCGGGGTGGCCGGCGCGGGAGGTCGAGGCCTCGGCTCCGTGTCCGCGGCCCCCGCCACCATGTGCCCCTCGTGCCGCCCTCACGAGGGCCCCCTCCGGGGGGCTTGGGGGAGCGTGTGGGAAAGCTAGCCCACCGATCCCATCCGGCGGCGGGGAGTCGTCATCCGGACCTCCACCACCTCCGCCGGGAACCGCCGGCGGGCACCGGCCCCTTGCGCCGCCCTCCACCGGCGCCTCCACTTGCGCCTCCGTGGCCGCGGGCGCCGACGCGGCGCCACGGCCACCACCTCCGGGCCGCGCTCGCGACCACGGGCGCCGCCGCGGGTTGCACCCGCTCCGCCTCCTCCTGCGGCTGGCGCCACGGACCGCGCCTCCCACGACGCGGCCTCCGTGGGCCGCGCCTCCGCCACGGCCGATACCGCGGCTCGCGCCCCCACAATGGCCGGCACCGGTCGCTCCTCGGTGACCGCCGGGCCGCGCCGCGGCGGGCTGATCCGCCGGTCGAGGCCTCGGGGCCCCGCCCGCGCCTCGCGAGCTCTCGCCCGCCGCCGCCGTGCTTACCCCCGCCCGTGGCGCCCTCGACGAGCGCCGCCGGGTGGGGATGGACGCGTCCGTCCTCAGCACCTTGGCCGGTGCGAGGGGAGGCACGGTTGGCACCACCCTGCGCAGGCACAAACGAAAAGTTTGAAGGGAAACGGGGTGGCTACGCTAGCGCAAAACAAAATTTTCCCCGCAAAACAGAACCGCCGCCGTCGAGATCACGGGATTACCACTAGACGCGCAGATGCGGCGGAACCGTCTCGATGTAGACGAACGCGTCGAGGGTAGCGGGCGGTGCGGTTGCTCACGTCCTTCTTGACTTGCACGCGCGGCTCGTCCGATCCAAGTGCTCCAGATGTAGCACCTCCAAGGTATCCACACGTACGGAGAAGGAAGCGACGCACGCCGGACTGCTAGGTCCGCGAGTGCGACGAGGAGGGAGCGTTGGCGGCGCGGTTGCTACTTGAGAAAGTTGTGTCTTTTCAGGAGGGGTGTGGTCCATATTTATTGGGAGGAAAACCCCCCACACCATCGCCCATTAGCAATATGGGACTAATAGATGGTGTACCCCTTCCAATGCTAATGGGCTTTACAACATTTGTGGCCCATTAGGACTTTTACACCATAATGGATCAAATCCATCTGAGTCCACTAGTGGATCAAATCCAGTTGGCTCTAGGGCATATTTCCAACAGTCTCCCACTTGCACTAGAGTCAACTATGCAAGTATATTCATCCTCATTCGGCTTCCAACCCCTTAAGTGTGTGACCCTATAGGTTCACGTACACATAGACTTGACCCGAGTACACTACTCGATCAATAGTTGATAGTGGCCTCTAGCAAGACGTGTCAACTCCTATGCATACGTAAAGATCTTATCAGACAAACCATCACAACAATTCACACATGCTATTCCCTTTGCCTCACGATATTTGGTCTAGCTCCAAGCTGACCTCTCTTTCTCGACACCGTGATTCGGATCATCAAAAGGGGGTTAACCCTTAACCAAAGCACGGCCATGCATTTCTTGATCCGATCACTCGAGGGGCCCGGAGATATCTCTCTTAAGTAGAGGGGCAAATTCTATCTTGATTGACCATGCCTCACAAAGATGCTTCCCGACAAACCCGAAAGTCATCTTTATGACTACCCGATTCGGAGTAGCGGTTGATGACCCCTAAGTAGGTCAATTCACATCTTGAGTACATGCGACAATCTCAAGTCTAAGGACATAGCGTATACGTTGTGTAAACGAGAGAACAAGGTCTCAAATTGGGTCGGTCCGGCCCCATGTCATACATGTGCCCACATTATTAGTTATACATCTCCATGTTCATGACTTGTGAAACATAGTCATCAACTAATTCATGTGCTAGTCATTAACTCATACTAGGGACAACTTTTGAATAACCATACAAGTAAAAGAGTTTCACAAACAATTCACATAATTGCCAATCAAATACAAGTCGCCTTTCATGGATATTCAATAAAAGAACCAAGTGACATGGATATAATGAAATATAATCATCTCTATAATTCCTTATAGGACATATTTCTAACATTCTTCCACTTGCACTTGAGCTAATCTAGAATAAATCTAATACCCATAGCTCTCATGTGCGCCTCATGCTTAGGCTGTGGAAGGGGTTTTGTCAAAGGATCTGCAACATTCAAATCCGTGTGTACTTTGCATATCTTGATATCACCTCGTCTAACGATCTCTCGTATCAGATGAAATTTCTGCAGTACATGTTTATTCTTTTGGTGGTTCCTTGGCTCCTTTGCTTGCGCAATAGCCCCATTGTTGTCACAATAAAGATCCAATGGGCTAGAGACACTCGGAAACACACCAAGTTCGTAAAGGAACTTCCTTATCCAAACACCCTCCTTTGCGCCTTCCGAAGCCGCGATGTACTCGGCTTCGTTGTAGAATCGACCATTGTCTCCTCGCTTGGAACTCTTCCGGCTCACGGCTCCACCATTTATCGTAAATACGTATCCCGATTGCGACTTTGAATCGTCTTGGTCGGTTTGGAAACTAGCATCGGTGTAACCCGTTACAACGAGCTCCTCCTCACCTCCATAGACTAGGAACATGCCTTTAGTCCTTCTTAAGTACTTAAAAACATTTTAACCGCCGTCCAGGTGACCCTCACCCGGATCGATTGGTATCCGCTTGTAATACCGTGTGCATACGAAATATCCGGACGTGTACATATCATTGCATACATAATAGATCCGATGGTCGAAGCATACGGTATTCTACTCATGCGTTCCCGCTCATCAGTTGTCGAAGGACACTGAGTCTTGCTAAGATGTATGCCATGTGACATAGGCAAGAACCCTTTCTTTGCCTCTTCCATGTTGAACCTTTTCAACACTTTATCAATGTAAGTGTCTTGGCTTAATCCTATAAGCCCTTTTGATCTATCTCTATAGATTTTGATGCCCAAAATGTATGCCGCCTCACCTAAGTCCTTCATTGAAAAACTATTTTTTAATGAGGTCTTAGCGGCCTCAAGCATAGGAATGTCATTTCCAATCAGTAATATGTCATCCACATATAAGATCGAAATACTACGAGCTCCCACTTGCCTTCTTGTAAACACAAGGCTCTTCTTCACTACGAATGAAGCCAAACCCTTTTACCACCTCATCAAAGCGAAGGTTCCAACTCCGAGATGCTTGCTTCAATCCATAAATGGATTTTTGAAGTTTGCACACCTTCCCAGGCATTGGTTGGATCAACAAATCCCTCAAAGTTGTGTCATATACACATCCTCGGCCGATTTCCATTTATGAAAGTCGTTTTGACATCCATCCGCCATATCTCATAATCGAAATATGCAGCTATAGCTAGAATGATCCGAATAGATTTAAGCATCGCTACGGGTGAGAATGTCTCGTCGTAGTCAACTCCTTGAACTTGTCGAAAACCTTTTGCAACAAGTCGAGCTTTATGGATGTGAACATTTCCATCCATGTCCCTCTTCTTCTTATAGATCCATTTGCACTCTATGGGTTTAACACCATCTGGTGGGTCAACCAAGTTCCAAACTTGATTGTTATCCATGGAATCTATTTCGGATCTCATGGCACTTTGCCATTTCTCGGAATACGGGTCCATCATTGCTTCCGCATATGTCATAGGTTCATCATTGTCTAACAACAATATGTCGCACTCTCCCGCGATCATGAGATTGAGCTTATCGGTTGCGCGACGTGCCCTTTCGGACCTTCGTGGTTGTGGTGGTGCTTCTCTTGCCACGGGCATCTCAACTCGTTCAGCTACATTAGCATCAATTGTGAAATCTTGCCCAACCGGCTCATCTTGAACTTCTTCAAGATACACCTTCTGTCTATATTTTTCTCTTTTAAGAAACTCTTTCTCTAAGAAAACGTCGTTCCGAGCGACAAACACTTTGCCTTCTGACCGGTTGTAGAAATAATATCCCAAGGCTTCCTTTGGATATCCCACGAATATGCACTTGTCCGATTTAGGTGTTAATTTATCTGATTGAAGTTTCTTCACATAAACCTCACAACTTCAAATTTTCAGAAAAGACAACCGGGAGTCTTACCGGTCCACATCTCATATGGTGTCTTAACTACGGACTTAGAAGGTACCCTATTTAAAGTGAAAGCTGCGGTTTCTAGAGCATAACCCCAAAATGACAATGGTAGGTCCGACTGGCTCATCATTGATCGGACCATGTCCAACAAGGTTCGATTACGTCGCTCGGATACACCGTTTCTTTGAGGTGTTCCAGGTGGCGTAAGTTGTGGAACAATTCCGCAACTCTTTAGATGATTGCTAAACTCATGGCTCAAATACTCACCTCCACGATCAGAACGCAAGGTCTTGATTTTCTTGCCACGTTGATTTTCTACTTCACTCTGAAATTCTTTGAACTTTTCAAAAGTTTCAGACTTGTGCTTCATTAAATAGACATAACCATATCTACTTAAATCATCAGTGAACGTTATGAAGTATTGGTATCCACCTCTAGCTGTCGTACTCATTGGTCCGCACACATCCGTATGTATGAGTTCCAGTAAGTCTGAGGCTCTCTCAGGAAAACCTAAGAAAGGCATCTTGGTCATCTTGCCTAGAAAACAAGCTTCACATGTCTCGTAGGATTCAAAATCAAACGAAGTTAAAAGTCCATCGTTATGGAGCTTCTTCATGCGCTTTTCACTGATGTGACCCAAACGACAATGCCATATGTAGGTAGGACTTAAATCATTAGGTCGAGACCTTTTAGCACTTATGTTACAGATAGGTGAATCATCAAGATTTAAAACAAATAAGCCATTCACAATGGATGCACAAGCCACAAACATATTATCCTTAGAGATCACACAACCATTGTTTTCACTCGCAAATGAATAACCATCCTTCATCAAACATGAAGGGGATAAAATGTTTCGACTCAAACTAGGAACAAAATAACAATTATTCAACTCCATAATAAATCCCGACGGGAGGTGTAGTTGCATCGTTCCGACGCTCAATGCAAGCAACTCTTGCATTATTGCCTACGCGGAAATCAACTTCTCCATGCTTCTACTTCTTATCATTCCTTGCATCGAGTTGCAAATATGAGCAACCGATCCGGTATCAAATACCCAAGAATTAGTATAAGAATCAGCGAGGAAAATATATGTAACATAAACATTAAGTGTACCTAAAGTGGAAGTACCCTTACTTCCATTGCTTTTCATAGAAGCTAAGTACAACTTACAATTTCTTTTCCAGTGACCGATTTTCTTACAATGAAAATATTCAACCTTGGCAGCTGGACTAGCCTTGGACGCCTGGTTTGGCATTGGGATCTTATCCTTGGCCTTACCTTTCTTCTTCCAAGAATTGCCCTTCCTTTTAGAGATTCGTTTGTTTTGGATCGCCATCACATGACTATTGCCCGTGCTTTTCTTAACGTTATCATCTATTGGTAAGGGGGTGCCTAGAACTCCTTCTCTTTTCTCAGCTCTGAGAACAATTCTCAGATTACGAATCCAATTTGTAAAGTTTGTTCCAGTCAACTTGTCCTTCTCAAGGACCGAATGCAAGGTAAACGATGTGGTGTTGCTAGGTGCCTTTAATCTACAACAGAATAATAAATGCAAAACACTAAGACAATATATCCATGACAGAGTAAAATAAAATTTACTCCCACTAAAATAAATATCCCCACATTGATACTTAGTGATTCAGAATCCACAACTAACAAGTCTACTAGTGAGCTTTTGCGTCACCGCTAGTAAACAAGGTAGATCGGTAAGCAACTCTTTGCTAATCATATCACATATGACTCCTGTTGTTGGGTGACATCTCTATGTCTAGGCTCCCAACCTTTATGCCCCAAAGTCCTTAACCGTTAAGATGACTTTGATAAGTAAACCAACACTTATGCGTGTAAGTATCCGATACAAACCCGTCTAGTCAAGGAAAACTAGTGGCACCCTAATTTCATAGACCCACCACTAATTGTACGAGACGTGGGACGGTGGCAAGTGTTGGGAGGGCATGTTAACTTAAAATTCCAAAGGGATCGTTCTACTCGTAACATCACACGCAAGAAAATAACATTGTCGCATGTAAAAGTAGAACGGTAAGAACGACATTTACACAGTTGTAACACGGTATGGCCTATTGTCGCATGGTGATCTCCATCTCCATTGACCTGTACATCATGTTGATCTCCATCTCCATGATCTGTGTGTGCCATCCTCCATGTGATGAGTCCTCCAAGAACTATCTAACGCGTGCTAGTAATGAAAGTTACACAATCGCGTATTAGATCATCACAAATTTGGTACGCAGACCATTACATTAATTTTGACAATACATATGGCTCCAGCCGTATTGCCGTACACGTGACACGCAGGTCACGAATAAATTACACACATGCATCACATACACATATAGGCCATACCGATTACAAAACCTGCAAAACAGATTATCGCAATTCCGACGTCCAAACTTAAAACGCCTGAAAACCCATCTCGCAAGCCGAATTTGGCAAAACTAATTTCGCCGAGACCAGCAAAGCTGGTTTATCACATGTGTAAAATTTTCTGTAGATCAATTTTCGTATAGAAAACGTCTTCATCCGAGTTAACAACGAAAAGTTATGACTGTTTTACCGAACTGTATATTTTCCGGTTTTTCCGGGCCGGTAGAGATCCAATCGCCACCACCACGCATCCCATGCGCCTGGCACTTGACCTAGCTTCGATTCGACCAATCCAATTGATCTCCTTCTCGTTGTGACTGGGTTTACGTGTATCACTTAACTCCGATGGCGGAATTCCGACCGGTAGGAGTAATTCGTTACACGACCATCACGTCAAGAACACGAAGTCGATCAAAACTTTGATCTACATCTGCATATCTCCATATGCACACATCCCGAATCTAAAACTTAGCGGCTACGGCTCGCTACCACCGAAGGGAAACGGGGGTGGCTACGCTAGCGCAAAACAAAATTTTCCCCGCAAAACAGAACCGCCTGTCGTCGAGATCACGGGATTACCACTAGACGCGCGGATGCGGCGGAACCGTCTCGATGTAGACGAATGCGTCGAGGGTAGCAGGCGGTGCGGTTGCTCACGTCCTTCTTGACTTGCACGCGCGGCTCGTCCGATCCAAGTGCTCCGTATGTAGCACCTCCAAGGTATCCACACGTACGGAGAAGGAAGCGACGCACGCCGATCGCTAGGTCCGCGAGTGCGACGAGGAGGGAGCGTTGCGCGCGGCTGCTACTTGAGAAAGTTGTGTCTTTTCAGGAGGGGTGTGGTCCATATTTATTGGGAGGAAAACCCCCCACACCATCGCCCATTAGCAATATGGGACTAATAGATGGTGTACCCCTTCCAATGCTAATGGGCTTTACAACATTTGTGGCCCATTAGGACTTTTACACCATAATGGATCAAATCCATCTGAGTCCACTAGTGGATCAAATCCAGTTGGCTCTAGGGCATATTTCCAACAAAGTTAGAGTGCTTGGTCATCACAAAACCAAGCCAAGCGAAAAAGGCGAGCTCCTTACCTCGAAGAGGAGAAGGCACGTTTCCTTTTCCTCGAGGCCTCAGCGGATGAGGCCGGCGCAGCAGGCACACCCGCCGCCGCGCCCCCCGACGGCGCCGCCGCGCGCGTAGGCGCACCCGCCCGCGCGCGCGGCACGCCCGACGCCGCGCCTCCCGCACGGCGCCGACACGCGCGCGAGCACGCTCGCCCCGCGTGCGGGTACGCCCGCCGTCGCGCCCCCGACGACGCCGCCATGCGCGCGCGCGCGCCGCCCCGCGCGCGAGCACGCTTGACGCGCGCACGCGCGCTCGGCCGGGCGCGCCTCCGCGGCACGCGCCGGCACCCTCGCGCGCGCGCGCGCCGCCCTCGTTGACGATTGCCGGCGGCGGGCGCCGTTGCGCCCGCCCCGGGCGATGCCGCCCTTGCCGCCGGCGCCGGCTCCGGCGACGGGGCGAGGGCTCCCACCCATCGAGGGGCCTCCCCCTCGGCCTCTTCCTCTTCGTCCTCCCCCGAGGACGAGTACTCCTCGGCCCCCCGGGAGGAGAGCCCCGCCTCTTCGCGCCGCCGGTACTCCGCGTTCCGCCGCTCACCGGCGCTCGTTGCGCCGCCTCGCGCGCTCCCTCTTGCGCGCCGCCCGCTCCTCGCTCCCGCCGGCCGCGCCGCCCGACCGAGCGCGCGGGAGTCGGGGGTGGGCGGAACGGACTTCGAGGCGGTAAAGCTCACCAGCTGCATACGAAAACATCAAGGACGCGTCAGGAGGTAGAAGCAACACCAAGAACTTAAACGAAATCAAGAACCACACTCACCAGCGGGCCGGTGGGGAGCATCTTGAGGTCCCATGGGGTCCGGTCCGGATGCATCGGCATCCGGGTGTCGACGGCGTTCCGTGCCTGGGTGAGCGCGTACGGCCGCCCAAGGGGGGTCGGGAGCATCCGCGACCTCGCCAGATCGACGGGGTTGGCCGCCTCCGTCATCTCGTAGATGCAGAGCGGCCTCTCCATCAGAGGCACGATCCGCCGGTGATGGAGGAAGGCGAGGACGCCCAACGCGGTCAGCCCCTGCGCCGCCAGGCTCTTCAGGGCGGCCGGGGACCGAGTCCTCGCCGCCTCCGGTGCTGGGCCGTAGACACCCCGTAGCCCCAGGAGCTGGGCTTCTCCTTGAACACCCGACCGGGTAGGGGGGAAGGCCGGGCTCGGCGTTACGCGAGGGAACCATCCCCGCTCCCGGCCCGGCGTTGTTCGTCGTCATGGTGCGGGGGATGTAGACGTCCCTGAACCGCGCGCCGCGGGCGAGCGACATCCCGCCGCGCGCGCACCGCGCGGCGGGTCCTCGCTCCGTCGTGGGCTGCGTGAAGAGCTCCGCGCGGAAGAGGTGCACCCAGAGTTCCCAGTTGACTGGGATCCCCAGGTACCCCTCGCAGACGCCCACGAACGTGGCCGCCTGCGAGATCGCGTTGGGCGCAAAGTTGTGCAACTCCACGCCGTAGTAGTGGCACAGCACCCGCATGAAGCAGCTCGCCGGCGCGTTAAAGCCCCGCTCGTGGAAGCGGACGAAGCTGACCACGTAGCCTTCCGGCGGGTTGGGCGCGCGGTCCCCCGCCGGCGGCACTATCCACTCCGCCGGGCGTCCATCCTCATTGGCCGTCAGCCGACCGGCGGCGACCGCCGCCAAGGGCCGGCGGAGTCACCGTCGACCGCTCCCGTGCGTACGGGTCAAGGATCGTGAGGGGCGGAGGCGGTGCCATGAGGAGAAGAAATGCGAGAGCGGAGGACGAGAAACGGAAGAAGAGCTCTAATGGCGACACCGCACGGTGGCAGAGGCGAGGCGAAGACGAAGGAACAAGGGGCTGGAACGGTGAGGCGCTAAGGTAAAAAACCACCGTCTCACCCTCCCCTCAGATTTATAAGCCGCGGGCGAGCTCTCCGGGGCGGATGTCCCGCGCGCATTAACTGCAGGGAATCTTCTCTTCACGCCGATGAACGGGCCCCACCACGACCGCAGCGGCCACATCACCGCGGACGGGCCATCATCGCGGCAAAGACTAGCAGGGACCAAGGCAAGCGGTCACATCCGCCTGCCACACCGCCCACTACGCGCGCGCGCGCGGCCGCAACGCCTAAAAAGGCGCGCCTGCGTTGCAGAACCGCAGCCTCGACTGCGAGGCATTTAATGACCCAGTTCCTTGCCAAACAAGGAGAACCCTCGAGCGAGGCGAACCCCTGGCTCGAGACGAAGTAAGCCCTCGAAGGGACATCGGCGTGAGAAGGTCGCCCGGGGCCTGCTTGAAGTAAAGCAGGCACCGCGGGCACCCATGCCACGCAAAACCCTCGAGCGGCACGAGCCCTTGGCTCAAGACGATGTCAGCCCTCGAAGGGACATCGGCGTGAGAAGGCCGCCCGGGGCCTGCTTGAAGTAAAGCAGGCACCGCGGGCACCCATGCCACGCAAAACCCTCGAGCGGCACGAGCCCTTGGCTCAAGACGATGTCAGCCCTCGAAGGGACATCGGCGTGAGAAGGCCGCCCGGGGCCTGCTTGAAGTAAAGCAGGCACCGCGGGCACCCATGCCACGCAAAACCCTCGAGCGGCACGAGCCCCTGGCTCGAGACAATATCAACTCTCTAAAAAGGGCACATACGTGAGAAGGTCGCCCAGGGCCGCTTGAAGTAAAGCAGGCACCACAAGCACCCATGCCGTGCTGTGCTACCAACCAGCGCCTCGAGGGCTGGCTCGCCCAGACCCCTCGACGGCCGCAAACGCAAAAGACGGGGCCACCCAGGCGCGACCCCACACGGCCCTACTGATCAGAGGTTCGAAGCCTGACCCTCGACGGGTTCGAACAGGCGCCTCAGATCGCAGAGTCAGGGACGACGAAGGCATGCGCATTCGAGTCGTTCCTCGAGCCCGCCGGCTCGAGGGTGCCCCACATGTCGTGTTCGAGAGCCGCCGAGGGCGCCTAGTCGGGGGATCCCACCGAGGGAGAGCTTCCGCGCCCTCGGTCCCTATCGAACAGGACCGAGCCCCACCTAGCAAACCCACGCAAGCGCTTCCATGGACGTGTCTCTGGACCACGCAGCCAACCCTTATCGAACGGGGCATGGGCGTCCACTCGAACCACCCACTAGCAGCTCAAAGAGGAATCCGCAATTCGCGACCCGCTCGATGGGGGTTGCGGAAACCTCACCCTCCGTCCCGCGGAGGGACGGCGAGGGCGCGTTAAAAAACAAGTCGTAAAGCTCTACCCGATCGCCTCGAACGGGCCCAGGCTCGGGGGCTTAACGCACGGCTACACCTCCTTGGCCTGCACCCGCCGGAGACAGCGCCAGCCGCGCATGCGTCACCGAAGCCGGCTGAGACACTGCCGATGCCGGATGAAACATGTGCCACGCCCTCTGACCAGCTCTCGTGGTTAACCCCTGCAGGAGCACCCACGCTCCTGCAGGGCTTCGGGGGCTAGACCCGCGGGTCCGCTGACGCGGCCCCACGGAAAGCATTCGCAAAACAAGGAGGTAAGAACGTCCTATCAGTAGGTTCCAGCATCTGCGGGAGCCTCAATGGCAAACCCGCAGATGCTCGGGGGCTCCGTCGGGGACAGCCCCTAGAGGTCCCCTTAAACAACAGGGGAAACCCTCACTTAAAACCCGCAACAAAGCCAAAACACAATTTGCCTAACCATGCGAGGGAACGCCCCCACGCCGCAAGGACCCCGACGGCCCATCAAGGCGGCCCTCTTAGAGATCCCCTCGGGCAGGCTCCGCCTCGTTCGAGGATGCGCGCCCCCCTCGGGCGGGCTCCGCCCCGTTCGAGGGGTAGCACTTCCCTCGAGCGAGCTCCGCCTCGCTCGAGGGCTCGCTCCCCCTCGAGTAGGTTCCGCCTCGCTCGAGGGTACGTCCTGCCCTCGGCCGGGGTCCGCCACGCTCGAGGGCGCCCCTCACACGTGCGCCGGTCCCCGTACACGGGCATTTAACGCCCGACACCGGCGGGACGGCGTCATCATGCGCCGGGGCTTGCGCCCCGTGCCGCCGCACCAACTCCCCAGGGAGGAGCCCATCCCCATCACTGTGGGGAGGGACTGTGCAGCGCGGCCGGTGTCAGTCCCGTGACGCCGTGCGCCTGCTCCAGTACGGCTAACGCGTCGAGCCCTCGAAGGGGGGCCGGATGCACCCTCGATTCACTTTCTTGTGACCCTGCAGGGTTAGGTGGAGGTGCTAGGCCGGTGGAGCACCATCCCTGCCACTGTAACGGCGTGGCCGCCGTCCCCGCGCATGCAGGTGCACGCCAGACGCTGTAGCAACAACCCCAGCACTGTGAAGCGCGTCGGGAAGGGACGCCGTTTTGCCTACTCCTGTGCCCCGTACAGGCCAACGTCAGCACCTCCCTCGAGCCTATCAGAGGACATCGCCACCATCCACCGCCCTTCTACCCTCGAACCGCCACTGTTCGGGTACAAGGTAGGCCATGATGGCCAGATCGCTGCGAGGATCGTCCGGACGGCCGCCCACTCTACAGCATAGCACGTCGTGCTTCCCCACGTAGCTAGATAGCGCGGCGCGCATGTAATCCGCCTCCCCCTTGATCTATGTACAGGAGCGAGGCATAACATAATACACAACATATCCAAAAATTAGCTACAGATCACATGTAGAATTTGAGATATGACTGATCTAGGTTTTACCATTTTCTATTTTTCATGCGCAAATTATCAGGAAAAACTATGTACATGCTTCACAAAAGTTGTAGTACTATTCACCAGGAATCCAACAAAATTTGGTTTGCACTTTTCCGATTTTCTATGATTTCCTATGGAATTTACAAGTTTCAGCAAAATAGCAACACTATTGGAGATCCAGTTTTACGAGTAGGTCCCTGGAAGTTTCCCAGTTCTCATATGCCCTTGGTTTGCAACCTAGCCCTTGGAAATAATCAAACGTTTGCAATTGGGTCCTTGGGGAGGTGACCGGCGCGGCTCGCCGGAATCCGGCGACTCTGGCGGCGCTCCCGGTCGGGGAAGGGAG
Source organism: Cenchrus americanus (assembly GCA_947561735.1). Classification (NCBI taxonomy): domain Eukaryota; kingdom Viridiplantae; phylum Streptophyta; class Magnoliopsida; order Poales; family Poaceae; genus Cenchrus; species Cenchrus americanus. The sequence continues at coordinate 68,424,825 of OX387240.1, forward strand.
CGAGGAGGCGTGCAAGCTCACCTAGGGTTGATCCATAGCCGGAGTTGGGGGGTCGGGGTGTGCCGGTGAGGGTGCGCGGTGGAGCCAGACGGCGTCGACCGCGGGAGCTCCTGCTCCGGGGGGTCGGGGCTCGGCCAGGTCAATGCCCGTCGGCTGGAGCTCCACTGAAAGCTAGGGAAGGTGGCTAGGGTGTTGGTTTGTGGCAAGATGGGCAGGAGGGGAAGCTCGGCTCGGCAGCGGCTATGGCGCCGCGACGGCAAGCTCTGGGACGACGGCAACAGCATGCACGCACGGGGAAAAGCGGTCCGGGGATTTATAGGCGGCGTCCACGGTGCCTTAAGGCATTCAAAAGGAAATGGGGGGGGGGGGGACCAGACGCGCGAGGATGTGCGTGGCATGTAGGGCCGATGGCCGGCACGGCCGTGGCCCGGCGCGGCCCGGGAAAGGGGGCGGCACGCGCGGGCGCGGGCTCCTAGGCTCGCTCGGGGCGAGCGCTTCATCGGGGGGTGTGACCTCAGGGAAAGCGGGACCTCGGGGCACGCGGATTGGTGGGGGCCGGACGTCGAGGGCAGGTGTGACACCCCAGGTTTTTAATTACCGTCATTAACACTAACGACATGATTAGCCGGTCAAATGGTCAACCCTAGGTCAACCTGGGCCCTCACCCATGAAAACTCCCTAACATACCCCTAAGTGACCCTAGTGAATAGTAAAACACTCGTGGGGCCAACCCCCGGTCAAAGGGTGGGTCAAAACCCCCTTGCCACCCCAAGGTGTCCGCAGTGTCCCGTCGAACTTTTGCCGCGTTCCCCAAAATTCACCTAAACACCGAAAATTCTACCTTTGGGAAAGTTGTAGGTCTTGTTGAGGGACACAACTTTCATGTAGAGTGGCATTGCTGATTTGGAGGGGAAAATTGTGAAAAAGCCCTTGCAAGCCGGAGATCCTCTGTTGATGAACCATGTTGACATTCAAAGTTGACATTCCTCTAGATTCAAATCTAAACAACAAAACCCTATACAACCTTTGTAAAAGTTGTAGCTGGTACCTAGATATACAACTTTGGTATTCATTGTTTGGTCGAGTTGTGTTCAAAATTTTGGAGAAATCGTGGCTTGAACACGGCACCAATGTCACCGCCGGACGCGAGAGCGCGCCGCGCCGCGACGTCGCGCGCGCAGGGCGCCGCCGTCGCCGCCCGCCGCCGGCCTTGCCCCGGCAGCCGTGCCCGCGCCGCCCGTAGCCTAGGCGTCCGTGCCGTGCCGCGTCTCGATGCACGCGCGCCCCGATGCGCTGCGTCCCGAGGCGCCTTGGCGCCCGCGCGCGCCACACGCGCGCGCCACGGACCGACCGGTCCGTCGGCGGCGTCTCCGCCGTACGCGCGCGCCTCGACGCGCCGTAGCACGGCCGCATCTTCCGCCGTCACCGCGCGTCACCCCGGGCCGCCCGAGCCGGTATAAAAGCCCCCCGCCTCCCCTTCGCGCGCCACCCGAGCCGCCCGCCGCCATTGCCGCCGCCGCCGGTGCCGAGCTCGCCGCTCGCGCTCGCCGCCGTCCAAGCCCCTAGATAGCCTCCTTAGCACCCGAGGCAAGCTCACGTGCGTGCTTGTTTGCGCCAATTTGGCCTCCACGCCGCAAGCACACCGAGCCGCCCCCGAGCGCCGCCGCCGCCGCCGCCGTGCGCCGTCGGCCGGAGCACGCTCCGCCCTCGCCACCACCGCCAATAGAACCGTGGTGAGCCCAATCGCACCCCTGTGCCGCTTGTTGTCGTGGCCGGGCCCCACATCGCCGCCGGCGAGCCCTCCCGCCGCCGTCGAGGGTATAGATGTGAATCCAGGGGCATATTTGCAAGGATCCGTAACTTAGTTTATTTGCAGATTAGTCCACAGTCTTAGAAAACCCCTAGAAATTCACAGAAAATTCCAAAAATTCTCAAACAAATTTTGTAGGACTCAGGATGTCAAACCCACCCATGTGTGGTACACTTGTGACTAGATTCAAAGTAGTTTTGGCAGGAAAATTTCAAATGTGTTATGCTTGAATCTGTTATAACTTGAAATGTATAGCTTCTCTGTAGCTAAGCTTTGGATATGTTGTGTGTTAGGGTAAGACTAGATGCTGTGCCAAAAAATGCACAAAGTTATCATGTGAATCTTTTTATAAAAATGTTTTTCCATCTCTAGCAAAACTACTTAGGTGATTTTTCATGTTAAATATATTCATGTTCTTGAGCCCAACTTGTGCACACTGTCTTGAGATGCCAAAAGGCACCTCTTGTGAATTAATCATGAATTTAGGAGTAACAGAAATAATTATTCTTGTTTAATGCATGTTTTCCTTTGTAATTTAATAAACCAAATTCAGTAGAGGTTCCATGTGAACATGCTAGCTTTTTAGACTTGTTTAGGACCAGAGAGCATCCACCAGAAAGTTTGGGTAATTTTGATGTTTATTTATTTTTATTTGCATTTAAGTTGAATCACTAGATAACCTTTGTTAATTTCAATAATATTTAATTTTCTAGCATCCAACACTTACATGTGGGCCCAATGGACCAGAATAGGTACTGTTAGGCTTAAGAAACACTCATTTAATTTTTGGTAATTTAATTGTTTAAATAATGGCTTAAATGCCCTTTTAACATTAAAGGGAAATTAATAAAGAAAATCCTTAATTAAATCTTTTTCCTTTTTAAAGGCATTATTTAATATAAATAAAAATAAAGTTAATTACCAAGCACTAATAAGGAATTAATTCATAAATATAATTATTAATTACACCATAAATAAGGAATAAAAGAGTAATCCATGTACCACCCATGACTTCCTCAAATAGAAACCTTAGTTAGATGCTTGTTAAGGTGAATATGACCTACTAGAGTTGGATAAGACAACAAACTATCACATCACCTAAAGTGCATCGCATTCCGTGTAGATCTTCCGGACGGAGATTACTCCCTGGTCCCGGAAACCGAGGAAGGCGGAGCGGAAGGTTCTCTGCAGTACGTGGACGGACTCGACACCGAGGGTGCCCAAGCTAACCTAGTCGACGAAGGCAAGCTCCGGTGCATCTAACCTAGTTTTAAAGTTCTTTATTCAATCATCTATGAATGATTGTGCATTTACGTTCAGGAGTTGAATGAAACCCTAGATGCATGATCCATAGATACCTTTGTCCCTACTAGTATGATAGGTCGATAGCTGCTAAGCTATAGGATCGTTACAAGTCGGGTGATGGCCTCACTCGCAAGAATAGGTTCCTAGATAGGAATCATACTATATCCTTAAATGGATTGCTCACGTGGTAAGAGCATGGGATCTGGGCTCCGGTCTAGTGGTTATGTGGGTTAAGTCTTTGAACGTACCAAGCATATGCCGGGTATGGGACCGGTAAGCCTAGTACCATAATGAGGCGGTGAGGGATCTTACTATTACTACTCTTGGGATCCGCTCTCACGGCTAGCTACCGGTGGTGTATGGTGACTCCGGTATCTCGCGGGGTATGCGGATAGCCCGCACCAAAGACTCGTAAGATTCGATCCCAACCCGAGGATTTATGGGGACGGCCCGGGGAGTTGTCCTCGCGGGGGCAGCCGACCGGTGTGTTTGGGTTTACCTTGCAAGGTTTATAATCAATCGATTGTCGGCCTCTCACCGTTATCCGAGACTACTTACTCCACTAGTCATGTGATCCCTAATGATGGAAGTTGATGAAGATGATGTTTGAATAATTGTATTGTACAACTTTGTTTGTACTAGTTGGCTAATGTAGTAAAGATTAAACTACTAGAACTTGTGCTAAAATCTTGAAAATAAGGACCTACTCTTTGTTACTTTTTAGCAAAAGCAACCCAGTAGCCAAAAAGCCTTTCATGGTCTAGATGTGGTGAAGTAGATATCACCAACGGGTAAGTCTTGCTGAGTATTAGCATAATCAGCCTTGCTATAATGTGTTGATCCAGGTCATGCCTTCAGTGATGTGTGGCCCGGTGAGATCCCGCCCGGCTGGGAGCTGGAATGGGTGGAGGACGACTACTGAAGCATCATGGATGGCCTCCCGTGGTGACTTTGCTGCCGCTAGTTAATTCCGCTGTCTTTTCAAAACTCTGAACTATTTCGTCATGGCAAAAACTATGGTTTGTAATAATTAAACCCTTCAGGGTACGAATTTGAATTTGAATGTTGTTGTATCTCTGGACTCGCCTTTGAGTGAGTTTTAATGCATATATTCGATCCTTGTGCTCTCAAGTGATTTACGGGCGTTAACCGGCGACTTACGACGGGATGGTACTTTATTATTGCTTAATGACCAAAGTGGATCGGTCTTAGGCGATAGTACGGTACTTTCCTGGGCGGGTTGTCACAGTTGGTATCAGAGCTTATATGCACCAGAGATTAATTAATAAACCTTAATCACTGATTTTTGAATAAAATATGCCAAGATTTTTTTGCTTTTCCAAAATACGTTGGTCCGCTAAGGATATACTAGACCGAGAGGCCCTAGAGGGAATTTTGGGTTCTTTCAGGTGGCTTAAATAACTTATGGTTTATTTTGCTAACTCCCAGCACATTACTTTATGTCAGACTTACTTTTATGCACAACCAAACTAGGAGCCACGTGTTTTATACGTGTGCTGTTCCGCATCACGGGAATTGCGAGGGTTGATGGAGTGGTCCATTCCACGGATCCCATCTTCGCGTCTGTTTATGAGTTGTGTGTCGCCACGTGTTTTATACGTGTGCATTCCGCATGTCGCTCATGCGAGGCAAGGATACACTCCATTCAAACGGAGGGTGTCCGAGGTTGGACGCTGTCCATGCAGCGGCTTAACGCATGGATGCCGTTTCTATTGTGAACGGTAATGAATGTGGACGCTTTCGTGACGTGCTGGCACGAAAGGTTCATTTTCTGCAGGTACATAACAGCGCTTCGTTAGTCGTTAAGCGTACCGTATAGCTCTCGACTAGATATTATAGGGAGAGACGAATATGAGCCTTGCCACCAGCACTAACTTCGATTTTTGGCTTGATTGCCATGTGAGGTCGAATAGGACGTCGTGCATGCATGTTAAAAATCGAAACAACTCCAATGGACCCCACAAATCGAAATTCCATGTGTTCTCTAAGGAATTTTATGCTAGTGTGTGCTTTTATAAACTAGAATACCCCTCATACCTAGCCGTCATGCTGCCGGAATTTTGTGAAAATTTTGTTTATCTTGTGCTAGGTTAACTAAACCAAATTGTTAAAAACAATTGTTCCTCAACTATTTACCTTGTATTAGCAAGTCTCAATTCTAGTTTGTTGGGTTGGTTCACATTTCCCTAGGCACATCCCAGTTAAGGACCCTCCATCTTGTTTCCTTGACCGTTGTTCAACCATAAAATCTCAATTAAGAGTATTAATGGATTAATTTAAAAGTTGGGAAATTTTTGAGGTTTCTGGATTTTTGGTTATGAAATTTTCATTCACAACTGCCAGAACTTCACCATTTGTCATGTCGTTCTCTTTCGAGATCTGACATGGGTTACCTTTGTGTACAGATGGATTTCCCCGTGTTTCACCAGTTCGACGCTGACGGTACGATCCGTACCAACGGGTTGCACTGGGAGGGTTTTCCGCGCTTGGCGTGGGAAGCACTCAGTGCCGCAGGCTACCTTACCCCGCCGACGTACGAGGTGAAGGAGTTTGAGCGCTTTGGTGTTCCCCGTTGCAGGGTGATCGTGGATCGTGCCGCCGCACCCTGACCACGCCGACTGGTTTGACCTGAGTTTTATTTATTGGGGATTTATCACGCACGAGTCCGTGGAGTCGGCCGCCCTCGAGTGCCGACGGACTTTTGTGACCACAACCCTACCGTGGTAGCTCTTTCCCCGTTTGACCTGTTTCCGCCGTGAGTCCTCACGACCCGGCTTGGTTGGACCGTTTGGACCATCTACGGGAGTTACCGACCCTAGCGAGCCGTTGGATGTTACTCGGACACTTGCCCGTTGTCCGAACGTGGTTTTCACACTCCGGGGGCTGCGTTTTAACACCGCGGCGATTATTGCACGGCCGCTTGGAGGCATCTAGGCGCGATTGGGAGCAGCTTTCGGCGAAGCACACCGGCGGGCCGAACTTCATGCTTACCCGGTGTGCGGCGGGAGAACGACAGTCGCGTACTAGGAGGTTCCGGTTGGAGCTTGAGCGAGGTGACAACCTCCGGAGGATCGTGGACCTAGAGACAGAGAACAATGCACTAGAAGAGGATGCCGACGCACACGAGATAGAGAGGCCGGCCCCCGCTGCGGAACATTGTCGATATGCGGCAGCGAGGTGCGGGGAGGCCGAGGTACGGGTGGCGGCCTTGCGAGCTATAGTGGCCTTACGCCCACCGCCCCCGCAGGCACACCGGAGGAGCGAGCAGGGGCCGTGTCCGTCCGGATCGACGAGCCGGGCAGGACCACCGATACCGACTCCCCCAGCTTCGCCTTCGTACAGTGGTGCTTCAGTGGGCAACTAGGTTGCCGACAGTAGGGAGCAGCAGGAGATCGATCTTATCGAGTTGTCTTAGAGATGTTGGAGTAGTGGCTTGACAGCACGTCTTCGTGCCAAGCAACTATTGTATCATGTGTTGTCTTGTTGTTTCAAATCGAGTTGTAATGACATTGAACCTTGTTCTGTCATGATGTAATAAGAATGCTTAAGCTTGTATGCTTTAAGTGAATTCCGTTGTCTTCAAAATTGAATTTTCTTGTGCTGAATACCATATCTTTGGATAATTCGTTGCGAATGATCACGCTTATCAAAAGAATGCATTGTTTATCTCCTGAGAACCTAGGTAAGGCAAAGCATCTTTACGAACGTCACTCGTTGCCAGCATATAAGTGCTCGTTCGTATACCATCTTCTTGGTATTCGGGATAGCGACGATCGTTCGGATGTGATTAGGAGCCGCGCAGTTGAGCAATCACCGTCCTAACCATGTTAAGAGAAACGATTCTATGAATCTTGGTGGCTATAGAATGTTGTGCCTGTTGCTGTACTCATTACTTATTATTAATGAGATGCGATAATGCATGATCGTGCTTGTCATCATTTGGGAGTAAGCTTTCGGTTATCTCACTAATAACGCTCACTTTTCAGATGGTGGGAACCACGCGCAGCTCTCCCAACGGTTTTGGAGCGAGTGGTAGTGGTGACTTGCCGCCACCCCCGCCCATGAACCCGACGGAGGCTTTCATGGCCACCCAGACCGAGGTGCTGCGCCAGATCTTGCAGACACAGCAGCAGATCGCCCAGCAGATGAACCGAGGGCCGCCACATGGGGCCAACCACGAGGGACCTAACCAGGTCACCACGTATGCCCAGTTCATCGCCATGAAGCCGCCAACGTTCGCGAAAGCCGAAGACCCTCTGGAAGCCGAGGCTTGGGTCAAGGCCATAGAGGCGAAATTCTCTGCCTTTGTGCTGCCTTGCTCGGAGGAGAACAAAGCGAACTTCGCAGCCCTACAACTGCGAGGTGAAGCTTTGATGTGGTGGGACCATTTCAAGTCCATGCAGCGAAATCACGCCGTGACTTGGGAAGAATTCAAGCAAGCCTTCAAGAGTCATCACATCCCCAAGGGTCTTATGGACCGGAAGATGAGGGAACTGTTAGCCCTTCGTCAAGGATCTGACTCCGTGTACCGCTATGCCCAGAAATTCAATAGCTTATGCCAGTATGGCGGGCATCATGTTGATACGGATGCCAAGAAGATGGAGAGGTTCCGTGACGGGCTTGATGGCAAGCTGTATGAGCGCCTAAATCTGCTCGAGCCCGCTAACTTCCATGAACTTGTGAATAAAGCCATCTCGCAAGAAGATGCTATGAAGAAAGCCCATGGGGACAACAAGAGGATGTCCGGTTTTCACCCCAGGCAGCGGAACACACAAGAAGTTTCACTTTGTGAAGAAGGAAGCTCCAGGCCCATCCCAGCAATCTTCAACTGGACGCTGGACGATGAAGCCATTCCAGGGTAAACCTGTCGGGAACTTCCAGTTCCGCCGTGCCCAGCAGCAGGCCCCGAAGCCTAATGCACCCCCTCGTGATGTTGGTGATCGCCGTTGCTATAACTGTGGCCAGCCAGGGCACTACATTAATGAGTGTCCCAAGCCCAGGCAGATCAAGTCAAACCCGCAGAACCAGAATACGAGAAACAAGCCGGCCACTCCGGCCAAGAAACCCATGGTGCAAGTGCGCCAGGGCAAGTTGAACTTCACCACCCTGAGTGACATTCCCGCAGGAGCTCCAGTACTCACGAGTACATTCTCTATCAATAACACTCCTGTCAAGGTCTTATTTGATTCGGGAGCCACCCATAGCTTCATAAATGAGAGTCTACTAGACAAGTTGGGTCTAAGAGGAGTACCAACCAAATCTACTTATAAAATTACCACACCCGGTGGAAACATCACGTCTCAGTTAGTGATTTTTGGAGTTCCCCTAAGACTAGGAAGTCGGGTCGTTCAATCTAATCTGATAGTCATCCAGTTAGGAAGCATGGATGCTATTTTGGGTATGGAATGGATGAATCAACATAAGGTGGTTCTAGATATATCAGATAGGGTCGTAGAGATCCACTCTCCTACGGTCGGGCACACTACCTTGTACCTACCTTTCCGGGACGGTACCGACTCTTGTGCCTATGCGACCATTATCTCCTCCCTTGATGAGATTCCAGTAGTGTGTGAGTACCCGGATGTGTTCCCTGACGAGTTGCCTGGTATGCCACCAGACAGAGATGTCGAGTTTGTGATCGAACTCCAACCCGGTACCGCACCCATTTCCAAAAGACCTTATCACATGCCACCCAAAGAGCTAGCCGAGCTAAAAACCCAACTCCAAGAATTGTTAGATAAGGGCTACATTCGCCCGAGCTCTTCTCCTTGGGGTTGCCCTGCTCTCTTTGTCAAAAAGAAAGATGGTAGCTTGAGGATGTGCGTAGATTATCGACCGCTCAACGCAGTCACTATCAAAAACAAATACCCACTTCCTCGAATCGATGTTCTGTTTAATCAATTGGCTGGTGCCAAAGTCTTCTCTAAGATTGACCTTCGTTCTGGCTACCACCAAATCAAGATTCGACCATGCGATATTCCTAAAACCGCTTTCTCCACTCGTTATGGTCTTTACGAGTTCTTGGTCATGTCTTTCGGACTCACTAACGCACCCCGCCTACTTCATGTACCTCATGAACTCCGTATTCATGACGGAGCTCGATAAGTTTGTCGTGGTTTTCATCGATGATATCCTCATCTATTCTAAAAACAAGGCAGAACACGCCAACCATCTCCGAGTTGTCCTTCAGCGTTTACGAGATCATCACTTTATGCTAAATTCTCCAAATGCGAATTCGGGTCGAAAAGTGTCAAATTCTTGGGGCACACCATTTCCCACGATGGTATTTCCGTAGATCCTAGTAAAGTTCAGGAGGTGATGGATTGGAAACCACCCAAATCTGTGCATCAAATCCGCAGTTTCCTAGGATTGGCGGGATATTACCGTCGATTCATTCCTGACTTTTCTAGAATCGCAAAACCCATGACCGAATTACTCAAGAAGGGAGTGAAATTCGTGTGGAGTGAAGCATGTGAGAAAGCTTTTCACACCCTCAGACAACATCTAACTTCAGCCCCAGTGCTAGCTCAGCCCGATAACTCCAAGCCATTTGAAGTTTTCTGTGACGCGTCAGGCACCAGTCTTGGCTGTGTCCTTATGCAAGAAGGCCGAGTCATTGCCTATGCTTCGCGAGCCCTTCGACCCCATGAACTCAACTATCCTACTCATGATCTTGAACTAGCTGCCATTGTTCATGCCCTCAAGATATGGAGACACTATCTAATGGGCAATCGTTGCAATATCTTCACTGATCACAAGAGCCTCAAATATATCTTCACCCAGTCAGAATTGAATATGAGACAGAGAAGATGGCTTGAGTTGATCAAGGATTATGATCTAGAAGTGCACTATCATCCTGGCAAAGCAAATGTTGTTGCGGATGCTCTTAGCCGCAAGGATCATTGCAACCACCTAGAGTTGGTGCCAGTCAGCGAACCCCTGTGTGAAGAAATGAGAAAGCTCAGCCTAGAAGTGGTACCGCAGGGAATTCTTTATGCCTTGACTGCAGAGTCCAGCCTTTATGACAGAATTGTCACGGCCCAGCGCAATGATGCGAATATCCAAAACATCAGGCAGAAACTAGTGGAAGGAGACCCAAAGTACACTTGTTTTCAGCAAGATCACCAAGGTGTGGTCTGGTTTGGAAAACGCCTAGTGGTCCCCGTTGACCCGGAAATCAAGAAGATCATTCTAGATGAAGCTCACAAGTCCAAATTCTCTATCCATCCCGGTAGTACCAAGATGTACCAAGATCTAAAGCAGAACTTTTGGTGGTCTAACATGAAGGTGGATGTAGCCAAGTATGTAGCCGAGTGCGATACTTGCCATCGGATGAAAGCAAGTCATCTGAAATCGGCAGGAGTACTCCAACCCCTGTCGATACCTATGTGGAAATGGGATGACATTAGTATGGATTTTATTGTAGGTTTACCCCTGACCCCTATGATAAAGGATTCTATTTGGGTGATCGTGGATAGACTTACCAAGACTGCTCACTTCATTGCCGTGCACACCACTTACTCAGTACAACTGTATGCAGAGTTGTACGTGGACCACATAGTTCGTCTGCATGGAATCCCAAAGACTATAATCTCTGATAGAGGAACTCGGTTGTAGCTTGTTTTTGGGAGCGCTTGCATGAGTGTTTGGGAACCCGGCTACTCCGTAGTTCCAGCTATCATCCCCAGACTGATGGTCGGACGGAGAGGATAAACCAGATTCTAGAAGACATGTTGAGAGCAAGCATCTTGCACTTCGACAAGAGTTGGGACAAGTGCTTGTCTTTGGCAGAGTTCTCCTACAATAACAGCTATCGTGCCGCTTTGAAAATGGCACCGTTCGATGCTCTATACGGACGCGTATGCCGCACCCCACCGAATTGGTCGAAGTCGGAGAAAGAACACTCTTTGGACCGAGTTAGTTAAAGAGGCCGAAGAGAAAGTACAAGTGATAAGAGAAAATTTGAAGATGGCCCGGATGAGACAAAAGAGTTATCATGATAAGGGAACCGCACCTCGACACTTTGAAGTGGGAGATCATGTGTACTTGAAGGTATCCCCCCACCAAAGGTGTGCAAAGGTTCGGAGTCAAAGGAAAGTTAGCCCCGCGCTACATTGGACCCTACGAAGTAATAGAAGTATGTGGACCCGTGGCCTACCGTATCCAATTGCCAGAACGGTTTTCCGCGGTTCACAATGTGTTTCATGTAACTCAGTTGAAGAAAGGAATGCCTGTTCCGGAGAACGAAATCATCACAGAAGCTAATGCTTGGATCGAGCCGGATTTCTCGCTCGTCGAGCATCCCTTAAAGGTGCTAGATCAAAAAGAGCGAAAGACCCGGAGGCAGACCGTGCGAATGTACAAGATCCAATGGAGCCATCACACGGAAGAAGAAGCCACGTGGGAGACGGAGGATTATCTCAACGCCAAGTATCCGGGCTTCCTCCAATCCCGAAGCAGTGAGTCTTTTTCCCCATCTCTTCGTTATCAAGTCGAATCTCGGGACGAGATTCCTTTAAGGGGGTAGGCCGTGACGCCCCAGGTTTTTAATTACCGTCATTAACACTAACGACATGATTAGCCGGTCAAATGGTCAACCCTAGGTCAACCTGGGCCCTCACCCATGAAAACTCCCTAACATACCCCTAAGTGACCCTAGTGAATAGTAAAACACTCGTGGGGCCAACCCCTGGTCAAAGGGTGGGTCAAAACCCCCTTGCCACCCAGTGTCCGCAGGTGTCTGCCGGAACTTTTGCCGCGTTCCCCAAAATTCACCTAAACACTGAAAATTCTACCTTTGGGAAAGTTGTAGGTCTTGTTGAGGGACACAACTTTCATGTAGAGTGGCATTGCTGATTTGGAGGGGAAAATTGTGAAAAAGCCCTTGCAAGCCAGAGATCACTGTTGACAGAACCATGTTGACATTCAAAGTTGACATTCCTCTAGATTCAAATCTAAACAACAAAACCCTATACAACCTTTGTAAAAGTTGTAGCTGGTACCTAGATCTACAACTTTGGTATTCATTGTTTGGTCGAGTTGTGTTCAAAATTTTGGAGAAATCGTGGCTTGAACACGGCACCAATGTCACTGCCAGACGCAGAGCGCGCCGCGCCGCGACGTCGCGCGCGCAGTGCGCCACCGTCGCCGCCCGCCGCCGGCCTTGCCCCGGCGGCCGTGCCCGCGCCGCCCGTAGCCTAGGCGTCCGTGATGTGCTGCGTCCCGATGCACGCGCGCCCCGATGCTCTCCGTCCCGAGGCGCCTTGGCGTCCGCGCCGCCGCACGCGCGCGCGCGCCACGGACCGCCGGTCCGTCGGCGGCGCCGCCGCCGTACGCGCGCGCCTCGACGCACCGTAGCACGGCCGCATCTTCCGCCGTCACCGCCGCGTCACCCCCGGCCGCCCGAGCCGGGTATAAAAGCCCCCCGCCTCCCCTTCGCGCGCCCCCGAGCCGCCCGCCGCCATTGCCGCCGCCGCCGGTGCCGAGCTCGCCGCTCGCGCTCGCCGCCGTCCAAGCCCCTAGATAGCCTCCTTAGCACCCGGGCAAGCTCACGTGCGCGCTTGTTTGCGCCAATTTGGCCTCCACGCCGCAAGACACCGAGCCGCCCCGAGCGCCACCGCCGGCCGCCGCCGTGCGCCGTCGCCGAGCACGCTCCGCCCTCGCCACCACCGCCAATAGAACCGTGGTGAGCCCAATCGCACCCCTGTGCCGCATGTTGTCATGGCCGGGCCCCACATCGCCGCCGCCGAGCCTTCCCGCCGCCGTCGAGGGTATAGATGTGAATCCAGGGGCATATTTGCAAGGATCCGTAACTTAGTTTATTTGCAGATCAGTCCACAGTCTTAGAAAATCCCTAGAAATTCACAGAAAATTCCAAAAATTCTCAAACAAATTTTGTAGGACTCAGGATGTCAAACCCCACCCATGTGTGGTACACTTGTGACTAGATTCAAAGTAGTTTTGGCAGGAAAATTTCAAATGTGTTATGCTTGAATCTGTTATAACTTGAAATGTATAGCTTCTCTGTAGCTAAGCTTTGGATATGTTGTGTGTTAGGGTAAGACTAGATTCTGTGCCAAAAATTGCACAAAGTTATCATGTGAATCTTTTTATAAAAATGTTTTTCCATCTCTGGCAGAACTACTTAGGTGATTTTTCATGTTAAATATATTCATGTTCTTGAGCCCAACTTGTGCACACTGTCTTGAGATGCCAAAAGGCACCTCTTGTGAATTAATCATGAATTTAGGAGTAACAGAAATAATTATTCTTGTTTAATGCATGTTTTCCTTTGTAATTTAATAAACCAAATTCAGTAGAGGTTCCATGTGAACATGCTAGCTTTTTAGACTTGTTTAGGACCAGAGAGCATCCACCAGAAAGTTTGGGTAATTTTGATGATTATTTATTTTTATTTGCATTTAAGTTGAATCACTAGATAACCTTTGTTAATTTCAATAATATTTAATTTTCTAGCATCCAACACTTACATGTGGGCCCAATGGACCAGAATAGGTACTGTTAGGCTTAAGAAACACTCATTTAATTTTTGGTAATTTAATTGTTTAAATAATGGCTTAAATGCCCTTTTAACATTAAAGGGAAATTAATAAAGAAAATCCTTAATTAAATCTTTTTCCTTTTTAAAGGCATTATTTAATATAAATAAAAATAAAGTTAATTACCAAGCACTAATAAGGAATTAATTCATAAATATAATTATTAATTACACCATATGGGTAAAGACAAAATGAAATAAAGCTTTCACATGAAATGATAAGCTTAAATAAAACCCTTATTCAAATAAGGAATAAAAGAGTAATCCATGTACCACCCATGACTTCCTCAAATAGAAACCTTAGATAGATGCTTGTTAAGGTGAATATGACCTACTAGAGTTGGATAAGACAACAAACTATCACATCACCTAAAGTGCATCGCATTCCGTGTAGATCTTCCGGACGGAGATTACTCCCTGGTCCCGGAAACCGAGGAAGGCGGAGCGGAAGGTTCTCTGCAGTACGTGGACGGACTCGACACTGAGGGTGCCCAATCTAACCTAGTCGACGAAGGCAAGCTCCGGTGCATCTAACCCAGTTTTAAAGTTCTTTATTCAATTATCTATGAATGATTGTGCATTTACGTTCAGGAGTTGAATGAAACCCTAGATGCATGATCCATAGATACCTTTGTCCCTACTAGTATGATAGGTCGATAGCTGCTAAGCTATAGGATCGTTACAAGTCGGGTGATGGCCTCACTCGCAAGAATAGGTTCCTAGATAGGAATCATACTATATCCTTAAATGGATTTCTCACGTGGTAAGAGCATGGGATCTGGGCTCCGGTCCAGTGGTTATGTGGGTTAAGTCTTTGAACGTACCAAGCATATGCCGGGTATGGGACCGGTAAGCCTAGTACCATAATGAGGCGGTGAGGGATCTTACTATTACTACTCTTGGGATCCGCTCTCACGGCTAGCTACCGGTGGTGTATGGTGACTCCGGGTATCTCACGGGGTATGCCGGATAGCCTGCACCAAAGACTGTAAGATTTGATCCCAACCCGAGGATTTATGGGGACGGCCTGGGGAGTTGTCCTCGCGGGGGCAGCCGACCGTGTGTTTGGGTTTACCTTGCAAGGTTTATAATCAATCGATTGTCGGCCTCTCACCATTATCCGAGACTACTTACTCCACTAGTCATGTGATCCCTAATGATGGAAGTTGATGAAGATGATGTTTGAATAATTGTATTGTACAACTTTGTTTGTACTAGTTGGCTAATGTAGTAAAGATTAAACTACTAGAACTTGTGCTAAAATCTTGAAAATAAGGACCTACTCTTTGTTACTTTTTAGCAAAAGCAACCCAGTAGCCAAAAAGCCTTTCATGGTCTAGATGTGGTGAAATAGATATCACCGACGGGTAAGTCTTGCTGAGTATTAGCATACTCAGCCTTGCTATAATGTGTTGATCCAGGTCATGCCTTCAGTGATGTGTGGCCCGGTGAGATCCCACCCGGCTGGGAGCTGGAATGGGTGGAGGACGACTACTGAAGCATCATGGATGGCCTCCCGTGGTGACTTTGCTGCCGCTAGTTAATTCCGCTGTCTTTTCAAAACTCTGAACTATTTCGTCATGGCAAAAACTATGGTTTGTAATAATTAAACCCTTCGGGGTACGAATTTGAATTTGAATGTTGTTGTATCTCTGGACTCGCCTTTGAGTGAGTTTTAATGCATATATTCGATCCTTGTGCTCTCAAGTGATTTACCGGGCGTTAACCCGGCGACTTACGACAGGATGGTACTTTATTATTGCTTAATGACCAAAGTGGATCGGTCTTAGGCGATAGTACGGTACTTTCCTGGGCGGGTTGTCACAGCAGGGGCGGCCGCGTGGCTGGGCGCGCCGCGCGCGCGCGGCATGCGACGTCGCGACGCGCCGTGACACCCCTGTTTTTGTTCCATTTAATGGGAACCCGTTGCAACATCTACACCGATCATAAAAGTCTCAAGTACATCTTTACCCAAGCTGATTTAAATATGCGACAAAGAAGGTGGTTGGAACTTATTAAGGATTACGATCTTGAAGTGCACTACCACCCCTGCAAAGCAAATGTAGTTGCAGATGCTCTCAGTCGTAAGAGTCGCTGCTACTGCTTGTCCACAGAATCTTATAGGGATACCTTGTGCAGCAAGCTAAGTAAATTACGCCTGGAAATTGTTCCTCAAGGCATGTTGAATACCATCTCGATAAAATCTGTCTTGGGGGATAAGTTGGTCATGTCTCAAGCCAGGGACGAGGGAATCAAAACCATCAAACAAAGGTTGTCTCAAAATGATCCGAAATACGTGTGTTTCCGACCAGACACCAATGGTACAATTTGGTTAGGGCAGCATCTAGTTGTCCCGGAAGATCCTACCCTCCGGAAGGAAATTTTTGATGGGGCTCATCTCTCCGAATTCTCGATCCACCCAGGGAGTAGTAAAATGTACCAAGATTTGAAAGAAAATTTTTGGTGGTCCAACATGAAGGTTGACATAGCAAAGTATGTTTCCGAGTGCGACACATGTTCTAGAATCAAGGCAAGCCATTTAAAAACAGCGGGTACTCTCCAACCTTTGCCCATACCCTCTTGGAAGTGGGATGATATCAGCACGGATTTTATTGTGGGATTGCCACTCACATCCATAAATCACGATTCTATCTGGGTCGTGGTGGATAGGCTAACCAAAACTGCACACTTCATCGCAGTTAACAGCACCTACTCAGCCAAAGACTATGCAGAGATATATCTTGACCGCGTAGTGTGACTACACGGAATTCCTAAGACCATCATTTCTGATCGAGGTCCTCAATTTATAACTTGTTTTTGGGAACAGTTACACGAAAGCTTGGGAATGAAGCTAATCCGTAGCCCCACCTATCATCCTCAGACAGATGGACAGACGGAAAGAGTCAACCAAATTGTAGAAGACATGCTTCGGGCATGTATCATTCACTTCGACAAGAGCTGGGACAAATGCTTGGCCCTGGCGGAATTTTCTTACAATAATAGCTATCATGCTAGCTTGAAAATGGCACCTTTTGAGGCTCTTTATGGGTGAAGATGTCGCACCCCTTTAAACTGGTCACAAGTAGGAGAGCGAAAGTTCTTTGGACCCAATTTAGTTAAAGAAGCCGAGGAGAGGGTCGAAGTGATAAAAGAAAACTGAAAGGCCGCACAAATGAGGCAAAAGAGTTACCATGGCAAGGGAAGACTGTAAGGGAATACCAAGTTGGTGAAAAGGTGTATCTGAGAGTTTCACCAACAAAAGGAGTACAAAGATTTGGAGTCAAGGGAAAGTTAGCTCCAAGATACATTGGCCCTTGTGAAATTACTGAAGTTTGTGGACCCGTTGCTTATCGCATTCGCCTACTCGAGCGGTTTGCTGCTATACACAACGTGTTCCACGTGTCTCAATTGAGAAAGTGCGCCTAGCTTTAATAATCAAGATTAAGGAGCCTCTAATCATGTTTAACATGGTGGACCACACTTTTGCACAAAGAACCTTGGTCAACACCCTAAACTGTTGTCAAAGCCTAAGTGCTCCTTAAGGCTCGATTAGTTTTCCTGCGCGTTCCCAAAATTTTTTATAGAACTTCAAAATCGACCAACATCAAAGTTTCTCAGTTTTCCGGGAACACATTTCATTCCATTGTTGGCATTTCAAATTCAGAGGTTTGAATCCTCAAAAACTCAGTCAAAGTCCTGCTGAACAGTTTGACCAATGCATACAAATCTGTAACTTTGAAGACGATTATCTCCAAATCCGTTGAGAATTCGACCGGTCGGCCTCAACGAAAGTTGGAGAGGGTTAACTAGTCTACAACTTTCGTATTTGGCGATTTTGAACTTTAGTTCAAAGTTTTTGAGTTTGAATCGGTCAAAGTGGGGTACATCGAAACAGTTGTGGGCTGGAACGCCGGAGCGCGCCCCGCGCGCGACGTCGCCCGTCGGCGCATCGCGCCGGCCCACACCCGCCGCCGTCCATACGCCGTCACGGCGAGGACCACGCGCCGGTCTTCGGCGGCCGGGCCCATGGCCTTGCGCCCGCCCGCCCGCACGCCCGCGCGCGCGCGTTGTTTGCGGCCGGCCGCGCCGTGCGCACGCCGGCCGCCACGGCCACGCGCCGCGCTCCCACGCCCGGCCCGGCCCGGCCGACGCCACCCCGGCTCGCATGCGCGCATTAAGCTCCTCCCGACGCCCCACGCAACTCCCCCTCCCTCGCATTGCCGAGGCGCCGCACCGCACCCGCCCTCCGCGCCCGCCGTCGCCGCCGCGCCGAGCTCGCCGGTGCGCCCCGCCATCCACCGCCTCTACTCGAGCCCAAAACTCCTTGTAAAATCGATATAAAATCACAGGAAAATCATAAAAATGCAAACTCAACTGTTCTGGGATCCTTGTGAAAAAACCTAACTTTTCTAGAAAGGAAGTTTTTAAATTTCAGAGTAGTTTTTAAATGATCTTGAATTGATTAGTTTGAGTAAATTTGAAATAACTTAAAATGTATAAATGATCTGCATGTGAATTTTGGATATGTTGTCAATAATAGCATTCCTGGCCTTTTGTAGAAAAATGGCACTGAAATCATGTGTGAAACTTCAGTTATTAATTTATATTGATTTCAGCCTGTTCTCAATTTATGAATTATTTAGAATTATCAGTTAATCAAATGCCTTCCAACTTTCTCCTGTAGATCTGCAATGCTTAGTAGTGTGTTTCATGAATCAGAGATGAATTTTGGACTTATGTAAAATGCCCTGCTAATTTATGGTTGCTATTTTGAGTTAAATTCAAATCCCTATTTCTGCTATAGCTATGGATGTGATTTTTGGTGTGTGAGCTAAATGTGTCCTTATCTTGCTGTGTGCCAAGTTATAGCTTCAGATTCTAAGTATCTTGTGCTTTATGATTTATTCATGCTTCTATTAGCTTAAACTTGTTATATTTTTCATAATTGCTTTGTAATGTTGCTTTGCCTAATTTTTGGTCAAAAATTATGTTTTGCTGTTATGTGCATGCTGGTGAAACCTTGTGATCAGGTTGGGTATATTTTTGTCAGAATTAAATTCCTAAGTCATCAAGCTTAACATGGGCCAAATACAGGGAAATCAAACTTGTCTCCGCGTGCAGTTTAAATTCAAAGCTTGAAAATTTGTGAAACCATCTCTGAACAGCCCCAAAACACTTTAGTGAAGTTCACTTAGCTAATGAACTTAGATGTGCACACAATCACCATCAAACAAGAATGGAATTTCACACCCATCCACTTGTTCTAGTGAAAAATAGTTAATTGAAAACTTGTTAAGGTGGATATGACCAACAAGAACCCTTATGTTTATCTCCAAATTCAGAACTGAATTTACCTACTTAAGTTTGTATACTTGAATCATAATGCATCTGCGTGTCGTATAGAACTTCCCGACGGGAACTACGAGCTAGTGCCTGAGTCTGAAGGAGAACCAGCTGAGGGAGAAGTGAACGTGGTGGAAGTGCAGCAAGACCCGAACCAAAGTTCGGAGGATCTCGCTTCTGACTTTGCCAGTGAAGGCAAGCCCCGGAGCATAACCTAATTTTGTTAAACTCCTGCAAATTTTCCTTTTATGCAATGCTTGTGCATTTACGTTCAGGAGTTGACTTGAAACCTTAGATGCATGATCCTAGGTTCCTATGTTTAATACTAGCCTGTTAGGTCACTAGTTGCCATGCTTAGGACCACGGTAGAAGTCGAGTGATGACCATCGCTCGCGAGCTATAGGTCTCTTATGTTGGAATCATAAGATCGTTGAATTTATCTGCTCATGTGGTAAGATCATGGGACTGACTCCGGTCAGTAGATGTAAGTGGTTAAGCTTTTGAATGTACTAAGCATTTGTCGGGAATGGGACCGGTAAGCCTAGTACTTTCCTGATCCAGCAAGGGAACTCTCTACCACTACACCCGGGAGAGATCCCCAGATACTAGGCAGTGGTGCGTAGGTGGATCCGGACGGTCGATACCGTGGCCGGATAACCTCGTACCGTGGACTGTGGACTTGATCCCGAACTGAGGACGGTTGGGAACCGCCTGGTTGGTGTATACCCCACCCCTTTGGTTTTGTTTGGCATTCTTGGGGTATGCATTCTCCCGTATGTTTAGGTCCACCTTGCAAGGTTACTAAACGATCGATCGTCGGCCTCTCACCGTTATCTGAGACTGCTTAACCATTCACTCTATGTCCCTTAATGATGCAATTGAGAAGGAACTTTGTCTACCTGTTTAAAATGTATTGTACAACTTTTGCTTGAATTAGTTGGCTAACCTAGTAATGGTTAAAAGAATAAAATGTGAGCTAAAATTTGAAAGTAAGGACATATTCTTTGTTACTTTTCAGCAAAACAAACTACCAGCCATAAAGCCTTGCATGTCTAGAGGGTTGGTGAGTTTCCAATCACCCGACGGTTAAGTCTTGCTGAGTATTAGTATACTCAACCTTGCTTTTGTTGTTGCTTTTTCAGGTGATGATCTGTGTGATGATGGCTTTCCGTGGCCTGGTTCTCTCCCACCCGGGTGGGAATACGAGTGGGAGGATGACAGTGCTTAGTGGCATCACAGATGGCCTCGTGTGATGTTACTTATGTCGTGTAGTGTTTTATTTCCGCTGTGTTTCGAACTCTGAACTGTTTACTTTTATGCAAAGGACTTTGTTTGTAATAATGAACCCTTGAAGGATGTTATGTAATAACTTGTGACGTGTTTACCTCTGGACTCGCCTTCATGTGAGTTCGTTGTACAAATGTCGATCCTGTGATGTAAGTGATTTACCGGGTTCGACCCGGCAGAGACGACAGGTTACTTCTGTATTATTGCTTAATGACCCAGAGGAGCGGTTTAGGCGATAATATGGAAGTAATTTGAGCGGTTCTGTCACAGCTGGCATCAGAGCTTGTACACCAGAGGTCTTAATACACCCTTAACAACATGTTTTAGAATAAAACTTGCAAGAGTAAGGTGTGTTTTCCAAAGTACGTTAGGGACGCTAAGGATGGTTTAGTCCGAGAGGCCCTAGAGGTTTTTGGGTTTTTCTGGTGGCTAGTTAACTATGGTTTATCTAGACTAACTTCCAGCACATTACTTTCAGTCAAGATTTACTTTCTTGTACAACCAAACTAGATGAGCCACGTGTTTTATACGTGTGTTGTTCCGCATCACGGGAATTGCGAGGGTTGATGGAGTGATCCATTCCACGGATCCCATCTTCGCGTCTGTTTATGAGTTGTGTGTCGCCACGTGTTTCATACGTGTGCATTCCGCATGTCACTCATGCGAGGCAAGGATACACTCCATTCAAACGGAGGGTGTCCGAGGTTGGACACTGTCCATGCAGTGGCTTGATGCATGGATGTCGTTTCTATAGTGAATGGTAATGTATGGGGACGCTTTCATGAGTGCTGGCATGAAAGGTTCGGGATGTTCTGTGATTTTCTGCAGGTACGCTAACCGCGAATCGTTAGATCCAGTAACTCCTTGGTTTAGCTCTCGACTAGCTATTATAGGGAGAGATTATTTGCCGTGCCACCGGCACTAACTTCGTGTTGACAAGAAATTGTCTGTGAGGACGCATAGGTGTACTTGCATCATGTTAAAAATCATAAGTGAACAGCAACCCTACATTTAAAACTTGAAGTCAGGACTTGACCAACAATCTGTCAAAAAGCATGTAAGGTCCAACTAGCTATCTTGTGAATAAGCTGCTGGTCTGGAATTATTTTTCCCGATCAATATAACAAGTTTTTCTTCAGAAATCATCTAAGAAAAAGGTTCCAAATCTTCCAAAGGGTATATCATAAAAAAATTTCATAAAAATTTGTTTAACCAAACTCAAGTTAGGACATCTTCCTAAGGTTTAATCTAGCTGTCTTTTTAGCAGCAGTTCAGTCCAAAAGATTTTCGGCCCCCAAAATATAGTTTCCAGCAAAAGTGCTAGATACAAAAGTTGCTCTAAATTTTGTTGTGGATCTGCTGTGAAAAATTCAAGAAGTTTGGGTAAAGGGAATTGAAGTTATGCTCTGTTTAGTGCAGTGCGGTTGGCTGGAATTTCTGGGTGACAGCAATCTGAACTTGTAGCTTTTTGGCCATTTTCCTTTTGTTTTTAGCTCAACTTTTGAATACCAAACTTGTGTCTTAGTATCTCAGCAAGAATCTGGTGAAATTTGGGAATTTTTGGCTCAATAGTTTTTGAGTTACATGCATTTTTGTGCACTGTGCAGAATCTGTCATTTCTCAACTCACGCTAACCAGTGGGAGTTTTGTGATGCAGATGGCTGGACGTCTTTTCTGGGAGGTTCGTCCGGACGGTTCAGTCCGTACTGACGGGCTGCACCTTGAGGGTTTTGCCCGCATCTTGTGGGACGCCCTCCGCTCGTCTGGGTACCCGACGCCTCCGACGTACGAGGCGATGGAGACCGTGCAGCTGGGAGTGCCTCGCTGCCGTGTTTAGGTGTCTGTGCCGCTCCACCCTGACCACCCGGAGTGGGCCGACCTGAGCACGGACGTGGTGAGCGTCCAGTTGTTGGAGACGCTGGAGGTGGCTGCTTTGGGAGTGCTTAACTCCTTCTGCACCCAGCACCCTGACGAGGTGTCCACCTCACTGGTGGGACTGCTACCGGCAGTGGACCCCGAGGACCCCACGTCGAGGCACCGTATGGGGCACATGGCCGACCTTCTGGCCGGCATGCGCCCACTCTACGTGCTGCAGGAGATGGTTCAGCGCGAGGGTGCGCTGTACCGTCTTCAGGCTCTTCGCAGCGCTGCTTCCACCGCGGTGACTGCTTCTGCTCTCGACTCCGCCGGAGAGCTGGGAGTGCGCACCCACCACCTGCGCTCTCTCTCGTTCGGCTACGTGGGCCTTGAGCGGGACCTCGCCGAGGCTCGACTGAGGGTTGGGCAGCTGGAGGCCCGTGAGGCCAACTGGGTGGCACGTGACGCTCCGTGGGTCAACATACTCACTGACCGTCTCCACGCCATCGTGGGCCTGCAGGAGCAGCGGGAGCAGCAGAGAGAGGAGATGGAGCAGCAGAGAGAGCAGATGGAGCAGCTGAAGGACAAGAGGTCTGTTCACCTCCAGGCACTGATACATATGGATGGGCAGCTTGAGGCCATGGACCAGGACTTGGAGGCGGCCAACGAGCTGATCCAGGTGCTGCAGCAGCCGGTTCCCCCGCCAACCCCGGGAGCTATGGAGGGTGACCAGGACGACGCTCAGTCCATGGTGGACGACACCGAGGCTCCGCCACTGGACCCGATGGTCGAGGGTTCACCTGCTGCTAGTGCCGCCTCGGGCGGTGATGATACTTACTAGATGTTGATAGACTAGTGTCCATACTCATACGGGTGGCCTGATTTTGGTCCGTGAATGGGATAGGCTGACGTAGGATGAGTATTCTTTTGGGTGGCCTGATGCTACCATTGACCCCTATGTAACCTAGGGTGAAGACTTGTTGAAGTTAGGCTAATGTGTTGTAATTAAGCCTGCTAGTGGAATGCTGCGGTCAGAATGCAGCGGTATGTAATGGGCAGTTTGAACCTTCTTATGGTCAGAACTGGGTTGTGAAATGAATACCAAAGTTGTTGGAAATTACTTTGTGCGCATGCTCGTAAAATTTCAGCCTCATTGCTTCTACGGTTTTAGAATTATGAATTTTTCCGTAACTGACTGCAGTCTGAAATTCAGACTGGACAGACCAGTGGGATTTTAATTTTTCGGGCATGTTAACGTCGAAATTCAGAGTTCAGTTGAATACCAAAGTTGTAGTGAATGAAATTTTCCTGCTACTGACCAAAATTTAGCATCGTTCGATAACCAAGCAGCAAGATATGAATTTTGTACGGCAGAGTACTTGGCTGTCTTGTTTATGAAATTTGTGCATGGAGGAAACGCTTTACACATGTTCTTCTTGTTTATGCTTATATTGGAAAGATTATGGATATGTGGCTAACCTCCATTACCAAATTTTTCAGATGGTGGGAGCAACACGCGGAAATCCCCATGGGTTTGGTGATGCTAGTGGTAGCAATCTGCCACCACCACCTCCCCCACCGAACATGACGCCTATGGAGACCTTCCTCCTTGCTCAAGCTGATATGATGCGCCAGATACTGCAAAATCAACAGCAGATGAATCAGCGGCGCAATGACCAGTTAGAAGAAGATCCTCGAGTGGCAACGTATGCTCAGTTCTCTGCGCTGAAGCCACCGCTTTTTCACAA
This sequence comes from Cenchrus americanus, assembly GCA_947561735.1. Taxonomy (NCBI): domain Eukaryota; kingdom Viridiplantae; phylum Streptophyta; class Magnoliopsida; order Poales; family Poaceae; genus Cenchrus; species Cenchrus americanus. The sequence goes on from OX387240.1 coordinate 68,448,754, forward strand.
AGCGGAGGAACCATTGGAGGCTGATGCTTGGTTGCGTGCTATTGAAGCCAAGTTGGATGTTCTCACCTCGCCATGCTCCGAGGAGAGAAAGGTTAAGTTTGCAGCAATGTATCTCCGTGGTCCGGCACTGCTATGGTGGGATCATTTCAAGATGATGCAGCCCAACGGCCATGAGATCACGTGGGCTGAATTCAAAACTGCATTCAAGAATCACCACATTCCTAAGGGGATGGTGGAGAGGAAGTTAAATGAGCTCTTGAACTTGAGGCAGGGTTCTGACTCTGTATATCAGTATGCCCAGAAGTTCAACAACCTGTGTCAGTATGGTGACTACTATGTTGATACAGATGTCAAGAAAATGGATCGCTTTCGCAGGGGTCTTGATCCTGAGCTCTATGAAAAGCTAAACCCCATCAAAACAAACAGCTATCATGAGATAGTGGACCTGGCCATATCCCAGGAGGATGCAATGAAGAAGGTGCAGAATGCAAAGAAAAGGAAGGTTGCGTTCAACTCTAACAACACGCCTAAGCGCAAGTTCCGCATAGTTCGGAAGGCACAGCAGAATTTTCAGCGGAACCAACGTTCTGGGCGATGGGTGGCAAAACCTCCCCAAAATCAGCAGCAAGGGAATTTCCGTTCCCCAAATTTTCAGCAGCAGAATGCTAGGCCCAATGCACCCCCACCTGCCCGCACCAACAATGAAGGACGCTGCTACAATTGTGGGAAACCCGGGCATTTCATGAATGCCTGTCCTCAACCCAGGCAGCAGAATCAGGGACGGGACAGCCTCAGAACAACAAGGACAAAGGGAAGAAGCAGACCGTGCAAGTCAAGCAGGGTCGTCTTAACTTCACCACCATGGTGGTAATTCCTGAGGGAGCAGCAGTTATGACGGGTACCTTCTCTATCCATGGCAAACCTCTTAAGATTTTGTTTGATTCCGGTGCTACACATAGCTTTATGAACCAAAGTACACAAGTCAACTTGGGTCTAAATGTGCTTCGAGTTAAGAATGAATTTAAGATCGCAACCCCGGGAGGGAAAATATCCTCCAACACACTAGTCAAGAGTGTGCCGTTGCAGCTAGGTAGCAAGATCTTCCAGACCAATCTCTTAACCTTGGGGCTAGATGGAATAGATGTCATTTTGGGAATGGATTGGATGTCACATCATAAAGTACTCTTGGATATTGCTGAACGAAGGATAGAAATCACTTCACCTGCTGTAGGTGTCTCAACTCTCTACTTACCTTGGAGGGGATCTGCGGACCCCACTGCCTATGTCTCGATAGCCACAAGCTTAGTGGAGATCCCAGTGGTATGTGACTACCCGGATGTCTTTCCTAATGAACTGTCGGGCATGCCACCGGATCGGGACATTGAGTTCGTGATTGAACTACAACCTGGTACGGCACCTATTTCGAAAAGAGCTTACCGTATGCCACCCAAGGAGCTGGCAGAGCTGAAAACCCAGCTTTAGGAGTTATTGGACAAGGGTTTCATCCGCCCGAGTTCTTCTCCTTGGGGATGTCCTGCTCTCTTTGTCAAGAAGAAAGACGGTAGCTTGAGACTATGCGTAGACTACCGCCCTCTCAATGCAGTCACCATCAAAAATAAATACCCCCTGCCCCGCATTGATGTGCTGTTTGATCAACTGGCTGGAGCCAAGGTCTTCTCCAAAATTGATCTTAGGTCAGGTTATCATCAGATAAAAATTCGGCCTTGTGATATTCCTAAGACTGCTTTCTCCACACGTTATGGACTGTATGAATATCTGGTTATGTCCATCGGTCTCACTAATGCGCCTGCCTACTTCATGTACCTCATGAAATCAGTATTCATGACAAAACTGGATAAATTCGTGGTGGTTTTCATTGATGACATCTTGGTCTATTCCAAGAACGAAGAGGAGCATGCGGAGCATCTTCGCATTGTTCTTCAACGTTTGAGGGATCATAAACTTTATGCCAAATTCTCCAAATGCGAATTCTGGTTGGATAGTGTCAAGTTCTTAGGGCACACCATATCTAATGAAGGTATATCCGTAGATCCAAGTAAAGTGCAAGAAGTGATGGAATGGAGGCCGCCAAAGTCCGTCCATCAAATTAGAAGTTTCCTTGGATTGGCTGGGTATTACCGTCGTTTTGTCCTGGATTTTTCTAGAATTGCCAAACCTATGACTGAATTATTGAAGAAAGGAGTCAAATTCGTGTGGGACGAGAAATGTGAGAATGCTTTCCAAACTCTGAAACAGTACCTAACTTCGGTCCCAGTGTTAGCTCAACCTAATAGCTCCAAACCATATGAAGTTTATTGTGATGCCTCAGGCACAGGTCTGGGTTGTGTCCTTATGCAAGAAAACCGAGTAATTGCCTATGCTTCCCGAGCACTTCGCCCTCACGAGAAGAATTACCCAACTCACAATCTTGAGCTAGCAGCGGTTGTTCATGCCTTAAAAATCTGGAGGCATTATTTAATGGGAACCCGTTGCAACATCTACACCGATCATAAAAGTCTCAAGTACATCTTTACCCAAGCTGATTTAAATATGCGACAAAGAAGGTGGTTGGAACTTATTAAGGATTACGATCTTGAAGTGCACTACCACCCCGGCAAAGCAAATGTAGTTGCTGATGCTCTCAGTCGTAAGAGTCGCTGCTACTACTTGTCCACAGAATCTTATAGGGATACCTTGTGCAGCAAGCTAAGTAAATTACGCCTGGAAATTGTTCCTCAAGGCATGCTGAATACCATCTCGATAAAATCTGTCTTGTGGGATAAGTTGGTCATGTCTCAAGCCAGGGACGAGGGAATCAAAACCATCAAACAAAGGTTGTCTCAAAATGATCCGAAATACGTGTGTTTCCGACAAGACACCAATGGTACAATTTGGTTCGGGCAGCGTCTAGTTGTCCCGGAAGATCCTACCCTCCGGAAGGAAATTTTGGATGAGGCTCATCTCTCCAAATTCTCGATCCACCCAGGGAGTAGTAAAATGTACCAAGATTTGAAAGGAAATTTTTGGTGGTCCAACATGAAGGTTGACATAGCAAAGTATGTTTCCGAGTGCGACACATGTTCTAGAATCAAGGCAAGCCATTTAAAAACAGCGGGTACTCTCCAACCTTTGCCCATACCCTCTTGGAAGTGGGATGATATCAGCATGGATTTTATTGTGGGATTTCCACTCACATCCAGAAATCACAATTCTATCTGGGTCGTGGTGGATAGGCTAACCAAAACTGCACACTTCATCGCAGTTAACAGCACCTACTCAGCCAAAGACTATGCAGAGATATATCTTGACCGCGTAGTGTGACTACACGGAATTCCTAAGACCATCATTTCTGATCGAGGTCCTCAACTTATATCTTGTTTTTGGGAACAGTTACACGAAATCTTGGGAACGAAGCTAATCCGTAGCTCCGCCTATCATCCTCAGACAGATGGACAGACGGAAAGAGTCAACCAAATTGCAGAAGACATGCTTCGGGCATGTATCATTCACTTCGACAAGAGCTGGGACAAATGCTTGGCCCTGGCGGAATTTTCTTACAATAACAGCTATCAGGCTAGCTTGAAAATGGCACCTTTTGAGGCTCTTTATGGGCGAAGATGCCGCACCCCTTTAAACTGGTCACAAGTAGGAGAGCGAAAGTTCTTTGGACCCAATTTAGTTAAAGAAGCCGAGGAGAGGGTCGAAGTGATAAAAGAAAACTTAAAGGCCGCACAAATGAGGCAAAAGAGTTACCATGGCAAGGGGAAGACTGTAAGGGAATACCAAGTTGGTGAAAAGGTGTATTTGAGAGTTTCACCAACAAAAGGAGTACAAAGATTTGGAGTCAAGGGAAAGTTAGCTCCAAGATACATTGGCCCTTATGAAATTACTGAAGTTTGTGGACCCGTTGCTTATCGCATTCGCCTACCCGAGCGGTTTGCTGCTATACACAACGTGTTCCACGTGTCTCAATTGAGAAAGTGCGCCCATGAACCTGAAATGAGGGTTATGAATGAAGCCAACGCATGGATACAGCCAGATCTTTCACTAGTGGAACATCCGATGTGGATTCTTGACACAAAGGAGAGGAAGACGAGGAGGAAATCGGTGACCATGTACAAAGTATTATGGAGTCATCATACAGAAGAGGAAGCCACGTGGGAAACTGAACACTATCTTAACACTCACTATCCAGGGTTCCTGCAAGTCCAGAACCGTAAGTGACCTATCCCTAACATTTGTTCTTAAAATTCCGATCTCGGGACGAGATCCTTGTTAAGGGGGTAGGCTGTAACATCCCTGATGTTTATTTTGCTTATGACATCACCTAGATTTAGTAATCAAGATTAAGTAGCCTCTAATCATGTTTAACATGGTGGACCACACTTTTGCACAAAGAACCTTGGTCAACACCCTAAACTGTTGTCAAAGCCTTAGTGCTCCTTAAGGCTGGATTAGTTTTCCTGCGCGTTCCCAAAATTTTCCTATAGAACTTCAAAATCGACCAACATCAAAGTTTCTCAGTTTTTCCGGGAACACATTTCATTCCATTGTTGGCATTTCAAATTCGGAGGTTTGAATCCTCAAAAACTCAGTCAAAGTCCTGCTGAACAGTTTGACTAATGCATACAAATCTGTAACTTTGAAGACGATTATCTCCAAATCCGTTGAGAATTTGACCGATCGGCCTTAATGAAAGTTGGAGAGGGTTAACTGGTCTACAACTTTCGTATTTGGCGATTTTGAACTTTAGTTCAAAGTTTTTGAGTTTGAATCGGTCAAAGTGGGGTACATCGAAACAGTTGTGGGCTGGAACGCCGGAGCGCGCCCCGCGCGCGACGCCGCCCGTCGGCGCATCGCGCCGGCCCACACCCGCCGCCGTCCGTACGCCGTCACGGCGAGGACCACACGCCGGTCTTCGGCCGGCCGGCCGCGCCGTGCGCACGCGCGCCGCCACGGCCGCGCGCGCGCGCTCCCACGCCGGGCCCGGCCCGGCCGACGCCACCCGGCTCGCATGCGCGCATTAAGCTCCTCCCGACGCCCCATGCAACTCCCCCTCCCTCGCATTGCTCGGGCGCCGCACCGCACCGCCCCTCCGCGCCCGCCGTTGCCGCCGCGCCGAGCTCGCCGGTGCGCCCCGCCATCCACCGCCTCTCGCTCGAGCCCAAGCTCCACCTTAGCCTCCACACGCACCTCGGGAACGCTTCCGCGCACACGCATTGGTTGGCCGACCCGCCGGCTCGCCGGCATTGCGGTCGCCGCGGCCGTCCGCCGCCTCCCCTCGCCGCCGACCGTCGCCGGAGTCGTTTCCCCCAAGCCAACCCCGCCAATCGACTGAGGGTGAGTCCAAACCCCACCCTAACCGCTTGCTCGCCGGAGTCCGGCCACTCCTCGCCGCCGGCCAGCCTTGCTCCGCCGCTGGGGACCCGATTGTAATCTTAGTTTTCGATCGGGGGCCTTTCTGCAAAACGACATCTACAGATTTAGGGTTAACAAGCTGAGCCTTGTAAAATCGATATAAAATCACAGGAAAATCGTAAAAATGCAAACTCAACTGTTCTGGAATCCTTGTGAAAAAACCTAACCTTTCTAGAAAGGAAGTTTTTAAATTTCAGAGTAGTTTTTAAATGATCTTGAATTGATCAGTTTGAGTAAATTTGAAATAACTTGAAATGTATAAATGATCTGCATGTGAATTTTGGATATTTTGTCAATAATAGCATTCCTGGACTTGTGTAGAAAAATGGCACTGAAATCATGTGTGAAACTTCAGTTATTAATTTATATTGATTTCAGCCTGTTCTCCATTTATGAATTGTTTAGAATTATCAGTTAATCAAATGCCTTCCAACTTTCTCCTGTAGCTCTGCAATGCTTAGCAGTGTGTTTCATGAATCAGAGATGAATTTTGGACTTATGTAAAATGCCCTACTAATTTATGGTTGCTATTTTGAGTTAAATTCAAATCCCTATTTCTGCTACAGCTATGGATGTGATTTTTGGTGTGTGAGCTAAATGTGTCCTTATCTTGCTGTGTGCCAAGTTATAGCTTCAGATTCTAAGTATCTTGTGCTTTATGATTTATTCATGCTTCTATTAGCTTAAACTTGTTATATTTGTCATAATTGCTTTGAAATGTTGTTTTGCCTAATTTTTGTTCAAAAATTATGTTTTGCTGTTATGTGCATGCTGGTGAAACCTTGTGATCAGGTTGGGTATATTTTTGTCAGAATTAAATTCCTAAGTCATCAAGCTTAACATGGGCCAAATAAAGGGAAATCAAACTTGTCTCCGCGTGCAGTTTAAATTCAAAGCTTGAAAATTTGTGAAACCATCTCTGAACAGCCCCAAAACACTTTAGTGAAGTTCACTTAGCTAATGAACTTAGATGTGCACACAATCACCATCAAACAAGAATGGAATTTCACACCCATCCACTTGTTCTAGTGAAAAACAGTTAATTGAAAACTTGTTAAGGTGAATATGACCAACAAGAACCCTTATGTTTATCTCCAAATTCAGAACTGAATTTACCTACTTAAGTTTGTATATTTGAATCATAATGCATCTGCATGTCGTATAGAACTTCCCGACGGGAACTACGAGCTGGTGCCTGAGTCTGAAGGAGAACCAGCTGAGGGAGAAGTGAACGTGGTGGAAGTGCAGCAAGACCCGAACCAAAATTCGGAGGATCTCGCTTCTGACTTTGCCAGTGAAGGCAAGCCCCGGAGCATAACCTAATTTTGTTAAACTCCTGCAAAATTTTCTTTTATGCAGTGCTTGTGCATTTACGTTCAGGAGTTGACTTGAAACCTTAGATGCATGATCCTAGGTTCCTATGTTTAATACTAGCCTGTTAGGTCGCTAGTTGCCATGCTTAGGACCACGGTAGAAGTCGAGTGATGACCGTCGCTCGCGAGCTATAGGTCTCTTATGTTGGAATCATAAGATCGTTGAATTTATCTGCTCATGTGGTAAGAGCATGGGACTGACTCCGGTCAGTAAATGTAAGTGGTTAAGCTTTTGAACGTACTAAGCATTTGTCGGGAATGGGGCCGGTAAGCCTAGTACTTTCCTGATCCAGCAAGGGAACTCTCTACCACTACACCCGGGAGAGATCCCCAGATACTAGGCAGTGGTGCGTAGGTGGATCCGGACGGTCAGATACCGTGGCTGGATAACCTCGTACCAGGGACTGTGGACTTGATCCCGAACTGAGGACGGTTGGGAACCGCCTGGTTGGTGTATACCCCACCCCTTTGGTTTTGTTTGGCATTCTTGGGGTATGCATTCTCCCGTATGTTTAGGTCCACCTTGCAAGGTTACTAATCGATCGATCGTCGGCCTCTCACCGTTATCTGAGACTGCTTAACCATTCACTCTATGTCCCTTAATGATGGAATTGAGAAGGAACTTTGTCTACCTGTTTAAAATGTATTGTACAACTTTTGCTTGAATTAGTTGGCTAACCTAGTAATGGTTAAAAGAATAGAATGTGAGCTAAAATTTGAAAGTAAGGACACATTCTTTGTTACTTTTCAGCAAAACAAACTACCAGCCATAAAGCCTTGCATGTCTAGAGGGTTGGTGAGTTTCCAATCACCCGACGGTTAAGTCTTGCTGAGTATTAGTATACTCAACCTTGCTTTTGTTGTTGCTTTTTCAGGTGATGATCTGTGTGATGATGGCTTTCCGTGGCCTGGTTCTCTCCCACCCGGTTGGGAATACGAGTGGGAGGATGACAGTGCTTAGTGGCATCACAGATGGCCTCGTGTGATGTTACTTATGTCGTGTAGTGTTTTATTTCCGCTGTGTTTCGAACTCTGAACTGTTTACTTTTATGCAAAGGACTTGGTTTGTAATAATGAACCCTTGAAGGATGTTATGTAATAACTTGTGACGTGTTTACCTCTGGACTCGCCTTCGTGTGAGTTTTTTGTACAAATGTCGATCCTGTGATGTAAGTGATTTACCGGGTTCGACCCGGCAGAGACGACAGGTTACTTCTGTATTATTGCTTAATGACCCAGAGGAGCGGTTTAGGCGATAATATGGATGTAATTTGAGTGGTTCTGTCACAGCTGCGACTTCTACGTGGTGGGCGTCCCCGGCGGACGGACGGAGGCTGCTGCGTGGCGGCATCCCCTGCGAGCAGACGTCGGTGTCCCCAGCGGGCAGACAGCAGCTTCCCCGGTGGGCAAATGCGGTGTCCCCGGCGGGCGGACTACAGCTGCTGCGTGGTGGTGTCCCCGGTGCACGGCATCCCGGTGCACGGCGTCCCCACGGTGGCAAGGTGACGGCGTCCCCTTGGTTCCACGACGGTGTCCCTGCAGCATTGAGTTTGGGTTAGTTCAGATCTAGTTAGGTTTCATTGCTTGCTGGTTTGTGTTTCTGGGTACTGGAATGCTTCTCATGGTTTCAAATGAACTAGTTAGTAGGAAGAAATTGTAGAGATTTAGCACATTGAGATAGCAAAACTAGTTAGCAGGAACTAGTTATATTATTGTTTTTTCTCAAAGTCTACTTGTGTCACTGTTTTCTGAATTTCCACATGTATGCCAAAACAGAAGGATGGAAGTTGGGTTCATTTGAAACCATTCACACCTACCTACATGGACAAAGTGGAAGCATTCATGGAATTTGTTAGAGAAAAATACCCTAAAGACAACAAGATAAAATGTCCATGCCAAAGATGTGTTGATCAAGTTTCACGACATCAGCAAGAAGCAAATGACCATATACACATATTTGGAATGTCGCCTGCTTACATTCGTTGGATTCATCATGGGGAGTCTCTAGGTGATGAAATTATTGAGTCCAGAGAGGAGGAGGCGCACCATGATAGATATGATTATGATGAAGGGATAAATTTGGGCGAGGATGACCAGAGTGATGGACAAGATGATGACCGAGATGATGATCATGGAGTCACAGAGATGCTGGCAGATTTGTACACATCATTAGAGGCAGATGAAGGGAATCCAAGATTTACCAAAGGTCCTGCTGATTCCCAACAACAACTGCGCCCAGGATCAGAGCACTCCATATTCTCCTTTCTAGTGAGACTTCTTTATATCAAGTCTCGCTATCGAGTTGGTGGTACAACATTTAGTGCCTTCATGAAGTTATTGTCTGAGGGATTCCCTCAGTGTGAATTTCCAAGTTTTTATGATGAGGCGAAGAAGTATCTTGGTGAACTGGGCCTTGCATATGACTTAATCCATGTGTGCAAGAACAACTGTGTGCTGTTTCGAAAGTCTACGTTGTTTGACAAGGATTATTCCAAGCTTGAAGCATTCCCAATTTGTGATGAATCTAGATGGGAAGACGGTGATGGAAAAAGACGGGTTCCTCATAAGGTCTTGAGGCACTTTCCACTTATAAAAAGGTTGAAGAGGATGTTTGCAATGAAACAAACAACTAAGGAGACCCAATGGCACAAGAAGGTTAAGAGGCCATTCAAGAATGTAATGAGCCATCCAGCTGATGGGAGGGCTTGGAAGGAGTTTGATAAGAGGTTCAAAGATTTTGCAAAGGATCCGAGGAACTTGAGGCTTGCCTTAGCTATAGATGGTTTCAACCCATTTGGCAACATGAGCACTCAATATAGTATGTGGCACATGCTTGTGACACCTTTGAACCTGCCACCATGGGAATGTGTCAATGCAACAAACTGCTTTATGTCTTTGCTCATCCCTGGTCCATCATGTCATGGAAAAGATTTTTATTTGTATTTGGAGCCTCTAGTAGAAGAACTGCTTGAACTCTGGGGTGGAGTAAGCACTTATGATGCCCTGAGTGGTGTTGACGGTGAAATTCCATCAACCTAGCCATGAGGTTACCTTCGGTGTTGACATGAGTTTTATACTTTATCCATTGGTACTAACCCCCTTGATATAACAAGTTCATTCGTGCTTGTCGGTTTTGGAGTTTAGTGTTTATGCAGGGTTTTGACGTTGAAAGCAAGACTTCCGGGATAAGTTCATCAAGCACCTTGTGACAAGACCTTGAAGCCCCGTACAAGTCATGCAATGAAGCAAACTTGACTCCAAGAAGCCCAGGGACCAAACCCGAGAAGATGATAAACTCCGAGGACCTACCCAGAAAAGTGCCGAATCTTGCGGGACAAGGAGCTACGTCCAACTCGGAGAGAAACTAACAACAAGGGCCCACATGCAGAAGGGGGAAGGATCTAGAAGACTTGGGAACCGACGTAGGGCAAAGGAGGCAGGCAACTAGGCCGGGCTGGGCCCAGGCCGGCCGGCCCAGCCCATTCCAGGGCCCGGTTACCTCCCCCTTTGACCTAGCCGTCATTCGGGCTATTATAGCCCCGGGGTCGCGAGCCACGCATCGATCAATTCGTCATCGGCCGTCGAGGAGCAGAGAAGAGAGGGACACCATCTCGGAGAGGAGAGGGCCGAGCTAGTTGACTAGGGTCTCCCTAGATGACGTGGGAACCTTGCAAGGAAGACCACGTCAGAGTTCCCGGAGCTAGAAGCAAGATCAAGGTAGGATCCCGGTGGTGATCTTGTTCATATATCATTGTACTAGTTGATGTATCAAGTTGAATCCAATTCTTAGCGACTAAGTGTTTCTCCGAAGTCTTCATTTTCGATCGGCTTTGCTTATTTTAGATCTATTCTCGAGATAGATCATATAGGGTGTTCTTGTATCCGCGGTGGCTAGAGGTGCACGCCTGATCTTCCGAAAGAACTCGACTTGTCCTCGGACTCGCCCTAGACTACCCGCACGAATAGGAGTACGTTGTGACAGAATGGGGGCTCTGAAAGGCAGTCGTTTTCGGAGTCGGATGGGAAACCACGGTTTAAAGAGGCTTCTAATGAGATTTGATTTGCTACCTCTTCTTTTGCTTGGAACTTCAACAAAAGGCTTAACCCGATCTCTCTAGATCGGTTTATCTACCCCCTCTATCTTTGTTACATCCGGTCTTCAGTAGATTAGATTCGTTCTTGTGTTGATTCTTATGATTAGATGCATTAGGGTTTTATCTCTTGAAGATTGAAGTTACTTGGCATTACTAGATCATCTCTTGCGTCACACATTTGTTCCACGGATTCGATACCTTGGGTTCACCACTCGAGGGAAGAAGGGTCCCTTGACTACGACGGGAGACTTGTCCGCTTGCAAGTCTAAACGAACTTTGATACAACTATTAACCGTCAACAAGTGGTAAGATGTTTGATCTCCATGCTGCTGTGTTGTGGTGCATACATGATTATCCGATGCTAAGCACCTTGTTGGGGCGAACCACTAAAGGCTATTATGCTTGTATCCACTATGACAAAAATCCTCTATCACGTGACAAAAATCCAATTGACCATATCAGAACCACATCTCATGTATCATACATGACTGATGCACAGTGGAATGAACTGGTTCAGAAATGGTTAGATCCAAAAAAACATGGTATGTCCTATCTGCTGAACTCCACAACTACCTATTGTTGACATGTAAATTAATCATTGACTGTTGTTGTCTAGTTTATGTGAATCCGGAATTACATCATGTATGTGAATCTAAAATTTCTGAGTATTTGAAATTTTCTGGTAGTAGGAACCTGAGGTGAAGTCTTAGTTTATTCTACATAGCTTAGTTGGTGGGATCTTTGCTTGCTATTTGACATCATTGTAAGTTAGATGGGAATAAAATTTACTTGTATTATTGTTACTAGTGGACATCATTTGTGATGGTAGCAGTTAAACGTTATTTGCTTAGCTTCTGGTTTGATTTAACAAGCTATAGTACCCTCAGTTTATTTGCTTTAGCTTCTGACAGTAGTGATCATGAAAAGTTGAGAACAAGCCATTTATTTGACTTGAGTACACATGAAGCATGAATGCATGGTTTTATTGAAGTAAATGTGTAAGGCTGTGATCTGTGAAAGTTCTCCGATTTATTTGAACTAGTCTATTATCTTCTGGACTTAATGGTTAGTTGATTGCTTTCATATTTTACCCTGTTTAAATAAAAGGCATGTTTCTTCTAGCTGTTGTTCAGACATCATTTATAATTCTTGAGCTATGTCATTAATCTGGTAGTCCCCACAAGTGATGCTACATAAATTCTCACGCTTCAGTCCAGTAGGTCCAATAATTTTGATCTAATTATAATTTGTACCACTTGTTGCAGTGAACAGCTGAAAAGAATAAGATAAATCGTGGCAAAGTTGTGTTTCACCAAGCGACGAGAGCTTGATGCTATGTTGCACAACTCCATGCATATGTAATAGGGCACTATTTGAATTGTTATTTTTTTTACTCCACTGCTATGTGTGAAAGTTAACTAATTTTGATTATGTGCTTTTCATGCCAAATAGAGGCAAAAGAAAATGGCTACATCACGGGCAAATCAAGAAAATGCTACTAGACAACAAGCAGCTGATGCTGATGGAGTACAAGAAGATGGCGCTGATGGAGAACAAGAAGTTGCTGTTGATGGAGAGCTTGATGCGGTGGAGATCTTCAAAGTATGTCATACTATCCGCAAGAAAGGAGTGATTGACACTACAAAAGAAGCAATTGTAAGTCTAATATGACTATATACTTTCCCAACATCTTCCTATGTATATCTTATTGAAACTGCTTAGTGTGGAAACTGATATGGCTTGAAAAATTGAAATGTCCATAGTTTTCATTATGTTGAGGTGACTAGAGTGTTTTCTAAATAGTTTGCAACTTGAAAGTGAACTGTGGTCTGCTAGTAGTGTTGTCAGCCTGTCTCTTAGCTTTCTGCTTGAGCTCCCTGGATCATTGATCGAGTGGGGCAACCATGGTTGCTTATTAGTTCTCTAGTTGTATGTTATTGATGTATTGGTGTTACAATTTATCAAGTGCAATAATTATTTGCTTAACAGGGAGTGTGGTAGGTTACATGATAAATGATTTAACTAGGTTAAACTGCTACGTACATTCTGAAATACATTGAAGTTGGTTAACTTCCATACAAGTATCAGACAATTTAATTGTTTGCACTGTATCTCTACTTCTACATACATTGAATTAGTCATATAAGATTAATAAAAATGTCTCTTAAGTCAACATTCTGAAATGTACCAAGTTTAACTAGGTTCTTGACAACTCTTTAGATTATGGCAGGCTAACATGGAAGCTTTGAAGGATCAGCCTCATGCTGAAGGCATTGCACTATCAAGTGCACAGGTTGTCTCCAAAGTCCTCCCCAAGAATAGCTGCAACATCTTCTTGAAGAATATTGGTCTGCAGCCGACAAGCCCAACAAAACCACCTACAACGAAAGAAAGGGCACTGCAGGAACAACTCGCAGCTGAAAAACAAGCATCCACACTTCTCCAAGATGAAGTGAATGTGCGGAAGGAGAATTTTCAGAACACAGAGGAAGCCCTTCAGAGGACCCAAATGGAGCTGCAAGAGTACAAGAAGGCGATGGAGGAGAACAAGAAGGCGGTGGAGGAGAACAATCTGTTGCTTAAGCGTCTTCTGCAGTTCAACTGTGGTCGTAACTTACCCGGTCCTTCATCTTGATCATCTTGAAAGTTGTTGAAACTTAGTCAAGTTGTTGTTGTCTTTTGCCCTTTGTGATGTCATGATGAACTTGTGTTATGATGTCATGATGAACTTGTGCTTTGTGATGGTGAACAACTTATGAACTTGTGATGTAAGAAATTGTGTCTAAGTTATGTGTCTAGAATATGGTGGTATTGATCTGAACATGTGTTGTCCATCCATGTGTCTAAATGTGTCCAGAATGGCGGGAATGTACCTGTGAACATGTGTTGTGCATCCAGTAGCAGCCACGTGGTGCAATCTCAAGTGTAAACGTGTCCCAATAAAAAAATGGGCACGTGGCACCACCAGAAGCACCCACGTGTAGTCACCAAAAACAGTAACATGTTGTATTCCCAGGAACCCATGTGGACCAATGAGAAGGCGACACGTGGACCAATAAGAAGGCGGCACGTGGACCATCCAGATAACGACACGTGGAACATCCTAGTTGCACCGCGTGGACCAACCAGAACACGCCGCGTGGACCAACTAGAACACGCCACGTGAACCAACCAGATTGTGCCACGTGGACCAACCAGATCACACCACGTGGACCAACCAGATAAAGCCATGTGGACCAACCATATCGCCACGTGGACCTCCCCAGATAACACCATGTGGACCAACAAGATAACGCCACGTGGACCAACTAGATAACACCACGTGGACCAATTATATAAGGACATGTCATATTCTAAAATATATATATAAGGACACGTCATTGTCCGGGTGGACGCCGCCACGTCAGCATCCAGCGTGGCACCGAGCCACGTCAGCAGCCAGTGTGGCACCGAGCCACGTCTGCAGCCAGCGTGGTACCGATACACGTCAGCTACCCGCATGCACGGCGGCACATGGCAGTCACTTCCATGACGAAATCAGTGACGAAAGTCCTTAGTCATAGAAGACAAGCGGTTACGTGACGAAAAACGTGTCCGTCACTTAAAAGGAGCCGTTCTGTGACGAAAATGGCTGATTCGTCACGGTGCGACAAATGTGACGCGCTTTCTATGACGATCTCAGAATCGTCATAAATTCGTCACAGAAGATTTTCAATGACGAATTTAGCTTGTTCCGTGACGAAAGTGTTTTGTCATGGATGTGAACATTTCTACTAGTGTGGGTAAAATGAAGGGAGGAGGCTAGTCCTAGTTTGTAAATAATCTTTCATTAGATGTACAAAAGACTCAACGTTCTTTACTTGTGCTCTCCTGTGCTCTCTCTAACTCCCGAAGTTTTTCATTTTTAGTGAGTTTTGGAGCGTTTTTGTGGATTTTCGAGTTCTTTTAATTTTGATTGCGATTTGTTGGAGTTCTTCTGGAGGGAATCAAGCATGTGATCCTAGAGACTCTTTTCTTGGTGATCTTTACCCTTTTCTACTCCTTGGATTGATGCAGATTTGGAGATCTTTGAGTCTAGTTGGGGTTTTCCTTGGAGAGGCTTTGATTCTCAATTGCGCATGATTGATTAAGTGTAAATGCGGGGCTGTTCTACTAGATATGGCTAGTCCATGAAGCTAGGCTCCTACCCAAAATCTCATTTCAATCTATGGTGTGAGTTGAGAGTTTCGTGGATTTGAAGTTTGGATGCGAGGGTTTTCTTCCTTGTCTGTGTTGCACTGACCCTTGCGGTGGGGGACCCTGAGTCACACCGCAAGAATCGGTGGACACGTGGCCGCAAGCGATTGGTCAAGTTCATCACAAGTTCTTCGTTTTGCCTGGGAAAAGTCTATTTCACCCCCAACCTATGAGGCTGGAACACATCACCTCTCAACCTATGAAAATAGATAAATTGTGTTCACCATACAACAACTTATAAGGTGGGTGCAAATTAGTCCAATAACTTATAATATGCTCAATCTAGTACGGTAACTTGTCAGGTGGGGGTGGATTAATTAGTCCAACAACTTATAAAATGATCGATCTTATACAATAACTTGATAGGTGGGTGCAAACTGGTCCAAGAACTTGTAAAATGCTTAACTTAGTGCACACTCGATGCATCTGCAGTCTAAATGTTATCACAAATAATATATTTTCTAATACTGGAATAGAGTATACTTGCATCAGAACAAGTTATTGTGCATTATTTGACAGTTGATATTCATGTTGTGAGGGTAAAAATATTTAGTAAGGACTAGAACCTTCGGTGTTATGTCTTTGTTATCAGTTTTTATACAAACATTAAATTTTGATTAGAAATATTTTTAATCTCATGTTCAATATTAATTTTAAATTTGATTAGATTATTTTTATTCAACTATTAATAGAATCGGTACTAACAATGAATACCTTTTAGAAGTTTGACATAAATATTTTCAAAGTCCCATATACTAGTTGAAAGACAAAATGAACTAAGATAACGGAAATGAGCATTCTTCTCGAAGTTGTTGAATACACGAGTAAAGGTGCAGAGGAAATAAAAGGTCATATGGTGTCTTATAAACTTTAGTCTCTCGGTAATCTAATGGTGTAATTCAAAAAATTGATCCAATTTAACTAATAAAAAGTAAGTAATGTATATACATTTGATTCAAAATTAGCAACTTAAATTAAAAAAATAGTTGGAAGAAAATCGAATGCTACCTTATTTTTCTAACACATTATCATTTGTAAATTTGGACTATAGGTGCACCAATTTGCCAAGTTATTACATTGAACCGAGTATTTTACACAAGTTCTTTGATCAATATGCACATACCTATAAAATTGTTGTACTAATTTCATTATTTTACATGGTTTTGGACCAATATGCACCAACCTGACAAGTAATTGTGCTAAATTGAGCACTTTACAACTTGTTGGACTAATCCACACCCACCTGACAAGTCATTGTAGTAAATTGAGCATTTTACAATTTGTTGGACTAATCCGCACCCACCTGACAAGTTGTTGTATGGTGGATGCAATTTACTCTTTTTACCCCCTTGAACTTTATAAAACAAGACAAATCACCCCCTAAAGCAGTTTTGAAAAATCATAATAAATCACAGAAAAATCATAAAATGAAAGATCAAATTGTGTTGGACTTCAAATTAGTAGTTCTACGCAGTGAATCTATA
Source organism: Cenchrus americanus (assembly GCA_947561735.1). NCBI lineage: Eukaryota > Viridiplantae > Streptophyta > Magnoliopsida > Poales > Poaceae > Cenchrus > Cenchrus americanus. Next base: position 68,465,359 of record OX387240.1, read on the forward strand.
ATATGGAATGTTTTAGTACATATTTTGTTTTAACTTTAGATTTATGTTTTTCTCCATAATTGTAAAAAAATGTGCTAAATATAACATATTATATGTTCATTGTGTAGATGTACTCATTTAAAATTTAACACAACTATATTTTCTATTTTATGATTCTTCTGTGATTTACTATGATTTTTCTAAACAGCTTTAGGGTTTATAAAGTTCAGGGGTAAAAATCCATTTTCATAGGTTGAGGGGTGATGTGTTCCAACCCTCGTAGGTTCTTTCGTCTCTACGCTTCTCACCAACTCGTATGGTGCAGCTTGACCGTGTCACGAGATCAGTCGGTGCGACACAAATTTGAATTATGAGCCTTCCTCGGTTTCTCTGCCTGCACCGATCCTTGCAGTGGCTCATGCCCACGCGCACCACGACAGTCGGTGATCGGCTCGGCTCGTTTTCATCGGCTCAAATTCAGCTTGGGTTGTTTGATTTTGGTGCACTGACCCTTGCGGTAGGACTCTCGCCTGAACACCGCAACAGTCGGTGGAGTCTGTAGCGCTTGTAGTTAAACGCGCTCCACCGATTCTTACGATGCTACTTGTCAGTGAGCACTAAACCAGTCAGTGATCTCTGCTGCTTTGCCACCTCTATGCTTTCAGTGATTGTTGCGGTGCAACTTTCCAGTGTGCAGCACATAGATCGGTGACTTGCAGAAAGTGCTGTTTTGAGTTTCTTTCGTGGAGAATTTCTTGTGTTCGCTTCCATCCGTTGGTGTGTGACTTGTGGAGTCGAGTTTGGGGTATAAGCTGAGCTCTCAACTTGTTTAGAAAAGAATTTTTATCGGTTCTCATTCACTCCCCCTCTCCGGTTACTAATACGCTCCTTCAAAAACAAATTCTTTATACGAAGTACCTTGGACATGCCAAATTACATATTCTTTTGAATTATGTAGTTTAAGCACATGTTATTTAATAAAAGAGAAAAAATAAAAAAATGTTAATCTCATGAGACATTTGTGTACAGGTTGGCTACAAGAATAGGCTTGTTTTGCAGCATCCATGCTTTTTTGTTGCAATTGTCCAATTCGATAAATTCAGACAGCTGGAACATGTGAAACTCCAACGAGCTTCTGTTGCGCAGGCCCACGATGACATGACGCCAGGTTTGGGCTCTATATTCCAGTTATAAGTAAAGTGAGGCCCGTAGATTGGTGAACTCTATGAATACTTGTCCTTGAGGTACCAACATAGTGGTGGCACAATTCTGATACACTGTTGCAATTATAAAACCTGTGGCTTTAGGTAGCAGTGCTACTCTAAAACCTGCTGCTTGGGATTTGGATAACAGTTGTGACCATAAATGTTTAGATAGCTTTATAATTATAATTATGTCCTCCTTTGAGATGGTGCCTAGTGGTTACAAAAACTCCGATAGCACCTCAGGTCCTGGGTTCGACTCCCCGTGGGAGCGAATTTCTCAGGATTTAACGGCGTTTTTGCTTTCATTGGTAGGCGGTGTTCCCGTCGATAGTGAGACGCCTGTGGTGACTTTGTCAATCTTGAGGATTTGCCGGCACAGTCTTCGAAAATGCTCCTAGGGGAGTGTGCGTGCGTTGTGAGTGTTTCCGATGTAATTGTGTAATTCGCAAAAAAAAATGTCGTCTATTGAGATGGCTGCTGCTAGAAAATTCTGATACTAGTTAGTGCCTGCATCTAAGCCAACTGGAATGGAGAAAGAAAACGGCATGGGACTATCAGTGATTCAGTTCTCATATAAAGAAAGACTAGCCATAGCATTATACATAAAGGCCACTCCAGTCTTTTTCGTTCTTCTTAACACTGTCTTTAGGTACCTCAGATACGTTATAAAATTCATGCTTAGGGATGGTGGGTAGGTGAGATAAGAAAAAATCATGTGTTTTTGGATCTTATAAGATCAGTAAGTTTGTATTGAAGTTACTGTCACTTGGCCAAATTGAAAATTCAGATGTTGAAGTACCCAGTAACCTGATTCTCAAGATTTGATGGCTAAAAAACTGAAGTGCCACCACTCGAGCACTGAAGATCTGTTGCATATATCTATCCAGCAAGCTCTTTTCTGTTAGAAAAGAAGAGAAAAATGGATTACTCCACTCAGTTTAGGGTTACAAGTATACAAAGTATGGACCAAACAAACCATTAGGCCAACATAGGCTAGAAATGGAGAAACATAAGAAGTTTTGTACATATTAACACATTTCGTTTAGAGTGCCAAATTGTACTCACGAAAAGACTATTGCTTTTTTCCAGTTTTCTCATCTGATGAAAATATTGCAGGTCTCTACGCTTTGTTAGTGCAGGTGTCCACTTCCAATATGTCACACCCTGAAATTTCCAATTTCAGGATGTGAATAGAAAGAATAATTAAATAACAATTTTCTCATAATTTTAAAATTTTTCCAACATTTATTTTTCTTTACAGGGAATATAGTATAGGAAAAATCCATTGTTTGATTTTCTAAATTAAATAAAAAGTTATGTGTGTTGCATTCATGCCGATGCATCTTGGTGCTTCTTGAGTGCAAAAGGTTTCAAAAGTGCGATTAGGAGTTGTCCAAATCCTTCCGAGAATTTTCCGAATTTTTCGGAATTTATTCTCATTTTCTCTCGAGCATTTTCTATTTATTAGAAGGCTCTAAAATCTTTTTCATGAGATCCAAATGCTTTATTTGGATCATTCATGCCTTAATCTATCTCTAGGAATTTTCCTGGAATTTTCGTGATTTTCGGAGTATTTTTTCGTGCCTTTAAACAATTTCTAGGTTTTTCTGGAATTGTTTTCGCATTAAAAATAAATTCGAAAAAAAGACAAAACCTACCCTACCGGATTGGGCCGAGCCCGTGGGCCCGACCCAACCCGCGTCGGCCCGGCCGCCAGGCCCGCCAAGGCCCATCGGCCGAGGCAGCCATGGCCGCCGCCGCCCCGCCGCCCCGTGCCGCGCCCCATAAAGGGAGGCCGCGAGCTCCGCGCGCGCGTGCCCTACCCCCGCCCTAGGCCGCGCCGCCGGCCGCCTCGCCCGCCGGCAGCACCACCACCACCGCGCCTCGACGTCCGTGCGTGCGCCGCCGCTTGCGCCGGGCGCCGCCGGCCGCGGCTTCAAGCCGCCGGGTGGGGAGCACGGGAGCGGGGCGACGCCGCGGGGAGCTCCACGACGCGGTGCCGGACCCCCTCAGCCCCTCCCCTCGGCCGGGGACTCGCCGGAGCACCGCCGCCCCTTGCGGACCGAGCCAGCCGGCCACCATGGCCAACAGCTAGTCCGCCCCTCTTCGAATTCCGGCCGTTTCCCTTCATCTCCGCCCGTGGTGAGCATCTCCCAAGCATTCCCTTCCTCTCCTCTGTAATCCGCGCCTTCCACCCGAGCCTGTAGACCTCCAGGCCGCCGGCGCCCCCCTGAGCCGCGCCCTCCCCTATCCTCTGTTCCTGTTCGGTTGGGATAGAGGAAGAAGAAAGGTCAATTTACTCATGACCCCCTGTGATTTCTAGTAATTCCTAGATCTATTTTTGTGTCTTGCAACCTTTGCTCATAACCCCTTGGAAAAATCCCACCCTTCGCACATAGATCCAACAGAGCACTTTTATAGATCTAATCTTGAGTTTTATCCTTTTCCCGAGCACTGTTTATTGTGTCTTGCAAATCTTTTCTGCTACCCCTCCAAATCTATAGTTAATCGCGAACAGGTCCTTTCAATCTTGTTTTTCTCATATCTTTTTTGTTTTAGCTCCGTTTTTATCCGTTCAAGTTGCGTTAGATTCATAATAATGTAAAGCACGCGTTAGTTGTGTGTTTTCACCATGTTTTATTTCTGAAAATAAAATTAATATTAATTTTGATTAATGACTAGTTATGCATGCATTTTATAAATGAAAGCTATATAGATCTATACACCGTTTTTCGTAATCAAATTTAATTTGATTAATGTTTCTATCACATGTTTTTGTACATAAAAGTTAATTAGATCTTTATCTCGGTTTTTGTAAACCAAATGTTAATTTGTTTAATCGTTAATTGATCTTTTCTAATTAAAATTTGATTAGGCTTTTACATCGGCTTTTACGATAAATATTAATTTGATTAATGCCAATACCATAATGTTTTTAACAACAATATGATCTACTCGAATTACAAAGTTTCGTTTAGATTGTTCATATAGTTTAGTTTTTCTAAATTAAATGTTTAATCGGTTTAATCAATATATGAATCTTTATTAATAAAACTTGACTAGTTCTTTACACCGGTTTCATAAATAAAGTTTAATATTGAATTAATGTCAACATATGGTATTTTATTTCTGAAATATCCTTTATATTTGTTTTGTTAATTAAAATGAACCTAGCTCATAGCCTTGTTCTATCATATATGCAAAACGTTCGTTAGACGTTCTTTTCTCAGCTCAATCTAAGTGTGATCTTTCCGGTCCTTGCTCAATCTTTCACAACCGTCTCTTCAAAGTTAACCAAGCCTTTCCAAGCACCCTTTGTGTTCTTTAGTGATCCATCTAATCGAGCCTATCCTTTAGTGCGTTCTTTTAAAGCTTTCTTTTGATTTGTGCTTTGTTCTTAGTATGCTTGCTTGTTTGCTTTGTGTATGTTGTGCCCGATGATTGATGCGCTTAGAGTGAACACCGTTCGAGAAGTTTGGAAGAGCTGGAAGTGAAGATATTATGAGCAACGACATTACTCTGGTTAAAGGCAAGTGTGTCCTTGATCTTTTGTCCTAAGAATTATATTTAATCACTCATTGCATTGCTTGCATTAATTTTGATGGGTTCCTATTAAGGTTTGCCTAGTCTTTGTCATCATTCCTTGTCAACCTGGGTTTATGTTTATGTTGGATAGCTATGCTTAGTTGCTATACCTGGGTTATGGTGGTTTTAATGAACAACAATGATGAACATGCTTTACTTTGATGCTATATATCTCCGGTTAATACAAGATCACCGTGCATTAATCGGAACATGGAGCGACCACCCGGGAAAACAGGTGCTACCACAAGACATATGGCTCGTCTTGGCTTATTAATTAGTGAACTAGGTGTTAGGTATGCTTTACCCGATAAGGGTTGGGGGGCGGCGGGTAGTGGCGTATGGACCTGCTCGGGCGTAGGTGTGGGCTTGGCTAAGACACGGTACTCGTCCGGGAGCTTTATACGTTGCACCGACCGGGTAACCTAGCGGGCGGCCTACATCCGGGGATCTTTGTAACGGCTTCGTAGCGTCCCTATGCAATCACACCTCGGTAGTGTGGTATGATGCCTAGCTAGCATCGCATGGTTGGGTTTAAAGTTCTTCGGGACTTTTACGCGACTTGTGGGTAAAGATGTACGACCTGCGCAGTGTAAAACTAATCGATTAGCCGTGCTCACGGTCAAGAGCGGCTGGACCCTCACATGATAATTGAACTTGAAGATGGACTTAAATCGTGTTCTCTGGTTATGCTTGCCATGTGCTTATGGCGTATTTTCTTATCTTATGCTTAATGTGGGTTGGTATATACTTATACTTTATTAGTAATCAGGTGCTAATAAAACTTGACCAACTAAAATTGCTTAAATGCTTATAGCCCAGTCCACTATAAAGCCTTTGCATTCATATCTTTTTCCACACTTGCTGAGTACGACAAGTGCTCACCCTTGCTATAAACAATGTTGCTCAGAAAGAGGATGCTGCTTTGAAGTCTGGTGAAGATGTTGCTGGTGCTAGGCGTACGCAACCCCCGCCGATTGCCCGTGATGTTTGGTGCCTTCGTTTCGGATTAAGCGTAAATCTCTCGATAATCTTTCTTTTTCATACGTGATACTTGTTTCGTATTCACTTTTATGTCACTATATGCATGAAACTTGATCCTGGCATGCATATAGGTTTGCACTTGGTTTTCTTCGGAAAGTCGGGTGTGGGAGTGGTATCAGAGCTGTATCGACTGTAGGACGTAAGCCTAGATAGCAATGGTCGTTTCTTAAGGTTTCTTTGATCTAAAAATTCATCACTACCTTTCCCTTGAACTCCGTGATGAATATTCTCGCTTTTTGAACCATTATCTTTCATCAATCCTCCTTGATAGCTCACCGTTGACTATCACATTTTCATTTGCACATCATTGTTTCGCAAATGATTATAATCTCTACCCTTGGCTAATTATTTACTCTCCCCTTGGTCTTGATCTTGTCTCTCTTTCCACTTCTCTTAAGCAATTTCACCAATAAGTCAAAAGGTGAACTGTTACCCTTAACATTCTATCTGTTCGCGCAGCTCCCCGACACATCAGCGTTGTTTCAATTTTATCTCGAGCTACAGAACTCCGATTGGCATGAAACCAGTTGGGTTAGTTCCTAAATTTCATAAGTGAATTTCTATCAAAAATTCAGCCCTATCCAGTACATGTTCCAGAAGTTATGCTCGAAACATTGGAGCTATCAGAATCTGTAAACTCTGCTGACCTAGTTACCTACAATATTCTATATCTCGGGCTATAGACCTCCGATTGAGGTAAATCCAATTGGAGTAGTTCAGGAATTGCATCAGCTTCACTCTGTCCAAAATTCAGCAGTATTCGTTTTGTATCCAGGGAGATACATACGAATTAGTGGAGCATTCAGAATCTGCCAACACTGCTGACATAGTCATCTTGCTTAATTCATATCTTGAGTTCTAAACCTCGATTGAGGTGATTCCAGTTAGGATGAACTCATAATTTCGACCTCCTTGATCTGGGAGAAATCCATTATTTATGGAGATCCTTGCTGGAAGCTACATCTGATCTATTAGGAGGATACCCCTGACTTATTTAACAACGTGTAGTATCGTTCCCTTAGCTATGCCTTGATTGGTGGAATTCAGTGTTTGCTTGATGATGCTTGGTTTTATGACATTGCTTGTGTTGGTTCTTTGTGGTGAGTGTTGGTGTATTGTGGGTCTTCCACCTACGATGACATCGGTTGCCTAGTTGGGTTTTCCTTTTGTACCTCCCACATCCTTGCTATCTCTCTCGTTCGAATGAAGGACATCATAAGAAGGAATTGAAGACAAGACCAAAGTCAACAAGCAAATGCTACTGTCACCATCGTTAGGTAAAGTGAGCAAGATGAAGAAAAGAAGGCCTCACTCTACTTTCCTTCCCACCTTGAGCTTGCTCCTATCCCATCAAACTCACTCTGATGAAGACCCCAATGAATAAGGCAAGATGAGGAATAACGATTTCACACTCATCGACAAAAGAGGATGACCGCCTACCTACTTTGGGAGCAACGCCTTTGTTTATCTCCCTCCTCCTTGCTTCTTCTTTCTTCGAATCTCGGGACGAGATTCTGTTTAAGGGGGGTAGATTTGTCACACCCTGAAATTTCCAATTTCAGCATGTGAATAGAAAGAATAATTAAATAACAATTTTCTCATAATTTTAAAATTTTTCCAACATTTATTTTTCTTTACAGGGAATATAGTATAGGAAAAATCCATTGTTTGATTTTCTAAATTAAATAAAAAGTTATGTGTGTTGCATTCATGCTGATGCATCTTGGTGCTTCTTGAGTGCAAAAGGTTTCAAAAGTGCGATTAGGAGCTGTCCAAATCCTTCCGAGAATTTTCCGGAATTTTCTGGAATTTATTCTCATTTTCTCCGAGCATTTTCTATTTATTAGAAGGCTCTAAAATCTTTTTCATGAGATCCAAATGCTTTATTTGGATCATTCATGCCTTAATCTATCTCTAGGAATTTTCCCTGGAATTTTCGTGATTTTCGGAGTATTTTTTCGTGCCTTTAAACAATTTCTAGGTTTTTCTGGAATTGTTTTCGCATTAAAAATAAATTCGAAAAAAAAGACAAAACCTACCCTACCGGATTGGGCCGAGCCCGTGGGCCCGACCCAACCCGCGTCGGCCGGCCGCCGCCGGGCCCGCCAAGGCCCATCGGCCGAGGCGGAGCCATGGCCGCCGCCGCCTCTCGCCGCCCCCGTGCCGCGCCCCATAAAGGGAGGCCGCGAGCTCGCGCGCGCGCGTGCCCTACCCCCCGCCCTAGGCCGCGCCGCCGGCCGCCTCGCCCGCCGGCGGCCGCCACCACCACCGCGCCTCGACGTCCGTGCGTGCGCCGCCGCTTGCGCCGGCGCCGCCGGTCGCGGCCTTCAAGCCGCCGGTGGGGGAGCACGGGAGCGGGGCGACGCCGCGGGGAGCTCCACGACGCGGTGCCGGACCCCCTCGGCCCCTCCCCTCGGCCGGGGACCCGCCGGAGCGCCTCCGCCCCTTGCGGACCGAGCCAGCCGGCCACCATGGCCAACAGCTAGTCCGCCCCTCTTCGAATTCCGGCCGTTTCCCTTCATCTCCGCACGTGGTGAGCATCTCCCAAGCATTCCCTTCCTCTCCTCTGTAATCCGCGCCTTCCACCCGAGCCTGTAGACCTCCAGGCCGCCGGCGCCCCCCTGAGCCGCGCCCTCCCCTATCCTCTGTTCCTGTTCGGTTGGGATAGAGGAAGAAGAAAGGTCAATTTACTCATGACCCCCTGTGATTTCTAGTAATTCCTAGATCTATTTTTGTGTCTTGCAACCTTTGCTCATAACCCCTTGGAAAAATCCCACCCTTCGCACATAGATCCAACAGAGCACTTTTATAGATCTAATCTTGAGTTTTATCCTTTTCCCGAGCACTCGTTTATTGTGTCTTGCAAATCTTTTCTCGCTACCCCTCCAAATCTATAGTTAATCGCGAACAGGTCCTTTCAATCTTGTTTTTCTCATATCTTTTTTGTTTTAGCTCCGTTTTTATCCGTTCAAGTTGCGTTAGATTCATAATAATGTAAAGCACGCGTTAGTGGTGTGTTTTCACCATGTTTTGTTTCTGAAAATAAAATTAATATTAATTTTGATTAATGACTAGTTATGCATGCATTTTATAAATGAAAGCTATATAGATCTATACACCGTTTTTCGTAATCAAATTTAATTTGATTAATGTTTCTATCACATGTTTTTGTACATAAAAGTTAATTAGATCTTTATCTCGGTTTTTGTAAACCAAATGTTAATTTGTTTAATCGTTAATTAATCTTTTCTAATTAAAATTTGATTAGGCTTTTACATCGGCTTTTACGATAAATATTAATTTGATTAATGCCAATACCATAATGTTTTTAACAACAATATGATCTACTCGAATTACAAAGTTTCGTTTAGATTGTTCATATAGTTTAGTTTTTCTAAATTAAATGTTTAATCGGTTTAATCAATATATGAATCTTTATTAATAAAACTTGACTAGTTCTTTACACCGGTTTCATAAATAAAGTTTAATATTGAATTAATGTCAACATATGGTATTTTATTTCGAAATATCCTTTATATTTGTTTTGTTAATTAAAATGAACCTAGCTCATAGCCTTGTTCTATCATATATGCAAAACGTTCGTTAGACGTTCTTTTCTCGACTCAATCTAAGTGTGATCTTTCCGGTCCTTGCTCAATCTTTCACAACCGTCTCTTCAAAGTTAACCAAGCCTTTCCAAGCACCCTTTGTGTTCTTTAGTGATCCATCTAATCGAGCCTATCCTTTAGTGCGTTCTTTTAAAGCTTTCTTTTGATTTGTGCTTTGTTCTTAGTATGCTTGCTTGTTTGCTTTGTGTATGTTGTGCCCGATGATTGATGCGCTTAGAGTGAACACCGTTCGAGAAGTTTGGAAGAGCCGGAAGTGAAGATATTATGAGCAACGACATTACTCTGGTTAAAGGCAAGTGTGTCCTTGATCTTTTGTCCTAAGAATTATATTTAATCACTCATTGCATTGCTTGCATTAATTTTGATGGGTTCCTATTAAGGTTTGCCTAGTCTTTGTCATCATTCCTTGTCAACCTGGGTTTATGTTTATGTTGGATAGCTATGCTTAGTTGCTATACCTGGGTTATGGTGGTTTTAATGAACAACAATGATGAACATGCTTTACTTTGATGCTATATATCTCTGGTTAATACAAGATCACTGTGCATTAATCGGAACATGGAGCGACCACCCGGGAAAACGAGTGCTACCACAAGACATATGGCTCTGTCTTGGCTTATTAATTAGTGAACTAGGTGTTAGGTATGCTTTACCCGATAAGGGTTGGGGGGCTGGCGGGTAGTGGCGTATGGACTGCTCGGGCGTAGGTGTGGGCTTGGCTAAGACACGGTACTCGTCCGGGAGCTTTATACGTTGCACCGACCGGGTAACCTAGCGGGCGACCTACATCCGGGGATCTTTGTAACGGCCTCGTAGCGTCCCTATGCAATCACACCTCGGTAGTGTGGTATGATGCCTAGCTAGCATCGCATGGTTGGGTTTAAAGTTCTTCGGGACTTTTACGCGACTTGTGGGTAAAGATGTACGACCTCCCGCAGAGTGTAAAACTAATCGATTAGCCGTGCTCACGGTCAAGAGCGGCCTGGACCCTCACATGATAATTGAACTTGAAGATGGACTTAAATCGTGTTCTCTCGGTTATGCTTGCCATGTGCTTATGGCGTATTTTCTTATCTTATGCTTAATGTGGGTTGGTATATACTTATACTTTATTAGTAATCAGGTGCTAATAAAACTTGACCAACTAAAATTGCTTAAATGCTTATAGCCCAGTCCACTATAAAGCCTTTGCATTCATATCTTTTTCCACACTTGCTGAGTACGACAAGTGCTCACCCTTGCTATAAACAATGTTGCTCAGAAAGAGGATGCTGCTTTGAAGTCTGGTGAAGATGTTGCTGGTGCTAGGCGTACGCAACCCCCAGTCGATTGCCTGTGATGTTTGGTGCCTTCGTTTCCAGGATTAAGCGTAAATCTCTGATAATCTTTCTTTTTCATACGTGATACTGTTTCTGTATTCACTTTTATGTCACTATATGCATGAAACTTGATCCTGGCATGCATATAGGTTTGCACTTGGTTTTCTTCGAAAAACTATATGCACCCTGAAACATGAAATGCATTAATATAATACATGTGAAGAGTTCAAAATATTCAGTGATGGAAGCTACTAAAATTTTTGTTAAATACTCCCTCCGTTCCAAATTGTGTTGTTTTGGCTTTTATAGGTTCATAGATATTATTATGCATCTAGACATACACTATATATAAGTACAAAGAGAAATTATGCATATAGAAAAGCCAAAACGACCTACAATTTGAAATGGATGGAGTAGGTCTCTACAATAGTTTAACTGCCATTTTAAAGTTGCAAAGAAAGTTTTTCTTTTAGACCAGTTGCAAACAAAGTTGAATTTGTTTCATGTATAGATGAAAGTGTGCAAATCTGAACTTTCCAGATGCGCATATACCAAGCTACCGACAAAAGAACTGCAACTTGTTTCATTTTATATCAAATGAAAAAGTGCATGCAAGATAAGGATGTACAGAGATGTTGTAGATACACAAACATGTATCATTATAAAAAAAGATACACAAACATGTAAACAATTACTGAAAGTAACATTGAAAGTAGTTTCAAAAAGGTATACCATAATAGGGGAACATAGAAGTCATTGCAGAAAAGTGCAAGGATACCAACCTCTGATTATATTTTACTAGACATCCTCAGTGTGGTGTGTAGTCCACCAGGATTCCACTGCACCAAATTTTTTGCTAGACTGTCCTCCCACAGAATTTGTATTTTGGCGATCTGGAACAAACTAGGTGCTACAAGGATGGTGAGCCAATGAGTTCAAATACGCTGAAAACAACTCTGAAGAACACACCTAAGTAAGTTCCATATGCATGATCGTAAAGATTGGAAATTTCGAACTCTTTACTTTTTTGAACAATCTTATTCCACTTGACCAACAAATTGTAGATGTTTGCTACACATAGTAGTCCAGAATGCAGTTATCTTTCATTCTTCTCTTCATCTTTATTCATATAATCACCAGTATAGTAGGCATCAGGAATAAATCTTTCACCATTGGCCACTGAACGGAGGTCCTCTGCTAGGTGCAGTTTTTTAGCTCTGGAGAGGCCTTCAAAGAATTCATGCAACAAGTCCTTGTCAGGAGCTAAGCACCTAGCAAGCATGTGCTTCAAGACATCAAGTGCTCCCTCAAAATCCTTGTTCTTGCAGAAAGTGGATACAACCATCTTATACACGTCGTAATTCGGATGGAAGCCACTTTTCGTCATTGCATTCAACACATCCAGTGCTTGCTCTGAGTTCTGCCTCTTGCACTGCCCAACAATCAGTGACATGAAAGTTGATGCATTCGGCTCAATCTTTGCCCTGCAAAGCTTCTGAACCAAACGCCCAGCCTTCTTCACCTTTCCTTCGTTGCATAGCCCAAGAATGAGTGCATTATATGTCACCATATCGACCCCCACTCCAGCCTTCTCCATCTCCTCATGCACCCTTGATGCCGCCTCGTTATTGCCAATCTTCACATACCCATGAATCAGTGTATTGAAAGTGACTGTGTTTGGCGCCACCCCATTTGCCCTCATCTCGGACACAAACCGGTTTGCCTGCTGCATGTTTCCCTTCTTGCACAGCCCATGCACGATGGCGTTGTAGGTCATCTCATTTGGTGTGAGCCCCTCCTGCTCCATCCTCTTCTTCAGCCTCAATGTGGGCTCCATTCCTCCGTCGTCCCTGCAGTACGCGGCAATCAGCGTGTTGAAACTGGCCGCCGTTCTGCTAATCCCCCAATCAGACATTTCATCGAGCACCCGGGCCGCCTCCGCGACCCGCCCCAGGGCACAGTGTGCGCGCATCACCATGTTGGCCGTGTACACGTTGGGCGACATCCGGCACCGGCGCATCTCCCGGAAGAAAGAGACGGCGATCTCGGGGCGCCGCAGCCGGAGCGCGGCCGAGATGAAGACGTTGCAGGATAGAACCGTCGGTAGTAGGCCGTGCGCGCGCATGGCGCGGTAGGTGAGCGTGGCCCGAGAGAGCTTCTTGTCCCGTGCGCATGAGGAGAAGAGGACGTCGAGGGCCGGCACTGCGCCGGCGTGCTGCGTCCCGGCACCGGCGGCGAGGCGGGCGGTGAGGAGGACGTGGTGCAGGAGGTCCGGGAAGGCGTGCGGCGACACGGAGGGGAGCACGGAGGTGAGGAGCTCGGCGCAGCGCCGCGGCGGGAGGGAGTGGACCAGGACGGCGAGAGGGAGCGGCGGGGGAGGCGAAGGGAGGAGCGCGGCGACGAGGCCGTGCGGGATCGCCTTGGCGAGCAGCGGACCGAGGAGGAGGATGAGGTGGGTGAGGCGGAGCGGCGTGAGGCCCGGGAGGAAGCGGGAGAGCGAGGCGGCGGCGGGGGGCGGAGAGGCGGAGATGTGGGAGCCGAGCGCTTTCACGAAGAGGTGGTCCTCGCCGGCGAGGGGCGGGAGGGTGAGATGCGGCAACGGCAGCGCGCGCGTCGGCGCCATTCTTGGCTGGCGAGTGAAACCAAACGCAGTCTTTTGACGCCTGACAAAATCATTCAAATGCCTCCAAAACAAAATTGTGGGTCATCCATTGCATACTACTGTAGTATGCAAGACCTCGGAGTACTGTAGTATGCAAGACCTTGGTTGGGTGGCAAACTTGCAAATTCATATCGTAATTCAACAACTTATTTATCTCCTTGTACAAAATCAACTTGTAAGATAAATCCACTGGAGACCTTAGGAAGAAATGTGTAAATATCACATCGGGATGCTTGAACATAAGAGTATTTCGAATTAGCAAAAGGGTCCCATAATTCCGAACGACACCATGGCATCAAATTCAGCAATCATACGGCACAAGTAGGGGGGCTCCAATGTCCCATAATTCTGAACGACACCATGGCATCAAATTCAGCGATCGATCATACGGCACAAGTACCGGGCTTCTTCCATGTACCTTCCGGAAGGTAAATAAACAAGCTAACTTTCAGCTCATCAAAGCCCATCTAAATTTCCTTATTCTTTTTCTATTTCCTTATTCTTTTTCTCCCGCCAGCCTGTCTTTCTTTTCCACAGGCCGATGTTCCAACATTTTTCTGTTCCAACATTTTGCGGAAACATTGATTTTTTTAACGTGTTTCCTTCAACATTTTGCAAAATGTTCCAACATTTTCCGGAAATGTTGATTTTTTCAACGTGTTTCCTTCAACATTTTGCAAAATGTTCCAACGTTTTCCGGAAATGTTGATTTTTTTCAACGTGTTTCCTTCAACATTTTGCAAAATGTTCCAACATTTTTCGGAAATATTGATTTTTCAACGTGTTTTCTTCAACATTTGCAAAATGTTCTTTCTTCTCCGTCGTGGCAGCGGCGCGCGGCACGCACGCCGGCCGGCCGCGGAGGCGAGTGCGGCCGGCCGCCGGCCATGGCGGATCTTGACGCGCACGGCCATGGCCGGCGGCGCGCGGAGCTCGGTTCGCGCCCGGGCGGGCCGCGCGGAGCTCGCGCGCGCGCCCGGGGTAGGCACGGTGGCACGCGGGGAGTTGCGGGGACGCCGGCGCCGGCGGTGCGGCGGAGGAGGTGCGGGGGAGGCTGGTGCCGGCAGAGCCCGCACGGGGGCGGCGACGCGGGGTGTCCAGGAGAAGGAGGAGGATGGGGAAGAGAGAGTTAGGGTTAGAGGTGGATCCAACAGCTATGATTGGTTGCACGGATCTTAAAGAAGTGGAAGTTAGTGTGAATATTACCTTCCGGAAGATATATAGGATTCCCGCACAAGTAGACATTACATGCAACTGGCTCCATTTGTCTCTTGTGGGGCCCACTTCATAACCGAGGTGGGCTCCTGTTAACATTAATCTTGACTACTAGTTAGATTGCGTAGGTTGCATTTGGCTAGGGTTCACGGTGTGCGCGGTAGATCATGTGTGCATTTGTTGCATGCTTGCATGTAGATTAGTTTGTGCTAGTCCATGCGTGTGCAGGTAGTTAGCTAGTTAGTTCGCGTGTGTGCGCGTGTATGTTAAGATTGCAGTAGCGGCAACGAGTTAGCACGACGAGCCACGGATCAACACGGGAAGACCGACGCGATTGGGGCTGTAGTCCAATGGTAGGACGGTCTATCGGGACGCTACCCACCAGAGTTCACATCCTGATGCTCGCACCTTCTTCAGCATTTTCCAGAATTTACCGGCGTTATGCGTTAGTAAGCAACGTTCCCGTCGATGACGAGGTGGCAATGGTGACTTCAGGAATCTCCAGATTTGCCGGTACTCAGTCCTTCGGAGGTGCTCATAGAGGTAGGGTTTGCGTACGTGTATTCATAGGGGTGAGTATACGTGCGTATTGTGAGCATCTGCGTTGTACTGTGTGATTCTTAAAAAAGAAGACCGATCGGTTCTCCCGGGGAGTAGGAGCTCACAAACGGGGAATGGTCGGGTCTCCAAAAGCGTACGATGCGCAGGAAGATCGATGTGGTCGGAGTCGTGTGGGCGTTGCATGGCCAAAATGAGCTATAAAAAGCCATGTAATCCTAGCATGTAAAGTGAGCCGAGTCCATGAGATGGAATAGAAGCTAGCATACTGTCCGTGCGGCCGGGCCGTTCGTCGCCATGATCGTGTGTGCGCGCGCGCTGTTCATCGTCATCGTCCTCTTCCTCTGTCCGTGCGTGAGAGAGTGAAGAATCCAAGTGTATCAAGGGTCAGTTCCAACAGCTCTTTGTTCAATCCTTAGGGAAATCAATCTTGAAAAACAATTCCTTTCGTGAGATTTTTTCCTCCCTGACAAAGTCTATAAAAATTCAGAGTATGCATTTCTCCTTTTTCCTTTCAAGAAAGAATGAAAAACCGGCGGTGCACAGTGCCTGGTGAGACATTGAGCGGCAAGCACTGATAAACCAACCCACATTGATGATTAACCGGCTTGCGCTTACCCGAGGAAAGAAGAGAAGGGAAGGGAAGGGAAGGGGACGAGGTTTCGGGTGTGTTTGGCAGGGCTTCGGCTGTGGCTGTGGCAGTTCCGGCTGCGGCTGTGCTGGTGGAGCAGATTCCGTGGAGGAGCTGAAGCCGTTTTATGAAAACGTTTGGCAAAACAGTTTCTCCTGGCTGCGTAATGTGGATAAGAAGGTGAAATGTCCATGATGCCCTCCTCTTTTCTTTTTATTTATTTTTAAATTTTCATTACTTTTTTTCTTATTTTTTCCTAGTGCTCCTTATCCACTGGTCTTCTTCTAGGGAGCCCCAGCACTCGCCAGAGCTCCCCGTCCACATGCATCCATCGTCCTCCCACCTCCTCCCCGCCCTGCACGGCTGCACCGCCGTCGACCTCCGGCAGGGGGTGTTGACGGTGAAAATCCGTCAACCTAGCCATGAGTTTACCTTCGGTGTTGGCATGAATTTTATACCTTATCCATTGGTACTAACCCCCGTGGTATAACAAGTTCACGTGTGCATGTCGGTTTTGGAGTTTAATGTTTATGCAGGGTTTTAGTGTTGAATGCAAGACTTTCGGGATAAGTTCATCAAGCACCTCATGACAAGACCTTGAAGCCCCGTACAAGTCATGCAACGAAGCAAACTTAACTCCAAGAGGCCATGGACTTGATCTGAGAAGACGACAGACTCCGAGGACCTGACCAGAAAAGTGCTGAATCTTGCAAGACAAGGAGTTGAGTCCAATTCGGAGAGAAGCGACGACATGGACCTACATGCGAGGGGGGAAACATCCGGGAAGCAAGGGAACCGACGTAGAGCAAAGGAGCCCTCGGGGCCGGGCCTAGATGGGCCCGGGCCGGCCGGCCCGTCCGGTCGGCCCGGAGCCCATCCGGGGCCCATTTGCCCCCTCCTTTGCCCTAGCCGCCAATCGGGCTATTTATAGCCCCCCCGACGGAGAGCCACGCGAGAGAAGAATTCGTCATCGGCCGTCGAGGAGCGAGAGAAGAGAGGGACACCATATCGGAGAGGAGAGGGTCGAGCTAGTTGACTAGGGTTCCCCTAGCCGACGTGGGAACCTTGCACGGAGGACCACGTCGGAGTTCCTGGAGCTAGAAGCAAGATCAAGGAAGGATCCCGGTGGTGATCTTGTGTATGTATCATTGTTATAGTTGAATTATCAAGTTGAATCGTTTCCTAGCGATCAAGTGTTTCCTCGAAGATTTCGTTTTTCGATCGGCTTTGCTTATTCCAATTCTATTCTCGAGATAGATTACATAGGGTGTTCTTGTAGCCGCGGTGGCTAGAGGTACACGCCGGATCTTCCGGAAGAATCTCGACTTGTCTTTTGACTCGCCCTAAGCTCCCCGCATGAATAGAGATACGTTGTGACAGAACGGGGGTTCCGAAAGGCGGATGTTTTCGGATTTGGACGGGAAACCACGATTTAAAGAGGCTTCTATTAAGATTCGATTTGCTACTTCTTCTCTTGCTTGGAACTTCAACAAAAGGCTTACCCCGATCCCTCTAGATCGGTTTATCTACCCAATCTTACTTTGTTTTCTCCGGTCTTTAGTAGATTAGATTCGTTTCGTGTCTTTTACTTAGATGCATTAGGGTTTCTTTTATCGAAGATTGAAGTTACTTGGCTTTATTAGATTAAGTTTTGCATCACACATTTGTTCCACGGATTCGATACCTTGGGTTCACCACTCGAGGGAAGAAGGGTCCCTTGACTACGACGGGAGACTTGTACGCTTGCAAGTCACAAACGAACTTTGATACAATTATTAACCGTCAACAAGCCCCTTTTTTCCGGCGCCGTTGCGGGAACAAGTGATCAAGATTTGATTTTTTATTGCCTTTTTGTAATTTTCAGTTTTCTTTTTGTTTTTATTTTTGCATCTACTAAACTTTGATCATCCTCAAAATACATCTAATCTAGTTGTCTAACTCTAGTTTTTATAGATTTGTTTTTACTTTCTAGTTTTTGCATACTTTGTTTATTGCTAACCCTAACAGGAGATGGACGGCTACCTCTCCAACAAACCCAATAATTTTGTGGATGATCCAGAAAAAACTTTACAGGCTAAGGAGACGTGAAGCACATCAAGCTAAAAAGCTGGATTTTGTAGATTCGGAGTTGGAAGACAAAGGATCGCAGGAATCTCCGAAGAATTCACCACCTCAAAGTCCTCGAGAGAATCGACTTCCACCGATGGGTGACCAACCACCGCAAGAACGCAAGATTGGGGAGCTATGCACCCCAGACATCATCGACCTACCAATCTTGAACCTTGAGGAGATCGGAAGACCGTTCGAGATCAAGACCTCAACAATCCGCATGGTGCAACATTCACCCTTCACCGGTAAAGAGGATCCGAACCTTCACCTCCAAGCATTCATTCAACTATGTCAGACTTTCAACGTGGATGGGGTGACTCAAGACCAAATGAGGGCAAGGCTTTTTCCGTTTTCACTACTCGGGAAGGCTTTGCAATGGTTCCACTCTCAACCGGCGGAGACGGTGCAAAATTGGAACACGTTGATGAAGGCTTTCATGAAGGAATACTACTCACCGGGTAAAACTCAAAGCTTGCGTAATAAGATTGCCACCTTTGTTCAATATCCTACGGAAACTATCTCGGAGGCATTCGAGCGCTTCAACGAGTACACCCGGGCGGTTCCACATCACAAGTTCCCGAAGGAAGACCTCGTGCAAAAGTTCTATCAAGGACTCACCATGGCGTCAAGGACGATCATCGATGCATCGGCGGGAGGATCCATCATCGAACTTACACCGACGGAAGCTTTCACTCTATTCAATAAGGTCGCGGATAATGACACGTGGGCGTCGTCCGGGCGCCTACATCCGGTTCAACCCACGGGGAACGTCAAAGGAGTCTTGCAAGTGGAGAAGGAGAACATACTTGAAGGCAAGATCGACTCGCTAATGAGGAGGTTGGAGAAGATGGAGATGGAAAAGAAAGAGGCTCAAGACTTGAAGGCCGCCGAAGCAAGGTCCACATGTGAAGAATGTGGAGAGTATGGCCATGTCCGCAAAGATTGTCCGGAGGAAGCCAAAGTGCTCGACTACATGAGGAAGGGAGGATTGCCAAACTTCCTCTATGGGCAAGGTAGGCCTCAATTTAATGCAAGCTCATCTATTCCTAATGTGGTTCCGCTTCGTATACAATTGAAGGAGTTCATGGATGAGCAAGCTAAGATCAACAAGGACACCGTCACCAAGTTCAAGACCATAGACAAGGTGTTGGAGAACATCGATAGCAAAGTGACGGAGGTCGGAAGTTCCAATCATCAAGTGCTCAACATGATGAAGATGCTCGAGACGCAAGTTGGACAACTTGCGGGGCGCCTCACTAATGATGAAGGGAAGCTTCCGGGACAACCCAAATGTCCCGAATCGGCGAAGGCCATTCAAACACGTTCGGGGAAGGAGACCGAAGATCCGGAACGTTCCGCGGGAGCAAGGAAGCTTAAACCATCCACCGGTGTGGAAGGAGTTGCTAAAGAGAAGGTTACGGGGATCGTCACCGAGGAACCCGAATTCGAGATGCCGGAGGAAGACACGAGGATACCGCAACTCAAGCCACGCTACTTCCAAGGTAAACTTGACAACCACTTTGAGAAGTTTGTGAAAGTTGTGCGTAGACTTAGCATCAACATGCCATTACTAGATGCCCTACAAGTACCTACATATTCTCGTTACTTTAAAGACATACTTGAAAATAAATATGAGATAGCAACACTCGGGGTAGATCATGTCAAGATGTCCGAGGAGTGTAGTGCCGCTATTGCTAATGGGCTAGAGAAGCAAAAGGACCCCGGGTGCCCTACAATTCCATGTTCGGTTGGTTCTTTCAACTTCGAGAAGGCGTTATGCGACCTTGGAGCTAGTGTAAGCGTCATGCCGAGGGATGTGTTCGAGAATCTACGCCTACCGATGGAGCCTACGGGAATATGTTTGGAGTTGGGTGACAACTCCATTCGCTATCCCTTGGGCATTGCTGAAGATGTACCCGTGAAGATTGGACACCACTTCATCCCCGTCGAATTCGTTGTGCTCGAGATGGGAGAGAGGGAGAAGCCGCCGCTCATCCTAGGGAGGCCGTTCCTCAAGACCGTGGGAGCTACTATTGATGTTGGCAAGGGGGAGATCATGTTCGATATCAACGGAGAAAGAAGTTCCTTCAAGTTCCGTCCAAGAATTGAGGCATGCAACATGATTGGAGTGAAGGGAGAACCAAAACAAACGGAGGGGCTGAAAAAGAAGAAGGAGCCGAAAAAAATGAATGTAAAGAAAATCAAAGAAGGTGTTGCATCCGTCAAGACAAAGGAAGAGAAGCCACCTGTGAAGACCAAAAAAATGACTAAGCCGACTAAGCCGGAAGACAAGCCCGCGCCCAAGATGGTGCAGAAGTGGGTACCCAAGATTGCAACGCCCGCAAAGAGCGTTGATCCGGAGTAATCAAGTGAAGAAGTCTAGCTATAGACTATAAACGAAGCGCTAGGCGGGAGGCAACCCGTTTCGTCGAGTCAAGAATAAGCTACCGGGAGGACAACCCGATTCCAGGTTTTTCCGAGTATTTTTAATAATTGAGTTTTTGAGTTTTATTACGCAAAGACATTATACTTAGAAGTGGTTGAACAATATTAGAGACATAATTCTTGATTGAATGTTTGCTTTATCATAAACCCTTTGCATGAACCCTCCTATGTGCTTGTTTGTTCTTTTCTTTTCGAGAAACCTGAACCAAATAATTTCAGAACCTAACTCAACCTTTCACCCTCATTATGGTGCTGAGGTTGACTTATTTTTCATGCTAAAACCACACGAGTAGAGCCACGATTTATATTTAAGTGTTAATAAAATTCAGCACGTGGTAGAACTCGCGTGAACCTAGAAATCAAAACTTTTGGTTGGTTTTAAAAATCTATATCCTTGGTTTCTCTAGGATTAGAATTTTTCTAAGCCTATTATAATTTTGTTTTATTCAAAATATTTCTTATTTAGCCAAAATTAGAACCTAAACCTATACCCCCATGATCAAGCCGGGAAAAAGTCTGCTCTCAATCGATGAAGGCAAACTATACCGGTGAGACCGAAATCAACGTAGTCGAAAAATATTTTTGACTTACATTTGTTTTTAATGGTTTAAAAACTTCTCCAAAATTATGTTTGAGCTCTTGCATGGTTCTGAAAAATATTTTAAATTTCGAATTAGAGGAGTGCTTAACCTTAAACACACTTTAATGGAGGCAATCTAGTTTGAATTAATCATGCATGCACCTTTGGATTCCCTTTTATCAACTTTCACCAATTCCACATGCAAAGGACAAGCATGGTGGGCAGCAAGCATCAACTTTGCAGGAATTTCATGGTGGCATGTGAAGCAAGTGGAGCTAGGGAGCATGGATATGACCCAAAGCATGAAGCATCAAGTGGAAGGACCAATAATGCAAGAAAAGGAGTGGACGAGAGCGTTTGGGCGGTACAACTCGTGGAGCACGCGGGCAGGAAAGTTGCAGAGGCGAAATGATCGTGCTGGAAGAAAGACGAGGCGGGGAGGAGCCAGAAGGCCGGCCGGCCTCACCTACTTAAGGAGCCCCCGGCTCCCGTTTTCTGCAGGCAAGCTTCCCTCTCCTTCCTTTGCCTGTGTGTTCAAGTTTGTGTGCTCAAAACCTCCGTAGACATAGCCAACCTTCCCAAGCTTGATAGCTCAAGAAAAAATCCACATCCTTAATCCACTCAAAGCCCACATCCGAAGCAAAGAGTTTAAGTACCTAGTTACCGGTTGCAACCCGGAGTTTTAGTTGAAGAAAAGAGTGCAGCAACCATGTGGAAGAAGACCACAAGTCTCTTCTCCAAGAAGAAGAGTTCGTCGTCGTCCAAGCCATCATCAACCACGTCTTCGAGGAGGCACTCGGTTTCCGAGTCTCCCCGGAGCATGGAGACGGATACGGCACCACCGAGGAGGAACGATGCTCTCCTCCTTGGTGGTATGAGGGCTGCAAGAAGCACTTCCATGAGGTTTACCGAACCTCGTGGGCACACGGAGGAGCAGCCCGCGCCACCACGACGATCGACCCGTTCAACTGCGCCACCTCCTTACACCCCGACATACTCTTCGTACGGCTTCATCATCTTGTCGGTGGAGGAGGAGGAGAGGCTCTCTAATCTTGAGAAGAGGCTTGTACCCAATGTCGAGTTCGACGACCAAGCACTCTGCACCTTGGGTTTTGGCACCGACATATACTATATGTTGGGGCACCTTGGATGGGTGCAGTTCTCCAACGGAGTATCGGTGGACACCCACTTGGGGTTCGCCTTGGAAATTTTGATGACTATTGCACCCATCCTTGATGATGATGGGGTGCAAAGCTTGTCATTCCGTTTGGAAGGAGTCCAACAAGTGGTTCCCTACGAGCACGTTAGGGAGCTGCTTGGATTCCACAAGGGAGCTCCGGAGAAAGTTGACGTGCCACCCGGCATGTTAGCAGGATTTTGGAATATGATCTCCGGAGAAGCCCATCAACAACGCAATTGCATCCGCAACCCCATTATCCGGATATTTCACTCTTGGATGTGCAAGATGGTATTGGGGAGGATGAAGGAGACAAAGGTGACCGACACGGAGTTGAATTGGCTATACTCGGCTTTAATTGCCAGGCAGCCAATAGACCCCTCTTACCTTATGATCAACCGTTGGTGTTGTGAAGCAACATCGGGGGCGGGTAATATTGGTTCGGGGTGCTACCTCTCCATGTTGGCCTTCTCCTTACGGCCGGGGATCGCAAGAAACCCCGACCACCTTTTGCGTGGTACCTCTCTCGGCATTGAGTATTTGCGGCAAGGCAAATACATTAGTGGAGATGAGAGAGGAGGTTATCGGTTGGCCATAGTGAACCTACCCCTTCCCAATGAGAGGCTTAGGCTTTTCACCGAAGGGAGAGAAGATTGGTTGGAAGAGGGACTACTTGTCCCTGCAAGGAAGAACAAAAGAGGAAGAATCGTAGAGGAGGGAACATCCTCCGCACAAGCGAGTGGAGCACAACCCAATGTGCAACCATTCGGCGGGATCCCTCCTCCGCCAAGTTATTACGGAGGGCCACAAGAGCAAGCATGGGGGGTGGTGCACCGGTACCCCCACCAAATTATGTTGTGCCCAACGCTAACTTCGCGGAGTCCTACGCTCATCATCCCCAACCACAACAAAGCATGGCCATAATTGGAGGGTATGCTGCAAGAAACGCCCAAAACATCGCAGCCATCCAAGCTAATGCAACTCAACTTGGTGAAGGAAATGCAAATATTGCCTTTGAGCTTGGACGCCTTCACCTTGTGGAGCCAAATCAATTCGTCGGAGGAAATGTCCAATCATATTATGAGCAAGGGTATTATTATCAAGATCATCAACATCAACCACCGGCGGAGGACTAGAAGATTTAGGAACTTTAGTTTTCTTTTCTTTTCTTTTTCTCCGTAATTTTCAGCTTTTGCTTATGTGTGTTTGCGTAGTATTTTCTGTTTTTATTTAAATTTCAGCAAGCATGTTTGTTTATTTTCAGTTTGTATTTCAACTTGATGTCATCATTAATAAAGACACCACCTTGATTATATCATTGGAAAAGTTATAAAAATTTGTGTCATGATGATATATGATTATAATTGCAGCTTTGTTCATCTTTGTAATTGATCTATGCATGCTTAAGCTAGTGCTCTCTTAAAAATACAAATCTGAATTTATTTAAATGCTAGCTTAATTTTCAGCGGAGGTTATGATTAAAATAAAGACCCATAGTGTTTTATGTGCTCTCAAGTTATGAATAGATTAAAGATGTCTTTTATGCTCAAAAATATCGCTAACCTTGTCACAAATATCGCTTGTGTGTTGCTCAACCTATCCAAAGCCTAATACATATTTGAGTGCATAAACCTTAGTGTACAAGATTTATTTTTGAGTGAGTTATTGCAGGCCATAATTTCTCTGGCCCGAGACTAAGAAGCTGGTCATTCCATTTTTTGCGTATCTATCTTTTTGCTAGCCTTTTATCTGTGCATTGTGTATCCCCGCATCGGAGATCTCACAAACTTCGCCGGATATCCACCCTTAAACCAAATATCATCTTTTGTGATTACCTCCTTGACCACAACCTATCGTTGAGAATGGATTGTCAATTCAAGGAAGATCGCAAGACGGTGCCGACATTGAAGATTTCAAGTATCTCTCCAAGGAAAATTATTTCCGGTACCTACCTTATTTTTCGCCTCTTTGCTCGAGGACGAGCAACATCTAAGCATGGGGGAGGAGGTAGGTACGGTGCAGTTTTAGAGTTCAAAAGGGAGTATTTTTAAAAAAAAATAATATAATGATGAAAGAAAAAAATTCGGCGATATACGTGACTTCCAAGGTGAAGGTCTCACAAGAAGAAAGAAAAAAAATAATATAATGAAAGAAAGAAAGAAAGAAAAGAATGAGAAATATGAGAAAGAGAAAAAAAATATATGCGTAAAGTGAACTCCCCGGTTCTCTAAAAGTGCATTCAAGGCTTCAAGTTAAAAAGATCCATTCTCATTTTCCAACCATGTGCAATCCGATAACGAGGACTTCCTTTGTGCCTCGGGGTCACTCTTTGCCATTTGCACATGTCCACTCATCTAAAAGTGTGTGTATTTTTCTCTTTCCCCTCCTTGATTTAACATTATTTTCCAATGACCTTTTTGACGAGTCTCGGTAAGACCATGAGAAGCTTGTCTTGTTTTGACAACACCTCATTTATAAAATCTTGTTAGGACTAAACTTTCCCAAAGCTCCATATAAAGCCTACCACACATATATGTTATGAGAGGGGAAGGAGTAGAATATATAGGCTTGAGAGACAAGTGAGATGAGAGTTCATGAGCAATATACAAGATGATTTAAATTTGTGAACTTGGTTTAGCCCTTCTTTATCTCGTTCTTTATTTCAAAAATTTTGAGATCTATTTAAACTTTGTGAGCATATTAATACTTGTGGGATAAGCTTAATAAGAATCTACCCTCCGTAGAGATGAAGGCTAGTACATTATGGAACTTTAATGAATTAAAATTTTGAGAGCATTATGTTTTCTCATGTATGATCAAGTGCAAGGTTTAACATTGTTTGGCAATGATGATATCCATCGAAGGCTTACTCGAGGACAAGCAAGGTTTAAGCATGGGGGAGATGTTGACGGTGAAAATCTGTCAACCTAGCCATGAGTTTACCTTCGGTGTTGGCATGAGTTTTATACCTTATCCATTGGTACTAACCCCCGTGGTATAACAAGTTCACGTGTGCATGTCGGTTTTGGAGTTTAATGTTTATGCAGGGTTTTAGTGTTGAATGCAAGACTTTCGGGATAAGTTCATCAAGCACCTCATGACAAGACCTTGAAGCCCCGTACAAGTCATGCAACGAAGCAAACTTAACTCCAAGAGGCCATGGACTTGATCTGAGAAGACGACAGACTCCGAGGACCTGACCAGAAAAGTGCTGAATCTTGCAAGACAAGGAGTTGAGTCCAATTCGGAGAGAAACTGACGACATGGACCTACATGCAGAAGGGGGAAACATCCAGGAAGCAAGGGAACCGACGTAGAGCAAAGGAGCCCTCGGGCTGGGCCTAGATTGGCCCAGGCCGGCCGGCCCGAGCCCATCCGGGGCCCATTTGCCCCCCTCCTTTGCCCTAGCCGCCAATCGGGCTATTTATGGCCCCCCGACCGAGAGCCACGCGAGAGAAGAATTCGTCATCGGCCGCCGAGGAGCGAGAGAAGAGAGGGACACCATATCGGAGAGGAGAGGGTCGAGCTAGTTGACTAGGGTTCCCCTAGCCGACGTGGGAACCTTGCACGGAAGACCACGTCGGAGTTCCGGAGCTAGAAGCAAGATCAAGGAAGGATCCGGTGGTGATCTTGTGTATGTATCATTCTTATAGTTGAATTATCAAGTTGAATCTTTTCCTAGCGATCAAGTGTTTCCTCGAAGATTTAGTTTTTCGATCGGCTTTGCTTATTCCAATTCTATTCTCGAGATAGATTACATAGGGTGTTCTTGTAGCCGCGGTGGCTAGAGGTACACGCCGGATCTTCCGAAAGAATCTCGACTTGTCTTTTGACTCACCCTAAGCTCCCCGCATGAATAGGGATACGTTGTGACAGAACGGAGGTTCCGAAAGGCGGATGTTTTCGGATTTGGACGGGAAACAAAGATTTAAAGAGGCTTCTATTAAGATTCAATTTGCTATTTCTTCTCTTGCTTGGAACTTCAACAAAAGGCTTACCCCGATCCCTCTAGATCGGTTTATCTACCCAATCTTACTTTGTTTTCTCCGGTCTTTAGTAGATTAGATTCGTTTCGTGTCTTTTACTTAGATGCATTAGGGTTTCATTTATCGAAGATTGAAGTTACTTGGCTTTATTAGATTAAGTTTTGCGTCACACATTTGTTCCACGGATTCGATACCTTGGGTTCACCACTCGAGGGAAGAAGGGTCCCTTGACTACGACGGGAGACTTGTACGCTTGCAAGTCACAAACGAACTTTGATACAATTATTAACCGTCAACAGGGGGATCGAGCACCCGCGCTCGCCGGAGCTTGGCTTGCCCTCCAGCTCCCCCGTCCCGGCGCTGCCAACACCTGCGCGGTTGCCATCCACAGGGTGCCGGCGGGGACCTGGACAAGGCGGAGACGCAGGAGCTCGACCTCCCCGGCGCCGAGCCGCCGGCCGCCCGCCTCTAGCCCCGGATCGAGCTCCCGCCGGTGCTCCCCTCTCTTGCTCCCCCTCTCCTGCTACCCTGCGCTCCCCCTCTCCTGCTACCCGGCGCTCCCCCTCTCCTCCGACCCGCGCCGCCCCAGTCGAGCTCCTGCAGCGGCAGATCCCCGACCGGCGAGGGGAGTGGCAGGGTGGTCGAGCTCCCCGGCGAGCCGCCGTTCGCGGGGAGCTTCCCTCCCCCGGCGAGCCGCGGCGGCGGCGGGCCCTCGACCGGGTGAGGAGGCGACCACCACGGGGACCTGCCTCGACCTCGCCGGCGCCGCCGTCCTCGAGCCACTCTGCGAACACGCCGTTGCCGTCCTCGAGCCTCGCCCCTCCGTCCGCCTCCTCCTCCTCTGTCGCACGGCTAGGGGAAGAAAGATGCCGATGCGATTCGATTCGATGCAATGGCATTTTGGTGGCAATTACGACGAAATCCATGGGTAATTTGGTAACCAGAAACGTGGGGTCCAGGCGGAGCCGGGGGGAAGCCGGTATTTCCGGCTCCCTCGCTCAGAAACGGTGCTAGAGAGCGTGTTTCCCGAGTGCTCCTGAACAAAATCTGTTTCCTCGAGGCCTTTGGTAGGGCTCCGGCAAAAAACGGATCCGGCTCCGGAGCCGGAGCCCTACCAAACGGACCCTTCCTTGCCACCGATTGCTCGTCACGACTCACAGCCCAATGCTCTGGAACTTAATTAAGATCATCTTATCAACAAGCTGCTTTCATTTCTTAACTTCTACGGTTGAGTTCCGGTGAGATTGGCCTCGCCGGGATTATATTGAATCCCAGCTAGCCGTAGCATTCAGCAGGATGCCCAATTTCCGGTTCCCTTCTCAACATTATGGTGTAAGGAATCGGATGCCCGTTAGCCTAAGAGGGGGAGGGGGTGAATTAGGCAACTAAAAAACTTAACCTAAGGCTCACTAAACTTTACACAAAAGTAAACTAGAGCATACTATCTATATGTGCAACTACGGTTGTTCTAGTGTGAAACTCCCATCCCAAAAGAAGGTTTGCAACCTATAGCCAATCCTAGCATGATACTACTCAAGGAAAATAAAGGCAAACAAAGATTGCAATAGAGTAAATGCGGAAACGTAAAGGGGATGAGAGGAAGCAAACTCTTGACACGCGATTTATCTCGTGGTATCGGTAGGCACTAAGCCACCCCTAGTCCACGTTGTTGAAGCACTCACACAAGAGTATTGCTTCCCGGTCGCCAAGTCTCTCCCAAGAGCACCACTTGACTCGCTACAAAGGCTAGCCACTTAGGCACTTGTCAAGCTCCCTTGGTCACCTTGATGCCGCCTCCACTAAGGAGCTTCTCCACCAAGGAAGGGGGTCTCCACGTCCCCCGCACAAAGTGTCCTCGCCACTCCACACCAAGCCGGAGGGTCGATGACGATTGCCGGTGAGCCACTTAGGCCCCAAGGCTTCCGGCGAACCTTGTACAGCCTGGCGGATTCACTCAAGAATCACCTCACAAGGTTGGCACAACCTTGCACTCACTCAGCTCTAAGCTAAGTCTAGCACTAAGCACATACACAAAGCATATGCAAGTCTAAGGATGAGCAATTAAGCACTTGGATGGATTGGATATGATCTTGAATGTGTCTTGAACTCCTCTGCACTTCCACACAATCCAGCAACCTCAAATGGGTGAGTGGAGGGGGTATAAATAGCCCAAGGCATCAAACTAGCCGTTGGCTAAAAGTTGTTGAAAAAGGTACCGTCGGATGATCCGACACTATGCTTTTCCAGGGCGTCGGTTCATCCGGTGCCCCTCCCACGTCACGTAGCCGTTGAGGTTCTCTGACACAACTGCTCCGGCGCTATACACCGACAGTGCGTCGGATCATTCGGTGCTGAAGACTATGCGCTCAAGCCGCCTCTGTTAGCTTCCACTCGACCATCGGATAGACCGACGCTTCACCCTTGACAAGGCATCGGATCATCCGGTGTTGAAGGCTTCGTCTTGGTGCGTCTCTGTATGAATTCAAACTGAGCGACGGATAGACTGACGGGTTCCCCACTCAGACCGTCGGATCATCCGGTGCTACTGTCTTCCTTGCTCTTCCTCTGCAACTCGTCCGTCGCTACTAAATAACGGACCGTCGGTTCATCCGACGGTACCTAGGGTTTGACCCTGTGCACCAACTCGTCCGACGATTGCACCGACGCTTGTATTTGAGGGACCGTCGGTTCATCCGACAGTGTCTTCTCTTTTTCCTTTTTTTGCTCGATTTTGACCCTTTGTTTTGGCATTTTTGCATGTGGTTTTCTTGCATCCTTGGGACCTAGAAATGTCTACAAAGACATGCTCAAACAATATAGTTAGTCCCAATGATCATGTTGTCATGAATCACCAAAATCAAACTCCGAACTAATGGCATATGAGGCCATGTTCGCTACAATCTCTCCCTTTTGGTGATTTATGACAACACAATCAAAGCAAGCATAAATTTGCAAGAATTGACAAAATTAGAACCACTTACACTTGCTTGGATGCTTACCATCATCCAAACTCCCCCTAGATCAAAACTTCCCCCTATTTGATCTTCATGTTCACATTCTCCCCTTTGGTCTCATATCTTTAAGCCACTAGTAAGTATCCTTGAAACCACTTGTAAGCTTAAGCCACAAGCTTGCTTTGGTCTCACATTCTCCCCCTTTGGAATAAAATCTCCAAAAAGTCCAAAGAAAACGGGTCCAAGGATCTAGCGACCATAGCACTTGTAGATATCACTTGTAGTCTTTTGATCATTGCATACCTCCGGGGGATGATCCTCTCTACCTTGTTGGCACCACATTAAGATGAGCCACTTGGAAATGATATCACTAGGTGACACCACTTGAAAGAAGCTTCCATAGAAGACAGTAGGGGTACCACAAGGATTAGGAATGTATGAGTACATTGCCTTTGAACTTATATACATATGCTCGCAAGGACATGACTCAATAGCATGAAGCTCATATTGCTATATTCACTCTTTTAGAGATGTTAGATCACATTGAGAGTGAAATAGCATTCTCTTAGAATGAAACACCGCACCGGAACGCGTCGCTAAGGGACTACATAAGATAAGCTTGAAACAATGTTAGTCCCATAACCAAACCATAGGATGAGCTCCCCCTAAATGTGTGCATTTAGTGTTTGAATCACCAACCAAATGTATGCACATTGTTTATGAAAATAAAAGGGAAGCTAACCCTATAGCTTGCTTATGATGCAAAGAGATATATATGAAAATATGCAACATGAAAGAACAAGTGTAGCTTTCCTACACACTAATTAAACCATGTAGATTGCTCATGGGTTAGCACATGACACAAGCAACCTACCATATGTAAACATTGCAACAAATGCAACCTAAACAAGGCAATGGAGCTACAATGATACGAGAGATAGGTACTAGTTTCCATTACCTCAACCGGGGAACTTGGGCAACACATGTCCAATTTGCAAGCTTGGCTTATAGGCTTGAATCTTCTCATCTTGATTGTACCAAGCCTCCCAAGTCCCCTCTCACAAGGCCTTCAAGTGGCCTTTGGAACCCAAACCATTTGAGGCCCCTTCATGTTGGTAATGACTTCCTTGGGCACCCAAATGGGTTGGTTCCAACCCCTCTCTTCCTTCATCTTCCCAACCTTGTGTGCAACCACCTTGCCATTTGCCTTCTTCTTGATGACGTAGGTGTTGCTCTTGGTCTTGTTCTTGCGGTTGGGCTTGGTGTAGATGAGGGAGCTCTTGATGGTGGGCTTCAACTTCTTCTTCTCTCCCTTGTCCATCTTCTTGACAAATTGAGGGCATTTATAAAACTTGTGCCCTTCTTCATGACACTTGTAGCAAGTCACGGTTGCACCCTTCTCAGGCTTCTTCACCATGGGATCACGGTTATCTTGAGAAGGTTGGACTTGGCTCTTCATGTCTTGAGAGATGTCCACTTGTTCTTCATCCTTCTTGCCCTTGCCCATCAAGTTTGCCAACCTCTCTCGGAGCCATTTCACTTCTTGCTTGAGCTCATCATTTTCCTTGCCTATGAGATAATCACATGTTTCTACAACAACATTCTCATGGCAAGATGGTGAGCAAATTCATCAATTAAATCAATGCAAGAAGTTGAAGCATCTACCTTGGAGATAGGAATTGCACAAGGGATAGATGTTTCATCAAGCTCAAAGGAATTACTTGTTTTCGTCACATTGCTCTCAAGCTTAGATTTTATCTCATCACACTCCTTGCTAAGCAATTTGAATTTGCACAACAAATGTTCATAATTTGTAGCAAGGGTGTCACTAAGATCATTGAGAGCATTGAATTCTTTGATTTCATTAGCTTGTTTTCAAGCATTCCTTTTTGCTCATTAACTAGCTCAACAAGATCATTGAGAGAGGTGGTGTCGGATTCATCATCACTTACATTGCTTTCCATACCTTTGGCCATAAGGCACATGTGTGATGATGAAGGACCTTGCATGAAGCGGGTGGTGAAGTTCTTTCTTGATTCATCGCTTGAGCTAGAAGAACTTGATCCACCACTTGTCCATTCGCGGACGGCGAAAGTTGCTTCTTGCCTTGGTCTTCTCTCCTTGACCACCTTCTTCTTGGGCTTGTGCTTGATCTTGGTGAACTTGATGTGTTGATGATGACGCCCTTCTCTCAAGTGGACGTTGTAGCCGTACATGTTGACTTTCTTTACATACTTGAAGATCTTCTTCACGTACTCGGCCACCATGGATTCAACCTCTTCATCACTTGAGGAATCTCCATCGTCACCATCATCTTCGCTTGAGCTTCCATGAGTAGCCATCCTACTCAACATTTTCTCTTGTCGGCTTGAGAGAGCATGGCTTGTAGTTGGAGAGGATGGTTCTTGGGGCTTTTCTTGGGGCGCCTTCTTTGACTTGGGCATGAGTTGAAGCTCATGTGCCATGATCTTGCTCAAGATATGCGATGGGTTCAAATCTTCAAGCTTCTTCTCGTAGATGATTGCCTTCACCAAGTCATAATCGGGCTTCCGGAGACTTTGAAGGATCTTCCGGTTGATGTTCAAGTCCGTGATGTCCTTCACACCTAAGGCATTAATCTCATTGACAAGCACATTTAGACGTGAGTACATAGATTCAGCATGTTCATTAGCGAGTTGTTTGAAGCTATTGAATTCATCAAGGAGACAACCGTAGCGTTCATTAGCAACTTCTTTTGAACCCTCATTTTGCTCCTTGATGGTTTTCCATAGCTCATGAGCATTTTCACAAGTAAAAACTCTATTGAAAACGCCTACATCTAGTGAGGACAAAATGATACTCTTAGCAATTACATCAAATTGCTTTTCTTTTCTAGTACCATTTTTCATGCCCTCATCGGTGACTCTTCAAACATCAAGGTCCCTTGCTTGGAGATAGGCCTCCATGAGGACCTTCCACCGAGGATAGCCCGTGCCATCGAAATGTGGAGCCAAACCTAAGGTATCCACCCCTTTGATTCCTCTATAGAGCAACTCACTAGGCGGTGAAGCCTAACCGTTCCAATGAGCCGGTTTTCACAATTTACCAATTGAATTGTCGTATCCTTGTGAAGGAAGTGAGTCCCGGCTCTGATACCACTTGTAAGGAATCGGATGCCCGTTAGCCTAAGAGGGGGAGGGGGTGAATTAGGCAACTAAAAAACTTAACCTAAGGCTCACTAAACTTTACACAAAAGTAAACTAGAACATACTATCTATATGTGCAACTACGGTTGTTCTAGTGTGAAACTCCCATCCCAAAAGAAGGTTTGCAACCTATAGCCAATCCTAGCATGATACTACTCTAGGAAAATAAAGGCAAACAAAGATTGCAATAGAATAAATGTGAAAACATAAAGGGGATGAGAGGAAGTAAACTCTTGACACGCAATTTATCCCGTGGTATCGGTAGGCACTAAGCCACCCCTAGTCCACGTTGTTGAAGCACTCACACAAGAGTATTGCTTCCCGGTCACCAAGTCTCTCCCAATAGCACCACTTGACTCGCCACAAAGGCTAGCCACTTAGGGCCTGTTTGGGAGGGCTCCGGCTCCGGCTCCACGAGCGGCTCCGGCCGGAGCCCTGCCAAACGGTGGAAACCGCACCGGCTCCGGTGTGGAGCCGGGGCCGGAGCCCCTCGCGGCTTTCAAAGGGGAGGTGGAGCCACGTTTTGGTGGCTTCACCTGGCTCCAACTAGAAATCCACCAGAGGAGCTATTTTGCCAAACGTTTTTTAAAACGACTCAACTCCACCAGAGAAGCCACTCCACCAGAGGAGCCAGAGCCGGAGCCGTTTTTGGAGGAGCCGGAGCCATGCCAAACAGGCCCTTAGGCACTTGTCAAGCTCCCTTGGTCATCTTGATGCCGCCTCCACTAAGGAGCTTCTCCACCAAGGAAGGGGGTCTCCACGTCCCTCGCACAAAGTGTCCTCGCCGCTCCACACCAAGCCGGAGGGTCGATGACGATTGCCGGTGAACCACTTAGGCCCCAAGGCTTCCGGCAAACCTTGTACAACTGGATTCACTCAAGAATCACCTCACAAGGTTGGCACAACCTTGCACTCACTCAGCTCTAAGCTAAGCCTAGCACTAAGCACATACACAAAGCATATGCAAGTCTAAGGATGAGCAATCAAGCACTTGGATGGATTGGATATGATCTTGAATGTGTCTTGAACTCCTTTGCACTTCCACACAATCCAGCAACCTCAAATGGGTGAGTGGAGGGGGTATAAATAGCCCAAGGCATCAAACTAGCCGTTGGCTAAAAGCTGCTGAAAAAGGTACCGTCGGATGATCCGACGCTATGCTTTTCCAGGGCGTCGGTTCATCCGGTGCCCCTCCCACGTCACGTAGTCGTTGAGGTTCTCTGACACAACTGCTCCATGTGACAACCCGCCCAGGAAAATACCGTACTATCGCCTAAACCAATCCACTTTGGTCATTAAGCGATAATAAAGTATCATGCTGTCGTTAGTCGTCGGGTTCATGCCCGGTAAATCACTTGAATAGCAACAAGGATCGACATATATGCATTAAAACTCACTCGAAGGAGAGTCCAAAGATACATCATCATTAACATCCAAATTCGTACCCCGAAGGGTTTAATTATTACAAACCAAAGTTTTTGCCATAAGAAGTAGTTCAGAGTTTTGAAACAGCGGAAATAAACTAACGGAAGCGGCAACACCACGGGAGGCCATCCATGATGCTCTCAGTAGTCGTCCTCCACCCACTCCAGCTCCCATCCGGGTAGGATCTCTCCGGGCCACACAACACTGAAAGCATTACCTAGATCAACATTTTATAGCAAGGCTGAGTATACTAATACTCAGCAAGACTTACCCATCGGTGATAACTACTTCACCAACTCTAGACATGAAAGGCTTTTGGCCACTGAGTATCTTTTGCTGAAAAGTAACAAAGAGTATGTCCTTACTTTCAAGATTTTAGCACAAATTCTAGTGGGTTTAATCTTTACTAAATTAGCCATCTAGTACAGACAAAGTTGTTCAATACAATTAATCAAGCATAGTATTCATCGACTTCCATCATTAGGGATCTCATGGCTAGTGGAGTAAGTAGTCTCAGATAACGGTGAGAGGCTGACAATCGATTGATTCAAAACCTTGCAAGGTAGACCTAAACACAAGGTAGGCTGCCCCCGCAAGGACAACTTCCTAAGCAGTTCCCGAAAATCCTTGGGTCGGGATAAAAGGCCATAGTCTTTGGTGCAGGCTATCCGAAATACCCCGCAAAGTACCCGGACTCACCATACACCACCGGTAGCTGGCCGTAAGACAAACCCCAAGAGTAGTGACAGTTAAATCCCTAGCCGTCTCATTAAGGTACTAAGCTTACCGGTCCCATTCCCGACAAGTGCTTAGTACGTTCAAACACTTAACCCACAATAGCCATTGGACCGGAGCCCAAATCCCATGCTCTTACCACATGAGCAATCCAATTAAGAATATATTGTGATTCCTATCTAGGAACCTATTCTCGCGAGTGAGGTCATCACCCGACTTGTAACGGTCCTATAGCTTAGCAACTATCGACCTACCATACTAGTAAGGACACAGGTACCTAGGGATCATGCATCTAGGGTTCCATTCAACTCCTGAACTTAAATGCACCATCATCCATAGATAATTGAATAAAGAATTTGAAAACTGGGTTAGATGCACCGGAGCTTGCCTTCGTCAGCTGAGTTAGCCTGGGCACGCTTGGTGTCGTCGAGCACTTCCACGTACTGCAGCGAAGCTTCTTCCCCTCCTTCCTCGGTGTCCGGGACAAGGGGGTAGTCACCGTCCGGAAGATCTACACGGAATGCAATGCAAGGTTCAGGTGATGTGACAGTTTGTTTTCTTATCCAACTTTTGTTGGTCATATTCACCTTAACAAGTATCTAGATAGCACATCTCTTTTAGGCAGGTTATTAGTTATACATGATTCATTCTTTTATTGCACCTTTGAATTAATGCCTCTTTGTACTTGTTATTTTATGTGAAGGTTTAATCCTTTTTCCTCTCACTAGCAAGGGTGTGAACAAGATTTTTCTTCATACATTAATTCCTTAACAGCAAGGGTGTTCTCTTAACTTGTAAATAAGTTAGGTAATATTTCCCAAAAAGGGAAAAGAATTAAAAAGGGATTTCCTTTATTTAATTGTTCTTTAAATCTTTTAAAAGGGCTTTAAAGCTTTTTATTAAGCAATAAATCACTAAAAATTTAAAGAAGTGTTTCTTAAGAATAACCACACCTATACTGGACCACTGGTCCCACATGTAAGGCTTGAAAGCTAGGAAACAAAATATTATAGGAAATAACAAAGACTAGCTAGTGATTCAAATTAAAAGCATACAAAAATAAATGAGCACCAAAATGATCCACACTTTCTCGTTCATGCCCTCTGGCCCTAAACAAGCCTAAAGAACCAGCAAGTACACCTAGAAGCTCTACTGATCTTGCTTCATTAATTTACAAAGGAAAACATGCACAAATTAAGAATAACTATTTCTGCTAAACCAAAAATCATGATTAATTCACCAGAGGTGTATTTTGATATAACAAGACATCATGCACAAGTTGGGAACAAAAACATAATTATTTTTAGCTACAAAAATCATCTAGGCAGTTTCTGCAGAAAAGGAAAACAATTTATATAAAAAGATTTACTGCATAACTTTGTGCAATTTTTGGCACAGGATCTAGTCCTGACAAGACATACAACATATCCAAAACTTGGATGCAGAGGAGTTATATTTTGTGCGTTATGGCAGATCTAGGTATTTCACAATCCTATTTTTCATGTTAAAAATATCCAGAATCGAACCATGTGAGAATAACAAAAGTTGTAGTATTTTTCACCATGAATCCAACAAAATTGGTTTGGCATTTTTCTGAATTTTCTACAATTTTCTAGAGTTTTTTCTAATGCGCTGGACCAACTAGCAAAGAAACATAGATAACTTTCATCACAAGCAGGTCCCTAATTCACAAAACAGCCCCTGGGCTTCACAATTATGCCCCTGCGACGGCGGGGGAGTTCGCCGGCGGCGATGTGGGGCCCGGGCCAGAGCAACATGTGGCACGGGGGTGCGATTAGGCTCACCCCTAGCCGATTGGTGGTGGTGGCGGTGGCGGGGAGAGCTCCGGCGAGCGGCGGCGACGGGACCGCGGCGGCGCGCCCCGCGGTCTCGCGGGTTCCGGCGAGGCTCGTGACGGTGCGGCGCAATGCGTGGCTTGGGAGGCTTGCGTGTGGTCTAGGGAAGGCGTAGGAGCGCTTGCACAACGTTGAGCGCGAGCGGGGGATGGACTTCACCGGCGGCGGCGGCAATGGCGCGGCGCGGCGAGGCGGTGGCTCGGGATGGCGTGGGGGCGAGGGAAGCACAGGGCGGCTTTAAATACTAGCAAGCCCGGGTGACGACGGATGACGGCGGTGAAGCATCTCCGTGCTACGGCAACTCGACCGTCGCGCGTACGGCCGGCGCCGCGGACGGACGCGGGGGTCCGCCGCGCGCACGGCGCGGTACGCGCGGCGTGGCGGCGCGGCTCGAGGCGCCTAGGGCGGGGGTGAGTGTCGGGGCGCGTGGACCTCGGGCAGCACACGCCTCGGGCGGAGGAAGCGTCGGGAAGGCGCGTGGGGGCACGACCGCCGAGGGTCGGCCGGCGCCGGCCGGCAACGTGCGGGCGCGCGGGCGCGCGACGTCGCGGCGTGCTGGCGCCCGGCCTGAACCGTGTTGCTGGCACTGACTTTGAATTCGAATTTCTCCAAAATTTTGAATAAAACTCGACCAAGCTTTGAACATAAAAGTTAGAGATCTAGCTACCCTCTACAATTTCCAAAACGGCTATAGGGGGTTTTTCTCCACAGATTTTGAAATAAACTGTTGCCAACTTTGAATGTCAGCTTGTTTCCTTAACAGTAGACCCTGCCTTTGCAACCAATTTTTCAAGCTTTTCCACTCAAAATTTGAAATGCCAATCTACATGAAAGTTGTGTCCCTCAACAAGATGGACAACTTTCATAAAGGTAGAATTTTAAGTGTTTAGGTGAATTTTGGAGAACGCGGCAAAAGTTCCGGCAGACATCTGTGGACACTAGGGTGACAAGGGGTTTGACCAAGCCTTTGACCATGGGTTGGCCCATAAGTGTGTCTACTAGTGAAAAAGGTTCACTAGGGTAGGTTAGTGAGTTTTTCGAGGTGAGAGCCTAGGTTCACCATGATTTGACCACTGTCAGCTGGGTCGACCAGCTGTTAGGGTTAATTAAAAACCTGGGGCGTCACAATCCAGCTCCAGATTCTGACCATGAAGCCTGGCGTGCATGGTGTGCTTGGAGGGGTCGAAATGCTGGAAGACATGCCGGCAAGCCATCACGAGGCATTTGTTCTCAGTTGACCGGATGATGAAACCGGAACCGACAGCAGAGCTTAGGGCCTTCCTTTTCTTTCGTCAGTATTGTCACCACCAGGGTTCCCCAAACCGTGGGAACTCTGTCGGGCATACTCCCCGGGTACTCGTGCAAGGAAGGAAGAATAGTAGAAGACGGACTCCTAGTAGAATTCCCTTGTACTCCTACTAGGACTCACTCTGTGTAATCCTACTAGGACTCCTGCCTTGTAACCGACTAGGAACCCGCCCCCTGGACTATATAAAGGAGGGCCGGGTACCTAGCCGCACATCCCAATCCCCTCCGGGACAACCCAACACCAAGCGCAGGGCGCCATACTTGATCCCCTAAACAGGACGTAGGGCTCGCCACCTTGGCGACCCGAACCTGTATAAATCTTGTGTCCCGTGTCCTTGTGCATACCTTCGAGTTCTCGGTCTCCCGATCACGATCCCCACTGCACAATCTACTACCTCGGGTACCCCCTTGGTAGGTTTGCCGGTCTAAAACACCGACAAACTCCGGTTCCTACGAACCAAAAAAACCGACCGGTAAACCGGTGAAACCGACCGGTTCAAGGGTTAGAAAATTTAGACACGGTTTGGGGGTGGGAACCGGACGGTTCGTGTACCGGGCCGGACCGGTTCCACCGGGAACCGGCCCGGGTTCCCAATAGTTTGGGGAACCCTGGTCACCACACTATCACTGTGATCCATGGCTGCTGCTTGAACCAAAGCCTCTAAACTGCTCATGGTCAGCACTCGGCCAGTCTGTGACATAAAATTCAGAATGATAAAAATCAGTCTTCTCTTTTATCACGGTGAAGTTTGGTCCAATCTTTTCAGAAACTCAATTTTTTTTTAAAAAAAAGATCTTTCTTTTCTTTTTCGACAAAATTCGAGCAGATAACAATAGCACAGCAGTGGCTATTTCCCTGCTTAATGCGGCCCAGTCGCCCAGGCGACAAAGAGACTGATGCAATTTATTCAAGGGAGGAAGAAAGATCTTCTATTTCAGATAATGGAAACCGCAAGAAAAGAAAAAAAAATGTGCAAGATAAACCCTAAATCACCGCCGTAACGTCGCTGGCGAGACCCGACCATGTCACCGCAGTCGCTCTTCCAGCCACGGAGCCACCCTCGGTTGGGCGGACCCAGCGCCGTGCCGATGCCTTCAAAGCTCGGCCGTGGGTGCGTGTAAAACCTCATGGCCGGTCGGCGACAGCAGCGCAAACGTGCCCATTCCTACCCGGCGACGGCGACGAATCGAGCGGCGAGCACGCAATAATAATGCGGGCCACATTGATGAGCTTACTTGAGAATCCTGAGATTATCCCGTCAAAAAAAAAATCCTGAGATCAGGGCACTCCCAACCCAGACTAGAGTCCATAGTCATTATATACACTGCCATGTAAGCAATTTGCTGATGTGGCAAACAATTTAATGAAGAAAGAGAGGTGGAAACATAGAAATCAAGTTTAAGTTAGACACCAATTCTATGCACAA
Source organism: Cenchrus americanus (assembly GCA_947561735.1). Lineage (NCBI taxonomy): Eukaryota > Viridiplantae > Streptophyta > Magnoliopsida > Poales > Poaceae > Cenchrus > Cenchrus americanus. The sequence goes on from OX387240.1 coordinate 68,504,370, forward strand.
AACGAGGCCCGTGCGGATCTCGTGTGGCTGCCCACATGTTTGATGTGTTTGCTTATTTAATAAAACGGAAGCAGAAGATCCGAGTGAAATATTATGAAACTCTATAATACAAAATCTGCATTAGAGACTATAGTTTTTTGTGATAGAGTCTTCGACATGTAGACTCTATGGGTAGAGTCTGGGTTGCGAGTGCCCTTAGAAGCGGACGAGGTCTCCTTGCCACTTGCTCCTAGCCGACCAGCAGCTCGCCCTTCCCGCGGCCGCTCGCTCTTTTCATCCCCTCTCTTACGGTTTGTCACCGGCTCGAAAGCCACTGTTGGGATTATCCTTGATTGCCTTTTCCGCCAATCTGGCATGCCAGCACAGGCCACACACACTGACACGCAGGTGGCTTCGCGCGAAATTCCGGTTGTGCCCCTGCCTACTCCTCCCTTCACCCGCCCTCCACCACTGACCATGTGGGACCCATATGTCAGAGTCATCTTCAACCTTGAGCACCTCCATGGCCGGTGCTTCTATGTCCGGCCGCCACCCAGCTCCTGTCGCCGGCGCGCCCTTCCCAAGGCCAAGGGTCCCCTCCCCATGGACGGCCATGCCTCCCCATGGCCAGTCGGCGCCCCCTCCCATGGTTGGCGCGCCCATATCTAGTGGCCGCCCTCCCCATGGCCGGCCGGGGTGCCCTCCCATGGCCACCGCCCCCATCTCCAGGGAGGCGGCAGGTGGCCGGGCGGCCCCCAATCCATGGCCGACACTTAGTAGCCATGTTTCCGTTCCCGTCTCCGGAACTGGAACGTTCTCGGAACGAGGAACAACACTTATGAAGTATTTTTACGCTAAATTGTTCCCGAAACGGGAACATTCCCGGTCCGGAACAAGGAACATGGAATAAGGAACGTGCCCACGTTCCCGGCTTCTAAGGGCCGGCGCGCGTCCCCGTGGTCGGTGCGTCGTCCCCTTCCCGTGGAGGTCCACCCCTCCCGAGGTCGTTGAGTGCCCTGGCCGTCATGGCTCCGAGGTCGCCGAGTGCCTTGTGTTGGTGCAAAAAGTGCACTCAGCGCCAATCACACAGCAAGCCGGAAAGCTGGCTTCGCACGCGCAGAGAGCAAATGACGTGCCAGTCAATTTTTCCTGAAAAATTAACAAAAGATAAAACAGTTAAATACCAAAGCTTGGAACTTGCCGGGTGGTACCAGACAGTTCCATATTTACGGCTAAAAAAGCCAAGCAAGATAACACATAGCTATGTAAAGCTATCTGTCAAAGAACCACGACCATTCGGGTAACCGCAAAGGGAAAAAGAACATTGCCGAATGGATGACGTAAGCATGACAACGATCGGTCTTTGGATAAACATAGATGCATATGCAAAGTTATGACCGATCTTCATGAAAATTAACATTAAACAAATAAAGTAAAGCACGGACATGATCATGTATTAAATAAGCACGCATAGACCCAAAGCACTAGTCTACCGCATGTCTAGTTACTTTAAGATCCGTCGGGTACGATGTCAAACAAATCTATCCACCGCATGATACGACTTGCATGAAAAAAGTACCACTTTCCACAAATAGATCTATCCACCGCATGATACAATCTAAATATGGAAAGCTAAAAGCATACGTCATTTAAAACATAAATAATGCACGTGATCTACTCGCGAAAACATAACCGAATACGGCTGAACAGCCGATCCAGGGTCCATGAAGAAGGAACAAACATTACCACGTGAATAAATCTATCAGGCTGAATTGGAAATCTAATCCACCGGATGACTAGCTCCAAAGCAACCCAAAAACCTGCATCTACCGCATGATACCCGGTTCTTTCAAGATTTATACGAACAAAGCAAGCTTGAACCCGCAACACGTAACAACCTAGATCGATTCGGTTTCGGCTATCGGAGAGCATAAGATCCACGCGTCAAAACACGAAACCCGCTCGCATAAGGATCTTAAAAGAAATATAGCCGATCCAAACCCATCTAGATTGGGCAAGGGTGTGTTACATGAATTAAAACATAAAGTAAAACTCATGATAACACGGGATAACTTAATGAATCTATTGGATCTTGCCAAAATCCAATAGAGCCGATAACTAGCTTCGAGCCAGATCTTAGCCTACCGCATGGCTCATGATCTAACAAGAAACCCTCTTGAACCAAGCTTGAATCTACCGCATGACACGAAGCATGGTAACAAGACTACTTGCATCAGATCTAAATCCACCGCATGATACTAGACATGATACAAGGTTGCCGGTACTCACGGAGGTCGACGGATCGATTGTCCCTCTCGAAGAACTCGACGACATGACAAGGACTCTAGGGTTTGGCGTAAGGCCGGTGTGTATTGAGGAATGATTGTGCTTGTTACATACATCCAGGGATCGTATTTATACCCTGCTGATTACAACTGCGAATGGATTCATTGCCTAACTAAGCTCGATCGCCTGTCCCTCCATTCGTCTTCCCTGATTTGAGCCACGTCACCGTCCAATCCCGCAAAATCGGCTTTACCGTTCCTTTGCCGAATCGGAGCGGATAGCCGACCGCGGGATCTCTTTGCCGAAAATCTCCGGAAATATCCTTCCTTCCACCGGACGGACTCTTTTTCGAACCGACCCACGAGTCGACTCCTTACCAAATTTTGGTGTTAACACATGCCCCTTCAATTGTGGGATAAAAGTAATTTTGTTCCACAATTGACTCCACCACGAATCCTTGAGTTAACTCTCGTCAACACCTGCTCTTCGCAATCCGCCGAATCTTCGTTCGATCCAACCCTAGATCCCCTTCGTTCCGAGCTCGAACCTCCAATGGCAACTCGGAACCAAGCCGCTCGGGTAAATTCATCCCCCGCAAACCTTGTTCGGCATTAGGTTTTCAATTTTACCCGAGATTTTCCTTTTCCGCCTTTTTCCAGAACCTTCTCGCTCTTTTGATTCCTATCGAGGCCAATTCGCAGCCTTATTACCTTGGTCCCGTGGGGAATCCCGACCCTCGAGATCTTATTCTTCCGTCGAATCTCGGAGAATCCCCTTCAAAGCGACTTTGTCTCCACCTCCCCGGTGGCAAGATGCGTTCAAGAACGTGGCCTTTACCTCCAATTGCAGGTTGGAAGACTTGGTACCGGAGGATCCTTGCAGATAAAAGTGGATTAACCAACCTGGACGCTCTCCGCATCGCTCAATGTCTGGAGTTATCCGTGGCCGAGACCCCCAAGAATGAAGACCTCCTGATAGCCGCATGCCACTTCTGGTCAAATGGGGTCAACGCCTTCCTTTTTGGGCATGGCCCAATGTCTCCCACTTTGGCCGATGTATATATGATCACCGGCCTTGACATTGCAGGGTCTGTTCAGCCTTGGAATTTCAAAAATTCTTCACGCCAGACAGGGGTAAAGCCAGGGAATGGCTACAAGCATTATATCCTGAAGCACATGAAAGACAATCCCCTGGGCGATATTGAATACAGAGCCTTTCTGAACATGTGGCTATGCGGATTCGTCTTCGTGGCAAGGCCAACGAGCCCACTCGAACCATATCGCAATGGCGATTCATCCGGCTAGTGGCAATCGCCTCCCTCTCGGGAAAATTCTTCTTGGGCAAGTGTATATCATATGCTTCATCGATCGTTACCCAAATGTACACCACCGAGAGGATAACATGCGTTAATGGCCCTTGGTGGTTTGTTCAAATGTGGCTGCAGCCTCCACATGCATCGATTGTCGGCGTCGATTTGAACTCCGAGTTCTTCTCTTTGTCCAATCACCCCGAAGGAGAGCCTCAAGCTACCGGAGGATGCCAAAACTATGGAGAAGCGGCTTCAATCGTTCTCATCCAGACAGACATCGGCCCAGCTCTTCGAGTTGTTCTTCAAAGGTTTCTCCAATCCTCTCGTGGCTTCCTTATCTAGGCAATGACACTTTGACCTTCCTCGTCGAATTCTCCTTTGAGCCCGGCCATCAAGATAGGGGATTCTTGGAGATCTTCAATATCATAATCCGCCCATGCATATTACCGGCCGAGTTCAATGGAGGGAGGCAGAATGTCAGCACTTACGAATACTACCAGCCTAATGTAATGGCCAGACAACTTGGATGCGGCCAGATGCCCCCAAGACTGTTCCTGCACGAATTCCTCAAACCCAGGGAGGAAATCAAAGAACTGATGCAGGGCAGCAGAGTTTTCAACTATGTGTGCAGTCCCACGGTCTACACATGTCCTTTTGTGCCCACAACCATAGCTCACCCCACCTTCAACTCCTGGTGGAAAGAATTTCATGATCATATCTTCAGTGAGCCTGTTCATGTATTCTGTGCGGAGCTGGTACCTGACTTTCTGCCAACTTCAGAGGTAATACAATGAGCCCTTAGATCAGACCTTCCCCTTTATTCATGGTTCTGACCTTTATCTCCCTGTTCACGAGAACACGATGCAGCTCGCCCCTCGAGCCAGGGCAATTGCTTACAATGCTAAAGGCCCAATTTCGACGACTGGGGTTCAAATCCACAACCCTGCACCAATTAATGGCCAGGTATGCTACCACAGATCCCAGCCTTTCTAGCCTTGCTGCAGACAGGAGGCAAGGTCTGCACCTGATTGCCCCTCCAAGTGCCAAAAGGAGAAGAACTGTCAAGAAGGTGCTTGTTGAGGTAAAAACCCTTTACCTTCTTGATTACCAGGTCACTCTTTTCTTGATGGATCATATCATTGTGCATTTTCAGACCAGAGCCCAGCAGCCTTTAGAACCAGTACCTGCCGATGCCCCATCCACTGGTATGACCTTTACTGTTCTTTCTCAAGGATGAGCACTGGCACTTACTCTTTCGATTGGACACTTGCGAAGAAAGCCGTGGAAGAACAACTTGTAGATGTTCCAGTGGTTCAACAAGCGAGTCCATCCAGGGTTGAGTTACCCATCCCGGTGGAGATCTCATCTTCATCACCTTCTGCAGAAGCAATAAATTCCCCAGAGATGAATCTCCCAACTCAACTGGAGCCAACAAGTTCTCCCAGGGTGCCATCGCCTATTGGTCAAGCAGAGATAACCAACCCAACAGAGGCGGCAGACCCGACTCCTCTCCAGCCAGAAACCCACGAGCTGCCAGTGGCCGTATCGGCACCTCCTAGCTCGGAAGTTTTGGCTCTGCTTGGAGCGTCTTCTTCACCTGTGATTGCCCCTACTCAAGAAACCAGCCACGAGGTAACCATCCGCACTTAATTATGGTGCCTCGGTGTTTAGCATCCCTAATTCGGCAATGTTGTTCATCAGGATCGGTTCCATCATCACCAAGCCGCCATCAGAGAGCAATCCGGTCGCCGAGGTGATGGAAGGAGTACCCCGGCCCGCCGGATGAAGTGTTGTCCAAGCTCACGAAATTGTGCCGGCTAGAAAAAGATGTTCGAGATCGGCTCAATGATCTTCATCATTTCGAAGAGATGTTTGAATCCATTAGTCAAGAACTCCCTGAAGACATCAGAGCCTCTCTATCATCCGTTTATGACTTAGAGCCCCTTTATGTACCCTTGAAGCGCGCTTGGAGGAAATTGCGCTCCCGTCCGGCCATTGAAAAGAGGAAAACCGATGCTGAACAAGCCATGAACGGGGCACAATCCCAAGCAGAGAACCATAAAGACGTATTGGCTAACCTGCAAGCTTCTTATGATCTGAAAGCTGCTAGGAAGGCTGCTCTAGAAGCCGAACTAAGAAGCCTGTCAGCGGAGATGGAGATTGACAAACAGAAAATAGCCGAACTTCCTGGATTGATAGCAAAGACCCAAGCGGAAGTAAAATCGGCTATCACCAAAATGGAGCAATGCAATGCGGAACTCACTGATTTATCCGGTGCTCAAAAGGACTGCCAGGAGATGCTGGACAATTCCCATTTGATAATATCCAATGTTCGTCGTGTACTCGCAAAACTCCTGAATGCCTGAATATCCTTATTGATGTATAATTGAATTGGTCGTTCCCGTGATACCTTCCTATGATTTGTTTCCTTTCTCTTGCGTACTCTGAGATGTAATGCTGAACGACCCATTCGGTAGTGAAACGCCAACTCCCGAACGACACTTTGATTTCTTTTAGCCGAACCAATCGATCCACACGCGGTTCAGCCTAGAACTCCAAACGACCCGCGGCGGGGCCGGTCAAGGAAACCTTTCCACCTTCCGATTTCCTTGGGATATGCGCCACGATCCACAGCCACGACTCGAAGCCACGATTCATCCTGCCGGGCCTATAAATGTTGCCATAGGTGCCCCTAGCTCTCCACCAGGCCTTCTAGCTCTCGAATCTTTGCCAAACTTTAGCCTTCTCGCAAACAGTGCACATCCCAAACCACAATGGTGCGCCGCCTCAACCGCCGCCGTGCCTCCGACGAGGCCGAGGGGAGCAGCGCCAATGCGCGCAGGCGGTGACGATCGTCAACCTCTCCTCTGCGATTCTGTTCTTGATCTTCTCTTGCCTTGACGATCATCTCTTTTTTTTTTCGAGTCGATTCGGTGGAATCCGCCCGTGCGCCGGCCAATCGGCCCCTCCCCGGATGACTCCTCGGAGTCCGATGGCCACTCCCCGCACCGTACGGGGGGAAGCGAGACGCCATCCGCTTCAAGGAGGAGCTAGAGGCGTCCCGTCGCGAGCGGAGGACGTCTCCAAGAAAGCGGGCGTGGCCGAGTTAGAGTGGGAGGACCGGCGCAAACAGCTGCTGGAGGCCATCGACGGTATGGCCCTGAGATTGATTCTTGATCCAGCTCGGCTTTTGATGCTAATCCTTTACGTTTGTCTTTTGCGGCCGCGATGCCGAGCTCAACCGCCTAAAGGCGCGGGGTAGAGCAATTGGCCGAGAAGGTGAATGCCCACGGCGACACGCCGGCGGAGCGCCCGGCCGCGGTGGAGCGCCGCGTCGACGAGGTGGCCGTCCATGGCGTTCGCTTGGGCACCACCTTGGGCACCGGCTGCGATGGCGACGCATACGGACGTCGACTATTCCACCGGGCCGCGTGGCTTTCGGGCGGCGCGCGGGAGGACATCGACGAGATCGAGCTCATCCTGGAGCGCCTCGACGGCCACGGCGACGCCATTGCCGAAATTACCCATCCCCAATCTGTGTTGAATAGGCTCTTTGACTAGATTGTACTAGGGATGTGTAAATGTCGGCAATATATGAGGAACTTTTAAATTCTGCACTTGTTCCGCGATGACTCCCTTTTGCATTTTGCATCTGCAAATTTTCCTTTGAACGCATCCGGGAACTATCTTTAGCCGAACGCGTGAGAACAACTGCCCCTTGGCGTAAAATCCACAGAGGATCCCAATTCGGCAATCCGTAAATGCGTTCAAGAGAAAACCCTTCGCACCTGGTGGAAAACCCCGCCGCTTGGTATTCCAACGGTGTGTCTTCGGCCAAATCATCACTCCCAATGCGCCTCCTCGGTCAATAAAATAGCCCGTGGGGTGCTCTGCAAATCCACTCGCACACTCCTCCATCATTTCTCGTCTCTTCCCTTGCTGCCAGAGGAAAAAAACCCCAACGCCATGGACAAGGGTAAACAACCTCAGGGGAGCGGCTCATCAAGGAAGCGTACGATTCGGAAGTGAGTTCTTTCTTGATCTGCTCCTTGTTCTCCCGCTTGATCTTTGCGCTTCATGTCTTCCTTTTGCCCTTTTCAGCCTTGATTTGCTTCCCGAAGAGGTCATCGGGACCGAAGATGTTCCTGAGTACATCTCCTCCGATTCCTCTCCGCGCAGGATGCCACGCCCGAGCGAGAGGACCAACCATCACCGCGCCGCCGTGTCCGGCACCTGGAGCATGGCCTCAGGGATATGTCTGCCCGTTGCCAGGCCGAGCGCGAGCGTCGCATGGCTCTGGAAGCACTAGTAGGGGGTAATGCTCCTGACTCTTTCATGCCTGACCCTGGATTTCTTGCCTCTGACCTTGATTTCTTCTGCTCCAGATGTCTCTGACAGGTACAGCAACCTGAAGGCGGCCTGGGATAGCTTGGTAGAGGCCGCCAATCATGGCCATCCTCGTGCGTTCCAAGTTGCCGTCACGGTGGTCCTGGAACAAGCGAAGAGGGGCAGCGGCCGAAGAAGTAAAGAAAAGATTGTATCATACTTTCGCTTCTTCCGCCACGCCTTCGCTTCCCACCTCCTTGGGGACTTGACCATCGGGGTTGTTAGATATGATCTGCAAGAAGCGGTTGTAATGTAGTATTGAGCTAAGGGCAATGCATCTGGCAACGGCCATTTTCTCTTTTTCACGGATTTTTGTTCTAAAGGCGGCCTCATTCTTGAGCGCGGCTATCTTTGTGCCAGATGCGTGTAATCATCGATCGATCTCAATGCTAGGATAATATTTCTTCAGATATCTCCCATTTATCGCGGCGGAAAATTCTTCTCCCAGCAAAGTCTTCAATATGTATGCGTTACCAGGAACGCATCTGACCACTCGAAAAGGCCCCTCCCAGTTAGGGGACCATTTGCCGAATTCGCTGTACTTAGTTCCAATCGGCAATAGTGCTTTCCAAACCAGGTCGCCTTCTGCAAATTGCCTCACTTTTACTTTCTTGTTATAGTACTTGGCGACCCGTAGCTTGTTTTTCTCGATGTTTTCCAGGGCCCTAAGACGGATCATATGCAAATCTTCCAACTCGTCCATCATTAGGCCCCTGTAATCTTTGGAGCTCAACTCGTTTTGCAGCACTACTCTCCTTGAATCTGATTGTACCTCCCAAGGCAGGATTGCATGGTGCCCGTAAACCAATTCGTAGGGAGAGGTCTTTGTAGCTCCATGGGGGGCCATTCGGTAAGCCCACAGCGCTTCACTGAGTACCGAATGCCACCTCCTTGGCTTCTGATCGATCTTCTTCTGTATCAGCTTGATCATGATCTTATTAGAAGCCTCTGCTTGACCATTAGCTTGGGCATAATACGGAGAAGAATTAAACAATTTGATTCCCATGCTTTCGGCAAAGTCTCTGAATTCCAATGACACGAATTGTGCCCCTTGGTCAGTGGTAATCGTCTGAGGGATCCCAAATCGATAGATGATGTGTTCCTTGACGAATTCGATCATGTTTTCTGACGTCACCTTCTTCAGTGGGATTGCCTCGACCCATTTGGTGAAGTAATCTGTAGCCAAAAGCACGAACTTATGCCCCTTGCTAGACGGCGGATTAATTTGGCCAATCAAGTCTATACCCCAGCCCCTGAATGGCCATGGCTTGATGATGGGATTCAATGCTGATGCAAGGACTCTTTGAATATTCCCGAACCTCTGGCAATCTTGGCATCCCTTGTAATACTCAAAGCAATCCTCTAGTATCGTCGGCCAAAAGCATCCAGCTTGTCTAATAACCCATTTCATTCGATAGGCCGATTGGTGCGCTCCACATATCCCATCGTGTACCTCGCTCATCATGTTCTTGGCTTCTTCTGGACCCAGGCATCGTAGCAATACCCCATCTAATGATTTATAGAATAAATTATCATCCAGAAGAACGAACTTAATTGCCTTGTACCTGAGCTTCCTAGAGACTTTTCGGGATGGATCTTTCAAGTAATCAACGATTTCTTTCCTCCAATCATCTTCTGCAAGATCCGCCCTCAGTGCACACACTTCCGCAGCAAACGCTTCTTGACTCTCCTTGTAACCAGAGGCGCTCTGAGCTAGCCTGTTTGCTTCTTCGTTATGCTCCCTAGGAATGTGCTGTAGGATTACTAATGGGAAGCTCTTCAAGATCTCCCTGCACTCCTCGTAGTAACTCCTCAGTGCTTCGCTTCTGCACTCGTATTGGCCGTTCAATTGTTTGATTACCAATTCTGAATCTCCATAGATCTCAACTGAGACAGCCCCAGCTTCTCTCAAATATTGAAGCCCTCGAAGTAGTGCCTCGTACTCAGCCTGGTTGTTTGTGATGGTGGGTTGTATAGGAATGGCGAATTCAAACATCTCACCTCTGGGCGAAATCAGTAGGATCCCTACTCCCCCACCTTTTCCACACGATGACCCATCAAAAAATAGAGCCCAAGGGGTAATTTCAAGCAGATCAATTGACGGGTCACGATGTTCAGTTATAAAATCGGCAATAACCTGACCTTTGATGGCCTTTGCCGATTCGAACTTCAACTCGAATTCTGATAAAGCTAAAATCCATTTGCCAATCCGACCATTCAAAATCGGCATAGATAACATATGTTTTATCACATCAAACTTCGAGTATACGGTGCATTCGGCATTCAACAAGTAGTGCCGAAACTTTGTACACGAGTAGTATACGCAAAGACACGTTTCTCTATAGCCGAATACCTGGTTTCAGGATCAAGTAGTTTTCGGCTAAGATAAGCTACTACCCGCTCCTTTCCTTCGAATTCTTGAATAAGGGCCGATCCAATAGTTTGGGTATCGGCCGCCACGTACAACTTGAAAGGCTTGTTTAGCTGGGGAGGAACCAGCACCGGCGGCTCCTTCATGTACTGCTTGATCTCATCAAAAGCCTTTTGTTGTTCGTCGCCCCATGTGAATTTCTGATCTTTCTTTAGCTTCAGCAGTGGAGAGAATGGCAACACCTTCTGTGATAAATTTGAGATGAATCTTCTCACGAAGTTGATCTTGCCGAGCAGTGATTGCAATTCCTTGAGGTTGGTTGGAGGAACGACTTCATCAATGGCTTTCATGCTCTTTTTGCCAACCTCGATTCCCCTTTCGTGGACCCAAAACCCCAAGAACTCTCCAGCTGATACCCCGAATGCACACTTGTTTGGATTCATCTTTAGAGCATGCTTCCGGGTGCATTCCAAGGTCTTCTTCACATCTTCTAGATGGGTGTCATGACTTAAGGACTTGATCACCACGTCATCGATGTAGATTTCCACAGTTTTGCCGATCAACTCATGAAAAATGTAATTCATGGCCCGTTGATAGGTTGCACCGGCATTTTTTAACCCAAATGTCATGACTATCCATTCAAATAGGCCTATATGTCCAGGACATCTAAAGGCCGTCTTCGATATGTCTTCTATTGCCATGAAGATCTGGTTGTATCCCGCGTTGCCATCCATGAAGCTAATCACCTTGTGTCCAGCAGCGGCGTCAATTAACAAATCGGCAATAGGCATCGGGTATCCGTCCATGGGAGTAGCTCTGTTCAGGTCCCTGAAATCTATGCAAACTCTCATTTTCCCATTCTTCTTATACACAGGGACGATGTTAGAAATCCACTCCGCATATCTGCACGGCCGAACGAAGTTTGCGTCAAGTAATCTCTCGATTTCCTTCTTCACATCGGCCAATACCTCATCCTTGTAGATTTTCCGGGGCGGTTGCTTATATGGTTTGAAACCGGGCTTGATCGGCAACCGGTGCTCGACGATGGAACGATCCAATCCGGGCATCTCCGAGTAATCCCGAGGCGAAGCAATCCTTATATTCTCCGAGAAGCTCAATTAGGTTCCCCCACGAAATCCGGTTGCAAATTTGCACCGATGAACGTCGGCCTTGGCTTATCACCGCTTCCAATGTCAACTTCTTCCGCCTTATCGGCCGACATGAATCCTCGCCATAATTTGCCATCGGTGCCATCCACGGGGTTCTCCATTAAAAATTACTATAAGAGCCGATCGCTTGAATCGGCCGTTGGTCACCGCCGACGAGTTCAACGGGACCTTCTCCCCGCTCCTTCCCCGAGAAGCAATCGATGCCTTGGTACTCCCGGAAGGCTGGTTCCATGTTGGCCACGCTCACGGAGTCATCTACCCGGACGACCTCGATCTCATCATCCACCCATTGGATAAGTTGTTGATGCATGGTGGATGGGACGCGGCGGTTGGCGTGAATCCGGCTCCCGCCCAAGCGACGGCCGTAGGCTCCCTTGCCTTCGATGACAAAGAAGGTGGTGAGCAGCGTCTTGGACCCGATCATCAAGTCCACGTGAGCGCATCCTTTGGTGTCTGAGGGGTTCCCGGCGAAGTCGTTCAGGATGATGCTTGTAGGTGTCAGATCGCTTGGGCCCATGCCAAGCTTCCTGAAGGTGGTGTACGGCATTACGTTGACTGTCGCCCCGCCGTCGACGAACATCTTGGTCAATGGCTTGCCGTTGACGTACCCCCTCAAGTACAGTGGCCTCATATGGCGATTCTTGGCCGGCTTGTCGAAGACGGCCTGCTTGGCAAGCACCAGTTGCGCCATCATCTCCTCGGGCTGCTCGTCATCAAAGGAAGCTTCCTCCCCGCATAACCCGGTTAGCGGTGAGCCATGAACTCGTTCGGCGGGGAAGTATACCATGCAAGTAGGAGCCGAACGCTTCGATCCTTCTGGCTGGTCTTTGGGGCGCCACTTCTGCCTCGTCTGGATCCCGGCTTGTTTCATCTCGCGGTTCCTCAAGCGCTGGACCCGCCTCTTCTGGCTCCTGCGTAGACCGGGCGGGCACCACTGCCCCTTCTGCCAGACGTAGACGTCCTCGTCCTCTTCCTGATCAGCCCACTTGAGATCAGCTTGGCGCTTCCTGGGGTGATCTATGACTTCAATTTTTTGACGCCGATCCCCATTCGGGTGAATCCTTCCAAGTCTTTCGTGGACGGATCGGCGATTGGCGCTTTCACCTTTCGTACTCAACATATCCGTCGCCGCATTCGGGGACGGTTCTTCAATGTGGGCAGCTTTAGGCCCTCATTCCCGGCCGAGTGTCCGAAGAAGGCGCACCCCCGGTGGGGCGCGCTCGCTCGCGCGCGTGTCTTGTTCTCGGTCCCTTCGCGCGCTTTCTCTTCGACCCGCGTCGCTCCTCCCTCGTGACGACGCTTCGGTAGCGCTCCTTCTCCATCGGCGCTGCCATTTGTTGAGGAGAATGCGTGACGTCACCGTGGGTTTAGGCCCGGACGATTCCCCAATCTCGATGTGGCTCTTGAGAACGCGGGGGCGTCGCCCGCACTTGCTCTAGGGTCACCCGGCGCTCCGGGTCCACTGATCCACCTTGCTTGGACCCGGGCGAGGTCGGGACCTTGACCTTCCCCTTCTCTTCGGGCCGTTATCGCATTGACGAGAAAAGCCGAGCATGTTCGAGGAAAGGGGTGGCCATCCGGCTTCATCTTGTTATCGAACTTGAGGTGTCCCTCCTGGATAGCCTTCTCGGATCCTCATCCGAAGACCCCGCAATCGTTGATGGAGTGCGAGTCCCCGTCATGGAAGCCGCGAAGAACGCTTCGCTTTAACTCCATCGGGGCCGAAGCATAGAATGCCCCTCGAGCGGCTTAATTCGGCCTTCCTTCACCAAGAGCTCGAACAACTTATCGGCCTTCGTGATGTCAAAGTCGTAAGTCCCTTTGGTCTACCCGACCCAACGCCGATTCATTGTCAAGGGCTCTTTACCCCACATGATTTCCGCTACGCCTACCTCCAATTCATCGTCGAATCCTCGAACGGATCGGCTTTGTCCGGGGGAACCGGTTGTAGATGTCGCCCTACGTCGTCTTTGCTTGCCAAACTTGGGGTCTTTCTTGAGGCCATATGCTCGATTGCTCATCGGAGATAACTTTTGTGAAAGCCGGCCCAGTTCTCAAACTCCATCCCAAATAGCTTCTCGCGCACGGCCGGTAGCATCCGGCGACGGCCATATCGCCCACCGATCGTCCGGCAAGTTCGGCGAGAAGCACATGCCTTTGACTTCCCCGAATCTTCTAAGAAACTCCAACGGTGTTTCGCCGTGCCTTTGCTTCGGGGGTGGCTAGATCAATCAACTTTTTCTCGCGCCGTCGAAGTAATGAGCGTGGAATTTACGCTCCAAATCCTTCCATCCGGCCACCGATTCGGGCGGCGGGGACGAGAACCACCGAAAAGCCGGGACCCGTCGGCGAGGCGGGGAAGTAGCGAACTGCGAACGCCTCCTCGGCCGAGCATTCCCCAAGCCGCATGAGGTAACGGGCGATGTGCTCGACCGTGCTTGTCTCGTCCTCGCCCGAGAGAACTTTGTGAATTCCGTCGGCGGCTTCACCCTCGGCGGCGGGAGCACGTTATAGTACCACTGCGGGAACGGCGGCCTATAGGTGGGGCCCTGCATCTTTGGCTTGAGGCCGAACCGATTCTCGCATCAATTCGGCCATCTTGCGCGCTAGGGCGTCATCTTCTTGCGCGCTGCACGGCGGCGCGTACCCTGGGTGCGGGAAGGCATCGAACGCCCCGTAATTTCCCACTTCATGATAGCCACCGCCGTACAAATTCTTCTGGAGCCAGTTGGTCGACGGGGCTATTCTTCGACTGGGGTCAAGTGGGGCCCCAGACGAGCCGAACGCTAGGTCTCCGTACGTAGGCTGGTACGGATTCGGCTATTGCACAGGCTGACCCGTGCTGCTCTGTGGTGGCGGCAGGATTGGTTGACTTCCTGAAGCTTGCAACGGGGGCTGAACTGGCTGCCCCCAGCGCCCTGCGGAGGAGGTGGGAATGCTTGGCTTCCGGAGCTTTGAGGAGGAGGCTGCCGCAAGCGGCTCCCGTAGCGGCGGCCGAGAGCTTGATTCACCCGGCTCCACGGTGCTCTTTCCGGCGGGCGCCTTCCCCGAACGCTTGCCCCGCGCCGGGCCAAAGAGGGCCACCATCATCTGCCGGGAGCGACCCGAGGAAAGCCTTGTTGTGCTTGGTGAGCATGTCGTCTACCGACTCTTGGAACATCCGCGCGCATTCCTCCTTCTCTTGTTGGGTTGTGGCATCGCTCTCTCCCGGCAGCAGCACTCTGGGCAAGTCATTCTTTAGATACGGTACGCCACTTCGATTCTTCTTAAACGACATGAGACACTTTCTTTGAAACCGGTTCACGGCGTCTAGGAGCCGCCGATCTTGCTGCGGGAGAAAGCTCTTCGATGTTGACATCCGGGAGGTCCGAGATTTCGGGCATCTTGAACCAATTCGGCTGTTGTCCCACTGGGCGTGCCAAAAAGTGTGTTGGCGCAAAAAGTGCACTCAGCGCCAATCACACAAACAAGCGGAAAGTCAGGCTCGCACGCGCAGAGAGCAAATGACGTGCCAGTCAATTTTTCCTGAAAAATTAACAAAAGATAAAACAGTTAAATACCAAAGCTTGGAACTTGCCGGGTGGTACCAGACAGTTCCATATTTACGGCTAAAAAAGCCAAGCAAGATAACACATAGCTATGTAAAGCTATCTGTCAAAGAACCACGACCATTCGGGTAACCGCAAAGGGAAAAAGAACATTGCCGAATGGATGACGTAAGCATGACAACGATCGGTCTTTGGATAAACATAGATGCATATGCAAAGTTATGACCGATCTTCATGAAAATTAACATTAAACAAATAAAGTAAAGCACGGACATGATCATGTATTAAATAAGCACGCATAGACCCAAAGCACTAGTCTACCGCATGTCTAGTTACTTTAAGATCCGTCGGGTACGATGTCAAACAAATCTATCCACCGCATGATACGACTTGCATGAAAAAAGTACCACTTTCCACAAATAGATCTATCCACCGCATGATACAATCTAAATATGGAAAGCTAAAAGCATACGTCATTTAAAACATAAATAATGCACGTGATCTACTCGCGAAAACATAACCGAATACGGGTGAACGTACCGATCCAGGGTCCATGAAGAAGGAACAAACATTACCACGTGAATAAATCTATCGAAAGTTGAATTGGAAATCTAATCCACCGGATGACTAGCTCCAAAGCAACCCAAAAACCTGCATCTACCGCATGATACCCGGTTCTTTCAAGATTTATACGAACAAAGCAAGCTTGAACCCGCAACACGTAACAACCTAGATCGATTCGGTTTCGGCTATCGGAGAGCATAAGATCCACGCGTCAAAACACGAAACCTGCTCGCATAAGGATCTTAAAAGAAATATAGCCGATCCAAACCCATCTAGATTGGGCAAGGGTGTGTTACATGAATTAAAACATAAAGTAAAACTCATGATAACACGGGATAACTTAATGAATCTATTGGATCTTGCCAAAATCCAATAGAGCCGATAACTAGCTTCGAGCCAGATCTTAGCCTACCGCATGGCTCATGATCTAACAAGAAACCCTCTTGAACCAAGCTTGAATCTACCGCATGACACGAAGCATGGTAACAAGACTACTTGCATCAGATCTAAATCCACCGCATGATACTAGACATGATACAAGGTTGCCGGTACTCACGGAGGTCGACGGATCGATTGGCCCTCTCGAAGAACTCGACGACACGACAAGGACTCTAGGGTTTGGCGTAAGGCCGGTGTGTATTGAGGAATGATTGTGCTTGTTACATACATCCAGGGATCGTATTTATACCCTGCTGATTACAACTGCGAATGGATTCATTGCCTAACTAAGCTCGATCGCCTGTCCCTCCATTCGTCTTCCCTGATTTGAGCCACGTCACCGTCCAATCCCGCAAAATCAGCTTTACTGTTCCTTTGCCGAATCGGAGCAGATAGCCGACCGCAGATCTCTTTGCCGAAAATCTCTGGAAATATCCTTCCTTCCACCAGACGGACTCTTTTTCGAACCGGACCCACAGGTCAGACTCCTTACCAAATTTTGGTGTTAACACCTTGGCCGGCGTCCTCCCTGGAAGGATGGACAGAAGTAGGCCGCCATGGCAGGGGTAGGAGCCAGGAAGAAAAACTAAGGGGGGGAAGAAGATAATGGGGGTATTTTTGGCCATTTCACGTTCCAATCCATGTTGGCATGAGCGGACTGGGTGCCACGTAAGCAAAAATGGCCACGTTAGGGTGTCACGTCGACAAAAAGAGCAATTGTGAATGAGGTCTCAAATAACAGTGACAAATCAGTAGGAGCAATCCTAAGAGTGGTTTTCGAGCGAGTGCCAACCGTAAGAGTGGCAAATATGTAAAAAGCTCTACCCGTCGCATGTCTCTCCAATAATCACCTCTCTTGTGTCCACACCTTTCCCGAGGGACCCACTGTCCTTAAAAAATAACTTTTCAGTGGTGTTGTTTCCTGGTACATTCATACTCCCAATATCTATAGAATTTTAAAAAATTAAACAATATATAATTTGGAAATATGTAGGTACTTTATTATTAGAAAAGTTACAATATAGTTGTACCAAGGTATTTCCATACCAAATCTACTACCCTAATACTACTTCTGTAAGAAAAAAATAGCTCTTGTGTGCATTATTAATTTTTAACATATAAATGTCAACACATTCTTAAAACCAGGTTCGGGTATTCCTATGTACAAGTCGTTTTGGTTTTTTTAGGTTTATAGTTTTTTATATACACATCTTTTATTTTTTTACTCAATCAAAAAATTGTAGGTGAAATTTCATTTATTTATTTTACTACACTACATATGTTGGTAAAGCGCTTACCTAAGTTATGGAAAATTCATAATTCATCGATTATTTTTTGATAATACTAAAACACAAAATGGAGTGAGACACAAAAGTGTAAAAGAAAATTGATTTGCATGAGTTCCTAATGTTGAATCAAGAGATTTCTTGTGAAATTTGTTAGTTAACTATTTATCTTATTAACTACTACTTCTGTTTCGTATTAGTTGTCATTCTAGTTTTTCTAGATACATTACTTTTGTTATGTATCTAGACATAATATATATATCTAAATGCATGACCAAAAGAATGTATTAAAAAACTAGAATGACAAGTAATATGAAACCAAGGGGGTAATATGTAAGTATGTTTTTTCTTGCAGCTTGTTTTATCATTACAAATGGTTACCACGATGATCAAATGTCATGGTGATAACCACATTTATCAACGGACAAAGCGTACCGATGTGGAATCACTTATTATTTGGGTTGCAAAATAAATAATTACTTATCAGGATATTGTATCTGTATGACACTGCCTTGAGAAAGGCCATAGCTAATTACAAGTTAAAACACCTAAATACATGACTATAAACAGAAAAAACTCATGCCCAATTAAGGTTGATTTCATGCTCCCCTCTAGCAAGAACTCAAATCAAACATCCGGCAGCACACACAGTTTAGGCTTGATATGCCACCCCAAGTGCTTATGTGCAAAAAATGAGGACATTATTTGGTTGTGATGCCAAGACAACCATCGATCAACCAAGAAGCTGCCTGAGGCCATCAATGACCTGCTCCCTCTTCGAAGGATTCATCTGTATCAGAATTTGGAATCAGTTCATTGATCTTAGAAATAAAAAGAGAAAAATTACTATTGAGACGCTAGAAGAAAGATTACCTTGTTAAGGAGGAGTGAAAGACCATTCGGTAGGGCTTTCACGTCTGAACTTTCAGCAAGATGGGAGAACCATTTGGATACTCTTTCAGCCTTCAACTCCTCAAGGTAGTTCTCATAGTTCTTGGGATCGTCCCTCCAAGCGAAGAAAGATTCATCGTCTTTCCACTTTTCACTATCTCCTTCAGTTCCCTTGGATGCTAGATACCATTTCTTGATACAGTTTAGTGCTGATTTGTGGGACAGATTGTCACCAGCAGCTTCTTTAGCTTCCTTAGCAAGTGCATCCTCTGCAACTCTCCTTCGCAATCTCCTGTAGAAGAAGGCCCGAGACTCCTCCCAATCAACAACCTTACCAATTACGCCTTTCGCGGCCATTCTAGCGGAGGTGTCATGCAACTCAGCAAACCGTGTGGCAACCTGAGTATATGTAGGCATCAGCTGCTTCATCCGAACAGTCATACTCCTACGGATGGTCTCCATTTCTGAGTTGCTGGCATTTTGTTTCTTCATCTCTTTCAGCCTAGCATTCAGGCCTCTCAATTCTGGGTCAAGCCTTAGCATGCAATCTTCCAGTTCCTTAGGTCTGAATTTGATCTCCACCAATCCTTCTGGCTCAAGGACGTTCCCTTTCGCAGTCCTCTCCGCATACATCTCAATGTGGTCCGGATTGATCTTGCTGTCCACCACAACCCAGGCACCTCCCCGCAGCTCTCCACCCATTGGGATATATACAAAAGCAGGCTGGTTGTATGTCCTCAGATTCTCAACAATTGTTGAACCAGCTTGAAGGATACCTTCAAACAAATCCCTCTGCCCACCAGAGAAACCTCTCCAATTTGCAAGGATGAACAGTGGAAGTTCCTCACGGTTAAAATCCAGCAATGCCTGAGCTGTTTTGGTGGCAGAATCAGGGAACCACACCTGTCCTGCTTGTGGGACTACGCGCTCAGCGGAATCAAGCTGCCCTGGATCAGCTGGGATGACTTGCATCACTGTCTGGGTTTCCACAGCTATGACACCAACTGGTATTCCACCAAGTTTTGCTCTTCCAGTGATAACAGTTTTTGCCCAGCCATCCAATGTTTCCACAAAGCTTTCCTTGTCAAACATACCACCCAACCACTTGCCTTCACTGTCCTGGATGCCGCATATGGCTGCACGAGCATCACAAGCATTCTCAGGAAAGTATGTTACAGGTCTTTCTGGTGGGTCCAGGGGTTTCATAATAGGAAGAGGACCACCAACATAGGGAGGAACATAACTGAGCCATTTCAGGATAGCAGAAACACCTTCAAGATCATCTGACACGGTCTGGTGGACAACACCATTTGTAGCCATGATTTTGGGGCCACCCAGTTGCATATGGGAACTGTAAACCTCCCGCCCCAGTAGCTTGTTCAGTGCAGAAAACCCAGTCAAAATAATTGGTTGATCAAGACGTTGTATGCATCTCATACCTAAACGAGCCAGATAAGCCCCAATGCCGACAGCTCTTCCAGTTACAAATGTCAGAGTAAAGGTCTCCTTGTATGCCTTAGAATACGCGCTGGCAATTGCACCACTTCCATGGAGATTCTCACAACCAAGTCCATCCTCTTTCCCAACAATGGTATCGACAACCCATCTGGTTTCTCCGTTTTCTAGCTTCAGCTCATGAGCTATAACTGAAGAGCTTAGACGTGAATAATCATGTTCAGTGAGGTAAATGTAGTGAAACCCACGTTCAGGGCTCTCATCATCAGACCAGCCGACATGGAAGCATGCCTTTATTTCCTCTGCTACACCAAGCCTGGCACCAGCAGTTGCTGCCAGGTAGATAAGAGGAAGTTTCCTCTCACAAGCAAGATTGGTAACAGCATCAAAAAAGGCATCTTCTCTTGGACCAAAGGACCCAGCTTTAAATGTCACATCATTTGCAACAACTATAATCTCCCGGCCACTTGGGAATTCTGGTGTGGACAGCTTCATGTTCCAAGCAACAATGCCAATATCATTGATGCCTGGAGGGCGTTCAACTGAAACCAATGGAGTACCCCAAGCTCCAGCTGAATCAGCAAATGTAAGCTCTTTCACTTCAGTATAAAGTTGATTATGCTCATTATCTTCAGTAACACCATAATTACATGACTTCCATGACCTCTTCAGGGCTGTTTCAAATGCCTGCAGAAACAGTATTACTGATATGAATTAATCTGTTTAAGCATTCCATAATTAATGATAGGAAAAACAAAAGGAGCTGCAAGCAAGTTACCAATGGGAAATCATAGCAGTATGTAGTTTCGTTTTTCCTAGCAGCATAACGTTTGAGGTCAATAGCATCCAAAGGCTTGTACGGTTCGTTCAATCCAACTCCATGCAAAGGACCAGCCATGGCTGTGGCAGAGTGGTAGACAAGCTGATGTGTATTGGGGTCCTCCACTTCTCGGTAAATCTGGGAGACAAAAGTAATTGAATATAAGCGCATTAAAAAGTGCAAATCATATTTTTCTACCTAAATGTTAATGATCAGAAATACTTAGAAGATGAAGAATTTGCTATTTGCTAACCACATAAGTTAAAGAAACATGCATGTTGGCCAATGAGGTTGTACTTAGTACTGACTGCCGAAATTTATGCATATCAGACTCATCTTTGTATGAGGTAGCAATATTTACGATCATTACTGAATCATCATTATGATTACTTGTACAGTAGTGCAATTGTCAAAGAACTTACATCAACAGTGCAGGTGTGACCAGTAACATTCGTAACAACAACTCTCCAAGCACCACTAGCTTGCCCATCACAAACCAACCAGAGCTTGAGTTCCCACTGGCACACAGAAAGACGATGCATCCTGACCCCAACATGGTCATATAAATTCAATGCCATATGCTTCAGAAGTGTGCATACAGTTGCTTCATCATGATCAACTTCATCAGCCATCCTACACAGTAAAATAGCAGAAGTTTAACATCTTTAAGGAAATTAACAACCTATCTCCTTACCAGCAACATAAAAACACAAGGTACATTGACTGACCTTGAAAACGGAATTAGTTCTTGCAATTGTTGTTCTCTCAGTAAGCACAGATACATGTGCGAATGACCCGATCTCACAGTTTCACTATGAGCATGTAGCTCTATTTCTTCTAGTGCTCCCATCAATGATCTGAGAATGCTGTTTGATGTGAACGATGATGAAGCATGTGTGCGGCCTACTTCATTGTCAATATTTCCTGACAGGAAACCATTTGTTGAGCTTGGTTGTCTGACTATGGTACGAAGGAACATCCTCTGGTCGTTCAATCTCTGATCTTTCTTGTTCTTGATAAGTGTGTAAATATGCCACTGACGATCACGTGATGGGGTGTATTTTACTTCAGTGTAACCTTCAAGATTTACTTTGTCCTGTAGTTCCAGAAAAATTATTAAGAGGTACAGTTATAGTTGAAGAGAAGATTAAGAGAATATGTGAAGGATGAATATAGCTACATACCAGCTCAAGGAATGTAGACAATGGTGGTTCCACATGGCGGAGCATTGGATCCTCCTCATAATAAAGCTTGCCAACAGACCATTGGAAGGAGTGCCGCATTGGCGGACGCCCTTCATCTCTTTGGATAATGCAGCTGACAACCTTAACACCAGCACCATTAAGATATGACGTCACAGTATTATCCTTCAAAATTTTGGATAGTTTGTTGACCCTTTCTTGTGCTTGATCCTCATCGCCACTACAAAGAGAACAACATGAGGTAACAAAAGGAATGGATGACATTCATTAATTGTTGGTGGTATACTACTGAAGATTTCCCATTAAAAAGAATTGACACATAAGGATATGGTGGGCAAACAAACCTGTCTTGGAGAGTACTCATTTGATTATTGATACCAACCAAAGCAATATGCAGCATATTGCTTTGATTAGAGTTTACATGGTTACCATTCGAGACACTTCCAACACCGGCTCTGTACTGTGAAGTCTCCTTCAATGCAGCATCAATTGCAGTTGCTAGAAACTGGAGAGACTTGATTACAACCATGACACCCCATCTCTTCTCAATGGGATTCTCTACTTGCTGTAGAAGCACATCTTGCCCATTTCTTTGCTTAAAATGTTCTTCAGAGAACTCCCATAAAGCAATTAGGCCAGCTCGGTGCCATTGCATCCGGATACTTCCACTTACAAGATAGGGCTGTAATATGATTTTGGGTTAGTTCCCATAAATGTCGTTAATGTTTAAGTTGTATCGAGTCAAGAAGTTGTGGACAGATACGACGATACCTGATACAATCTGCGTATATATGTCTCTACCACCCTCCGCTGAAGAGTGGGATCGCTGTGATCAAACAAAGCTACAAGAGCATCTTCAACTGCCAGTGGAGCACATACTAAATCTTCCATCCTCTCATTTATCGCCATCTTTCTCCTAGGTGTTGATACCCGCTCTCCTTCCTCAGTAAACATTTCCAGCTCTGAAAGGCTTCTTGCTATGCTTGTGCGAAGTTCACTCAATTTAGTGTGCTCAAGAAGTTGGCTTGCTTTAAGTGCCAGCTGCGTCAATAACAACATATCGTACAATTATTCTACACTATCACATGAGCAAACTAAGTAGAATGAAACTTCATTCTTCCAAACTTTCCAACTGTACCTCAGAATATGATGTATGGTTCAAGGCAGAGAAGCGAATCAACTGATCCCTGTAAGCAGATGGGTTTGGATATACTAATGCTTCCATAAGCCGTAGTATTAATTTATTTTTATTTCTCACACCCTTCAAACAGAAAGAAATTGTCAGCCAGACACCCTTGAATATCAAGATATAGCAAACTATTTAAAAAAACAGTTTACAGAAATTACCTGGTGTGAAAACACAATGTGCACAACCTTCTCAAGGTCTTTTGCATATTGAAGACGTAGACGCTCTATAACATCAGACTGAAAATGCAACACAATGATTGTTAGCACCTTGATGAGCAAATGAGCATCGATCAACCCATACTTCAAAGGCTGACCTGAAGGTCATCATTGAAGAGTTCTTCAACAGACAGATACTCCTCAAATAGAGATTTGACAACAACACGAGCATGGCTTTCTCTTCCACCCTCGTATGATTTGACCAGGCTCATAAGTGGTTCCACAAGCCTCTCATTAGTAATCCTATCTTTCTCCGTGCAGTATGCAAGATTTGCCTACAGCAGAAATATTTTAAGTAAACAATATAAACAATCAAACAAGAATTTAATACCAAATAGCAGTCTCAAACTGACCTCAATAACCCCCCTCAACAACTTTGCAGGGAAATCCTTGCTCTTGCGGAAGTCAGGATTTAATTCATACTCCTTGTACTTACCATCCAACTGAATATATGACAACTAGTTAAGACATAGTGTGCACCAAAAATAAAAGAGAAGAAATAAACAAGATGCAACTGATCCAACAGGAAGCTAGTAAGAAGCTAATCACCTCATTCCTAAGATCTTTTGGAAGCCGTGTTGCTAAAACAGACATTAGCTCTTGCCATTGTAGAAAAGGGAGCTCAGGGCTGTCTAGGCAGTTCAGCAAATCTTGTACAACCTGAAGAAGCAAGTACAGTAAGGTATTTGATTAAACATTATATTACTACACAAAGACTAAACTATTTTACAGGAAGATGGAACAAGTTATTTTCCAATAAGATGTACAGTGTGTTCCATATAAACTATGAAGTTGGTTTTTTCTTCATAGATGAAGATAATGGAAGGGGAGAGAAAACTGGAAATTAAATTGAAATTACAAAAAAAATCTAAAAACTAATGGCTTACCTCATTAATATTATGTTCATATCCTGCAAGGATCATGTGTGCAGAATTCACGCTTGCAGCAAATTTTTGATGAACTTTGCCAGAAATAGCAGTAGGAGGTCCCACTTTGGGGAAGGAGCCATGAAATGGTTCAGCTCTCCTCACAGAAGAGGGGTCATCAAGGTCCAACCTTGCTATTAGGTCATTCGCCTGAAAATAGAAAAACAAACATTTAGAGTTGTTATAAAATGAAGCGAGCATACTAAGGGGGAGGGAGGGAGGGAGGGAGACTACAGAGAGTAATAAAACCTGCATGGCCTGACCCTCAGGCATAACGAAGTGAATGACACCAGAGGCAGGCAGTAACAGTGGCATGCACATCTTCATGACTTCCACCTCAGCATATGGTGTATCAGCATCCACATGAGAGCCATCCGCAACCAAGAACCGAAGAAGTTTGCAAGGTGTATCAGCCAACAACTTTGAAGGATCGTGTTCTTTCTGCGAAGTATAGTCAAGAGAACAAAAATGATATAATTTCTTTCCATATGATGTAAGAATATGGTTAAGAGTTGAAACAATCAAACTGCTTATTCCTTCAAGTCAAATTTGACATAGTGGGGAATTTTTAGTAATATCTTATGCAACTCGGATATCTCTATCTTTGGAAAATGGAAACTCAGGACACTAAGGGATGTTTGGTTTGAGGAATGGGGTCATGCATCATCTTCTCACTCCTCACTTTTTTTGTTTGGTTTATGGAGTGGAATGGGTTGATCCATCACCACCTCATCCCTCACAAGCTAATATAATATAGACATGAGGAATGAGGTTATCCCGCCAAATTTTATAGGATCAACTCATGATTGATCACCTCATATAGGACAAGGTGGTTCCTTAAACCAAACAGACCATAACAGTTGCTAACAATAGATGCTTCGACACATGGAATACCACAGTTATGGAAAATGCCAAACAGAAAACTTGGAGAGGAAAGAAATCTACATTCAAGTGAGTTTATGTAACCCAGGGCTATGGTGTATTCTCTACCCTCTAAGATTTGTAATAATTTCCAGATACAATAACTATAGTTTCAAGTAAAAATATGTAAAGGGCAGTGTTTAGTATAAAATTGTGCAGAAGAGAACAAGAGCGCTATCTTTACCTGTAATAAGCATGTTCGGCCATTGATGAGAAGGCGTGTACCAGCAGCCTCTGTCTCTGCGTATATTACATGACTGTTTCCATCCAACTGAAGAATTTACAGCAAATATGATGGATCAGAACCATTTTTAATAGAAAAAAGGAGGCTGTAGGGTGGAAATATTTACCTGCATTAAAAGTCCACCATCTCGGAGTGAATGTATTTCTGCTTCAATTTCTGATCCATTCATTCTTAATTTGTAACTGCGAGGTCCACCTCTTACTGTCTCGATCTATAGCAAAGTTGAACTTTTCTTTAAAACCACTCAGCGGTAGGTTACAAAAATTAAAGAGAAAACTATGTATGAGTACCGTGTATTTGCTCCCCTCTATGTTTAGAGTAACCGTCAAATTCACAAGCGAGATGTGCTGTAAAGCAGAAAGGAGTTACACAGTTGCCCAGCTGCTTTAAGTCAAACGGCAACAAATGTGGTATGGAAGAAGGACATTTCAGCATATAGTATACCTTTGGTGGTATCTGGCCTTTGCTGAGATAACCAACATAATCGGTAACAACACTTGAGCTCCTGCTTGATGCTTCCTGTGACATAAGAGGTTGAGTATTTGATGTTAGCAAGGATAACTATATTCAAACTCATAAGCAGGTAAGAAAAATGGTTCTGCAGTCAGACGGGCATACATATAGAGCTCCTCCAACAACAGAGAGGTACCATGGGGGCCTCTCTGCTCTAACACGCATAGCTATTCTGCTGTCAAGCCAACCAGTATGGATCTTATTTTCTCGGTATTCTGCTGCCTGTACAAATGGAAAATTGGAAAATCTATTATGTAAAGAGATTGTATCATCTAAAGAACAGTTTACTATGGAGGTCATCATACATTCAAGAGATCCACTGTGTAATCAACATTTGTGCGTATCTCTCCACGGATCTGAATCTCTTTCAGCCCAAGTACCATATTGGCTATGGCCAAAGATCTAGATTCCCCAAATGCAAAAACATGACCTGCAAAAAAACAACACTGAATTTAACCAAAAGAATCAATAGATAACAGAACATAAAGAAGACCATGTTATGTTACTTACCAAACTGTGAGTCAGAAAATTCATGAATTGCTCCACCAGACTGAAACAAGAAAACAGAGATAATATTTGGGTTAGTTTGTATCATACCAAGATACATATTTAGCAACAAAATGTATTGAAAACAAGAGAGGTAATATTCAAGACATTGCAGATGTGGTGATGTGTACCACAAAAGAAAAGAGCCAATTTGGATGGAGATGTACTTGCCTTAACAGAAAAATAAGCCCAAACATTTGGTTTGCTTTTAAAATTTAGCTCCTGATGAGAAGACAAGAGAATGTCAGCTAAAGTAACACAACTAGTGGAATGCCGAAAAGAGCTTGCAGTCAAGTAACACCAACCTCCACTCTTCCACTAGTAGGCTTAAACCCATCATCAGGATCCTCACTAGTAACTCTGACTGCAACACAATGGCCCTTTGGCCTCACTGACTGTGCTTTATCCAAATCGAATTTAGTCGCAGCAGCTGATATTTTCCTCCAATCATGATAGCCGCCACCATGATCCATTCCGTAAAAGCGTCTAATCTCTGCAGCATCCACTCCATCAGCACAAGAAAGGGAATGAAATAATCTCATCATTCATTGAGTTGGAAAATTGAAATACCTGGAATGTTATAGAGGGGTATGCCCATTCCGACTGCAACTTGAGCTGCTGGTAAGTTTATTTCAGCTATCCATTCAGTCACAGGGTGCTCTACCTGAAAGGAGGCCAGTCAAAAAAACAAAATGCTAGAAGAATATAAGAGTGCCACTGCAAAAACCTTGCATTGGCAGTTTAGAACAGACCTGCAATCGTGGGTTAAGCTCCAGGAAATAGTATTCGCCCGTTTCCATGCTATACAGATATTCTACAGTAGCAGCACCAACATATTGCACACACTTCGCAAGCCGCCTAGCTGCCTGCTCAAGCTCTTTAACTGTCTCTGGAGCAGCAACTGTGATTGGTCCCTCCTCAATAATCTGTTGCAGAGGTAAACAGTGAAAAACTAGTTCTTCATAAACATACGAATATTGATTTTTTTTTGTATTGCACTAGGTCAATAAATATTATTCATGATATATAGAAAACTTCTACAGAGCACAATGCACAATCCAAGTATGGGATGAATTCCAAGAATTGTAAGAGCCAACCTTTTGGTGCCTCCTTTGAACACTGCAATCTCGACTGTGCAGTGCTGCCACATTACCATGTTTATCACAGAGCAACTGAACCTCCAGATGTCGGCTCTACAACGAAAGAACAAACCAAAAGCTTTCAGAAACAAAGAAGACCACACAGAAGCGCTCAGGATAGAAAGGCGGAGTAAAAGCAAACAACAGAATAAGCGAAAGAAAGTATTTGAATCAGTTATCACCTGAGATGCCACTTTCATAATAAAAATAGGTGAGCCAGGGACTTCTCCTTGAACTTGTTTGAACAGTGTCCTCACCTCATCATCGTTATGTACCTATGAATCCATATAGATGATATCAAAATTACTGTTAATTGACTATTTTTCCTGAAATCTCCACGTCATGTTTTCTGAATACTGGACATTTCACTTCTTTTCCCCAGAGTTCAATTGAAAAAGAAAACCAACCTTCCTTATTCCTTTACCACCGCCACCCCATGATGCCTTGATCATGGCAGGATACCCAACCACCTGACAACTAGCCACTGCTTCCTCTGTAGTGGAAACACAAGCATCCTTATATATCTCCTCGGGAATCGAATTGCAGCTTTCTGGTGGAACTTTCACCTGTAGTGAGTTTGATTTAATGTTAATCTAACACTATTAGCAGAGGAAATAGAAGCAAAGCCACACAGAAATAGAAGGCATACATGTGATCCACTCCATGGAAGAGTTGGAACTCCTGCTGCTTGCGCAATAAGAGAAGAACCAATCTTATCACCGAGTGCAGCCATTGCAGCTGAAGGTGGCCCAAGAAAAATTATCCCTTTCTCGTTGAGAGCATCTGGAAGTTCTGGGTTCTCCGATGCGTGCCCCCAGCCAGGCCAAACTGCAGATACATGAGTTCTCTCTGCTATCTGTAAATGGTGAATTCACAATGTTAATGACCAAACTACACATGGCGAAATAGATGTAAACTAAAAACAATTATGTGAAAAAATGCCAGTATGATGATCTGCGCTAACCTCCACAATGAGCTGTACATTTGCGTAGTTGTTATTGTTTGTTCCTCCAGGAACTTCTATGAATTGGTCGGCGATTCTTATGTGCTCGGCATTAATCTTCAAATCCTCTGGAGTGGCCATAGCAACCAGGAGAATGGCCTTCTCTGTCCCAAAGGTCTCCAAAGCCCATGTGCGGATGCTGCGCATGAACTTGACCGCAGCCATCCCATTGTTGGCGACTAACACACTGTGTATTGGCGAGTCACCACCAAGTGCTTTACAGAATTCGTCAACCTCTGACGGAGACGATGGATGCCTCGAATTAGGCATCCCATTGCCATTCATCTGGTAGGGCTCTGCCATCCTTTCACCCTCTGAAGTTCAGACTTTCTGATAGGCACACAAGAAACAGATTGTTAGTGCATCAATTATGAAGGGGGGCAACTGCATGAATATCAACAAAATCACTACCACAACACTTCTCCCTATCATCATCAGACTCACTAAAATTCAAAAAGAGAAAGTTATATTTTATGAATAAGTGTCCTGAAATGACAGCAAGTTACTAACAGATAAGTGACTATTTAATAAGTAGATGAAATTCTTAGGCAGCAGCTAATTTTGTTGAAATAGAGTACAACCAGCAAGCAGAACAAGAAAAACAAGGCCACAGGTTTTGATTTCCTAGGCAAAGGTAATTAGGTAAATATAGCAGAGCAAGAAAAGCAAGGCCATGGGTTCTGACTTCCTAGGCAAAGGTAAGTATATTGACCATGTATGTTATGTGATCACAGAAAAGTCCACACTAGATGTGAGTCCAAAGTCGAAACCGGAAAGGCCAATACAAACAAAGGGGACCAATCCCAGCCAGCACGCCGACAAACAAAACAACAGGCAGGCTGCTCTCCCTAACCAAACTGAAAAGGGAACCCGCCGGCGCCGCTGCCTGTGCCTGACGAATTCCGGTTGCCAGCAGCAGGCAGGATCTCCGTTTCCCCCACAATCACCAGTCGGCGCGCCCACAACCTGCTCGACGGAATGCCGAACCGAGTGCCAGGCGCGCGGCTGGGAAGTGCCAGGCGCGCGGCTGGGAAGTGCCAGGCGATCTAGTACCCCTGCGGCGCCGCGCGAGATCGCATTTCGGAGCGGGATTCGCGCGGAAACGGCCCCGAGCGGCTCGCGGCGCACGGGGCGACGCGAAATTGGAACACCAGAGCGGAGCAGAGCTTAGAGAGAGAGAGAGAGAGAGAGAGAGAGAGAGAGAGAGAGAGATGAGTACGTACGTCCGTCGTAACAGAGGCGTGCCGCGCGCCTGCCCGCCGCCTGTTCGGCGAAACGCCGCCGCGACCGGGCACCGGCTGGTAGTGGTACCACGGAGGAGGAAGACGCGTAGGGATGATGAGGCTGCCGGGGCAGATCAAGATCCAAGCAGAGCAGCGCCTTAAATGCACGGCGCGATGCTACAGCGCGTGCTCCCAGCCCCCGCTGGGCTGCGAGTATCAGAGATAGAGAGAGAGAGAGGGAGGGAGAGGGAGGGCGAGGTGGTGGTGATGGCTGTGGCTGCCCCCGGGGGCCGTGGCGACGCAGCTGCTGCTGGCTGGCTGCTGGCTGCCGCGCCCGCGCGCGCTTTTTAACCGCCCGCTGCTGGCTGCTGCTGCGGTGGCCGCGGCGCGGCGGGGCGGGGCCCGCGGCGGGCCAGGGAGGGGGGGACCAGAGCCGAGCGGAAGCGGAGCAGAGCAGAGGCGGGTAGAGAGAGAAGGCGGAAGGCGTGATGTGCAGGCAGCCAGGGGGAGGAGGGAAGGGAGAGAATTGAGTTGGGAATTTGACTGGGGAGCGAGAGGAGAGATGGTTGGGGGTTGGATCAACTAACCCCCAACCCCGGCCGGCCCTCATCACGGCGGCCACACGTCACGTCTCTTGCGCACCCATCGCTCGCAGGAAATTTAAGTATTTGCATATATGTCCTCTCTACATTTTTTTTGGGTCTAACTGAAACTTTTATATTATAAGAAACGGATGCACACTGCTTACTTGCAACGGGCCAGTACCTCAATTTTTCTTCAGAGAATCCGTTGGCATAGAAAACGGCATATGAAATGATGCTGTTGGGGTGCAAAATGGTAGGTGCCTAATTGTACATGCAATTGTACTACTGTACAATAGTATTGTACAATATTATCCTTGTAGAAGATACCACATACTCTATCTGTTTCAAATTATAGATCATTTAAGTTTTTTAAAACCTTATAAGTTTGATCGCTCTTCTTATTCCACAAATTGTGCAAATATAGCTAAATCTAAGTCACTTTGAAGTTTTTTATAAGACACAACAAAATATATGATATTTTGTATAATTTTTTTAAAATAAGACGGTTGGTCAAATTTGAAGTAAAAAAATCAAGAGAGCGTAATTTGAAACCATTTTATCAAAACCTTCCTAACGAATAGTGGAGCATTTCTTTTGTAGGTAAACAGTCGCTTTTTGTGAGACCAACCAGAGATTGATCCGGGACTTTTTTATTAGCGGGAGTGAATGGGAAAAGACAAGACTTGAGTTGCCAAGAATGGTGATGGTGCCTGGTGTACCTAGTGAGGCGTGCGCGCAAGGAATTAGAAGTGCTGTTGCAGAAACAGGAAAGCACAAGACCTTTTTGCAGGGTACGCTCAAAAGCGTACTTTCATTTGAAACTGATGCTAATTAGTTCTTGTCATGTAGAATCTTCTTCGAACGCTAATTAGAAGAATTAGATATGATCTTATTATAAAGGAGGCTAATTAATTCGTGAACATATTCATCTCATGAATTATAAAACAAGTTACATGAGCTAATTGTCAAATCACGATTCGTCAAATTAGGGCCGTTTGAGTACGAACTTCACGAAAGCGAACTTCACGAGCGAGCCTTCACAACTTTAATAGCCAAAATTGCCTAACTCTCTCGTCAACTCTCTCGCTAAACTTCTGCGAAAACTCACTCTCACAGTGTTAAGCACATGGTGAAGCTGCCAAAACATGGCTCTCTCCCCCGCTCATGAAGTTGCTCATGGAGTTGTTTTCTAGAAAACAGCTCTACAGGTGAAGCTGTGCCAAACGGGCCCTTAGTCTCCATTTGTGCAATCGATTTTGCAATTATTCTATGTTTAATACTCTTAATTAATGAGGAATGTTATGCTTGACCGGAACCAGGCAGAACAAGGAGGAACCGGTGGTTCCGGTCTACAATTACTTGGTTCCGGTCCACAATTCATAACAAGGATTAGTTCCTACTCACAATTATTTAGTTCATGAAACACAATTATTTGATTCCGGTCCACACGATTGGTTCCCTGTAATAGGTTTCTACTGTTTTACAACCACCCGATTTGGATTGATGGACGGCTCATTAAAACCCTTAAGTGTTGAAAAAAGAGTCTTAATTTATAACGAAACATTCGATGTGACACGGCAGTTTAGACACTCAGGAGACCAGCCAATTGTACGAGCAACCTGCTAGTTGTGATCCGGACACACACGTTACGGTGACACCAGGAGGACGAGCTCGGCGCGCATGTAGCTGCCCTACGGAAAAGCAGCCATAGGTGCTCATGCAACCCATCACACACCTGGGTGGAGCGAAATTCTTGCGAATTCTGAACTTGTTTTCGGCCAAAGAGATGTTGGCCGATGAATGCAATTTTTGGGTTGCTACCTAACTTTGCAGGGGATCAGAGTGATGACATGCGAGAAATTCCTCTGCTTCTGAAATTCCTCTCCTACTGACCACTCTTCTGCTTCGCCCTTCGCTAATCAGACCTCGACGCGCGGCGTCCTCCTCGCCAGCCTCGCTAATCATGGGGAAAACTCGTGGGCTCGTGGCGTGGCTCTCTCCGAAGTCTTAACGCGCTACCTGCACAGTTTACAATTATACGTTGCGTTTACTTATGAATTAGTATGATATACACCGGCCGGCCTTCCTCGCCGCCGGCCGCGTCCGAGACGGCCTCCGTGCACCACCGCCGCATGTGTCGCGGCGCCGCTGCCGGAATCGGACTCGATCCGCAGACAGACAAGGTCTCGGGCCGGTCTCCGTCTCCGGGACCGAGAGGAGAGGGCGGCCGGGCAAGGCAGGCGGCGGCCGCCGCTTGTTCCTGCTCGCGCATACTGGCAAGGGCATATGTGTCCTTGTTGTCCTCGGCCGGTGGACGAGGACCGTTTGGGATGAATGATTTTTCAAAAAAGAACAAAAAGGAATATATTACTTGATTCCATTGCCAAGTTTTCTAGCTCATTTTCCGAAAGAGATCACTCACTCTCTCTTGCTCTCTACCTGTAAATATTCTCGTAAATAAACATTCTATAGTACTAGAGACACGTGCAAATTAAAGTTATACTGCCACCAAACCCGTTTGGAAAAAACTCGAGTGCAACAAGAGATAGCAAACTGCAAATTCAACGCAAGCATCGGACCGGAGAACCTCCTTGGCGCCATCGGCATGTTCAAAAAAGCTTCTTGGTGGGACGACCAAGTTGCAGCGTTGTCCACCGCACAAAAACCTGTGTGCTCGTAGACCTCGCCATTTCTTTCACCCCGCAAAATCTGTGAGCGAGGTCAAGGATTTTTAAATTTTCAGAAAACCTCCACAAATTTCTACAGCATGTGCGATTGTGCGTTGATCTTGTGCAAGTGCAAGTAAAACGATGGCGAATTTCGCTTGCTCTAGCACTGTTTTGATGTCGAAATTTTGTTGGGCATGAAACACTCGCAAAAGTTGTTTCCTTTTCAGCCCTGAGCCCCTGACCAAAAAACTTCAGGGTATGTAACTAATATGGGCATGTGCGTAAGACTGACTCCAACAATTGAAACCCAAATCGGAGACCCATTCGGTGGATTGGGTCACGCACAGTCACGGGTCACGCACCCAAAAAAGAGACGTCTCCAACAACGCCACCCAACAGGAAGAGGCAAACCGTCCGCCTCCCTCCCCGAGCCGCACCGGCCGCCCCTCTCCCTCCCTGCCGAGCGTCGAGCCAGCGCCGCGGCCCCCCTTCCCGCCGGCGGTAACCTCCCCGCCCCCCCCCCCTCTCTCACCACCCTTCCTCTCTTCTCGCCGCTGTCGCTTCATCTCTGGAGGAGCCCATGTGGAACCCGAGCCAGCCTTCTTCGCCGTCCGCCACCGGGCAAAATTCCGGTCGCCGCCATTCTTCTCCACCACCGGTGGGCCCCTCCATGAAATCATCTCGATCTCCTCTATCTCTGGTGCTGCTCCATCGAAGTGGGAAGGGGCCGCCGCCGAGGAAGCCCGCGTCGGGGGGAGGGGCCGCCGCCGGGGGAGCCCGCGCCTGGTGGAGAGCTCGCCCAACTCCGATTCGGCGACATAATGCTCGATTCAATGGTGGAGTGACCGATTCGGGTCATGCTCCGGCGAGGAGCCCTGGCGGCGAGGCGGGACGATGAGCGACCGGGCTCCTCCCCTCCTCCGGCTGCTCCTCTTGCTCCTCCCTTTCCGGTCGCAGGCCCGCCGACGAAGGGTGGCCAGGACAGGGAGGGGACGTGTCGCACGGGGAGGCCGCAGAGGAATGAGTCGCGAGGAGAGAGGATACCCAGTTTTGCCTTCCCGTTCGCGCGCAAGGCAAAATGCATCGCCTGTGTGCGTGTTCTGTTGGAGGTTGTTTTTGCGACGCAAAAACACTGTGCGCGATCCAAAATGAGTTTGGGTTGCATTGTTGGAGTCAGTCTAATATGAGCAAAATATTTTGTGACCGTCGTCTCTACATATTTCGCTGTTGATGCTGCAAATTAAAGAGAATTTTCTATCACAGAGCCAAATGTGTAGTTATTTTTAGAATATTTTCAATGTTGTTTTGTTTCAATTTGCATTTTGCAACGGAGCGTTCGATGAAAAAAATTCGCATCGGATGTCCGGGGGCTAGCAGGTGCCATCAAATTCCTCTAACAAAGCTTAACTGTTAGTGGAGCCCCTCTTTAGTTTAATATGAGCCGCATGCATTGCCCATGGCCTAACGTGGCATTGACTCCCGCCAAAATTATGGCCTTGAGCTCTCGTTGTCTTGGTTCATGTGCTCACCGATGGCCATGCCTAAATCCAAAGATAATTCTCTTTCACAGTCATGTTGCATAGCTACCTCACTCATGGTGTTGCAGTAGAGATTTGGATGTCACAAGTCCTAGATGTACATGAATAATGCTGTAGATGAATGCATCTTGTGATGTTGCTCAATTGTTTTTTTTTGAGACGTAGTTACAACAGTTGTCTTTTTATGTTTCATTTTTTTTATATATTGCAATGTTTGTTCCCGTACGAGCTTTCAACCCCAACGTACAATAAGATGTTTTTTTGTAATGTTGCATGAAACATGTGTTTGATGAATATGATATTAATTTTCAAAAAAAAATGAATATGATATTTACATTGAGCTATTTTTCAATATTTTTTGTGATGTTGCAATGGAGTGGCGGATGACCTAGATGTTATTTCTCAATAAATTTCACGGGAACATACTTACAATTTCCCGCAGTTCTGTGCCAATAAGAAAAGGTTTTTTAGTACACAATACGACCCCAACGATCGTATGTTCGTATTATCGGTTTTCTTTATCAGTAAAATGTTAATAAGGAACGGGACGGGGGTTCTTCACTTCTTCTCGAGAAGCCCAGGCGGTGGGCCCTCCGGGCATTCTTTTCTTCTTACAAGTACAACTGTACTCCCTCCGGTTTGGTAAATGAAGTCGTTTTGGACAATGTTTGAGTCAAACATTAGGAATATAAATCATGAATAACTTTTAAGTTGTTGAGTTTGGAAATGTGAAAACTACATAAGTAGATTTGTCTTCTAAAATACTTTCATAAAAGTATATATATATGTTAATTTTCAATAATTATTTTTATAAAAATAGGAAGTCGAGACCGTGTCACTGTCCTAAACGACTTCATTTACCAAACTGGAGGGAGTACAACCACAAACGTCGTGTGACGAAACGATCGATCGCACGATCGAGGCAGAGAATGGTGGTCGACTGGTCGTGGCTTCCGGCCGCCTCGAACCGAACCGGACGCGGACAGTCAAGAAAGCGGCGGCGGCATCCGGTAGATGAACGGATGGATGGCGTGGGCACGCCACGGCTGTGTTGCTTGGTTGCACGTCATAAACGCGCGCACGCTGCTGGCCTTGGTCTGCCGCGGAGCCCGCCCGCCCGCCCGCCCAGTCTCACCCTCACCCGCGCGGGCGGCTTCCGTCTGGCGGCTGTGCGTGGCCGCTGGCCGGCCTCGCGGGCATTGATGGCGGCCGGGAGGGGAGGAGGGGGAGGCAGGTGGCCGGTGTGGCTGTGGCTGGCCGCTGGCCGGGACACACCGGGGGCGGGCGTTTAATTCGCCGGCGAGGCGAGTAGCTGGGCTTCATGGCTCAAAAAACCGGGACATCTGGGCCCCGCCTCGTTCCTTGGTGGGCACGGGGCCTAAAGAGCCATCAATTTCTTGCACTTGCCTGTAGCTAGTTGCACGTCTGTTTGGCAGTAAGTGGTGAGGGGCGCCTCTCAGCTGCCCATCAATGGATCCATTGGTCGTGGTCGGGGATCTATCGCCTCTGGCCCCCGACCGAGCACCGGCAAATCTCCAATCTCCTCCTCCCTCTCCTCCGTTGGAAAAACAAGTCAACTTGTTCCAGAGGCAAGTAGTAAAACCTGTGTTAGCATGCAGTAGTAATTAACCACACGAAGATAATTAAAACTTGATAGAATCATCTTGGAGAGCGACTGTCAAACAGAACAACTACCCCTGCCTCCTGTGAAGATGAATTTATGGTATTTCAGAAATCAAAGCCAGTTAAGTCAAAACCATGAGGTGGTGTTAGTTGCAAGGACAAACTAAAATCCAGGAAATGCTTTTACACGAGAGACACGATAACTGAAAAAAAAGAAAATACAACCCATGTGTGGCACTGGTAGCGACATGAGTAGGTGTGAGCCACCACAGTAAGAAGGAAAACCGTTGGATGCTTATGCCGCAGCTTAAAGTGTAGCAGCGTTCCTCTGCTGCTCTCTCGATCATTGGTCAACGATGACGACTCGGTGTGGAAACTGAATGAAACATGTAAAGATTGGAGCTTGCAGATAGAACGAACGACCCGTTTGGATTGGAGGAGCAGATTTGGTGTGTGGAGGCGATCAGCCGGGGTAGGTTTCAGGTTCATCAGGTAGCTCCTGCTCCCTGCTTTCTTTTCGGGAAGTAGGTAGCAGCTAGAGCTTCTTGTTGCTGTCTGCTACAGCTTGCTCTTCTTGCTGCGAGAGAGAGAGAGAGAGAGAGAGAGAGAGAGAGAGGATGGACGTACGTGGCTGGAGTTCCTCGCACACGTTATTTGTGGA
The DNA here is from genome assembly GCA_947561735.1 of Cenchrus americanus. Lineage (NCBI taxonomy): Eukaryota > Viridiplantae > Streptophyta > Magnoliopsida > Poales > Poaceae > Cenchrus > Cenchrus americanus. Next base: position 68,541,068 of record OX387240.1, read on the forward strand.
GTCATGGGGTTGGGCTCTGTCCTCGTCTAGCTCGCACACACAACCAATTGAGGAGTATGTGCAAAGAGAATGACGGCATTTACATCGACCGAAAACGACGACGGTGGTCGATCTAGCGGAAGCGGAATAAAGCCTTGTCGTCTGTAGCATTTACTATATGTTTCTCATTCCGATCCTCTCCATTGCCAGGTTCGGAGCATATCAGGGTGGCGCATTAAATTAAAGTACTGTTCGGTTTGCAGATAAGTGACGCACAATCTTCAAATCAACGAAGTGCTCTTTATCTTCTTAAAAATGAACCAGGAATATACTCCATCTGTTTCAAAAATATTTGTTATTTTGACTTTTCTAGATGCATACCATTTGCTATGCATCTAGATACATACTGTATTTACTATGTCTAGATATATAATAAAAGAATTGTATCCGGAAAAAAGCAAAAAAAACGACACGTAATTTGAAACAGGGAGGGTATCTCATAACAATAACACTGGTTAATTGGACACGAGTGATTGGAAAGTACACATGGAGAGGAAGTCGTGCACCTTTTTTCCTTTGTATGCTGTGGTCCGTTTCTTCTCACCCTTTGCCCTCTCATCCGTTGGCATCAATTGGTTAGATGATTAGGTGGATTTGGTGCGCTGTTGTTCTTGGAGCCGGGGGGTAGGTAGGTAGATCATGCATGCCTACCTCAGCCTCTCGCCACACCAGACACCGGAGAGGTGAAGCCTTTTCTTTCCTGGATGGATCACGTGGAGAGACTCTGCCCGGCCAGACAAAACGGGGAAGTAACTTGGTTTGTGACCCGTAACTTGGATGGGGAAAAAATGGTCTCGCTTTAGGAAAAACTGAGCGTCGTCACACAAACCTCTAAAAAATTCATTGACATTCAACCGTACGTGTGCAATTTGACGACACGGCACCTTCTAAAATTAATTCATTTTTGTAGGAGGACTCCAGGTTCACTAGTCACTGCCAAGGCAGTGTGCCAGTGTGCAATGTGTTTGGGTTAATTTGGTTGACTCTTCGCTCTTGGAGGGCCACGTTTTTTTTATCCTTAAGCTATGATCGAGACCGTTAATTCCCGTCAGCTGGCCGTCACCATATACTGCAACTGTTTCTGGTTATGCATAATTATCGACTGAATGATGATCCTAATTAATTAATAAAATCCAGGTGGATGGCCGGCGGTTTGCAGCATTCGATCGATATCGTTAGCGTTGGTACACTTACTCCACCTAACTAACTTATTAAAAATGCTTCTCCCTTTGGGGCACACGCACGGAGGAGGAGGAGACCTTGGATTGCCACATGAGTGGTCTGCTTTATTCTTCACCCGAACAGAAAACAAGTGCCTACGGAACCAGCAAAGCTGACGACGGTGACGGATCAGGACATACTACGCTATTGGGGTACTGGACATCCATGTATCCAAATATGATGCTTTGTCAGAGTTTGCCAAGAATTTATGGAGCAGTGGTCTGTTGCAAACTACTAGTTGTGGGTAGACGTAGACTAGACCGATTAGTGGTGTCGAGGGAGTTCGTTGCAGACGAAACTTGACGATCTTAGTCGAGCTCCTTTCCGGTGCCATATACTAGGGCATACTACTATTAAAAAGGACGAGTATACAAACATCCAACGGTTCAGATCAATTGTACACTTCGTAAAACTAAACGGTAGTATGAGGTGGTATGCATGGGTAGTACTAAATTACCCCTTTATACTTCGTAAACCCAAACGGTAGTGTGAGGTGGTATGCATGAGTAGTATTAAATTACCCCTTCTATACTTCATACCACTCATGGGTGGTATAAGGCAGTGGTTTTGCCCCCCCCCCCCCCCTATTGTTTCCAGCCATTTGATATAGCATAATGTTGTACATGAAACTTTAATTTGATGTGCGCATTTCCAGAGCAAGGGCATTCACAAATGAGTTTGTCGGGCGACGTTCTGATCTTGACGAATGCTATTTCTTGTGAAAAGTAAAATAATAAATACTAGTTGTTCATAGTGAACGAAACAATGAGGTCTTGTTTAGTTCCATTGAAAATTACCTTTCACCCGGCACATCAAATTTTTCATACTAGTAATTAGGATTATTAAATGTAGATTAATAATAACACTCATCTTATAACCTCGAGTTAAATCTTGAGATGAATCTATTAAATCTAAACAGATCATGATTAGATAATGTCGTAATGAGATATTGTTTAGTTCGATTGAAAAGTACTTTTCACCCGGCACATAAAATTTTTTATACTAGTAATTAGGAGTATTAATTGTAAATTAACGATAAAACTCATTTCATAACCTCGAGTTAAATCTTGAGACGAATCTATTAAGTCTAAACATATCTTGTTTAGATAATGTGGTGTTACAATAAATATGTGCCAATGACCGATTAATTGAACTTAAATTCATCTTGTGATTTTCAAGTGAGTTCTGAAATTAGTTTTCTATTAGTATCTAAACACCCGTTTGGACATCACAAGAAATATTTGATATGACACGGCAAAATTACGAGGTGGCCTAAACAAGACCCGATTTGTATTATAAATTCGACAGAGCGAGGGATCTAGAGATATGGGCTCGTGATTAACTAGCTTGCTGGGCTTTATCTATACTTTTATGCTGTGTTTGTGCAACAAGCAGCCCTTCATCAGTGCTAAAAAAAGAGCATCCTTGAAAAGTTCGAAAGGTCTAAATTTTGTGCTGTGTTTGTGCAAAGCTGTATCCTATTCGGGCCTATCTTGTCATTAGACAGACCGTCTCCAGCAGCGGGAATCCTATATATACCTTCCGGAACTTTTTTTTTCATCCCACTATCCAGTGTTTGAGATTCGTGCAGCCTACCAGAACCGTTGGATCCTGCTGGTAACCCTAGCCTCACCCCTCTCTCTCTCCTTTCTTCTCCCTCCCGTGCCTCATCCATGGCGCCGCCACCCCCCCTGACCCCGCACGCCGCCACCGCGCCCCGCCCGCACCGCTCGACGGCCTCCGCTTGACGTCGGCCGCCGTGGGATATGTCCGCCGGCCGCCGCTCGACGCCGGCCGCCGCGGCACGCGAGACCCCGCGACCAAGCTCGGGCGCCGCCGGCCATGGCCGCACACCGAGCGCCCGCGCGCCGCCGCGGCCTCCCCCGCCGGCCGCCCGCGCGCCCCGGGCGGCTCGCTCGCCGCACGCCCCATCCGTGGCCGCAGGCGCCGGGAGGTCGCCAACCACCGCCTCACGGTGCCCGCGCGCGCCTCGGAAAAAATTGTTGATTTTTCAACATTTCTGAAAATATTTGCAACATTTATCAAAATGTTGGAAAAAATAGTTGACGAAACCAATATTATTAAAAATGTTGTAAAATTTCTGAAAAATGTTGGAAGAAGTCTAAAAAGGAGAAAAATGATGTCCAACATTTTGAAAAATGTTGCAACATTTAAAAAATGTTGACAAAAATAGTTAACGAAATCAACATTTCTTAAAAATGTTGGAACATTTATGAAAAAATGAAGAAGCCTCCAGAAAAATATTGACTAAAAAAATGTTGGAACATTTATAAAAATGTTGACGAAAAATTACTGGAAACTTGAAGAAAAAATTTTGTAACATTTTTGAAAAATGTTGGAACATTTTTATTTTAATAATTATTAAGTGGGCTGGTGAGAAAATAAAAAACATCATTTAGGTGGGCTTTAGTGGGCTGGAAGTTCGCATGCTTATCTACCTTCCGGAAGACATATAGGAGCCCCCCTCTAGCCGTATGCTCAAATGGCACTGCATCTTCAAACTGGGGGAAAATCAGAACTGTAATGAGTGAGTCCAACGGTTTCTACATCCGGTTTCTCTTTTTGCGGTCGCAACCCATGGCACACGCATTCGTGGGGAAATCCTCTCTTCACCGCAAACTGCTATAGCACGTCAGTACCAACCACCCGTCCGTTTGTGTTCTCCTCGCCTCCTCCGTCCCGCCCTCTCCCCTCGAGCGGCGGTGGCGGCAGAGGTCGGTGCGGCCCTTTCCCCTTCTTCCCTTGGCGTCGACAACCCACTTGCTGCTGCTCGTCAACCTTTGCCCCGCCAGCTAGATCCGAGTGTGCTGGAGGTGGTTGGGCTCTCACTGCGGTGACGGCGAGCTGGAGGCGGCGTCTCCCTCCTCCACCGGCGCGCGAGAGGCAACCGCCATAGCAGATGCGCACGGGGGAAGCGGTGACTACTGGAGTGGTCATGTTTTTTGCTACATTTTCCTTCGGTCTCCTTCTCTCGAAAGGTTAGTTTGCATATGGGGATTCAAATTTTTGCTGGAGACGGTCTTAAGCAAGACTGGCGGCAGCTAGTAGGTAGTGAAACGAGAGGGCTCGTCTGAATATCCTACGGAGGCGACTAAACGGAGATGACTCTCTATTTAGGCTTAAATGAAGAGCCCTCCAAGGTTACCTCCTGCGGCACAAAAGTTACTTCTCTCAACAGTTAAAGCACATAGGAGGAAATAATTTTTAGTGAGAGCCCTCCGAGATTACTTCCTGCGGCACAAAATTACTTCTCTCAACAGAAAAGAAGCACACGGGAGGAAGTAACTTTGTGTCACGAGGAGTAACTCTATCTTGTGAGAAGTAACTTTGTGTCGTAGGAAGTAACTTTTATATCACACGAAGTAACCTCGGAGAGCTCTCCATTTAAGCTTAAATGGATAGGCCTCTCCGTTTAGATTTTGTGATCTCCTATATGCGTATCTGAACGTAGATGAGGTATGAACTTACAACGCATCAAAACTCATCTAAATGTATGTTTTTTTTAATTTTCCCACCAACCCACTTCATGATTATTAAAATAAACGTGTTCCAACATTTAAAAATGTCACAACGATTTTTTATTCACCATTTCTTGTCATTTTAGTCAACATTTTACAAAAGTTGCAATATTTTTGGGATCAAAATTTTTGTAATCAACATTTTTTTTGACTTCTTCCAATATTTTCAGAAATGTTCCAACATTTTTCAGAAATGTTAGTTTTGTCAACTATTTTTTAAAATGTTGGAGAACTTGTTTTACCTTCTCCACCGGTGGCGGGCGGCTCACGGTACGCCGGCCGGCAACGACGGTGCACACGTGGGGCCGCGGGGGGCGATGCAACCCGTGACGAGGGTCGCCATGGCCGGTCGCGGCCATGGCGCGCGACGGAGCGGAGGCCGTGGCCACGGTGGGCGCGCGTGGGGCCGTGGGGGGGGGTGACGCAACCCGTGGTGAGGGTCGCCATGGCCGGTCGCGGCCATGGCGCGCGACGGAGCGGGGGCGGGTGGCCACGGTGGGCGCGCGGGAGGCCGGTGGCACACGGGGGCCCGCCGCGCAACGCGTAGGGGTGAGGCGGTGGAAGAAGACTAGGGCTAGCATTTGGTGGGCTGAGTGGGCTGCTATTGGGTTATAGTTTGTTTGCAAAAAAACCTTTCGGAAGATGTATAGGATTTCCGGGCTCGTCTTCCCCATTCCTCTTCTTCCTCTTCATCTAACATCTATGGTCAAAATTTGTAAGAAAAACTTCAGAGGGGACTCCATGAAAATCCATGAGGTCCCTCATCTCCATGTTGGATCTACCCCTACACCTGCAAGATAGTTGTTGTATGACCAGTAGTGCTCAAGTTATTGACCTTGGCCCACTCAAGATCATGGTTTTATTTAATTGAATTGGAAGGTCAGGACACACTTTTTTTGGTAGATCTTAAAACAACTTACACACTTTTTTGTTCGGTAGATCTTAAAACAACTTTTCTTGATTTGTTCGACTGATTTATTATGAGATGAAAATACTGAACACTCTACTATCCACATTGCCAATGATGAAGTTGTTGCTTCCACAGTAGCCCGCATCACGCTCAAGTCTTGTTTAGACCGGAAAGGTTCTACTATGCACCCGTCACATTGGATGTTTCCATGCTAATCAAGAGTATTAGACTTAAAATAGTGACAAAAATTCATTTCATAGTCCCTTGGTAAATTTGAGAGACGAATCTATTAAGCCTAATTAGATCATGATTAGACAATATAGTGTTACAGTAAATATCTTCTAACGATGACTTAATTACATTAATAGTTTCTTTTCATGATTTCAGTCCACATGTGTAACTAGTTGTATAATAATCATGTTTAGTCTTCTTAATTAGTATCGGTAAACGCGATGTGACATTTTCAGCAAGTTTCTTCACCCAGCTAAACAATGCCCTCCGCCGATGCTGCTTCCGACGCAGCTCCCACTCCAGGCTCCAGTTGGGCCTTGTTTAGGTCTGCAACTTTTACTATTCACCTGTCACATTGAATGTACGAACACTACTTAAGAATATTAAATGTGGATTAATGACAAAACTCATTCCATAACCTCCTGTGAAATTGCATTGTGAGACGAATCTATGGAGCCTAATTAGATCACAATTAGATAATGTCGTGCTACAATAAATAGTCTCTAATAATAGTTTAAGAGTAAATTGTGTTCACCATACAACAACTTATAAGGTGGGTGCAAATTAGTCCAATAACTTATAATATGCTCAATCTAGTACGGTAACTTGTCAGGTGGGGGTGGATTAATTAGTCCAACAACTTATAAAATGATCGATCTTATACAATAACTTGATAGGTGGGTGCAAACTGGTCCAAGAACTTGTAAAATGCTTAACTTAGTGCACACTCGATGCATCTGCAGAGTCTAAATGTTATCACAAATAATATATTTTCTAATACTGGAATAGAGTATACTTGCATCAGAACAAGTTATTGTGCATTATTTGACAGTTGATATTCATGTTGTGAGGGTAAAAATATTTAGTAAGGACTAGAACCTTCGGTGTTATGTCTTTGTTATCAGTTTTTATACAAACATTAAATTTTGATTAGAAATATTTTTAATCTCATGTTCAATATTAATTTTAAATTTGATTAGATTATTTTTATTCAACTATTAATAGAATCTGGTACTAACAATGAATACCTTTTAGAAGTTTGACATAAATATTTTCAAAGTCCCATATACTAGTTGAAAGACAAAATGAACTAAGATAACGGAAATGAGCATTCTTCTCTGAAGTTGTTGAATACACGAGTAAAGGTGCAGAGGAAATAAAAGGTCATATGGTGTCTTATAAACTTTAGTCTCTCGGTAATCTAATGGTGTAATTCAAAAAATTGATCCAATTTAACTAATAAAAAGTAAGTAATGTATATACATTTGATTCAAAATTAGCAACTTAAATTAAAAAAATAGTTGGAAGAAAATCAGAATGCTACCTTATTTTTCTAACACATTATCATTTGTAAATTTGGACTATAGGTGCACCAATTTGCCAAGTTATTACATTGAACTGAGTATTTTACACAAGTTCTTTGATCAATATGCACATACCTATAAAATTGTTGTACTAATTTCATTATTTTACATGGTTTTGGACCAATATGCACCAACCTGACAAGTAATTGTGCTAAATTGAGCACTTTACAACTTGTTGGACTAATCCACACCCACCTGACAAGTCATTGTAGTAAATTGAGCATTTTACAATTTGTTGGACTAATCCGCACCCACCTGACAAGTTGTTGTATGGTGGATGCAATTTACTCATAGTTTAATTAAGTTTAATAGATACATTTCGCGATTTTTCATCCACCAGTGTAATTAGTTTTATAATTAGATCATGTTTAGTCATCTTAATCTTATTCTCGTAAGTTTCTCTCGGTGGAACTGCATCCAATGTGGTAAGATTATTGTCAGCTGAATTCAGTTTCTCACGCTCCATATTTCTATTAAGATCGTTGATTCCCCTGTTAGTATTATTGTTTTATAGTGAACTTCATTTTGCCAATCATGTGCTCAAGTGAACTGATTTCTTGAAGGACTAAATCAACAAATGCTATACAATTGAGAGTTCAGATGCATTTGTTCATCGAAACGAGAGTTTTCTAGGGCAAATTGAAACGAGAGTTTTTTTGGGCAAATAGAAACGTGAGTTGAGTACTTGTTTGTTGACTTGTTGTAGCTTCTTGAGAAGCCAACATCTGATGTTCCAGCATGCACTGACACTGCATCTTTTTTTATGTTGCCTACGGAAGTGTACATGTTCACCTATGCACATGACAATGCTACCAAACTTTTGGAAAATTGGGAAAATATTTTCAATTTGTTAGCCGTTACCAGCAGTTCAGTTTATCTGTTACATGATCCTTCTCTCCTAGATGTGTCCTCCTATGCACTGACCTTATTGTTTCCTAAAGTGGCTTAGGTGAAATTTCTAACGCCATTAATCATAACAAGATTTTACTCATTGTTAGTTTTGTTTGTCTCTGACATTTTTTCCTTCTTCAGGTGGTTGTTGCCCCAATTCTATTAGGTAGCTTTTGGATGTTGACATTGAGAGCCGGAATTAGGAATTGGAATTGCTAGCCACCAATGCCAACGTTTGGATGTCCACAGAATTGGAGAATGGAATTGGAGCTCAATACTAGCAAGCATTCACCCCGCAGTCACCCCTACTCTCAATATAGAGCCGGTTCGCTCCGTATTGGCCGACATTCACATTTCCTCATCCACTCGCGTCTCTCTCACCCTCCGCCTCCCTCCCGCCTACGAGCCGGAGATTCACACCGCCCTCCCCTCCCTCCGTTCAAATTATGAACTAAAAAATGATCCCTCTTTCTTTGCCATTTTGCACTGTGTAGATAATTAATTGCTTACATGCTCGGCCTACTTCATATGTAATTGTCACTCTCACATGTGCTCAATTAACTGCTACAATATCATTTCCCGCCAGCAAAAGTTGCAAGCTTGACGATGATGCACTTGGTGTCCTCACGTTGAGGGAAGAGGTGGTGGTAACTCTGTCTTCTACTCTTCTGCAAACGCTTGATCGTGATTCTTTCCATCGGCCGCGAATCGGATCCTATGCAGTCATTCTCGATGTGACCTCATCACTAACACGTGAGTCCCACGGGTGCCTTGGCCCATGTGCAGTGACGGATCCGTTAGAGTGAAGTCGACACCTCGCCCCATCGGCCGCTCATCAACAGTGATCGATAATGTTGTCGATGGAGGTGGCGGAGTTCGGCAGCGACGTCGTGATCTTTGGTGGTGGTGGCGGCGGGCCAGGCCAAGGCGGAGAGAGACAAAGAGGCTGCTCATCACCTCGCCGCACGTCGCCAGGCCGCTCGCCACGCGTGTCGACGGGCCACATCATCAGAGAGGGAAGGAGGGAGCAGAGCCGTAGAATGAGGCGGTGCGAGGGGGAAGCGACAACAACGAAACACACACAATTTGGAGGAGGAGTGGGCAGCCTCGATATTTTCAGGTTCGACTCCGAATCCCGAATGGTAGAGGGTATGTTACTGAGTGCCGCTGCATCTTGAGTGCCGCTGCATCCTGTCCAGGAACAACCTCACCAATGCAACAAGTCACCATGGCATGGCGCGTTTGTTGTCTTTTCTTGCATCTCCTGTTCGGAAGCGTCAACTTGCATAACTGATTTTCCAGTTCCGACTTGATTTGAGCTAAGCCAGGTTGGTTTCGTACGTCGCCGTGAATTACGCGTACGTATACACTTAGCGCCTCACTAGATCGCGTGCATGGTATGCAACTAACTACGATCGATCGGAGCAGTGCGCGCTGCCGTTCTGGCGAAGTCGGAATCGTCCAAAGGCAAACCATCGTCGACGCGCGATAAATAGTAGCGCACGACATCAGTGCTTGCGTCCGTGCAAACGATCCACCACCGCTTCTCCCTCCCTCCCTCCGCCGGCGACGATTTCGTCATCGCTTCTCCCATCTCTGACCGCGAGGAGCTTCTTGCCCCCTCCCATCGTGCGCGGCGGCCGGCGAACCAACCATGTGCACCGTCGCACCCTTCGCTCTTCCGGGCCTCGCCGGCGTTGCTCCTTGCGCCGCCGCTGCCGCGATGCGCGGATACGGAGGCTATGAAAACGACGGCGCCGACGACATGGACGCGCTGCTCCGCGACATCTACGCCGCTGTGATCCAGCGCACACCTCCCGGCCACGCACCCCAGCCCGTAGCCGCTGGTGCCGACCTCGACCTCGACGCCGTCCTCCGCGGTATCCGGAGCATCCGCATCCCGACCGCCGGGTTTGCTACTTGTCCCAGCACCATGGACTCTGCCGTCTCCACCCCGACGACGCCCTCAGCGAGCCTTCCGGCGCCGTTCAGCTACGGCGACGCTGCCGCCGAGGACACCGACGACTCCATCGCCAGCACGGCGACTACCATCCAGAACTCTCCCAAGAAGCAGCAGGATCCCGGCCAGACGTACGACGCCGACATCGACACCACGTTCCGGGCCATGGAGCAGGACCCAGCGGAGCGGCCGTCGGCAACCTACCTCTGGACGGTCCAGGAGGGGGGCATCACCATGGCCGACCGCGCTAACGTCGTGGCGTGGATGTACAACTTCGCCGGTTACTACGGCCTCGCCCCGGGCACGCTCCACCGTGCCGTCTCCTACGTCGACCGCTTCCTGTCATCGAGGAAGATCCACGGCTACAACGTCTCCGGCCAGCTGCTCCTCCTCGGCTCCGTGGCCGTGTTCACCGCGGCCAAGTACGAGGACCGACGCGCCACCCTGGCGCTCAACGCCGACGCCATCGCCATGCACGTCGGGTGCGCCCGCCGCGACGTCGTCGACACCGAGCGCATCCTGTTCGCCGCGCTGGGGTGCCGCCTGAGCGGGCCCACGGCGCACTCCTTCGTCGACCACTTCACCAGGCACGACAACGGTGCCGCCGACGAGGGCTCGACTGTGACGGTGAGGTCCCTGGCGCACCACCCGGCCGACGTGGCCTCGCCGGGACTACCGGAGCATCCGGTTCCGCCGTCCACCGTGGCGGCGTCCGCAATCGCCCTGGCGAAGCTGAACGTGAACCCTTCGGCGTCTTGGAGCAAAGAGATCAAGGTAACCGGATACACGGCCCGGATGACCTAGCGACGTGCATGGCCGAGATCGAGGAGATGCACGAGCTACGAGCGTGTGGCCGGGTTGCGCGGGAGATGACGGAGGATTACATGCGCAGCTACGGCTTGCTGCCTCACTGAGTGATCAACGGCATGGACACAGAAGAAAATTAAACGTAGCAAGAAACTTTGGTAGAGCCTATAGGTGTAGGAGCAATCAGTTTATCCATTTGTAATGTCTATGCTGTCACTAAATGAGTAAATGTGCATCTCTATATATCACAAGAATCTGGATGATTGAAAAATCGGTTTGTTGTTTATCAATATAAGGGCCTCCTATGCCTTTCAAAACCGATGTGATCTTTGGTATATGGTTTAAAATTAAACACTAGGTAATTCACGAGCTGATGTTTCAAAAATTTTACATAATATGATGATGTATTGCTATTAATCTATTATTATATCGTTGTGTTGTAGACTACAGCAGCAGCAGGAGCCAATAACTCATCGACTGATGAACAGATCAATGATCACCCTTCCCAGTCTACTTTCTCCGATCACAAGTACACCCATGCTGTAGGTTTATTTATTCAAATTGCTAGGTAGAGTTGATCCTCGAGATGCAGCATTCGTTCAGATTTAGAACATACTTGTGGTCTTGTGGATGGCCATTGCTCTGAATTGGACAGCGAGCTAGCTAGGTAGATCCCACAAGCACCATATGTTCTCAGCTCTCTCGGTTGCACTTGATCATGCACACATCCAATTTTCTCGGCAAGACGCACGTGTAATATGCAATATTGATGTGATGTGTAGTGCTCGGACCTTGGAGGAACTGATCGACATGCATCTGGCCATGTACGTGAAGACCACATTAACGTGGCGTACATCAGGAGCGTTAATCAATTGCAACAGTCAATACCCTTGCTCATCTTGCGATCCGAATCGTCAGCGAAGCACTGATACCATTGAACATTAACTTTTATTTAACAATAAATTATTAAAAATTCAATGGAGGGTTTCTTAAGCATCACAACATCCACACTGAACCACTGAACACTCATGCAAGGCTTGTAAGCTAGAAAATTAATTATTTAGAAAAAATAACAAAAGTTAGTTAGCAACCAAGTTAAATGCATACAAAAATAATTAAGCATCAAAAAGCTCCAAACTTTCTCGTACAAGCTCTCTGGTCCTAAACCATCCTAGAAGGCTAGCAAGTACACCTAGAACTACCACTGATCTTGCTCTATTAAACTACAAAGGAAAACATGCACATATTAAGAATAAATACTTATGCTCACCCAAAAATTTTTATTAATTCACCAGAGGTGTAACTTGGCATAAAAAGACAGCATGCACAAGTTGGGCACAAAAACATAAATATTTTTAGCTACAAAAATCATCTAGGCAGATTTTGCAAAAATGGAAAACAATTCATATAAAAAGATTTACATCATAACTTTGTGCAAGTTTTGGCACCGGATCTAGTCATAACATAACACACAACATATACAAAAATTGGATACAGAGAACTCATGGATTTTGAGATATTGCAGATCTAGGGTTTTCACATTTCTATTTTTAATGCTCAAATATCAAGAATCAGACTAGGCGAGTCTAACAAAAGCTATAGGATTTTTCACAACAAATCCAACAAAATTGAGTTTGCATTTTTTCTGAATTTTCTACGATGTTATACGCATTTTACAAGTTTCAGCAATTCACAACTACTATTGAAGATTCACTTTGCACCGGGGCCCCTAGAAATATTCAAAACGTTACAGCCATGCCCTTGCCATGCACTTAAGTCCCTGCAAAGAAAGGGGATCACACAATTGGGTCCCCGGCCATGGGGGCGGCGCGGCTCCGCCGATTCCGGCGAGACCGGCGACGCTCCCGACCGGGCGAGGGCGTGGGGAGGAGTGCAAGCTCACCAAGGGGTCGTTGACGCTCGGAACTTGGGCAGGGAGGCACTCTACGACTGCGCACGGTGGTGACCGGCGGGGACGGCCGCGATTCCGGCGAGACCGGCGCACGGAGTGGACCACACGCGATGCTAGGGGCACAAGGGGGTCTATGGACGGCGCCCAAACGATTCGGTGGCTAGGGACGTCTCGAACTATAGCTCGGCGGCGACGGTGTTCATGGTGGGCGGAGCGGCGATGATGGGCGGCTCGGCCTGGCGTGCACAGGGGCGAGCAGCCACCTTAAGTAGGCGCTCGAGGGTGACGGCGTGCTGACGACGAAGATGCCGTCGTGCTACGACGGCGTCTCGACCGATGCACGTACGACGGCGCGCGGGTATGCGCGCGCGCACGGGGCCGACTAGGAGGCACGTCGGGGCGCGGGTACCTAGGGACGCGGCGGCCTCGATTATCGGGGTCTCGGGGGCGCGCGTGGCGCGGACGCCGAGGCGCGGGCGCGGCGTCACGTGCACGACGCCGTGGCGCGGCGGCGCTCTGGCACAACTCGTGTCGCTGAGCTCGGGTTTGAAAATGAAATACTTCATTTTTTTGAATACAAGTGCACTCAGCTTTGAATACGAATGTTGCAGATCTTACTACCACCTGCAATTTTCCCAAATGCCATATAGGGTTTTTATCCATAGATGTTGCACAAAAGAACTGCCAACTTTGAATGCCACTCATATGCCATGCACAGGAGATGCTGACCTTTGGGCAAGTTTTTTTTATATTTTTCCGCTCAAAATTTGAAATGCCAATCTACATGAAAGTTGTGTACCTTAATAAGCTGGACAACTTTCTAAAAGGTAGATTTTTAAGTATTTAGGTGAATTTTGGAGAATGCGGCAAAAGTTCCGAAAGACATCTAGGGTTACTAGGATTTGAGTAGGGTTTGACCAAGTCTTTGACTATGGGTTGGCCCCACATGTGTTTCCACTAGATCAAATGTGTCATTAGAGTTGATTGGTGAGTTTCTCGAGGTGAGGACCAAGGTTGACCGTGGTTTGACCACTGTCAGCCGAGTTGACTGACGATTGGGTTAATTTAAAAACCTGAGGCGTCACAACCTTCTTCACCGGTGGCGGGCGGCTCACGGCACGCCAACCGGCAATGACGGTGCGCGCGTGGGGCCGCGGGGGGCGACGCAACCCGTGGTGAGGGTCGCCATGGCGGGTCGCGGCCATGGCCCGCGACGGAGCGGGGGCGCGTGGCCACGGTGGGCGCGCGTGGGGAGCCGCCCATGGGGGCGCGCGGGAGGCCGTGGCATGCCAGGGGAGGCTGGTGGCGCGCGGGGGGCCGCCGTGTGGCGCGTAGGGGTGGGGTGGTGGAAGAAGACTAGGGCTAGCATTTGGTGGCCTGAGTGGGCTGTTAGTCGAGCTGCTATTGGGTTATAGTTTGTTTGCGAAAAACCTTTCGGAAGATGTATAGGATTTCCGGGCTCGTCTTCCCCTTTCCTCTTCTTCCTCTTCATCTAACATCTATGGTCAAAATTTGTAAGAAAAACTTCAGAGGGGACTCCATGAAAATCCATGAGGGCCCTCATCTCCATGTTGGATCTACCCCTACACCTGCAAGATAGTTGTTGTATGACCAGTAGTGCTCAAGTTATTGACCTTGGCCCACTCAAGATCATGGTTTTATTTAATTGAATTGGAAGGTCAGGACACACTTTTTTCGGTAAATCTTAAAACAACTTATGCACTTTTTTGTTCGGTAGATCTTAAAACAACTTTTCTTGATTTGTTCGACTGATTTGTTATGAGATGAAAATACTGAACACTCTACTATCCACATTGCCAATGATGAAGTTGTTGCTTCCACAGTAGCCCGCATCACGCTCAAGTCTTGTTTAGACCGGAAAGGTTCTACTATGCACCCGTCACATCGGATGTTTCCATGCTAATCAAGAGTATTAGACTTAAAATAATGACAAAACTCATTTCATAGTCCCTAGGTAAATTTGAGAGACGAATCTATTAAGCCTAATTAGACCATGATTAGACAATACAGTGTTACAGTAAACATCTTCTAACGATGACTTAATTAGATTTAATAGTTTTGTTTCATGATTTTCAGTCCACATGTGTAATTAGTTCTATAATAATCATGTTTAGTCTTCTTAATTAGTATTGGTAAACTCGATGTGACATTTTTAGCAAGTTTCTTCACCTAGCTAAACAATGCCCTCCGCCGATGCTGCTTCTGACGCAGCTCCTGTTAACACCAAAAATTGGTACAGGAAGGAGGCTGATTTGTGGACCAAACTTGGTAACAAATTCCGTTCGGCAGGGAAAGATTTCTTCAGAAGATTCGGTAGAAATGCCTGCGGTCGGCAGTTTGTTTCCGTTCGGCAAAAGGACTGTTTGCGCTGGATTTGCGGGATCGCGTGGTGACGTGGCCCGAACGGAAGGAAGGGACGAATGGATGGATAAGCATTCGCACTTGGGCATTAAATTAGGTATCAAATATTGTGCTCGTAGTCCACCAGGAGTCGTGTTAGGACAGGGTATAAATATGAACCCTGGATGTATGTAATTGTAATAGAACATTCTCATAACAAACCGGCTTTACGCCAAACTTTCGAGTCCTCTAGTCGTGTCGCCGAGTTCTTCGAGAGGGTTCATCGATCCGTCGACCTCCGTAAGTACCGGCAACCTTGTATCATGTCTAATATCATGCGGTGGATTTAGATCGTGATGCAAGTAGTCTTGTTACCATGCTTAGTATCATGCGGTAGATTTAAGCTTGGTTCAAGAGGGTTTCTTGTTAGATCATGAGCCATGCGGTGGGCTAAGATCTAGCTTGGAGCTAGTTATCGGCTCTATTAGATTTGGCAAGATCTAATAGATTCATTAAGTTACCATGTGTTGCTTTGAGTTTTTACTTTATGTTTAAATTCATGTAACACTGTTTTACCCAATTTAGATGGGTTTGAATCGGCTTTATCTCGTTCGGTGATCCTTATGCAAAACGTTCATATCTTTGGCTCAATACGGCACGTGGATCACGTGTTCTCCAATAGCCGAAACCGAATCAATCTAAGTTGTCACGTGTTGTGGGTTCAAGTTTGTTAATCTTGTGTAAATCTTGACAGAACCGGGTATCATGCGGTAGATGCAGGTTTTTGGGTTGTTTTAGAGCTAATCATCTGGTGGATTAGATTTCGATTCAATCTGATAGATTTATTATCTTTGGCAATGTTTGTTCCTTCTCCACGGAACCCGAGTCGGCTGTATAGCCGTATTCGGTTGTGCTTCCATGAGTTAAACGTGCTTATATGTTATGTTTTAAATAATGCATGCTTTTAGCTTTCTACATTTAGATTGTATCATGCGGTGGATTGATCTTTTTGTGGTTGGTGGTGTGATTTCAAACAAGTTGCATTCATGCGGTGGATTAACTTGTTTGGTTTCGTGCTTGACGGGTTTGAAGTACCTAGACACGCGGTAGACTAGTGCTTTTAGCCTATGCATGCTTGTTTATTTCATGATTATGAGTATGCTTTACTTTATTTATTTTGCTTGTTGTTTACTATCAAAAATCGGTCATGGTCATGCACGAGCAACGTTATTTAGACAAAGATCGATCTTTCGTCATGCTTACGTCATCCATTCGGCTATGTTCCGTTTTATGTTCTAAAGCTTCTGAATGATTTTCAACCTGTTGACAGATAGCTTCTCATAGCTATATGTCACCTTACATGGCTTTCTAGCCGCAAATATGGAACTGTCTGGTACCACCCAGCAAGTTCCAAACTTTGGTATTTAATTGCTTTATCTTTTGTTAATTTCAGGAAAAATTTACTGGCACGCTTTGGAATCTGCTCGTGTGTTAAGCCAGCTTTGTTCGGCTTGCTGTGTGCTTGGCGCAGGGTGCGGATTTTGCGTCAACACACTTTTTGGCACGCCTGGTGGGACCCATCTAGTTGAATCAAGATGCCTGAAATTGGTGACGCCGTGGACGTCACCATTGATGACCTGTCTCCGGAACAACAAGCGCTGCTAAAGGATGCCATTGACCAATTCCAGCGGAAGTGCCTGATGTCGTTTAGCAAGAACAGAAGTGGCGTCCCGTACCTTAAGTCTGACAAGCCCAGGGTTCTGTTGCCAGGGGAACCTGATACCACATCTTTTCAAGAGAAACAAGAGGCTATGAATGCTTTTCGGTAGGCTATAGAAACTGTGATGACCAAGCATCATACTGCTTTCCCGCATATGTTCAAGCATCATACTGCTTTCCTGCGTATTTGGTCCAGGCATGGAGAGGATGCTTGGTCGAGTATCCCCTTATACGTCTTCAACAGAGGTTGGAGAGACCAGTTCTGCTCAACCACCTCGAGATGCAGGAGCTCAACCACCACTGCAAAGCCAGCCGATCCAGCCTCCTCCACAAAGCATTGGGAGTCAGCCGATCCAACCTCCTCTACAAAGCATGGGGAGTTAGCCAGCCCAGCCACCTCTACAAAACAATAGAGGTCAACCGGTTCAACAGCCGAACCCGTATCAGCCTACATATGGGGACCTGACGTTCGGTTCGTCTGGGATGCCGCCTAACTCTACTTACAAGGTAGCCCCGGCCAATAACAGGTTGCAAAAAAATATGTATGGTGGGGGATATCATGAGGTTATGGATTATGGCGCTATAGATGCTCTCCCAAATCCTGGGTATGGTACAGCTGCAGGAATGCAAGATGATGATATTCTGGTATAGAAAATGGCCGAT
This sequence comes from Cenchrus americanus, assembly GCA_947561735.1. Lineage (NCBI taxonomy): Eukaryota > Viridiplantae > Streptophyta > Magnoliopsida > Poales > Poaceae > Cenchrus > Cenchrus americanus. The sequence goes on from OX387240.1 coordinate 68,558,685, forward strand.
GTGATGCAAAATCAATTCAGCCTTAAACCTAAAATGCAAGGACCAACTTATACGCCTCCTTTCCCAGAGTGGTACTATAGGGTGATCTTACCGCCAAGGGTAAAGTCTCCTACGGAATTCACAAAGTTCTCTGGGCAGGATGATACAAGCACTGTAGAGCATATTGCCCGATATTTAATGCAGCTTGGTGAAGCTTCAGCTGATGATGCATTCAGGGTCAGATATTTTCCTTTATCATTGACAGGCCCAGCGTTTCAATGGTTTACTTCTTTGCCCCCTCAATCAGTCAACACCTGGAAAGACTTAGAGTAGAAGTTCCATGCTCATTACTTTAGTGGTAGCACTGAGAAGAAGCTTATTGATCTGGCTACCTTGAAACAGCGACATAACGAAACGCCTCTGGAATTTCTCAGAAGATTTAGAGAGGTCAAGGGCATGTGCTTCTCTTTAACCCTACCGGATGATCAACTAGCTGATATGGCTGTTGCAGGGATGTTACCAACTATTCGGGAGAAGCTGTTTGGCATGGAATTTGACAATCTTGGTCAGTTGTCCCAGAGACTGTCATTGATGAGCAATCAAGCTTACGGGTTCAAGAAAGATTACAGATTTTCCAAGCACCATGACATAGCTGATATCTACAACCAGTTCCTCGAGAAGGCTGATCAGGTGGAGGAATTTGATGATGACGAGGAAGTGGCCGCTGCTGAAATTATGTGGGGCAAAGAGCCTTTGACTGTGAACCAGCAGTGGATAAAGCAAACCAAGGGCACGTGTGACTTTGATGTCACCAAAGTTGACAAGCTCTTTGAGTTCTTGGTGAAGGAAGGCCGAATTAAGTTGCCTGAAGGGCATTCTATGCTTCAGCCCGATGGAGTTAAAGAGAAACGTTACTGTGGCTTTCATGATAGAAACTCTCACTCCATTAATGATTGCAGGGTCTTCAAGATGAGGATCCAAAAGGCTATCCAGGAAGGGCATTTGAAATTTGATAACAAGATGAAACTGGATGGCCACCCTTTTCCTCAAAACATGGTTGGCTTTTCTGTCAACATGGTAACTGCCGAAGAGAAGGGGAAAGTGAAGGTCCTGACTTTGGCTAGAGCAAAACAGGATGGATCAGTGGATCCTACACGACAAGTGACGGTGGCGCAAGTCCACAGAGAAGCTCCCCGCATCCTGAAGAGCCAGGTTGAAGTTGGGGAATCATCCAGGTCCAAGCCTAGGGTTTCCACACGCATTCTCCTTAACAAATGGCAGCGTCAGCAAGAAAAGGAACGCTACCAGAAGCAAAAATATGAAGAGGAGAGGCGCATGTTCGAAGAAGAGGCGCGCAGAAGAGAACTAGAAGAGCACGCGCGGGAACAGGAGCATGCACATTGGGGGTGCGCATTCTTTAGACACTACTGGAACGAAGGCTTGAAGCTCCCCACATTGAGAAATTGCCCTGAGTGTAGTGATAAATATTCTGAATACAGGCAGGAAACTGTCAATCACCAATCCGTCCATGAAAGAATTGGACGGATGCATCCTAATGACGGTCGGCGTCTAAAAATAAATGAGGTCATTGATCACCCAAGGAAAAGACAAGCTGACCAAAGGTGGGTTGATCAAGAAGAAGAGGAGCGCGAGTACATCTGGCAAAAAGGACAGTGGTGCCCGCTTGGCTTGAGGAAAAGCCAAAAGAGAAGGGTTCAACGCTTGAGGAACCGAGAATTGAAGCATGCGGGGATCAAGAGGAAACAAGTGTGGCGCCCAAAAGATAAGCCTGGTAGATCTGGTCATTCGGCTCCAGCGTGCATTGTGTATTTTCTGCCGAATGAGTTCATGGCACCCGTGTTGACGGTTAATAGTTATATCAAATTTCGTTTATGACTTGCAGGCAAACAAGTCTCCCGTCGTAGTCAAGGGACCCTTCTTCCCTCGAGTGGTGAACCCAAGGTATCGAATCCGTGGAACAAATGTGTGACGCAAGAGTTGATCTAGTAAAGCCAAGTAACTTCAATCTTCGGTAAAAGAGAAACCCTAATGCATCTAGGTAAAAGACACGAAACTAATCTAATCTACTAAAGACCGGAGATAACAAAGTAAGATTGGGTAGATAAACCGATCTAGAGAGATCGGGTTAAGCCTTTTGTTGAAGTTCCAAGCAAGAGAAGAAGTAGCAAATCGAATCTTATTAGAAGCCTCTTTAAACCGTGGTTTCCCGTCCAAATCCGAAAACATCTGCCTTTCGGAACCCCCGTTCTGTCACAACGTATCCCTACTCATGCGGGGAGTCTAGGACGAGTCAAAAGACAAGTCGAGGTTCTTCCGGAAGATCCGGCGTGTACCTCTAGCCACCGCGGCTACAAGAACACCCTATGTGATCTATCGCGCGAATAGATCTAGAATAAGCAAACCGATCGAAAAACGAAATCTTCAAGGAAACACTTGATCGCTAAGAATAGATTCAACTTGGTAATTCAACTATGACAATGATACATACACAAGATCACCACCGGGATCCTTCCTTGATCTTGCTTCTAGCTCCGGGAACTCCGACGTGGTCTTCCATGCAAGGTTCCCACGTCGGCTAGGGAAACCCTAGTCAACTAGCTCGACCCTCTCCTCTCCTGGATGGTGTCCCTCTCTTCTCTGCTCCTCGGCGGCCGATGACGAATTAGATTCTCCGTGGCTCTCGGTCAGGGGGCTATAAATAGCCTGATTGGCGGCTAGGGCAAAGGAGGGGACGAACGGGCCCTGGACTGGGCTGGGCCGACCGACTTGGGCCAGCCGGCCTGGGCCCATCCAGGCCCAGCCCGCGGCCTCCTTTGCTCTACGTCGGTTCCCTTGCTTCCTGGATGTTCCCCCCTTCTGCATGTAGGTCCATGTCGTCAGTTTCTCTCCGAATTGGGCATAACTCCTTGTCTGGCAAGATTCAACACTTTTCTGGTCAGGTCTTCAGAGTTTGTCATCTTCTCGGATCAAGTCCCTGGCTTCTTGGAGTCAAGTTTGCTTCATTGCATGACTTGTACGGGCTTCAAGGTCTTGTCATAAGGTGCTTGATGAACTCATCCCGAAAGTCTTGCATTCAACGCTAAAATCCTGCATAAACACTAAACTCCAAAACCGACATGCACACGTGAACTTGTTATACCACGGGGGTTAGTACCAATGGATAAGGTATAAAACTTATGCCAACACCGAAGGTAAACTCATGGCTAGGTTGACGGATTTTCACCGTCAACAACCCGCTAACCAAGTTGTGCAGGAGGAGGTGTCTCCAGATGTTAATGAGGATGAGCAACTTGGGGGATTAATGTCGCAACTGGTGTTGGCTAAGCAGGCCACTTTCGACAAGCCGGCCAGGAATCGACACATGAGGTCGTTGCATTTGAAGGGATACGTCAATGGTAAGCCATTGACCAAGATGTTTGTTGATGGCGGAGCTGCGGTCAACGTGATGCCATACACTACATTCAGGAAGCTCGGCATGGGCCCCGGGGACTTAACGCCAACAAGCATAGTTCTGAATGATTTTGCTGGAAATCCTTCAGATACTAAGGGCTGCGTGCACGTGGACTTGATGATTGGGTCCAAAACATTGCTCACAACCTTCTTTGTCATTGAGGGCAAAGGAGCTTACAGCTTGCTGCTTGGACGGGACTGGATCCATGCTAACTGCTGCATCCCATCTGCCATGCATCAACAGCTTGTTCAGTGGGTGGATGACGCCATTGAAGTAGTCCAAGCAGATGATTCAGTGAGCGTAGCTAATGTCGAACCAGCCTTCTGGGAGTATCAAGGCATTGATTGCTTCTCAGGAAAGGACTGGGGGGAAGGTCCTGTTGAACCAGTCAGTAGTGATCAACAGCCAATTCAAGCAGTCGGCTCTTATAGTAATTTTTAAATAGATAATCCAGTAGATGGAACTGATGGAAAGTTGGGACGAGGATTTATGTCGGCTGATAAATTAGAAGAAATTGATATTGGAGATGGTGACAAGCCAAGGCCGGCATTTATCAGTGCTAACTTGGAGCCAGGTTTCAGAGAGGAGCTAATCAAGCTATTAAAGGAATATAAAGATTGCTTCGCTTGGGATTATTCGGAGATGCCTGGTTTGGATCGTTCTATTGTTGAGCATCGGTTGCCAATTAAGCCTGGTTTTAAGCCGTATAAGCAACCTCCTCGAAAAATCTACAAGGATGAAGTATTGGCTGACGTGAAAAAGGAAATTGAAAGATTACTTGATGCAAATTTCATTCGGTCGTGCAGATATGCGGAATGGATCTCGAACATCGTCCCTGTTTACAAGAAAAATGGGAAGATGAGGGTTTGCATAGACTTCAGAGATTTGAACAGAGCCACTCCTATGGATGGATACCCAATGCCTGTTGCTGATCTATTGGTTGATGCTGTTGCTAGACATAAAGTTATCATTTTTATGGATGGTAATGCAGGGTACAATCAAATATTTATGGCAATAGAAGACATATCAAAGACAGCCTTCAGATGTCCTAGTCATATAGGCCTGTTTGAGTGGATTGTCATGACATTTGGGTTGAAAAATGCCGGTGCAACTTATCAACGAGCCATGAATTATATCTTTCACGAGTTAATCGACAAAATTGTTGAAATTTATATTGATGATGTCGTGATCAAATCTTTGAATCATGATTCACACTTGAAGGATGTAAGGAGAACTCTGGAGTGCACCCGGAAGCATGGGTTAAAGATGAATCCAAACAAGTGTGCCTTTGGTGTGTCAGCAGGAGAATTCTTGGGATTTCTGGTACATGAAGGAGGGATTGAAGTTGGCAAGAAAAGCATGAAAGCTATTGACGAAGTTGTTCCTCCAACCAATCTCAAGGAGTTGCAATCACTGCTTGGCAAGATCAATTTTGTGAGAAGGTTCATTTCAAATTTGTCACAAAAGGTCTTGCCTTTTTCTCCGCTGTTGAAGCTCAAGAAGGACCAAAATTTGTATGGGGTGATGAACAACAAAAGGCTTTTGATGAGATCAAGCGATACATGAAGGAACCACCAGTGTTGGAGCCTCCACAGTTGAACAAGCCTTTTAAGTTGTACGTGGCGGCCGATACCCAAACCATTGGATCGTCCCTTATACAGGAATTTGAAGGAAAGGAGCGGGTAGTAACGTACCTTAGCCGAAAATTACTTGATCCTGAGACCAGGTATTCGGCTGCGGAGAGGCTGTGCTTATGTGTTTACTACTCGTGTACAAAGTTTCGGCACTACTTGTTGAATGCCGAATGCGTTGTATATTCCAAATTTGATGTGATAAAACATATGTTATCTATGCCAATTTTGAATGGAAGGATTGGCAAGTGGATTTTGGCCCTATCTGAGTTTGAGCTGAAGTTCGAATCGGCAAAAGCTATAAAAGGTCAGATTATTGCTGATTTTATTACTGAGCATCGTGATCCATCAATTGATTTGCTTGAAATTACTCCTTGGGCTTTGTTCTTTGATGGATCCTCATGTGGTAAAGGTGGATGAGTAAGGATTTTATTAATTTCACCCAGGGGTGAGATGTTTGAGTTTGCTATCCCTATTCAGCCTACTGTCACGAACAATCAAGCTGAGTACGAGGCGCTACTTAGAGGGCTTCAATACCTGAGAGAAGCCGGGGCTGTTTTAGTTGAAGTTTATGGAGATTCAGAACTGGTTATAAAACATTTGAACGACAAATATGAGTGTAGAAGTGATGCCCTGAGGAATTACTATGAAGAATGCAGGGAAATCTTAAAGAGTTTTCGGTTAGTAATTCTGCAGCATATTCCTAGAGAACACAATTTAGAGGCAAACAGGTTAGCTCAAAGTGCTTCAGGTTATAGAGGGAATCAAGAAGCGTTTGCCATGGAGGTATGTGCTTTCGGGAGTGATCTTGCAGAGGATGATTGGAGAAAAGAAATCATTGATTATCTGAAAAGTCCATCCCGAAAGGTTTCTAGGAAGCTCAGGTATAAAGCTATAAAATTTGTTCTTCTGGATGGACATTTATTTTACAAATCATTAGATGGGGTGTTGCTGCAATGCCTGGGTCCAGAAGAAGCAAGGAAAATGATGAGCGAGGTGCACGATGGGCTGTGTGGAGCGCATCAATCAGCCTATCGTATGAAGTGGGTTATCAGACATACTGGATGTTTTTGGCCGACGATACTGGAAGATTGCTTGGAGTATTACAAGGGATGTCAAGATTGTCAGAAGTTTGGAAATATTCAAAGAGTTCCAGCGTCAGCATTGAATCCAATTATCAAGCCATGGCCATTCAGAGGATGGGGTATAGATTTGATTGGCCAGATAAATCCTCCATCTAGCAAGGGGCATAAATTTGTGCTTTTGGCAACAGATTACTTCACCAAATGGGTTGAGGCAATTCCACTGAAGAAAGTAACATCAAAAAACATGATTGAGTTTGTTAAAGAACACATCATTTACAGGTTTGGAATTCCTCAAACAATTACAACTGATCAAGGAGCTCAGTTTGTATCTTTGGAGTTCAGGGAGTTTGCCGAGAGCATGGGAATCAAATTGTTTAATTCTTCTCCTTATTATGCCCAAGCTAATGGTCAAGCAGAGGCTTCTAACAAGATCATGATCAAGCTTATACAAAAGAAGATTGACCAAAAGCCAAAGAGGTGGCATTCGGTACTCAATGAGGCTTTATGGGCTTACTGAATGGCTCCTCATGGAGCTACAAAAACTTCTTCTTATGAGTTAGTTTATGGGCATCATGCTGTTTTGCCATGGGAAATACAATCAGATTCTAGGAGAGTGGTTTTGCAAAAGGATTTAAGCTCCGAAGATTACAGTGGCTTAATGATGGATGAGTTAGAAGATTTGCACATGATTCGTTTTAGAGCCCTGGAAAACATTGAAAAGAATAAGATGCGAGTTGCTAAATATTACAACAAAAAAGTAAAGGTTAAGAAATTTGCAGAAGGAGATTTGGTTTGGAAGGCGTTACTGCCGATCGGGACTAAATACATTGCGTTCGTCAAATGGTCCCCGAATTGGGAAGGCCCTTTTCGGGTAGTCAGATGTGTACCTGGCAATGCTTACATATTGAAAACTTTGCTAGGAGAAGAATTTACTGCGGCTATAAATGGAAGATATTTAAAGAAATATTATCCTAGTATTGAAGTTGATCGTTGATCACCAGCACTAGGATTACAAGCATTTGATACAGAGGGATAGCCGGCGTTCAAGAGAGAAGCCGTCTTTAGAACAAAAAATCCTAAACAGGGGAACTGGCCAATACTAAGGTGTATTGCCCTTAGCACGGAAATACATAACATTAAAGATGTTTCTTGCAGGCTTTTATTTGACAATCCAGCTACTCAAGATTAAAGGGGGTGGGAAGCAGAAGGCCTGGAGGAAGAAGCGAAAGTATGCTTCATTCATTTTTCTTATTTTGCTTCCTCAGCCCCTCCCTCTTCAATTGTTCCAGGACCACCGTGACGGAAACCTGGAAGCTTCGGGGATTGCCATGACTTGCAGCTTCCATTAGGCTATCCCAAGCAGCCTTCAAGTCACTGTACCTGTCAGAGAAGTCTGAAAAGGGGAACAGTTGTCAAGTGAAAATGAGATTGAGTACGGGAGTCAAATGAAGATGATAATCTTACCCCCAATCAACGCCTCCAAGCTCATGCGGCGTTCGCGTTCGGCATGGCAGCGGGCGGTGATGTCTCGCAGATCGTGCTCCAGATGCCGAATGCGGCGACGCAACTGGTGATTGACCCTCTGTTCCAGCGTGGCGTCCTCTTCTTCAAGGGAGGAGTCAGAGGAGATGTACTCGGGCATTTCTTCAGTCCCAAGGATTTCTTCAGGAAGCAGATCAAGGCTGGAGAAAACAAGAAGGGGTAAACATGAGATTGCAAATGAGAGCAAGAAACAGATTAAAAGAAAACTCACTCTCGAATGGTACGCTTCTTTGGTGGAATGCTGTCCTCCTTGATGGGTTGCTTTCCCTTGTCCCCCATGGCTTTGGGGTTTTCTCCTCTGAGCAGGGGGGAGAAGATGTGAAGTGATGGAAGAGTATGCGAGTGGATTTGCAGGGCACCCAGGGGGGCTATTTTATTGACTGTGAGAGCGCATTGGGAGTGATGACTGGTTGGCGTACATTATTGGAATACCAAGCGGCAGGGTTTTCTTCCCGAATGCGAAGGGGTTTTCATTGAACAGTGTTTATGGTTCCCGGACTGAGGATTTTTCTGCGGATTTTGCGCCAAGGGGCAATTGTTTTCACGTATTCGGCTCAAGTAAAGGCCCCGAATTCGTTTGAAAACAGTGAAGTTCGCATCTACGAGCAGGAGGGAATCATCACAATACAAGCATGGAAATTAAAATTCTTTATTGATTGCCGAAAATCAAGCATCCCTAGTACAATCTAATCGAAAAGCCTGTTTAGCACAGACTGGGGATGGGTGAGTTCGGCAATGGCATCACCGTGGCCATCGAGGCGCTCCAAGATGACTTCGATCTCATCGATGTCTTCTGGTGCGCCGCCCTGGAAGCCACACGGCTGGATGGAGTAGTCGACGCTGGTGTGCGTCGCCATGGCGGCCAAGCCCAGGGTGGTGCCGAGGCGGATGCCGTCCACAGCCACCTCGTCCACGCGGTGTTCTACTGCGGCGAGGCGCTCCGCCGGCGTGTCTCCAGGAGCGTTCACCTTGTCAGCCAATTGCTTCACCAGCATTTTCAGCTGGTCAAGCTCGGCATCGCGGGCTTCAAAGTTGCAAGGCAATGGTGGTTAGTATCGAAAGGTGAATTGGATTGAAAGTTAATCTAAGGGATATACAGTCGATGGTTGCCAGCAACTGTTTGTGAGGACCAGGAGCGTCCCGGTGGTCGGTGGATGACCGCTCCTAAGTGATGAGTGATTGACAACGGGTGTTGGACTGACTCTTGGCTCAGTGCGTAGGTGTAGGCTGCAGCCTAGTTCATGTTGTTGCAGGTGAAGAACGGGCGCGAAAGGTCTTCAGCCTTGAGGGGCCTCCGGGAGATGGAGAGATAAGTAGGCTCGGTTCGAGGGACCCGGTGGACGACGGGACTAGGTGCGGGCCACATGGTGGCGAGACGAGCAAGACGAAGTCATGGACGATCGAGCCGGTGCACGGTGGCGGTCGAGTCAAGAGGCTTGGCGGGAGGCCGGACCGAGCACGCGGGGTTTGGTGGTTTGCCCACAAAACCATCGGAGTACGGTTTCTTGGTTTGGGCCTCAAAACCAAGTCCGAAGGCCCAACACGACGGAGACGGGATCCGGGCATGTCAGGAAGCTTCGAAGCGGAGGACACGCGGCGGGATCGCATGGCTTGCGTCGGGAGGACGCGGGGTGCGGCGAAGGTGTGGCCGTCTGATGGCAAGACCCACAAATATTACATAAATACCCCTGCGTGGGTTGTATCGCCAGTAGTTGAGTTAGGGGTAGTCGAGTCATTTCCCACACCGGCGGGATCCGATATATAAGCCATGTGTGTGTGTGGATGGCTCTCTCTCTCTCTCTCTCTGCGACTTAGGGTTTCATTTGCCCCTTCCTCTTTCTCATTTTCCTGAGACATTTTCTCCTCCATTTCTTGTCTAGGCTAGCATGAGAGCTTCATGAGAGATTTGTTGAGAGGGATGGATGCTAGGGCGGCATGCTAGACCTGGTGAATCTTTCCTGGTTTGTATAGAAGATTCGGCGTTGTGTTTTTCGTGGTCTTTTTCGTGCTTGTTTTTGGTGCCCTTGTTCTAGGTGTGATTCCGCAGATTTGAGTGGGTTTATCCCCGGATTTCTTTGAGGGAAACATGGATGGATGTCTTGTGCATCTTTGGGACTGATCTTGTGCCCTCAAACGTCGAGAAACCACTTCGATTCAAGGATTCCCGTTCAGAGCTCTAGATTTTGGTGGTGTTCAAAGGATCCGCGATTTCCGATGATTTAGGAAGTTAGGAGGCAAAATTTTTGGGGTATAGCATCCTTGGTTGACGCTTTTCATGTCCCCAAACTCTTGTCTCAACAACTTCTACCGTTCGGGAGATCCGGTGATGGATTGGGAGTGTTGATTTTCGGGGTCGAGCAGCTTTCAGTTCTGTTCGTGCCTGGCGGACGGTCTGCGAGGGCCTGGCGGACGGTCCGCGCGCACAGTGTTCTTCATGTGTTCTTTGTGTTCTTGCTCGGCTTCGCTTTCGATCCATTTTGGTTTCAAGATTTGGTTGGAAGTGGTTTCGGACAGTCCGCAGCAGCGGGCGGACGGTCCGTGGGTGCCTGGCGGACAGTCCGCGTGCTCCGCGCAGACGGTCCGTTATTCGGGGTCGTCTCTGGAGGTTCTGTTTGCTTTTACGAACAGTCCACGGCTCAGGACCAGACGGTTCGTGGTGTGGGTGCGGACAGGCCGCGGCAGCAGGTCGGACGGTCCGCGTAGCCCGTGCGGACAGTCCGCCCCTCCTGGCCGGACGGTCCGCCAGAGCCTGAGTGCTTTGTTCCTTGGTTCGATTCCTCCCTTCCTTCTTTCGTGCTTCCGCGTGTGCTTCAATGAATCGTTCCTAAGACTTGAGGTTGATCCATAACCTTGTTGTCTTGGCGGTTGGTGTGTGATTCGATCCATCGCTCGTGTGTGACCGGAATTTGTCTAGGGTATAGGCCGGGTTCTTTGTGAAGAATTTTTACCGGCTCCTATTCACTCCCCCCTCTCTAGTCACCATCCGATCCTTCAATTGGTATCAGAGCTTGGTGCCGGATTCTTTGCGACTTTGACAAGTCTTGAATCCTTATATGGCGTACGTTGAGCGGGGCGGTCCGCCGCACTTCGATGGGAATTGTTACCACAAGTGGTCGGCTCGTATGATGATCTTTCTTTGTGGCAAGTTGTTGGATTTCATTGTGCTTGACAAGACCTATGCTATTCCAGTCAACATCCATACTCTTATGGTGACTGATGCTGGTGCTAAGGCCAAGTATGAGGCAAATGCAAAAGCCGTTGATCACTTGGTCCGGAGCTTGTGTGATCCTGAGTTTGAGCGTGTTCGCCATTTGAATCTTGCTTGGCAAATTTGGGAGAAGTTGTTGGTTGCTCACGGTGGTGATAACCATGTGAAGGCTCTCCTCTTTGTTTCTTACCAGATGCAATATGAGAACTTCACTCAACTTCCCGGTGAGGACATTGATGCAATGTTTCAGAGGTTCGCCGCCATCGTGAACAACATGAAGGCCAATGTTGAGGATTTTCCTTACACCGAGCATGATCAAGCTTTGAAGCTCTTGCATATCTTGGACCCAAACGTTTGGGGTGCTAAGGTTGAGGCCATCAAGGAGTCTGGGCAATATTTGACCATTGAGTTGGATGACCTCTTTTCTAAGCTCAAGTCGGCTGAGGTTGACAGGAAGTTGCAATCCAAGCATGAGGGCTCGACTGACTATAGTCTTGCTCTTGTGGGCGGATCAAAGGGCAAAGCTAACCCTTCCTGTCGACAGTTTTCCTTGTCTTCTCTTATGTCTATTCCAGATGAGGAGTTTGATGTGCTGGGCGAGGAGGAGCTGGCCTTGCTCTCAAGGAGGTTTGATAGACTACATGAGAGCCGGAGGAATGCAAGGCGAAGCTCGGTGACATGCTACAAGTGTGGCAAGCATGGACACTTCATCGCCGAGTGCCCAGAAGCGGAGGAGAACAAGTACAAGATGAGCGAGTACAAGGCGCACCCGAGGCGTGAAGACAAGTACTCCTCCAAGGGCAAGCACTTCAGCAAGTCCAAGAGCAAGGACAAGGAAAAGCGGCGACCGAGCAAGGGCGGCTACAAGAAGGACAAGGCAAGAGCCATGGTGGCCGGTGCAAGCGACGTCGACTCAAGCTCAAACGACGCGCAGTCAAGCTCAAGCAGTGAAGATGAAGACGCCGGGAGGCGCAAGGGCAAGAAGAGTGCAAGCCGGAACCTCAGTGGATTGAGCTGTATGGCGCTTGAAGGCTTTTGTGGCATGGCTCATAGCTCAAGCAGCAAGAAGAGCGAGAAGGAAGACAGCGACTCCGACTCGGAGGATGAGGTAAATCGTGACCCCGACTCTTTGCTTGCTGAGATCACTAGGTTGAATGGATTGATTGACAACCGTGATAGTGTGTTGAGAGATGCTAAGAAGATGAGGAAAGATCTTAGGGCTCAACTTGAGAATGCTAGTGAGAAAGTAGGAGAGTTAGAGTCTAAGTTGCTTGAATTGAAACTTGAGAATGACTCTTTGAAACTTGCTCCTACTATTTCTGATGATGTTGAATGCACTGAGTGTGATGCATGGTTGAATGAGATCAAGTTGCTTAATGAGAAGAATGCTTCCACTTTGGCTAAACTAGATGCTCTTAGGACTGAGTATGATGAGCTTAAGGCTAGACCCACTTTGCTTGGTGCTTGTAAATCATGTCCTACTATGCATGCTAAGCTTGTTGATGCTCGTTCTACTATTAGCACTTTGGAAGCTTCTTTGAAATCTCCTGTTGTCAATGCATGCACTAGCTGTGATGAAGTTACTTTGCGTAATCTTGAACTTACTTCCCGTTTGGATATCATCTATGAGGAGAATGATTATTTGAGGAAGGTGTTGGGTTGGTTGTCTGGGCAGGAACCTCAATTAAAAATCATGATCGAGGAGTTCAAGAGAGCTGATGGTCGTGGTTTGGGTTTTGGGAAGTTGGGTGAGAAAGTGGGAGAGAATAGTGGGGAGAGTGTGTATGAGAAGTGTGTTGAGTCTAACCCCGAGTTTGAGGTGATCGGAGACATCCAAGTCCCACTTCCAAAAGCACCCAAGAACTCTTTCACTCCAAAGCCCAACCACCTTTGCAACAAGCTTGACACAACCCAAGACCCACCCAAATTCCCACCTAAAACAAATGACTTCCAGAAACCGGTGAAGTTTGTGAGTTAGAAGGGTGGGAAACCTAAAGAGAAGCCAGAGCCAAAACCAAAACCCATCCCCTTCAGGTGTGAGTATTGTGGCAAGGAGAGACATCTAGCAGAGTTTTGCTACAAGAGGAAGAGGGATGAGAGGCTTGCTAGGGAGCAAGCAAACCAGGACAGGTATCGCCAGTCTCATGGTATTCCTGAGCCTAGAGTGCCACTTCCACGGGGTGTGGGAAGTGTGAGTAGTGTTGGTAGAGTTGGAGCTCAGGGTGGTAGGTTCCCACAGAGAGGTGGTGGTGAGAGGTTTGATGGGGGAGATGATGGGGTGTGTGCTGGTGAGAGGTTTGGTCGGGCTCGTGGTGGTTTTGTTGGACGTCCCCCTACTCGTCCTCAATACGGGTTTAGGGCAGATGATCGCAGCTTTGGGTTCCAGAGGAACTACGAACCACGTTTTCCCCCTCGTGGTGCTCGTACTCCTTCCATGGGACATGGGAAGTTTGGTGGCAAGGGAATGATGTTTGCTAACCCCTTTTTTGAGCAGATGGCTCGACACTGGTTCAACTTTCTTTGTGCTAACCCCAGTGTCGAGTCGTTGGCTCATTCTCGTTCTTGTTTCTGACTACAGGCAGGAGGCTTGGAGAACATTTGGTTGATCGACTCCGGATGTTCCCGACACATGACCGGAGATAAGAAGTGGTTTTCCAGCTTCACCCCAGTGAAGGAAAAGATGTACATCACATTTGGGGATAATGGACGAGGAAGGGTGATTTCTGAGGGTGTGGTGCATGTGAGTGACAAGGTAACGTTGAAGAGGGTTGCTCTTGTGAAGTCTTTGGGTTTCAATTTGCTTTCGGTATCTCAGTTGCTTGATGAGGGCTTTGAGGTACGTTTCAAGTCTGGTGAGTCTCATTTGCTGGATTCTCGAGGTGATCTTGTTTGTATGATCATCCCCGAGGGTCAGATTTTCAGGGCTGATTTCTCTCGTTCTTTGGGTCCTGCTCGCTGTTTGATGTCCGGGTCCTTCTTCGATTTGTGGAAATGGCATAGGCGGTTGGGTCACTTGAGCTTTGATTTGGTTTCCCGCTTGAGTGGTCTTGACCTTGTCCGAGGATTGCCGAGGTTGAAGTTTGAGAAGGATTTGGTTTGTGCTCCGTGTAGGCATGGCAAGATGGTAGCCACTCCTCATCCACCCTTGACCGATGTCATGACCGAGCGTCCGACAGAGCTGTTGCATATGGACCTTGTTGGGCCAGCTCGAATTCGATCGGTGGGTGGGAAGTGGTATGTCCTTGTTGTGGTGGACGATTACTCTCGCTATGCCTGGGTGTTTTTCTTGGAAGACAAGAGTGAGACATTTGGTTTTGTTCGAGATCTGATTGTGAGGTTGAAAAACGAGAGGCATGGGAATGCTATTCGAGCTATTCGCAGTTATAATGGCTCAGAGTTCAAGAACTCTCGTTTTGATGCCTTTTGTCGTGATCTAGGTCTTGAACATCAGTATTCGACCCCTTATGTGCCCCCTCAAAATGGAGTTGTGGAAAGGAAAAATCGGACTCTTTGTGAGATGGCTAGGACGATGCTCGATGAGCACAGGACTCCTAGGAGGTATTGGGCCGAGGCGGTCAATACGGCTTGTCATGTCTCCAACGAGATTTTACTTGCGAGCTTTCAAGAGGAAGACCCGTTATGAGCTTATGCATGGTCGGGCACCCAAGGTGAGTCACTTTCGAGTCTTTGGCTGCAAATGCTTTATTCTTAAGAAGGGAAAACTCGACAAGTTTGAGGCTAGGTCTAGTGATGGAATTTTCTTTGGATATGCTAATCATTCTAGAGCCTATAGGGTGCTTAACCTTGAGACTAACAAAATCATGGAGACTCGCGAGGTAACCTTCGACGAGACAATGCCATGTACCTCTCTTGGCTTTGAGTGTGCAGGTGATGAAGAGATGGCCGGGGACCTCTTTGAAGAGGAGAAGGATGAAGCTGGAGATGATGATGGAGAGAACCATGCGCCTGAAGCTGAGTGTGTACCCACTACTTCCCCTATGACCACTACAGAGGGTGGATCGTCTACTTCATGGACATCGACGGTGCGACAAGAGGACCAAGCGAGAGAAGCTGGAGTTGAGGGGGAGGTAGTCTCGAGGCGTGAGGCTCCCCGGCGGATTCAAGAAGTGCATCCCCTATCGAAGATCATTGGGGACATCGACGAACGTACTACGCGGTCAAGGTCTAGAAATTCCTCTCATTTCGCTCATGCTGCATTTGTTGCCACCTTTGAGCCCAAGGACATTGGACACGCTTTATCTGATGCAAACTGGGTCAATTCTATGCATGAGGAGTTGGAAAACTTTGAGAGGAACCAGGTGTGGGAGTTAGTTGAACCACCTCCAAATTGCCATCCTATAGGAACCAAATGGGTTTGGAAGAACAAAGAGGGTGAGAATGGGATGGTTGTGAGGAACAAGTCCAGACTTGTTGCTCAGGGATATAATCAGAAGGAGGGGATCGACTATGAGGAGACCTTTGCTCCCCGTGGCTGTCTTGAGGCAATTCGAATCCTTCTAGCCTTTGCCGTGGCTAAAGGGTTCAAGTTGTTTCAAATGGATGTGAAAAGTGCTTTTCTGAATGGGGTCATAGAGGAGGAGGTGTATGTGAAGCAGCCACCGGGGTTTGAGAGTGAGAAGTATCCACACAGGGTGTACAGGTTGAAAAGGGCTCTGTATGGGTTGAAACAGGCGCCCCGGGCTTGGTATGGGAGATTGAGAGGTTTTCTGGTGAGCAGAGGGTTTGTGATGGGTACTGTGGATATGACCTTGTTTCTCCTCAAGCATGGGAATGACTTGTTGGTTGTGCAGATATACGTGGATGATATTGTCTTTGGTGGCTCGTCACATAACCTTGTTGCCAAGTTTGCAGATGAGATGAGCAGGGAATTCGAGATGAGCATGATGGGCGAGTTGCAGTACTTTCTCGGGTTGCAGATCAAGCAAGTGAAGGATGGAACATTTGTACATCAGACCAAGTACACGAAAGACATGCTGAGGAAGTTCCAGATGCAAGATGTGAAGCCTATGTCGACACCCATGGGGAGTACGGCTACTTTGGATGCGGAGGAGGACGGAGAACCAGTGGACCAGCGGGAGTACAGGAGCATGATCGGCTCCCTCCTCTACTTGACGGCGATGAGGCCAGACATACAGTTCAGTGTGTGTCTGTGCGCTCGTTTTCAGGCTTCGCCGAGGACATCACATCGACAGGCCGTCAAGAGGATTTTTAGGTACCTACAGTCTGCCCCTGGTCTTGGCCTTTGGTATTCTTCCTCCTCGACTCTTTCTCTTCATGGTTTTTTTGATGCGGATTTTGCTGGTTGTCGAGTCGAGAGGAAGTCTACTTCTGGTTCTTGTCAGTTTCTTGGGTCCTCGTTGGTTTCGTGGTCTTCCCGCAAGCAGTCTAGTGTAGCTCAGTCTACCACCGAGGCAGAGTATGTTGCAGCCGCGAGTTGTTGTTCCCAGCTGTTGTGGATTTCATACACTTTGAGAGACTTTGGTGAGGAGTGCACCCAGATCCCACTTCTTTGTGATAGCACCAGTGCCATAAGCGTAGCGAAAAACCCAGTGCTTCACTCCAGAACCAAACATATAGAGGTGAGGTACCATTTCTTGAGAGACAATGTGGAGAAAGGGACCATTGTGTTGAGCCATGTCCCTACCCAAGATCAGCTTGCAGACATTTTCACAAAGCCTCTCGATCAAGCTACATTTGTGCGCTTGCGGGGGGAACTTGGGGTTTGTTGCCCTTTCTAGTTGATTCTTGGGAAATTTCCTTTTTGTACCATATGTATCATATCATGTTTACTTTGATGTATATACATGCTTTGCTTGATGTATAAACCATGGTAGGATAGCCATCTTGTTATATATCATGTTGCATTAGTATCATATTGAATTTTTAGGATGATGAGCTTCTTTCATATGCCTTATTTGAGTCTCTTTGGCTATTTGTGAGATATTGGTCATGTGTGTGGAGAAATGGCTATGTGAGGCTATGCTCTTGGAATATTTGAGATGTATGTGTTGTGAGATAGCCCTTTTTGAATCAAATGCTAATCTTGACTAAATTCAATGAATTGTGCTCCACTCATGTGTAGTAGTGTATCCATGTCACGTTTTGGTCTAAATGTGCTTTCTATGCTTAGATTGTGCTTGGATGTCTTTTTCTTGCATTTGGGCCAAAGGCCGAATATCATTGTGAATGTTTAGCCTATGTTGCATTCATGGGGGAGCATAAGCTTCTTTTTGCCGCAAAGGCACTTCATGTACCATGAAATGAATTAATCTTGAAAAGAAGTGTGTTTGTCGGTGTTTTAGACCAGCAACCTACTAAGGGGAGTACCCGAAGTAGATGAATGTGACTCGCCGAGATCGGTAACTCGAAGGAAGAGACACGTGGCACACAATTTAGATAGGTTTGGGCCGCGAGGTGCGTAATACCCTACGTCCTGTATGCTGCGTAGCTCTGGATTGATTGGGCACGATTACAAGATGGTGCAATAGTGCGCCGCGAGTTGTATGAGATCAGATTGGATGCTAGAGAAAGGTCCCTGCCTCGCCTTATATAGTCCGGGAGGCAGGGTTACAAGTCGGAGTAGGGAGAGAGTACTAGTCGAGTACGTCTAGGAGTCCTCCATACAGTGCGGAACATGTACAGCTCCCTAACCGAGTACTACTCCTGTGTAGTCCTTGTGCTCCACGCCTTCAGGTGCCGTGTAGCGCAAGCCGGGTAGTCCCAGGGGCCCACCGAGTAGTCGGTCCTGGTACCCACCGAGGTAGTGGGCCCAGGGAGGTCCATACGACAAGCCCCCGAGTACTTTGTAGTCGAGAAGGATAGCTTCAAGTAGTCTTGACGGCCTTAACGAGTAGTCCTCAAGCGTCCTCGAGTGCTACAAGTCAAAAGTCTTCAAGAGTAGTCGAAGCATCCCGAGGCTGGAATGTACTCCAGCTGATATTAGTGCAATCTTGAAGTCTTCTCGAGTAGTCCCAAGCGTCCTCGAGCACTGCTTCCGAAGGTCTTCAAAAACTGCCTGTCTTCTCTTGAAGCCGGAGCTGATATGGAGGTGCGATTCGCAAAATCGCACTCCATATGGAGTAGCCCCCGAGCCTTAGGTTGAGTTGCAGGCTCTGACTCAGGGTCCATCTGAAGTCTTGACAAGAAAATCCCGAAATATCCGGAGAAAAAACCAAAGGACACGTGGCACGGAGCCCCCGAGCCTTGAGTCGAGTACTTCCTCTCGAATTGAAGGGTCATCTTGAAGAATGTGTCCTGAGATGCTCTTGAGACTAGCCGCTTCCCAGGTAGTCGAGTAGAAGTAGCCGAACCCCCGAGGTGAGGCGCGTCGACTAGTAGAATACGAAGGGTCACGCTGAGCCGCTGAGTCAGCTGCGCGTGAATTTAGCCATCCGGCCATTGCGGAGCCAGTTAGGCTTATAAATAGAAGCCAAAACCCTTAGGGTTTTTCACCCATTCGAGCTGTAGCCATTCCGCTTCCATCTGAAGTAGATCTGCTCCCAGCTCACGCTGTCGCCGTAGTAGATCCAAGTGCGCCGCCACCCAAAGCTTTTAGGGTAGCCCCCGAGCGGATGCGCGTGAAGACACTTTGCTCTTGGAGAATGAAGCCATCACCTTCCAAGTCGTTGAAAGCCGCCGGGAAGAAGAGGGGCCGCGAAGAGGCCGCCGCGGCCGCCACCGGAGTAGCGCCGCCCATGTCTCCACCGCGGGCTGATCCAAGCCGCGAGTGGAAGAAATCGAAGGTGAAGACAGAAGATCTGTTGACTCTCCTGAACAGTGGGTTCATCAGGGAGAAGGAGGTCGACATGTGGAGGGCCACCACTGGAGATCCATATCCTATGGAGAAGGCCGAAGACGAGATTCCAATGTTCGCGCGGTTCGTGGAGCGCGGGCTTGCGCTCCCGGCCAGCGATTTCTTCAAAGGGCTGCTCGGGTACTACGGGATCGAGTACCTGAATTTGAACCCCAACGGCATCTTCCACACCGCAGTCTTCGTGCACTTCTGTGAGGCATTCCTCAGAATCAAGCCTCATTGGGTTCTTTTCCAGAAGTTCTTCCGCGTCAAGCCGCAGCCAAGTGCCACCAACCCAAGGGTAGTCGAAGGAGCCGGCATCCAGTTGAGAGAAGACGCCGCGGAGCAATATCTGGCGTACAAGCTTGTTGATTCCAACACTGATTGGAAGACGTGGTGGTTCTACATCACGAACCACCACCCTGGCCTGCCGAAGCCGAGCGGGAGGCAGCCCAGGCACCGCGAGTGGTGGAACACGGAGCACACCATGCAGGAGGGGATCCAGCTTCCCGAGCTGCTAGCACGCATCAAGGTGCTCAGGGAAGCGGGACTGAGGGCCGAGCACGTGGCCTTCAGTTTCATGAAGCGGAGGGTGCAGCCGTTGATGGCTCGAGACACCTTGGGCTTTGAGTACACCGGCGATGACGACACATCCCGGATGCCCGGCGGCGAGCTGGACGACAGCGACATCGTCGAGAGGCTGTCGCGGATCTTCAAGGATATGCCGCCGTACACGGCGTGCCCTGTCCAAGAGTACTCCGCCGCGCGCCCGCCAAAGGAGGTGAGTAGTCGTACTCCCTTAGTCGAGTAGTCATTGCTTGGTGTAGACTTGCTAACGTCTTCGTGTCTTGCAGGATGACTTGAAGAAGTTCATCTCCGAGCCGCAGCCGCCCCCAAGTGGGATCGAGATCCCAAAAGGAGGGAAGGCGAAAGAGCGGCGAGAAGTCGGTGAAGGCGATGACACCGTCGTCGTGGAGGACACCTCCGACGACGATGACGACGACGACGACGAGACGCTGCAGGACCGTTTCCAGTTGCGGTCGAGGTTTAGCCGTCCAGGCTTACCTCATGTTCCTCTGGTACAAGACCCCCCGACTAGCCTAGAGGCTAGCCTGGCTGCGCCGCCACGGAAGCCGCGCAACCCCGCCAGGAAGCGGGTGGCGAAGAAGCTTAAGGTCTCAGAGACCACGCCTCAGGAGGTAAGATGCCTTGACTAGAGTAGTCGAGTACCCATCGCACGAGTACCCTTGCTGACGAGTAGTCTCCCTTGTATGCAGGAGGTGCCGCCAGCGGAGCCCGTCGAAGAGGGCGACGAAGGCGTGTGGGACACAGTGGGGGAGCCAGCTGGAAGTCGTAGTCCAGCCCCCACTGTCGAGGAGCTCTTGGCGCGGTCGGAGCGCCGACCCCCCGCTCCACGGGGGGAGCACTGAGCCTGTAGCCGCCGCCGTTGGAAAGGTGGTGGCTTCAGGAGCGCAAGAGGGCACTGCGCCGGCCGCCGTTGCTGCAGAAGAGGCGGTGGCCGCAGGGACGCAGGAGGAGGCGCCCGCCGAGGGTGGACTGGTTGATATCGCCAGCATCCTTGGCGCCCCGGCCGTGACAATAGTCCATTCGAACTTGTAAGTACTGCATCTTCGCGAGTAGTACTTGTTGTAGTAGTCGAGGTTGATTAACGACCAATTGCGTGTACTTCTGCAGGAAATCCATGGATCTGTCCTGGGAGGGGGATGAACCCTCTTCAGTGGTGGCGGAAGAAGTCGTGCCGCCCGCCGAGGAGTCCGCTCCCGCTGCCCAGGAGGTGCTCGAGCCGCCGGCTGCCGAAACGGCGCTGCCGGAGGCCAGCGTAGTCGAAGGTGAGTACTCTTCTGAAGCTATGGAGTTCCTCGAGAAGTAGTCGTAGCCGCTGATGCACTTGTCTTCTCTTTGACAGGCGCTGAGGCTGAAGGCAGTGACATCCCTGCAGGGGTGCCGATGCAGAAGTCGACACCAGAGGCCCCGGAGGCTACGAGAGGAGCCCCCGTGCCTATGGAAGAAATCGTGGAGGAGGCCACCGTGACGGCCGGGGGAGAGGGGGTCACCACGTCGCCAGAGGTTGCTCTGGAGGTGGCCATCCGCTCCCCGGAGATCCAAGACGCAGAGCCCATCCGCTCTGCGCCGATGACGGAGGCCACCGCGAGTAGTCGCGGCGGGATAGAGCTGCTCGCAGATGATCTTGTCGAGCCTGCGACGATGGCGAAGCACCTGGAGGCGATCCGCCAGGCCGAGCGTGTATGAAGGTAAGTAGCCGTAGCTTCTGAGTAGTCAATCCTCTATTGTTGAGTACTCGTCTGACTTGAGTTGTCTATGCAGGACGTTGCGGAGAGGTCCCGCGACAAGTCCAACATGCTGCAAGGTTATGGTGATGCGGTGCTCCGGGCAGAGGCGCTGGAAGAGCAACTTGTGAAGTCGCAGAAGCACGCGGCTGCCATGCAGTCGAAGCTTGACGCCGCCTTCGCCAAATACCACAATGACGTCCAGGAGTTGCAGGCGAAGGGCGACGACTTGGTGCGGAAGAATAAGGGCCTCCGCAACAAGAACAAAGGTATGCCGCTAAACTTGTCGGGTACTTGATGAGGTCAGGAAGTCTCTGACCCGCTGTTGTGTTGCTGTGTTACAGAGCTTGAGGGCCAGGTGGAGTAGCTGAAGTCTTCAGAGACGAGCATGAAGAATCTCTTCTACCGGGAGCAAGAAGCCCGCCAGGTACTCGAGCTCGACTACAAAGAACTTGCCTTTGAGTGCGAGAAGCATATGGAGCTCCGGATTGCCTCTGACCGCGATCTCGTCAACTGCTACAAATCCTTGCAGAAGTTGAATGAAGACTGCGAGGCACTGCGAGCCCAGCTGAAGGAGCTTGAGGAAGCCGCACTGCCGATCGCAAGGCTCTTGGTGCCGCACCCGGGCGGCCCCAAGATTGCTCCACTGGTGGATCGCCTCAGGGAAGCTCCAAACCGGCTGGCGGCCTACGTGAAGCACATGGCGAGGTCGATCCCAAGACAAGTCTTGGCCTTCATGAAGTCGTACTTCCCGAAGGCCCCGGTGGAAGTAGTCGCCGGCGGAGTAGCCGCCAACTGTACTGATGAGCAGTACGCAGAGCTGCTGGAGCAGATGGCTCCCATCGCGGAGCAAGTAGCCAAGAAGCTTAACCTCCAGTAGCCCTGTAATAGATAGCTAGTAGCCAAGATTGTACAAAAAACAATTGTAATGAATTGCTTAAGTATCAATGAAAGAGAATTTCCAGCAATGAGTACTCGTAGCCGCGATCTCAGTGTGCGGAGCCCCATCGTGGAGTGGATGCGAGTAGTCGTACTCGGCAGTAGTGGTCCTGTTGTAGGGAGTAGACAGTAAAGAAGTTGATGAACGATCAAACTTTATTACTGAAGAAGTACACCTGGATGGCCAGGGCCGTAGTTTACAGAGTAGTCGCTTGGACCCGAAGGCCGCTTACAGCAGTAGATCCGTAGGTAGCCGTGTAGGCTGGATCGTAGATCTGTGGTAGCCGCGGAGGCTCGATCTTGGAATGTGATCTCTCAGTAGACCGCTGCTAGAGTCCTTGACGCTCGTCGCAGCCCAGGGTCCGTAGGTAGCCGTGTAGGCTAGAGCCTGGAGAGGAGAAGTACGGAGACTGGAGCCAGGACCCGGAGGCCGCTTACGGCGGTGGGGTGTTGGTGTAGTCGTGTAGACTTGAACCCCGGAGTAGTCGTGTAGACTAGGCGTAGAATCGACAGAGCTGGTCGACGTTCCATGAGTTGTTGATGTCTTCGCCTTCAAGTGTTTGGAGGCGGTAGGAGCCCGGCCCGATCACCTTTGCAACGGTGAAGGGACCTTCCCAGGGGGAACTGAGTTTGTGTAGTCCTTCCGTGTTCTGGATACGGCAGATGACGAGATCACCAATGTTGAAGGAGCGTTCCTTGACGTTGCGATCATGGTAGCGTCGGATACCCTCTAGGTACCTTGCTGACTGGACGAGGGCAGCGCAGCGAGCTTCTTCGAGGTTGTCGATGTCAACTCGTCTGCTGTCTTCTGAGACGCCTTCGTCGTAGTGCTCCACTGCTGGCGAGTTCCATATGACGTCGGCAGGGAGGATTGCTTCGGAGCCGTAGACCAGGAAGTAGGGGGATTGCTCCGTTGTCTTGGATGGCTGAGTCCGTAGCCCCCAGAGTGCGTTGGGTAGTTCCTTGATCCACTTGCCCCCTTTGGAGTTAGCAGCGTCGTGTAGCCGCTTCTTGAGAGCGTCGAGCACCATCCCATTGGCGCGCTCGACTTGTCCGTTGGCTCGTGGGTGGGCAACTGAGACGTATCGAACGTCGATCCCGCTGTTCTCGCAGTACTCCCAGAACTGGTGGTTGTTGAAGTTGGAGCCCAAGTCTGTGATGATGCGGTGAGGTAGTCCGTAGCGGTGTACGAGTTCATCCAGGAAGTCGAGTACTCTGTCAGCCTTGGGGCATGTAACCGGCTTGACCTCGATCCACTTGGTGAACTTGTCGATAGCCACCAGTACCCTGTTGAATCCTCCTGGCGCAGTTGGCAGTGGCACAATCATGTCGAGCCCCCAGCAAGCGAAGGGCCAGGTTGGCGGTATGGTGACTAGCTTGTAGGCTGGGACGTGTTCTCGCTTGGCGAAGTATTGACATCCTTGGCACCTCCTGACGAGTTCTTCGGCATCGCCCAGAGCTGTGGGCCAGTAGAAAGCTCGCCAGAAGGCTTTGCTGACCAGCGTGCGTGAGGACGCGTGGTTGCCGTATACGCCCTTGTAGATCTCCTCCAAGATGTCCTTGCCTTCTTCACGAGGGACGCACTTCATGAGTACTCCGGAAGATGCGCCCCGCTTTTAAAGCTTGTCTCCGATGAGGACGTAGGACTTGGCGCGGCGGACGAGCTGCTCAGCCGAGTTCTTGTCGGAGGGGACCTTCTGCTCGCTGAGGTAGTCGATGAAGGGTTGCCTCCAGTCCACGTCGATCATCATGACCTCCCCGCCCGGTGGTTGATGGGCTGGGACAGTGGTCGGTGGCGCCGGCTCCGGGATGAATGGCGCGTGAAGCTCGTGAACGAAGACGCCCGCTGGTACTTGAGCGCGGGTGGATCCAAGTTTCGAGAGGACGTCCGCTACAACGTTGTTGTCGCGAACGATGTGGTGGAACTCAAGACCATAGAACTTGTTCTCGAGCTTGCGGACTTCTAGACAGTAGGCGTCCATGTTCTCCTTGTTGCGGTCCCAGGACTTGTTGACTTGGTTGATGACCACTGCGGAGTCGCCGTAGACTAGTAGCCGCTTGATGCCCAGTGAAGCCGCGAGGCGGAGCCCGTGTAGGAGAGCTTCGTACTCGGCTTCGTTGTTTGAGACCTTCCAGAAGATCTGCAGGACGTACTTGAGTTGTTCGCCCATGGGAGAGATCGGAGTACCCCCGCACTCGCGCCCTCGAGGTTGAGTGAGCCGTCAAAGTACATCACCCAATGCTGCGGTCGCGCGGTGGGAGTGGGTAGCCGGGTTCTCCCCGCCACTCGCCATGAAGTCGACTAGGGCTCGCGACTTGATGGCCGTGCGTGGCTTGAAGTCGATAGTGAGGGCGCCGAGCTCGACCGCCCACTTGGAGATTCTTCCGGTAGCATCTTGGTTCCGCAGATGTCGCCGAGCGGGTAGTCGGTGACGACGGAGATCGAGTACCGCCTGGAAGTAGTGTCGTAGCTTCCGCGAGGTGATGAGTAATGCGTACAGTAGCTTCTGCACAGGCTGATAGCGGGCCTTGGACTCTGATAGAACCTCGCTGACGAAGTAGACTGGGCGCTGGACTGGGTAGGCGTGGCCGTCTTCATGCCGCTCGACAACAATGGCAGTACTGACCACGTGAGTAGTCGCAGCGAGGTAGAGCAGTAGCTGCTCGCCCTTGTGAGGAGCCGTGAGGATCGGTGGCTTCGATAGGAAGTCCTTGAGCTGGGCAAGGGCTTGATCCGCCTTTGGAGTCCACACGGACTTCTCTTGATGCTTGAGTAGTTTGAAGAAGGGGAGTCCCCGTTCTCCTAGCCTCGAGATGAATCGTTCGGGCCGCCGCCATGCACCCCCGTCGCTTCGGACATCTTTGATGCTCGTGGGAGCTCGCATGCTGGTGATGGCGGAGATCTTCTCGGGGTTGGCTTCGATGCCGTGCTGGCTGATGATGAAGCCGAGTAGTTTGCCTGAAGGTACGCCGTAGACGCACTTGTTCGGGTTGAGCTTCCAGCGGTACTCGCGCAGTGATGCGAAGGTCTCTTCAAGGTCGTCGATGAGGGTACTGGAGTCTCTGGTCTTGACGACCACGTTATCCACGTAGGCCTCGACGTTCTTGTTGAGCTGCCTCTTGAAGCAGGCCTGGATAGCTCGTTGGTAGGTGGCGCCGGCGTTCTTCAACCCGAAGGACATGGTCGTGTAGCAGTATGCGCCAAACGGGGTGATGAACGCGGTCTTTTCCTGGTCTTCTTCTTTGATCGCGATCCGGTGGTACCGGAGTAGCGTCGAGGAAGCGAGAGCAGGTCGCGGCCCGCCATGGAGTCGATGACTTGATCAATCCGCGCAACCCGAAGGGGTCCTTGGGGGCGTGCTTGTTGAGGTCGGTGTAGTCGACGCACATCCTCCACTCGTTCGAGTTCTTCTTGCGGACGAGGACAGGGGTTGGCGAGCCACTCGGGATGGAAGACTTCTCTAATGAAGCCGCCCGCGAGTAGTTTGGCGAGTTCCTTCTTGATGGCGTCCCCGTCCGTCGTCGGCAAAGCGTCGGAGGTGCCGTCGCTTGGGGGGTGGCCTTAGGATCGACGTTGAGGCGGTGCTCAATCGGCCTCCCGGGCACTCCTGGCATGTCCGCTGGCTTACACGCGAAGATGTCGCGGTTAGCCCGAAGGAAGCTGGTGAGCGCGTCTTCCTATTTGGGGTCGAGGCCTGCCCCGATGGTGGTGGTCTTGCTGGGATCGCATGTTCCAAGGTCGATCGTCTTGACGAGTACCTCCTCAGGTGGCTGAGGCTTGTTGGCGCTGTCAGACTTCTCTGGGATGTCGAGTTCACTTGTAGCAAGCTTCTTCGACGCAGCGTAGACCTCCATCATCGCGTTGGCACTTGATTTGTGGAGGCGATCTCCACGGCTTCTGTGTCGCAGTCGTGGGAGATCTTCAGGTCCCCTTGGAGGGAGAGTACACCGGCTGGGCTTGGCATCTTGAGTACCAAGTAGGTGTAGTGGGGCACCGCCATGAACTTGGCGATAGCCGGTCTGCCGAGAATGGCGTGGTAGGAGGTCTCGAAATCCGCGACCTCGAACTTTATGTACTCGGTACGATAGTTGTCCCGAGTTGCCCCGAAAGTAACTGGCAGGACCACTGAGCCCAGTGGAATAGCCGCGTTGCCGGGGACGATGCCGTAGAAGGGCACGTTGCTCTTGGTGAGCATATGAGTGATGTCGAGCTTCATTTTCTTCAAGGTCTTGGTGAAGAGGACGTTGAGCCCACTTCCGCCGTTGATGAGCACCTTGTTGAGTTTGGAGCCCGCCACCGTTGGCTTCAGGACGAGGGGAACTGTCTTGGTTCAGAGAAGCTGGTCCATTGATCCGCGCGGGAGAAGGTGATGGGTACCTCCGACCACCTGAGAGGAGTCGGGACCGCTGGCTCAATGGACATCACTTCGCGACGGGTAGCCTCTCGCTCCCGCCCGCTGGGCAATCCACCGAAGAGGACGTTGACGGTCTTCTCAGGCTCCTGGAAGTCGTTGTTGTCGCCGTCCTTGTTCTTGCCCTTTTGGTCGTGAGGGTGCGGTGGCTCCGGCGTCTCCTTGAGTGCGTGCCTGAGCTGGTAGCACTGCTCGGTGGTGTGGTTGCCGTTTGGATGCCACGGGCACTTCTCCTTCAGCAGGTCCTTGAAACCGCCAGAGTTCTTCTTCGAGTTCCCTTTCACGGGGCGCTGGATAGCCGCGATAGTGTTGTCTGGCTTGCACTTGCGGTTGGGACCCGAGTTGTTGTTGTTGTTGTTGTTGTTTGTTGACGGTGAAAATCCGTCAACCTAGCCATGAGTTTACCTTCGGTGTTGGCATGAGTTTTATACCTTATCCATTGGTACTAACCCCCGTGGTATAACAAGTTCACGTGTGCATGTCGGTTTTGGAGTTTAATGTTTATGCAGGGTTTTAGTGTTAAATGCAAGACTTTCGGGATAAGTTCATCAAGCACCTCATGACAAGACCTTGAAGCCCCGAACAAGTCATGCAATGAAGCAAACTTAACTCCAAGAAGCCGGGGACTTGATCCGAGAAGACGACGGACTCCGGTGGACACGACCGTAAAAGTGCCGAATCTTGCAAGACAAGGAGTTGAGTCCAATTCGGAGAGAAACCGACGACATGGACCTACATGCGAAGGGGGAAACATCCGAGAAGCAAGGGAACCGACGTGGGGCAAAGGAGCCCACGGGGCCGGGCCTAAATGGGCCCGGGCCGGCCGGCCTGGGCCCGGTCGGCCCGGGCCCATTTTGGGCCCAAACTCGCTCTCCTTTGCCCTAGCCGCCAATCGGGCTATTTATAGTCCCCTGACCGAGAGCCACGGAGAGAAGAATTCGTCTTCGGCCGCCGAGGAGCAAGAGAAGAGAGGGACACCATGTCGGAGAGGAGAGGGTCGAGCTAGTTGACTAGGGTTTCCCTAGCCGACGTGGGAACCTTGCATGGAAGACCACGTCGGAGTTCCCGGAGCTAGAAGCAAGATCAAGGAAGGATCCCGGTGGTGATCTTGTGTATGTATCATTGTCATAGTTGAATTATCAAGTTGAATCTTTTCTTAGCGATCAAGTGTTTCCTCGAAGATTTCGTTTTTCGATCGGCTTTGCTTATTCCAATTCTATTCGCGCGATAGATTACATAGGGTGTTCTTGTAGCCGCGGTGGCTAGAGGTACACGCCGGATCTTCCGAAAAAATCTCGACTTGTCTTTTGACTCGCCCTAAGCTCCCCGCATGAATAGGGATACGTTGTGACAGAACGGGGGTCTCGAAAGGCGGATGTTTTCGGATTTGGACGGGAAACCACGATTTAAAGAGGCTTCTATTAAGATTCGATTTGCTACTTCTTCTCTTGCTTGGAACTTCAACAAAAGGCTTACCCCGATCCCTCTAGATCGGTTTATCTACCCAATCTTACTTTGTTTTCTCCGGTTTTTAGTAGATTAGATTCGTTTTGTGTCTTTTACTTAGATGCATTAGGTCTTTTACCAAAGATTGAAGTTATTTGGCTTTACTAGATCAACTCTTGCGTCACACATTTGTTCCACGGATTCGATACCTTGGGTTCACCACTCGAGGGAAGAAGGGTCCCTTGACTACGACGGGAGACTTGTACGCTTGCGAGTCACGAACGAACTTTGATACAATTATTAACCGTCAACAAGCCCCTTTTTCTGGCGCCGTTGCCGGGGAACAAGTGATCAAGATTTGATTTTTTATTGCCTTTTCGTAATTTTCAGTTTTCTTTTTGTCTTTCTTTTTGCATCTACTAAACTTTGATCATCCTCAAATTACATCTAATCTAGTTTGTCTAACCCTAGTTTTCATAGATTTATTTTTCCTTTCTAGTTTTTGCATACTTTGCTTATTGCTAACCCTAACCGGAGATGGTTGGCTACCTCTCCAAGAAACCCAAGCTTTTTTGTGGATGATCCGGGAAAACTTTACGTGCAAAGGAGACGTGCAACACAAAAGTTGAAGGACCGCCGAATCTCCAAGGGAATCATCACCTCCAAGTCCGAAGGAAGATCAACCTACCGACATCGTTGATCTACCTATCATAAACCTTCAAGACGCCGGGAGGCCGTTCAAGATCAAAGTCTCAACTATCCGCATGACGATTGCGAGAGCTGAATGTATACGAGTCGGATTCCTTGAGTGGCATATCGGTTTACTTAAGAGGAGGATGGAGAAGATGGAGATGGAGAAAGAAGCTCAACACCTAAAGGCCGCCGAAGCAAGATCCTCATGCAAGGAGTGTGTGGAGTACGACCATGTCCAAGGATGCCGTCACTAAGTTCGAGGCTATGGAGAAAATATTGAAGAATTTAGATGGCAAGGTGACGGAGGTCGGAAGCTCTATACGTGAAGTGTTCATCGTGATGAAGATGCTAGACGCAAGTGGGACAACTTGCCGGCGCCCGATGGGTAACGAAGAAGAATATCCGAGACAACTCCAAGGTCCCAAGACGGCGAAGGCTACTCAAGCTCATTCGGGAGAGATGAAGGATCACACTAGAGACCATGAAGATCACGACCGAAAGACCGGAGTTCGAGATGCCGAGCCACAAGGAAGTTGTTGCATCCGTCAAGACCAAAGGACAAAGCCAGCCTGTGAAGAAAAAAAAATGACTAAGCCAAAGCGGGTACCCAAGATTGCAACGCCCACAAAGAGCGTTGATCTGAAGTAATCAAGTGAAGAAGTCTAGCTATAGACTATAAACGAAGCGCTAGGCGGGAGGCAACCCGTTTCGTCGAGTCAAGAATAAGCTACCGGGAGGAAAACCCGATTCCAGGTTTTTCGAGTATTTTTAATAATTTAGTTTTTGAGTTTTATTACGCAAAGACATTAGACTTAGAAGTGGTTGAACAATATTAGAGACATAATTCTTGATTGAATGTTTGCTTTATCATAAACCCTTTGCATGAACCCTCCTATGTGGTTGTTTGATTCTTTTCTTTTCGAGAAACCCTCAACCAAATAATTTCAGAACCTTAACTCAACCTTTCACCCTCATTATGGTGCTGAGGTTGACTTATTTTTCGTGCTAAAACCACACGAGTAGAGCCACGATTTATGTTTAAGTGTTAATAAAATTCAGCACGTGGTAGGACTCGCGTGAACCTAGAAATCAAAGCTTTTGGTTGGTTTTAAAAATCTATATCCTTGGTTTCTCTAGGATTAGAATTTTTCTAAGCCTATTCAAATTTTGTTTTATTCAAAATTATTCTTATTTAGCCAAAATTAGAACCTAAACCTATGCCCCCATGATCAAGCCGGGAAAAAGTCTGCTCTCAACCGATGAAGGCAAACTATACCGGTGAGACCGAAATCGACGTAAAAAAAATATTTTCGACTTGCATTTGTTTTTAATGGTTTAAAAACTTCTCTAAAATTATGTTCGAGCTCTTGCATGGCTCTAAAAAATATTTTAAATTTCGAATTAGAGGAGTGCTTAACCTTAAACACACCTTAATGGAGGCAATCTAGTAATCATGCATGCACCATTGGATTCCCTTTCATCAACTTTCACCAATTTCACATGCGAAGGACAAGCATGGTGGGCAGCAAGCATCAACTTTGTAGGAATTTCATGGTGGCATGTGAAGCAAGTGGAGCTAGGGAGCATGGACATGACCCAAAACATGAAGCATCAAGTGGAAGGACCAATAGTGGACGAGAGCGTTTGGGCGGTGCAACTCGTGGAGCACGCGGGCGGGGAAAGTTGCGAGAGGTGAAATGATCGTGCCGGAAGAAAGACGAGACGGGGAGGAGCACCGAGGCCGGCCTCACCTACATAAGGAGCCCCCCGGCTCCCGTTTTCTCGCAGCAAGCTTCCCTCTCCTTCCTTTGTTTGTGTGTTCAAGTTTGTGTGCTCAAAACCTCCGTAGACATAGCCAACCTTCCCAAGCTTGATGACTCAAGAAAAAAAAATCCACATCCTTAATCCACTCAAAGTCCACATCCGAATCAAAGAGTTTAAGTGCCTAGTTACCGGTTGCAACCCGGAGTTTTAGTTGAAGAAAAGAGTGCAGCAACCATGTGGAAGAAGACCACAAGTCTCTTCTCCAAGAAGAAGAGTTCGTCGTCATCCAATCCGTCATCAACCACGTCTTCGAGGAGGCACTCGGTTTCCACCGAGAAGGAACGATGCTCTCCTCCTTGGTGGTATGAGGGCTGCAAGAAGCACTTCCATGAGGTTTTACCGAACCTCGTGGGCACACGGAGGAGCAGCCCGCGCCACCACGACGATCGACTCGCTCAACCGCGCCACCTCCTTACACCCCGACATACTCTTCGTACGGCTTCATCATCTTGTCGGCGGAGGAGGAGGAGAGGCTCTCTAATCTTGAGAAGAGGCTTGTGCCCAACGTCGAGTTCGACGACCAAGCACTCTACACCTTGGGTTTTTGCACCGACATATACTATATGTTGGGGCACCTCGGATGGGGTGCAGTTCTCCAACGGAATATCGGTGGACACCCATTTGGGGTACGCCTTGGAAATTTTGATGACTATTGCACCCATCGTTGATGATGATGGGGTGCAAGGCTTGTCATTCCGTTTGGAGGGAATCCAACAAGAGGTTCCCTACGAGCACGTTAGGGAGCTGCTTGGATTCCACAAGGGAGCTCCGGAGAAAGTTGACGTGCCACCCGGCATGTTAGCGGGATTTTGGAACATGATCTCCGGAGAAGCCCATCAACAACGCAATTGCGTCCGCAACCCCATTATCCGGATATTTCACTCTTGGATGTGCAAGAGGATATTGGGGAGGATGAAGGAAACAAAGGTGACCGACACGGAGTTGAATTGGCTATACTCGGCTTTAATTGCCAGGCAGCCAATAGACCCCTCTTACCTCATGATCAACCGTTGGTGTTGTGAAGCAACATCGGGGGCGGGTAATATTGGTTCGGGGTGTTACCTCTCCATGTTGGCCTTTTCCTTGCGGCCGGGGATCGCAAGAAACCCCCGACCACCTTTTGCGAGGTACCTCTCTCGGCATTGAATATTTGCGGCAAGGCAAATACATTAGTGGAGATGAGAGAGGAGGTTATCGGTTGGCCATAGTGAACCTACCCCTTCCGAATGAGAGGCTTAGGCTTTTCACCGAAGGAAGGGAAGATTGGTTGGAAGAGGGATTACTTGTCCCTGCAAGGAAGAACAAAAGAGGAAGAATCGTAGAGGAGGGAATATCCTCCGCACAAGCGAGTGGAGCACAACCCAATGTGCAACCATTCGGCGGGGTCCCTCCTCCGCCAAGTTATTATGGAGGGCCACAAGAGCAAGCATGGGGGGGTGGTGCACCGGTACCCCCACAAAATTATGTTGTGCCCAACGCTAACTTCGCGAAGTCCTACGCTCATCATCCCCAACCACAACAAAGCATGGCCATTATTGGAGGGTTTGCTGCAAGTAATGCTCAAAACATCGCAGCCATCCAAGCTAACGCAGCTCAACTTGGTGAAGGCAACGCAAATATTGCCTTTGAACTTGGACGCCTTCACCTTGTGGAGCCAAATCAATTCGTCGGAGGAAGCGTCCAACCATATTATGAGCAAGGGTATTATTATCAAGACTATCAACATCAACCACCGGCGGAGGACTAGAAGATTTAGGAACTTTAGTTTTCTTTTCTTTTCTTTTTCTCTGTAATTTTCAGCTTTTGCTTATGTGTGTTTGCGTAGTATTTTCTGTTTTTATTTAATTTTCAGCAAGCATGTTTGTTTATTTTCAGTGTGTATTTCAACTTGATGTCGCCATTAATAAAGACACCACCTTGATTATATCATTGGAAAAGTTACAAAATTCGTGCCATGATGATATATGATTAGAATTGCAGCTTTGTTCATCTTTGTAATCGATTTATGCATGTTTAAGCTAGTGCTCTCTTAAAAATACAGATCTGAATTTATTTAAATGCTAGCTTAATTTTCAGCGGAGGTTATGATTAAAATAAAGACCCATAGTGTTTTATGTGCTCTCAAGTTATGAATAGATTAAAGATGTCTTTTATGCTCAAAAATATTGCTAACCTTGTCACAAATATCACTTGTGTGTTGCTCAACCTATCCAAGGCCTTATATATATTTGAGTGCATAAACCTTAGTGTACAAGATTTATTTTTTAGTGCGTTATTGCAGGTCATGATTTCTCTGGCCCGAGACTAAGAAGCTGGTCATTCCGTTTTTGCGTATCTATCTTTTTGCTGGCCTTTTATCCGTGCATTGTGTATCCCCGCATCGGTGATCTCACAAACTTCGCCGGGTATCCACCCTTAAACCAAATATCATC
Source organism: Cenchrus americanus (assembly GCA_947561735.1). Taxonomy (NCBI): domain Eukaryota; kingdom Viridiplantae; phylum Streptophyta; class Magnoliopsida; order Poales; family Poaceae; genus Cenchrus; species Cenchrus americanus. Next base: position 68,591,470 of record OX387240.1, read on the forward strand.
TTTTTGTGATTACCTCCTTGACCACAACCTATCATTGAGAATGGATCATCAATTCAAGGAAGATCGCAAGACGGTGCCAACGTTGAAGATTTCAAGTATCTCTCCAAGGAAAAATATTTCCGGTACCTACCTTATTTTTCGCCTCTTTGCTCGAGGACGAGCAACGTCTAAGCATGGGGGAGGAAGTAGGTACGGTGCAGTTTTAGAGTTCAAAGGGGAATATTTAAAAAAAAATCCAGTGATACTCATGACTTTCAAGGTATAAAAAATCAAAACTTCGTTGTGAAAGTCATGGACTGAATATATGACAAGAAAAAAAATGAATGAATGAAAGAAAGAAAAGAATGAGAAATATGAGAAAGAGAAAAAATATATGTGCGTAAAGTAAACTCCCCGGCTCTCTAAAAGTGCATTCAAGGCTTCAAGTTAAAAAGATCCATTCTCAATTTTCCAACCATGTGCAATCCGATAACGAGGACTTCTTTTGTGCCTCGGGATCACTCTTTGCCATTTGCACATGTCCACTCATCTAAAAGTGTGTGTATTTTTCTCTTTCCCCTCCTTGATTAACATTATTTTCCAATGACCTTTTTGACGAGTCTCGGTAAGACCATGAGAAGCTTGTCTTGTTTTGACAACACCTCATTTATAAAACCTTGTTAGGACTAAACTTTCCCAAAGCTCCATATAAAGCCTACCACATATATATGAGAGGGAAAGGAGTAGAATATATAGGCTTGAGAGACAAGTGAGATGAGAGTTTATGAGCAATACACGAGATGATTTAAATTTGTGAATTTGGTTTAGCTTTTCTTCATCTCGATCTTCATTTCAAAAATTCTCGAGATCTATTTAAAACTTTGTGAGCATGTTAATACTTGTGGGATAAGCTTAAAAAGAATCTACCCTCCGTAGAGATGAAGGCTAGTACATTATGGAACTTTAATGAATTAAAATTTTGAGAGCATTATGTTTTCTCATGTATGATCAAGTGCAAGGTTTAAACATTGTTTGGCAATGATGATATCCATCGAAGGCTTACTCGAGGACGAGCAAGGTTTAAGCATGGGGGAGATGTTGACGGTGAAAATCCGTCAACCTAGCCATGAGTTTACCTTCGGTGTTGGCATGAGTTTTATACCTTATCCATTGGTACTAACCCCCGTGGTATAACAAGTTCACGTGTGCATGTCGGTTTTGGAGTTTAATGTTTATGCGGTGGTTTTAGTGTTAAATGCAAGACTTTCGGGATAAGTTCATCAAGCACCTCATGACAAGACCTTGAAGCCCCGAACAAGTCATGCAATGAAGCAAACTTAACTCCAAGAAGCCGGGGACTTGATCCGAGAAGACGACGTACTCCGGGGACCCGACCGCGTAAAAGTGCCGAATCTTGCAAGACAAGGAGTTGAGTCCAATTCGGAGAGAAACCGACGACATGGACCTACATGCAGAAGGGGGAAACATCCAGAAGCAAGGGAACCGACGTGGGGCAAAGGAGCCCACGGGGCCGGGCCTAAATGGGCCCGGGCCGGCCGCCAGCCCCGGCCGGGGCCCAGTCCGGTCGGCCCAGGCCCATTTTAGGCCCAAACTCGCTCTCCTTTGCCCTAGCCGCCAATCGGGCTATTTATAGTCCCCTGACCGAGAGCCACGGAGAGAAGAATCTTCGGCCGCCGAGGAGCAGAGAAGAGAGGGACACCATGTCGGAGAGGAGAGGGTCGAGCTAGTTGACTAGGGTTTCCCTAGCCGACGTGGGAACCTTGCATGGAAGACCACGTCGGAGTTCCCGGAGCTAGAAGCAAGATCAAGGAAGGATCCCGGTGGTGATCTTGTGTATGTATCATTGTCATAGTTGAATTATCAAGTTGAATCTTTTCTTAGCGATCAAGTGTTTCCTCGAAGATTTCGTTTTTCGATCGGCTTTGCTTATTCCAATTCTATTCGCGCGATAGATTACATAGGGTGTTCTTGTAGCCGCGGTGGCTAGAGGTACACGCCGGATCTTCCGAAAGAATCTCGACTTGTCTTTTGACTCGCCCTAAGCTCCCCGCATGAATAGGGATACGTTGTGACGAACGGGGGTCTCGAAAGGCGGATGTTTTCGGATTTGGACGGGAAACCACGATTTAAAGAGGCTTCTATTAAGATTCGATTTGCTACTTCTTCTCTTGCTTGGAACTTCAACAAAAGGCTTACCCCGATCCCTCTAGATCGGTTTATCTACCCAATCTTACTTTGTTTTCTCCGGTTTTTAGTAGATTAGATTCGTTTTGTGTCTTTTACTTAGATGCATTAGGTCTTTTACCAAAGATTGAAGTTATTTGGCTTTACTAGATCAACTCTTGCGTCACACATTTGTTCCACGGATTCGATACCTTGGGTTCACCACTCGAGGGAAGAAGGGTCCCTTGACTACGATGGGAGACTTGTACGCTTGCGAGTCACGAACGAACTTTGATACAATTATTAACCGTCAACATTGTTGTTGTTGTTGTTGTTGTTGTTGTTGTTGTTGTTGCGACCGCTCTGGTTCGCGTTGCTGCCGCTGCCGCCGCCCTGGTTCTGCTTGGTCTTGCCATGGATGGCGTCGTACTTGGCATTGGCCTTGTCTTCTTCATCCGCCCAGGACGTGATCATGTCCTTGAGGTGGGGGATGGACCTGGGACGGCGACGACCGAAGTCTTCGAAGGTGCGGTGGTGGTAGAGGCCGTCTTGGAAGAGGTCGATGACCTCCTTGTCAGTGACGTCGACGACGGTAGCGCGCTTATCGAAAAAGCAGCGCATGTACTTGCGGAGGGTCTCGCCTTGCTCCTGCTTGATCATGGCCAGGTCCATGCGAGTACCCGATCGGCCCATGGCGCCCGCGAAGTTGCTTGTGAACTGCTCCTTCAGCTGGTCCCACTTGTCAATCGAGTGCTTATCCAGCGACTCGAGCCAAGTGAGTGGTGCTTGGTCCAAGCAGAAGGGGAAGTAGAGGCACTTGGTGTCGCCGTTGCCGCCGTTGTTCTCGATGGAGAGGGCGTAGCACCTGAGCCACTGGATGGGATCCTGCTTCGCATCATACTTGATGATCCCCAAAGGTTTGAATTTGTCGGGGAGGAGCAAGTTGCGAAGTCGAGGTGAGAAGGCGGGGAAGCCGTCGCCCTCGGCCCGCGTGGTCGACTTCTTCCGCCGTAGCTCTTCGATCTTCTGGCGGGCGTCGTAGCCGCCCTGCGAGGCGCTAGAGGCGTGGCCGTTCGCGTGGCCTCGGGCCGCCGCGGCCGCCGCCACCTCCGGCCCTCCCGTTGGCCCCGTGATTGGAGCCGCCGCCGCCGCCGCCGCCACCGTCGGGATCATTGCCGCCCCCGCCGGCCGGAGCGCGGTGAGGGACGACTTCTCGGTTGTCGTGGTCGCGCAAGGAAGGTCCGCCGGCGTTGGAGCGACGGCGGTTTGGCTCGGCCGGGAGCTCGGCTCGAGTACGGTTGGGACCGTTGTTGGCGCTGCGACTTGTGGCTTCGTTGTCGCGGGGTCTGGCTGGAGGAGGTTGGTTGACTCTGTTGTCGACCCGCATGAAGTAGGCTTCTTCAGCGAGCTTGGCGATGACCTCTCCAGCGTGTATGCCCTGAGCCTATCGTGCGATCGCTGTGATCGACATGAGGCACTGCTCGGGGGTAGTGTGTACTCTGCTCTCGACCGCCTCGAGATCTTCCGCAAGGTTGCGGACGGGGAAGTTGTCGCAGAGGCGCCGACGGCGTTCGTTGCGCTTCCGGTTACGTTCACGTCGAGCATCTCTGTCCGCCGGAGTCTCGTTCGGTGGAGCATCGGCAGAGAGCTCGTCGGAGGAGATGTCTTCCAGGTACTTGTCCTGAGCGGTGCTTGAAGGACCAGGGGTGTCGCCAGCAGCCATGAAGACTTGGCGATCGGGGGTGCCAAGGCTGGACTCAGAGGGTGCCACCTCGCCTGGTGTGCTTGAGTCAGCTCGAGCTAGGGGTGTTCCCTCCTGGAACGGTAGCGAGTCGATGTAGGCGACGTAGCGTGAGTCTCCCTTTATCAGGTCAGCGGGCTTGCGGTCTGGCCAGTAGACATATCTTCCGGCCGGTGTGGATGCTATAACCAGCCCCGAGGCTGGCCCTGACAGGGGGAAGCTCAGTGGAGTTGTTCTCGGACTCGGGCTCCTCAGGGTCCGACCCGAGGTCGAACTCGTAGTCCGGGTTCGAGTAGAACTCGGAGAGGGGGTTGGAGTCCAGAGCGCGATCGGGGGTGGCGTCGGAGTCCGAGCTGTACTCGGGTGCGGGCTCCTTGCCAGCCCGGCGCGAAGTGGGAGCCCCTGTGCGGGCCCGGCTGAGGATGCGGGAGCCACGCACGGAGCGCTTACGAGGTGAGGGGACCGCCGCGATGGCCGAGCGGCCCGGCTCGCATGCGATGGCCCATGGCGACGTCGAGTTCGAGTTGGAAGCGGACTCGAGCTCGAAGTCGCCGTGGTGGTTGAAGAGTGAAATTTCGCCGACCCATTTGTCGGCGAGTTCGCCCGTGACGACTTCCGGAAGCATCACGAGGCCAGTCTTCGGGTTGGGCGACACGGTGAGGCGGCGCTGGAAGGAGCCCGCGCCGTCAGCGGTGCAGACCCAAGCGCCGAACACGAAGGTGTCGCCGCGGTTGAAGGCGACGGTTGGCTTGAAGCAGACAGGAGCTGTCGAGTTCGCCATATGATCTCGGGCGAGAGCCCCTACCTGGAGCGCCAGCTGTCGGTGTTTTAGACCGGCAACCTACTAAGGGGAGTACCCGAAGTAGATGAATGTGACTCGCCGAGATCGGTAACTCGAAGGAAGAGACACGTGGCACACAATTTAGACAGGTTCGGGCCGCGAGGTGCGTAATACCCTACGTCATGTATGCTGCGTAGCTCTGGATTGATTGGGCACGATTACAAGATGGTGCAATAGTGCGCCGTGAGTTGTATGAGATCAGATTGGATGCTAGAGAAAGGTCCCTGCCTCGCCTTATATAGTCCGGGGAGGCGGGTTACAAGTCGAGTAGGGAGAGAGTACTAGTCGAGTACGTCTAGGAGTCCTCCATACAAGTGCGGAACATGTACGCCTCCCTAACCGAGTACTACTCCTGTGTAGTCCTTGTGCTCCACGCCTCCAGGTGCCGTGTAGCGCAAGCCAGGTAGTCCCAGGGGCCCACCGAGGAGTCGGTCCTGGTACCCACCGAGGTAGTGGGCCCAGAGAGGTCCATACGACAGTGTTTGCTTGAAAAATGCTCCATCAGTCATGTTTATGCTTAAAATGTCTTATCTTTCACACATGGGTGCCAAACATGTTGCATGATGTTCACCAGTGGAGAAGTCTCCCCGAAGTGGACACATGGCTTTGCTTTATGGGTGTTTGCAATGATCCTTTTTTGAGAATTGGATATCCTTGTATGATCTCTGGATGATGTGCATGTTTTTGGCCCGAATATGATATGGATAGGCCTTTACATTTGAAGTGAGCCATCTTTTAATAAAACTGCTTAAATCTAAAAATTTGCTTTGTCACATGCCTATATTTTCATATATTACTTGTGGCAATGCTTTGACTATGTTATGATCCATATATGTGCTCTTTGTCTCATTTCTAGCCTTTGACACTAGATTTGGCCTATTTGAGAAGCTCATGTAGATGTTTATATGCTTTGTCTTACATTCTTGCATTTTCACCTTGATTCATACATTGTCAACAAGGGGGAGAAGGGGTGAAGAGGTGAGCTTAATGCAAATTCAGAAAAATGCATCTAAATTTGGAAGTTTGCATCCACATGTTCAGGGGGAGCTTGCATTTGCTCAGGGGGAGCTTTCTTGCTGTTTTCAGTGTGGAGTTTGTGCTTTGCTCGACTTGTGACCTTTCTTTGCCTTTCTTTGGTTTTGGTCATGAGTTGTGCTTCTTTGTTTTTCTTTCTTCTTTCTTTCTTTCTTTCTCTGAATTTCATTTCGCGTTGTGTGTTGTCAATGCACTCATCAAGGGGGAGATTGAGGACCAGGAGCGTCCCGGTGGTCGGTGGATGACCGCTCCTCAGTGATGAGTGATTGACAACGGGTGTTGGACTGACTCTTGGCTCAGCGCGCAGTGTAGGTCGCGGCCTAGTTCGTGTTGTTGCGAGGTGAAGAACGGGCGCGAAAGGTCTTCAGCCTTGAGGGGCCTCCGGGAGATAGAGAGACAAGTAGGCTCGGTTTGAGGGACCCGGTGGACGACGGGACTAGGTGCGGGCCACATGGTGGCGAGACGAGCAAGACGAAGTCATGGACGATCGAGCCGGTGCACGGTGGCGGTCGAGTCAAGAGGCTTGGCGGGAGGCCGGACCGAGCACGCGGGGTTTGGTGGTTTGCCCACAAAACCATCGGAGGACGGTTTCTTGGTTTGGGCCTCAAAACCAAGTCCGAAGGCCCAACACGACGGAGACGGGATCCGGGCGTGTCGGGAAGCTTCGAAGCGGAGGACACACGGCGGGATCGCATGGCTTGCATCGGGAGGATGCGGGGTGCGGCGAAGGCGTGGCCGTCCGATGGCAAGACCCACAAACATTACATAAATGCCCCTGCGTGGGTTGTATCGCCAGTAGTTGAGTTAGGGGTAGTCGAGTCATTTCCCACACCGGCGGGACCCGATATATAAGCCATGTGTGTGTGTGTGGATGGCTCTCTCTCTCTGCGACTTAGGGTTTCATTTCCCCTTCCTCTTTCTCATTTTCCTGAGACATTTTCTCCTCCATTTCTTGTCTAGGCTAGCATGAGAGCTTCATGAGAGATTTGTTGAGAGGGATGGATGCTAGGGCGGCATGCTAGACCTGGTGAATCTTTCCTGGTTTGAATAGAAGATTCAGCGTTGTGTTTTTCGTGGTCTTTTTCGTGCTTGTTTTTGGTGCCCTTGTTCTCGGTGTGATTCCGTGGATTTGAGTGGGTTTCTCCCTGGATTTCTTTGAGGGAAACATGGATGGATGTCTTGTGCATCTTTGGGACTGATCTTGTGCCCCCAAACGTCGGGAAACCACTTCAATTCAAGGATTCTCGTTCGGAGCTCTAGCTTTTGGTGGTGTTCAAAGGATCCGCGATTCCCGATGATTTAGGAAGTTAGGAGGCCAAATTTTTGGGGTATAGCATCCTTGGTTGACGCTTTTCATGTCCCCAAACTCTTGTCTCAACAGCTTCTACCGTTTGGGAGATCCGGTGATGGATTGGGAGTGTTGACTTTCGGGGTCGAGCAGTTTTCAGTTCTGTTCGTGCCTGGCGGACGGTCCGCGAGGGCCTGGCGGACGGTCCGCGCGCACAGTGTTCTTCGCGTGTTCTTTGTGTTCTTGCTCGGCTTCGCTTTTGATCCGTTTTGGTTTCGAGCTTTGGTTGGAAGTGGTTTCGGACAGTCCGCAGCAGCGGGCGGACGGTCCGCGGGTGCGTGGCGGACAGTCCGCGTGCTCCCCGCGAACGGTCCATAATTCGGGGTCGTCTCTGGAGGTTCTGTTTGCTTATACGGACGGTCGGCGGCTCGGAGTCCGGACGGTCCGCGGTGTGGGTGCGGACAGTCCGCGGCAGCAGGCCGGACGGTCCGCGTGGCCCGTGCGGACAGTCCGCCCCTCCTGGTCGGACGGTCCGCTAGAGCCTGAGTGCTTTGTTCCTTGGTTCGATTCCTCCCTTCCTTCTTTCGTGCTTCCGCGTGTGCTTCAAGGAATCGTTCCTAAGACTTGAGGTTGATCCATAACCTTGTTGTCTTGGCGGTTGGTGTGTGATTCGATCCATCGCTCGTGTGTGACCGGGATTTGTGTATGGTATAGGCCGGGTTCTTTGTGAAGAATTTTTACCGGCTCCTATTCACTCCCCCCCTCTCTAGTCGCCATCCGATCCTTCAGTTTGCGCTGGTCCTCCCACTCGAGTTCGGCGATTCCAGCTTTCTTGGAGACATCCTCCAGCTCGCGTTGGGCTTCTTCAAGCTTCGCCTTGAAACGGAGGGCGTCGAGCTCCCTGTAGGGCACGGGGAAGTAGTTGTTCGACTCCGAGGAGTCGTCCGGCAGAGCCGGATTCATGGCCGGCGCAGGGCCGGGTTCTATTGGATGAGCCTGAAACAGTAAAAGATCGTCAGAAGTGAAAAGAAAATCTGGAAAAAATCGCAAAGGGAGTTGACGATCGCCACCTCCGACGAGAGCCAGCACGGCTTCCTTCTGCTTCATCAGTGGCACGGCGCATGTTGCCACTGCCCGCCATTGGTTTGGAGGTGTGCTGGTGACGGAGGAAGAAAACTTAGATTGGTAAAAGTTTGAAGACTAAAGGCTTGGTAAAAGCTGGGGGCACCTACGGTTTTATTTATAGGGATGGTGGAGAGATCATGGCCCGGGATCGTGGTGCATATCCCGAGAAACTTGGAAGGTGGAGAGGTTTCCTTAACCGAATCGCCGTCGGGTCGTTTGGAATCCAAGCTGAGTCATATTCGGGTGATTGGCTCGGCTGAATTGCGGTCGGAGTGCTGTTCAGGTATGGTACTATTTGACTGCAGTTATTGAATGAATCGTCCAGGAAATTGCAAACAAGGTAATACAGAAAAGACGGAAGAAGAAATCTGAGGTAGGAGTCGAAAAGGATAATGCAAAATGGACTTTAAGGGGATGAAATTTACCTGAGCAGCTTGATTTTGATCCGCCATTGAAGATTTGAGATTGGGGAAAAGATGACCTAGGGTTTGGATCTGAACGGAGACTCTGATGGATTGTAGGGGGAGAGAATAGGTGTTGAACAGATTTGGTTTGAAGACATTGGCGTTTACAGTCAAGTTCGGAATAAAATCACTTTTATCCCGTAATTGAAGGGGCATGTGTTAACACCAAAAATTGGTACATGAAGGAGGATGATTTGTGGACCAAACTTGGTAATAAATTCCGTTCGGCAGGGAAAGATTTCTTCAGAAGATTCGGCAAAAATGCCTGCGGTCGGCAGTTTGTTTCCGTTCGGCAAAAGGACTGTTTGCGCTGGATTCGCGGGATCGCGTGGTGACGTGGCCCGAATGGAAGGAAGGGACGAATGGATGGATAAGCATTCGCACTTGGGCATTAAATTAGGTATCAAATATTGTGCTCGTAGTCCACCAGGAGTCGTGTTAGGACATGGTATAAATATGAACCTTGGATGTATGTAATTGTAATAGAACATTCTCATAACAAACCGGCTTTACGCCAAACTTTCGAGTCCTCTAGTCGTGTCGTCGAGTTCTTCGAGAGGGTTCATCGATCTGTCGACCTCAGTAAGTACCGGCAACCTTGTATCATGTCTAGTATCATGCGGTGGATTTAGATCGTGATGCAAGTAGTCTTGTTAGCATGCTTAGTATCATGCGGTAGATTTAAGCTTGGTTCAAGAGGGTTTCTTGTTAGATCATGAGCCATGCGGTGGGCTAAGATCTAGCTTGGAGCTAGTTATCGGCTCTATTAGATTTGGTAAGATCTAATAGATTCATTAAGTTACCATGTGTTGCTTTGAGTTTTTACTTTATGTTTAAATTCATGTAACACTCTTTTACCCAATTTAGATTGGTTTGAATCGGCTTTATCTCGTTCGGTGATCCTTATGCAAAACGTTCATATCTTTGGCTCAATACGGCACGTGGATCACGTGTTCTCCAGTAGCCGAAACCGAATCAATCTAAGTTGTCACGTGTTGCGGGTTCAAGTTTGTTAATCTTGTGTAAATCTTGACAGAACCGGGTATCATGCGGTAGATGCAGGTTTTTGGGTTGTTTTAGAGCTAATCATCCGGTGGATTAGATTTCGATTCAATCTGATAGATTTATCATCTTTGGCAATGTTTGTTCCTTCTCCACGGAACCCGAGTCGGCTGTATAGCTGTATTCGGTTGTGCTTCCATGAGTTAAACGTGCTTATAAGTTATGTTTTAAATAATGCATGCCTTTAGCTTTCTACATTTAGATTGTATCATGCGGTGGATTGATCTTTTTGTGGTTGGTGGTGTGATTTCAAACAAGTTGCATTCATGCGGTGGATTAACTTGTTTGGTTTCGTGCTTGACGGGTTTGAAGTACCTAGACACGCGGTAGACTAGTGCTTTTAGCCTATGCATGCTTGTTTATTTCATGATTATGAGTATGCTTTACTTTATTTATTTTGCTTGTTGTTTACTATCAAAAATCGGTCATGGTCATGCACAAGCAACGTTATTTAGACAAAGATGATTCGTCATGCTTACGTCATCCATTCGGCTATGTTCCGTTTTATGTTCTAAAGCTCCTGAATGATTTTCAACCTGTTGACAAATATCTTCTCATAGCTATATGTCATCTTACATGGCTTTCTAGCCGCAAATATGGAACTGTCTGGTACCACCCGGCAAGTTCCAAACTTTGGTATTTAATTGCTTTATCTTTTGTTAATTTCAGGAAAAATTGACTGGCATGCTTTGGAATCTGCTCGTGTGTTAAGCCAGCTTTGTTCGGCTTGCTGTGTGCTTGGCGCAGGGTGCGGATTTTGCGTCAACAGCTCCCACTCCAGGCTCCAGCTTGGCCTTGTTTAGGTCTGCAACTTTTTACTATTCACCTGTCACATTGAATGTACGGACACTACTTAAGAATATTAAATGAGGATTAATGACAAAACTCATTCCATAACCTCCAGTGAAATTGCATTGTGAGACGAATCTATGGAGCCTAATTAGATCACAATTAGACAATGTCATGCTACAATAAATAGTCTCTAATAATAGTTTAAGAGTAAATTGTGTTCACCATACAACAACTTATAAGGTGGGTGCAAATTAGTCCAATAACTTATAATATGCTCAATCTAGTACGGTAACTTGTCAGGTGGGGGTGGATTAATTAGTCCAATAACTTATAAAATCATTGATCTTATACAATAACTTGATAGGTGGGTGCAAACTGGTCTAAGAACTTGTAAAATGCTTAACTTAGTGCACACTCGATGTATCTGCAGTCTAAATGTTATCACAAATAATATATTTTCTAATACCGAACTAGAGTATACTTGCATCAGAACAAGTTATTGTGCATTATTTGACAATTGATATTCGTGTTGTGATGGTAACAATATTTAGTAAGGGCTAGAACCTTCGGTGTTATGTCTTTGTTATCGGTTTTTATACAAACATTAAATTTTGATTAGAAATATTTGTAATCTCATGTTCAATATTAATTTTAAATTTGATTAGATTATTTTTATTCAACTAGTAATAGAATCTGGTAACTCGTACTAACAATGAATACCTTTTAGAAGTTTGACATAAATATTTTTAAAGTCCCATATACTAGTTGAAAGACGAAATGAACTAAGATAACGGAAATGAGCATTCTTCTCTGAAGTTGTTGAATACACGAGTAAAGGTGCGAGAGGAAATAAAAGGTCATATGGTGTCTTATAAACTTTAGTCTCTCGGTAATCCAATGGTGTAATTCAAAAAATTGATCCAATTTAACTAATAAAAAGTAAGTAATGTATATACATTTGATTCAAAATTAGCAACTTTAATTGAAAAAAACTATTAGTTGGAAGAAAATCAGAATGCTACCTTATTTGTCTAACACATTATCATTTGTAAATTTGGACTATAGGTGCACCAATTTGCCAAGTTATTACATTGAACTGAGTATTTTACACAAGTTCTTTGATCAATATGCACATACCTATAAAATTGTTGTACTAATTTCATTATTTTACATGGTTTTGGACCAATATGCACCAACTCGACAAGTAATTGTGCTAAATTGAGCACTTTACAACTTGTTGGACTAATCCACACCCACTCGACAAGTCATTGTAGTAAATTGAGCATTTTACAATTTGTTGGACTAATCCGCACCCACCGACAAGTTGTTGTATGGTGGATGCAATTTACTCATAGTTTAATTAAGTTTAATAGATACATTTCGCGATTTTTCATCCACCAAGACAATTAGTTTTATAATTAGATCATGTTTAGTCATCTTAATCTTATTCTCGTAAGTTTCTCTTGGTGGAACCGCATCCAATGTGGTAAGATTATTGTCAGTCGAATTCGTTTCTCACGCTCCATATTTCTATTAAGATCGTTGATTCCCCCGTTAGTATTATTGTTTTATAGTGAACTTCATTTTGCCAATCATGTGCTCAAGTGAACTGATTTCTTGAAGGGCTAAATCAACAAATGCTATACAATTGAGAGTTCGGATGCATTTGTTCATCGAAATGAGAGTTTTCTAGGGCAAATTGAAACGAGAGTTTTTTTTGGGCAAATAGAAACGTGAGTTGAGTACTTGTTTGTTGACTTGTTGTAGCTTCTTGAGAAGCCAACATCTCGATGTTCCAAAGATGCACCGACACCGCATCTTTTTTTATGTTGCCTACGGAAGTGTACATGTTCACCTATGCACATGACAATGCTACCAAACTTTTGGAAAATTGGGAAAATATTTTCAATTTGTTAGCCGTTACCAAAGCAGTTCGCCTTTATCTGTTACATGATCCTTCTCTCCTAGATGTGTCCTCCTATGCACTGACCTTATTGTTTCCTAAAGTGGCTTAGGTGAAATTTCTAACGCCATTAATCATAACAAGATTTTACTCATTGTTAGTTTTGTTTGTCTCTGACATTTTTTCCTTCTTCAGGCGGTTGTTGCCCCAATTCTATTAGGTAGCTTTTGGATGTTGACATTAAGAGCCGGAATTAGGAATTGGAATTGCTAGCCCTCCCCTCCCTCCGTTCAAATTATGAACTAAAAAAAATGATCCCTCTTTCTTTGCCATTTTGCACTGTGTAGATAATTAATTGCTTACATGCTCGGCCTACTTCATATGTAATTGTCACTCTCACATGTGCTCAATTAACTGCTACAATATCATTTCCCGCCAGCAAAAGTTGCAAGCTTGACGATGATGCACTTGGTGTCCTCACGTTGAGGGAAGAGGTGGTGGTAACTCTGTCTTCTACTCTTCTGCAAACGTTTGATCGTGATTCTTTCCATCGGCCGCGAATCGGATCCTATGCAGTCATTCTCGATGTGACCTCATCACCAACACGTGAGTCCCACGGGTGCCTTGGCCCATGTGCAGTGACGGATCCGTCAGAGTGAAGTCGACACCTCGCCCCATTGGCCGCTCATCAACAGTGATCGATAATGTTGTCGATGGAGGTGGCGGAGTTCGGGAGCGACGTCGTGATCTTTGGTGGTGGTGGCGGCGGGCCAGTGCCGAGGCGGAGAGAGACAAAGAGGCCGCTCATCACCTCGCCGCACGTCGCCGAGCCGCTCGCCACGCGTGTCGACGGGCCACATCATCAGGGAGGGAAGGAGGGAGCAGAGTCGTAGAATGAGGCGGTGCGAGGGGGAGGCGACAACAACGAAACACACACAATTTGGAGGAGGAGTGGGCAGCCTCGATATTTTCAGGTTCGACTCCGAATCCCGAATGGTAGAGGGTATGTTACTGAGTGCCGCTGCATCCTGTCCAGGAACAACCTCACCAATGCAACAAGTCACCATGGCATGGCGCGTTTGTTGTCTTTTCTTGCATCTCCTGTTCGGAAGCGTCAACTTGCATAACTGATTTTCCAGTTCCGACTTGATTTGAGCTAAGCCGAGTTGGTTTCGTACGTCGCCGTGAATTACGCGTACGTATACACTTAGCGCCTCACTAGATCGCGTGCATGGTATGCAACTAACTACGATCGATCGGAGCGAAGCGCGCGCGTTACGGCGAAGTCGGAATCGTCCAAAGGCAAACCATCGTCGACGCGCGATAAATAGTAGCGCACGACATCAGTGCTTGCGTCCGTGCAAACGATCCACCACCGCTTCTCCCTCCCTCCCTCCGCCGGCGACGATTTCGTCATCGCTTCTCCCATCTCTGACCGCGAGGAGCTTCTTGCCCCCTCCCATCGTGCGCGGCGGCCGGCGAACCAACCATGTGCACCGTCGCACCCTTCGCTCTTCCAGGCCTCGCCGGCGTTGCTCCTTGCGCCGCCGCTGCCGCGATGCGCGGATACGGAGGCTATGAAAACGACGGCGCCGACGACATGGACGCGCTGCTCCGCGACATCTACGCCGCTGTGATCCAGCGCACACCTCCCGGCCACGCACCCCAGCCCGTAGCCGCTGGTGCCGACCTCGACCTCGACGCCGTCCTCCGCGGTATCCGAGCATCCGCATCCCGACCGCCGGGTTTGCTACTTGTCCCGGCACCATGGACCTCGCCGTCTCCACCCCGACGACGCCCTCGGCCGAGCCTTCCGGCGCCGTTCGGCTACGGCGACGCCGCCGCCGAGGACACCGACGACTCCATCGCCGGCACGGCGACTACCATCCGAGAACTCTCCCAAGGCGAAGCGGGGGATCCCGGCCGGACGTACGACGCCGACATCGACACCACGTTCCGGCCATGGAGCGAGACCCGGCGGAGCGGCCGTCGGCAACCTACCTCCGGACGGTCCAGGGGAGGGGGCATCACCATGGCCGACCGCGCTAACGTCGTGGCGTGGATGTACAACTTCGCCGGTTACTACGGCCTCGCCCCGGGCACGCTCCACCGTGCCGTCTCCTACGTCGACCGCTTCCTGTCATCGAGGAAGATCCACGGCTACAACGTCTCCGGCCAGCTGCTCCTCCTCGGCTCCGTGGCCGTGTTCACCGCGGCCAAGTACGAGGACCGACGCGCCACCCCCGCGCTCAACGCCGACGCCATCGCCATGCACGTCGGGTGCGCCCGCCGCGACGTCGTCGACACCGAGCGCATCCCCGTTCGCCGCGCCGGGGTGCCGCCCCGAGCGGGCCCACGGCGCACTCCTTCGTCGACCACTTCACCAGGCACGACAACGGTGCCGCCGACGAGGGCTCGACTGTGACGGTGAGGTCCCTGGCGCACCACCTGGCCGACGTGGCCCTGCTGGACTACCGGAGCATCCGGTTCCTGCCGTCCACCGTGGCGGCGTCCGCAATCGCCCTGGCGAAGCTGAACGTGAACCCTTCGGCGTCTTGGAGCAAAGAGATCAAGGTAACCGGATACACGCTGGATGACCTAGCGACGTGCATGGCCGAGATCGAGGAGATGCACAGGCTACAGAGCGTGTGGCCGGGTTGCGCGGAGATGACGGAGGATTACATGCGCAGCTACGGCTTGCTGCCTCACTGAGTGATCAACGGCATGGACACAGAAGAAAATTAAACGTAGCAAGAAACTTTGGTAGAGCCTATAGGTGTAGGAGCAATCAGTTTATCCATTTGTAATGTCTATGCTGTCACTAAATGAGTAAATGTGCATCTCTATATATCACAAGAATCTGGATGATTGAAAAATCGGTTTGTTGTTTATCAATATAAGGGCCTCCTATGCCTTTCAAAACCGATGTGATCTTTGGTATATGGTTTAAAATTAAACACTAGGTAATTCACGAGCTGATGTTTCAAAAATTTTACATAATATGATGATGTATTGCTATTAATCTATTATTATATCGTTGTGTTGTAGACTACAGCAGCAGCAGGAGCCAATAACTCATCGACTGATGAACAGATCAATGATCACCCTTCCCAGTCTACTTTCTCCGATCACAAGTACACCCATGCTGTAGGTTTATTTATTCAAATTGCTAGGTAGAGTTGATCCTCGAGATGCAGCATTCGTTCAGATTTAGAACATACTTGTGGTCTTGTGGATGGCCATTGCTCTGAATTGGACAGCGAGCTAGCTAGGTAGATCCCACAAGCACCATATGTTCTCAGCTCTCTCGGTTGCACTTGATCATGCACACATCCAATTTTCTCGACAAGATGCACGTGTAATATGCAATATTGATGTGATGTGTAGTGCTTGGACCTTGGAGGAACTGATCGACATGCATCTGGCCATGTACGTGAAGACCACATTAATTATGTTGCCATGTACCTTGGAGGATAAGAGTGACCAAGCGAAAGAGACCTTGGCGCCAAAGATCTTGGCACTGAGCTCGGCTCCACAGATCTTGGCGTCGAGTTGTCTACCGTGGCAACATCCACGTCAGGTCCACGTTTGCCACCTCATTTCAACCATGGCGCCAAAACCACCTCAGGGTTTCCCTTACAGTTGGTAACCGGCTCGGTTACCGCGGTATCCGACCTTACCGGCCTGGACCGGTTGCGGTACCGGCTGGTTACCAACCGGTGGGTTTAAAATTTTTTGAATTTGAATTCAAAAAATTGAAAAATGTGGAAAAATCCCTAAAAATATTTCGTGATTTATTGAGTCTAATGGTGTCAAATTTGTTGCAAACTTCGTTCATTGAGTACAAATTCCGACCAAAACAAGTTAAACCAAAAAAAGAAAAGAAAAAAACCCGCCGGTCCATCATGGCCCAATTAGGCCCAACCATTGGGGGGGTCAAAATATCCCCACCGATGCTCCCCACCCCGTGACTCCCATCCGACCGAGCGCTCGGCCTCCCGAAGCGTCGTCCGCCCCCGTCCCGCCTCCCCGGGGCGCCGTCCGGCCGCCGGCGACGCCTAACCGGCCTCTGAGCACGGTTTACCGCTCGAATGACGCGGTTAGTCGGCCGGCCGCCGGATCTAGCTGTTCCCCGCCCCGGACGAGCGGTTTACCGCCCCGGACGAGCGGTAAGCCGCGGTTAGGGCGCGGTTAACCGCCCTGGCGCAGGTAAGTCTCCCCCCTTTATAAATGTTTGATTTATCTAGGTTCTAAGTATGTTTTGATATAGAAGTGTAGAACATTTTGATTTAGGATGAAGATATGATTTAATTCAGGTGTTTACATGATTTAGGTTTGTAAATGTAGATACGTAGACTATAAATGTAGGATTTGAGCATATTTAGTTGTATATATGATTTCATTTAGGATGTAGATATTTAGAGAATATTTAGGTATATGATTTATGTGATTGATATGTGGATGTTGTCCATTTATGCAGATACAAAATGGCATCTAGAGATGTTGTGTGGGAACATGGTGAAAATCATCACCCCGAATGGCGATGCAACTATTGTCATATGCACAAAAGTGGAGGTGGTGCGACTAGGTTCAAACAACATTTGGCTGGAAAAGGGACCCAGGTTGTCCATTGCAAGAATGTGCCACCACCTGTGCGGGAGTACTTTCAGCGTGAGATTGAGGACTAAGAAGGCAACTTTTGAACGGAATAAAGAGAGGTTGAGAAAGGAGGCGGTTGCAGCCGAGGGAAACTATCCTAATGCAGAAGATGATGAGGAGGCTCAATTGCAGTGTGCCATCCACCTATCGAGAGCTGAAGAATTGTACCATCAGGGGGTGGAATAGAGAGGTGGTGCATATGAGCATGGAGGGGGTAGTGGTTCCACGAGGGAGAATCCTTTGCAAAAGATGTTGCGAAGAAGTGGTTCGCGAAGGGATATTCCTGTGGTGGTGGAAGACTATAACTTGGCTGCAGGTGGGAGAAGAGGAATGACGCAACCAAGGATTGATGCAAGCTCCTAGACGCAAAAGGGTAAGAATGCAAAGGAAGCTATTGGTAAAGCTTGGTCAAAATTCTTCCATATCGCGGGAGTACCTGGGAGACAGGCTGATAATCCTTACTTTGTTAGTGCGGTCAGAGAGACACAGAAGTGGGGTAAGGTTTCTTTCATTGGTATCACAACTATGAGATTGCATTTCTGTACCTAATATTTTGATTTCCATATGGTTGCAGGTGAAGGTATCGCGTCACCCAGTGGAAGGGAAATTGATGGCAAGTACCTTGATCAAAACGAGAAAGACTTGATGGATAGGTACAAACAGTTTCAGAAAGAGTGGGACATCTTTGGCGTGACATTAATGTGTGATTCTTGGACTGGGCCGACGAGGATGAGTGTCATAAATTTTTTGATATATTGTAATGGGGTCACGTGGTTCCACAAGTCCATTGATGCGACTGGTAAATCTCAGTATTCCAAATTTTTGCTCAAGGTAGTCACTAAACACTTGCCACTGACATGGAGTATGTGTTCAAGGATTACTAAAGTTTGTGCATATTTTTTCAGGAGATTCGAAAGGTGGTGGATGAGATTGGTCCGGAGCATATCATCCATATAGTCACTGATAATGGCTCCAACTACAAGAAAGCATGTAGGCAATTGAGAGAGGTGTATGAACACATTGTTTGGACACATATCTAGCACACACTGTCAATTTGATGTTGAAGGATATTGGTCAGAGGCCCGAACATCAAGGTATGATCGCTAACTACAAGCGAATTTCGGCTTGGTTACATAATCATGGTCAGCTAAATGCGATGATGAGGGATGCTATTGGTGGTGAGTTGATCAAGTGGAATGCCACTCGATTTGGGACTAACTATATGTTCTTAGAGAGCCTACATCGCAAACGTGACAAATTCATGCAGTGGACGACATCTTCGGCGTTTTTAAATAGCAAGTGGGCCAAAACCGATGAAAGCCGATGTGCGCAAGCGAGGTTATCAAGTATGGAGTGGTGGGAGGGAATGGATTATATCATCAAGACAGTTGAACCAATTTACAAGATGCTACGATTCGCTGACCAGGACTCGAAACCCAACATGGGAGATGTTGTGATGGCCTACCTGCAGATGAAAGCGGAGTTGGAGTCTTACTTTGGAAACAATGTTCACACTTGGAATGAGTACAAGGAGATTTTGGATAATAGGATTCATGATGTGTACCGAGGCACGTATGTTGGTGCAGGTAAGATTGTATGAGTCCTCTATTTTGAATCTCTACTTTACACATGCATTGTTTCTGACTATTTGAAATGATTTATGTTTTGCGGCCGCTTGCTTACATCCAAGGCATGCTTTTATGATGGAACCAACTCCAGAAATGTTTCGTTCCCTAAAGGATACATTTCAGAGCATGACGGATGTCCAGACCGTCGTGCAAGCATTGTAGGAGGCTGAGGTGTTTCGCCAGAAGCATGGTGAGTTTGGCACTGAAATGGCAAGGAGGGCGGCGATTGACCCAAAGACAAGCCCATGTAAGAGTAACTACGTACACCACTGTTGTTTCTCTATTGCAATTTTCAAATATATTGGTCACTAATTCGATTGCAATTGCACCTGGATCATCTTGGTGGATGATGTTCGGCTCAAGCACCTCAGCGCTACAGAAGCTTGTTGTGCGGCTTGTTTCACAATGTGTATCATCAAGTGGATGCGAGCGTAAATGGAGTACTTTTGTCTTGTTGCATACAAAGGTTCGCAACCGCTTGACGCACAAGAAACTTAACAAGCTTGTCTACGTGAACTATAACCTTCGCCTGAGACTTAAGGAGGTCTCGGGGCCAAGTCGTGATGAAGGTGATTTTATTGACCACCTTGCCCATCTCTCATTCTATGAAGAGCACCATCCGGTTCGGGAATGGTTTGAATATGGTAGATCTAACAAAGAACCAGTTTTGGATGAGGATTAATGACAAAACTCATTCCATAACCTCCAGTGAAATTGCATTGTGAGACGAATCTATGGAGCCTAATTAGATCACAATTAGACAATGTCATGCTACAATAAATAGTCTCTAATAATAGTTTAAGAGTAAATTGTGTTCACCATACAACAACTTATAAGGTGGGTGCAAATTAGTCCAATAACTTATAATATGCTCAATCTAGTACGGTAACTTGTCAGGTGGGGGTGGATTAATTAGTCCAATAACTTATAAAATCATTGATCTTATACAATAACTTGATAGGTGGGTGCAAACTGGTCTAAGAACTTGTAAAATGCTTAACTTAGTGCACACTCGATGTATCTGCAGTCTAAATGTTATCACAAATAATATATTTTCTAATACCGAACTAGAGTATACTTGCATCAGAACAAGTTATTGTGCATTATTTGACAATTGATATTCGTGTTGTGATGGTAACAATATTTAGTAAGGGCTAGAACCTTCGGTGTTATGTCTTTGTTATCGGTTTTTATACAAACATTAAATTTTGATTAGAAATATTTGTAATCTCATGTTCAATATTAATTTTAAATTTGATTAGATTATTTTTATTCAACTAGTAATAGAATCTGGTAACTCGTACTAACAATGAATACCTTTTAGAAGTTTGACATAAATATTTTTAAAGTCCCATATACTAGTTGAAAGACGAAATGAACTAAGATAACGGAAATGAGCATTCTTCTCTGAAGTTGTTGAATACACGAGTAAAGGTGCAGAGGAAATAAAAGGTCATATGGTGTCTTATAAACTTTAGTCTCTCGGTAATCCAATGGTGTAATTCAAAAAATTGATCCAATTTAACTAATAAAAAGTAAGTAATGTATATACATTTGATTCAAAATTAGCAACTTTAATTGAAAAAAACTATTAGTTGGAAGAAAATCAGAATGCTACCTTATTTGTCTAACACATTATCATTTGTAAATTTGGACTATAGGTGCACCAATTTGCCAAGTTATTACATTGAACTGAGTATTTTACACAAGTTCTTTGATCAATATGCACATACCTATAAAATTGTTGTACTAATTTCATTATTTTACATGGTTTTGGACCAATATGCACCAACCTGACAAGTAATTGTGCTAAATTGAGCACTTTACAACTTGTTGGACTAATCCACACCCACCTGACAAGTCATTGTAGTAAATTGAGCATTTTACAATTTGTTGGACTAATCCGCACCCACCTGACAAGTTGTTGTATGGTGGATGCAATTTACTCATAGTTTAATTAAGTTTAATAGATACATTTCGCGATTTTTCATCCACCAGTGTAATTAGTTTTATAATTAGATCATGTTTAGTCATCTTAATCTTATTCTCGTAAGTTTCTCTTGGTGGAACTGCATCCAATGTGGTAAGATTATTGTCAGCTGAATTCAGTTTCTCACGCTCCATATTTCTATTAAGATCGTTGATTCCCCTGTTAGTATTATTGTTTTATAGTGAACTTCATTTTGCCAATCATGTGCTCAAGTGAACTGATTTCTTGAAGGGCTAAATCAACAAATGCTATACAATTGAGAGTTCAGATGCATTTGTTCATCGAAACGAGAGTTTTCTAGGGCAAATTGAAACGAGAGTTTTTTTTGGGCAAATAGAAACGTGAGTTGAGTACTTGTTTGTTGACTTGTTGTAGCTTCTTGAGAAGCCAACATCTGATGTTCCAGCATGCACTGACACTGCATCTTTTTTTATGTTGCCTACGGAAGTGTACATGTTCACCTATGCACATGACAATGCTACCAAACTTTTGGAAAATTGGGAAAATATTTTCAATTTGTTAGCCGTTACCAGCCAGATTCGGTTTATCCGTTACATGATCCTTCTCTCCTAGATGTGTCCTCCTATGCACCGACCTTATTGTTTCCTAAAGTGGCTTAGGTGAAATTTCTAACGCCATTAATCATAACAAGATTTTACTCATTGTTAGTTTTGTTTGTCTCTCGACATTTTTTCCTTCTTCGAGCGGTTGTTGCCCCAATTCTATTAGGTAGCTTTTGGATGTTGACATTAAGAGCCGGAATTAGGAATTGGAATTGCTAGCCCTCCCCTCCCTCCGTTCAAATTATGAACTAAAAAAAATGATCCCTCTTTCTTTGCCATTTTGCACTGTGTAGATAATTAATTGCTTACATGCTCGGCCTACTTCATATGTAATTGTCACTCTCACATGTGCTCAATTAACTGCTACAATATCATTTCCCCGCCAAAGAAAAGTTGCAAGCTTGACGATGATGCACTTGGTGTCCTCACGTTGAGGGAAGAGGTGGTGGTAACTCTGTCTTCTACTCTTCTGCAAACGTTTGATCGTGATTCTTTCCATCGGCCGCGAATCGGATCCTATGCAGTCATTCTCGATGTGACCTCATCACCAACACGTGAGTCCCACGGGTGCCTTGGCCCATGTGCAGTGACGGATCCGTCAGAGTGAAGTCGACACCTCGCCCCATTGGCCGCTCATCAACAGTGATCGATAATGTTGTCGATGGAGGTGGCGGAGTTCGGGAGCGACGTCGTGATCTTTGGTGGTGGTGGCGGCGGGCCAGGCCGAGGCGGAGAGAGACAAAGAGGCTGCTCATCACCTCGCCGCACGTCGCCAGGCCGCTCGCCACGCGTGTCGACGGGCCACATCATCAGGGAGGGAAGGAGGGAGCAGAGTCGTAGAATGAGGCGGTGCGAGGGGGAGGCGACAACAACGAAACACACACAATTTGGAGGAGGAGTGGGCAGCCTCGATATTTTCAGGTTCGACTCCGAATCCCGAATGGTAGAGGGTATGTTACTGAGTGCCGCCGCATCCGTCCCAGAACAACCTCACCAATGCAACAAGTCACCATGGCATGGCGCGTTTGTTGTCTTTTCTTGCATCTCCGTTCGGAAGCGTCAACTTGCATAACTGATTTTCCAGTTCCGACTTGATTTGAGCTAAGCCAGGTTGGTTTCGTACGTCGCCGTGAATTACGCGTACGTATACACTTAGCGCCTCACTAGATCGCGTGCATGGTATGCAACTAACTACGATCGATCGGAGCAGTGCGCGCTGCCGTTCTGGCGAAGTCGGAATCGTCCAAAGGCAAACCATCGTCGACGCGCGATAAATAGTAGCGCACGACATCAGTGCTTGCGTCCGTGCAAACGATCCACCACCGCTTCTCCCTCCCTCCCTCCGCCGGCGACGATTTCGTCATCGCTTCTCCCATCTCTGACCGCGAGGAGCTTCTTGCCCCCTCCCATCGTGCGCGGCGGCCGGCGAACCAACCATGTGCACCGTCGCACCCTTCGCTCTTCCGGGCCTCGCCGGCGTTGCTCCTTCCGCCGCTGCCGCGATGCGCGGATACGGAGGCTATGAAAACGACGGCGCCGACGACATGGGACGCGCCGCTCCGCGACATCTACGCCGCCGTGATCCGGCGCACACCTCCCGCCACGCACCCCAGCCCGTAGCCGCTGGTGCCGACCTCGACCTCGACGCCGTCCTCCGCGGTATCCGGAGCATCCGCATCCCGACCGCCGGGTTTGCTACTTGTCCCAGCACCATGGACTCTGCCGTCTCCACCCCGACGACGCCCTCAGCGAGCCTTCCGGCGCCGTTCAGCTACGGCGACGGTGCCGCCGAGGACACCGACGACTCCATCGCCAGCACGGCGACTACCATCCGAGAACTCTCCCCAAGAAGCAAGCAGGATCCCGGCCAGACGTACGACGCCGACATCGACACCACGTTCCGGGCCATGGAGCAGACCCGCCGGAGCGGCCGTCGGCAACCTACCTCTGGACGGTCCAGGAGGGGGGCATCACCATGGCCGACCGCGCTAACGTCGTGGCGTGGATGTACAACTTCGCCGGTTACTACGGCCTCGCCCCGGGCACGCTCCACCGTGCCGTCTCCTACGTCGACCGCTTCCTGTCATCGAGGAAGATCCACGGCTACAACGTCTCCGGCCAGCTGCTCCTCCTCGGCTCCGTGGCCGTGTTCACCGCGGCCAAGTACGAGGACCGACGCGCCACCCTGGCGCTCAACGCCGACGCCATCGCCATGCACGTCGGGTGCGCCCGCCGCGACGTCGTCGACACCGAGCGCATCCCCGTTCGCCGCGCTGGGGTGCCGCCTGAGCGGGCCCACGGCGCACTCCTTCGTCGACCACTTCACCAGGCACGACAACGGTGCCGCCGACGAGGGCTCGACTGTGACGGTGAGGTCCCTGGCGCACCACCTGGCCGACGTGGCCCTGCTGGACTACCGGAGCATCCGGTTCCTGCCGTCCACCGTGGCGGCGTCCGCAATCGCCCTGGCGAAGCTGAACGTGAACCCTTCGGCGTCTTGGAGCAAAGAGATCAAGGTAACCGGATACACGCTGGATGACCTAGCGACGTGCATGGCCGAGATCGAGGAGATGCACAGGCTACAGAGCGTGTGGCCGGGTTGCGCGGAGATGACGGAGGATTACATGCGCAGCTACGGCTTGCTGCCTCACTGAGTGATCAACGGCATGGACACAGAAGAAAATTAAACGTAGCAAGAAACTTTGGTAGAGCCTATAGGTGTAGGAGCAATCAGTTTATCCATTTGTAATGTCTATGCTGTCACTAAATGAGTAAATGTGCATCTCTATATATCACAAGAATCTGGATGATTGAAAAATCGGTTTGTTGTTTATCAATATAAGGGCCTCCTATGCCTTTCAAAACCGATGTGATCTTTGGTATATGGTTTAAAATTAAACACTAGGTAATTCACGAGCTGATGTTTCAAAAATTTTACATAATATGATGATGTATTGCTATTAATCTATTATTATATCGTTGTGTTGTAGACTACAGCAGCAGCAGGAGCCAATAACTCATCGACTGATGAACAGATCAATGATCACCCTTCCCAGTCTACTTTCTCCGATCACAAGTACACCCATGCTGTAGGTTTATTTATTCAAATTGCTAGGTAGAGTTGATCCTCGAGATGCAGCATTCGTTCAGATTTAGAACATACTTGTGGTCTTGTGGATGGCCATTGCTCTGAATTGGACAGCGAGCTAGCTAGGTAGATCCCACAAGCACCATATGTTCTCAGCTCTCTCGGTTGCACTTGATCATGCACACATCCAATTTTCTCGACAAGATGCACGTGTAATATGCAATATTGATGTGATGTGTAGTGCTTGGACCTTGGAGGAACTGATCGACATGCATCTGGCCATGTACGTGAAGACCACATTAATTATGTTGCCATGTACCTTGGAGGATAAGAGTGACCAAGCGAAAGAGACCTTGGCGCCAAAGATCTTGGCACTGAGCTCGGCTCCACAGATCTTGGCGTCGAGTTGTCTACCGTGGCAACATCCACGTCGAGTCCACGTTTGCCACCTCATTTCAACCATGGCGCCAAAACCACCTCGGGGTTTCCCTTACGAGTTGGTAACCGGCTCGGTTACCGCGGTATCCGACCTTACCGGCCCGGACCGGTTGCGGTACCCGCCGGTTACCAATCGGTGGGTTTAAAATTTTTTGAATTTGAATTCAAAAAATTGAAAAATGTGGAAAAATCCCTAAAAATATTTCGTGATTTATTGAGTCTAATGGTGTCAAATTTGTTGCAAACTTCGTTCATTGAGTACAAATTCCGACCAAAACAAGTTAAACCAAAAAAAGAAAAGAAAAAAACCCGCCGGTCCATCATGGCCCACTTAGGCCCAACCATTGGGGGGGTCAAAATATCCCCACCGATGCTCCCCACCCCGTGACTCCCATCCGACCGAGCGCTCGGCCTCCAGAAGCGTCGTCCGCCCCCTGTCCGCCTCCCCTGGGGCGCCGTCCGGCCGCCGGCGACGCCTAACCGGCCTCTCGAGCACGGTTTACCGCTCGAATGACGCGGTTAGTCGGCCGGCCGCCGGATCTAGCTGTTCCCCGCCCCGGACGAGCGGTTTACCGCCCCGGACGAGCGGTAAGCCGCGGTTAGGGCGCGGTTAACCGCCCTGGCGCAGGTAAGTCTCCCCCCTTTATAAATGTTTGATTTATCTAGGTTCTAAGTATGTTTTGATATAGAAGTGTAGAACATTTTGATTTAGGATGAAGATATGATTTAATTCAGGTGTTTACATGATTTAGGTTTGTAAATGTAGATACGTAGACTATAAATGTAGGATTTGAGCATATTTAGTTGTATATATGATTTCATTTAGGATGTAGATATTTAGAGAATATTTAGGTATATGATTTATGTGATTGATATGTGGATGTTGTCCATTTATGCAGATACAAAATGGCATCTAGAGATGTTGTGTGGGAACATGGTGAAAATCATCACCCCGAATGGCGATGCAACTATTGTCATATGCACAAAAGTGGAGGTGGTGCGACTAGGTTCAAACAACATTTGGCTGGAAAAGGGACCCAGGTTGTCCATTGCAAGAATGTGCCACCACCTGTGCGGGAGTACTTTCAGCGTGAGATTGAGGACTAAGAAGGCAACTTTTGAACGGAATAAAGAGAGGTTGAGAAAGGAGGCGGTTGCAGCCGAGGGAAACTATCCTAATGCAGAAGATGATGAGGAGGCTCAATTGCAGTGTGCCATCCACCTATCGAGAGCTGAAGAATTGTACCATCAGGGGGTGGAATAGAGAGGTGGTGCATATGAGCATGGAGGGGGTAGTGGTTCCACGAGGGAGAATCCTTTGCAAAAGATGTTGCGAAGAAGTGGTTCGCGAAGGGATATTCCTGTGGTGGTGGAAGACTATAACTTGGCTGCAGGTGGGAGAAGAGGAATGACGCAACCAAGGATTGATGCAAGCTCCTAGACGCAAAAGGGTAAGAATGCAAAGGAAGCTATTGGTAAAGCTTGGTCAAAATTCTTCCATATCGCGGGAGTACCTGGGAGACAGGCTGATAATCCTTACTTTGTTAGTGCGGTCAGAGAGACACAGAAGTGGGGTAAGGTTTCTTTCATTGGTATCACAACTATGAGATTGCATTTCGTACCTAATATTTTGATTTCCATATGGTTGCGAGGTGAAGGTATCGCGTCACCCAAAGTGGAAGGGAAATTGATGGCAAGTACCTTGATCAAAACGAGAAAGACTTGATGGATAGGTACAAACAGTTTCAGAAAGAGTGGGACATCTTTGGCGTGACATTAATGTGTGATTCTTGGACCGGGCCGACGAGGATGAGTGTCATAAATTTTTTGATATATTGTAATGGGGTCACGTGGTTCCACAAGTCCATTGATGCGACTGGTAAATCTCAGTATTCCAAATTTTTGCTCAAGGTAGTCACTAAACACTTGCCACTGACATGGAGTATGTGTTCAAGGATTACTAAAGTTTGTGCATATTTTTTCAGGAGATTCGAAAGGTGGTGGATGAGATTGGTCCGGAGCATATCATCCATATAGTCACTGATAATGGCTCCAACTACAAGAAAGCATGTAGGCAATTGAGAGAGGTGTATGAACACATTGTTTGGACACATATCTAGCACACACTGTCAATTTGATGTTGAAGGATATTGGTCAGAGGCCCGAACATCAAGGTATGATCGCTAACTACAAGCGAATTTCGGCTTGGTTACATAATCATGGTCAGCTAAATGCGATGATGAGGGATGCTATTGGTGGTGAGTTGATCAAGTGGAATGCCACTCGATTTGGGACTAACTATATGTTCTTAGAGAGCCTACATCGCAAACGTGACAAATTCATGCAGTGGACGACATCTTCGGCGTTTTTAAATAGCAAGTGGGCCAAAACCGATGAAAGCCGATGTGCGCAAGCGAGGTTATCAAGTATGGAGTGGTGGGAGGGAATGGATTATATCATCAAGACAGTTGAACCAATTTACAAGATGCTACGATTCGCTGACCAGGACTCGAAACCCAACATGGGAGATGTTGTGATGGCCTACCTGCAGATGAAAGCGGAGTTGGAGTCTTACTTTGGAAACAATGTTCACACTTGGAATGAGTACAAGGAGATTTTGGATAATAGGATTCATGATGTGTACCGAGGCACGTATGTTGGTGCAGGTAAGATTGTATGAGTCCTCTATTTTGAATCTCTACTTTACACATGCATTGTTTCTGACTATTTGAAATGATTTATGTTTTGCAGCCGCTTGCTTACATCCAAGGCATGCTTTTATGATGGAACCAACTCCAGAAATGTTTCGTTCCCTAAAGGATACATTTCAGAGCATGACGGATGTCCAGACCGTCGTGCAAGCATTGTAGGAGGCTGAGGTGTTTCGCCAGAAGCATGGTGAGTTTGGCACTGAAATGGCAAGGAGGGCGGCGATTGACCCAAAGACAAGCCCATGTAAGAGTAACTACGTACACCACTGTTGTTTCTCTATTGCAATTTTCAAATATATTGGTCACTAATTCGATTGCAATTGCACCTGGATCATCTTGGTGGATGATGTTCGGCTCAAGCACCTCAGCGCTACAGAAGCTTGTTGTGCGGCTTGTTTCACAATGTGTATCATCAAGTGGATGCGAGCGTAAATGGAGTACTTTTGTCTTGTTGCATACAAAGGTTCGCAACCGCTTGACGCACAAGAAACTTAACAAGCTTGTCTACGTGAACTATAACCTTCGCCTGAGACTTAAGGAGGTCTCGGGGCCAAGTCGTGATGAAGGTGATTTTATTGACCACCTTGCCCATCTCTCATTCTATGAAGAGCACCATCCGGTTCGGGAATGGTTTGAATATGGTAGATCTAACAAAGAACCAGTTTTGGATGAGGATTAATGACAAAACTCATTCCATAACCTCCAGTGAAATTGCATTGTGAGACGAATCTATGGAGCCTAATTAGATCACAATTAGACAATGTCATGCTACAATAAATAGTCTCTAATAATAGTTTAAGAGTAAATTGTGTTCACCATACAACAACTTATAAGGTGGGTGCAAATTAGTCCAATAACTTATAATATGCTCAATCTAGTATGGTAACTTGTCAGGTGGGGGTGGATTAATTAGTCCAATAACTTATAAAATCATTGATCTTATACAATAACTTGATAGGTGGGTGCAAACTGGTCTAAGAACTTGTAAAATGCTTAACTTAGTGCACACTCGATGTATCTGCAGTCTAAATGTTATCACAAATAATATATTTTCTAATACCGAACTAGAGTATACTTGCATCAGAACAAGTTATTGTGCATTATTTGACAATTGATATTCGTGTTGTGATGGTAACAATATTTAGTAAGGGCTAGAACCTTCGGTGTTATGTCTTTGTTATCGGTTTTTATACAAACATTAAATTTTGATTAGAAATATTTGTAATCTCATGTTCAATATTAATTTTAAATTTGATTAGATTATTTTTATTCAACTAGTAATAGAATCTGGTAACTCGTACTAACAATGAATACCTTTTAGAAGTTTGACATAAATATTTTTAAAGTCCCATATACTAGTTGAAAGACGAAATGAACTAAGATAACGGAAATGAGCATTCTTCTCCGAAGTTGTTGAATACGGGAGTAAAGGTGCGAGAGGAAATAAAAGGTCATATGGTGTCTTATAAACTTTAGTCTCTCGGTAATCCAATGGTGTAATTCAAAAAATTGATCCAATTTAACTAATAAAAAGTAAGTAATGTATATACATTTGATTCAAAATTAGCAACTTGAATTGAAAGAAACTATTAGTTGGAAGAAAATCAGAATGCTACCTTATTTGTCTAACACATTATCATTTGTAAATTTGGACTATAGGTGCACCAATTTGCCAAGTTATTACATTGAACTGAGTATTTTACACAAGTTCTTTGATCAATATGCACATACCTATAAAATTGTTGTACTAATTTCATTATTTTACATGGTTTTGGACCAATATGCACCAACCTGACAAGTAATTGTGCTAAATTGAGCACTTTACAACTTGTTAGACTAATCCACACCCACCTGACAAGTCATTGTAGTAAATTGAGCATTTTACAATTTGTTGGACCAATCCGCACCCACCTGACAAGTTGTTGTATGGTGGATGCAATTTACTCATAGTTTAATTAAGTTTAATAGATATGTTTCGTGATTTTTCATCCATCAGTGTAATTAGTTTTATAATTAGATCATGTTTAGTCATCCTAATCTTACTTCTCGTAAGTTTCTCTTGGTGGAACTGCATCCAATGTGGTAAGATTATTGTCAGCTGAATTCAGTTTCTCACGCTCCATATTTCTATTAAGATCGTTGATTCCCCTGTTAGTATTATTGTTTTATAGTGAACTTCATTTTGCCAATCATGTGCTCAAGTGAACTGATTTCTTGAAGGGCTAAATCAACAATGGCTATACAATTGAGAGTTCAGATGCATTTGTTCATCGAAACGAGAGTTTTCTAGGGCAAATTGAAACGAGAGTTTTTTTAGGGCAAATAGAAACGTGAGTTGAGTACTTGTTTGTTGACTTGTTGTAGCTTCTTGAGAAGCCAACATCTGATGTTCCAGCATGCACTGACACTACATCTTTTTTTATGTTGCCTACGGAAGTGTACATGTTCACCTATGCACATGACAATGCTACCAAACTTTTGGAAAATTGGGAAAATATTTTCAATTTGTTAGCCGTTACCAGCAGTTCAGTTTATCTGTTACATGATCCCTCTCCTAGATGTGTCCTCCTATGCACTGACCTTATTGTTTCCTAAAGTGGCTTAGGTGCAATTTCTAACGCCATTAATCATAACAAGATTTTACTCATTGTTAGTTTTGTTTGTCTCTGATATTTTTTTCTTCTTCAGGTGGTTGTTGCCCCAATTCTATTAGGTAGCGTTTGGATGTTGACATTGAGAGCCGGAATCAGGAATTGGAATTGCTAGCCACCAATGCCAACGTTTGGATGTCCACAGAATTGGAGAATGGAATTGGAGCTCAATACCAGCAAGCATTCACCCCGCAGTCACCCCTACTCTCAATATAGAGCCGGTTCGCTCCGTATTGGCCGACATTCACATTTCCTCATCCACTCGCGTCTCTCTCACCCTCCGCCTCCCTCCCGCCTACGGGCCGGAGATTCACACCGCCCTCCCCTCCCTCCGTTCAAATTATGAACTAAAAAAATGATCCCTCTTTCTTTGCCATTTTGCACTGTGTAGATAATTAATTGCTTACATGCTCGGCCTACTTCATATGTAATTGTCACTCTCACATGTGCTCAATTAACTGCTACAATATCATTTCCCGCCAGCAAAAGTTGCAAGCTTGACGATGATGCACTTGGTGTCCTCACGTTGAGGGAAGAGGTGGTGGTAACTCTGTCTTCTACTCTTCTGCAAACGCTTGATCGTGATTCTTTCCATCGGCCGCGAATCGGATCCTATGCAGTCATTCTCGATGTGACCTCATCACCGACACGTGAGTCCCACGGGTGCCTTGGCCCATGTGCAGTGATGGATCCGTCAGAGTGAAGTCGACACCTCGCCCCATCGGCCGCTCATCAACAGTGATCGATAATGTTGTCGATGGAGGTGGCGGAGTTCGGGAGCGACGTCGTGATCTTTGGTGGTGGTGGCGGCGGGCCAGGCCGAGGCGGAGAGAGACAAAGAGGCTGCTCATCACCTCGCCGCACGTCGCCAGGCCGCTCGCCACGCGTGTCGACGGGCCACATCATCAGGGAGGGAAGGAGGGAGCAGAGTCGTAGAATGAGGCGGTGCGAGGGGGAGGCGACAACAACGAAACACACACAATTTGGAGGAGGAGTGGGCAGCCTCGATATTTTCAGGTTCGACTCCGAATCCCGAATGGTAGAGGGTATGTTACTGAGTGCCGCTGCATCCTGTCCAGGAACAACCTCACCAATGCAACAAGTCACCATGGCATGGCGCGTTTGTTGTCTTTTCTTGCATCTCCTGTTCGGAAGCGTCAACTTGCATAACTGATTTTCCAGTTCCGACTTGATTTGAGCTAAGCCAGGTTGGTTTCGTACGTCGCCGTGAATTACGCGTACGTATACACTTAGCGCCTCACTAGATCGCGTGCATGGTATGCAACTAACTACGATCGATCGGAGCGAAGCGCGCCGCCGTTCGGCGAAGTCGGAATCGTCCAAAGGCAAACCATCATCGACGCGCGATAAATAGTAGCGCACGACATCAGTGCTTGCGTCCGTGCAAACGATCCACCACCGCTTCTCCCTCCCTCCCTCCGCCGGCGACGATTTCGTCATCGCTTCTCCCATCTCTGACCGCGAGGAGCTTCTTGCCCCCTCCCATCGTGCGCGGCGGCCGGCGAACCAACCATGTGCACCGTTGCACCCTTCGCTCTTCCAGGCCTCGCCGGCGTTGCTCCTTGCGCCGCCGCTGCCGCGATGCGCGGATACGGAGGCTATGAAAACGACGGCGCCGACGACATGGACGCGCTGCTCCGCGACATCTACGCCGCTGTGATCCAGCGCACACCTCCCGGCCACGCACCCCAGCCCGTAGCCGCTGGTGCCGACCTCGACCTCGACGCCGTCCCTCCGCGGTATCCGGAGCATCCGCATCCCGACCGCCGGGTTTGCTACTTGTCCCAGCACCATGGACTCTGCCGTCTCCACCCCGACGACGCCCTCAGCGAGCCTTCCGGCGCCGTTCAGCTACGGCGACGCTGCCGCCGAGGACACCGACGACTCCATCGCCGCACGGCGACTACCATCCGAGAACTCTCCCAAGAAGCGACGGGATCCCGGCCGGACGTACGACGCCGACATCGACACCACGTTCGGGCCATGGAGCGAGACCCGGCGGAGCGGCCGTCGGCAACCTACCTGCGGACGGTCCGGGGGGGGGCATCACCATGGCCGACCGCGCTAACGTCGTGGCGTGGATGTACAACTTCGCCGGTTACTACGGCCTCGCCCCGGCACGCTCCACCGTGCCGTCTCCTACGTCGACCGCTTCCTCGTCATCGAGGAAGATCCACGGCTACAACGTCTCCCGGCCGCTGCTCCTCCTCGGCTCCGTGGCCGTGTTCACCGCGGCCAAGTACGAGGACCGACGCGCCACCCCCGGCGCTCAACGCCGACGCCATCGCCATGCACGTCGGGTGCGCCGCCGCGACGTCGTCGACACCGAGCGCATCCTCGTTCGCCGCGGCCGGGGTGCCGCCCGAGCGGGCCCACGGCGCACTCCTTCGTCGACCACTTCACCGGTGCACGACAACGGTGCCGCCGACGAGGGCTCGACCGTGACGGTGAGGTCCCCGGCGCACCACCCGGCCGACGTGGCCCCGCCGGACTACGGAGCATCCGGTTCCTCGCCGTCCACCGTGGCGGCGTCCGCAATCGCCCCGGCGAAGCCGAACGTGAACCCTTCGGCGTCTTGGAGCAAAGAGATCAAGGTAACCGGATACACGCCGGATGACCTAGCGACGTGCATGGCCGAGATCGAGGAGATGCACGGGCTACGAGCGTGTGGCCGGGTTGCGCGGAGATGACGGAGGATTACATGCGCGCCTACGGCTTGTCGCCTCACCGAGTGATCAACGGCATGGACACGAGAAGAAAATTAAACGTAGCAAGAAACTTTGGTAGAGCCTATAGGTGTAGGAGCAATCGGTTTATCCATTTGTAATGTCTATCTTTGTCACTAAATGAGTAAATGTGCATCTCTATATATCACAAGAATGCGGATGATTGAAAAATCGGTTTGTTGTTTATCAATATAAGGGCCTCCTATGCCTTTCAAAACCGATGTGATCTTTGGTATATGGTTTAAAATTAAACACTAGGTAATTCACGAGCCGATGTTTCAAAAATTTTACATAATATGATGATGTATTGCTATTAATCTATTATTACATCGTTGTGTTGTAGACTACGGCGAGGCGGGAGCCAATAACTCATCGAGCGATGAACAGATCAATGATCACCCTTCCCGTCTACTTTCTCCCGATCACAAGTACACCCATGCCGTAGGTTTATTTATTCAAATTGCTAGGTAGAGTTGATCCTCGAGATGCAGCATTCGTTCAGATTTAGAACATACTTGTGGTCTTGTGGATGGCCATTGCTCTGAATTGGACAGCGAGCTAGCTAGGTAGATCCCACAAGCACCATATGTTCTCAGCTCTCTCGGTTGCACTTGATCATGCACACATCCAATTTTCTCGACAAGATGACGACGACGCCCCTCTCCCGTCTCATCTTGTCAGTGATCATGTAGACCCCTCTGATCTACGTGAAACTACGGGTGGTGATTGCATCAGTGATTGGGCACGTAGAGTGGTGGGAGACACTCACCTTGGGAAGAGGAAGTTTCAGAAGGGGCCTACGAAGGGTGACCCGAAGCGTCAACGAGGACATGTACAAAAAAAAGGAAAAGGCAAAACAACAATAATTCCAGTGGACAGCGACACCTCCACTAATGATGGCGATGGTCAGCGTAGTCCACCATATCAGGAGTCAAGGGATAGCAGCTCGCCTGATGATGATGATGGTGATGGTGATGGTGATGATAGTGATGGTGACGGTGGTGATGGTGGTGGTGCTGGTGCTGGTGGTGATGGTGCTGGTGCTAGTGGTGGTGGTGGTGGTATTCATTT
Source organism: Cenchrus americanus (assembly GCA_947561735.1). Lineage (NCBI taxonomy): Eukaryota > Viridiplantae > Streptophyta > Magnoliopsida > Poales > Poaceae > Cenchrus > Cenchrus americanus. Next base: position 68,625,430 of record OX387240.1, read on the forward strand.
CACAGGTATACATTGCAATGCACACATGTTTCTAACTATGAGTACTAATTGTGATATATGCTTGAATGCAGGGGAGACTGATTTCACACACGCTACTCAGGACCGCGACCATGGAGCACCGGAATCGCAGAGGAGAACGGTTGGACCCACAGACTACGACACTCCTCGGTACCCTTCTTCCTCGTACAACGATACCTCGCAGTCTTTTCATTATCCCAGGCCTGACATTAACATGCAGCCACCGACAAGATGGGTGTACGAATGGGAAGATCCACAGTTTTACAATATGTTACTTCAGCAATGGTAGTCGACAACAGCATGGACGGGTCAAACTTGGCAAGACTACAATGCTGAGTTGCTTAGAGTGCAAGGTTTGAATGTCATGCCACCGTCGAGTATCAGATGGAGACCCAAATGGGGGTCTTCGCATTTCTACAGCATTGATCTTCTATTACTATGACTATGGTATTGTATGCACAATTATCAGTATCACTATGGTATTGTATGCACAATTATTACTATGACATTGTTTGTATGCAAAACTATGATGTTATTCCTTTGGTGAGGTTTTGTAAGGTCCTTTACATTAATTTATGCATAGATCATGCTAAAATTTTCATTAATTTACCACCGGGGAACCACAAAAATATGTTCGGTTTTTCTGCCTTACACATCGGTTTACCGCCCAAACCGACTGGTAACCGGTCCTTACCGAGCGGTTTACCGATCGAAACCGATTGAACTGGCGTTTCAATTTAGATTTTGAATTTGTTCGGTTTTGGCCGGTTTCCGCGGCTTACCGACCGGTTTACCGAAACCGGTGTTTGGCTGTTTGGTGGACCGGCTCGGTAAGCTAAACCCTGAAACACCTATGCCGCTATGGTTTCTAGCGCCGAGTTCAGGGGCTATTTTCGGAAATCTTTCTACCAGAGGTGTATTTGTGAATTTCTTTAAAAAAGGCTAAAAACAAAAAAAAATCGGGGATCCTCCTAATGTGCCCTAACTTTGGCTTCAACACAGCACGGCTGATTTTGATTTTTTTAGCCAAAGTTGCTTAAAGTGCTATACTAATTTTGTAAATTAGTGCATGGTTCCAAAAATTATCATATAGTTGGTCTTATATCATGGCACAAAAGTTTTGAGCACAATAGTATTACTTGGAGCCTAGATAGATTTTGTAGACTTGAAATCAAAGTCTATCGGGATGTGATGAAAATGATTCCAATATTATCAGCCTGATCATTTTGATTTTTGAAAGTTGCTTAAAGTGATATACTAATTTTCTTAATTTGAATATATTGTTCTAAACTTTATCATTTAGTAGTTGATCTAAACGAGGAATAAGGGTACCTGCGGTCCCCACTGACCATGATACTGGCCGGCCCGACCATGGCGTACAGGGCAACGCAAGAAGCCAAATTATGCACTTAGAGCAACTCCAACAGTTTGGCAAACTAACTTGGCATCCATCTAATTTTGGCAAAACAAGAAAAATTGGTCTCCAACAGTTTTGCAAACCAACTTGGTAAAAATAAAACTTGGCAAAAATTCACCTCCCCATGTGCATATATGCGCACGCGGATCATGGTTGCCATCGGCGTTTTTCTGTAGGTGGGAGGGTGAAAAAAGAAATAAATAATAGAGAAGGATTCCTGATGTAAGTTTTCAAGAGGTGGAAGGGTATTAACATAATTTTGTTTCTTTCAAGATTCCTGATGTAAGTTAGATCTGGGTTTGGCAAGTGAATTATGTCAAATTGTTGGAGATGAACTCTTATTTTACTTAGCATATTGTCGGTGTGGAAAGTAGTCCCGCCACTAACTAGCAAAAGTGCTGAGATCTGTCTCTCGATGGCCGGTGCTAAGCAACTAGCGACACGAGGTTTATCCTGGTTCCGGCCGGGGCCGTACGTCCAGCAGTGGTGTGCTCAAGGCACTGTATTGTGTTGCACTGTAGTGGTTGCAGAGGGGAGCTACAAGCGTGGTGGGAGAGGAGGCAGCGCCTCCAGGTCCCCAAGGTTTGATTGAGGCAAGGTGCCAATATCGTGGCGAAGGCAGTGAGCGTGAAGTGTGCTCTCTGTCGTCCCCCCCCCCCCCCCCCCCGCGGCTAGGGGACCGCCTCTCCTTTTATAAGCCAAGGGGAGACGGTTTACAATCGTACCACACTGTTCTAATTACATGTAGCGGTATGGTGCACAGTGTTGTGGAGTAGACGGTCGTCCTGGCGAATCTCGCTTCTGGCAGAGCGTCGTGGCGTGCCCTGTGCCCGTCCAGGAGCGACTTCGAGGGTGGCGGTGTGGGAGCTTCCCGTTAGGTTGTCGTCCGTACCCTGACTCGAGGAAGCAGCTGACGGGAAGCCTAAGGTGCATAGCAGCTGGCGTGGCGGCGTCTTGTCGCCCTGTACTCCCACAGCATTGGGGATGGCGCTGCAGTGCTCGGGATGGCGTCGTGGTGGCGGGGGTAATGTCTCCGTTCGTCCCTAGGGTTAGATGGATGCATGATATGTAATCTATACATGAACCTTATGCCAATTAATGCTTTATGGTCTATGTCTTCGCGTATGCTTTATTTACATATGTTTGCGCAACATGTGGTCTTAGTAGGGTTTGTGGTAATCGTGGTGATTAGCTTAACCCTATAGATGCTTGGGCATAGATGCAGTTATATGTGAAAGTGTTTGTTTACCTCCGCGTAGTGATAGTTCGAGGGGAGGGAAAAGGCTTAGCGATCGCATAACCGCCATGAAGCTAGTGTAGGCAACACCCTTTTCATGTAGTAGATGCATTCATGTGTTCCTAAACCCTAGGGAGGGAACGCTTATCTATCTTAATCTCTCTCTTGTGTCCACCCTTTACCATCTAGTTTAACCTTAAATTTGTTTGGTCAACTTAGGTTAGATTGTCTTTACCTTTAGACTATTAGCCCTTTCAAAGGTTTTCCATCAACTAGATTAGTTCTTGGTTAAGCGCTAGCAATCCCCTTGCTCCTCGGATTGATAAGAACCTAGGGAATTCCCGTGGTGAAAAAGGTGTAGGTCCGTACGCTTGTGGATCATAGGTGGATACGAGTTTTATCCGTCAACAAGCCCCTTTTTCTGGCGCCGTTGCCGGGGAGCAAGCCAGTTTGCTACGTTTAATCTAGTATTAATTTTGTTGATTACTAACATCTAACCCATATTTTCTATAAAAAAATCTTTTTTGTTTTTCTTTCTACTTTTCTTGTGCCTAGATGGATTTGTTCACCTCACCATTGGAAGACGAAGAGATGTCGCTAAGGGAGCTAGCAATGCCGTCAATGGAAGACATTGAGATGCAAAAATCAGATTTGACGCTTGCTACAACCCACTATGTAGTGAAGCCTGGAATCATCAAGTTAGTGGCGACAAAACCATTTAGAGGATTGGAGGATGACAACCCATATAGACACATTAAGGAATTCACGATGATATGCAACACGGTGCAACAAGAAGGAGTCCCGGCCACTTGGTTCAAGTGGAATCTTTTTCCATTCTCTCTCGAAGATGAAGCGCGAAGATAGTACACACTTGCGTCCGTTGAAGCAAAAGGAAATTGGGATGAGCTAGTGAAGAAGTTTCTTTTGAAGTTCTTTCCCATAAGCAAGGTCAAGACTTAAGGAGGCAAGTGCTCACTTTCAAGCAAGGAGACGATGAAGGAATTGATGAAGCATGGGACCGTTTTAATGAACTACTTGAGCGAGTCCCGAACTTGGGATTTTCCGGTGACTTGAGGTTGCATACCTTTTATTTTTCACTAACCCCTAACTCGTCTCGTTTTGTAAGCATGTGTGCAGGCGGTGATATAATGGATAAAACAATTAGTGAAGCCGCACAAATCTTACAAAGGATAAGCAATGGACAAAGAACGCAACGAGATTGGCAAAGACGTTGTCGGGAGAAGAGAAAAACGACAAAAGCAAGCCCGAGGTGCTTGCTGAAATTTCTGAAAAAGATGAACCGGAGGTCAAGAAAGATGAACCGACCATACAAGAAATTGAAGATCCACTTCCCAAGGTAAGAGAAGTCATTTCGGATGTTACAAATGTTGAAACTAACATGAATGTAGGCCGAAGTATGTGGAATGCTAGGCCATTTGCGGAGTTCAATCAATTCGGTTGGATTCAAGTTGATTTTGCCCCACTAATCAACTACCGAAGGAGGGAGGAACGCCGACACGTTGCCAAACTAGTTGAAGATATATTTGATCAAGAGATGACTGGAGAGTCAATCCAAAAGATATTTGAAGAAGAAAGAGAAGAAGGAGATGAAGGATGGATCGACCGGTTTGACAACTCAAGGATTTATGATGAAGAAAGAGAAGAGTACAACCATGTGGAGCCTAGTGACTCTAAGGATAAATGGGAGAAGATAGGACTCAAGCTAGAAGATGAATGGGAAGGAATTGACATAGAGCAAGTACTCCAAGAAGGCCCCTCCCCACAAGGTGATAGCTTGTGTGCTATTGAAGCCTACACACTAGCAAATCAAGACATGGAAGCACTCAAGGATGAAGAAAAGAGTGAATCGACGATGAGCGATCTTAACGACATGTGGTACACGGGAGATAAAGAAACTAACATACAAGACTTTGAAGAAGAAGATTGGGATCACAATGAAGACTTCAAAGAAGATTGGGATGACAATGAAGACTTCAAAGAAGAGACAAATGAAAGTGTAGTTCCACGTGATGAGATGGAGGGGGTGCAAAAAGGTAACAAAGAGACACCTTCACTCGTTGAGATTGATTCGCCTTCAACACCGCTAGATGAACCAAATATCACTGATGTTGAAAAAGCTCTAAGGCCAAGGTATGCGCTGAAATCTCAAGATATTATTGGTATTGATGTTGATAAATTGAAATACTCAGGCTCAACCAATAGTATGAATGATAGTTTAAATTCTATGCCTTGTTCCAATAATGATCATGTTGATAGGCTAGACTTTCTTGAGAATGAAAAAGAGGAAATATTTATGTTTGATCCAATTAATCTCACACCTAAAGAACCTTTGCCTAATGATGAGCTAAGTGCTATGCATGAAACATATGCTTCTTTTATTTACACCTTGACTTGTTGCTACAATTCGCATGTGGTGTTAATTATGGACGTGTATGTTCACAATAAGTTTTGTAAATCTCGATCATATTTTGCACTTGGTCAAGCTAATGACCTTAAAAAAATTACATGTCGGGAGAAGGCCCGATTTTCACTAACCATGTAGACAAGGCTCGAATAATTAAAAAAGAAGTCATGCCTAAAAAAGTTGCTAGATAAATCATCAACCTCTCCAAATCCCGCAATGGATGCTGCTGTCTTCATCAATTTGAGAGCTTGTTCAGAGGTGTACAAATAAATAAAATGGGATATCCAGAAGCTCCATCAAGTTACCATTCCAACACATCAAGAACCAACAAATTTGAAGACCCGTGCAAAGAGTTATGGAGAAAACATTAAGCGTTGCGCATTCTGAAATTTCAGGACAGATTTCATCGCCGAAGTAAAACAAACATAACTCTCTTGTCCGGAGTCCGATTTGGGAAAATAAAGACTCGTTGGAAAGGAAATTTTGTGCACTATGCAATGGAGTAGATATTTGATATACTTTCTATTCTGGACATTAAAGAAAAAATTCATGGAGTGAAGGCAGCACCAAAGGATGATAAAGAAGGAGATAGCGATGAAACAAAAGGATGCCTTGGGAAAGTCTTCTATAAGTGATCAAGCACAACATGGGAAGTAAGTTAAAGCTGCGTTGGTACCTTTTATTCTTGCATGAAGGGCCATGGCTATGCGATGAAAAGAAGGTATGTGAGAAAGTCGAGCTCTATGACTTTAAATGAAGCGCTTTTCGGGAGGCAACCCGTTTCTTTATATTTTTACTACTTTCTTAGAGAAAATAAAGAATGACACTATCTTATGATGATCAACTTGTGGTTATTAATCTAAGTTTAGTTTTCTTTTTAGAACCACCATCATGTTCATGCTCATATTTATTTATTTGCATGCATTGCATTTTGTTATCAACGTGATGTTTCTTTGCATGTACATGTTTTGCATATAGTTGGCTTGGTTGTTTTAAGGCTCAATGATGTATGCTTTCATATCCATGTTAATGCTCCAGCTAGGCATTTTCCTTTTGTGATATTGTGTAAACATGGTGTTTAAACATGATTGCGGACCATCATCATTAAGTTTGATAAACCTTGCTAGCTTTTCATATGTTTTCATGTTGCATTGGTTAGTTTATAAGCTCTGCAATGCACTTAACTTTCCTTGTGCTATAAGAGTTTTTGATTTAGGGATAGACATGGTGTTTTAACCCTTGATAAATAAACCTTTATGGCTATGGAGAAATTCGGCAACCTAGTTGTAAACATGGTGTTTAGAACTAGGTGAAAACATTATCTTTGTTTATATGCTCTCCTCTCATGTGCATACACACCTTGCACCACGTACATTCATTAGGTTTATATTCCTTATTAGACTAGTTATGCCACAAGTTAAGAATCTTAGGAGACATTGTTGGATTATTGGCAATTCTATCTACTCCCAACCGTCACCTTGGGGGTAGAATGTGCGCTTAAAACGTCTTGCAGACAAGATAAAGACTCTCACTACAAGGAAAATGAAGGATGGATAAGATAAAAATGCTTTTTCTTCTTCTTCCATGCCTAGCAAAATACTAAGCATGGGGGAGACCCTGAATCTTCAACACGGAAGTGCAACATGAAGTTCCAGAAGATAGAATGATCAAGATCATTAACATCACCGGATCAATGCGCAAGAAGCCACCGATCTCATCAAAATTCTGCGTGGTCTCAAAGGGAAAACACTGAATATTTTTGGATATTTAGAAGTCCTATGAAGTTACGATTCCAACCAATCAAGAATCAAGACAATCGGAGGTCCCTACAAAAAGTTATGCCCGAATCACCAAGTGCAACACGTCCTGAAATCAGTTTTGGACAGCACGCAGCGCTGAAGTAAAACGGACATAGCTCCCTTGTTTGAACTCCGTTTTCGATGAATGACCACACGTTGGAAAGGTAATTTCATAAATTTTTCAATAGAGCTATAGTTCTATATATATTCTGTTCTAGACAGAGGGGAAATCCATGAAAAAGAGACAGCAAGGAGACGATGAGAACAAGAAAGAGGAGATTGTGATGACAACATTGAAGAGAAGGGCGACCAATGACTCCATTAAGCATACAAGATCAAATTCGGAAGTTTAGGAGCATTGATAAATCAAGACAAAATCAAAAGCCACATCGATACATGGAGATGTCGGGAGAAGGCAACGAAGAACTACAAAGGATGGTAACACCTCCATAGACCTTCTCTTTCCAAACACAAATGCTTGTAAGTATGCCTTCAACCTCAACTAGGTGCAACCTTTTGTTTTTCTCTTCCAACAATAACATGGCTAATAGGAGGACAACCTAGGTTTCTTTTTACTTTCAATAGATAGGCATGACCATGTGTTCACCTCGATGTTTTATATTGCCTATGCTTATGGAAAGATGATGAAAGTTGCCGCTTTGTTTTACCTACATGAAGTTATACATGTCTTTGGCTAATTGCTCTTTATAATATGATCTGAAATTAATTTAAATACCGACTCTTTTATTTGTGGAGTTGAAATGACTATGCTCTAGACCCACATACATACCATTGCTCTTTGATTTAAGTTTATGGATAGCCGGATAACTTATTGTTTTTATGAAAACTTAACTGTTATGCTATCTACATATTTGTGATGCTCTTGCAAAGTTCTACCTACCAAAGCCTTATACATATATGTTTTATGATAACAAACCCCATAGATTGCAAACATATGTTTTGACGAGTTGGATTAGGATTGATTTCTATGGTTTGAGACTAAGAAGCTGGTCATTCCTTTATGTAACTTTTCATGATAGCCTTTTTGTCCATGCATCGTGCGTTTTCACATCGAAAACTTCACAAACTTCGCTTGGCGTCCACCCTAAACCAAAAACATCTTTTTGTGATCACTTCCTTGTCCACAACCCAATTTGAGTATGGAGTAAAATTCTCAATGGAGATTCAAATATTTCGCGAGATTATAGAATTTATACTTACTTTAGCAGTCATTTCCCCTCTCTTTTATGCTCGAGGACGAGCATCGTTCAAGCATGGGGGAGGAGTCATCACATCATCTCTGACAAATGCTATGTAAGTATTATGTTGCAAAAGTTCTGAGGAGCAAAAGAAAAAAATGAAAATGAAAACAAAATATGATGAGAAGAAAAGAAAAGTAAGAAAAAGAAGAAGAAAGAAAAAAGAGAAAGAGAGAAAAAATGAGAAGGGAATAAAATAAAAGTAAAAAATATATATGTAGATGCTCCTCGATTCTTTTTACTTCATAAGTTCTCAAGTGCCTTGATGACAAATCCATACTCAAATCTTCCAACCATGTGCAATCCGATAACGAGGACTTCACTCGTGCCTTGGGATCATCCATTTGCCACTAGCACATGGTCACCTTTCTAAATGTGTGTGTTCCATCTCTCCCTCTCTTTCCAACATTTATTTTCCATGTCCTTTTTGACGAGTCTCGGTAATTCCAATAGATCTCTCTCTTAATTTGACAATATTTTGGATGTATGTTTTGCTAGGATTATTTTTAACCTTCCAAGCTCCACATAAGACTTCCACTATCACACATGAGTAGATTAGGTTGAAAATAATCTAGTATATGCTTGAGTGACTTGATGAGATGAGTGTTTCCATGAGCTTTTTCAAGAGATTTTCACTTATGTTGGATATGCATCTTTTTGAAAAATCTTCCATGAAACAAGGTAATGGTTTGAAGTTCACTTAAGTTTGAGAGCATGGTGTTTATTAAATGTGTCTTGTTCTTTATTGTTAGTCTATCCTCCATAATGAAAAGGAAGCCAGTCACAACTTGAACTTTAAAAATAAATTCTTAAGAGAGGGAGCAATTTGTCTCGTCATGAATGACTAAGTGCACGGACAACATTGGAAGGCAACGATGATTTCCCTTTTAAGCGAGGATTACTTACTCGAGGACGAGCAAGGTTTAAGCATGGGGGAGATGTTGACAGTGAATTTCCGTCAACCTAGCTATGAGTTTACCTTTAATGTTGGTATTGATTTATTATTCTAACCACTGGAACTAACCCCCCGTATATAACAAGTTCACTCTTGCATGTCAATTTTGGAGTTCAATGTTTACGCAGGAAATCTACGCTAAAGAGGAGACTTTCGGAATAAGTTCACCAAGCACTTTGGAAGAAGATCATGAAGGCCGACAAGAGTCAAACACGCAATGAACATGACTCCAAATGACCCGACGACCGAAGCGTCAACGTGCAAGTCTTCAGGGACTCAACCAGAAAACAGCAAAGCTTGCATAGCAAGGATTCAAACCTTAACCGTGAACGAAATGACGTCAAAGGCCCACATGCAAGTGCACACAAATAAGGAATCATGCAAGAAGCAATCGGGGAGGAAGATGGGCCCGAACCGGCCCAGAAAGGGCCTAGGTCGGCCGGCTTGTTCGGATCGGCCCAGGGGTTTTTGGCCCGGTTCGGCGCCCCCTTTTCCCTAGGTGTTCATCTATTTATTGCCTCCGCCGCCGTCGGCCGCCACATCGAACAAATCATTCTACCGATGCCATTCACCAGAAAACCGCCACCGCAAGATGAGGGAGAGAGTTGGATGAGCTCGTCGCAAGGATCAACACCGGCGGAGGGAATGAAGCAAGAGGAGGACTCCAAGCCGCTGGCCTTGGGGTGTTCCCAAGCTTCATCGCCGCCATCTTCATCGACGACATTCTCCGGAGTCTCCATCACCAATATGTGCTTCAATCCGTGTAAGATGATGGGGTAATGTCTCCGTTTGTCCCTAGGGTTAGATAGATGCACGATATGTAATCTATACAAGAACGTTATGCTAATTAATGCTTTATGGTCTATGTCTTCGCGTATTCTTTGTTTACATAGGTTTGCGCAACATGTGGTCTTAGTAGGGTTTGTGGTAATCGTGGTGATTAGCTTAACCCTATGGATGCTTGGGCATAGTTGCGGTTATATGTGAAAGTGTTTGATTACCTCTGTGTAGTGACAGTACGAGGGGAGGGAAAAGGCTTAGCGGCCGCATAACAGCCATGACGCTAGTGTTGGCAACACCCTTTTCATGTAGTAGATGCATATTCATGTGTTCCTAAACCCTAGGGAGGGAACGCTTATCTATCTTAATCTCTCTCTTGTGTCCACCCTTTACCATCTAGTTTAACCTTAGATTTGTTTGATCAACTTAGGTTAAATTGTCTTTACCTTTATATTATTACCCCTTTCAAAGGTTTCCCATCAACTAGATTAGTACTTGGTTAAGCGCTAGCAATCCCCTTGCTCCGCGGATTGATAAGAACCTAGGGAATCCCCGTGGTGAAAAAGGTGTAGGTCCGTACGCTTGCCGATACAAGCGTCGTGGGGGTGCCTCCTGAACCCTCGAGGAAGAGGAAGCGGGGCTTCTCCAGTTTGAGGTGAGTGGCCCCGTCCTAGACGCCCCCAATTTCGAGGGGTTGGAGCTTAGCCTTGTATTTTTTCGTTCGCAGGGTGGCGCCGACCATCCCCGCCCTTGCGCCTGCTAAGGGGCTCAGGTTGGATGCGTCCGTGCCAACCAAGCGGCGCTCGTCGAGGGCGCCGCGGGCGCAGAGAGCGCGGCGGCGACAAGTGGCCCCCGCGCGGCACCGGCCGTGGCTACGGGGGTCACGGCGGGGGAGGCGACGACCACGGCGGTGGTTACGGCGGCCGCGCGACCGCGCATCGGCGGTTCCGCCGAGCCCGTCCCCACCACGGTCGATCAGGCGGCTGTGGTGGAGATCCCCGACGACGATGCCCCGCCACCCGGGTGGGGCCGGTGGGAGAAGCGGCCCGCGCCGGCCCCGAGCCTCGCGGCGGGGGTGCGGTGATGCGGGAGGACGGTTGCGTGATGCCGCGGTAGCCGACACATAGCGCCGAGGCCTCGTCGTCACGAGCCGGCCTGCCCGCCCTAGATGTCACCGTGGCACGCCCGGAGCAGGAGCGGGAGCACGCCAGCGCGCCGCCGGCCCACTTCAACGAGGCCCAGGCCGAGCAGGCACTGTGGCAGGAGTTTCGAGACCATGGCACCTCGCTCAACAATGCGTTGAACGAGGCCCTGCGGATCCATGCTAGTCCTGCATGGCAAATCTTCAAGGTACGTGTGTTTGTCAGGTTTTGGAGTTTTCCCCCTCGTCTCTTCCGCGTCCGTGCTTCTCCTGACTCAGTTTCTCTCTCGCCTTGTCTGCCGGTGACAAGAGTTGGAGGGTCGGGCCCGGGAGAGGTACGGCCGCCTCGACCGCTTGAGCTACGAGCGCAACTGGTACCGGGACCAGGATGACGCCCTGGACGCTCTCGTCGAAGCCCTGCGAACCAACAACGGGTGGTTGGAGTACCGGCTGCAAGTTGTGCGGGACGAGCTTCTGGAGGACACCCAGGCTGCGGAAGACGCCTCCGCAGTCACGAAGGTGAGGACGGCGCTCCTGGAGCGAGACGAGGCACTGAGGAAGGCACGCGAGGACATGGCCGCGGTGCGGGTTGCAGCGGCGGAGTTTGAGAGGGAGCTGGCTTCTGCTCGAGCCCAGCTCTAGCAGGACCGCGCAACCCTCTAGGGGGCGCAGTCCTGGCAGAGCCAGGCCGAGGAGAAGGCCAAGGAGGCTGAGCAGCTGAGGACCAGCCTGGTGGACAAGGCCGCCTCTCTCGCCTCGATGGAGGAGCAACTTCGGTAGGAGCAGGGCGCACGCCAGCAGGCGGAGGTTCGACTCCAGTAGGAGCGATCCGCTCTCGAGGAGGCCTGAGCTGCCCTCGAGCGTGAGTGCATGGCACAGGAGGAGGCACAAGGCCAACTTCAGCGGGAACGTACTGCACTCGAGGAGGCGCAGGCCACCCTCAAGCTCCGGGACGAAGAGATCTCGCGGCTCGACGGGGAGCTGAACTAGCTGAGCGTCTCCCACGAGGATCTGCGCCAGGCCGGTGAGGAAAAGAATGCGATGATCCTTGACCTGCAGAAGGTGGCTTAGATCGCGCGCACGGCCCTCAAGGTGGGGAAGAAGCAGGTCGAGGGTTGTTGACGGTAGATTATCATATTAAAGTTCATATGGGTTTGCAAGTGGACAGATCCCCCGTCGTAATCTAGGGACCCTTCTTCTCTCGAGTGGTGAACCCAAGGTATCGAATCCGTGGAACAATGTGCAACGCAAGGATTCAATCTAGTAAAGCAAGGAAAGCTATCTTTCGGAGAACCAAATTGCATCTAATCTACTAACTCATAAAGGAAACACATCTAATCTAATCTACTAAAGAGGTAGCGAGAGAAAGCAAGAGATAACCGATCTAGAGAGTCTAGATCATGCTTACGTTGTAGCTCCAAACAAGATAGATGAAGATAGAAAAGCGAATCTCATTAAAAGCATCTTTAAACCGTGGCCCCCGGTCCGATTCCGAAAACGCCCGCCTTTCAGAGCCCCCGTTCTGTCACAACGTACTCCCATTCATGCGGGTAGTCTAGGGCGAGTTCGATAAGAACAAGTTGAAATCACTTGGTCGGTACGGTATGCACCTCTAGCCACCGCGGATACAAGAGCACCCTAAGCAATCTAGCTATAGACTAGATTGGGGAAGAAGCAAAACCAAGAAGAAAACAAAATCATCGAGAAGGCACTTGATCGCTAGAAATCAGATTCACTTAAAGACTTCACCATGAATGATTACATGAACAAGATCACCAACGGGATCCTACCTCGATCTTGATCCTTGCTCCAGAGCTCTGACGTGGTCTTCCATGCAAGGTTCCCACGTCGGCTAGGGAGACCCTAGACAACTAGCACGACCCTCATCTCCGAGATGGTGTCCCTCAATCTTCTCTGCTCCTCGGCGGCGGATGTCGAATTGATTGATGCGTGGCTCTCGATCAGGGGGCTATAAATAGCCTGAGATGCATCTAGGTCAAAGGGGGGCCGACTGGGCCTCGAAATGGGTTGGGGCAGCCGGCCTGGGCCGACCGGCCTGGGCCCACTTCGGCCCAGTTCGTGGCCTCCTTCGCTCGGTGTTGCTTCCTGAGTCTTCTATATCCTCCCCCTTCTGCATGTGGGCCCTTGTCGTCAGTTTCTCTCCGAATTGGACGAAGCTCCTTGTCTCGCAAGATTCGGCACTTTTCTGGCTAGGTCCTCGGAGTTTGTCATCTTCTCGGGCTTGGTCCTTGGGCTTCTTGGAGTCGTGTTCACTTCATTGCTTGACTTGTACCGGGCTTCAAGGTCTTGTCATGAGGTGCGTAATGAACTTATCCCGGAAGTCTTGCTTTCAACGCTAAAACCCTGCATAAACACTAAACTCCAAAATCGACATGCACAAGTGAACTTGTTATACCACGGGGGTTAGTACCAATGGATAAGATACAAAAGTCATGCCAACACCGAAGGTAAACTCATGGCTAGGTTGACGCAATTTCACCGTCAACAGCTCCCCCATGCTTAAACCTTGCTTGTCCTCGAGTAAGCCTTCGATGGATATCATCGTTGCCCCTCATTGTTTAAACCTTGCACTTGATCATACATGAGAAAATATAATGCTCTCAAAAGTTTAGTTCGTTAAAGTTCCATAATGTACTAGCCTTCATCCTAACGGAGGGTAGATTATTAGTTAAGCTTATCCCACAAGTATTAACATGCTCCCAAAATTCAAATAGATCTCAGAAATTTTGAAATAAAGAACGAGATGAAAAAGAGCTAAACCAAGTTCAAAAATTTAAACCACCTTGCATCTTGCTCATGAACTCTCATCTCAACTTGTCTCTCAAGCCTATTTATTCTACTCCTTTCCCTCTCATAACATATATATGTGGTAGGCTTTATATGGAGCTTTTTGGGAAAGTTTAGTCCTACCAAGATCTTATAAATGAGATGTTGTCAAAACAAGACAAGTTTCTCATGGTCTTACCGAGACTCGTCAAAAAGGTCATTGGAAAATAATGTTCAATCAAGGAGGGGAAGAGAAAAATACACACACTTGAGATAGGTGGACATGTGCAAATGGCAAAGAGTGATCCCGAGGCACAAACGAAGTCCTCATTATCAGATTGCACATGGTTGGAAATGAGTATGGATCTTTTAATCTTGAAATCTTGAAATTCCTAATGCACTTTAGAGAACCGAGGAGTTCACTTTATTTTATTTTTACTCATATTCACATTTTTTCTTTTCTCATTTTTTCTTTATACTCACTTTTTTCTTTTTCTTTCTTTCTTTTTTCTCATTTTTTTCTTTTTTTCTCATCAATTTTTTTATTTTGCTCCCCTTTTGAACTCTAAAGTTGCATTGTACCTACCTCCTCCCCCATGCTTAGATGTTGCTCTTCCTCGGGCAAAGAGTTGATAGAGATAAGGTAGGTACCAAAAATACTTTTCCTTTAGAGAGATACTTGAAATCTTCAATCGTGGCAACGTCTTGCTATCTTCCTTGAATTGATGATCCATACTCAACGATAGGTTGTGGTCAAGGAGGTAATCACAAAAGATGAGATTTGGTTTTAAGGATGGATATTCGGCGAGGTTTGTGAGATCTCCGATGTGGGATACATAATGCACGGATAGAAAGGCTAGCAAAAAGAAAGATACGCAAAAACGGAATGACCAGCTTCTTAGTCTCGGGCCAGAGAAATCAAGGTCTGAAATAACTCACCCAAAAATAAACCTTGTATACTAAGTTTTTGCACCCAAATAAATATATGGCTCTGGATAGGTAGAGCAACATGCAAGTGGTATTTATGACAAGGTTAGCATTACTTTTAAGAACAAAAATAAATCATCTTTAATCCATCTAAAACTTGAGAGCACATAAAACACTATGGGTCTTTATTTTTATCATAATCTCCGCTAAAGATTAAGCTAGCATTTAGATAATTTCAGATTTGTATTTTAAGAGAGCATTAGCTTAAACATGCATAAAACAATTACAAAGATAAACAAAGCGGCAATTATAATCATATATCATCATGGCACAAACTTTGTAACTTTACCAAAGGTAAAAACTAGGTGGTGACTTTATTCATGATGAAAATAAAAACTAAGACACATGCTGAAAATAAACTAACATACATGCTAAAATTTAAATAAGAACTGAAAACACTACGCAAACACAAATAAATATAAGTTGAAAATTAAAGAAAAAGGGGTAAAGGAAAGATAACTAAAGCTCCTCCTCTCTCCAATCTTTCGCCGGTGGTTGACATTGATAGTCTTGGCTGTTGCACCCTTGCTAATAATAGGATTGCACTACTCCTCCTATGAATTGTCCGACGGTGCTAGGTGAAGGTGTCCAAGCACATAAGCGATGCTTGCATTTCCTTCCCCTATTTGGTTTGCATTGGTTAGGATGGCTGCAATATTTTGCATGTTCCTCGCAGCGTATCCTCCAATGATGGCCACACTTTTTGTTGTGGTTGAGGAAGATGTGCATATGGCTCCACAAAGACTACGTTGGATACCGCAAAATTTGGTGGGGGCATGGCTGCACCACTCCCCCATGCTTGCATTGGTACATCACCGTAGTAACTCGGCGGAGCCGCGGTTCCTCCAAATGGTGGGACATAATTTTGTTGCGCACCTCCTTCTCGGGCCGTGGAAGAACCTTCTCCTATAATCCTTCCTCTTTTATTTTTCCTCGCCAGCACAAGAAGTCCTTCCTCTGACCAATTTCCCCTCAAGAAAAAGTCTTAATCTTCCATCCGGAAGGGGCAAATTTACCTTGGCCACTTTGAAGCCTCCTCTCTCAACTTCACTTATATTTTTGCCTTGCTTCATATATTCAATCCTAGGGAGGTCTCGGCTAGGAGATGCTTCGGGTTACTTGTAATACCCGGTCTCAAAGAGATAGCCAACATAGAGAGGTAACACCTCGAACCAATATCTCCCGAACCCGATGTTGCTTCACAACACCGCCGGTTGATCATGAGGTGAGAGGGGTCTATTAGCTGCTTGGCAATCAAAGCCGAGTAAAGCCAACTCAACTCCGTGTCGGTTATCTTTGTCTCTCTCATTCTCCCCAAAAATCCACATGCACAACAAAGTGACATACTTGGATGATGGGGTCCGGATACTATTTCTTTGTTGATGGGCTCCTCCCGCGATCACTCTCCAAAAAAACTTCCAATGTGCCTTCATGCACATACACTTGTTCCGGAGCTCCCTTTTTGAAAACCGAGCTATTCCCTAATACATAGGGAACTGCTTGTTCAATCAAGATAGGAGACACTCGCCCATGGGTCTACGATACTAGAACATGCAATCGTTTCGAACATGAAAACCAATCTAATCTATCGGGGGTTGTGACCACTGGGCGTTTGTGCCCTTTATGCTTCTTGGGTTAGTGTTTGAGCCAGCGGCTATGTAATAAACATTTGTTGTTTAAAACATTTGGAAGTTTGTAAATTGAAGTACTCGTTATTTATTTCGGCGATTGTGTTGTTCTGCCTCCCCGCTTTCTTAGGTGAACCTTGGCTGGGAAGGTTTCGTTCACACGAGTAGCTTGTAGGCAAAGCAAAGAGGGGGAGGGCCGTATCCTGCTGGAGGCGTGGGCTATCCCCGACTCGCGCTTCTTCGCCCTTTGGCTACTCGCGTCCCGCGTAAATTCACCCAAGATTTGGGTCGAGGCCTACTTAGCACATTTGCGACGAATTTTTGCGAAAAAATGGGACCATCTTTTGGGAGGGGGGATGCCCCCTGCAGTAGCCCCCGAGGGGGACTTGGTTTTCGGGGGAAAGCCGAGTCACCCTTTGACTTTATTAACTTGATGGAAATTTACATTTGTACAGCTAACTGGGGGGTTGGGTATGTAAATAACAAAAAGAAACTTGGAAATCCTTTCTAAGGGTAGAAGCGACGTAGTTGTTGGATGTTCCAAGCGTTGGTGAGTTCCTCACTGTCCTCGTTGGCCAGCTTGTAGGTGTCGGGATTAGCACTTTGACGATGACGTAGGGTCCCTCCCATGGGGGCGATAGCTTGTGGCGGCCTCGATTGTCTTGGTGCAGCCTTAGGACTAGGTCCCCTTCATCGAAGTCTCGGCGCCGTATCTTCCGGGCTTGGTACCGCCTCAGAGCCTGCTGATATCTTGTTGAATGCATCAGGGCTATGGTGCGGGCTTCGTCCAATTGGTCCAGCGAGTCCTCGCGGGCTCGCCGGTTGGTGCCCTCATCATAGCTCCTGACTCTGGGCGACCCGTATTCCAGGTCCGTGGGGAGGATGGCCTCCGCGCCATAGACCAGGAAGAACGGGGTGAATCCCGTAGCCCTGCTCGGGGTGGTTCTCAGGCTCCACACGACCGCCGGCAGCTCCTGGAGCCATTTTCGGCCAAACTTGTTCAGTCTGTCGAAAATCCTGGGCTTGAGGCCTTGCAAGATCATTCCATTGGCCCACTCCACTTTACCATTGGTCCGTGGATGTGCGACGGCCGCCCAATCCACGCGGATGTGGTGCTTGTCGCAGAACTCCGGAAACTTCCTACCAGTGAATTGGGACCCATTGTCGGTGATGATTGAGTTGGGCACCCCGAACCAGTAGATGATGTCGGTGAAGAATGTCACAGTCTGCTCTACCCTGAGATTTGTGATCGGGCGCACCTCGACCCACTTGGAGAACTTATCAATGACGACTAGCAGGTGGGTGTAGCCCCCGGGCGCCTTTCGCAAGGGCCCAACGATGTCTAGCCCCCACACGGCAAAAGGCCATGTGACAGGGGTGGTCTGAAGGGCGTGAGCCGGGAGATTGGTCTTGCAGGCGTAGAATTGGCACCCTTCGCAAGTGTGCACAATCTCGCTGGCATTAGCGACCGCGGTGGGCCAGTAGAAGCCCCGGCGGAACGCGTTGCCCACGAGGGTGTGCGGCGCCGCGTGGTGGCCACACACGCCCGCGTGGATGTCTCGGAGGAGCTCACGCCCCTGGGGGATGGGTATGCATCGCTGCAAGACGCCTGACGCGACGCGCTTGTATAGCTCGCCGTCGACGAGGGTGAACGATTTGGCCATCCTGGCGATGCGCCTGGCCTCGGACCGATCCGAGGGAAGCTCCCCTCGATCCATCCAGGTGAGGTACTTGGCCCGCCAGTCCTCCGCACGGGGGGCTGGTTCCGTGTCCATGGCTTCTGCCTCGTCCGCACCATAGCCCTCAAGTAAAGAGAGTACAAACGCCTCGTTCGAGGGGTCCTCATCCCTAAGCTCCGCGCCCGCTGGATTCGAGGGAGCCCCCGGGGGTTCCTC
Source organism: Cenchrus americanus (assembly GCA_947561735.1). Taxonomy (NCBI): domain Eukaryota; kingdom Viridiplantae; phylum Streptophyta; class Magnoliopsida; order Poales; family Poaceae; genus Cenchrus; species Cenchrus americanus. The sequence continues at coordinate 68,643,758 of OX387240.1, forward strand.
TTGACTCGAGGGTGTCGGCTCGAGGTTGACGGACGGTTTTGCAACATCCTGCGCAAAAACGTTCGGGGGAACGGTGATTCGCCCCGACACGATTTTGGCGAGTTCGTCCGCCTCCTCGATGTACCGGCGGGGAACGTGATTGAGCTCGATGCTGTAGAACTTGTCCTCGAGGGCTCATACGGCATTGTAGTAGGCCTCCATCTTGTCGTCGTGACAACTCGCATTCTTTATGACTTGGTCAATCACGAGCTGTGATTCTCCCCTGACGTCGAGGCGTTTGATGCCCGTCTCGATAGCAATTCGGAGTCCACAAAGGAGGTCCTCGTACTCCGCCATGTTGTTCGATGCGGGGAAGTGTAGGCGTACCGCGTGCCTCATGTGTTCCCCGAGGGGTGAGATGAAGAGCAGGCCCACGCCCGCCCCTGTTTTCATCACTGACCCGTCGAAGTAGAGGGTCCAGCACTCGGCTTGGATTTGCGGCGGCGGCGGCAGTTGTGTGTCCGTTCATTCGGCGACGAAATCCGCCAGGATCTGGGACTTAATTGCCTTGCGCGGCGCGTAGGTGAGCGTCTCACCCATAAAATCCACAGACCACTTGGCGATCCTGCCCGCCGCGTCCGGGTTGCGGATGATCTCCACCAACGAAAACAAGGAGACCACCGTAACCGGGTGGGCCTCGAAGTAGTGTCGGAGCTTGTGCTGCGTGAGCAACACCGCGTAGAGCAGCTTCTGGATCTGCGGGTACCGTGCCTTGGTCTCGGACAATACTTCACTGATGTAATACACGGGCCTCTGGACTGGTAGGGCGTGCCCCTCCTCTGTACGCTCCACCACGATGGCGACGCTGACCACCTGAGTGCTCACGACGATGTAGAGGTACAGAGGCTCGCCGTCCTGGGGCGGTGTTAAGATTGGTGTGTGGGCGAGTATCGCCTTGAATTTGTCAAGCGCCTCCTGGGCCTCGACGGTCCAGGAGAAGCGCTCGTGCTTCTACAGGAGTCGGTAGAGGGGCAATCTCTTCTCGCCGAGCCGCGAGATGAAGCGGCTCAAGGCGGCAAGGCACCCCAGCACCTTCTGGACCCCCTTGAGGTCTCGAATCGGGCCCATCCATTCGAGGGCCGTGACCTTCTTGGAGTTGGGCTCGATGCCCCACTGGGAAACGATGTACCCCAGCAACATGCCTCGCGGCACTCCGAAGACGCACTTCTCGGGGTTTAGTTTCACCCCGTTGGCCCGCAGGCAATCGAACGCAATGCATAGGTCGTTAACCAGGTCATCCGCCTTCCTGGTTTTCACGACTATGTCGCTACGTCAGCCTCAACGATCCGCCCGATGTGGTCTCCGAAGATGTGATGCATACATCGTTGGTATGTAGCGCCCGCGTTTCGGAGGCCAAACGGCATCGTTACGTAGCAGAACATCCCAAACGGCATGATGAATGAAGTCGCGAGCTGGTCGGACTCTTTCATCTTTATTTGGTGGTACCCGGAATAAGCATCAAGGAAACACAAAAGCTCACACCCTGCAGTTGAGTCAACAATTTGATCGATTCGTGGCAAAGGAAAAGGAACTTTGGGACATGCTTTACTCAAACTAGTGTAATTTACACACATCTGCCACTTCCCATTCTTTTTCTTAACTAGTACAAGATTAGCTAGCCACGTAGGGTGAAAGACCTCCTTGATGAATCCGTCCTCGAGGAGTTTCCGCAGCTCAACTCTGATCGCCCGGCGTCGCTCTTCATCAAAGCGACACAGCCATTGTTGCACGACTCAGGAGTGAGGTAGGATATCAAGGGAGTGCTCAGCGACCTTCCTCGGGATGCCTGGCATATCCGAGGGGCTCCACACGAAGATGTCGGCATTGGCGCGAAGAAAGTCGACGAGCACCACTTCCTATTTCGGGTTGAGGGTGGAACTGACCCTCAACGCCTTGCCCTCGGGGGCAGCAGGGTCGAGGGGCACCTCCTTGGTCTGCTCGGCGGCCTCAAAGCTGCCGGCATGCTTGGCAGTGGAGTCGAGGTCCTCGTTGACCAACTTCTCCATGCTTGCGACGAGCGCTTCATCCAACGCTAACACCTCAACGTGCTCCACGCACTCGACATCGCAGTCAAACGAGTGCTCGATCGACGAGCCCACGATGATGACGTCGTTTGGCCCCGGCATCTTCATCTTGAGGTACGTGTAGTTCGGGACCGCCATGAACTTGGCATAGCACGGCCGCCCAAGGATGGCGTGGTACGCGCCTCTAAACCCCACCACCTCGAAGGTGAGCGTTTCCTTGCGGAAGTTGGCCAGAGTGCCGAACCAAACTAGCAGGTCGATCTGCCCGAGGGGCTGGACGCACATGCCCGGCGCGACACCGTGGAACGGCGTCGTGCTGGGCCGCAGCTAGTCCAACCCGATCCCCATCAGCCGCAGGGTGTGCGCGTAAAGGATGTTGAGGCTGCTGCCTCCGTCCATCAACACCTTGGAGAACTGCGTGTTGCCGATGACCGGGTCGAAGACCAGCGGGTACTGGCCCGGATTGGGAATGCGGTTCGGGTGATCCTCGCGGCTGAAGGTAATGGCGTCCCCTGACCAGTCGAGGAAAGAGGGGGGAGCCTTCTCAGCAGCGAGGACCTCGTGCCGCTTCCGCTTGCGCTGGCTGTTGGACATGTCCACGGTCGGTCCCCCGAAGATGAGGAAGACGTTTTCCACTGCCGGGAAGCCAACGGCGTCTCTGTCACCACCGCCCTTCTTGGCCTCGCCATCCTTCGCGGCGGCGCGGCTGTAGTACTTCTTGAGTATGTCGCACTGCTCGAGGGTGTGGTTGACCGGTGTCTTGTGGTACAGGCAGGGCTTCTTTAGCATGTCGTCAAATACGTCGGGGCCTCGAGGGGCCGCTCGAGGGCCCTTTCAGGCTGGATCAACTGCGAGGGCCTCGTCCCCGTCATCGTCGCGGCCCTGCGCCCGCGCCTCATGGCGCAGCTTCTTGCCCTTCTTGCCCCGCTTGTGTTTCTGCTGGGGCTCCGTGGACTTGCTGCCCTCCGCGGGCGCGTCGTCCACGCGCTTGCCTTTCTTGCCGTCAAAGATGGCCCCCACCGCCTCCTCGCCGGAAGCAAAGCTGGTGGCGATGTCGAACAGCTCGTTGGAGTCGACCGGTGGGCTGCGCCCGAGCTCGCTCACGAGGTCTCGGCAAGTCGTTCCCTCGAGGAAGGCGTGCACGATCTCGGACTAGGCCACGCTCGGGAGCTCGGTACAGCGCTTAGAGAAGCGTCGTATGAAGTCCCGGAGTGACTAGACAGGCTTCTGGGTGCACGCGCGCAGGTCCCAGGAGTTCCCAGGGCGCACGTACGTGCCCTAGAAGTTCCCCATGAAGGTGCGGACCAAGTCGTCCTAGTTGTGGATCTGACTGGCCGACAGGTACTCGAGCCACGTCCGAGCCGAGTCCGCGAGGTGCAGAGGCAGGTTGCGGATGATGACCTCTTTGGTGGTGGCTCTGCCCAGCTAGCATGCCAGGTGATAGTCGTTGAGCCACACACGAGGGTCCGTTTCCCCCGTGTACTTGTCGATTGAGGTGGGTTGGCGGAAGCGCTGAGGGAAGCTCGCCATGCGGATCTCCCGGCTGAACACGCGAGTCCCCAGGGGCTCCAGCGTCGGTGAGCGATCCTCGCGGCTATCATAGCGCCCGCCCAGCCGTGGATGGTAGCCTACCACCGCCCGCGTCTCCGTGTTGCCCGTTCGGTGGGCGTTGATGACATTGCGGGCGTCACCATCCTGGGCCTGTTCGTGCGTGTAAAGGATTCGCTCCCTGACCGACGTTCGGCCCTGGTTGGCTAGTTGTCCTGCCGCTCCGCCTGTGTGAACAGACACCTCTGGGCCTTGTGCGTCGTTGTCATCCCGCGTGCTGCCCTGCTGGCGAATGCGGGACGCCGAGCTTTCGACCTGTTGCATGGCCGCTTGCTCGATGAGCGCCTGCGCCTCGCGATGCAGGTTCTGCGCCTCGGGCGTAGAAGGGGCTGGCATGGCCCGCAGCAGCATCACAGCTGCGATGAGCTTCTGGCTCACTCGCGGGGGCGTGTTGGGGTTGTTGACGTCAAAGTCGGCGTTGATGCGCTCGCGGGCCTACTTGCCCAGCTCGCGTGTGCGTTCGCCACGCGCGGAGGCCTCTCCAGTGATGGAGGCGCGAAGCAGCCGTACCGCACGGTACTCCTCTACGAGCTTAGCCTCGAGCTCGCGCGCTTGAGCCAGCTGCATGTTGATGTCAGCGCCCCTCGCTGGCGAGGTGAGAGGTGCGCTCGGTCCTGAGTTCTGGGGTACACCATCCCCCGGGTTCCGGGGGGCTTCTCCGTCGGCAGCCCCCGCCGCGTTCGTGCCATCAGCCTGGTCGTCGACGACCACCATGAAGCACTCACACGCGGGGTCGTAGCTCCCGACGCTGGAATCGTCGGAGTAGCCGAACCAGTAGTCCGCGGCGTTGAGGAACCGCTGGAACATTACTGGGTCCGGCACGCTGGAGAAGTCCCACTCCGCGTACCCATGCGAGGTGGCGGGCAGTAGCGCGCTGGCGGAGCCGTGGTAGGACTCGTCGTTGGTGGTGGCGATGAGGTTCCTGACCGCAAGGAGGTGGTGGCCGGGAAGGTCCTCGTATGCCGCCATGTCGGTGTTGGAGGACGAGGCGTACGCCGTTGCGGCGTTGCGCATTCCGTGGGGGAACCGCGGCTCGGGAGTCACGTGCTCCCCCGCGGGTGCGGTCGCCGTCTCGCTGATGGGCGTGTCACGTTGTGAGGCGACACGCGCGGCCCGACGTCGTTCCATCCGTGCCTGGCGAGAGCGCTGGCCGAGCGTCGTCGACGACGTGGTGCCGAAGGGGCCCGCGGCGTCCGCCTGGGCGGGCGCCGGGACGTCAGCAGCGGGCATGACGGGGACCGGTCCTGGCCCGATCGACCGCCACGGGTGGAGCTCAGCACGGTTGGTGATGCGCATGAGGTAGCCGTTCCCCGTGGCCTGGAAGTTCAGGCTCCCGAACCGGATTTTGAATCCGGCTAGGAGGGGGTACGAGCTGCCCATGGAGTACCTCTAGGACCTGTACTCGGTGCGGATCACCATCGAGACGGCTGGTGGAAAGCTGATCTAGCGCAGCGCCCCTACCTGGCGTGCCAACTGTCGGTGCGGAAAGTAGTCCTGACACTAACTAGTAAAAGCACTGAGATCTGTCTCTCGATGGCCGGTGCTAAGCAACTAGTGACACGAGGTTTATCCTGGTTCCGGTCGGGGCCGTACGTCCAGCAGTGGTGTGCTCGAGGCACTGTATTGCGTTGCACCGTAGTGCTCGCAGAGAGGAGCTACAAGTGTGGTGGGAGAGGAGGCAGCGCCTCCAGGTCCCCAGGTTTGATTGAGGCAAGGTGCCAATATCGTGGCGAAGGCAGTGAGCGTGAAGTGTGCTCTCTGTCACCCCCCCCCCCCCCCCCCCCCCCCCCCGCGGCCAGGGGACCGCCCCCTTCTTTTATAGGCCAAAGGGAGGCGGTGGCGGTTTACAATCGTGCCGCACTGTTCTAATTACGTGTAGCGGTATGGTGCACGGTGTTGTGGACTAGACGGCCGTCCTGGCGAATCTCGCTTCTGGCAGAGCGTTGTGGCGTGCCCTGTGCCCGTCCAGGAGCGGCTTCGAGGGTGGCCGTGTGGGAGCTTCCCACTAGGTCGTCGTCCATACGCTGACTCGAGGGTGCAGCTGGCATTGCGGCGTCTTGTTGCCCCGTACTCCCACAACGTCGGGGATGGCGCTGCAGTGCCCGGGATGGCATCGTGGTGGCGGGGATGGCCGCACTGGGCCGATGGTGACGGAGGAGACGCGCCTCATTGGTCCGACGTCACGGTGTTGTCCTGGGCGAGCGTGGGACAGGCGTCCGTCCCCCTTTCGAGGGCTCCGCCGTCCTCTTTCGAGGGTGCGGCGCGCGGGCCATACGAGAGTGGGTAGCACAGTGTCACGGAGCTGACACTGGCCTTACCGCACAGTGTCGTACAGTGGCGGGGATGGCCTCACCGGGAGGGTTGGCGGAACAGCGCCGGTATATGATTCCCAGGCGTTTCAGAGGCGTGGCGTGGATTCATCTTTGACTCGGACGCTTGCATGTGTCAGAACATTAAATGCCCCGGTCGGGGGAGCAGGTGTGGGAGCGGCGAGCCCGTGAGAGCCTTGAGCGAGGCGGAGCCTCACCCGAGGGGGCGTCCAGCCCTCGAGCGAGGCGGAGTTTCGTTAGTGCGGTGCTATGGTCCTCGAGCGAAGCGGAGTTTCGCCCGAGGGTGGCTGGCGCTGACTGTTCTGGTGGGTCGCTGGGGCCGCCAGGTCCATGGGCCCCTGCCGCCGGGCCGTTACTGTGTGTTGTGTTTTCTGAGTTCGTTTGCGTTATTTGTGAAAGAAATGGGTTTTCCTCTGATTGTTTAGGGGAACCCAGGGCTGTCCCCGGCACATATCTTTTTGGAACTTGGCAAAACACAAGATTTGCCAAGTAAATTTTGGCGAACTCTTGGAGATGCTCTAAGATAGGTCATATGTGGTTATTCTATACAAACAACATTCCCATCAGCCAACGGTACTTCAATTTGTGACTCCTCTTGCACCTCTGATGGAAGTCTTTGGCTTCATGGCTTGGCTTGCAGGTTCAAATCCTTCAAACTTACCATGTTATTCTGGTTTGGGAATAGGAGAAGCCATGCATCCTTTTACTCTTTATCTTTTAATAAGGTTACAGTGTCTTCTCTGAGAATTTTGTACGCCTAAGTTCAACAGTTGCTGATGCATCTTCTGTGAATGGAAACTTCTTCTGTGGGGATATCGGAGTTGTCATGCTCTGTGTCTCCTTGCTCCATTTTGCTGGTTTCACAAATTTTATGTGATGCAATTCACAAATTTTGTCTCTTACATTTTTATTAAAAAATGAGTATAGTAGAACAGAACTTGGTAAATATTGCTTCATGTTTTGTAGGCAGAACCAATTGCCTTAGTGCGTCTCCAACAATCTAGCTTAGAGCTAGTGAAACTAATTTTTTAATTATGAAACATTGCAAAAGACAAGAGACTAACTAGGAGAGAAGAGATAAGCTCGCTCAATTCCCAATACACTGTTCTCTCACTGCACAATATTCAAAGCTAGTTGTTGCACTCTTTTCTCGTTTAAATTCATCAGCTTAGAGTTAGTGCTAGCTCATACGATTGGAGACGCCCTTATGATAAATATTGCCTAACGTTTTGTAGGAAATGAAAAAAAGTTCCCTTCACAAGTTGATTCAACTTACGATGTACTCCCTCCATTCTGAAATAGTGGACGTCCTGGGCTGTTAGCCTGTTTTTGAAAAACTTGGCGTTCTGACTCCTCCCCGAGGCGCTGCCGCGGTTGTGGACGTATTTGCCCTTGTGCATGCGAGTCAAGCCATCGTTTGCGCTGCCGCATTCATATCGCTCGCGATTGCAATTCCCCGCGTGTGCCCAACGGCCTTCTCATCTCCCACGCGCCCACATCCAGCATTCATATCGCTACCGAAGCATTCACTCGCCGGCCACATACACTACTCGAACGAAGGTGTTAGCTAGCATTCACATCCAGTACAGCTTCGTCTCCGGCCGACCACATAAACTACTCGAACGAAGGTGCTAGCATTCACATCCAGCGCAGCTTCATCTCCGGCCGCAGTTAGGATTAGCCATGGCTTCGTTGTCGAGCTCGCCAGACGTGCCCATCGCGGACTCGGCGGAAGTGCTCGTTACGGACTCGGCGGCGTCGGGACCCCTCGACCGTCACGACGCTCGGCACCGCCCAGCCGCCGTCGACGAACGCAAGGCACGTCGTCAACGAGTTGGCTCTGTCGTTGACGCGCGTGAACCCGAGCCCATGGTCCGCCCTCTGAGCGTCGCGGCAGCGTGGCGCATGGACAGCAGCGCCTGGTTCTTGCCGTGCCGCCACATCCAGACCGGCACGCGTGGTGACGCGGCCGCCGCAGCCGAAGGCGTCATCTCAGGCTCTTTTGTGTTGGACGCCGTCGAGCAAGATGAGAAGGATGCCCTCAAGGATGGGAAGGACACCCTCGAGGAGGTGCTGGACTCCGATGAGGATGGGAAGGGCGTCGTCGAGGAGGTGCCGGACTCCGTCGACAAGGATGGGAAGGGCGTCGTCGAGGAGGTGCCGGACTTCATCGACGAGGTGCCAGAGTCCGTCGACGAGGTGCCGGACGTCGACGAGGTGGTCGAGTGTCCTCGCTGCTGCACGTTCCACGCTGGCGGCGTCTTCGGAGAAGCCTCTAAGCAAATACTCACAGCATGTACTACTAACTCAAAGAAACAAGCTTATTCATGCATGGTAGAAATACTAACCCAGGAAGGTAAGGCAAAGCAAGGCTAATACAAAGAACTCACCGGCTAGGTTTTGTACATAATCAAAATCAACCGCTCCAAATTCATCTAGTGGTAGGTTCAAATCGAATCCTACAGAAAATAGATCATGAATATTTCAACGACAAAAGAAGATCATTCGATCTGAACATCTAGAGAAGAAAAGGAGGTAGTACCGTTGACATGCTCATCATGTACTTCAGGCTCGTTCAGAGCGAAACCACCGTTGTCGTCTTCATCGTCATGCTCGTTCAAATCCAAGGCAGCGTAGCCGTCATCATCTTCATGCTCGACGGGGTCAAAGAGAATGTTGCCGCCGCCGCCGTCGTCCTCCTCTAAATGAACAACTAGCAAATTAAGAAAAGCAAAGAAGCGTCACCATGTGCAAGGCAAGGGAAGGCAAAGCATAGCAAGCAAGGAAACACAAAGCAAAGAAGCAAAGATGTCTTACCATTGTGCAGATCCAAGCCGTCATCGTCATATTCTTCCAATCGAACATTCAGGTCAAAGGCAGCCATTGTACCGTGAAGCTAGCGTTGCCAGGGAATGCAAATTAAAGAAGTGTTGCCAGGGAAGTAAAGAAGCGAAGCCAGGCAAAGGGAAGCAAAGAAGCATGGAAAGGGAACTCGGTTTAAATAGCCATGGTGAATGTGTAACGTCGCAGTGATTGGCGCCATGCAAATTCGTTTTCCCGGTCGAAGGAGCGAAAAAAACTGAAAACACGCGCCAGTACCAATTTTTCCCTTCCGAAAGAACTGAAGGGCAGCGGCAAATCACGCACAGGCGCGCGCCACGCAAATGAACAGCGCCATGCAAAATGGGGCCTCCGTCAAAAAAGTTGAGAACGCCAGGCTTCGAACCGTGCGCGTGCGACGCACACCTGGCGCCACTAGCCAACTGGACTAAAGAAGTTTCTCATAAGAAATGCACCCGCAGCTATATTTATTGGGGTAGACAGGGAAAAAACTGCCTAATTAACTCCACCTTGGCTACCGTGATCATGTCCAAAACGTCCAGTGTTTCAGAATGGAGGGACTATCCTTTTTGTACGCTTTGCATAGTGATAGTTTTTATGTCTTTGATGGTCACAGTTTTGTTAATAAGGCGCGCTAGCCGAAGTAGCAGCACCTTCTCCGCACAACCATGCCGCTGCCTGCCGCGCAAGCACCAGGCCCTCTTGTAGCTCCGTTGATGTGCCTACGGCCTTTGGTGGACTGCTGATGAAAGTTGGGCGCCCGAACACTGGCCGTAACCGTAACATCTCGCGCGGGCCGCACACACGCCCTACTCTGCCTCTGCGGGGCCACGATTGCGCCGGCCACCGGCCGGCCGGCCGGCCCCATGTACTGTGTCGGTGCGCTTCGACTACCGGAACTCTTCTCGGTCGCGCTATCGAGGCCTCCCTCATTTCGCCGGAGGGGCTCCCAAGCTTGCGAACCCGGTGCCGTGGGCTCGCCGGCCACCTGTTCGGCGGAATGCGGCATCGAGGTTTTTCTCTCTCCCTCGGCAGAGGGAGGAGGGAGCCACACAGGGAGCGAAGGCAAAGCAGCCATGATCTGCTTCTTCCGACGAGAGAGCTGCCCGGCCCATTCAACAGGGCAAACGCTTGTACGTATTCTCTATCCCCCCTTGCATCGCCGAGGACTGCTTCTCATTATAGTCACCACACGACTCTTGCCCCTGTCTGTCTATCAGCTTGGACAGCCCAAAGTCAGCAACTTTAGCATCAAAATTGTCATCTAAGAGGATGTTTTGCAGTTTGATATCGAGATGAGCAATTTTCTGCCTACAGTCATCGTCAAGATAATATGGGCTCTTAGCTACGTTTGTTATAATCTTTCGTCTTGTTTGGCAATCGAGAGTAGTTTTGTTGCCTCCATGGTAGATCCACCTAGCTAGAGATCCTCTTGGCATGTTCTCATAGACTAACAGTTTTGTGATTTCTCAGTGCAGAAACCAATCTCAGCAAGCAATTCCTTTCCTCCTTGAGCAACTGGATGCAAGCGCCACCCCCCCCCCCCCCCCAGTGGCGAAGCCAGGAAAAAAATTTAGCTGGGGCGACTTCTAACGACAGACCAAACCAAAATGGAAAACACACCAATTCACACATTCAGATACTGCAATTGCGCAAATTTTATGCAAAGTTTGTAGATGTAACCTCAAATTTGAAGAATAAAAACACAAATCAGCAAATACTAAGAACCTGCGAGCCATAGCGTCATCTAGGAGTGTTACCGGAGCTTTGAAAAATCGATGAAGAAGAAGAAACATACTCAAATCAATGCAAATCTAGCTGGGGCGGCTGCCCCAGCTAGCCCTAACGTGGCTACGCCACTGCCCCCCCCCCAAGCCTAAGTCTCCTTCCCCAATCTTAGTACTGAAACCTTTGGTTGCTATGCTACTTGAGTGATTGAAAAGTGCAACCTTGTCGGCCTTCCAGGTAGCTCACCAAACTCATCCTCATCACCTTCCTTTTCATTTCTCCCCCATCTTATGTTCGTACTGACAATTGCAAACAGTACAAGGGCAGCAGCAGCCCCTCCGGTTGCAAATGGTACAAACAGCTCTTTTCTTCTCCGGTCGTGGTGGATGTGTGATCTATGTCTTCAGGAATGCCATGCCCAGTTGAGATCCCACCAATGAGAGGACTTTTGAGACTAGTAGGCCTGAGCCGTTCGAAGCACCTTTGTGAAACTGGAACACAGCAGCCTGGCAAGAGCAAGTCCCCAAGCATGCCTGCTTGCAACTCTCTTCATCAGTGAGTACTGCCTAGCTACCTATTTATATGATGTCACTGTGTTGCAAATTCTTCATGTGTGCAAAGGTCTACGTAGTGGGTAGTTTCTGTTGCAAATTCTTTGCTTTAAAAAATGCCACGCAATATAATGGTATAATATGACTGTAGCTGTGTAGACCAACTGCTACTGTATCTTAAAATTTGTGAAAAATATAGTTATATTATTTGGCATTAACCACAACTTATGCTCAGAACTATTCCTTTGCTTGAAAAAAAAAGAACCCTAAAGGATAACACTAACAAAGATCTAAGATAAGTTTACAGAATCGGTGTTTTCACTTGATTGTATCATTCTTTGATAGTAACATATATTATGGCACCATGTGTTACAATTCTTCCCAGGATAAGTAACTTGGTACTAATTTTTCTGTATAAAAACGATTTCACATGCATAGAGAAATTTGGAACCCATAATATTGGACTATCTGATAATATTATTTTGTGCAACAGAAACATGATTGATTCTTGGCATACAAATATTATGCTTTGTTCAGAATTGCTTCACTTCACCTAGGACCTGATAAATGTGAGGCTAAAAGTGGAGCTGATGAAGACAATTTCCTATCATCACCTTGGTTGGTTGGAACCATAGCTACAAAGTTGAATTCTATATTAGTTTCCACATTCAGCGTACCTTCCAATACTTTGACAACAACTGACATTAGAGGCCTTTTGTTGTAATCAATCTGCAAACACCACATGGCAACCTTCATCATCTGAATCACTTCTTGCTTGTGAATTTGCATTTCGTCACAATTCATATCAATCAAATCTTCCAACTCATCATTCCTTGCCTTTTCCTGCAATATGCTAATGAGATGAACTGTTTCTTGGGGTTGGGAATAATCAAGATTCTTTCTTCCACTAACGATTTCCATGACTACTACACCAAAGCTATATATGTCAACCTTCTCAGTGATCTGTGATGTCAACCACTCGGGAGCTAAATATCCGGGAGTGCCTCTCATTCTTGTAATCACATGGCTCTTGTCCCTGTCGATCATCTTAGCTAGTCCAAAATCAGAAAGTTTTGCTCTGAAGTTGTCATCTAAGAGGATATTTTGTGGTTTGATATCCAAATGAGCAATTCTCTGTCTGCACTCTTCATGAAGATACGCTAGGCCCTTGGCAACATCGGCGATAATCCTGCATCGCGTATGCCAATCAAGAGGTGTATTGCCATCTCGGCAATAGATCCACCTGTCCAATGATCCTTTGGGCATGTATTCATACACTAGGAGTCTGTGAGATCTCTCTGCGCAGAAGCCAATTAATCTCACCAGATTTATATGATGAATGTTTCCAATTGTCTCAACTTCAGCCAAGAATTCCTGCTTTCCTTGACCAGCTCGCTCCAGCTGTTTTACTGCAACTCTCTGGTTGCCTACCTGCCCCTCAAAAACAGACCCAAATCCTCCTTTCCCTAGCATTTTGCTGAATTGCTCGGTTGCTGCCTTCAACTGCTCAAATGTGAACCTAGTAGTCATACTGTGTACTTCTCCAAATTCCTCATCGTCATCTCTACTCTGAAATCGCCGCCAGAGAACCACTGAGGTAATTATGATCACTGTTACTAAAGTAACTCCTGCAAGTGTGGAGACAACAATTGTGGCTGTGCTGATCCTTCTCTTTATGGCAGGATTCACCGTCCTATTTGGATTCGAGGAACTTGGAGTCGGAGGTGTCTGCGTGATCTGCACCTTAAGGTATGCTGAAGAAATATCATGGGTTTTTTCCCGCTGACTCACTTGCAGTGAGAAGACTTGTGTCGGCAGGTAACAATAGCCCAGAGAAGTGTCATCCCAACCGTACCGAAAGAATGCAGCCTTGCATGAGCAATTCCGCAAGCATGCCTTCTTGCAGCTCTCTTCATCAATCGTCTGAGGCAATTGGGCCCCTGTATCTATATAATTGAAGTAAGAAACATTACTTAGAGCAAGGAGCTGGTGGTCTTGCATCTCTGCACAGGAAATTGGAGTCACGGGGGCGCATCCAAGGTTGATCCTGCGGTCATCAATCTGCTTGAAGTATGTAATGCTGCTGTTAATCGGGCATGTGCACTGGCCACTGATGCAGATGCCATAGTCGCCACATACAGTTGGGTAATCACAATCATTTAGCTGTCCGCTCAGAACATCTTGCTCCATAGACCACCCATCGCCCTGGACCCCCTTAGACCGATACAATCTCAGGTGCCCATCAGATTCGAACCTTAAGTACCTCATCCCTAGCCCTCCGCTTGTGGTATCCAGAGTTGATAGATTATTGGAGAAGGAGGCCGCAAAGATGGAGACAGAGTCATTTGTCAGGGTCATGTAAGTTTTCATGTCTCCTACTTTGGTCACCGTGTTTTGAGTCCATTGATAGTAGAGCTGAGGAGGCGAAGATTCAGCAAATGCATATAAACCGTCAGCACGGACAGTCATATACAGCTGATTGCTGGTGGTCCAGTTGGTTGCCGAGGCGTTTGGTGTGAGCTTCATCCCTTCCACCAGTCGCTGGCCGGGAAGCAGAGAATCCGTGGGATGGTCGAACGACTGCCACACTGGCGAGTTGTTGCGATCGAAGAGCACCAGGTTGCCGGACTTGGTCACGGCCATGCCGGCAACAGACCGGCCTGAGGTGCCGGTGGACCAGACGTGGCCTCCGTCGGTGTCCCGGAGCAGCAGGTCGCCGGTCGCCGTGAAGCTGAGGGTGGCGTTCTCATGGACAAGGCGGCCACGGTTGGCGGACCAGACAACCTGGGGGCCCACGCTGTCCCAGTTGAGGCCGCCGTCGCCGTTGACGTAGACGATGCAGACGCCGAAGAGGAAGGCCTGGCATGGGGTGGAGCAGTAGAAGCAGGCGGCGAAGCAGAGGCCGCCGTCCTGTGGCTGTGGGGGTTGTCCTTGGATGGAGATGGACTGGAGGAGGAAGACGCTGACGGACGTGCGGTCCATGTAGCTCAAGGACTGCACGCCATGTCTGCTGTCCGTCTTGAGGCTTACGGTCCAGCTGGTGGAGAGGTTTGCGGATGCCGGCGTGGGGGAGAGGATGCTCTTCTGCCCATGGCATAGCAGAGGCGTGGCCGCAGCGGCGGCCAGCAGCAGGCAGAAGAGGCTTGGAGGAGGCATTGAGCTGAGCACGCGGCGGAAATGGCGCACCGATTTGTCACATGGGCAAGAGGGGGCATTCAACTGAGCAGCAGCTCCAGCCTCCAGCAGTCCAGCTACACGAGTGAGATGACTGGGAGTCCGTGACGACCTGCTGCCCATCATGGTGATGGTGTCCCCTGTCCCGCTGTCCGGAACGCGTGGAACGAGTCAAAACAAAAGCCGTTTCTTCAACATCGGTGGCGCTGGGATTTTTTTTAATTTAAACCTTTTTAGTCTAAATTTTTAAAATAAATCCTGGCAAACTAAAATTCTAAGAACTAGCCTTTTTACTCGCGTCACGTCAGATGTGATTTTTTCTAACGCCACCGTGTTCATTAGTCGCGCCACGGATCTTGGCGCGACCAAAGAGCTAGTTTTTGAAATTTTAGTTTGAGATGAGTTATTTTTAAAATTTTAGATTAAAAAGGGATAAAATAAAAAAAATCTAACGCTTGTGGCTGTCATTGTTGTCCGTTGCATTTGAAAAACTATGTAGTTGTGAATTTTGTTTAATTCACCATGTATATAGGAATGGATTCGGATGTGGAAATCCGAATTATCTGTATTTTTATCCGCTAAAAAAGCAAATGTGGAATCCATATTTGTATTCGGGTTTAATACGCATGTCGTCAAATGGATATGGATGTATTCGAATCCGATTTTCAACATTATCCGATATTATCTGACAAAAATCTGACATATCCAACATTATTTGTATCAATAAAAAATAAATTATCCACGAAGGCCATCTAAAATTTATTTATATTACTAATTACTAATTACAAATGATGCTAATTTTAATATTGGTAATTAAATAATTATTTACACATTTTAACTATTAAAATTATCTATGACAACTAAGTAATTATGTTAACCTAATATTACTAGATTAACTTTAAATACATTATATCTTTTAGCAAATACATAAATAATATTTAAATAATGTTATGTACTTATTGTTACTATTAAAATTATATGTATTGTGATACATTTATTTATTTATAGATATGTTATTTGCAATAAGAAATCTATTATGTACCATCATCATAATTTACTCTCTGGTTGTAACATGATTTGATCAATTATAACTGTCGACAAATGAAATTGATACTCGCTATGATCATATACTATAAATCGAGTAAGTATTCGTATGCAAATCCGATTTCAAAATATCCGTTTTGTATTCGTCTTCCAGAATAATCATATCTAAAATGAAATTAAAATATGGTAAATAATGACATCCAAATTTGTATCCGTGATCAAATCCATCCCTACATATTATATACGGTGTGCGGTGGAATCGGGCTCGGGGCAGAGGAAGAACACGGAACGAGTGGGGGGCAGCCGAGGAATGATTTCGGTTTCAGAGTTTGCTGCAACTTGTTTCCTGATCTCTCCACAGAACTCTCCTCTCGTATACTCTTTGCTACAGCTATTAGCCTATTATTACAATTAAGAGACCATTAGTCGCAAAAACAAATAATTAATAGACCCATTATGGGCTAACAGTACGTGTATTGGGCCGCCAAGCTCGGCCTTTCACTCCATCCATCTTGAAGATTCCCTTTAGCTGGGCCAGATATCTGTTTGCATATCTATCGTCGCTGTGTGTGCGCTTATCAGTCGCATCGGTCGAGAGATTCTTTCTCTCAAGATAAATCAAGAATCGCCATCCAAGACTTTTCTCTCACAACAAATCAGCAGCAGCCACCAGCAACCAGCCAAACGAACAGGTTGTATGTATCTTGTGGGCCAAGTACCAAGTCCCTTGTTGTTGCTCCTGGGTATTGTAGAGCATGCGAGCGAGCACCTTGCGGCTAGCTTAGCTAGCCGCCCTTTTCACGTAGTCCTAGCTAGCTCAGCAGATGCAGGCTCTACTGCTCTAGCAATGCAAAAGTTGCACACAAACTGGTCAGAGGAGAGGAGGAAGCCACATACGTCTTGCCTGAGGCTCTCCATGGACCCTGGTCCATGCAGGACGAGTCGTCCATGGCGAAAGGCAATGCTTGTTAGCCCGTTGCTGCGGGCCGCGACGCCGCCTAGTGGAGTGGAGGAGAATATTTGTGCTGCCAAACCGGCCGGCCGGCCGCCCCAACTTCCGGGCTGGATCGGAGCTGATAGGGACTTCGGCCGCGCCGTGTTGGCGTGGTGTGTTTGCGTTCCCACATCGCGGCATGCCAATTACGTGCTGCCGAGAAATTGCTTCGATGTGTGGCCGATACGGCTTGCCGCCTTGGTTTCGCTTCCTTTCCGTCGTCGCCTTCCTTTGTTTTTGGGGCCCCAGCAGCCGAAAGATCAGCATCGGACCGGTGTGTTACGATTTTTTTTACTCATATTACTACACAAATTATTTGCTTGTGCTGTTTATAAATCTTCGTAATCCTTTCCACAATTTGATTAAAGATAAAAAATACTAATTTGACTCCGCAAGAAAGTTGGAACGACCTGTAGTAGTATCGAGAGATGTGGAAGTTAAAAACAGCTTCTGCATGAGTGATCTGATCGCTGTCGGATCTGGCTTCAGTTACCACTCAGCCTCCGCTCTTGGCAAGGCAGTGACACGATTTTCTCAAGCATTGATTGTGTCGGTGTTCTTCCTCTCCTTTACGGCTGCTGCGAAAATCTATGACGGTGTTAGGTGAAATATGATTGAGCTTGATGTCAATGGTGATAACAATCATACTCTTTGTTCAATGGATGTGTGTGAACTTCATCCGTCTTGATTGATTGACCATACTACATGTACGTCTTTGTTCATGCTTATGAACGTAGTACTCCTTCCGTTTAGTGCTCCTTTAACTTTCAATTTTTGTTCCGCAAAGAGGTAAGCACGTTCGCGTGTTTTGTAAATTTTCATTTATTCTCCTTACGCAGCTCTCTTGCGTATTTAAGAAAAAATTTTAGTGAAGCTAATCTAATTAAAGCAACACTCATTATAATAAAATGCATTCTGAAGTGTACAGAGCCAATGAAACGATCAATTGATGTTTTTTTCTATAGTTCCAGTGCAGTGTGTTTATTCAGAAAAAAAAAACAAGCGGAGTGATTACAGGTAGTATGGTCATTTGTTACGACTAATAGTTTGTAGAATTTTTCTAAACGAAGTCTTTGTGGGACGGAGGGATTATTTAAGTCTCCAATGCATGGGACTGTTGGATTCAACACGTGTGTAAGTGAATAAGCGTGATGAGTTCACGTGTGACATAGCCTGCCGAGGGCAACGTTCCAACCACTATACCCCCTTTTGGTAGCGTAACGAGCCACACGCAAGCGATGATCATGTGCATGAAAAAGTTGTAGTAATAAACTACTAGAGCTTAGGGGGTGTTTGGGACTGCTGCTCTTTCCGTTTTTTTCGGGCCTCCGCTCTTCACGTGCCAAACACATCTAGCTCCAGCGAAGCTCCGCTCCAAGAAAAACGTGAAGCTGGAGGCCAACTCCACGTTTTTCTTGTAGTACCTCAAGGGGTACTCCACCAACTCCACGTTTTTTATGGAGTAGCATCTGCTCCACGAACTCCACGGTGGAGCTGCTCCATGGTGGAGTTCGTGGAGCGGAGCTGGAAAAACGGGAGCAGAGCAGTCCCAAACACCCTCTTAATAATTTGATTACTCGGTGATCACTTTCACCCTTTTAGACTTTTACGAAAGTTGCCTCGGATGCATAAATTTAAGCTTGGTTGGTGTACAATAATGAAAAATAATAATCCTCTTTTGGCTAAGAATATTAATTGGACTCCTAAAAGGTTTGTATGTGATCAAATGCGAAGGTAAACAAAGTTCATGTGGCGTCCAAACACAAGCATGCTTATATGTGATCAAATGCTAATTTGATTATTTAGTGTGAGGGCTTTTACGAGTGTTAAATAAATGTTATTCTCTCTGTCCCAAATACCATTTCAAGTTTTTATGTAGATAGACTAAATCAGCACTAACCACCCGTCATTAGCTAGATAGTATTATTTTTTTCTCACAGCAAATCAAACTAAATCAGCACTAACCACCCGTCATTAGCTAGGTAGTTTTATTTTTTTTCTCCCAGTAAATCAACATCAGCCACCTGCCACGAGCCCGCCGAACAAGATGCACAACTATACATTCTTTTGACCTTCAATTTTTTTTTTTTTGCTTTCTCAAGCGATATGCGGTCAATAAAAATGTACTAAAATCGAGTCATGCGCTGTTGCACTAGGTACCGTGCTCGAGCGATCGTACTACTTGAGCATGTGCACCGCATGACCATATAACGATTTACAAATCTGCAATAAGTCTCCCCAACCCCAACCAGTTTCTCGCTAGCTGCAAGTGCAACAGCGCAAGACACGAAGAACGTACAGCAGGAGCACCTGCTTGGGAAGCAGCAGAACAGAGCGAATCCCAAATAGATCTCAAACATAAATACTCGCAGGGAGCGCTTCCATTGGTAAGGCTGATGACCAAAGCACCATTTTCGTTCTCTTCTTTTTCCGGAATTTTTATTTTTTAATACCATTTTTCCAGAACTTTCAAAATTATACCCCGAATTGACAAAATTACAAAAATATACCTGACGAAATCACTAAATTTCGTCCAACCAACAAACGAAATTAGGATTTCGTCGAACTAGTTTTCGCGTGGTGTGCATGACGAAATCTAGATTTCATCTACCCAGCATACGAAATCTAGATTTCGTACGGTGAGTAGACGAAATCCTACCACTGACAATGTCCCTGTTTGATCAGGTGCTGCAAATTAAGGAACCGCTATACTGGTGTTAAAAAATGACTAAAAACAACAAATAGTCGAGATTAATTTTACTAGTTCATCAACCCGTGCATCCGCACAAGCTATTACTTTTAGATGGCATATAATAAACGTTATAAATTATTATTTAGTTTGGGAAGATGAATCAATAATTATTATTTATTAAAATGTTGTATAGTAAGCATTGGCTATTATGATTTGGTAGTGAAACTAATACATTAATGAGCATTAGCTAATTCTTTTTATGCTTTAAATATTAGAGATAGATAAAGGACAGGAGATTGTGTCACACATGGCCGAGGCAGGATAATTAGATTATTTTTATTTTATTTGAAGCAAAGATATTTATTATGTATGATGTGTTCGTTGGATTTTTCAAGATTTGTTTTTATAGAGAAAAATGTGGGAAATTTGTACATAAATAAAGGAGGGTTATTTTAATTCTTCTAATGGCATAGGTGTGTAGTTTTAGAGTGTCCACAAAGATTCTTAGGTGGCTTCATGTGAAGATGTTCATGAGTTTTCTCTCTTTTTAAGCATCCACCTAGGACTCCTAGGTAGCTTCATGTGTGACGGCTTCAAAAGGAGTCTTCAATTAGTAATAGTAAGATATGATAAAAAACTTAATTAGTACTATAGGCATTATGCATGAGTAGTATATATGGTAAATGATATTATGAGAAAATAGTACATATTGTTCTTTTTCGTTGAGATGGCAATATATTTTCCATTTGACCCATATGTGTGGGAAACCGATGCAGGAAAGGTAGAACCACTAAAAGTTTATTTTCGCACTGTGGTGCAAACAAACAAAGGAGCTACTTAAGGAAAAACAATAAGGTGCGCACGGTGCACACTTCGACCACCGTGTGCACCCTCTCGCAATGCCCTCCGTGTTTTGATCCAACGCTTAGTGTTTTCTGCGCTCCGTGATTTCTACGCCCTCCATATCTAAGATTTATGTACTATGTGATCCCTCCCTCGGACCCATGTCGCAGTCACACAGGAACTCTGTGATTCCCTCCCTCGCTCAGACCCACATACATCGCAGTCACACAAGAAAGGGGTGTGCACGGTGGCCGCGGTGCACACGATGCCTAGCCCAATTTGTTTCCCTACCGCATGGCAAAGCAAGTACATTGGTACACGTCAGCAGTCCCATAGGTCGTCTCATGCATTGCTACATAGGATTTTTGGTGATGTGGAGGAGAAAGACCAAGGAGAGAAAGAGATCGTTGCCTCGCGAAACAACCACCTCATGAACGAAACAACTACCTCATGAGACAACTCCACAACCATTGTACGAGTTGTTGTTGCCATGCAACTCATAATATTCTTTTTTTATGTGCACAAATTAAGGAATTATATAGATCTACCAGACGACTCATTGTACATGTTGTCTGTTGAGCGGACCAAGATTACGTGTAAATGCATGAGACGACCTATCAGACCACACTAATGTACTTACCCTAACGGTGAAAATGAGAGCTACAGTTTGATTATTTAACTCTTTGCTACTTCCTACTATAAGATGTGACGACGCCACCTGTTTCATGATGACTTGAGTTGTTTACTGCGACTCTGTGAGCAGCAGAGCAACGTGCAAGATTTTTCACCGAAATTCAATTCAACAGTTATCATAGTAACGAGGGGAGAAAAATCCCTTGTTCCAAATTTGATTTCAAACTGCTCGGAAATTCTTAGCTACTCCAGGTTGAACGAATTTAGTATTTTAGAGTTGGGATAGCTATATATGATCGCTGCCAACTTGCAAATAAAATATACGCAAGCGCAACAGCGCAAGTAGTGTATATTTTATATTGTTAGGTTTGGTGGGTTTTGACCATAATCTCCGCACTTTAAATTAAAAAGACCTCGCACGGATCATCTATATTTTCATATTAAAAGAACAATCAATAGGGAACATTAGAAAATTATTTTCTAACAGCAACGTTTCTCATGACGGCACAGGGAATACGTTGTTGGATCGAGGCAACCACCAAACAGTTATAAAAGTCTGTGTATCTGATTATTTTCTAACAGCAACGTTTCTCATGACGACACACGGAATACGTTGGATCAAGGCAACCACCAAACAGTTATAAAATTCTATATATCTGAGGGCAAAATGTTATTTTGTTGTAATTTTTTTTCAATACACCGCACAAAACAATGCGTGTTTCATGATAAAACCGAAGAAATACAAGACTACAATCCTAGGAGATCATAGATAAGAAAACAAAAGAAAGAGAAAAACAGCTACCTATGCTCGTCCGGTTGGATTGGGACATCAACACGAGTTACAGTCGACGACACTCACCGACCGGTTGGATTGGGGCATCAACACGACCGCAACTCTATACATGATGCCCACAACGAAGGCAAAGCACTTCTGCAGCTCCCACCCATCAACCACACACTTGTAGTCGTCGAACAATCGACGTGATGACCCAACATTGAAAGAGGAAAAAAAGATGCCGACGCCACCACACCAAGAAGGCTTAGGACGCGCAAGGCCCACCACCGCAGCGTCGCTGTAACTAGCCCACTACCTGAACGGAATGAAGACACCGAATCTGAGCCGCAACATGACGCGCAGGGGCCTCACCGCATCCGTCGTTGGATTCCCCCTCTCACTTGTGCGCGGGGGCCTCACCACTCCCGCCACGGAATTCAGGATTCGAATTCATTTCCAAGGTCACCGTCAAGGTAGTTAGCAGAGATGCCCCGCTCCCAAAGCCTCAAACAAAGCAGCCGAGTCACCGCCTCAGGCCGACAACACCTCGTTGCTTTGCCCACGCGCAAAGCCACCGCTGCCAAGCCAGAAGATCAAAGAAAGTCGCTTGCGCCATCTTCCGACGTTGTACCACACTAAAAGGACCCAACCATGTTGAGCCCCTCACCGCGATCTGTTGCAAGCCAAGTTGTCCCAAGTTGCCATTGTCGTTGCCTCAAGCGTCGTTGTCCTGACGTTGCCCCACACTGCACTGATCATTGCCAAGCAACACCAACCGTCATGGTCCGCTACAAGCAGCCAAGCGACAATCACGTGACAACCCAAGATCGTCCTCGAGGAAGTGGTTGCCTCAACATGAGCTTGGAAACACCCTTCTTCCTTGCCGTCTTGGCGGAGTTGCCGATCCCGGTTGAAGCCGTCGTAGACAGTGGAACAACCATGCCGCGAGCCAAGCATGGTCTCAAGAGACGATGCCTCCAAGGAAGGAACGACGTCAAAGGCGCCACCATCGCTCGTCCAGCAGCTAGACTGGTTTTTTTACCCAGATACCTCCTCGTGTAGTCGGGTGTAGCTCCAAAAGTGATGCACTCAGCGGGTTAGAACGACGTTGAGGGTGCCGTCATCACTCCACCATCCACATACTAGTGAGGGCTTTCACCCGGAGCATCCAAGCTGACACAACACGTGCCCGGTGTAGCAGGCCGACACCGCAGCCACGACAACCCATCTAAGTGGCATCGCCGCCACTCCCATGCACCAAGCTGCCGAATTTTCACCTCCGCTGTCGTGCATCACCGTCACACCTCCCCTACGCCACCCACGTGACGTAGACTAAACGCCGGGGCCGCACCACACCATCGACAACAACGCCACAGTTCACACCGCACGCTGTTGGGCCGCCGCCAGGGGCACCGCCGCCGATGTCGTCACAAGCCCCCTCCGTCGCTGCGATGTCTTGACGACCTCCCACGCTTTGCTCCTGTCGAAGACCAGGTGACGAAGCCGCTAACCACCGCCACCGCGTGTCCACGACGTCGTCAAAGCGCAAGGGCTTCACGCCGTAGATCTGGCATGTGGGAGGCTGGATCCAGCCTCCGGGGTGCCGAATCAGCAGCCCAAGCCGCTGACGTGGCCATGGTCGACGGGGCCGCGTGGCGCCGCTCCGCCGCTACCACCAGCCCGCCGCCATCCTGGAGGCCCGCACGGGTTCCCAATAGACCCCTCCAACGGCGGTGGGGGAGGGGAGGCGAGGGAGGGTCGCGAGAAGGGGGTGGTGGTGTCGTCGCCGCCCAAGTCGCCCGAGCGAGGGTGAGCTAGCAGGCTTAACTTGTACCTTTGTGCGCTAGCCGTTGTCTTCACATTTGTTGTAAAATTTCTGACGACCGTAGAAATAGCAAATAAAATTTTGTGAGGATACAAAGAAAACATAGACCATAAACTTCATCGAATTCTGCCAAACAGGCAAAGTTTGTACATGAGCTGTTTTATTTTCGTGTCCTTTTTCCATTTAAAAATGTCTGCCAAAGAAGAAAAGTTTGTACAATCCTAGGAAAAATATTTGTGTATACTGAAATAATTAGTGCATTTCATCAAAGTCTCATAACACGTACGTGTCGCACAAACATTATACTAGTATATAATTAAGATCTAGAGAATTTAGCAATAGAGTGGTGGACCCCTGCAGCTGTCCGATTCGTCGTCTGTTTGCGGCCCCGATTCACACATGAAAATTGCTTCAGCTCGTCGGGTTCAGTCTTTTTTTTTACAACAGCCGGGTTCAGGTTAGGTGACTCTGAAACATCGTTCTCCTCATTTGTCTACAAGAGATGAAATTGAGCTAAATAGAATACCCAAACATAATTGACTACAAGAGATGGTGGAGTGTAATTTGGGAGTGGTGCTCCCAAACATGTCCTATATATATCTGTGGAAGCTAGAGCGAAGCAAGTGCGCGTCTGTGGAAGCTAGATAGAGCGAAGCGAGTACTAGTAGTGTTGTGCGTTTTGTGTGAAGAGCGCCTGTGCCTGTGCGTGCGAGGAAAGGGCCGAATGGCGACCAGTAAGATGACGGCTATTGTGACTGTGGTGCTGCTCCTGCCACTGCTGATGGGGGCAGATGAGACCCCCACGACCTCATGGTGCCTCGCAGATGGAGTTGCTTGTCCTCCGCCCTGGAAGATAGGGTACTATCAGTATATTCCGTGTTGCAGTGGCAATTGTTCAGAATCTTTGGGTTGGGGTTGTGCGCCAAGAGTTAGCTAGGCTGTGCGTGCTCCTCCTGTTGTGCGGCCGGCAGCCAGCATGCTTTAATTTTCCTTCATCTAATCAGTGTGATGTTTGAACACAAACCTTGTGTTTTACTTTTCAACACTTTTTCATGTACGGGTTTGTTGTTGTGTTTTGTATATGGTTCACTTCAATGAAGCAGTGCTTGCGGTGCTTCGCTTTGTTTGTTTAATTTCCTCCCCTCTCTTCTCCCTCTCCCTCGGCTTCTCCGCCTCCCCCTCCTTGGGGCCCCTCCCTCCCCTCCGGCGATCTCGCCGGCGGAGAGGAAGGTAGGGAGCCCCTCCCAGATGTAGATCTTTAGCTTTTTACCTTACTAATTGTTTAGGTGTCTTATTGGTGGTCAATTTTGACAATAATAATGAAAGAATAATTTACGAAAAGATATACATGGTACTTTGGAATGTTTTTGTAATGATAAAAGCAAGGGAATTCAAATGTGGACTTAGGTGGTGCGGGTTATCTTCAATAATGATAGTGCTGAATAATCTAGATGAAGATTTAGGGTGTTAAATTTCAATTATTTCCCATATAATAGCATAGGAATGATTCTGATAAACAATGGCCGTAGTGGACAATTTAGATGCATTAGCAAAATGTGTGCCGCACATATTAAAAATAACAGTAACAAAAAAATTATATTTATAGTGTCGTATGTGTCTAAAAAATCAAGACTGCAATGACTGTGTGGGGGTGAGGAGAAAAATTCCTTAAAAAACACAACATGATTTGTCTTACCAATTATTCAAACGGTTGACGAAAGGGTGGTTGACAAAGGGCCTGTTTGGTGTCCCGCACCAGACGAGCCAAGCACCCCCGCATGCAACCCCGGGTAGTTTGGTGTCCCGCACCAGCTTGCGAGCCAGGCCCCTCCCGTGCAAAACCACCCCCGCGGCCAGGCTCCCCAGGTACGCCCAAATCGACCTTCTCTCCAGAGCCAGGCTCCCGCGGTGCCGCGGCGAGCGCGCGGAAGGCGAAAACTTGGCCGGCGGGAGCTCGCGCCATTTCACTAGGGTTACCTTCCATTTTCGCGCCATTCACCGCAGTATATATGCGCCCTCCCGCCGCCACCCCTCTCCTTCCTCTCTTGCTCGTCGATTGCTCTTCACCGGCGCAGCAGGTGCTCCCCCTCTTCTCTCTTCCTCTCTTGCTCGTCGATTTCTCATCGATTCTTCATTGATTCGTGTTGTATTGATCCCATCCCTTCTTTCTTGCTTCATAGGTGCTCTGGATCTGAGTTCTTGGACAGGCAAGTGAATCTGATTCCCCTCCTACCCCCTCTTGTTCTTGATCCCATAACCCTAACCCTAGGTCTCTCACTGTTTCTTCTCAAACTCGATGCAGGCACTTCAGATCTGAGTTCTCTGCTTGATTCTAAGGTAACAATCTTGTTCTTAGTTAGGGTTAATGATTTTGTTTCATTTTGGCTTTTTTCTAATACCTTCTTTGGTTGCAGGTTGCAGATCTGAGCTCCCTTGTTTGCTCGCATCATTTTGCTTTGGTGCTCCCTGAACTCCTTCGGTATATGCAATCTCCCCTGTCCATCCTCTCCCCCTTTTCTGATGAATGCGGTTATCAGTTGATGTGCGCTGTCAATGTTGATTTTTGCCCTGCATGTGTGAGAATGCTATTTCTTCTGAGCTTATGTCCAAGCCAGTGATGATTTCTTTTATTAACTGAGCATATGTCCAATGCCTAGGATATTCTTTTCATAAAATCTGAGAAATTGTTCAATGCCAATGATGTTTGTTTGATTTTATATGCTGAGTACTTTGTGTTGCCTGGTTATTGTGTTGCTATGGTAGATGGCTTTGGAGGACCACAGACGCATGTTGATTGCCCGAGCTGCTGCTCTTATCGCAGCTATGTATGCATTCTTGTTCAGCAGGATTGCAATGCATCAAAACTCAAGGCCTCGTATCTGTTATGGGCCTTTGAGCCTGATGGATGAGGAACGCCGTCAGAACTTGGATAGGATTTACAACTGTAATGACATAGAGTGTATTGCTATGCTTCGCATGAGAAGAGCACCTTTTTTTAGGCTATGCAACTTGCTTAGGATGAGAAACTTGTGCGAGATAACTTAAATAGCGAGTGTTGAGGAACAAGTTGCAATGTTTCTTCATATTGTTGGCCATAACCAACGCTTTAGAGTTGTTCACCAAACCCGGAGGAGGTCAATAGAAACGGTGCATAGACATTTCAAGGAGGTTTTGTATCTTTGTTGGGGAACTTAGGCAAGACATGATTAGAGCTCCACCTAATGACACACCACTTAAGATAAGCAACAGTCCAAGATGGTATCCATACTTTAAGGTAATAAAAATGTCAATGCAATTTCTAGTCATCATATCTGGGTGCATATGTTAATATGAAAAGTATTTGTTGGGTATTCATGTAGGACTGTATTGGGGCAATAGATGGTACTCATGTATATGCTAGAGTGCCTGCCAAGATCCAAGCAGCATTTAGGGGAAGGAAGAATCATCCTACACAGAATGTTCTTGCTGCTGTTGCCTTTGACTTGAAATTTACTTATGTCTTGGCTGGTTGGGAGGGTTCAGCACATGATGCTACCATCCTTGCTGATGCACTAGAGCGGGAGAATGGGTTAAGGGTTCCACCGGGTAATTAGTTGAATTGGGTACATAAATAAAATTTGTAAATTCATAACAATGAACCTAATGCATGTCTATGATTGTTATAGGAAAATTCTACTTAGTAGATGCGTTGGATATGCATGTCGTCCTGGATTCCTTCCTCCATATCGTGGCACTAGATACCATCTGAAAGAGTATGGTTCTAGGAACTATCCAACCAATCCAAAGGAACTATTTAATTTAAGGCATTCAAGTCTGAGAGTAACTGTTGAAAGGGCTTTTGGTGCTTTGAAGAATCGTTTTCGTATCATTGACAACAAACCATTTCATCCTTTCAAGACACAAGTGAAGTTAGTACTTGCTTGCTGCATATTGCATAATTGGATACTTGATTATGGAGTTGATGAGGTAGTGCCTAGTGAGTTCTCTTGGGTTCCAAATGACAATCCAACTGACCGTGGTGTTCGAATTTGGATGACAATCGCTTGGGCTCAAACTAGAGATGAATGGGCTAATCACATGTGGGCCAATAGAGGCAACTCTCGCATCTAAAATGTCTTTGTATTGCACTCTTCTTTGTTCTGAACTTGTCTCTATTTATGTTGTAATCACATCAAAACTGAGGCATTGAATAATTTCACTGATGATTTCATTTATCATAGAGTTGAGGCATTTGGCATGTGCAATGATGTTATACCATTTTAGATACTACACAACTTTTAATGAGGCTTGTGACATTTGCAATGATGAATTATTTCTTGTCTGCAATGTTAACTGAGGCTGGACACATGTGCAATGATGAATTGTTTCTTGTTTGCAATGTTAACTGAGGCTGGACACATGTGCAATGATGAATTTTAGATGACATAGGAAATGGCTTCTTTTTCTTTGTTGCTGCAACATTTACCGAGGCCGGAGACACATGCAATGATGCTACCGAAAATAGGAAATGGCCGAGGAGATCCTTGTTGGTGATGACCTTATCTTCCCCGGTCCCGGGGCTCTTGGGGCGCCATCTGTTGGGGCCGCAGTGGGCTGCTGCTATTGGGGGCGGTGGGCATGTTGCCTTCTTCCTTGTTCTTCTTCGCCGGAGCCCCGTCATGCCGCTTGGAGCCGGGGCTGCGTTGCTCGACAGAGGGCGCAATGAGGTGGACGGATGCAATGTCCGGCTTTGTCCTTCGCCGTTTACGTCGGCTTATCACAACGAGTGTCGGGACTGACAAAGGGTTCACAGAGGTGCACCTAAACCAGGTTGCCCAAGCTGTTCATGAGTTCAGTGGCAATGAGGTCACTGGCACACAGGTGTACAACCACCTTAGGAAATGGAGGCAGAAGTGGATCAAGATCTCCAAGCTGAGAGATCTAAGTGGAGCTCTTTTTGATGAGGACAATTACCAGATCCTGCTGGAGGAGGAGCACTACAATGGCCACATCAAGGTTAGTATTGCTTGATCAAGTTGAATGTTCATTCTATTTATTTTGTTCAATCCTTTCTCATGTATAGTTTATAACATATTATTGTGTAATGGCAGGGCACACCCCAAGGATGCCGAGTACCGAACAAACCAATTCACTACTATAAGGAGATGCGCATCATCTTTGGTAATGGGCGAGGCAACGAGCGGGTATGCCATGGGGTCCAGTGAGCCTCTTGGTGCTCCTTCGACTTTGCTTTGAGAGCTCACTAAAGAATGAGAGGTTTGAGGAGTTGAAGATGGCCGACAAGACCGAGACACTGAGCCAACCAAGACAACCGAGACAAGCTGGAAGGAAGAGAAAGAGGTCCATGTTGACAGAGGATGATGTGCTTGTGTTCACTGGCATGACAGATGCAGTGAACAATGTTGCAGATGCCATTCGTTCTACCAAGGTTGAGGATTCCCACCCCGACCTTTATAGTGCACTCATGTTCATGCCTAGGTTCAGTGATGAAGCTTTGATGTGTGCATATGGTCACCTGCTGGACAACAAGGCCCAGGGATCTGCTTTTGTTCAGATGAATGACTCTCACCGTGTTCTTTGGCTGAGGACTTTCCTAGCCAAACACTACATGTGAGGTCCTATGCTGGTGGCTGATCTCTCTTTTGTGCAGTGATCCTCTCTGGTGGCTTCTTTTGTGCATACCTTTCTGCTCTGGTGGTCTGTTGTGCAGTGGGTATACTCTATAAATGCAGTTGACATGATCCTGCATTCTTTTGGACAGATGACATGATCCTAACTATGGCTAACTCTAGCATATAGTTAGTGACTTAGATATGCCACTATAGAATTGCAACCTTTATTGATCTAGGGCCTGATGATCTTCCACAACCTGTTGTTCTGTGTTGAAGATGTTGATCTGAACTGCTGTGATAATTTGTTGTGAACTTATCTGAGCATGTGTCTATTTGCCAATGTTGTTGTGTTTTTACTGTCTGTTTCATGAATCTGAGCACATCTGTCCATGCCAGTGATGCATTTATATGTGATAATTTGTTGTGCACATATCTGAGGATGTGTCTATTTGCCTATGATGTTGCTATTTTTTCTGAGCACATGTCCATGCCAATGATGCTTCTCTGATCTTTCATTCATTATTTCATTGCCATTTTTCTTTATTTATGACTGATACTTCACATTGTAGCTACCTATGGCCTGGTATGTTGTTCATGTTGGCCGGCGCCCTGGAGTTTACTCCAACTGGGATGATGCCCATGCTCAAGTGAATGGGTACGAGAGGTGCTTGCCACAAAAAATACACCAACGGGGAAGAAGCATTCCAAGCCTTTTATGGTAGTTACTACAATGAAGTCAAACCAATTGAATGTGAACTCGATGTAGTAGATGTAAAGAACCATTGTTCGTTGTCATGTTCATCGTCTAATTATTTTAGTCCAGTTCTTAATCATTGTAGCTTTACTTTGCAAGTTGATGTAATATATGTGAACTCTCCATGAACCGGTGAAGCGGTGATGAACTTGGTGAAAAAGCTGGTGGTATTCTTACCACTCCATGCAAGAGGTGACTTGATCTTAGGTGCATGCATCCAACCAAACACACAAGCCCGTATCCGTTCATTCAAATTTGGAGTACATGCGATCAACCAAACACTATTCTTGCTTGACCTGGCTCACTACATACAGGCAACCTAACACAGCTGGTTGCATGCCCAAAACCGGTCGTGAGCGGCTGGCCGGGCCGGTGCGAGCCAGGCTAGACTCCTCCGGGCAACCAAACAGGCCCAAAGTGTTTGAGCAAAGAGGTGCTCATGCCATGCCGAGAAGAGCAAAGAATGATTGTTTCCTCCTCGTCGGAGCCGCACCACACATATTGACATTTTAGAAGGGTGTGAGCAAATATTATATAGCCGCATTGAATTGTTGAAAAGTCAAAAGCTTACATTCGAATGTTAATACTTTCTGACAATGCGACCAATGTGTCCAACAAAGAACATTTGTGGAACCAATGCTTCCATCCATAAATGGATTCCACTGCCGGAACAATGGTTTAAAGAAAATGCGGTGCAACTATATTTGTATTTGTTGGTTCCAGAAGACTAGGAGCTGAATGTATGATCTGAGGGCACAATGGAAGATTCTTGACTGCAACAAGTCATTGATAGGGTCACTAAATCAAAATAAGCGGAAGCCTTAGTTATCTGGTGTCGATGGCACTCCATGAGTACTAACGATGCGGCGACAGCGGCCACTCGTGCTGGGGGATTTACCGTAGTGGACAAGACGACGCTAGCGATGGGATGCGTTGCCGCTGTGGACGGGATGGCACTCGCGATGGGATGAAGTAGTAGTTTTTTTTGCTAAATTGCTTAATTAGATTGAACTAATATATAATCAAGCAAACGTCAACATGGATTTCCATCAATCACGCATTCCTTTCTAGGGTAATAATGACGGGAGCACGCACGAAGGTTCGATGGAAAGATAGGAGCATCACACGAAGGTTTGATGCAAAGAAAGGAAAGAAATGAAAAAATTGCCGATCAATTACTTAACTACTCATAAATTACTAGAGTTTGTATATCCGTCAATCACGTTTTACAAAGTCGATCATAAGTTTCCTTTCGTTGCTTAATACTTGAGCGAGACGATGAGATGAAGTGACAGTTTTTGGAAAGACATATCAGCATGACAACATCTCCGTGATCATGTTGTTTTGGAAAGGCACCGAGGTCGCCGACGTTGATCACTATGTCTTTCCAAAACACACACAATGTGACCTGGTTAGGCAAAATAGGCGATCTCATCCCTGAACTTTTGGGAAAGGGTCGACTTCGTCCCTAAACTTTTCAAAAGGCCACTTTAGTCCCTGAACTCTTGATTTTCGACTCAGTTACATCCCTCATCCAATTTTCCATCCACACCGTTACTTTGCCATCACAGAACCGTCACAGGACCAAAGATCTTATCCGCTGCTCGGTGGACGGAACCCTTGCAATCCATTTTTTTGCATCTGCCGACCCCGCATCGAGCGAGCTGGGGGGCGATCCCCACCGGCGCCTCCCTCGGCGCCTCCTAGCGACGCGACCCCTGGCACCTTCCACCCGGCCGCCCCCGGCGCATCCCACGCGCGGCCCCCGACGCCTCCCACTGGCCGTGGCGCACCAGAGGCTCCCAGCCGCGACGCGCCGCCTGCAGGAGGTAAGAAAGCAATGCATCTTCCATTTAAATTCATGGATCCATGTTAGATGATGCTATTTCGGTGAATTTGATATTAGAAAACATCATGTAGGTTAAGAAAAATGGGAGATTCAGAGATACTGACTGTTCGGTTTCATTTCAATGGGGTATTTTTGTTGATGGATCATTGTTGAACTATTGCAATGGGGATGAGGGAATTTCACACATAGAGAAGGATAATTTGTCAATCCCAGAACTGGAAGGTTGTTGACATTTACATTGAAGAAATTGATGTGGACACGACTGCAATGGCCGTTCCCATGTGCCATTTTCTTCTCACAATAATAATGCTCAGTTGGCCATTGAACCTGCATCATCTAAAGGAAAGGGTCCAGCTACATCTTCAAGCACAAAGTCAACTAAGAAGATATTTGAGGGCTATGGATTGTATTACAGTGAACGAACTGGCTCATCATTTATTCAGGTCAGTAAATGCTAATGTGATTAACCTCTATGCACTATTCTGTGAATTTGATCTCAACCAACTTGTTTTGCTTGCAGCATGGTCAAAAGAGAAGATTGTTATCCTTTGGTCAAAAGTCTGAAGCTAAAGCCTCCGCTGTTGGGAATGCTTCTGTTGTCATTGAGACAAGTGCAGGCCATCCCACCTCATCAGCAAGATCAACCATCAATGTTACAAGTGACCATGCAACTGCAAAGATTAAGTGAGGGGTGGCAGGTTCGGAGGTCGTGGTCGCGGTCCCTTCAGAGGGGGTGCTGAGGAAGGTGGAAGAGGAAGAGGTGGAAGACAGTGGCAGCAAACCTATGCTCCGGGGGGGGCACTCGTCATCTGACGAGCCAAAGATACTTGCTGGTGGAGGTTTATGGGGACAGCATAAGGGTTTCGATGCTAGACCTGGTCTCTGTGGAAGGAGAGAAAGCAAGATTAGAGAAGAAGGGAAACTGCAGGAAGCTGGAAAAGTGAAGAAGGTCAGGGAGGCTGGGGGTGCTGGGCAGCCTGATGATGTTCCTGATGGGGCTGCAAAAGAGGAAGGTGACTTGGTTTCAGGGTACAGATGTGGGAGGTGCAGTAGGAAAGGACATGTTGCTGCAGCTTGTAGCTTTGAGATTTATTGTGTTATTTGTGATAGTCACGATCATGTGAATCACAAATGCCCGGTCTTGAAGATGCCGAGGCCGGTTGCTCACGCTGTGGGATACGTTGTCCACGGTTTGGGGTTTTTTCATATCCCATGTGCGTCGTTGTCCCGAGTGAGGGAGGATTCGAAGACGGCAGTGGTGGCAGTGGAAGGGGGCCAACTTACAAAAGAGGAGGTAAAGGGCCAGCTGCAACGTCTGTTTCCAGGGAAGTGGGTGTGGGATCTGAGGGATCATGAGTGTAATTC
Source organism: Cenchrus americanus (assembly GCA_947561735.1). Lineage (NCBI taxonomy): Eukaryota > Viridiplantae > Streptophyta > Magnoliopsida > Poales > Poaceae > Cenchrus > Cenchrus americanus. The sequence goes on from OX387240.1 coordinate 68,676,439, forward strand.
GTTCATTACTAAGTTCCCATCCAAGCTGGAATTACAGAGGGCTATGGCATTTGGTGGAGAAATGGCTAAAGGTGATAATATTCCAGCAGGGGTGGGACTTTCTTTTGATCTTTGGCAAGAGAAAGAGATCGGGTTTCTACTTCCCAAAGTTTGGGTTCGTGTTTTTGGCCTGAGGAAGGAACTAAGGGAATTCCTGGAGCTTTGGGCGGTGGGGACGTTGCTTGGCTCCACCCAAACTGTGGATATGGCGAAACTAGGAAGAATAATTATGGGAGGGTTCAAATTGTCGTGCTCAACCGGCGTTGATTCCGGCTCAACTTGATGTGGTCATCGCTGATCACTATTTTGAGTTGGAATTCGAGGTGGAAAGGGTTGGGGTTGATGAAAATGGTGAAGAGGCGGTGTTTGATTGGAACGGAGGCATTGAGGAAGGGGGAAAAGGAGGAAAGGAGGAGAAGGAGGACGAGGTGCAGGAGAGGGAGGCTAAGAGGTCCAGAGTGACAAACATTGGAGTAGAACAGGAGGCTGGGAAGAAGACTACTGTTGGTGAGGCGCAGGGGGAGGGTTTAAAGGATTACGTCCAAAATTTGAGTGAGGACGAGTTCAAACTCTTCCTTAAACGGAAGGCCAAGGAGATTCTTGACATGTCAGTTGACCGTGTGCTTGACGAGGCTGCGGACAAAGTGATGGCAGAAAAGGAGGGTGAACCGGTTCAGAGGATGGAGGAGGAAGAGAAGGAAGTGGGGGACGGCATGTTGGTGGATGCTAGTGTGCCGAATGGGGAACAGGGGCTTGGTGCCAAGGCAAACAGCAAGGAAAAGGGTGTTGACGAGGGAGTGGCAGAAGCAGCTTTCATCCCTGAACTGAATGTGAATGTGCGCTCCAGCCCAAGACTTGCGGGGGCGAAGAATGAGCACACTTTGGTCAAAGCCGGGGAAAGAAAGGCAAGGAGGAATCTGGAGCTTGGGGAAGGTATGCCTTCATCTACTTAGTATTTTTCTTTGAGTACCACTGCTGCTGCTAGTAATTTACAACAGCTGGGTTTTTTAGTTGGGTCTGAGGAGTTGGAAATAACAAATAAGATCAAACATTTACTATTTTTAGAATCTGATAGGGGAGATTTAGGGATGAGTGGTTCAGATAGAGAGTTTTATTGCAGCGATAGCGAGGAAGAAACCATGGAAAGTTTAGAGGCTAATGCCTTGAAAACTTTATACGGTGACTTAATGGAGGAGATTTTTGATGATGATTTCCTTCCTCTCAATAGTGAATTGACAGGGGACGGAAGAAAGCACAGGTCTCATGCTAAGTCATGTTTAAATAGGACCTGTGAGGAGAGAAAGAGAATAAAAACAGCAAGAAATAGACGGAAATGAAAGAATTTTTTTGGAATAGCAGAGGTCTTAGTGACTTGGCTAAATCAAGGTTCTTAGCGAATACGTCCAAAGAGCGAAACTTAGATTTCATTGCTCTTTTGGAAACTTGTAAGAAAGACTTTTCTCAATCAACACTAGATAACTTTAGTGGAGGAAAGAATTTTTTGTGGCATTGGACTGCCCCACATGGGAGGTCCGGGGGCATGTTGTTGGGAGTAAACATGGATGTTTTTGATATTGGAAGTATAGATGAGGGTGACTTCTATGTAAAGTTCGGATTGAGAAATAAAAAGGATGGCTTCCAATGGGTTTTAGTGGCGGTTTATGGGGCCGCCCAACTTTGAATTCAAGGAGGCGTTCCTTACGAAGTTAGTGCAAGCTTGTAGTAAGGAAGAACTCCCCCTTTGTGTGGGGGGAGATTTCAATATAATCAGAAATTCAAGTGAAAAGAACAACAATAAGTTTGATGGGAGATGGCCTTTTCTCTTTAATGCTATCATAAACGGTCTTGATCTCAGGGAAATTGAGATGTCAGTCCGGAAATTCACTTGGGCTAATTCTTTACCAATTCCGACGTATGAAAGATTGGATAGAGTTTTAGTAAGTTGTGAATGGGAACAAAAGTTTCCATTGGCCACGGTTGATGCTCTGAGTCGGGAGATCTCTGATCACACCCCTCTCCTGTTGAGCACAGGTGACGAAAGCATGGGTAAGAGTCAGCCACAGTTCAGATTTGAGCTTGGCTGGTTACTGAGGGATGACTTCTTTGATCTAGTTTCCAATGTGTGGCAAAAAGAGAATAGAGGATCGTCACCGCTTCAACGGTGGAAAAACAAGATTAGACGTTTGCGACAGTTCCTGCGTGGTTGGGCAAAAAATATGAAAGGAGCGTACTCTAAGGAAAAACAAGAACCGTTGCGTAAGGTCGATGAGCTCGATAAAAAAGCCGAGTCCATCTTGCTAAGCCAAGCAAGAAATGGACTTAAAGCAAAGCATAAAAGAGAGATTAGCCCAATTCCTTAGAGAAGAAGAAATCCATTGGTTTCAAAGAGCGAAATCGACAAAGTTACTAAAAGGAGACAGAAATACTAAGTATTTTCAGTTGGTAGCCAACGGCAAGCGTCGGAAAACTAGAATTTTCAGACTGGAGCAGGAGGAAGGAATTATCCAAGGGGAGGAAAATCTGAAAAAGTATATTACCAATTACTATAAAGGTCTCTTTGGGCGGCCAGAAAGGAATAATTTCTCTTTGCTGGAGTCCATGACCGAAGACATTCCCCAAGTGTCAGACGTGGAAAATGAATTGTTAACGGCAGATTTTCTGGAAAAAGAGGTCAGAGATGCTATCTTTCAAATGAAACATAATAAAGCTCCAGGACCTGATGGTTTCCCTGCAGAGGTTTATCAAGTGTTTTGGAGCCTTATTAAAAATGACCTAATGGCCATGTTTCGAGATTTCTTTGCCGGAGACTTGCCTCTTTTTAGTCTAAATTTTGGGATTATAACTTTAATTCCAAAACAAGAAGAGGTCAAGAAGGTGCAGCAGTACCGCCCCATTTGTATGCTAAATGTCAGTTTTAAGATTTTCACTAAGGTAATGGCGAATAGATTGGCACTAGTGGCCAACAAAACTATTGGACAGTCTCAAACATCTTTCCAGAAGGGGCGGAATATCTTAGATGGGGTGGTCATCCTCCACGAAACTTTGCATGAGCTTCAAAAGAAAAAACAGAGTGGTTTGATACTAAAAATAGATTTCGAAAAGGCTTATGATAAGGTTAACTGGCAATTCCTTCAGCAAGTGTTAAGAATGAAAGGGTTTTCCCAAAAGTGGTGCCAATGGATCGATCAGATAGTTTCCGGGGGAAGCGTGGGTGTCATGGTAAATGATGAGTTGGGGCATTTCTTTCAAACAAAAAAAGGTTTAAAGACAGGGGGATCCACTATCGCCATTGCTCTTCAACATAGCGGCATATATGTTAGCAATTTTGATTGACAGGTCGACTAAGCTGGACCATTTTAGAGGCCTTATACCTCACTTAGTGGAGGGAGGTGTCTCAATTTTGCAATATGCTGATGACACGATCCTTTTTATGGAAGATGATCTGGAGAAGGCAGAGAATTTAAAGCTAGTACTACGTGCATTTGAAAAGCTATCTAGCCTTAAAATCAATTTCCATAAGAGTGAGGTGTTTTTATTTGGGGAGGCAAAAGACAAGGTAAACGAGTATGTGGCGTTGTTTGGATGTAAGGAGGGAGATGTACCGTTTAGGTATCTAGGCATACCTATGAGTACGCGAAAACTCTCGAATAAAGACTGGGCCGCGGTTGAGGAACGTTTTCAAAAGAAGCTAGCTAGTTGGAAAGGAAAGGTCCTCTCTTCAGGAGGAAGGCTGGTTCTCATCAATTTGGTGCTTTCTAGTTTACCGATGTTCATGATGTCCTTCTTTAGGATTCCTAAGGGAATTCTAAGCAGATTGAACTACTACCGGTCAAGATTTTACTGGCAGTGTGATGAGCATAAGGAAAAATACAGATTGGCTAAATGGAGTATTTTGTGTAAACCCAAGAGTTTGGGAGGTTTGGGAATTTTAGACCTTGACACACAGAACATATGCTTGCTAAGCAAGTGGTTGTTCAAACTTTTCAATGAAAAGGGTATGTGGCAAGATCTTCTCAGGAAAAAGTACTTGCACAATAAGACGTTAACACAAGTAGAGCGGAAGAGGGGGGACTCACATTTCTGGTCGGGTCTGATGGAGGTTAAGGAACATTTTCTTTCTAAGGGGAGGATGGTAGTGCATGACGGCAACCAGACTAGATTCTGGGAGGACCTGTGGATAGGTAACGAACCTTTCATGAACAAATATCCAACCCTCTATGATATTGTCAGAAAGAAAAATGCAACGGTTGCAAATGTTTTGAGTACAGTGCCGCTTAGTGTTTCGTTCAGGAGGGGTCTAAGTGGGGCGAATAGGGATTGCTGGTTGGAGTTGGTTAGTAGTGTGTTAGAAGTCCAGCTTGATGGGAGGGAGGATTCTTTTGCTTGGGGTGTGGGCAAGACTTTCTCGGTGAAATCCATGTACAACTCTTTAATGGGGTCAAGTGGTATACCAGCGGATTGCTTTACATGGAAGCTGAATATCCCCCTCAAGATTAAGGTATTTCTATGGTACCTAAAAGAAGGGGTTATATTAACCAAAGACAATTTGGCAAGACGCCAATGGAGAGGTTGTACTAAATGTTGCTTTTGTGATAAAGAAGAAAGCATCCAACATCTTTTCTTCGAGTGTCCTATGGCACGCTTGATGTGGTTTGGTGTTAGCACGGCGTTTGGTTTTGTGCAACCGAATAGTGTTGAGCACCTTTTTGGTCCGTGGATCAATTCATTCCCCCCCTAAACTTAGAAAACAAATCATGATTGGTGTGGCAGCCATGTGTTGGGCCTTATGGCTATGTAGGAATGATGTGGTCTTTCAACGATCAAAACCTAACTATTGCTTGCAGGTAATCTTCAGGGGGGACCCTCTTTGGATCAGGAGTTGGGCCCTTCTGTCTAAAGAGAAAGATAAGGATGAACTGAAGGGAGGTTGTCAGCGGTTGGAGATAGTTTGTATGGACTTCTTCGCCAAAAGTGGATGGAATGTCATGAGAAGATTGCAGCTCTAGTTTCTACAGAAGCTTTTGCTTGTTTAACATATCTAGCTGGAGTTTGTTTCAGTTTGTAAACTGGTTGCAGTTTTAATGCTGCATGGCGACTTTGTTTTTGGGCTGCGAGTGACAAACTTTGTTCACCGAGGCCGGATTTATTTCCCTTATCTAAAAAAACTGCAAAGATTAAGTCTACTTCAACTGCACAAGTCAACAAAAAATCATGATAAAATCCTGCATTAGCCGAGATCATGTAGTGACTCTCAGTTTGTAATGCCTTTTGTTTGAACCTAAGATGTGTTTCATTGTATTGCACTATTTTGACCTTAGACATGTGTGCCTTTTATTATGTGCTGAAATGCAATGATCAAAACGGGGAGAAATACATGTGTGTCCTTTATTATCTATTGAAATGCAATTATCAAATGTGTTTCTTGAGCTGAGATGCTTCAGTTAATTTCAGTTAATTTGATTGTACCTGAGATGCTCCAGCCACACAGATTTTTTTTCTTTTAGTCAATCTCCAGGCCGGTTGCAGAACTGCTCTAGCGGACGGTAGGTTTGGTTCTGTGACGGCAAAGTAACAGTGTGGATGGATAATTGGATGAGGGATGTAACTGAGTCGAAAATCAAGAGTTCAGGGACTAAAGTGGTCTTTTGAAAAGTTCAGGGACAAAGTTGACCCTTTCCCAAAAGTTAAGGGACGAGATCGCCTATTTTTCCATCTGGTTACCACTTATTCTCCAAAATGCCTTAAAACGCCACGCTGCTTATATCTCTTTTCAAAACACAACGTGGTTTAGTTACCAATTATTCCACATTCCCTTACAAAACACAACACGCTGCTTTTATCCCTTTCAAAAACACAACGTGATTTGGTTACTGATTCCCAAAATTCCTTCCAACAAAACACAACATGATTTGACTTACCAATTATTCAAACGGTTGACGAAAGGGTGGCTGACGAAAGGAGGGGTTAACCCATCAAAAGAACTCATTCTTTATAGTATACATAGATAGATTAATTCGTTATTAATTGTATACTGTAGCATGAAGTTGTCTTATCATGGTCTAATTAGACTCATTAGATTCGGTTCGTGAATTAGCCACGGGGTTAAATGGTTTTTGTCATTAATCCATGTTTATTACTTCTAATCAGTATGACTATTTTCGATGCGACAAATGAATAGTGGTAAGTTTCCTAACTAAATAAGGCAAAGTGTGATTTTCCAAAAAGTTTTTGGATATAGAAAAAGAAAGAAGTAATATAGGTGGACCGCTCAAACTTCACGAACTTTCGCAGCCTCATCTATAAAAATTATATAGGTGAGACCCACTACAAGTCATGGTTGGATTTCTCTCAACATGCAAGCATTCCACGTCATCATCCACTATGTGCCATGTCACCATCCACTATACGCCATTCATCATCCACCAAATCACATATTTATGTCTTCAATCGATTTTTTGTGGCTTATAGCATGTATATCACACCACGAGTTTACAACCGAATATTGCCATGTAATATCTTTGGTGTCACTACTTTCATATTTCACCTTAAAATTTTGTTTAAAAAATTCTCGCAGCAACGCGCGGGGTATCACCTAGTGTTTACCAAAAAGGAGAACCAAAACGTTTGGACAACCCTATAAATTAATAACAGAGGGCACATTAGAGTAACTCCAAGAGCCTTTCTAAATACTACTAGTTAAATTACTGATTTGGCTAGTAAGTAAAATGAAATAACTAGTAAAAAGTTGATGAAATCCAACAGACTAGCTAAAATCAACTCTCCATATGCTTCACCGCTAGTGGGTCCCGCCTGCCATACTCATGTACAAGGGGATAGATGCCAAAGATGGCTAGCGAAGCTCCCGGTTTAGCTAGTGGAGGATAGCTAAGCCAAGTTTAACTAGTCTGTTGGATTGGGGTTTTGGACAAATTTTCTATTTTTAGCTAGTTAAACCAACATAGCTAGTCTCTTGGAGTTGCTCTTAGTGACACACAACATTTACTTTATCAGTAAAAAATATTGTCGCTATTGATTTTTTTCTTACAACTTTAACTATTTACCTTATAAAAATATTGCAGATACTATAAAAAAAGACAAGTCATACTTAAAATACCTATAATTGTACAACATGTCACAAACAAAGTAGATAATACATTAATACTACTTACGTAGTTCTTTGAATAAGACTAAGGTCCAACTTGTAAAAAAAGTCAAGGATGATAAATACTTTGATTCAGAGGGATTCTTACAACACAAACTACAATATGGACATACCCAATTATATCAACTATGACTATTGTTGAAGATATTCGAGTAAGGTGAGAAGTATTAGATTTTTGGTACCTGAGATCCAAAGTAAACTTAGAAAATCAATTAAGGTGAGGTGAGAGAAATTATATTTATTTGCTCATGGAGAAAAAAGAGCATCTAAGTGCAACACTCTAACTCATGTAGCAGCTACCATTATTCTCTGATGTTTTGTACTTTAGTAATTTGTATAGTTTGTTCATACCACAGGACACGAGTTCATTAAAATAAAACGACAGGACGTGTACACTAGAAGTACTTTACACTACGCGAGACTTAATCCTCACGCTAGGGGCTCAACACATGATGATCAGAAAAAGAGACATGTTGACCGATAGCTACGTGTAAAGCCTAATTAGACGATGACTGAATTACAACTAAATAACTTTGTCGATGCCTAGATCTCGACCCCTATTCATATTATAAGAGCACGGACACTGTTTAGAGTAAAAAATTGGGATCAAAAAAATTTTTTGGAAGCAATAAGATGCATTTGGAAAGCGACTTAACGCACCAAGACAGCCACAAATTCTATCTTTTACAAAACTGCGATGCTCAGATGGCAGATGTTAGCCCACGTTTTCATGTGATCATGTCATCTTCTGCAACGTAATAATTACCTAAACTTGAAAGAAGGAACATATACGTCACTGCCACAAGGACACATTTTACACATGACCTCATTGCTTAGACCTCTCTTGCAAGCAAAGATTATATAGAGAAGGAAAAGGAAAACCCCAAGCCATGTCACCAGTGACTAATGTTGGGACCAGAGTATGATGTGCACCTTCAACCCTTTCCCCCACATCAAAAATTTCCACCTCACTACCCTTCCCCACATCACCTCCGGGGGCTTCTTGCCCCCCCCCCCCCCCTGCCTCCAAGCTCTGCTTGGCAGTTGGCAGTTTGGCACAGCAGCAACACCAGCAAAGAGACAGAGCTCGGGGACAGGGGAAGACAGAGGAGACCCACATCAGCTTTACCCTTCTCCCTCGCTCTCTCCTCTTCCTCTCCTCTTGTTTCTTTCCCGTTTTCCAGCTGTTGCTCACTGCCTTTGTTTGCAGCTCCTGCCCGCTCCAACCTTTTCCCCCTCTCCCACCACCCACCACCACGCCCCCCCAAACCCGGGCAAGGAACCAGGGGCAACTTGCTTCGGTGGCTTGGAGTGGGCGCTTGGATCACCACCGGTCCCCGACGCCCCCGGCGTGCGAGTGCAGGAGGGAGCAATCATTCGCGCCATCGCAGGAACCAACCTCCTCCGTTCTTGGATTGGTTCTCGGCGTGCCGGGCCCCTCCAACCGAGCAAGAAACCAAGCAAGGACCTCACCATTCCCCCCCTGGCATGCGACTGCTGCTGGCTCGATGAGGCGGGTGGCGCTACTGGCCTCTCTGAAATCCTGAGTTCACTTTGCCTCCTCGACGGGTGGAAGCCTCGGCGGTTTCCTGCGCTTGTTCATGTGGCTCTGGGAACGTCCGGCCCGGAATCGGGGAGGGGCACAACGCAGCGTCGTGGAGTCTGAATCGCTGCAGCGCCACTTGTTTCGCGCGGCGAGGCCGTGTTTCTTGAAGGCCTTCAGTGGCTGAAGCCTGAAGCCGGGGGTACTGCTCACGGATGGCTCCGAACTGCGGCGGCGGCTGCCGGCGAGGGAAGGCAGCGCACGCCGGTGCCGGGGCTGTTGCCGGCTTCCTCGTGTGCCTCGTGTTGGTCTGGGTCACTGGCGGGTGTGGGAGGTCGAGTTCGGTCAGCGAGGAGGAGGTGATGCTGGGGCAGTTCAACCTGAGCACGACCCAGCTGCAGACGTTGGTGTCCCTCCTCTTGTCAACAGAGGTACTTTGCTTGCCTGATTATTGTGCCGGTCTCTTGTTTTCTACTATTCTGCAGTTCTGCTAGTTCAATGGAACAGTGTAGGAGCTCGGCACGCATATGCATTGCAGTATTGCGCACAATCTTTCATCCGTGTTCAGTCCACTGCTGTTGATGTATAGTCATTCGTTTTCCTTTGCCAATTTATGTCATCATTTGTCTAGTTTCTAGTCAAGTTTGCTGCCCGTATAGACTAGAGGTAGTTGAGCACCAATACTCGTGAAAGTTTGTAGATTGATTACAGCTAATGGGAGCAATAAATGGATTAATTTGTCATCTTACACACAAGTCACTGTAGCCGTTGAAAGCAGAGCTTGTGTGGAATGAGTGCGTTGCATCAAGGATTGAACGAAGACAAGAGTTAAACTGTGCTACAGTAAAAAAATAAACTCTGCTGCCAGGCTGTCTCAGTTCCACCAAGCATCAAGAATAACAAATGTTGATCACTCATCTAAACCAGCTCTTGGTTAATCATCTAAGCTGGATGCACACTATGCCTAATCTTGTGTTCATTTCTGGATGCTTTTCACTCAGTGCCGATGGAACTCCAAATATGGGTCTACTTTTTTACTTGATCTCTAGCAACCTCAAATGGCCATTTCAACAACCAGCAGATACAGTTAGCTATCAAGAACTCCATTGTTGCACACAAAGCTGTGGCAATCTAGGAAGTAAAAGTAAAGTAGAGCTACATACCTTAAGCTGTGGAAAATTTTACTTTTCCCATCAAATACCTGTACCTGCTAGTCCAACTGAGAGTTTTGAATGCAATGTTTCTAATAGCTGTCTCATCAAATAGTTGCTACTAAGAATGGTTTTACGCAATAGCAATTTGCATTCCTCACTGTCACTTTCAACTACTTTTTTTGCTATTATTTTGTAGAGTGAATGTATGGGAAAATCTGGATTGATCCATGGTGGAAATCAAGTAAATGGCATGTCTTGTATCCGAAATAGTCTTGCTATTCGAGATATGATATATGATGCAAAGCAGAATTGGTTGAAGGACGCAATTCTTCAACAATTCTGCACAGTTCAAGATAAATATGGTGTCAATAGTCATGCACCTGCGGTATTGGAAGCTAAGTTCTTGCAAAATGTCATACAGGAAGACATTAGTTCTACTACACAAGGCAATGTGAGTGTTTCATTTTATTTCCTCTTGTATGCACTTTGTGAATGGCAGTTCTTACAAATATAAAGCATGTATAGAGTTGCATTTAGTGAAACATGTAGTTGATAGGGTGTATTTGGCTATCTGTGAGTCATCTGGAACTTTTACCAATTACATGTAATCATATTGTTCTATAGATATCTGAACTCTAATAGATATTTCGTAACAGATCAATATATATAGTTTCCAGAACTCAATCCTAAATGGAATTCACTTGCACGAACTACCTTTTTTTTTGGTGAATCACACAGTACAGATGCAGATGCTCACATACACATATGCACACTTGCCTCTACGAACACACGCATGCAACTCTACCCCTATAAGCATCTCCAAAAGACTGAGTTGGCAAATCCTCGAGATTGATGAAGTCACCACTGGCGCTTCGCTGTCGATGGACACATCACCTACCACTAAAAGAACAAAGATGACTAAATCCTGGAATAAATTTAGGAAAATGTGAACATTAATGCCGAGTTGAGGACTCAAATCCTGGTGGGCAGGTTCCACCACAAGAAACCTTACCAGCTGAGCTACACTCAATTATACACTTGCACGAACTATCTAGCTTCATTTTTTATGCCATGATACTTGACCATAGCTGTTAAACATGTAGATTTTGATTTATCATTAACGAAATGGAGTTTTATCATATTGGTAAAAGTAAAATATTGGTTTGACATGTGGTTATTTGATTTTTAAATATTATTTGTAATTGCATTATCCACAATCACGTTACTCATCAACTGTTACAAAGTTGGATTGATTTTGTTTTAGTTTCCAAAGTATCTAGCCACATGAATATGACTTATGTGCTGGAATGAATGGCGTGAATGTTTTCCAGAATATTGTGTCAAGTTCCAATCATACAGTGATACTCTGTCTATCTGCTTTATTTGGGAGCATTGTGATTTCAATGGTTAAAGCTATACACAAAAGAAGAACTCAATCAAATAAGCTGTGTGAGGCTGACAAAGTTCTCCAGATACCAAGTTCTAAAATAAATCGAAAGTGGTCAAAGAGAGCCCTGCTTATTGGTGTCTCAATTGGGCTTTGCATGTCTGGATGCATATTTTTATGCATGTATGCAGATGTTGTCGCTAGGAGAATTGAGAATCTTGCTAATATGTGTGATGAGAGAGCAAGGATGCTACAAGATCAGTTTAATGTAAGCATGAACCATGTGCAAGCTTTGGCTATATTGGTCTCAACATTTCACCATGGGAAGAATCCGTCTGCTATTGATCAGGTACCCTTCATGAATTGCAAAGTTCACACATGGCAAATAACAAACTTTCAATATGGGTGTCATACGGTAATAGAGAAATACTCCATCAGTTTCAAATTATAGGTCATTTTGACTTCAGTAGATTCATAATATTTAGTCTAAGGTTCTCTAGCTGACTTGGTTAGGGGGTTGAGTGGCACCTCTAGGTCTTGTGTTCGGCTCCTCATGGGAGTGAATTTCAGGCTGGGGTTAAAAAAAGTCACTTGCTGGTTCTCTTGGTTGGCATGGGTGAACCGACCTATGGTGGGCCCTTGTGTAAGAGGTTGATTGTGGGTTGGGTCTCAAAGCGCGGGTCAAGGCCGAACCATAGGGGGTGGCATCCCCATGTATGAGGGGGCCAACTTTCGTGACTTTTCTCGCCGGGCTTCGGTTGAGCTATTCTTAATGTAATACTGTGGGGGCAGTCTTTCCCCCACCAGCCGAGTTTTTTAGATTCATAGTATTTACTATGTATTTAGACATACGCATATATCGAAGTGAATAGCTAAAACTATGCATCTAGAAAAGTCCAAACGACCTATAAATTGGGATGGAGGGAGTACTAAATTATAGAACAGATCAATGGGAACCATATTATGATGTGTAATGAACTGAAAGTGCCCTTAGTTCAGTTCCTGCTTGGCACCATTTAATACTAGCTTCCAGTAGGGTTAAGTTAACTTTGAGATTGCGTATTTTCTTAATAAACATTCATGTTATTATATTTACTTGGGTGAAGCCAAATACTTCTGCTTTTGATGACATTGTATTTACCACTTTTTTTTTAAAAAAAATAATGGTGTTGTACTTACCGTACTGGATTTCATGATGTCCATTGGTGCTGCGCTTTTGTGATGAAGAGTCATAACCTGAAGTAGATAGATTCCTTAAGGAGCCTGCCTTATTTCTTTTTTAAGAAAGGGAGCCGTCGAATTGCTGACACTTCGTGCAGGGGAACAAGGTTTTTTGAATTGGGGAGTAAACAACATTCAAAGATGGAACGCAGAGACTTCTTTAGCAAATAAGTGTCAAGCATCTCATGTATCCTGATCACTTCAATAGCATTATTGCCTCCCAAGGATCATCTTTCATTTACTTATAGTTAGGAGGCGGCAACAAAGACCAGAACCTTGTTCTGGCTGAAACCTGTAATAGCATTCTGTTTACTTGTCCCCTGCTCTAAGTAGTAGAGAAAGGAATGAATACATGTACATCCATGTACTTCCAATAAGCAAGTAATAGGGATTTTGCTAGGTGGATAATCCAAAATCCACTGTATTATGAAGTACGAACCATATGTAAGTTCTTAAAACGGTAGTATTTAGTTTGAAACTATATTTTCTATGTACTAACTAATTATTGTTTGTAAGGAGAACGTCGTGTTAGTTTCATCCTGCTATTAACTGTACCTTTTTCGATGATCGTGTACTTTTGCTTATGCTGACCCTTGCAGAAAACATTTGAGGACTTCACAGCAAGGACGACATTTGAAAGGCCATTGATGAGCGGTGTGGCCTATGCATTGAAGGTATTACACAGTGAAAGGGAGCAGTTTGAGCAACAACACGGATGGAAAATTAAGAAGATGGAAGCTGGAGATCAGTCCCTTGTTCATGATTATAATCCTGAAAAGCTTGAACCATCACCAGTTGAAGATGAGTATGCACCTGTTATTTTCTCCCAGGAAACTGTGAAGCATATCATATCTGTAGATATGATGTCTGGGAAGGTGAGGATATTTGCAGGCCTTTTCTGTATATCTTTTTCTCTTTGATCTATATTCTCACAGCTAACTTTGTTATGGATAAGCAATTTCCAACTCTTCTTACTTTCGAGTGCTTAAGATGAAACATGTGCAAAACTTTATCCTGTTCATTAAACTAGAAATTGGTGCATAAAAATTTCATTTTTACAATGAATGTGATAGTAGTCTGAGCTGTTCAATGTCTTATTCAACAGTCCGTCTGAGTTAGAGTGTTATATTATCATAACTTGTGGATATAGGTTCCACAGAATGTTCAAACCTTACATAATCGAGCAGGAGGCCATGAATTTGTTCATCACTGCCTACATCTGACATGTGCACTTTAGATGTTCCACCTCAGTAAAAGAGTTGTGCCCCCTCTCTTTTCAACACAGTATAGCAATAAAAGATCTTTTGGTTATTGCATTCTTGTCTGGTGGTTTAGCGCATTACATGATGATACAAAAGCGACATAGGAGCCATAGATTGTAGGCCAGAAAAAAATACATAAGCTTTTATATTTCAGGACCTTCATATGTCTCTTAACATTAGAACCTTGATTTCAGGAAGATCGTGATAATATATTACGTTCCCGGGCAACAGGTAAAGGGGCTCTAACGTCCCCTTTTAAGCTTCTGAAATCTAATAATCTCGGTGTGGTGCTTACATTCACCGTGTACAAATATGATCTTCCTCCAAATGCGACACCAGAGGAGCGTATTCATGCTACATTGGGGTAAATTTGTTTCCATGTAAGAACACTTATGTTTTCCCACCTTTAAGGAGACTTGATCTTATGGTGGTTATTGACATTTTGCAGTTATCTTGGTGCCTCATTTGATGTTCCTTCTCTGGTGGATAAACTCCTAGAGCAACTCGCTAGCAAACAAAAGATAGTTGTTAGGTTATATGACACTACAAATCATACCTCTCCTATCAAAATGTATGGTTCTGATTTTAGTGTGTCTGGTGATCTGCAGCACATTAGTAGTATTGATTTTGGAGACCCAACACGCAAACATGAAATGCATTGCAGGTACCAGTCTTTTGTCATCAGAATTTGCAAAATGCTTTTGTCCATCAGAGCACTCAGTGCTTCCTTGTTCACACTTCCAGATTCAAATATGAAGCCCCACTGCCATGGTCCGCAATTATAATATCAACAGCTGTAGCTATAATTGTTTTGCTTGTTGGACATATTATTTATGCAACTCTGAACTCCCTTGAAAAGGCTGAACATGATTATATAGTAATGAAAGAACTAAAAGGACTAGCTGAAGCTGCGGATGTTGCAAAATCTCAGGTTCTTTCTACCTTTTCCAGTGTCTTTGTCCTATGCTTTAGTTTGTTATCTCTTGTGTGCTACTTTTCTCTTTTTGTCGGCTGATAAGATATTGATTGCCTTGCAGTTTTTAGCAACTGTTTCCCATGAGATTAGGACTCCAATGAATGGTGTTCTAGGTTTGTAGTTCAGAGATATCTTTTGTTTGACCTCTATTTTTGTATTAATGTTTTCACAATAGACATTGTCAAATGATTTTTGAAAGTGGCTTTCTTTATGAATCAGGTATGTTGCAGATGCTAATGGACACGGACCTTGATACAACACAGCAGGATTTTGTAGTTACTGCTCAAGAAAGTGGAAAGGCATTGATAAACTTGATAAATGAAGTCCTTGATCTGGCTAAGATAGAGTCAGGAAGGATTGAGTTGGAAGCAGTGCCTTTTGATGTCCGTGATATTCTTGACAATGTGGTCTCTCTGTTCTATGAAAAATCACAGGCTAAAGGCATAGAGGTCAGTACTAATTCAAAATGTGCAACTCTGATTATTGATTTTAATCACATGGGACCTGAAATAATGTTTAACTCACTAATTCTTTTGTGAGGGTAGTTGGCCGTGCTTGTATCTAATCAAGTTCCGGATGTTCTAATTGGGGATCCTTGGCGGTTTCGGCAAATCATTACAAATCTTGTGGGGAACTCTATGAAGGTTAGTTTCAGATATTTGGTAGCTTCCATGTTTAGCTTTCTGGCAAGTTGTAGTTGTGTTTGGTCAATCCCACCACTTAAATTCTGTTTCAAAAAAAAAAAATCCCACCACTTAAATTATACAATTGTACTCTAGGAAATACAATTTAACTATGATATTAATGTTGCAAGCTTATTAACTTGAGATTTCTATACAGACTTATAACTTGGTGATTTTTAAATAACTGCAGCGTTAGCAACTTGATATTGGACTATAATTTCCACACCTGAACAGATCGTTGCCTTCTGCATCATTTTTTGTTTATGCAACCTAGTTATGATCTGATTTATCTTCATCTTAATGAGGCTTCCTGTAAATACAGTTTACTGAACGGGGCCATATCTTCGTTCAAGTGCATTTGGTTGAGGAACTAAAGAGGGCAGAAAACATTTTTTATGATGTTTCTGCTAAGAACAGAGAAGTTGTGCATGATCCCAACAACATGAAGCTATGGAACACACTAAGTGGTCTTGAAGTAGCAGATAGCTGGAAGTCATTGGAGAATTTTAGGATGTTTAAAACTTCAACTGGTGAAACAGATACAATTAACTTAGTTGTCAGAGTTGAAGACACTGGCATAGGAATAACAAAGGATGCTCAACTGCGTGTTTTTACTCCTTTCATGCAAGCTGACAGTTCTACTTCACGGACATATGGTGGGACTGGAATTGGCTTGAGTATTACTAAATGTTTGGTTGAATTGATGGGTGGAGAAATAGGGTTTGCGAGTAAATCAGGAGTTGGTAGTACCTTTTCTTTTACTGCCATTTTCATGGAGAATAGAAAAGGTCCTGGTGATATTAAAAGATATTATTTCGAACCTACTCCATCAGACTTTCAAGGAATGAGGGCTCTTATTATTGATGGAAGGAATGCACGTGCAGAGATTACTATGTACCATCTGCAGAGACTTGGAATACATTGCAATATTGTTGCAACATCTGAATCTGCATTGTCAGCATTGCTAGAAGCCTGCACCTCAAGGTTCATTTCCTTTCTTGTGTATCTTACTGTTTGATTTGTTTTCCACACCTTTTTACGGGTTATTTTATTAAACCAATGTAAAATGCCTTGCACTTTATAAGCTTTAGTCCTCTCAACACATAGTGTAGCTATAATTTCTTGAGTTGGTTTGATATCATTTCTTTGGATATTTTCTGTAGTGTGGAGGTTTGATAATTTCTTATCAACCGATGAAAGATAGGAAAAACAGAGTAAAATTTCTGTTAGTTTAGAAGCTGAAATATGTAGTTTGATTCTAAATGACTTGTCAATTCCTCCAGTTATTACTACCCAACAGAATCAATATATAACGCCCATCATCATTTTCATGTTGTTATGCATTTTGTTTTAAACTGCTTATGACTTATTTTACATGTTGAGCAGCAAAAGCAATCCGAACATGGTCCTTGTTGATACAGACGCTTGGGGTAAGGGTTCAGGTTTCGCATTTTATCGTCACCTTGTAGATCTTCAACTTAAACACAAGTCTTCTCAACCCGTGGCAAAGATTTTTCTTTTGGGGACCTCAATAAGCCCTGCCGAGTCTGATTATTTGAGGTTGACAGGATATGGTGATTGCATAAGGAAACCCCTCCGCCTTAGTACTATTGCTGCTTGTTTTCGTAAAACCTTAGGGATTGGGGTTACAAGGCAACACAGTAGAGATCAGTCTTCGGTTCTTCAAAGTGTACTAACTGGAAAACAGATTCTGGTTGTGGATGATAATGCAGTCAATCGTAAGGTTGCAGCTGGTTCTTTGAAGAAATATGGAGCTATAGTTACATGTGTGGACAGTGGAAATGATGCAATTGATATGCTCAAGCCACCTCACACATTTGATGCTTGCTTCATGGATGTTCAGATGCCTGAGATGGACGGGTAATCCTCCTTTCCAATACTTAACTAATAAAAGATTGTTACAAATTCAGTAAGTATAGATTTTTTGTACGGAAATCTGGAATGTCTTACATTGGTTCACATGGAAGTATGTCTTTAATTTTAGTTCTAAGCTTCTTGAGCTAGGGTTATATTTTGGTACTCAACTAAATAAACAACAAATGTCATCTCTTTTTATTATTATTAGAAATCTAGTTTTTTCTCTCAGACGTAGGAGAGTTGTGTATCATTATATTAAAGAAGTACCAGGAAGCTAGTGACCTTAGGTGGATCACTGAACATAATCTCGGCACATTCAGTGCTTGGTTAAAAAGATCACTATAGCTTAATATGCTTAGTTTGTGGCTACATCCACTTTGATCACTAGTAGATGCACCGTTGGACTAACATTAACAATTTTTACCTTCGATTTCAGGTTTGAGGCTACAAGATTAATCCGATCCGTAGAGAAAAAAATCAACAATATGATCCAGATGGGTGAAGTATCAGCTGATAATTATGGAAATAAACCGCATTGGCATGTCCCGATCTTAGCCATGACAGCAGATGTAATCCAAGCGACCTTTGAAAAATGTATGGAATGTGGGATGGATGGATATGTGTCAAAGCCATTTGAAGAACTGCAGCTCTACTCTGCTGTTGCTCATTTCTTACAGACTGATGAAACAGATCCAACTTCATAAGAGATAAGTTGCCTGTTTCGATTGAACCCGAAAAAGTTGCCTGCACCCAGCAGCACTCCCAGGCATTCTGCCTGGCACTGGATCGACCTGTCTGGGAAACACTGGTACTCGCCTTAACACTAGTTCAAGTTCTGCCAGAAGACCCACTTGAAGGTCAACAGGTCCTGCAAAGCAGTGGGAGATACGGCATCCTAAAACCAGATTCGACTGAGCTACATTTTATATGGTGATTTCCTCTACATACTTTTTAGGAGCAAGCTTATAAAATAATTATTATTATTATTATAATAATAATAATTATTATTATTTTGCATAGAAGCTTGCGCGATTAAGATAATTCCCCATATGCATCTCCCCAAGCATATGCATTCACATTATTTATGGAGCGATGGAACTCGTTTACATACTCAGCCGGACAAATCTACCATGACGTCTTGTTATCCAAGAAAGAACCTGTTATAACATTGACTTGGCTGGTTTCAAATGCGGATAAAGCATCTATTATGTTTGCCAGATAATTACAGATAATAAAAGCAATATTGAAG
Source organism: Cenchrus americanus (assembly GCA_947561735.1). Classification (NCBI taxonomy): domain Eukaryota; kingdom Viridiplantae; phylum Streptophyta; class Magnoliopsida; order Poales; family Poaceae; genus Cenchrus; species Cenchrus americanus. The sequence continues at coordinate 68,694,993 of OX387240.1, forward strand.
TATCTTAGAAACACAAATGCTAATTTGCTCTTTTCTGTTTCTGGGAAATTGCTTGCTTTGTTAACTGTAACTCTATTTGTGAGCAAATGGAACTGAAGGTGTGCATAGACCTTGCTTTAGTAAAGAAAAATACTTTAGTCCCACTCATTGGGGGGGGGGGGGGGGGGGGGGAGATAAGAAGAAAATAGTGGTTCATATAGGCCCTAGGGCCTGATTGGTTGGGCACCAAATGTGCCAAACCAAAAGTTTGGTCATTTTAAGTTTTGGCCACCAATTCAAAATCTTAATCAATTTCAACAATCTAAATGAATGGGTAGCTAATAAGGTTCATCTTGAGCACCTTAGTTCATTTAAATTGTCAAAATTAGTCAAAATTTTGAATTAGTGGTCAAAATTTAAAATGGCCAAAATTTTGATTTGGCACATTTGGTGCCCAACCAATCAGGCCCCTAGTTTCCTGGGACAAATACAAACTGAACTTGCAACTGTGGTAGCAATTGCTTCTATAATGTTTTCTAACACGACTTCATTGTATTCTAGGTGCTTCACGGACAAACCAATCTACAGCTTGCGTCAACATGAGTTCAGCGATGTCGCCTCATTAATATCCTACAAGACAGCAGGGGCTTCAAACTTTTGGGCATATGATAGATCACCGAGGATACACTCGGTATCACCACGTCACTCGCTCACTTTTCAAGGCGTGTCGTAAGACTTAATGCATACTGTAGATAGTCAATTGTGGGTTAGCAAATGTAAATAATGATTTGTTGTATTCCGTCAATTTTCGCTCACCCTGTTCGTGTTCGTCAGCCACAAGCCACCGGTACTTTTTTCTCAGAACAAATCAGCACCAGCTACCGACCAATAACTTTACTTTTCTCTTAGAATAAATCAGTACCAGCCACCAGCCGGTCGAACATGCTGTTTGTGGGTTGGGTTATGTCTTTTAACCATTTTTCTCTTGCGATCTATGAATTTCTTCTCTTGCGATCTATGAATTATTGTATTATGATGAGTAATGTTGACGAAAGGAAGATTGATGCGGGTTCAAGGTTAGCGTAAGACAGGTTCATACCACTAAGACCGTCTCCAGCAGTGATCTCAATCTGCATCTGCAAACTGCTCATATGAGCGAAAGAGAGAGAAGGCAACAGTAGTGCAAAGGAGGAGGCCTTCCAGCAGGGGATCTGCACCCCGACGTGCATCGCCTGAGACGGTTGGCTCCTGCGTCATCTCCGTCCGCCTGCTGCCTCCCGTCTCCCTCCCCTGCTCCTCGCTCTGTCCGTCGACAGCCTATGCCACCTCGCCGTCGTCGCTGAGCAAATGCGCCGGTGAGCTCGACGCAGTGAAGGAGAGGGGGGGGGGGGGGGGGACCGAGGAAGGGCCCGTCGTGGAGCAGCTCGCCGTCGCATCGCCGCTGCTCCGCCTCGCGCATGGGGCTCCTATGCGCCGGATCTCGCCCTGCTCCGCCCGTCGTGCCGAAGTCCGACAGCTTCTCCTCGCCTTCTGGATCACGTGTGGATTAAGGATGGCAGTTTTACCCACGGGTAAGGGTATCCGTGGGTACCCTACCCTGTTGGGTAAGGGTAAGGGTATAAAATTCTACCCGTGGGTAAGGGTACGGGTATAAAATCCTACCCGCGGGCAAGGGTAAGGGTATGAAACTCTACCCATGGGTTACCCAAGGGTATCCGCACTAAAGAAGCCTATAGAAATATTTGACCCAAGTAGGCACATATATCCTAACCCTAGCAGCATCCCTTCCACCATTGGTATGTACTGACTCCATATCTTTCACTTTCTATAACTTGAATTGATCTAATGTCTATTATTTTGTGTTCTCAGGATGATGTTGAGTCTGACATCATTGATCCATGACTCATTGACTCGCAAGAATGCATCACAATTTGATCTTATTTCGTATGTTGAGATGTTGTAATTTCTTATTTGACTTATTTATGTATCAATAAGTGTGTGATTGTGAAGTTTGAGACTTATTTAGCTATCAAATGATTATTGTACTCTTAGATATGAACTTAATGACATGTTTATGTTAATACCCATTGAGTACCCTTTTACCCTGCGGGTACCCTGCGGGTAAGGGTAAGGATTTTTACCTATTGCGTTTTGGCGGGTAAGGGTACAAAAGAGATAGACGGGTATGCCAACGTGTGGGTAAATGTTTTACCCTTATCCTACCTTGCCCATTGCCATCCCTGGCGTGGATGCTCCGCGGCGCTGTTCCTCTCGCCTCGCGCCCCTGCTTCGCCCGTCGAGGACGGACCCTGCTCCGCCCGTCGCGCCCCATGGCTTCCACGGCGGAGCTGCATCAGGATCCGCCGCCGGTTCCCGCGGAGATGGCAGCGCCCTACAGGGACGGCTGCACCTCTCTGAATCGAGCGACACCGCAGGTGTCCTCCTGCTACCCAAAGATCGCCGGAGCTCGCCACCTCCAGCTTCGATCCGGAACCGCCCTGCACAAATCGAGGTCGGAGGTGCTCCCCGCCCTGCACAGATCGAGTCGTCGCCGTCGCGCATTGACCCAACCTCCGGATCGATACCGACGGAGAGCAGAGGGAGGGTGGAGGAGAGAGAGAGGGGCCGGCGTGGCCGGGAGGCCGGGGGGAGGGGGGGGGGGCTAGCGTGGTCGGAGGCCGGAGACGGATCCGACGAGGCGGATCGAAGTGGCCGGAAGAGAGCGAGCGCGGGTGGGAGGCGACAGTAGGTGTGCGAGACGTGCGGGGTGATGCAGCGAGGAGAGAGAACCACTGGATATGCGGTTGTGGAGGCCTACAACCGCAAAATGCAGATGCGATTGTAGCATCTGCTGCAGCTGCTACAGTCGTGTTTGGATCTGCATTTGGAAGATGCAGATCCTACTCCAGCAGCTGCTGGAGACAGTCTAAGGCCCTCTACACTCCACATCATGTAGTGATGCCTCAAAATAAATTAGTCCGTACACAGAAGAAATGGGCATCACTCTTGTCAGGCGGCAACAACATGATTCACTAATGGACCCCATAGAATATTAAGACTGTATGCACTCGTCGAACTCCAAATCTAACCTCTAAAAGGAATATTCTTGAAATTTTCCAGTCCAGTTCCAATTTCTCTGCACCCGTCAAACTCCATTTCTCAAACTCCATATCAACTACCAGCTACGGGCCCCACGCGTCATACTCTTTTTCTTTCCCCCTCTCTCTCCACTCTCTCTCCTTCCCCAATCCCCACCTACCCCGGCGCTACCCCTTCCTCCTGAGCTCGCCTCCTCCTCACGCGGTGCGTCGGCATCTCCTCTGCTCTCTCCGCCGGTGCCCAAATCCCTCCTCTACTCCCTCCGTCGGCGGCGGGAGCAGCTACGGCCGGCAACGACACCGGCTAGGGGGGACCTCGGCGGCGGATCCGGCACGAGCAGAGGTGAGGCCGACGGCGCGCTATTGCTCCTTCACCATCCTCCCTGCGGCGTGGCGCTGGCGCGGAGGTCGAGCTTCCCTGTTCCAGCGGCTCATGGAGGGGGACTCGCGACATGGCCCATGGAGGTCTCGGCGGAGCAGGCGGCTCGAGGTCAGCCATGGCCATGGCCATGGCCGGAGCGGCGGCGGGTATCGATCTGCGGTGCTGCCCGTCCTCTCCCCCTGGATCTGCGGCCGGTGCTAGGAGCAGAGGCGGAGTGGAGTAGGTTCATGGCGGGGATGCCCGCCGGTGCGCTGCCCCTCCCCCTGCTCCCCATCGGCGGCGGGCCTCAAGCTCGGGTCGGTGCGGTGCTCTCTCCCATCTCTGTTGCCGCCCTTTCCCCCAGCTCCGGCTCTGCCCTCTCTCCCCCCTCCGTCCGCGACACCGTCCCTCTACTGCCTCTCCACGGCGTCTGCGGCGGCCTCCCTCCTCGCCTCGAGCGGTTGGGATGGCGCGCGAGCGCGTGGGCCCGCCGCCCCGTCCGCGCGTCCAGGCGCATTCAGGCCGAACGGGATGCCGCCGGATTTGGCTTCGCGCAGCCGAACGCAACCATCGCGTCCAGTTTGGCATCCCCCGGTGCAGCCTAAAAATGGCAAAAGTGACCTAGAGGTCGCTTTGCCAGCCCTATCCTGGCCCCTAGTGTGGACAGTCTAAAGGCAAATAGGCAACGAGCGACCGGGTGACATGGAAGAGTAAAGATTGGATCTCCATATTTTTTGTGTTTGTTTAGACCATCTCCGCCAGCTTTCCTCTTCTCCACCACGCTTGAGGAAAGGAGAAAGGGTGCAGGCTGATCAAAACTCGACCGCCTCTGGCAGTCGTTGCGCAATACCTGTTGCATCCTCCCGGGTTGTTGGCTCCCGTGCGCGGATGGAGTCGCGGCGTCCACGGAATCCTCGAGGAAGGGGCTGCTCGCCTAGAACCACGTCGGGGAGGGGGTCCGCCATGCCGTCGCGGTGCCGGGGCCGATCTTAAAACTCGACCGGTGAGGGAGAAAGACCGCCCCCACGGTATTAACTAAGAAGAAGTCTTGGCTTCCCCGACCGAGAAAATCCCCGAGCCCTAGCCCCATCCTGATATTGGGAGTCGTAACCCGTGGGAAACTATCTGAGCCATCTCTTAACCAGTGCTTTGGCACTCGAGGTCAGCGAGGGGATTATTTTACCCACAACCAAAAATTCGCCCCACCCGGGGTTCGAACTCACGACTTGTGGGGTGCTGCTGGCGTGCTTTGATCAACTGGTCTAGCACCCTTTGGTGCGTCGGGGTCGACCTTGAGGCCCGCGTCGAGCTCGAGCAAGGCCGAATCTGGCTAGGACCCACCGCGGTGGCAAGGTGGTGGAGGAGATGGAGGGCGTCGTCCGCCTCGCTCCACCTCCACGGGTGGCCGCTACTCTGCCTCGTCAGGGACCTACACGACTGCTCTGCCTCCACCACAGTCACTACTCCGCCTCACTTCGCCCCCTGTTGCGGTCCCTCTCTCCGCCTTGGCACCGCCCCCCTATAGATCCAGACATGGTGGAGATGGGGAGGCCCGAGGGGTGGAGATAGGGGAGCTCGAGGCTAGGCCGCTGGATCTGCGGTGAGCAGAGGGCCATGGCAGCGTCAGGCACGAGGAGAGAGGGAAGGGGACGGAGGGAGGCGAGGCACTGGTGGTTGGCGCTAGAGGATGCAGTGAGGAGAGAGGTTCCTCGAGAATGCGCTTGCGAAGGGCATTGTTTGCATTTTGCAGACGCAGTTGCGCCTACCATTAGAGCTACTACAGTGGGATTTCTTCCCCCATTTTGCAGATGCGGGTGGCTTTGCAGAAGCCACTGCAGACGATCTTAGTCACTAGGCATCCATGCTTGTAGGTTCATTGCTCCTGTTTTTCTTAGTTTTGGCATCACTTTGGGCATTGGTAGTTGTACTGTGGAAAGTGAAGCTAAAAGCAACTAGTTCTAAAAATATAAAAGGTCAGGCCGATTGAGACGGATGCAATCGATCAAAAACTTATAGCAATATACTATTTTGCATCTTGTACTTTTACTTCTTGTTACCCTACTTCTCCAACCTTAGTGTGCTCTTCTTGTCGCGTCTCCATGGCATGATGAGATGTCATAGTTGATATGTCAAACATAAGATAACACAAGGTACGACTACTAGACAAATCTCCCCCGAGCAGGCACTCCTTAATCTCGTGCCGGGTTCACCAGCGGAGAAGGAGTAGAGAGCTCCCCCGCACACGGTATGATCGAGTGTATACTTCTGTGTTGAAAAAACGTCAACGGAAAGTAAGAGTGATAAATTTAACATTTCGTTCAACATTTCACGCAAGCTAATCCAACATTATTTTTGAGGCAATGTTGAACTTGTGCATTCAAAATATTGAACTAGTACAAATTCGAAATGTTGATATCCTCTATAAATTATTCATCTATTATATATAACACCTACAAATGTCAAAGAAAGAACAAAAAAAATATATATCAACATTTCCTCGAATCAAGTGTCATTTTTTGAAATTTCTCCACCTTCTCGTGTTTGATTACACAAAGCACCATGCAGCAAGCATCGAGCACGATGGAGGGTAGGATTTCTGCACCAATTTTATTTACTCGCATGACAATATATCAACATTGGCCTCCTTTTTATTTGAAGCAACATAAAAAATGAAAGCCACCATCGGCCACACCAACGGTGACCATATTTACTACAATTGACTCGTTCCGCGCCAATATATATGCGCCCAACATTGGTTATGACATCAAACTGCATTATGCATTAGTAATCGAACTATTGTGGTAGGTCTGTACCAAAGTTTGTAGCCTCTAGTGCGAAATATAAAATAGGAGTCTATATTTATGATTTACTTATTAATTTTCTAAAGTGTTTGTTTTATCATACTAATTCTCATCATTATCTAGTTAATACCACCATTTTAAGTTTGAACAATTTAATTTTTTTACTTCTTTCACTTTTGTTAATGAAATTTTATTTCCTAATAGTATAACACAATAATATAATTAAGCATACCTTATTATTTCAGCAATTAAAATTCATAAAATTAAATTAGAAAAAGTATCAATGACTTTGAAGGTAACTAATAAATGCTAAAAAAATTCAAGTGGCTGAATCATGGTTTGATGAAGCGAGGTGCGAGTACGTGGGCATGAAAGGAAATGACCCTTTATTTATAACGCTAGGAAACCTCAAATATCCATGGTTCCATACTCTTGCATGGTTCTACACTCTTCTAAAAGAAAAAACTTAGAACTATTTCTAGAATTTATATCCTATCCCTTTGACCAGCAGCCCTCAAGACAAATGTGTAGATGTTTCACCCATGAGCCATTCGGGATTTTGCAATAAATCGTTAAGACATCAAGGATTTGACAAAATGCAAACAATCAGGGAGACACTCAGCCTTAGCCATGCAGTACCTGCAAACTGCTATCATGCGCTAGTGTGCTATTGCGGTGTGACATTAGGTGGGACACACGGGTATTCGTGATGAACAACTTGAACGTTTGTGAAGGACCGATTTGGCGACTAGAGAGGGGAGAGTCAATGGGAGCCGATAAAAATTCTTCACCAAAGAGTCGAACTCAACTATGTCCGAAAATCACAACCAAGGATCCCCACACGAACTTGCCAAGGTCACGTAGTCACAACGGACCTACAAACCCTAGGAACAAGTCCCAAACCAATCCCAAGCGGAAACACAACTCAAGAAGCAAAGGACTTAGGCAATCTGCGAAGCCCTTGGCGGACAGTCTGCAAGAGCCGTGCGGACGGTCCGACAGGTGAGCATGGTCGGTTCGTATTAATGGACAGAACCTCTAGTAGCCCCACGGGAAATACAGACAGCCAGAGTCGGGCGGACTTGTGACAACCCGCCCAGGAAAATACTGTACTATCGCCTAAACCAATCCACTTTGGCCATTAAGCGACAGTAAAGTATCATCTCGTCATTAGTTGCCGGGTTAACGCCTGGTAAATCACTTGGAATTCACACAAAGGATCAAACATATGCATTAAAACTCACGTGAAGGCGAGTCCAGAGTACAAACACAATTTAAATCCAAATTATCCTTGAGGGTTTATTTATTACAAATCATTGTTCAAGACATGATAAGTAAAGGTTCAGAGTTCGAAAACAGCAGAAATAAATAAACTAGCGCAACAATAAACATCACAGGAGGCCGTCCGCGATGTCATCACTCGCCATCATCCACCCATCCCTGCTCCCAGCCGGGTGGAATCTCACCAGATCAAACAACACCTGCAACAACATTTTTAAAGCAAGGCTGAGTATACTAATACTCAGCAAGACTTAACCGTCGGGTGATAACTACATCACCAACTCTAGACATGAGAGTCTTTTTTGCCGGTGGAGGTCTTTTGCTGAAAAGCAACAAAGAGTATGTTCTTACTTTCAATATTTTAGCACAAATTCTGTTGATTATTATGTCTAAGTGTGCCAACTAATTCAATCAAGAGTTGTACAAAACAATTGATTCAAACAATAATATTCACCAAGTTCCATCAATAAGGGATATCATGGCAAGGTTATTAATCAGTCTCAGATAATGGTGAGAGGTCGACAATCGATTGATTTAAACATTGCAAGGTAAAGCTAAACACATGGAGGATACCCCCACATGGACAACCACGAGGCGGTTTCCAAAAGTCCTTGGATTGGGATCGAATCTTACAGTCCTAGGTACAAGGCCATCTGGCATACCCTGCGAGGCACCCAGCTTCACACATGTACCCCCTCCACGGGTAGCTAGCGGGGTAGGTGATTACTCAAGATTAGTAATAGTAAGTTCCCGCACCGTCTCGTTAAGGTACTAGGCTTACCGGTCCCATTCCCGACAAGTGCTTAGTACGTTCAAAAGCTTAGCCCACGAAAGCCACTAGACCGGAGCCCAAATCTCATTCTCTTACCACATGAGCAATCCATTTATAAGGATCTTATGATTCCAACATAAGAACCTATTCTCGCAAGTGACGAACATCACTCGACTTCTACCGGGTCTTATATATAGCATAGCAGCTATCGACCTAGCATACTAGTATAAGAACATAGGTACCTAGGGACCATGCGACTAGGGTTTCAATTCGACTCCTGAAACGTAAATGCACAATCATGGCAAAGGTAATTGCATAATTTTAAAAGACAGGGTTAATGATCCGGGGCTTGCCTTCGCTGGCAAAGTTGGCCTTGGGCCCTTCTGGACTTTGGTCCAGATCTTGCTCTATAGTGATGTTGTGCATGTCTCCGTCAACTCCTCCGTCTCTTCCTTCCAGCACACGCGTACTTTCCTATTAAGCTTTAATGACCTCCATTGCTTTTATTCATAAAAGTAAATTAATAAAATTCAGTGGAGTATTTTATGAAGTAGTACAAATCAAAACAAAGCCACTGCACACACATGCATACTTAGGATAGCTATGAAATTAAACATACCAAAAATAACAAAAGCTAGCAACTTAAGCACGATAAATGCATATGAAAATAAATACACACCAAAATGATTCCAACTTTCTCACACATGGCTTATGGTCCAAAACTAAAATAGGCATGCAACATATACACATAGAACTGCTATAGATCTTGGGTTATGCATTTACAAAGAAAAACAAGCATATTTCAATAATAAATATGTCCGACAAATATAAATTGTGATAAATTCAGATGAGGTGTATTTATGCACAACAAGATCACATGCAGAAGTTGAGCACAAAAGTATAATTATTTTTAGCAACAAAAATCATTTGGACTAATTCATCATAGATACAATACAATTTATATTAAAAGTTATGCAGCATAACTTTGTGCAATTTTTGGTACAGAAGCTAGCCATGGCATAGCACACAACATATATAAAATTTAGCTACAGAGCACATGTAGATTTTGAGATACAACAGATCTAGGTTTATCAGTTTTCTAATTTTCAAACAAAACGTTTTAGGCAAACCTATGGTCATGCTTTACAAAAGTTGTAGTGTTTTTCACAAGGATCCCAACAAAATTAAGTTTGCATTTTTATGATTTTCCTACAATTTTCTACGGATTTTAAAAGTTTCAGCAAAACACATACACTATTGAAGAAACTGTTTTATACCGAGGTCCCTGGAGGTTTTGATTCCTTTACAAATAAGGCCCTGGTTCATAGAAAAGTCCTCAAATGTATCGAGATCAATGCAATTGGGTCCTAGGGGGGTGCACGGCGGCGGCCTTGCTGAATTCCGGCGGTCCGGTGGCCGTGGTCAGCCGGGAAATGGGCGGCGGCGACGAGGTGCTCACCTGGGCTCGTTTCACGGCCGGAGACGGGGCAGGGATGGTGCCGACGAGGTGGTGTGGCAGCGCGCCGCGGCCCGCGGCAGCTCGGCTTCGGCGACGAGGGATGCACGACCTGGACAATGTGCGGCACGAGTAGCCGCACCAGGGGATCCTAGGGGAGGGTCCAGGGTGGTTGGTCGGCACCGGGTGCGAGCGGAGGGCGAGCTCGGTGGCGGCACTCTAATGGCGAGGCGGCGGAGCAGCTCGGGGACGGCGGGGTGGCCTGGACATGCGAGGACCCGGCCATGGCCTTTTATAGGTGGCGTGCCTAGTGCTTTGAATTGATCCCGAGGGACGAGGGGGGGTCCGACCATCTCGGGGAGGCGTGTGGTGTCGGTGTGCGGCGCGATCGGGATCTGGCGTGGGCGGCGCAGGGGCGTGACACACCGCGGGCGCGACTCTCGGGGGGGGATCGGTCCGCGTGCGGCCTCGGGGCACGCGGCCGGCGGGGCCCGGACGCCGAGGGCGGCCTGGTTGCCACGCGGGGCGACGTCGCCCGACTCAATTTCGTCTGCCCCTGTTTGACTGCGAGTAACTCCAAAATTCTGAACTACAGTACACTAAGATCCAATAAGCAAAGTTGCAGATCAATGAATCCCCTACAACTTTTACAAAGGCTCATAGGGGTTTTGAGCAACGGATTTTGCACAAACTGCACGCCAAGTTTGCAGTTTTCTTGGCGTCGATGAATAGTGTTTACTGCAATTGACCAAGTTGTCACCCTTTTACACTCAAAATTTGAAATGCCACCCAAAAGCAAAGTTGTGTCCCTCGAAAAACTGAACAACTTTTATATTGGGAGATTTTGAAGTGTTTAGGTGAAATTTAGAGAACGCGGCAAAAGTTCCGGAGGATGCTCAAGGACATTAGGGTTTACATAGGGTTTGACTAGACCTTTGACCAACTTTGACTACAGGTGTGTGTAGACTTAATCAAGAAGGTCATTAGTGATTGTTGGCGAGGTTTCGAGGTGATGACCCAGGTTGACCAAGGTTTGACCAATGTCAACAGGTTTGACTCGGTTGCTTCGGTCATTAGCGTCAATGACGCTAATTAAAAACCTGGGGCGTCACAGCCTATCCCCCTTAAAAAGAATCTCGTTCCGAGATTCGAAAGTAAATGACAAAGTAGGGAGGGGTTCTCGGATAGAGTTGTTACCCATAAAGTTAAGATGGTCTGGCTTCACTTGAAATATCGGCTTCTTGTCGTGATCACCTTCAGCTGCTCCGGGGTTCCGATTCTACTGCTAGGGTCTATGCTGCTTAGGGTTCGAACACTTACTTACAAAATGCCTGGGTTGTTTACAATTGTAGCAAAGGCGGGCGGAAGTTTCTTGGACTTCGAAACTTGTTGCTGATCTTTCTTGACGAGGCAGAGCTTCTTTCCCTTTCATTCTCCTAATATCTCATCTTGAGAGCGAGTTTCACCTCCGAGGAGCTGGTTGATCTTGTCGATGTTGCAACTTCATTGGCCCTCACGGGGACGAATTTCCTTATAGGTGATTCCCCACTCACTTAAACATATCTCAAATAATACTCGCTTGTTGCTCTGACTTTTTCTCTCTTCCCTTCTAAGGTCCATTGGTAGTTTCGAGGGAGCTAGTATAGAGTCGGAGGTATTGAGTTGACCCTGATTTATATGATCCACCAACAGACTGAATAAGCGGGCCTGCTCAACCATGGATGTAGATAATGACTGAGAGAGACTGTCTACCAAACTAGTTTGAGATAGTCCTTGATAATGGCCTTGGATGATATTGCACACTATATCACTTAGCACTGAATTTTGTTCTTCCAACATAAGAATTGCACCGACAACGGTATCTATATCAGTCTGGGTAGGTACTCCTGGTGAACAAGGCTCAAAGGATCGAGGGTTTTTTGGATCTTTTCGGGTAGAGTTCATGGCCTTAGCAACCAATTTTGGTCCATCAGGATTGGCACCATGGGGAGGTTTCTGTTGCATCGGTTGCATCTGTTGTAATTGTTGGGCCAGCTATTGCTACATCTGCAGTATCTGGCGCAACACTTTGGTTTGAGTTGCCACGAATACTTCTGTTAGTGTCATGGTTGGTGGCGGCGGTAGGTCACCACTATCCGACGCACCAAAACCATTGGGGGTACTGCGTGTCAGTCCGACCATCTGAAAATTGAGTTTTCATTAAAGACACATTCGTAAGCTTGCTCATAAAGTTAACAAGTAGAACATGCATGACAAAAACTTATTCATGGTAAGTGTTGCGAAACCGGACAGCACAGCGGTCCTATGCATAAATTTCATACATCTCTGCTCATGCACTGAAAAATTCCCATTTTTGGTCAGTAGATGTAGGATTTAACAACTCTTAAATGGATATTTAACTCCAATGCGAACTCCAGGGTTAACCTGTTGGAAAACTCCCATCACGAGGTTTTGTCTATCTGATTTGGACAACGAGTAGAGTGACGTCACGACGTCATACAGTCGTGGCACTGAAAAGGAGACGGTCCACGGTCTGAAGAACCGTCCGTGATGGTGAAAATAATGAGGAGAGCTCAGAATATCTGCCTCTAAGTTCGAGATTAAAACTAGGAGGATTGAGCAAAGCTTCTATCGATCCCTTGTTTGCTCTTTTCTTGACTCCTAGGATTTGGAGGGTATGATCACAGATCAAGGATTGACAAGCGGTGGAGGACTCTCCTGCCTTGACTTTAGAGAACCTTGATTGCTCAAGAAAACTCTACTTCCACTTCTTCAACTTAGCTGGTTGATTTGATTTGAGGCTAAGAGGACAATGAGAGTGGACGGAAAGAGACCCAGTTGAAAAGTGATTACCAAAATAGATTTTCATGAAGAAAAGGAAAGCTAGTAAAAGATTCCCGTAATTCCTTTTGGAAGCAACACGGATGTGATTTAAGGGTCAAAAGTTTCCCATGCTCGGTCGGGGTGGTTCATAAGAACAGCCTAGGGATGTGAACTCGTAGTGGCATTCTCGAGGAACGGCTTACGAATAAAAGGTAGGAAATGTATGGAAAACAATTTAGTATGGGAATTTCAGAACAATCTTGCTCACATGTTATTTAACTTGTGAATTTGGGTGGTACCGACTCGTTACATTATGGTGCAATGATTTTAAAAGGTTTGGGTGATGCACATGCTTCTGAAGACACGATGCTCATGCTGATGCGGTATGGTGCTCATGATGCAGGTTAGCACGACTCGGTTACCCACAAAAGGAGTTAGTGACTGGGCTGACAATCCTTGATTGAGAAGGAGTATGTGTGGCGAGTCGCATTCTCACAACCAAGATACCTAGCGCGCTCCTAGTGGTAATCATCTGGCTGCAGCACACACGATGCCCTAGGTTCTGTCGCGACACCTTTGGTTATGGAACAATAACATCACCAATCAAACGAAGGATAGAGTAGGAGTATAGCATCTTCCATGCGTATGCACGTTAGTTCACCCAAGGTTACCAATTGCACGTGCTATGCAATGCATACTCAAAAAGTGACATTTGTTTTAATTCTAAATGTTGTGAGCAAGACCAAGAAGAATAAGTTCAAGATTGAGAGGTCGAATTGATCAGGATTGGCATAAAATTTTTGGACAAGTTTGATACTCATCACGGAACTCAGATCTGATCACAACTATCCCTTCACAAGGATCACTGAAGGAAGATGTTCAACCAAGGCATTACATCAACAAAGGGTTTTCGGGGTTACTGAAACAACACTTTGGATTACAATGCAGACTAGCTGCATAAAAGAAAGCTCCTAATTCAGCCTACCACGAAAACCAACCAAAAGTGGCTACACACACAAGGGGTTCCTTACGACTACTGCACTCATACGACACAAAACTTTATTACAAGCATACTAACTTCCAACTAGATAACAAGCTAGCCTTAGGTTTACTTCCTACGGATTGAATCTTTTCTGCCGAAGAAAAGCTACGGTGAAGCGGGTCCAGACTCTACTCCAGATTATCCTTGAATTTCCTCAGCATCTTCTTCTTTTTATGGTCCGGGAATGACAGGTTCCGGAGGTGGAGCTGCCATCGCTTCCAGTTGATTCTCTAGTTCAAACATATATTGGTCATTATACTGCAACAAGAAATTCTGCTCATGGATGACTTGACTTAGTTCTCATATCTTTGCCTTATCCTTGCATCTTCCCTTCTTGAGAGTAGCTATCATTGCTCGGGCTTCCTTCAACGCTTGAGCAGTATTTTCCACTTCTTTAATTCGGTACCTATAGATTTGGTATCTATAGAATACACTTTCTCCCACCATCAGTCGGTAGGTGTCATACATGGCTTCAGAAAAACGAACTGAGGTGACAAGATCAGGACTATAGTGAGAGTTGCCCTGAGCTGAGAGAAAAGCTTCGCGTTCGACCCTTGGTCCAGTGTGTCACTCAGGTAAAGGAATCACTTTGGCTGTAGTGCCAGCTACCACGTCAGGGTGCTTCCCACAAAAAGTTGTGAGTGCTTCAAGAGCAGTCTTCTGCATAGTGTCAGCCAAGTTCAACCCTTGTGCCTTACAATCCCCTCTTCCCAAGTAGGGTTTGTTGGGCACACGGGGATCTTCACCTTCACTTCATAATGAAGGAGCTAGCCTGTGGTCATGACCTCACGTGTCTAGTACTCTGGATAAGCAGTGTACCCAAAGTCTTTCAAGGTGTCCCACAAGAGTGCAGGAAATCCACCCTCCTCGATGCAATTCACGAGAGTCCATGCTTCCACATCAGCTGACATAGATCCGATGTTGTCCATCTAGACATAACGACAAAAGTGAGAACCAGGTGGATGCGAGCGTACAAGATAGATTCAGTCACGATGAAAAGAACACGTGAGTAAGAAATGGGGTAGCCATGTGTACAAAGGTACTATCGTATATTAGAACTCGAAACGAGCAGACATACATAATGACATAAAGTTTTGGCAGTTGTGAACAAAAATTCATAACTTAAAAACCAGATCCCAAAAGTTCCCAAACATGATGCAAGATTTTTAAGTTTTTCACGATTTTTAACATGATGCAAGATGTCCTATTCATCCTCACAAGGCAATCAAGCCGAAAATCGAAGTTAGTGCCGGTGGCAAGGCATATACACGTTTCTCCCTATAATAACTAGCCGAGAACTAGTCGATACTTACTTAACGATTTGCAAAACGTGGTTAGTGTACCTGCAGAAGATCACAGAACACATCGTACCTTTCGTCAGCACTCACGAAAGCGTCCACATACATTACCGTTCACTATAGAAACGGTATCCATGCGTCAAGCTGCTGCATGGACAACATCCAACCTCGGACACTCTCCGTTTGAATGGAGTGCATCCTTGCCTCGCATTTTCACAATGCGGAACGTCCACGTATGGAAAAACGTAGCGAGACACAAACGTGATGTGGGTTCCCATTAGAATAGGTCCCATCCAACCCTCACAGGACATCCTTGTAGTACCACCACGTATGGCAAAACGTGATGAACTAGTGTGGTTGTACAGAAAGTAAGTTCTGTCGGGAATAAAATGTGCTGGAAGTTAGCAAAATAAACCATAGATTTGTAAGCCACCTGAAAGAACCCAAAAATTCCTTCTAGGACCTCTCGGTCTAATTTATCATTAACGGACCAATGTGTTTTGCAAATCCAAACAATCTTAGCAATTTTTATTCAAAAACTAGTGATTAAGGTTGTTAATTAAACTCTGGTGCACATAATCACTCTGGTACCAGCTGTGAAAACTCGCACAGGAAAATACAGTACTATCGCCTAAACCCACCCACTTTGGCAATTAAGCGACACTAAAGTATCATCCCGCCATTAGTTGCCGGGTTAACACCCGATAAATCACTTGGAATTCACACAGAGGATCGAACATATGCATTAAAACTCACGCGAAGGCGAGTCCAGAGTACAAACACAATTTAAATCCAAATTACCCTTGAGGGTTTATTTATTACAAATCATTGTTCAAGACATGATAAGTAAAGGTTCAGAGTTCGAAAACAGGGGAAATAAATAAACTAGCGCAACGATAAACATCACAGGAGGCCATTCGTGATGTCATCACTCGTCGTCATCCACCCATCCCTGCTCTCAGCCGGGTGGAATCTCACCAGATCAAAAAACACCTGCAACAACATTTTAAAGCAAGGTTGAGTATACTAATATTCAGCAAGACTTAACCATCGGGTGATAAGTACATCACCAACTCTAGACATGAGAGGCTTTTTGGCTGGTGGAGTTCTTTTGCTAAAAAGCAACAAAGAGTATGTCCTTATTTTCAATATTTTAGCACAAATTCTGTTGATTATTATTTCTAAGTGTGCCAACTAATTCAATCAAGAGTTGTACAAAACAATTGATTCAAGCAATAATATTCACCAAGTTTCATCAATAATGGATATCATGGCCAGTTGATTAATCAGTCTCAGATAACGGTGAGAGGCCGACAATCAATTAATTTAAACCTTGCAAGATAAACCTAAACACATGGAGGGTGCCTCCACATGGACAACCATGAGGCGGTTCCCAAAAGTCCTTGGCTTGGGATCGAATCTTACGGTCCTGGGTACAAGGCTATCTAGCATACCCCGCGAGGCACCTAGCTTCACACATGTACCCCCCTCCCCCGGTAGCTAGGCAGGTAGGTGATTACTTAAGATTAGTAATAGTAAGTTCCCGCACTGTCTCATTAAGGTACTAGGCTTACTGGTCCCATTCCTGACAAGTGCTTAGTACGTTCAAAAGCTTAGCCCACGAAAGCCACTGGACCGGAGCCCAAATCCCATGCTCTTACCACACGAGCAATCCATTTATAAGGATCTTATGATTCCAACATAAGAACCTATTCTCGCGAGTGACGAATGTCGGTGCGGAAAGTAGTCCCGACACTAACTAGTAGAAGCGCTGAGATCTATCTCTCGATAGCCGGTGCTAAGCAACTAGTGACACTAGGTTTGTCCTGGTTCCGGCCGGGGCCGTACGTCCAGCACGGGTGTGCTCGGGGCACTATATTGCGTTGCACCGTGGTGCTTGCAGAGGGATGCTACAAGTGAGGCGGGAGAGGAGGCCGGTCCTCCAGGTCCCAGAGGTACTGACTTGGGCAAGTGCCAATATCGTGGTGAAGGCGGAAAGCGTGCAAGTGAGCGCTATCTGTCGTCCCCCTGCGGCTAGGGGACTGGCCCTCCTTTTATAGGCCAAGGAGGAGGCAGTTTACAATCGTAACACACTGTTTTATCTACGTGTGGAGGCATGACGTATAGTGCCGTGGAGTAGACGGCCGTCCTGGTGAATCTTGCTTCTGGCGGGACGTCATGGCATGCCCTGTATCCGTCCAGGAGCGGCTTCGAGGGTGGCGGTGTTGGGATCGTTCGTTCGGTGGTCATCCGCATGCCGATTCGAGGGTGCCGCTGACGTGAGGCCGTACGGAGCACAGCAGCAGGCGTGGCAATGTCCTGTCGTCGTGCACTTCCACAGCGTTAAAGATGGCGCTGCAGTGCCCGGGATGGCGCCGTGGTGGCGAGGATGGCTGCACAAGGCTGATGGTGACGGAGGGGACGCGCCCGACGTCATGGCATAGCCCCGCGCGAGCGCAGGATAGGCGTCCGTCCCCCTTCGAGGGTTCCGCCGTCCTCTCTCGAGGGTGCGGCGTTCCGGCCGTACGGGAGTGGGTGGCACCGTGCCACGGAGTTGACCCTGGCCTCACCGCACGGCGCCGCACAGTGGCGGGGATGGCCTCACCGGGGGAGTTGGCGGAACAACGCCGGGGCGTGATTCCCAGGCATGCCAGTGGTGTGGATTCGTCTTTCACCTGGGCGCCTGCAAATTTCAGTGCATTAAATGCCCCTATCGGGGGAACAGGCGCGGAGGCGACGAGCCCGTAAGGTCCTCAAGCAAGGCGGAACCTCTCTCGAGGGGGCGTTCAGCCCTCGATCGAGACGGGACCTCACTCGAGGGGGCGTCCAGCCCCCGAGCGAGGCGAAACCTCACCCGATGGGGCGACCAGCCCTCGAGCGAGGCGGAGTTTTACCATTGTGGCACCGTGCCCCTCGAGCGAAGCAGAGTTCCGCCCGAGGGTGGCTAGGCCGACTGTCTGGTGGGTCGTGGGCCCGTGGGTTTATCTTACGCGTGTTTTTAGGTTCATTTGTGTTTGTTTTTTTTGCGAAGGTAAGCGGGTTCTCCCTGGTTGTTTAGGGGACCCTTATGGCTGTCCTCGACAACGAACATCACTCGACT
Organism: Cenchrus americanus; assembly: GCA_947561735.1. Classification (NCBI taxonomy): domain Eukaryota; kingdom Viridiplantae; phylum Streptophyta; class Magnoliopsida; order Poales; family Poaceae; genus Cenchrus; species Cenchrus americanus. The sequence continues at coordinate 68,713,004 of OX387240.1, forward strand.
TGTACTGGGTCCTATATATAGCATAACAGCTATCGACCTAGCATACTAGTACAAGAACATTGGTACCTAGGGATGATGCGACTAGGGTTTCAATTCAACTCCTGAAACGTAAATGCACAATCATGGAAAAGGTGATTGCATAATTTTAAAAGACAGGGTTAATGATCCGAGGCTTGCCTTTGCTGGCCAGGTTGGCCTTGGGCCCTTCTGGATTTTGGTCCAGGTCTTGCTTTACAGTGACGTTGTGCACGTCTCTATCAACTCCTCTGTCTCATCCTTCCGTCACACACGTACAGCTACCGTCATCGGGAAGATCTACACGAGGATGCAAATGCAAGATTTAATTGATGATTTTTAATTTAATTGATTATGAACAACAAATGACAACCATGGGGCGCATGGTTGACCACATTCACCTAGACAGGAATACATTCAACATACTCTTCCAAAAAGGAACAATATGCAGTTCTTTAGTATTTGATCTTTTTACTAGTGACTGTGTACACATTTATTTAAATCAATCAATTTAAATTTCACGAATATCAAGGGGTTGGTCTTAAGCCTTTTAAAATGATTTACAACACACACGTAGGTTTATTAGGGGTGTGCTTGGTGATTTTTCCAATTTACTTTCCTATTAAGCTTTAATGACCTCCATTGCTATTATTCATAAAGTAAATTAATAAAATTCAGCTAGAGAGCACTTGTGGATTATGAGATACAACAGATCTAGGTTTATCAATTTTCTATTTTTCATGCAAAACCTCTTGGGCAAACCTATGGTCATGCTTTACAAAAGTTGTAGTGTTTTTCACAAGGATCCCAACAAAATTAAGTTTGCATTTTTATGATTTTTCTACATTTTTCTACGGATTCTAAAAGTTTCAACAAAACACATACACTATTAAAGAAATTGTTTTACACCGAGGTCCCTGGAGGTTTTGATTCCTTTACAAATAAGGCCCTGGTTCACAGAAAAAATCCTCAAATGTATCGAGATCAACGCAATTTGTCCTAGGGGGGTGCACGGCGGCGACCTTGCCGAATTCCGACGGTCCGGTGGCCGTGGTCAGCCGGGAAATGGGCGGCGGCGACGGGGAGGTCACCTGGGATCATTTCGCGGCCGGAGACGGGCGGGGATGGCGCCGACGAGGTGGTGCGGCGGCGATGCGGCTCAGCGGCCGCGGCAGCTCAGCTTCGGCGATGAGGGATGCACGACCTGCACAATGTGCCACACGAGTAGCACCAGGGGATCCTAGGGGAGGGTCCAGGGTGGTTGGTCGGCACCGGGTGCGAGTGGAGGGCGAGCTCGGTGGCGGCGCTCTAATGGCGGGGCGGCGGGGCGGCTCGGGGATGGCGGGGTGGCCTACACGTGCGAGGACCCGACCGTGGCCTTTTATAGGCAGCGTGCCCTGTGCTTTGAATGGATCTGGAGGGACGAGGGGGGTCCGGTCGTCTCGGGGACGCGTGCGGTGTCGTCTTGTGGCGCGCCGGGGGTCCGGCGTGGGCGGCGCGGGTGCGTGACATGCCGCGGGCACGACTCCCAAGGGCTCGGTCCGCGTGCGGCCTTGGGGCGCGCGGCCGGCGGGGCCCCGGACGCCGAGGGCGCCCGGTTGCCACGCGGCGGCGTGCGCGCGCGGGGGGCGCGCCGGCGCGGGAGCGCGGCGCGACGTTGCCTGATTCAATTTCGTCTGCCTCTGTTTTTCTGCGAGTAACTCCAAAATTCTGAACTACAGTACACTAAGATCCAATAAGCAAAGTTGCAGATCAATGAATCCCCTACAACTTTTACAAAGGCTCATAGGGGTTTTGAGCAACAGATTTTGCACAAACTGCACGCCAAGTTTGTAGTTTTCTTGGCATCGATGAATAGTGTTTAGTGCAGTTGACCAAGTTTTTCACCTTTTTACACTCAAAATTTGAAATGTCACCCAAAAGCAAAGTTGTGTACCTCGAAAAACTGGACAACATTTATATTGGGAGATTTTGAAGTGTTTAGGTAAAATTTGGAGAATGCGGCAAAAGTTTCGGAGGATGCTCAAGGACATTTGGGTTTACATAGGGTTTGACAAAACCTTTGACAAACTTTGACTACAAGTGTGTGTAGACTTGATCAAGAAGGTCATTAGTGATTGTTGGCGAGGTTTCGAGGTGATGACCAAGGTTGACCAAGGTTTGACCAATGTCAACAGGTTTGACTCGGTTGCTTCGGTCATTAGCGTCAATGACGCTAATTAAAAACATGGGGCGTCACAGGACTATCTGTGACCTGCTCGCGGACGGCCGCAAACTACACGCAACAAAACCCTCGACTATCCACAGATCGAAATGTCTCGTGCTCACGAACTGAAGAACACACAACGAACCCTAGGTTTCGCGGACTGTCTGCACGCCACTCGCGAACGGTCCACCACCTTCGCGGACAGTGAACAGAAGCACGAAAATGAAAGTCAACCCTCCCTCCATGGATCTCCCAAACGGCTGATGAATTGAGACAATATTTGGGGGAGATGTGAAGCGTCTCTATAGGATGCTATGCCCAAAAACTTGAGGCCTCAAACCAACTAAATCATCGGGAATTGATCACGAACCGAGCTCAAGAACAAAGCTAGGGAACTACCCGAAATCCTAGAATTGGAGGCCAAATCCGGAGTTTGAGGGGTTAAGATCAAGCACCAAGATGCACAAGACATCTATCCATGATCCCCACAAAAAAATCTGAACACAAACGCCTCAGAATCGAAGGAACAAGCCACACACGAAAATCCAACGAAAATAGCCCGAAAAAGACACGAAAATCACTGGAGCCACAAGAAGGAAATCGACGCAACCATGAATGTTTCCATACACTCAGAGGTCATATTCTCTACAAACCGGTGAAGAAAAATCTAGCCTAAAGAGCAGGGAAATGAGAAGAAATCTGCATGGATGAGTTTCAGTAAAACCCTAGAGCTATATATATGAAGTCTCTTCGAGTTGAGCAAATGACCAAGCTACCCCTAGAACATAAAAGAAGATACACACCCCTTAGCGGCAAGATGGTCAAGTAGCACTCCTCTTCATTGAGCGGCCAATCCTTCACCATTGTCTGCGTCCTCCAGACGCAAGCCCTGTGTAGGGCATACACCCCGGGTACTCATACAAGGAAGGATGAAGATAGACTCCTATTAGAATTTCCATGTAATCCTACTAGGACTAGTTCCGTGTAATCCTACTAGGACTCCTACCTTGTAATCGACTAGGAACCCGCCCCCTGGACTATATAAAGGAGGATCGAGTACCTAGCCGGGGACCTGATCTCTACCGACACCATGCACAGGGCGCCATACTTGATCCCCAAACAGGTTGTAGGGTTCGCCACCCTGGCGACCTGAACCTGTATAAATCTTGTGTCACGTGTCCTTACGCATACCTTCGAGTTCTCAGTCTCCCAATCACGATCCTCACCGCACAATCTACTACCTCGAGTACCCCCTCGGTAGGTTTGCCGGTCTAAAACACCGACAGCTGGCGCGCCAGGTAGGGGTGATCATCACCACTGGGCGAATTCGAAGGACCCTAGTCAACAAGATCAATCTAATCGTCGACTCGCCGAGATCCATTGAAGCAAGTCGCCTTGCTCCTGTCAAAGTGGAATCAATTTTCCTACGCCGCGCGTCCGGTTGCTTCGGCACGTCGCGCGGCTCGTCGTGCGGCTCGTCGTCGACTACTTCGCCTACGCCGCGCGTCCCGGGAGCCTCGGCATGTCGCGCGGCTCGTCGCGCCGCTCGTCGTCGACTACTCCACCTCGTGCAGGCTCGTCGTCGACTACTTCGCATACACCACGTGTCCGGGTGCCTCGGCACGTCGCGCGGCTCATCACACGGCTCGTCGCGCCGCTCGTCGTCGACTACTTCGACTACGACGTGCGTCTGGGTGTCTTGGCACGTCGCGCGACTCGTCACGCGGCTTGTCGCGCTGCTCGTCGTCGACTACTCCGCCTCGTGCAGGCTCGTCGTCGACTACTTCACCTACGCTGCGCGTCCGAGTGCCTCGGCACGTCGTGCGGCTCGTCACACGGCTCGTCGCGCCGCTCGTCGTCGACTACTCCACCTCGTGCAGGCTCGTCGTCGACTACTTCGCCTACGCCGCGCGTCCGGGTGCCTCGGCACGTCACGCGGCTCGTCACGCGGCTCATCGTGCGCTCGACGTCGACTACTTCGACTACGCCGCGCGTCCGGGTGCCTCGGCTCGTCGTGCGGCTCGTCACGTGGCTCGTCACGCCGCTCGTCGTCGACTACTCCGCCTCGTGCAGGCTCATCGTCGACTACTTAGCCTACGCCGTGCGTCTGGGTGCCTCGGCATGTCGCGCGGCTCGTCAAGCGGCTCGTCGCGCCACTTGTCGTCGACTACTCCGCCTCGTGCAGGCTCGTCGTTGACTACTTCGACTACGCTGCGCGTCCGAGTGCCTCGGCTCGTCGCGCAGCTCGTCGCGCGGCTCGTCGTCGACTACTTCGACTACGTCGCGCGTCCAGGTGCCTTGGCACATCGCGTGGCTCGTCACGTGGCTCGTCGCGCCGCTCGTCGTCGACTACTCCACCTCGCGCAGGCTCATCGTCGACTACTTCGCCTACGCCGCGCGTCCAGGTGCCTCGGCACGTTGTGCGGCTCATCACGTGGCTCGTCGCGCCGCTCGTCGTCGACTACTCTGCCTCGTGCAGGCTCGTCGTCGACTACTTCTCCTACGCCGCGCGTACGGGTGCCTCGGCACGTCGCGCGGCTCGTCACGCGGCTCGTCGCGCCGCTCGTCGTCGACTACTTCGACTACACCGCGCGTCCGGGTGCCTCGGCACATCGTGCGGCTCGTCACGCGGCTCGTCGCGTCGCTCATCACGCGGCTTGTCACGCGGCTCATCGCACCGCTCGTCGTCGACTACTCCGCCTCGCGCAGGCTCGTCGTCGACTACTTCGCCTACGCCGCGCGTCTGAGTGCCTCTGCACGTCGTGCGGCTCGTCACGACTACTTGTCTTGCAGCAACACTAGCTCTACTTCGAGTGTGCCGCACACCGCCGCGACGTCGTCTTCCGTTCACATCACGTCGACCATTCATCTCGACTAGTTTTCCAAACTAGTCGAGAACGGCAGTCACGCCCCCAACAACTGGTCGGAATCAACTCTCACTAGTCAACTTCAGCAACAACCGTCGCGGCTCCATCACCGACTGCCACAGCTTCATCACGGTACGCCTGGCAAAGAATAAACGGCTAAGTCATTTATTTAAATGATTATTGTTTTCTTTTTTTGGCTTGTTCTCCTCATCATGTAGGACTACTTGCCGACTACTCATTTGTGTATGCTTCTCGGCGGGTTTCCACGGGAGCTACACTCTGCTGACTACTTGGGGTATATCAACCAAGTCACCACGAGCCTACTTCATCAACTCGGGGGCTATCCCAAGGAGGTAGCTTCTAAAAGTCCGCTACGCGCGGCAATCTAAAGTCAACTTCTAAAGTCGCATTCTAAAGTCCGCTCCGTGCGGCAACTTAAAGTCGACTCCGGTCGCATCTTCGCTTGATTCGGTGGCATACTACATGTGTAAGCTTCGATGGAACCTAGCTGTAAGTGGCCCTCGGGTCCTGGCAACGATGGTACCTAGCTGCACGTGGTCTTCACGCTCTGTACCATGGGTCCAAGTACCCTAAGTACTCGCGCTCCGTACCTTGGGTCTGAAATCCATGGCCCAGGTACACAAGTCGATTCCGGTCGCACCTTCAAGTCCACTATGGTGGCAACCGTACCTTGGGTCTGAAATCCATGGCCCAGGTACACAAGTCAACTCCGGTCGCACCTTCAAGCCCACTCCGGCGGCAACTGTACCTTGTGTCTGAAATCCATGGCTTAGGTACTTAAGCCCGCTCCGGTGGCACAAGTCGACGCTAACGGTCGCACCCAAGCCCACTCCGGTGGCACAAGCCGACTTCGGTCGCAATCTTAAGCCCGCTCTGGCGGAAAAACTATTCGTTTTCTCTAATTTTTTATTCGCTTCGGCTTTCTGGAAAGTGCTTTTCGTTTTTTCATCTTAAGTCCACCCCGCGTGGCACAAAGTCGACTACTGTAGTCGCACGTAAAGTTCGTTTCACATGGCAATCTAAAGTCGACTTCCAAAGTCGCATTTCAAAGTCCGCTCCGCGCGGCACAAAGTCGACTTCGGTTTTCAAGTCGCATTCTAAAGTCCGCTCTGCCGGCATCTAAAGTCCACTTCGGTCGCATTTAAAGTCCGCTCTGATGGCATGACTACTTCTCGTGCTCCACAGCTCGATGCCAAACTACTACTCGGAATCTCTCCAGCTCGGGGGCTGCACTCTAATTACTACTCAAGGATAACTTCAGCAGGCTTCGCGTGCTCTCAAGCTCGGGGGCTCTGCACCAACAACTACTCGATGTGGCTCATACGACTCTCTTATGTCGAGGGCTACATGCTGCAAGAGTACTCGGATGATGGCTTTCGTGAACACTGAAGACCCTTGGATTGATTACCTAATCATTTGAAGGCTCAGGGGCTGCTATGCTACACCCATCATTCAATTTTTTCAAGACTGAAGATTCAGAATCAAGATTACCCTCAGTTAGAGTCTACGACTCAACCTAAGGCTTGGGGGCTACTCCATATGGAGTGCGATTTTGCAACCGCACTTCCATATAATCTCGACTTCAAGACTGATGAGCTGGACCACCTTCCAGCCTCGTGGCAGTACAAGTACTATTGAAGACTTCTCCAAGCAGTACTCGAGGACACTCAAGAACTACTCGAAGAGGCTTCAAGATTACTCGAACTACTACTCTCGACTCCAACGTGCTCAGGGGCTTGTCGGGCATACACCCCGGGTACTCATACAAGGAAGGATGAAGATAGACTCCTATTAGAATTCCCCTGTAATTCTACTAGGACTAATTCCGTGTAACCCTACTAGGAACCCGCCCCCTGGACTATATAAGGGAGGGTCGAGTACCTAGCCGGGGACCTGATCTCTACCAACACTAAGCGCAGGGCGCCATACTTGATCCCCAAACAGGACGTAGGGTTCGCCACCCTGGCGACCCAAACCTGTATAAATCTTGTGTCCTGTGTCCTTGCGCATACCTTCGAGTTCGCGGTCTCCCGATCATGATCCTCACCGCACAATCTACTACCTCGGGTACCCCCTCGGTAGGTTTGCCAGTCTAAAACACCGACACCCTGCGATCCTGCCATGTGTCCCCCGGCATTGAAGCTTCTCGGCGCGTCCGAATCCCGTCTTCACCCGTTGAGCCTCCGGTCTTGGTTTTGTGACTATACCAAATAACCTGACAGTTTTGTGGTGAACCACCGCAAACCCCGCATTCAGATTCCAGTCGTGAGCCGCTACCCTGCACCGGCTCCAGTCGACGACTTCGTCTGGCTTTTCTTGCCACCACGCAGCCCGCACTTGATCCCGTTCGGCCACTGGGTCAATCGAGCCAAGCCTACTTGTCTCTCCACTCCTTGGATTCCCTGCAAGGCTAAGACCTTTCGCGCTCACTCTTCACCTGCACCAATGCAAATCAAGACGCAACCTGCACCTGCAATACTCGGCCAAAAGTCAGTCCACACCATGTTGTCAATCACTCGTCACACCAGGGAGCGACCAACCACCAGTCCTCAGACGCTCCGTCCTCAATCTGCCCCTTGATGAGTGCATTGACAACACACATAGTAACCAATTCAGAGAAAAAAGAAAAAAGAAAGAAACAAATTAAAAACTCAAACAAGTGATCAAAAGCCAAACAAAAGCCAAAACAAGATCACTTGAGAGAGAGAAATCTCGGTCCCCTAAGGCAAGGGCAACGGCTCGACACAATCGAGATAAAATGCTCCAAAATTGCCGACTCCTCAAGGTGAGGCAAAAGGGCTCGGCACCATCGGCAAAAGAGCACAAACTAAATCAGGCGACAAAGAGCACCCAATGCATGAATGCACGCTCCTCCTAAACAAATGCAATTCTCCAAATTTTCTCCCCCTTGATGCAAAACTCCCCCTAGATGAATGAATTGGGTAGTTTCCTCCCCCTTGTTGGTAATGCATGAATCAAGTCTATACATGCAAGCATGTGCTTCTCAAATAGACAAAGAGCACTACAACATGCTAAAAATGAGACATAAACAAGCAAGATTGCCACAAATTCAGTACAAGCATCGCCAACAAGATAGTTAGGAACATATAAGCATGTGACATAGCCATGATCAAAGAAGATTTTTTCAACAAAATTTCCCCCTCATGAGCATAGGACACAAACAACATATAGCCCACAAACAACATGCAACGGTCACAAGTTCTCATCACAAACACCTACAAGCTATCTCATGTCATGTCAAAGCCACCGAGCCATGTGTCCGCTTCTAAATATGAGACTTCTCAATGGTGAACATCATGCAACGGTTTAACACCAAAGATAAGGAATTTAAAGTAAATTTGACATGGAAGCATATTTTTCAAACATAGACATTTCATATACCAAATTCATGATTTAAAATTAAGCATGGTACATGAAGTGTCTTTGCGGAAAAAAGAAGCTTAGGCTTCTCCACAAGGTAACATGTAGACTAAACATTCATGATGACAAATGGGTCTTTGACCCCAAATGAAAAGAGCATGATTCCCAAGCAAAAATTAAGCAAGATATAGCCATATGAGCACAATTTGAGCATGAAAGGCATTCAACTCACAAGAGAGGATCATATATAGCATTTTTCACAAAAGTAAGCCATCCACATGCATATACATCCCAAAGCTACCAAGAGCATAGTTATACATCACAAGAGCTTCACTAGCAAAGTCATAAGCTCACATCCAACATATCATAGTGATCAATGTATATAGGAGAAGCACATCTCTAAAGCATATGATACAAATGCAGTCTATGATACAAAGATGCAAACATGATATGAGACAAGAATGAAAATGCAACATGCATATGTACATAAGACTTCCAACCGAAGCTCAAAAGGGAAAAACCACACCAAGCTCCCCTCGCAAACGAGCAGATGTAGCTTGGTCAAAAGGATTTGTTAGGATATCAGCGAGCTGTTTCTCGGTTGGCACATGGATGAGGTCTATGTTTCCCTTCTCAACATTGTCTCTCAGGAAGTGGTACCTCACCTCTATATGTTTGGTTCTGGAGTATAGCACGAGATTTTTTGCAACACTAATGGCACTCGTGCTATCACACAAGAGAGGAACATGGGTACACTCTCTCACCAAAGTCACTCAGCGTGTATGTCATCCAAAGCAGCTGGGAGCAACAAATAGCGGCAGCTACATACTCGGCTTTTGTAGTATACTGAGCTACACTTGACTGTTTGTGAGAAGACCAAGAAGCAAGAAAGGAACCCAAAAACTGACATGTCCTCGAAGTCAACTTCCTATCGACTTGACACCTCGCAAAGTCGGCATCCGAAAAAACAAGAAGCGGAAATGAAGAGGACGCCGAGTACCAAAGACCAAGCTCAGGAGTGTATCGAAGATACCTGAAAATCCTCTTGACGGCCTACCGATGTGAAGTCCACGACATGCCTGAAAACAAGAAAATAGACACACCGAAAACTGAATGTCTGGCCTCGTCACCGTCAAGTACAAGAGGGAGCCGATCATGCTCCAGTACTCCTTCTGGTCAACAGGATCTTCGTCCTCGTCCGGATCCAGCGCTGTAGTCACACTCATCGGTATCGAAAGGGGATTTGAGTCGTCCATCTTGAACTTCTTGAGGATGTACTTTGTGTACTTGGCTTGATGCACAAAGGTCCCCTCCTTCGCCTACTTGATCTGAAGCCCAAGAAAGAACTGCAATTCTTCCATCATAGACATCTCGGATTCTTTACTCATGTCCTCTGTAAATCTTGCAACCAAAGAGTGAGACGAGCCGCCAAAGACAACATCATCCACATACACCTGAACAATTAGGATATCATCGCCCCGCCTGAGGAGAAAAGGAGTCTTATCTACTTTGCCCATCTCAAACCCCTTGCTGAACAAGAACCCCCTCAAACAGCCATACCATGCTCGGGGAGCTTGTTTCAGCCCATACGCCTATGCACTCAGTGGGGAAACTCAGCACTCTCAAAGCCCAGTGGTTGCTTCACATAAACCTCTTCCTCCAAAAATCCATTCAAAAAGGCACTCTTCACATCCATTCGGTACAATTTGAAACCTTTAGCCACAGAAAAGGCTAGAATGACCGTAAACGCCTCCAAATGGGCTACTGGAGCTAATGTCTCCTCATAGTCTATCCCCTCCTACTGACTACAGCCCTGAGCAACCAACCTCGATTTGTTTCACACCACCTCACCGTTCTCACCCTCTTTGTTCTTCCACACCAATTTTGTCCCAATAGGTTTGCAATGTGGTGGTGGTTCTACCAACTCCCAAACTTGGTTTCTCTCAAAGTTCTCTAACTCCTCATGCATTGCGTTCACCCAATTAGGATCAGAGAGTGTGTGTCTAATGTCTTTCGGCTCAAAGGTAGCAACAAAAGCCGAATGAGCAAAGTGAGAAACATTCCTGGACCTTGACCATGTCGTACGTTTGTTGATATCGCCGATGATTCTTGAGGGAGGATGATCAACTTGAATGCGCCTCGGTGCCTCTCGCCTGGTGACGACCTCCCCTCAACAGCAGCTTCCACTTGATCTTGCTGGATCGTAGTCAGTGTAGGGGATGGACCATCCTACACCGTAGTCATCATAGTGGAAGTAGAGGGTACATGCGTGGCTGGAGCTTCAACATCATCACCGTCATCCTCTCCAACATCATCCTCCTCGTTCTCAAAGATCTTCGTGCCAATTTCGTCGTCATCTGCACACTCAAAAACGGTCAAACTGCATGGCTGGGTCTCGTCAAAGGTAACCTTGCAAGTTTCCATGACTATGTTAGTATCAAGGTTGAGCACCTGAAATGCTCAAGAATGACTAGCATAACCCAAAAAGATGTCACTGGAGGACCTCGACTCAAACTTATCAAGCATACCCTTCCTGAGAATAAAGCACCGACAACAAAACGCCCTGAAATGGCTCACTCTAAGTCTCGCCAATGCATGATCTCATAGCACGTGTTGCTCAAGAAAGCTCGAAGAAAAATTTGGTTCCCAACATGGCATGCGGTATTCACTGCCTCAGCCTAATATCTCCTCGGAGTCCTATGCTCGTCGAGAATTGTTCGAGCCATCTCACGAAGGGAACGATTTTTCCTCTCTACCACACCATTTTGACAAGCGACATAGGGAGAGGAAAACTGATGTTCTAGACCCAAATCACAACAAAAGGTTTCGAATCGAAAGTTTTAAATTCAGTGCCATTGTTGCTATGAATAGCTCGAACAACATCTCCATTCCTCTCATTCTTCAACCTCAAGATTAGATCCCAGACAAAACCAAATGTCCTCCCCTTGTCAACAAAAAAGAAGACCCAAGCATAGTGAGAATAGTCATCCACTATAACCAGGACGTACCATTTCCCACCCGCCGAGCACACACGAGCTGGACCAACCAAGTCCATATGGAACAACTTGCATGGCCTCTTTGTCATACCCGATGTCAGAGGCAGGTGAGAGGCGGCGACCATCTTACCATGCCTACACGGAGCACATACCAAGTCCTTTTGTTATTTAAACTTAGGCAATCCTTGGACCAAACCAAGCCCACTCAAGTGTGATAATAAGTCAAAACTCAAGTGACCTAGCCTCATATGCCATTTCCAAAGCTCCGCCGAAACACCAGCAACCAAACAATAAGAAGAGCTGACACACTGAGAAAAATTGGCTCTGAAAATCTGACCCTCAGGGATGAATGTGCACACAAGATCACCTCGAGAATCCAAACACGAGAAGCGTCCATTTTGAAACGGACCTTAAAACCCTCATCAAGAAGTTGGGACACCAAAAGAAGATTGAACCCCAAAGACTTGACAAGAGCAACATGCCTAAGAGTCACAGACTCGCTCACCTTCATCGTGCCCACTGAAAGCACTCTACCTTTCCTATTGTCCCCAAAAGTGATGTACTGTCATCACGGGGGTGAGGCTGGAGAACCACCTTCGATCTCTAGTCATGTGTCGAGAGTAACCGGAGTCGATCAACCAAAAGCCCTCCATGCCTCCCACCTCATCGTCGAAGTCGGAGTCCGAGTCATCCCTCAGGCTCTTCTTGCTCCTGGAGCTATGTGCAGTGCTGCAAAATCCTTGAGCGGCGAAGCACAAGCCGTTGATGTTCTTGCTCGACCGCTTGTCCTTGTGCCTGTTCTCTTCTTCATCACTTGAGCTTGATGAAGAATAGCAGGAACTTGAGTCAATATCACTCACTCCGGTAACCATCACACGCTCCTTCTTCTTGTGATTGCCACTCTTCCTCGGGATCCGCTCGAACTTGTTCTTGCTCTTGTGGTCATCCCTCGAGTAGTGCTTGTGGTCGGTCCTCGGACAGTGATTGTGCTCGGGCTTCATCTCCATGGCCTCCAGGCACTCAGTAAAAAAGTGCTCGTGCTTCCCGCACCGGTAGCACATGCTCGAGCTCCTCCGAGCGTTCTTCCGGTTCGTGTACATGTGCTCAAACTGCATGCTCAGCAACGCGAGATCTTCCTTGCCCAACACATCGAACTCCTCATCTGGCATTGACACAAGACCAGACAAATAGAACTGCCTAGAAGACAGGTTAGCGTTAGTTCTCGGTCTAGAAATAAGAGCCAGACTATGCAGGTCATTCGGGATCTCGATCCTTGCTTGCACCCCACGGTCCACCTCAGACGACTTGAGCTTGGAAAATAGCTCGTCCACAGTGAGGGTCTCATACTTCTCTGACTCCAGAATAGCCTCGACCTTCTCACTCCACACGGTATGATCTAGAGAGTGCAAGAGCTTCACAGCCCTGTCATGATCATCGTACGGGAGCACTGCCACATTAGCTCTCATGTTGTTCACAATCATAGTGAACCGCTGAAACATGGTGTCTATAGACTCAACGGGGAGATGAGTGAAGTTCTCGTACTCTTTAGTAAGTTGCAAATAAGTGAGCCTGAACCTGAGCATTCCTAGTGTGAGCATTCTTCAGTTGCTCCCAAATCCTACAAGTTAAGTCCTCTATCTGAACTCGACCGAATTCGGATTGACATAGGGCACGAAACAAGTAGTCGACAGCCTTGTTGTTGATGTCATACATATCTCTCGATCCTAGAGCAAGGAAGTTAATCGGATGAACATAAGTTGTGTTCACCATAACATCCCAAAGGATTTAACCCTTGCCGCGGAGGAAAGCAGCCATCGCCTCTACCAGATCTGGTAGTTCTTTCCATCAAAGTGTGGAGGACCCGAACCCCGTTCTTGGCACGCCATCTTTGGATCTTAGACTGGTTAGAATCACAAAGATCCGTAACCTGCTCCAATTGAAGGACCGATTTGGCGACCAGATTGAGAGGGGGGAGTGAATGGGAAGTGATAAAAATTCTTCTCTGAAGAGTCGAAGTCAACTATGCCCCAAAATCACAAATAAGGATTCCCACATGAACTTGCCAAGGCCACGTAGTCGCAACGGACCTACCAACCCTAGGAACAAGTCCCAAATCAATCCCAAGCGGAAACGCAACTCAAGAAGCAAAGGACTTAGGCAATATGCGAAGCCCCTGGCGGATAGTCCGCAAGAGCCGAGCAGTCGGTTCGCGTGGGCCGGGCGGACGGTCCGACAGGTAAGCACATACAATCCATATTAAATGGATAGAACCTCTAGTAGCTCCCCGGAAAATACAGATAGTCCGACCCGAGTCCGTAGATGGTCCGAGTTGGGCGGACAGTCCGTGACCTGCTCGCGGACGATCTGTCACTTGCTCGCAGACGGTCCGCGAACAACACGCAACAAAACCCGCGACTATCCACGGATCGATACATCTCGTGCTCAAGAACTGGAGAACACGTAATGAACCCTAGGTCTTGAGGACTGTTCGCATGGCACTCAGGGACAGTCCGCCGCCTTTGCGAACAGTGAACAGAAGCAAAAAAAATGAAAGTCAACCCTCCCTAGCCTTCCATGGATCTCCCAAACGGCTACATGAATTGAGACAAGATTTGAGGAGATGTGAAGCATTCCTAGGGGATGCTATGCCCAAAAACTTGAGGCCTCAAACCAACTAAATCACCGGGAATCGATCACGAACCAAGATCAAGAACAAAGCTAGGGAACCACCCGAAATCCTTGAATCGGAGGCCAAATTCGGAGTTTGAGGGGTCAAGAGATCAAGCACAAAGATGCACAAGACATCTATCCATGATCCCCACAAAGAAATTCGAACATAAACACCTCAAAATTGAAGAAACAAGCTGCACATGAAAATCCAACGAAAATAGCCTGAAAAAGACACGAAAATCACTCAAGTCACAAGAAGGAAATCGACGCAACCATGAATGCTTCCATACACTCGAAGGTCAGATTCTCTACAAACCAGTGAAGAAAAATCTAGCCTAAAGAGTAGGGAAATGAGAAGCAGTCCGGATGGATGAGTTGCCCTGAAACCCTATAGCTATATATACGAAGTCTCTCCGGGTTGGGCAAATGACCAAGCTACCCCAATAACATAAAAGAAGATACACACCCCTCAGGGGCAAGATGGTCAAGTAGCACTCCTCTTCATTGGGCGGCCACTCCTTCGCCGCAGTCCGTGTCCTCCCGACGCAAGCCCTGCGATCCGGCTGTGTGTCCCCGGCATCGAAGCTTCTCGGCGCATCCGGATCCCGTCTCCGCCCGTCGAGCCTCCAGTCTTGGTTTTGCGGCTCAACCAAGTAACCTGATGGTGAGCCACAAAACCAAGACTGGAGGCTCGGCGGATCCAGCCAGTAGGTCGGGGCAGATCTGCCGGCGGAGACCCACCCACTCCTTGCGACCTTATCACGGGGCTTGATCGCGTCGAAGACATGCTCTCTGACACGATCCAGGTCTGCGAACGCGTCAAGTGCCCTCGCACGACCTCTACTCCTCCAACCCGAATGCCTCTCGGTCTGTAGAACACAGCTCATGTAGCGTCTCGCTACATGAAGTGCAAGATCCAGATCGAATCTGGACCCAAGACCCCACATCGTGGGGACCGCAGAGGTCACCTCCACCACCCTTGCCCTATCAACGAGAACTCCAAACACACGACTCGCTAGTGCCGTGTGCTCAAGAAGCTTCGTCGACCTCTCACCACGGCTCATCACCACCAGATCAACCGCGAGCCATCTAAGGACCGCCTCACGTTTTAGATCGCCCATACTACCATCTCCCCGAACTATCCGGGAGAAGTGTTTGAGATCCCAGACCGAGAGGTCCTCATGGTCTTTGCAGACGTACCTCCTCAACCCGAGGAGACGGACGAGCAGCACATAGAGCGTGAGAACGCCAACGCCGCAAGAGCTACACGACGTCAGCAGAAGTTAGATGCAGCTACCGCAGGCGCAGGTCAGCCCATGGCCAACGTCGGACAAGGTGTCGGCAATCCACCAGCAGGCAACGTCGGGGCGCAAGTTCCCGCGGCTCCATACACCCCTCATCAGCATCAGAATCGCAACGAACCTTGTCAAAACCACCTGCGTGCCAGAGACCTCCTGAGGGACTTTGAGCAAGACGGCCACGAAGTCTACA
Organism: Cenchrus americanus; assembly: GCA_947561735.1. Classification (NCBI taxonomy): domain Eukaryota; kingdom Viridiplantae; phylum Streptophyta; class Magnoliopsida; order Poales; family Poaceae; genus Cenchrus; species Cenchrus americanus. The sequence goes on from OX387240.1 coordinate 68,728,651, forward strand.
ACTCTCCTCAAGCAAACCTAGGAGCAGCCCTTGCCGTACTAGGTCAGCTCGAGGATACTCCTGCAATCCGGAGTCTTCAAGCTCACATCCGCGTCGCCACCGCCCAGGTCGAAGATAGGGGCCTAGGATACAGCAGATCACCTGCAAGCTCCTACTTTAGGAGTAGGTCGGAGCACCCTCACCAGTGGTGCACAGCAACGCCCCCCTTGAGCCCGTAGCTGAAGAGGGAAGAGGTGAAAACGAAGAAGTGCAGCTGGTCAACCTTGCTGCCAATGCTGCCGCCAACGCCACGGCCAACCCTCCAACCAACGCTGCCGCTAATGCCGCAGGCAATATCACCAATGATGCAGCTAATGCTGTTGGCGCCCAACAAAATGCTACTGCCAATGCAAGGCAGAACGCTGGAGCTCAACCTCCACTAGTACAAGCCAACCCACAGGTGCAACGGACAAGTTGAACGTGCCAATGGCATGGTTCTTTAAGCTCTCAAAGATCGTATCTTTGATGACGCTTTAAACTATGCTACCCAGTGGTTAGCTAAACTACAACACATGATCTGGGGACTAAGTCAGCTTCTCTACGGGCTTCTCACCTTCTTCTTGGTATATGGCTCGGAGGCCATCCTACCCACCGATGTCACTTTCGGAGCTCCACGCATACAGTTCTACGAGGAGGGAGAAGCCGAGAAGACTCGCCGTGTCGACCTCGACAGCCTCGAGGAGTAGATAATGATAGCTATTATGAGACAAGCTCGTCACGACCAGCAACTCCGTCGGTACCATGATTGCAACGTCAAGGAGACCTCCTTCAACGTTGGCGACCTAGTCTTAAGGAGTATTCAAAAGACTGACAACATGCATAAGCTTTCTGCCCCTTGGGAAGGACCCTTCATCGTTACTTAAGTCATCAGCCCATCCACATATCGCCTCTAATGGGGGCGATGGGCAAGGCGTACCCAACCCTTGGAATGTGGAGCACCTACGGCGATTCTAACCGTGGAATAGTTTTTATTACAGCTATGTATTTCTCGTCTTTGTACCTTTTTCAGTTTAATAAATATTAGTTCAAGCAGTCATCTGATGTGTCTCGATCCCTACCTTCTCTTCCTCCATGTCATGAACCCCCCCTCGACACACTGGGGGCTTGGTTAAAGCTAATACAAAGGTCATAAGACCTGGGGGTTAAGATTTTTGTTCCTACCCCTCGACATGCTCGGGGGCTTGGCTCATGCCAACATATGGGTCGTTCAACCTGAGGATGTCGTCCCTCATGACTACCTATTTTGTGTTGTTGCGAGCATGCTTGGTCGTAAAGGCTGCAAAACCTGAGTCCTAGACTCCCTCCTGCGCACCGATCACACGTAAGCCTCCCCGCTGAGCTGTGGTGGTCGGTAAGCAAGCCTCTCCGTGAGTAGTGGTTTGCGGTGCATAATACAAGACACGTCACTTCAAGACTACCAAGTTCGTGCAAACACAAAACAAGTACGTCATGCAGGCCCCAAAAGAAGGTTATGAAGTACTGTTTTACATGACTGGAAGAAGGAGGGGGTACAGCTCTAAGACTACGACTACTCCTCCCCGTCATCACCCTCATAATCAAGGACATCCATTACCGTCGTAGCGGCGTCACGCACTTCAAGCTCCAAGGCCTTAAGATCCTTCGTCGTGTTTGAGCTCTCTCCGACCTTGACCATGTCAACGTCGGGGTAATGAGACTTCACCCGGATTCAAGAAGAACATCACTACCCCCACTACACCAGTGCGCTCGTTGGTGAACTTCACGTTGAAGAGATGTCGCCAGAGGAAGAAATGGGGTGTTATCCCCAGATATGCCTCACAGAAGTGGATGAATGATGAAACTACAGTTATGGAGTTGGGGACGAGGTGTACCAGCTCCAGTTTGTAGTTGAAAAGAAGACCTCTTAAGAAGTCACCAGCGGGGATGTTGAACCCGCACTCAAAAAAGGAAACGAAGACGACTTGCTCCTTGTCGTCCTCCGTCCGAGAGGCTTCACCCGTAGGTGCCTTCCACTCCACTTCCGCCTTGGACCTTAGAAGCCTGCGGTCCACTAGCACTTGGATCTTCGCCTCGGTCATCGTCGAGGGTTCCCACACCGTTTGCGGATCTGGGATTTGACGAGCCGTGGCCGCCATTTCTTGAGCTCGGGTGGATCTGGATCTAAAATTTCACTAGGGTTTTGATGCGCATATGAAGCGGAGAGGCGCGCGGATGGTGGGGCCGGCGCACAGTCTACTACAGATGGCAGCAGGCTAAGGATTCTAGGGCGGCGCTTGGTGGCGGAATGCACAGTGGCTAGGGCGCAAGTATTTCAGGGGAGATGGCGAGATGAGGAAGAAAATGATGGGGACAGTCAATGTCAGTCCTCGCCGCTTTATTTATAAGGGCCCCACCGAGTCTGCCCATTGCGGCTCCTTCCACAGTAAGGAGCTCGCCCTAACGGCTATGAGCCGCTAATTTCACAAGACGATCTCACCGGATCTTACACCAACAGATATATACTCAACAGATAGTTTAGCGACCTATACCCCGAGTTTAGGTTGTGAATACAACAAAGTTATCAGGTCGTCCTGATAGCACATTTCGATCTTCATGAGGTTGATAAGCCCCCGAATTACATCACTTTAGGTCTTTGATTAATAATCGTGTCAAATCGACCATTACATGACAGAAGAGAGCGAACATTACACGGGAACTACGAAGGTACACAAGTCGTCTGCAACCTTATTGAATCCAGAACTCATGAGAAAATACAAACATATTTGAAGACCTGGTCTACTTAGAGCAATACTTGAGGTGTACTCTGCTATAGCAGAGCACATACCAAGAACTCTCCTAGCTCCAGGACCTAGATGGTGGCCTTGCGGTGAACAGCTGTGCAACGCCGCGCGTATCAGGGCATGCTCTGTGCCGGACTATGGATGCAGACACGAGCTTGCTCTTCGATGCAGGCTGCAAGCCTCCAACGAGCATCTCATGCTCACCAAGGACTTGCAGCTGCACCTCGAGCCTCTACGGCATCACCTCCAAACTCTCCTTGATTCCTTGTTGAGGCAAGGTACAAAGAGTGGGTGTGCTGCCTACATTTCACAAGAGTTCTTCTAGCTCCAAGCTTCTACAAACACAACATCCTACAATCTGGTGGACGGACACATGCCCATGGCATGGCCTCAATACTACCTTGCGGCTTCATAGCTCAACAATGCTCGGTACTTGCTTCCTTCAGTCTCATAGTGCTATTTATAGCCAAAGCTGGGCCTCGGGCAACTGGCGAAGTGATGACATTGTCACCACGTGGTCCAGAGGGCCTGCATACATGCGCATGATTAAAGGCGATGACTTTACCCTGTCTCACAACGTCTTTGTCGCTAGTGCATCAATGATGCCTGAGTCCGCCGCAGCATCACATGGCTATAGTGCACCCCTTGATTCACGGGCAGTTTGTCGTTTTCTAGGTGGGAAGAGAATCTCCGACCACTGTTAACCCGTGACCCTACAATCTAAGGAAAAAGACAAGCCTGACTCTGTGTCAGAGGGCCATGCGCCATGCTACATCTACGGACGATGACGACGATTATACACACCCTTTACAATTCGATGTCATTATTACACCCGCTAGGCTATGCATCCTGGTGCACCTGTTATGGCTCTGCATGTAAACGGACATATTCCAATCAGCCTATATTTCTGTTTCTTGAGCAGAATGGTCATAGGTTCGATTAAAGACCTTCCAGGGTAGGCGTGCCTTGCTGCTCTGCTAGATCCATCTGGGAGCCTGGAGATTAGAAGCTTCAAATCTACGATTCCGTCAGCCCCCCGTGGTTGGTGTGCCTATCGCTGAGGCTATCAATACCTTAGCGCTATGGCTCTGCTGGGTGACTGGCAGCTATGTTGGTCGTCTAGGTACCAAAACGACCTCCTTGAGGTCGGTGTGCCATAATACTTAGGTCTCTCAATACCTAGGTATGTCTTCGGCTCTGCCAACCTAGTTGGGCGCCCTTGATGTGTGACCTTCTGAGGTCAGCGTGCTCTTATATCCTGCCAGCCTGCTCTGGACACCCAGGATTTTACGTCGGGAATGAAGGCCTCCTTGTGGGGTGCGCGCCTAATGGCCCTGCCAAGTATCGCCGGGTGCTTGGGCGCTATTGATTCGAGACCTTCCTGAGGTCGGCATGCCTCGGGTGGCTCTGCCAGACTCTTTGCAGCTATGTAGGATATCTGGGTGTCTCTACACTCCACTCGCTGAAGATTAACATTTTTCTACGGCTTCATCGTTGATCATTGCGACTACTACAGAAGACCGCTTCATGCAACACACCTTTCAAGACCTTGCTGGGTATCATCGGATACTGGGCATAAGTAGAATTGAGGCCTCTTTGAGGTCGGCACGCCTACAATGCCTCCTTGAGGTCGGCCCTGCCAGACTTCTTGCAACTATGCTAGGAGGTCTGGGTGTCTCTACACTTCTTTCGATCAAGACCATGACTCAGTTTTCTTCTCTTTCTTGAGCATCAAACTAGTCATGCTGCCTGCTTCAATGCTCGGGGACTACTCTACGAGAGCGTCTTCGATGCCCTCTTGATTTCTTCGTCGTACCGACCTGATCAGAAACCTGTTTTCATCACATTGTTACTTGACCTACTTTTCCTTCTCTTTCTTTTTTGGATCATCATACCGGCTATCCTGCCCACCACGATGCTCGGATACTACTCTATGAGTGAATCTTTGATGCCCTCTGAATTTTTTCATCGTCGTTTTGATTCTATTGGAAGCCTGCTTCATATAGGTCGTCACTCGACCCCGCTTCGTTCGGCAAGGATAAAACAGGTCGACTGCTAAGCTGATTTGTTCTTTTTTGTTTTTGGACCGATGTGCATGTTGTTCGATATGTCGATAGTTCTATGACTTCGCCATGACCTTCTAAGGTCAATGTTCCTACACCTCGCTCGGGGGCTTGTGAGACATGGGTACCCCTGGTTCCCCATCGACCAGGCTCACAGCCGTCCCTGACAAGTAGGTCCGGCCTACCAGAAAACCCGCCGACCTGACAGTGGGCCCAACCGACCTAGTTGGTGGCCCACACGACCTCCTGAAGACCTTCCAGAAGATTCCAGACGACCTTATCCATAACGACTACAAGACTTGGTGTGCAAGACAAGACATCGGTGGATTCCGACCAAGCAGATCGACGGATATGGCAAGTGTTGTAATCAACTAGATTTAGGTCTCTTGGTCATACTGACCTGGAGTCTGGGAACCGACCTTGTCCGCTGGCCAATATAAGGTGGGCGAGGCGACACCTTGCAACAATCGCAATCCTCAAGCAATCTACACCGACAACTGGATGTAGAGTTTTTACTCTCCAGAGGCTCGAACCAATATAAATTCGTCGTGTTCTCTGTGTTCCATGTGCTCGTGCGCAACCTTCGAGTTCGTAGCCTTAGATTCCCCCTCGCCGAACAACTAAACCACCAGGGTTGACCCCCTGTGGGTTGTCTAGATCTAACCATCTGACAAAGACCTTTCACTCCCTCTCTTCACCTGCACCAACGCAAATCAAGCCGCAACCTGCACCTGCAATACTCAGGCAAGAGTCAGTCCACACCACATTGTCAATCACTCATCACACCAGGGAGCGACCAACCACTGGTCCTCAGCGTGTCACACCCGACCCAATTTGGATGGCCCATGAGTGGCCCATAAGCGCAGGTGCGCGTGTTTAGTGCCACATTGCTAGTTGAGCAAGGGTGGAGCCAACTCATAAGTCTTTGTCCACCAACCATAACACCCTCAGAAGCGAGGATGAAAGTGTAAACATGGTGTCATGTGTACGTGTGCCCGCCCCTCGGAAGGGCTGGGTTGTGTGGCTTTGGTGGGAGGGGTGTTACAAATGGTATCAGAGTCGACCCTATGTGTACACGTCCCCGCCCCTCGGAAGGGTTGGGTGGTGCGGCTTTGGTGGGCGGGGTGTTACAAATGGTATTAGAGCCGACCCTCGCAGTTGCGCATATGGGCCCGTGTGCGGGCATAGGGCGCATGGCTCGTGTAGGCCTGAGATGGGCAACATTACACACGGCATGGCATATGGGCCAACACTGGACATATAGTCGTGCGCTAAAAGGGAACATTCCTGGACATTTTCTCGGGTTAGTGTGTGGACATATGCATGCGTGTGTGGGCCTGAGATGGGACGCACAACATGGCATATGGGTTGGCACTGGATGGGTTAGCACTGGACGCACAACATTGATTAGGATATCACCAATATATATGCACCCAACATTGATTAGGATATCAAACTGCATTACACATTCAGAAAATTATTAGACATGTCGACATCTCTTCTCTTCTCTTCTCGTGTCGACTTCGTGTGGGATCAAAGCGGCCGACCTGTTTGAAGGCTAGACTATCCAGGTCCCAAAGCCCGGCGGCGCCGCCCGGAGCCTTGCCTTCGAGCAAATCCCGCTGCCGGACGGCATCACCGGCGTCGAGAGCCTTGCCTTCGACCGAAGGGGCTAGGGGCCCTACGCCGACGTCACTGGCGGTCGCATCCTCCGGTGGGACGGGAGAGCCAAGGGTTGGACGCCGTTCGCCTACAACACCAACTACAAGAAGAATACCCTCTGTGCAGATCCCGCGCGGCGGTCGGAGGATGCCGAGCGCACCTGCGGCCGCCTAATCGGCCTGCAGTTCTACTCCAAGACCGGCGACCTGTACTTCGCTGATGTGTACATGGGGCTGATGAGGGTAGGCCCATCCAGTGGCGAGGTCGAGGTGGTCGCAGCGAAGGCTGGCGGCGTGCCCTTCAACTTCACCAATGGCGTTGACGTCGACCATGCCACCGGCGACATCTACTTCATCGACTCGAGCACTAGCTACCCCCGCACGCAACACGGAGATCATTATGAATCTTCACGTGACGGGGCGGCTGCTCAGGTACGATGACAGGCTCGAGACCGTCAACATGCTCATGGCCAACATGTCCTACCTGAATGGTGTCGCCGTAAGCGCCGACCGGGCGCACGTCATGGTGGCGCACACGGGGTCGTCCGAGGCGCACAAGTACTCGATCAGGAGCTGCATGGCCGGACGCTATGAGCTCCTCGGCGAGTTGCCGGGCTACCTGGACAATGTCAGGCGAGACAACCGTGGAGGCTACTGGTTCGCACTCAACAGGGAGAATGTCAACATGACGGACCCCAGGCACCTCGTTGGCGTTAGGGTCAACGTCAAGGGCGAGGAGCAGGTGGTGATGACGGTGCCCAAGGGCGTCACGCTGAGGGACGTTGCGGAGAAAGACGGCAAAGTTGTGGCTGGGATCGGTGGCTGCTAAGTTATTAATTAGTTAGTTAGTTATTAAGATGGCATGCCTATTAAGATTGGACAATTAGTGGTCAAGGACTACTGTTATAGTATGCAGTAGACAAGGTATATCTAGATTCACAAACTTTAGTAGCTAGCAAACTTTAGGTCATGGGCGTAACTACAACTTGTCTTATTTGTGTGGGTACGTCTTTCCAGACAGATGTGAGAGTAAGAGAGTAGCTCGATCTTTTGATGAGAATTGCTTTCAAAAGAATTAGTTCTTTATAGTATGATATGTAAATAGATATGTAAGAGAAAATCTAGAGGAAGATGGATATGATTTCCCCTCCAACACATTTAATAAACAAAATAAAAATCGTATTTTTTAGCTCCCCTCGGGAGGCGACGACGGTACCGGCACCCAACAGCGATGTGAGTGTGCACGTACATGATGCACCACGGGGCGTTTAGCTACTGTATTTATCACCTTGGCAAACAAAACAGATTCACGTCATTAATCAGGAGTCACATCATCATCCCCAAGATATCATCCCCAATAATTCCACCTAGTATATCTTTACATATCCCAGGAGAGCACCGTTTGTTCAAATCAAATACCACCCGAGAGTTCCGCCGGTCTCAGATTCGTTCCCAATGCAATATACACGCACCAGCAGGCAGCAGCAGTATTCGAGACCAATCCTGGAATGGGGCGAGAGGGACGCGGCAGCGATGATATCATCAGCCTGGCCTCCGACGGCGGTGGTGACATCGTCGTCGTCGTTCCCCCGCGGCGCGATGGGCTGCGCGTGCCGGCGCGCACAGAGAAGAGGCTGCGCGCCGCCGAGGTGGCCCTGCGGTTCGCGGCGTGGGGCTTCGCGCTGGCCGCGGCCGTGCTCCTCAAGGAGAACGAGGAGACTCACGACTTCTTCGGCTTGTTCGTGAAGGTGGCGCGGTACACGGACATGCCGTCGCTCGTGTAAGCGCGCTAGCTGCATTGCCGCCTCTGATGCATCCTACTACTACTAGTAGTGATCAATGTCAAACACCATCTCCTATAACGTTTAGCACTGAAAAAGGTATGGCCGGTGACTTAATTTTGCATCGATCTGGAGATGCAGGCTGCTGGTGAACACACACTTGATTGCGGCGTCCTACAACTTCCTCCAGGCAGGGAGGTGCCTGGTGAGCACGGTCAGAGGCAGGGCGCTCGTCAGCAGCAAGCCAGTGGCCTGCGCCGTCTTCTTCTGCGATCAGGTGATGGCCTACGTCACGCTTTCGGCGCTGGCGGGAGCGCTGGTGGCGGCGATGATAAGCAAGCTCGGCCTGGCGCAGTTCGGGTGGATGAAGACGGCCCAGTTCTACCAGAGGTTCAGCATGCAGGCCGCCGTCGCCCTCAACTGTGCGCTCGTCGCCGTCGTGGCAATGGTCGCTGTCTCGGCCCTGTCGGCGTTCAACCTCTTCCGGTTGTACGGCGCCGGTAAAGGCACAAAGATATAGGACATAATTGAAGCATATCTTTAATTTCGCTAGTAATAGTTTCTCAGCTCGGAAGAGACATGCATGTTGTGTTTTGTAAGTTGTGGTAAAAAAATGAATAACTTATTGCCCTGCGGGTCTGCAACTTGCAATCCATATAGGGCTTAAATACTGTTTTTTTTAGAACTTATAGCAGCTTGTTCGCTTGGCTTATCAGCCACCAGCCAGCAGTATTTTTCTCTCACAACAAACCAGCCACCAGCAACCAGCCAGCAGTACTTTTCTCTTAGAACAAATCAGCACCAATCATCAGCCACCAGCCAAACGAACGGGCTGTTAAATGCTTAAATACTGTTGTGAATCACTAGACTTAGTGATCAATTACCCTGCATGGATTAGTGATGTCATTAGTGAAAAGACACCCCTTTCACCAAACGACAATCCAGCAAGGGGCCAAACCCCCTTTATATACCTAGAGTTCCCCCTCATCAATCAATTAATCAATCCATTCCATTCTTTTATTCCGTTTTTTCTCTCAACAAATGCGTCACAAAAGTTGCGTTGCAAATATTAAGTGTCTCAATGAGACTAGAGTTTTTTTTTCAGAATTATAGGGATGGATTTAGTCGCTATAATGCTGCGACTAGCTCAAAGAGTGGATTACATAAAGATTGAGGAGCAAAAGCCTTCTAGAGAGATAATCCCAGTTGTCATGATCGTCAAGATATACTCCAATCACTTGGACGGTCTTTAAGATGCTTTTTTAGATAATAGATAAGAATTCAACCTCTATATCAATGGTGGATATATGCAGCAAAACAAAATACAAAGAGTACTTAGACTCTCAACTCCCAACACTTAGAAACTTACATAACAAGAAAAAAAAGTTAAATACTATGTTAGAAAACAAAGATTAATATAAGATTTGATCTTCTTGGTCATCTTGCTTTCAACTTGTACTGCCCACACTCATCAACAATCTTTCACCTTGCTCCTCCACTTAGGGATAGTTAACGACATAATTGTTACTGCTACAAGTGCTACAATAAGCATGCTCTTACCACGACACTGCAAGGCGCCACAACTCCATGGTGACGTCCGTCCTCAAGGAAGAAGCGACATCAATACCACTGTCGCCGCCGCCAAAACCAACATAGTAGTCAAAGGTTTTCATCTGGAGAAAAAAATAGCGAGATCCTTCCAACGACGCCTTCAAGAAGGGGAACGATGCACAACCACTGCCATCGTCGATCGATTCAGGATCGAGTAGTAGAGCCTTCGCCCAAGAGATCTACCACCAAGAGCCCAACATGCCTACCCACCAACTAAGGAGGTGCGCTCCACTAAGGGTCATGGATGCAAAGGATGGTGTCGGACAGGGCCGGTTCGCACCCTAACCCCCCCCCCCCCCCCGGGGGGGGCTGTCATCGCCGTCAAAGATGTAGCGAGGGGTTGCAAGCAAACAATATAACGAAAATCCGACACCGACAGATTCTAAAAAAAATGTACATGTATTTCTCAATTCACGGTTCACACTGTTTAGCAGAGGCGAATTAGTGAGAGTGTGCAAAGAATGAAAGAAGGCTCACTCAAGGAGGACAGATATAAATTTTTTTAAAAAAACTGAGAGGTTGGTGAAACCCGGTATCAAGATTCCGATGACTTCTGCTAAATATTAGTCTTGCCAAACAATGTTTTCTTCAGTCTTGTATCTGACAATGAGAAAAAGAACAGTCGATGTATTGAAATCACTACTGGGGTTCGAGCTTCAGTACCGGGTTCAAACCCCCCTTCAGTATCAGTTGTCCACTGGGCCTTGCTAGTTAGCGCGCGCGCTAGGAGGCTTCCAAGCGATCGGTTTTTGACCATGAGTCCCGCTCCGCTGACACAACCATCACATGGTCCTCCTCCGCTGACGTCATTTTTTCTCTTCCGCATTATTTTCCTTCTGCGTGCGAGGGGATGCCTTTTTTTCTCTTTCCGCGTCATTTTCCTTCCGCACGTGTTTAAACATTTATTTTGCATGCTGTTGGGGAGCTGTTTCTTTTTCGTGCATTTGTAAGTATTTATTTTGGCGGGCATATCATTTTGGGACAGTTGGGATATAGGGAGTAAAATTGGGTGGGGAATTTCGAGATAAAAGCTACTTTTAATGGTATTTTCCGAATAAAATAGAAAGGTACTTGGAAAAAGCATTTAAACAACTAAAAAATATGGCTGTGTCATCTTCCTGTTTCGTACAAACCACCGAACCAATTTTCATGCTCATCCCATGGTATCACTTGGATGAGATGTCATTCCGAAATTTCCCTGTAAAATAATATATGAAAAATAATCACAAGTAATATCTCTAAAATTTATATACACAATTCGAATAAATTATCGACTTGTGTAATGCAAAAAAATATAAAACAATCATCTAGACTTAATTTACTAAGATGAATAGAATTTTATCTGCACAATTTTATGCACAGGAAACTATAAAAAAATAATGTGGTCTTTGATATGGTTGAAATTTGGCGACCAAACTTATGAGACAAAATATGTGTATATATAATGTATTGACATGAATCGAATTTATCTCCATAATTTATGCATATAACTTATGCATCCATAGAAAAAAATTGGGTGCATGATATATATCCAGAAGCAAAAAAATATTCTGCGTACATAAAAGTATTTATTTATTTATTTTGAAAAAGTATGTGGTAAATTATGTAGCACATAGTTTAAATTGATCTAGGAAAAATAAAAGCATACTGTACCTTTTGCTAGATAATTTATGCACATAATTTTTTCTCCAACGACGAGTTATGTGCATAATTTTTTCTCTAACGACGAATTGTGTGCATAACTTGTTCCCGAACAACGAGTTATGTGTATAATTTTCCCTAACAACAATTTATGCACATAACTTTTTAGTACACTTTAGCACAATACAATTTTATGCGCATAATTTTGATACATAATTTGTCTGTAAATAATTTATGTGTATAATTTTTTCTATAACAATTTATGTCCATAAATTTTTTCTCTAATGACGAGTTATGCATATGACTTTCCTAACGACGAGTTATGCGCATAAATTTTCTCTAATGATAGGTTATGTGCATAACTTTTTTCCTAACAATGAGTTATGCGCATAATTTCTTTTAAAAATAATTTATATACATAACTTTTCTTTTACAAGTTATGGGCATGTCTACATTTATATAATATTTACTTGTACATATAAAAACGAAAAACAGGACCGTGGCGTGCGCTGCTCATCGTTTCCCGTGTGGGCCAGCTGCGCATGGCCTGTCCCCCATTCCTGTAGGAGAAAAGTTATAGGCAAGGAATAGAAAATGAAAAGAAACAGAGAGGTAAAGCAGGCAGCGGAGGAGTGCGGAGTGGAATAGAAATGAGAAAGACAGAGCCGGTCCGATCGCGGAGCGCGCGCTCCGCGCGCACGTCCCCGGAATTGGTTTTTCGTTGTCCACCTAGTATTGAACAATCGGTACTAAAAGAGACATTTAGTACCCAGTAGTTTACGCAGTAATGAAGTTTTTCTTGAGTACCGGGTGCTGTTTGCAACCGATACCAAAGGCCCTTGCCATTCCCATCCGGTCCATCTCCCACTCTCATCCTTTTTATTTTCCACATTTTCATTTCCTTTTCTTTTTTTAATTTTCTTCATGACTTCTCCAAGACTCACAAGCTTCTGATTTTCTAAGAATTGCCATCCAATCACAACACATATTTCACATGAATCATAATACATTTTTTCAATATTTCAAATGAATCGCAACATAGAGTTCACAATAGGATTTACGATCACAAATTCGCAAGAAACACAACATGAACAAGAGTTGAGCATCATGCACCGCACCCACTGCTTGCTCACCATGGCCGTGGCCCTGCTCCTAGACACGCCTTGGGCGGCGCCCACATCAGCGGCTGGGGAAGGCCCTCGCCCGTGACTGTGCTCGCACCTGCGGTCGGGGTGACTAGCACCCGTGTTTGTCGGTGGCGGCAGCCCGCACGGCCTGGGAGCCCAACCTTTCGCCCTGTTCGCTTGGCTTTATCGCTAGCCAAGTGGAAGATTTTCTCTCGAACAAACCAGCCCTCAAAGAACTAAACCAAGAAGATTTTCTCTCGTAACAAACCAGCACCAACCATCAGCCACCAGCCAACCGAACAGGCTGTTTGTTCGCCCTGTCACGCCCTTGCACCAGGAGCCTCCCCCCTCGCCGCTCCATCTCTGGCTTATCCCAGAGAGAAAGATAGAGATGGATGAATCGACTGTGTATAAGAAAAGAGGTGGGAAGAAAGAGTAAAGGGAAGGAAAGAGATATTGATGCGGAGTGGGTGGAGCTAATTAAGACAGACAAAGAGAGGGGTGCGGTGAGAGGGAGAGGGCTGCAACCTGCGGAGAGGATTTTGTACCAGGTGTTATTAGGCTAGTCTCAATGGAGAGTTTCACCGTCCCGGTTTTCAAGATGTGAAACTTTAGTATGAAATAGATGTCTCACTCAATTCATAGTTTCATTGCAGAGTTTCATAGGCTCAAGGGTCCCACAACCTCTCTCTCATTGTATGGTTTAATTGCATAGTTGCATGGTGAAACTCTATTTGTGTCTCAATGGAGGTTTCACACAGTTTCCAACGCATGTGAAACTGTGCCCAAAGGTTTCACCATGGTGAAACTCTTTCCTTCTCCCTCCTAAGGGTTTCATGCAAAAAGTGAAATTTTGCTGATGTGGCGCTGTATTTAATGTGCATGAAACACTCATGAAACCCCCATTAAGACTGGCCTTAGGCACATTGGGGACTGAAGGCTCATCCCTGGTACCAGGTGAAGTCTATGCCCGGTACTAAGATCTGACCCTTTGGTATCGGTGGTGTTCCCAGCCAGTATTGAAGGGTGGCCTGTAGTACTGGGTCTCGCCCTCATCTGTTACTAAAAGGGTGTCACGGGCGTCATAGGTCCAACTTTTAGACGTGGTACTTAATTATTGCCCCCTTTACCGAGTCAAAAGGCAACGGGTGCTGAAGCCTAGGATCAAAGGTCGATTCTCTAGCTAGTGGCGAATGGTCGACATATTTTTATCCGACGTTAGAAGTTACAACATAGCATTGCTATTGATCTTTTTTGGCTTAGTGGTATTACAACTTAAAGCTTTCCTTTGCAAAATGCAATAGCGAAACTGATGAAAGGGCATCGTCGTCCCTAATAGAACTCTTTAAAAGTAATAAATCTATTGTATAATCTGTCCAGAGTGGTTTATGAGACCTAGAGCTGCTAGCTGATACTCCAAATCTCTATACGTATACATATATTCTCTTAGCCGGATTCTTGGATTTGTTTTTCTTTTCTGTAAGGCGCGCGCATCGCACGGATGGTGATGAGCGCTGCCTTGTTTCGTTGGGGAAGCGCAAAATCATTTTCATGGCGCATGAGCTGCATTTCCCTGATTTCTATTCCTCCTGCTGTTTATTATAAGTTCCAGGTCAAAGGACATCGTGCAACAGCTTGCCACGTTGCGCTGTCGAGCTCATCTGGCCAACACAACAGTATCCTCAATTCCCTACTTGCTTGCCGTGCTTAGCCATTGATCTCACAATCTCACTTGTGTGCTTGTTGTTAGTTTCTATATATAGATATAAGTATATATATATGGGTTATTTGGAACCAAGCTATTACAATTTTCCGAAGTTGGAGAAACGTCACTACTATTCGCGTATTTTGAAATTTGCCATTGCAATTCTTGACTTCCCTCAAATATGTCACGAAATACGTATAAAGACGACTAGGACCCAGCTGCAAGCGTATACGAAGACGTACATCACATTGTATTTGGGCCCTCCTCTCAATGACATGTGGGTCCCACTTGTCAGCATCTTCCTCCTCCTCTCATCCTCCACAAACGAGCTCCCCTACATCTCGCCTGCAGGTTCGAGAGGAGGCCGCCGGCGACCGCCACCAGCCCGCGCCGCACCTCTAGCCACCGTTGGACGACGATGAGGAGGAGGAGGAGGCCACCGGATGCGGGGTGGCGAGAACCGCGGCGCGCGACCGCGGCGACCGGCCACGGCCTCCGCCGTGGGCGGGGGCAGCGGCCTCCGCCGCGAGCAAAGTTGCGCCGGCGTCGGCCGCGGGGCGGCCCCCGCCTATTCGCCTAGTAGGCGGCGCCGCCGCCGGCTCCGGGGAAGATGGGGAGGGCGCGCGATGCCGACCCGCAGATGGCCGGGCGGGGAAGCTCGATCCCCGAGGCGGCGCGAGCCACCCTAGATCCCGGCGCCACCGGCCGCGACCGAGGAGGATCGGGGAGCAGAGCAGCAATAGCGTCGCCGTCCCCTCGCCGCCGTCTTCGCGCAGCCCGAATCCACGGCCACCAGGAGGAGCGCGACACAGGAGTCCCCAGCTCCTTTGCCACGCCACCCAACTCCGGCCGCCGGACCCGCTGCCGAGCCACACCGCCACGCCTCCCAACTCCGGTCGCCGGACCCGCTCCCTGCACTGACGCATGAGAAGAGGAGGAGGAAGGAAGATGAGAAGATGGGAGGAAGAGGAAGGGAATGACAAGTGGGGCCCGCATGTCATTGAGAGGATAGCACATATACAATGAAATGTACGTCTTCCTATACACCTGCAGCTGGGCCCGGGTTGTCTTCATACGTATCTTGTGGTATATTTGAGGGAAGTCAAGAATTGCAATGGCAAATTTCAAAATATGCGAATAGTAATGGCGTTTCTCCAACTTCGGAAAATTGTAATGGCTTGGTTCCAAATAACCCTATATATATACACCTGCAGCTGGAGCATACCAGCAAACACACACAAGACAAACACCTTGTCACCGTACCTTCTCACCATCATATCATCATTACTGTGCAACAGCTAGTACGAATGGCGGGCTTGACGGCGGCGTTGAAGTTCAGCGTGCGCAGGCGGCCGGCAGTGCTGGTGGCGCCGGCAGCCCCGACGCCGCGGGAGCTGAAGCTCCTCTCCGACATCGATGACCAGGGTCTGTACGTATCCACGTCCCCGCCATCCTGTTCTACCGGCGCAACGAGGCCATGGTCGGCCGGGACCCCGTGCGGGTCATCCGGGACGCTGTTGCGAGGGCGCTGGTGCACTACTACCCGCTCGCCGGGCGCCTCAGGGAGGTGGACGGGGGCAAGCTCGCCGTCGACTGCACCGGCGAGGGAGTGCTGTTCATCGAGGCCGACGCCGACGACCTCCGCCTCGAGCACTTGGGCGAACCTCTGCTGCCGCCTTTTCCGTGCCTCCAGGAGCTCCTCTTCGACGTCCCCGGCTCGTCCGCCATCGTCGACGCGCCCCTCATGCTCTTCCAGGTGACGCGGCTTGCATGCGGAGGCTTTGTCCTGGCCGTCCGGATAAACCACACGATGGCGGACGGGCTGGGGATGGTGCAGTTCGGCGCCGCCCTGGCGGAGCTCGCGCGTGGCGCCCCGGCGCCGACGGTGCGGCCGGTGTGGGAGCGCGAGCTGCTGATGGCGCGCGACCCGCCGCGGCCGAGCTTCGCCCACCGCGAGTACGACGAGGCGCAGCAGGGCACCGACGACGACACCCTCCTCATGTCGCTCTCGCTCGACGACCTGGCGCATCGCTGCTTGTTCTTCACGCCCCGCGACGTGGCCGCGCTCCGGGACCTCCTCGATCCGCCGCAGCTGCGCGCGAGCGCGACCACGTTCGACGTCCTGGCTGGGTGCCTGTGGAAGTGCCGCACGGTGGCGCTGGCCCCGGACGCCAACGCGGAGATGCGGATGATGTCCGCCGTCAACCTCCGCGGCATCAGGACGGCGAGCGGCGGCGGCGGGATTCCCAGGGGCTACTACGGCAACGCGGCCGTCGGCCCGGTGGCCGTCTCGACGGCCGGCGCTCTCTGCGCCAACCCTCTCGGCTACGCAGTCGAGCTGGTGAAGAAGGCCAAGGAGGAGGTGGACATGGAGTACATACGGTCGGTCGCGGACCTCGTTGTGCAACGCGGGCGGCCGCCAGTATCGTTCGTGCGCACGTACGTGGTGTCAGACGTGAGGAAAGCCCCGGCCGCGCGCCTTGACTTTGGGTGGGGCGTGCCGGTGTACGGCGGCCCGGCGGAGGTCGGCGGCGACCTCGCCGTGGTTGCCAGCTACTTCGTGTCGGTCACGGATGCTAGGGGCGAGGAAGGCATCGCTGTGCCGGTGTGCCTGCCACGACCCGCCATGGAGAGGTTCGCCGAGGAGATGGGCAGGCTGCTCCAGCGCCCGCTCGTCGATGTTGCCGTGCGGCACCAACCCAGGTCCGCGCTCTGAATCCAACTATAAACCTGCCATCACGCGGGCGTGTGGCGACTGATTAAAGAGTTGAAAACGTCATTTTAATTTCCTACTGTGCCAGTGCAATAATAATTTCATCTCCTGTCGATGAATGTACAAATGTTCATGTGTGGATTTCGGATTCGTGTATATGGCAAGAGAAATAAAAGGGTCAAATCTTGTACTACGAACAAAATAAAAACTTGGCTTAATAGCTATGATGAAGTGCTGCTGCCCGCTGGTGTTTACTATACATATAACAAGGTGATACTCCGCGCGTTGCTGCGAGAATTTTTAAAATAAAATTTAAAGTTAATAAAAAGGAGAAGCACTGAGATGATTACATGATAATATTATTTGAAATTCTTTTGCATACAACATCATGTTCATTTTACTGATATTCACTGAAAATTGATGGAAGTCATAAACTTACCGTGAATTCACAAATGATCTCTATAAGGACTCATCCAAAAGAAAGATTAACAATGGATATGGAGATTAACAATTTTTGTTTTCTTATAGAAGGCTTTATAAAAAAAGATTAATTGTAGACGTGAAGGAACTGCAACCAAACATTCCAAGTTCTGGCACCCAGAAACATTATGGAGGGCCTGGACAATCATATGCACACTGCACTACGTAATAGTTGTGCGTGTGTGGTCATAGCTGCGAGGAACAAAGATCGAGGAGTGTCCGGGAGGGAAAAAACACCTCAATAGCGGTCATGGCTACACTATCAGGGCAGCCTCCAGCAGGGAGTCCATATGCTACCGCGCGAACTCCCGCAGCCGCTTCGGCTTCACGGCCTGGTTTCCGCACATGACGCTCTGCCCCGTGCGCAGCAGCACGTCACTGTAAAGCTCTCAAGAGGAAGGCAGTGCCGCCGGTCATGTACTGTGTGTTGGCACCGTCCCGGAGGTGGATCACGCCGCCCGGGGTGATGAACACCTGCTGGAACACCGTGTCCGGGAGCGCGCGTACACGAAGTTGTAAAACATTAGGAATATAAATTAGCAACAATAATTGCAAATTGGAAAATAAATGAAATGATAATTATACATCATAGAGGTACCTCGTCGAGGTCAGCTAGGAGGTGTCCACGATGGCTTGTGTTGTATGTGACCTTGTTGACGGTTGTTAAGTACCTATTTTAGTCGTTAATATTCTCATGAATAAAGCAGCAATTGCATTTCTTACACGCATTAGTTAAGAATGATGTAGTTCCACTTGTAACTCGTGTTCTATGATCCATGCCTCACCACCTCGGTTGAGAATGAGCAGTTGAGAATGGGCTACCACACAGGATCCCATGTGTCCATATCACCAATCCAAGGGAGGCAAACCCCGACGAATCAGAGGACGTTGCATGGATTGAAGGGCCCACAAGGACCCAAACCGACTCAAATTCTTACATCCACCTAGAATGCACTCAAGGGCCCACATATCAGTCCACTGGAGAAGATGGGAGGCCAGTGGGGCCCACAAGGGGTTGACCGAACCCTAGGTTGGGTCGAACTACCTTAGTGGCCTTTGATCTCGGCCTTCCACGTGGTGCTTCCTCATTGGTCCTCAAGTGCATTCCCGAGGTGTTTGCAATGAGTTTGTGCCTAGAGGTAGGGCGTCCTAGACCTATAAATAGAAGGGGAGGGGGCTCATTTCTAAGCACACACAACTTGGTTCACTTCTCTCTTTTAGTTTCTAAGACCAGGGAGTAGGCTAGAGTAGTTCTACAGGTTCCAAGTCTTGTTTGGGATCTAGGTATGAGTGCTCTTGTATATTTATTTTTTTATATGACTTTGATCTACTTCGGTTATTCAGCTATTTCATATAAAGTAGTGCTTGTATGCATAGGTGATATGTTGTTGTGTTCTTAGTCTGTTCATAATTTAGAGGCTCGTGTTCGTGTTATTCGTGAACACGACCCTTTGACCTTGCGGTATAGATGTAGAAAGTCTCGTATCCGTTTTTATGTTTAGCCTCAGTTTGATCTAGTAAGATCGCACATTTATATATGTTGCATGATGTTTGTTTTTATGATAGGTACTCAGTCTAAGTGGCTGTCATCTTGTGGCTTCGACCTGGGTCACAGTAGCCTGGGGGTGTCAGAGTCTAGTCGACAATACAAGCATGGTGTTTGGGCTGGGCAACTTCATTGGATATGAGTGTGCTCCACATTTAAATAGAGGTAGTGATAGTCGTTGGACCCTGCATTCCTCCGGTTCGGGTATTGATGTAGGAGTTATGAAAGTAGCAAATGTTTTCGTGCGGAAGTGGCGTGGGGGCTATCTTCCCGTTCGTAGCTAGGTGTTGAACTATCATTTATGTAACGCTTGTGTGTCTCTCTTGTATCCCTGATCTTTGTATGATTAGTATATTAGAATCTAGAACTAACTCATATGTTTCTCCCTATGCTGTAGTGTTACTTGAGATGAATTAGTGTGTGTCACACTACCATCATCATTATCTTTAGCCTTACCCATGTTCGAGTTGTTTGTTTCTTCCATACTCATGATCTATACTCATTGCAATAGTATAGGTATTATCCTACCCGCTTCCTTGGATTCAATATTCTTCGGAATACTCTTTTGGTGAAATGCTACAATTGTATATTCGTGCACTTGTGGATTCTTTGTGATCGTTAGGATTACCATCAGTCATTTCTGATATTGTTACTGGGAACACATACATAAACTTAGCAGCAACATTAAGAAATGCCAACATACCTCAAGGAGCAAGTACATTGGATCCGCCATCCTAAAGAATGAGAAATGTTAATATATAGTAACTAGTTAGTGGAAGCGCACACACAACATATGCATATATAAAAAAGTACATACATGATATTTATATAGTCATAAGACATCGTAGTCATTGATATGTCAAAGTTACAACAATGTTGGTTATGATACTTGTTTGCAACCACGATATATTTTAGTTACCAATTAGTGAAACATATGTGACTTTCTACTAAACAAAAAGCTCAGACAACCAATTAAACAAAAAATATGTGACTTGGCCTAGGCCCACTAGTACTATAGCGTGAACAGTTGCCGCGAGTAGGAAAAGACCCTGGATACCCATCTATCACATGCACAATCTACTAACAGAAGATCAAGTATGCTCTTTGTGACCTTGGTGTAAGTGTTAATCTCATGTCTAATTCCATATTTGAACAATTGGGATATCCTGCTCTTTTTCCAACCTTGATGACAGTCCAGTTCACTGACTCATCTACCGGACATCCATAGGGGATAGTTGAGAGCCTCTTGGTGAATATCAAGGGTTCTTACGTCTTTGCGGATTTTGTGGCCATTTATGTGCAAGATGACATAGGGATGTCACTCATTCTTTGGCGACCATTCCTTAGGGAATATTCAACTGGTTGCCACTATTTGGGGTGAGTGGCAACAAATTTGCCACCCATAGGAGAGGAGTGAATGTGAGAGGGATTAATTGACCATAGCTAAAAGTGACAAATAGTTAAATATCCCATTCCTTGGTGATGTTATGGCAAGAATTGATGTTGGAAAAATCCGATCCACGCTTCATGATATATTTTTCTTTACATGTTTGTTGCCCTCTTTAAATATTTATTTCTCTTCCTCTATGTATTGTTTCTCCTCTATAATTTGTTTCGTCGGTTCATACAATCTGTTCTGTTTGTACAAATATTTTGTTACGTGAGTTTGTAGAATTTGTTTCACGAGTACACATATTTATTCCGTAAGTTCATATAATTTGTTTGTATGTACAATTTCTGGTTTCGATAGTTTATAAAATTTGTTCCTAGTCTAAGCATATTTGTTTCGTCAGTTCGTATAATTTGTTCGTGCGCACAAATTTTTTAATTTGGTAGTTTTTAGAATTTGTTCCATGGGTCGTACATACAAAGTTTTTGTTCTCATAGTTTGTAGGATTTGTTCTCCACTTGTATATTGTACATGATATACAATTTTAATTAAAAATACGAATAAAAATCATCAAAATATAGTTAAGTTCAGCGAGATGTTGTTTCAAAATTTTATTGTTTGAAATACAATGGTGCAATAAGAATTTAACTTTGATGATGAGTTTATAATTTATAAAGTTTTTAATTTCAATTGTATGCCATCAATTTATCTAACCCTAGTGTGCACCATGTCCACCAAACCAGCGTGGTGGTTTGTATTTGCGTCACTACAGTGACGGTTAGGCCCATCATCTCACGCACTCAATGATTACATCTGCAAATTTCAAATTGGGACGAGATGTTAAAAACAAACATAAATCGAAAGAGAAAAAAAAATATATATCGGAAGGTCCTCGCGCTCATCTCACATTCTCGCGTTGACCGCCACGCGCTACTTTGCTTGTCGGTCAGACGTCCGAGTCCTAATCGCAGCCTCATCACAGAGTCATTTGCTTGTAGCTATACGCCTCTCACTGTACTCCTCTGCTTCTCCTCCATGGACAGCGACGGCGACTGTGGCTCGGACGCCGGCGCCGAGTGGGTCTGGGTGCGCCGGCCGGCGGAGGCGGAGGCCGTTGCCGCGGCGGCTGGGTGGCCGGCGACGGATCAGGAGGCGCGGCCCCTGAAGGTAGTGTTCGCGTCGCCGGCGAGATACTTCACCGACGCGGCACCGATCGGGAATGGTCGCCTCGGCGCTATGGTGTGGGGCGGCGTCGAATCCGAGAGGCTCCAGCTTAACCGTAAGTCGACCGCTTATCCATGATCCATCTGTGGCCTGCTCCCTCTACTTCAAGTTTAGTTCGCAAAAAATCTTTGGTTCCTGGTAGTCAACTTCTCTGCTCCCTATTCAGCCTTGGGTTTGATTAATCTGGAGATTCATCTCGAAAAAATAACTCATGAGCGAGTCTTTTCTAATTGTGGGCTGTGGGTGATTCATCTCGAGAATGATGGATGATGGGCCGGCGGAGCGTCGTTTCGAGAGAGCCGCAGAGCATGTGGTGCTTGCTTGTTTATTCTATTTCATTCCTGAAAAAATTCGACGAATTAGGCGGGATGGACAGGAAAAGAAGCAGCTTAGGCCAGCCAAGGTACAAGATTTGTACAATAAAGGCTCATACCGTCATACCTGATTAATCAGCTGCAAGTGCAATACACAAAAAGTAACACTATAATAGAATAAAATAATAATGCAGTAGATTGATTCAGTAACAAACATAGAGCACTGCAAATGCATTTGCCGTGTACCGTTGCTTATCTGCTTCTGCTTTTTGGTATTTGATTTGCTAATATGCTGAGGAAAATGTGGGCTGCGTGCCAGGTAAAACTGCAAATCTGGTAAACGGAAACAAGAGATTTTGATATGTGACATTACAATTCGTGAGCCTTTCAAGAATTGACACTCTTATCACAATGACTTGTGGAGTAAATCTGACTCAATGATAATATGTGAGTCCAGGTGTCAAATCTTGAAAGGCTTTTAACCTTTTGAAAACTATGCATGATGTAGGGGAGAGTACTATCTGAATACTCAGTGTTCAAATTAAGACTCTGATGTGCATTTTTCCCTTAGAATTTTTAAAATTTCATATGTTCCATTCAAATGTGTTCGATAATTTTTTTACATGATTCCCCTAAAATTAAGTTCAAAAGAGACATAATGATGTATAGGATACTTTCCAATTGTGCTCCCTAACTGTGTTTGAAACATTTTTAAGGCATTGATACATCTTTTTGTTAAAAAATAAAGCATGCCTAGTTGTGTTCTATTTCTGGCGGGGACAGTCCTCACTTAATGTTTTGGATTGGAGCATTGAAATTGTTGAATTTAAAATCTATGTCTCATATTTCTGCACATATCTTTTAATTACCTTTAATATTTTTGGAGCCTATTTCTTTTCATTAAAAATACTTGTGATCTTCTCAAAGAAAAGCTATTGTTGCAGATGATACTCTATGGACAGGTGGACCTGGTAATTATACAAATCCCAAAGCACCTCCTGTTCTTTCTAAAGTAAGGAACCTTGTTGACAATGGAAAGTACCCTGAAGCCACAGCTGCTGCATATAATCTCTCTGGTGACCAAACACAGGTACATATTGTATTTTTGGATTTTCCTTTTAAAGACATACCCGAGTTGAAATATAACCTATGATTTTACTGAAGGTCTACCAACCTCTTGGGGATATTGATCTGATCTTTGGCAAGCATATCAAACACACAAATTACAAAAGAGAGCTAAATCTTCACACTGCAACAGTCAATGTTACATATACTGTTGGCGAGGTGGTCTACTCAAGGGAACATTTCTCCTCAAACCCACATCAAGTCATTGTGACTAAAATCTCTGCAAATAAACCAGGAAATATTTCTTTTACAGTGTCTTTAACTACTCCACTAGACCATAAGATCCGTGTAACAGATGCAAATGAAATAATCATGGAGGGTAGCTGTCCAGGTGAACGGCCTCAAAAAGACAAGAAGACCTTTGATGATCCCATTGGAATTAAATTTTGTGCCATTCTTTACGTGCAAACAAATGGTGCTAATAGCACAGTGAAAATATTAAATGATAGGATGCTGAAACTTGATGGTGCCGACTCTGTTGTTTTACTTCTTGCAGCTGCTACTTCATTTGAAGGTCCATTTATCAAACCTTCAGAATCTAAACTGGATCCAACGGTTTCTGCTTTCACAACATTAAGTGTGGCTAGGAGCCTGTCATATTCACAGCTAAAAGCGTACCACATGGATGATTACCAGAGTCTTTTCCAGCGTGTTTCCTTGCAACTTTCACATGACTCTAGTTGTCAGCTTTGGGAGAACAGACTAGGTCAGTTGGCAGATGCTGGCTCTCAGGATGCTACTCTGTCAGATTATGCTTTTCAAAGAGCTGACTGCACCATATCAGCAGTCCTTAATGATTCTGTGAAGTCTACAGTAGACAGAATTATTACTTTTAAGGACAATGAAGACCCTTCTCTGGTAGAACTTCTGTTTCAATTTGGCCGCTATCTGCTCATTTCGTGCTCAAGGCCGGGAACCCAGATTTCCAACCTGCAAGGGATATGGAGCAATGATCCTTCACCACCATGGGAGTAGGTTTTTACAATGGCATATTTTATTTTATCTGCACTATTATATTATGGATTTGAGTAGTATTGTTTATAGCTATAAATGTGGAAATAGCAGCAGCAGAATAATGATTTCACCAAAAGTTGACCCTATTGGCAAAGTGTTTTGGTCTTAGCTAAGCCCTATTTTCTAGGTCAAGTTGCTATTGGAGATACTGTAACACTCTAAACACAAACCAATTAGTAGAAATCTGAGAAGAATTACCCACCCCTCCCCCCCTATAACTATAAGTGAATATTTTTTAACTTTAGTTTGTTTGCCACTCAACTTCTTAATTTTTCACACCCACTTTTCCACGTTAGCTTTATTAAAAGACAGCACATAAACTGAGCCTTAGTATTATATATTTTAATTGGTTGACATCAATAATGATTTGACTTCTAGAGTTGTTTAAAGTCACTATCCTGTCAGTGCCTTTACAAAGGAAAAATGGGGAAATATTTAGTGTCAAACAATCTTGTAGAAATTTGTCAAATTTGCGCCCAATGCTGGTTTCCGCATCGCATTAAAAAACATATTGCTTCCTTTGTTTTTTTCTAGTTACTACTGATTCTTTTTTATTTTTGAAATAAACTAACTATTGGTTCTTATGTGTGCATTATCTTGTTTTTACATATTTCCTGTTTCCAATATTTTCCACCAGCCCAAGATTGAATTAACAGTATGTATGTTTGACTTCTCAGTGCAGCTCCCCATCCAAATATAAATTTGCAAATGAATTACTGGCCAGCACTTCCATGTAACCTTAGTGAATGCCAAGAACCGTTGTTTGACTTTATTGGCTCCCTATCAGTCAATGGGGCTAAGACAGCAAAAGTAAGTAAACTGGTAGAAATATCTGAATGTTGCAATTTTCTACTTTGTATGCCAGTGAGAAAACTAACATTTTTGCCTACTCTCTACTGAACTTACCATTGCAACTAGTATATCAGTGAGATATACATAATGTATTGGCTGCTTACATCAGGGTTGTGGAGAATTTTCTCAATCCATATGCTAATAACTTAGAATATGATGGTGTAAATCTGAATGCAGAATTTGAAGTTAGTAATGGGCAAATTCTATGTTATGCTTCTTGCATCTTCCAAGTTAAAACAATTCCAATCGTCCCTGTGAATAAAAATTATTCGTATCCTACTAGTATTCAAATTCTTTTGGAACGGGGACCTGTAGGGTCAAAATGATTCATATGCAACTCCTAGATGGACAAGGATCCCCAGCCCCGTAAGGTAGGACAATTAGCAAGGGTCAATCTGGACTCAAAACACACCCACACACACGAAAGCACACTCCCAACACTCCATACTGCCAGTGATTGGACTTTTAGTCTGTTTGGTCATGGTGCTATTTGTTTTGTTGGCACAATTGTAAATTGTACACCAAGTGACATGTGTGTGTTTGTGTTCATGGCTATTTTAGCCAAACTCTTCCTTCATAATGCAATGATATGCATCTCTCTATTGAGTTGCATGCACCAACCAGTTCAACCCAGGCCGCATACGTGGATATTGGAGTGGGCTGTAATTATTTTAATTAACGCGCCCGCCAGGATTCGAACTCGAGACCTCTGGCTCTGATATCATATTGAGTTGCATGCACCAACAGTTCAGCCCAAAAGCTTAAGCTGATGAGGAAAGGTGGGCAATTCACTTATACTCCAACACTCTCCTGCATATTCAGTGAAAAATAAACAGGCTATAGGCGCTAAGCCCTTCGGCAACCAGAGGCACCAGATCTTTTTTTCTCGAACAATGCAGGTCATTTCATTAAGTTAGAAAAGAGTACACGGGTCTAGAGAGACCACCCTAGGCACCACATGTGCGCGCGCACACACCCCTAGAGCCAAAAAAGTCACTTTTGCACCATGGGAAAAAATAAAAATGAGCAAACGACCTTGACCTTTAAGCCCTGAAAATCAGCAACCTGGACACAAGCTCCTGGAGTTTGGAGACCCCTGCCAAGCACCAAAGACCTCCGTCCAAACTAACAGACCAAGGGACCTCTTGGATGTTTGGCCTCTTCTTGTCAAATACACAAGCATTGTGGCGTTTCCAATTTCCATAACTCCCAAGCCACCAAGATTATTAAGAAATTCAGGCCCTTACGTGCTTCTTTTGGAGCTGCTGCAATTGATTTCCTCCACCAACCTGAAAATTGATTCACTGTAGGTTGTGGTGCCAACTGCAACACTCCTAACTGTTGCAGTCCAGACTTTGCTAGTGAAAACACATCCTACTAGCAGATGAGAGGCACCATTTAAACCTTGTGATTCTTCTCAAATCTACAATAAGGAATCAAAGCAATAAAAAAATTATAAGGATCCAAGGGTTTTAAAGGTTTGGGAGCAATAACACTTTGTCCTCTTGTAGGTTGTCTGACCAAGTATTGAGTGTTGCCCTTATTGTTTTGTCACAGTGATTGTGATTATCTATGGAAGATGTTGATTTTGTAAAAATCTTTGCTGGGAAACTGCAAGTTGAGGTGTTAGCTGGGGGCTTGAATGTGGAGGCATAGTGGAGGATGAGTTTGCTAGGGGCCTCCAGTTAGTAGAGGTGGAAAGGGACCAATGCCAACATTGTAGTGGGATTTCCTATTAGAGTTAGTAGAGACCAAGGCCAACAAGAAGACGTTAAATGATAAAGTTCTATTTTATAGCTCTGGCAGTGGGTGCATTCTGGTGACCAGGGTAATTTTGCTTGTGGTGGATGCAGTGGCAGTGGCGGTGGTACTAGTGTAGTAATGGTGTTAGTGGTGGCCATTTTATTTTGCAGTAGTCTTGATGGTTACTTAACATAATGTTTTTCCTATAGTGATGAAAGTGCATGGTTGATATCGTTGTCCCATTTTAAGGGACTGTGTTAGTAATTAGTATTATAGACTAATAGGAGGCTGAGTTTTTGTATTATTGAGAAGTCTATATTTTTGTGCTGTTATAATCGAAGCAGTCTAAATAAAAAGGTGTGGGTCTCATTGACAGATGATAGTTATTTCTTAAATTCTATGAAGGCATCATATATTCTAGGTAGAGATTTCATGTTTTTCTTCCGCTATCTTTTTGTACTCTTTACTGGCAGGTGAATTATGAAGCTAGCGGCTGGGTCAGTCATCAAGTCACAGACTTGTGGGCAAAAACATCACCGGATGCTGGTGATCCTGTATGGGCTCTGTGGCCAATGGGTGGGCCATGGCTCGCCACTCACCTTTGGGAGCACTACAGTTTTACATTGGACAAAGTGAGCAATGAAACAATCACAAAATATGCATTATTTTCGTTTCCAACACTAAAAAGGGAAAATTGTTAGTGTTTCCATATGCAGATATTAAAATACTAGTGCTGTTACAAATTTTATTTAGGGATCCCTTGATGGTAATTCCATTTTCTGGCAATGTCTTGCGCCACTATCAAATTAAACATGTGATTCTGATCTATTCCTCTTTTTCTTGCAGCAATTTTTAGAGAAAACGGCATATCCACTATTGGAAGGATCAGCTTCATTTCTGTTGGATTGGTTAATTGAAGGACACAGGGAATATTTGGAAACCAATCCTTCTACTTCTCCGGAACATTATTTTATTGCTCCTGATGGTAAGAAGGCCTGTGTGAGCTACTCAACAACTATGGACATGTCAATTATACGTGAAGTTTTCTCAGCTGTTGTATTATCTGCTGATGTAAGTCATTCATCTTTTCAAAAAGAGAAAAACAAAGTCCTTATCATGTTCATACTGAAGTGATGCACAAATCAACCATATATAGTTTTAAAATAAGTATGCTGTGAATCGTATTTTAATTTCTATTTTTTCTCGAATCATTTATTTATTTTGGTAATAACTATGCATTATGAAAAACTACTCTTTGTTACCAGATTTTAGGGAAATCAGACACTAATGTGGTTCAGAGAATAAAAAAGGCACTGCCAAATCTCCCACCAGTGAAAGTTGCTAGAGATGGTTCAATCATGGAGTGGGTTTGTGAATGCTGCCACTTCTTTTATCTATCATTCAATTTCCTAACTGATAT
The DNA here is from genome assembly GCA_947561735.1 of Cenchrus americanus. NCBI lineage: Eukaryota > Viridiplantae > Streptophyta > Magnoliopsida > Poales > Poaceae > Cenchrus > Cenchrus americanus. The sequence goes on from OX387240.1 coordinate 68,756,859, forward strand.
ATATTCACTGCAGTCATTTTTTTAATACTTGTGTTCTATGTGCAGGCACAAGACTTTCAGGATGCTGAGGTTCATCATAGACATGTCTCTCACTTGTTTGGTCTTTACCCTGGACATACTATGTCACTTGAGCAAACACCTGACCTCTGCAAAGCGGTTGCCAATAGTCTTTATAAAAGAGGTGCATTTTTATAGTAAATGTGCATAAGAATATTTTTAGTTTTGTGTTGTTTTTTATTTGAGTATAACTATTGAAAACAGATTCCTCAAAGGGCAATCAATCAACCTCAGTCATCATTCTTTTGTTCCTTTAGAAATGTCAGATGTCAAAATTGTTCTCTTTGGATAGTGTGCTTTTCATTTGGTACGTTAAAATTATATTCTTCTTCATAATTCCCGCTCAGAACTGACATGACACTTGCAAAGGCTGACGTGTGTGTGCTGACAGATTAGAGGTTTCCCTTTTCAGTTATATATAGAATCAATGTGCAAATATTATTTTTTGAACAATTTAGGACTCTGCTTGCAAAATGTTCAGTTTGCTTACCCCATTTTGTCTTGCTAATATTGAACTGACTTATCCATTGATCAGGTGATGAAGGCCCAGGTTGGTCTACTTCATGGAAGATGGCCCTATGGGCTCATCTTCACAACAGTGAACATGCGTACAAAATGATTCTGCAGCTGATCACTTTGGTGGATCCAAAACATGAGGTTTCAAGGGAGGGAGGCCTGTACAGCAATCTGTTCACTGCACATCCACCTTTCCAAATTGATGCAAATTTCGGGTAAACATGATCATTCAACTTGGATCTGCTTTATATAACATAGCATAATACTCTCTGATCTCAAATATAAGCAGTTTAGGACATTGATATACTCCCTCCGTTCCATAATGTAGGTCGTATTGGCTTTTCTAGGTACGTAGATTTTACTATGCATCTAAATATAGATTTATGTCTAGATACATAGCAAATTATATGTATCTAAAAAAGCCAATACGACCTACAATTTGTAATTGGGGGAGAAGGAGTGATATACAATGTGAATGTTTGATCTTCAAGTTCTGCAAAAATATATTCTTACAAATAGCAAAAGTGTGCCATCTACAACACACAGAGCCACAGACATCACAATACTTCTAAACGAAAACAAGTGATCCAGAGCCAACTCAAGGAAAGCTCTCCTCACATCCTCTTGAATCCTCAAAAAAAATATGGCTTTCAAGGTGGATTATTCTTACGTTTCGCTCCTTCAGTGTGTTCCATCATCTGTGGAACTCAGATGCCCGAGACTATTCTTCTTTATCCCTTCTCCATCGCTGTTTTACAGAGTAGGGAAGATATAATGCATATATAGGGGTACAAGACTTGGGAGGCAAGAGACCTACCCTAGATATTTCCCACACTACCAGATATACTCTAACATATACGGTCGTACAAAATGTGTAACTGCAAGCCATAGTGTGCCATCAATCAGTACAGAGGATGGAATATTAATACATATTCCCTTTTCTAAAAAAAGACACAGTGCGCTATTCTTTTAGAAAACTGCACTTTGAAGGAAAGCTTTTAACAATACATTCAGTCAATAGATTTATGAGAAAAGCTACATTTCTTGGTATACATTTTGCAAGTTAAACAACTGAATATGATAAGCTGGACCTGCCTGTGACATATCATAAGTTACGTCTGCTATGGTGCATAAGAAACCAAAGTGGTCTGGAAATCCATCCAAATGGCATGAACTCCTTTGTCTTGATGCATAGTAAAATCATGATGAATTGATGATCAGGTCAGTAGGTCATAGTTGACATATCCAACAAAGATGGGGTGGAAACTACCATGTGACATGTCAATGACATTGGTTTGCAAATATTTCTCATTGAAATGCAGTTTTTTCATTGTTCATTAAGTCCCCGTTTGGAATGGAGGAAAACATAGGAAAAATAGAGGTTTCGATTCCGGAGGAAAGGAAGGCGAGTGTTGTGTTTGGAACGAAGGAATCGAAGGCAGACTTTCCAAAGGAACGGTGAGGAAGACTATTGATAGGATTACGGATCCTACCGGGGATTTCCCTTAACGAGTAAGGGTGAGAGGCTGGCGGTGGCCGGCGGCGAGGGCGGCGCAGGGAGGAGGAGGCGGCTAGGGTTTGGGTCTCCCGGCTCCCTCAGGGAAGCCGGAAACAATTAATTGTTTCTGCTTAATTCCAACGAAGAGTTTACACGAATATTTATGACGCTCACACTTTTGTAATCAAACCCCTAAGACTTTTAAAAATAAAACCCTACGGGCCCTAGGCCCACTCGGCCGGCCGCCACCCCCTAGCCACGTGGCGCACGCCGGCCGTACTTGATGCCGGTCATAACATCTCTCCCCGCCTGCGCAAACAGCTCGTCCTCGAGCTGGAAGTCGGGGTAGTGGGCGCGGAACTCATCAAGCTTCTCCCATGTAGCGTCCTCCTCGCCCAGGCCACGCCACTTGATGCGGACGAACCACACCTCGCGACGTAACTGGGCCTGCAGTGCAGTCTCCGATACCGGCGTGATCCGCCCGTCCACCAAGGCTGGTAGCTCAGCGGGCGCCGCCGGGGGATCGCCGCGGTGGGGCTTGAGCAGCCCCACATGGAAGACGTCGTGGACGCGGGCGTCGGCGGGTAGGCGCGAGACGGTATGCCACGGCGCGATGCGCTCCACAATCTGGAACGGTCCCGCGTAGCGTGGCCCCAGCTTGCGGCGCGCCTGAGGGTGGAGGGACTGCGTCGTCCGGTGCAGTAGGCGTAGCCAGACCCAATCCCCCACGGAGAACTCCAAGTCACGATGGGAGGCGTCGTAGTACTTCTTGGACAAGCCGCCGCGCCCGTAGAAGCCGCCGGCGCACCTCTCGCGAGCATCTCATCACGGCCGCGTAGCGAGCGGCGTCGCGGCCTCCGTCTTGGCCGACCCCGCCGTGTAGGGCAGGATGGGCGGCGGGGGCCGGCTGTACACCACCTCGAATGGCGTGGTACGGAGGGCGGTGTGGAAGGAGGTGTTGTAGCAGTACTCCGCCCATGACAGCCACTCCACCCACGAGCGCGGACGATCACCTGTAACACACCGCAAGTACATAGCAATCACCTTGTTCACCACCTCGGATTGGCCATCTGTCTGTGGGTGAAATGCTGTACTCATGCGGAGCTGAACCCCCGCCATGCTGAATAGGTCGCGCCACACGTGGCCTGTGAACACGGGGTCCCGATCACTGACGATGGACGTCGGGAACCCGTGGAGCCGGACGATGCCGTCGAAGAATGCCTGGGCGACGGACGCTGCAGTGTACGGGTGCCCCAGCGGGATGAAGTGGGCATACTTCGAGAAGCGATCGACGAGCGCGGACGATCACCTGTAACACACCGCAAGTACATAGCAATCACCTTGTTCACCACCTCGGATTGGCCATCTGTCTGTGGGTGAAATGCTGTACTCATGCGGAGCTGAACCCCCGCCATGCTGAATAGGTCGCGCCACACGTGGCCTGTGAACACGGGGTCCCGATCACTGACGATGGACGTCGGGAACCCGTGGAGCCGGACGATGCCGTCGAAGAATGCCCGGGCGACGGACGCTGCAGTGTACGGGTGCCCCAGCGGGATGAAGTGGGCATACTTCGAGAAGCGATCGACGACCGTGAGAATCACCGATTTGCCCGCCACCTTAGGCAGGCCCTCGATGAAGTCGATGGAGATGTCCGCCCACACCTGGGTGGGCACGTCCGCCGGCGCGGGGAGCCCCGCCGGTCGCCGTGCCTCCGTCTTATTGCGCTGGCACGTGCTGCAGGAGCGCACCCAGTCCTGCACTAGCGCGCGATCGCCCGGGATGTAGAAGTCGGAGCGCAGGCGATGGAGGGTTTTCTGGACCCCCTCGTGTCCCGCTGAGTGTGCCAGGCGCAAGGCCTGGTGGCGCAGGTCGCCGTCGTCGCGGCGGAAGATGCGGCCGCCGTGCGGAGAGCGCCCGTCGGCGAAGTGCCACGGCGCCCGGAGCTCGCTCGCGCCCGGGCGGTGCGGCATGTCCCGCGCCTCAAGCGCCGCGCCGTCGCCCGGCGGACGTCGTCGATGAAAGCGAAGGTCGGGCCGGGGACCGGACGCACATAGCGCCCGGCCGGCGCGCATTGTCCTGTGTGTGCTCGGTGTCGCGTCGGGAGAGCGCGTCAGCCACCGTGTTGAGCCGCCCAGGTCGGTACTCGACGGTGAAGTCGAACCCGAACAGCTTGCTTATCCACCGGTGCCGGCGGACCGGTGGAGAGGCGCTGGTCCAGGAGGTACTTCAGGCTGTAGTGATCAGTCCGCACGAGGAACTGGCGCCCCCATAGGTACGGGCGCCAGTGGCGCACCGCCTGAACCGGCCCAATGAGCTCCCGCTCGTATGCCGCCGGCCCGGATGTCGGGCGGCGAACGGTCGGGCCGAAGAACGCGACGGTCCGGCGCCCGGTGGAGGACGGCGCCAAACCCGACCCCCGACGCGTCGCGGCCGACGAGGAACGCCTTGTCGAAGTCCCGCATCCGGGAGGACGGGGCCAGTCGTCAGGGCGCGTTTAAGCGCCTGGAACGCGTCCTCCACGTCCTTGTCCCATGTGAAGGAGTCGCGGCGGAGGAGGCGGGTGAGGGGAGCTGCGATCAGGCCGAAGTCGCGGATGAACTTCCGGTAATACCCGGCCAGCCCCAGGAACCCGCGTAGGCCGCGGGCGGAGCGAGGTGGCGGCCGGGCCGACACCGCCGCCACCTTGTCCGCATCCATGGCGACGCCCTCGGCGGGAGATGACGTGGCCCGTGTAGGCCACCGACGGGGGCCCCGAACGAGCACTTCGAGCGCTTTAGGTGGAGGCTGTGCGCTCGAAGCTCGTTGAGGACGACGACGATGTGCCGGAGGTGCTCTGCCCACGACGAGCTGTATATGAGAATGTCATCAAAAAATACCAGCACGAACCTCCTCAAGTACGGTCGTAGGACGTCATTCATCAGCGCCTGAAATGTGGCCGGGGCGTTGGAGAGCCCGAACGGCATCACCAGGAACTCGTAGTGGCCGTGGTGTGTGCGGAAGGCCGTCTTCTCGATGTCGCCCGAGAACATGCGCACCTGATGATAGCCAGAGCGGAAGTCCAGCTTGGTGAAAAAGCGGGCGCCATGCAGCTCGTCCAGGAGTTCGTCGACCACCGGGATCGGGAACTTGTCCTTGGACGTCCTGGCGTTGAGGGCGCGGTAGTCGATGCAGAAACGCCAGGATCCGTCCGGCTTGCGGACGAGAAGGACCGGAGCGGAGAAGGGTGACGTGCTAGGACGGATGATCCCTTGGGCAAGCATGGCCGCACACTGACGCTCCAGCTCGTCCTTCTGCAGCTGTGGATACCGGTACGGGCGGACTGCCACGGGGGCGGTGCCCGGCAGCAGGTGGATGCGGTGGTCGTACGGGCGCGCCGGCGGCGGCCCCGCGGCTCGTCGAAGATGGCGGCGTGCCGCCGAGGTAGGCGATCAGCGGCCGGCCGCCCCGTATCGGCGGCGGCCACGGCGGCGGCGACGGGTGGCGGGGGCGGTGTCGGTGTAGAGCCCACGCCGTGCCACAGGAAGCGGCGTCCGCCACGGGTGAAGGTGATCGTCTGGGCGTCGAAATCCCATGTAATGGGGCCCAACGTGCGCAGGAAGTCGACGCCGAGGATGAAGTCGAAGCAGCCCAAGTCGATGCCGACGCATGTGATGTGGTATTGTTCACCCGCGATCATCACCGGAACGTCGCGCGCGACCCCCACACATCGTAGGCGATCGCCGTTCGCCACGATGACGCGGGGGGCCGGTCGCCGGCGGCCGTCGCGAGGCCCGGCTTCGCGGTGCGGCGCCCGGATGAAGTTGTGCGTGGAGCCCGTATCCAGGAGGGCCAGGAGGCGCTGCCCCTGGATGGTGGTGTAGACGACCATCGTGTTCTCCGTCGGAATGCCCGCCACGGCGTGTAGGGAGACGACTAGGGCGTTGGCGAGCGCGTCGACGGGGGCGGCCACCTCCTCCCCGGCGGCCACCCCATCAGCCGGTCCACCCTCGTCCTCCGTGTAGTCGCCCGACTCAAGGTAGAAGAGCCGCTTGCACTGGTGGCCGCGGACGAAGGGCTCGTCGCAGTTCTAGCACAGCCCCTGGCGTCGACGCTCCAACTGTTCCGCCGGGGTGAGACGGCGGAACTGGCGAATAGGCGGAGGAAGAGCGGCGGTGGGGGCCGCGGGGCGCCCCCGCCGGTGCCGCCGCCGGTGCCGGCAATGCCGGGCGTGCGGGCGGCGCCTGCCGAAAGCGCCGGGCCGGTGCCGGCGCGCCGGCCGCGGTGGTTCGGGCGGCCGCGGGGTCGCCACGGCCGCCGCGCGGAGCTCGAAGGCGCGAGCCAGGTACATCGCCGTCGGAAGGTCCGTTGGCGCACGCAGCTCGACGTCCACCCGGATGTGGTCAGGAAGGCCGCCCACGAACAGCTCGGCCTTCTGGAGGCGTCAAGGTTCCGCGCATGGCACAGCACCGCGTTGAAGCGGTCGGCGTAGTCCTGGACGGTGGAGGTGAACTGGAGCCGTCCCAGCTCCGCCAGACGAGAGCCGTGAACTGCTAGTCCGAACTGGAGGTGGCAGAGCTCCTTGAAGCGCTCCCAGGTCGGCATCCCCTCGTCTTGTTCGATGGCGAAATACCATGTCTGGGCCGCACCCGTCAGGTGGTACGACGCCAGCCACGTCCTGTCGGAGGCAAGGGTACGCTGTCCCCGGAAGAACTGCTCGCACTGGTTGATCCAGTTCAGGGGATCGACTGCGCCGTCGTAAGTGGGGAACTCCAGCTTGTAGAAGCGCGGGGTGGCCTGGCCCTGTGTGATCTCCAGGGCCGCCCCGCCGACGGTCGACTCCGGAACGTCCCTGGCGGCGGCGGAGGTGGACGGAACGAAAGCCCCCGTCGACCCCGCCGTAGCGGACGCCCGAGGTGGGCGCGCCGCGCGGGACGCCGCGGCGGTGATCGGCGGCGTCGGCCGCCGCTCCGTCGGTGGGGCGTGGTGGGCCGTGAGGGGGCGACGGTGCCGGCGCGCCGCCCCGACGGCCACGGAGGGGAGCGGCGAGGGCGATGGCGGGAACGACGGAGAGGTGCGGCGGCACCCGGATGACGTCGGCGCCGGGCCGTGGGTGGCGCCTCCGATCGCCGGCGGCGCGCCGTCGGGGAGGGCAAGGCCGGCGTCGTCGGCGCCGTGATCGGCGGCGGCGGAGAGCCCGTCATCAGGGCACGGAACTCTCGGAACTCAGTGCGGGGGGCCTCGATCGCGTTACTCTGGGCGGTAACGCCGAAGGAGAGGTTGAGCGCCGCAGTCAGCTGTTCGTTCGTCAGGGTGGGGATTGTCGTCGACACCCCCGACGACACGGGGTCGGCGGCGGATGACACCGTCAGGGACGGCGCCGTGGAGTCCAACGGCGCCGCGGGGGATGGCGGCGTGGTGGTCGCCGGCGGCGGCGCGGCGGAGGATGGTGGCGGCGGCGACGTAGCGGAGGCGGATGGGAGGGATCCCGACATTACCGATACCGGGTTGATAGGATTACGGATCCTACGGGGGATTTCCCTTAACGAGTAAGGGTGAGAGGCCGGGCGGTGGCCGGCGGCGAGGGCGGCGCGGGGGCGCCGTCGTGCGCACGGCCGGCGGCGAAGGCGCAGGGAGGAGGAGGCGGCTAGGGTTTGGGTCTCCCGGCTCCCTCAGGGAAGCCGGAAACAATTAATTGTTTCTGCTTAATTCCAACGAAGAGTTTACACGAATATTTATGACGCTCACACTTTTGTAATCAAACCCCTAAGACTTTTAAAAATAAAACCCTACCGGGCCCTAGGCCCACCTGGCCGGCCGCCACCCCCTAGCCACGTGGCGCACGCCGGCCGTACTTGATGCCGGTCATAACAACTATACTTTTGGAGGAAAGGAAAAATGTGGTCCAAGCTCATGGAAAATTTTCCTCCAACACTCTGCTCGCGCAATCACGCGCTAATCAAACTTACCTGTGTGCTCTTCTTCCTCATCACACATGCACACAGCTTTTGAGAGGATTCAATTTCATTTGAGCAACAAAACGAAAAGACAAAAGAAAGTTGAAATTGAGCTTCAACTTCAGCCATTGCTTAACAAATCCTTTGAGAAATTATAGGAATCAAACTCCAAATCTAGGGGAAAAGCTAAAAAAAACACCATCCAAAAAGAGAGCTCCATTTCTAGGGGAAAAGCTAAAAAAACACCAAGCTCCATTTCTATGATTTGAGAGCGGAGCTTCGGCCAGCAAAGAGAGCAGCTTCAGGCATGTTTGATGGGGTCGAGCGCTTGCCGGTCGCCACTCGATGCAGGCTGACGGCCTCCATTCTTGCTCCGTTGACCTTTTGGGCATGGCGAGCTAGTTTGTTCAAGGAGGAAGACAAAAGGTGTGCGTGCGTGTGGATGAGTGTGGTGGCTTGTAAAAAAAATTCGTAGGACCCACATGTAAGAGGGTCAAGGTAGATAGAATGTCAATTTTTTTCTGCACGCTAACAAATGTCATTCTGATGGTAATCTTTTCACTACTACGTAAAATTCAGTCAGTATTTATATAAGCCCAACATCTAGGGATTATGGATTCCTGCGTTCCAAACAGACTAAAATTTACATTCCTGCATTTTGGATTCCTGTAGTTTTTCACTTTTCACTCCATCTCATTCCTGCATTTTTTTCGATTCCTCTGTTTTGCAATCCTTCGTTCCAAACAGGGCCTAAATGTACATGTTTTTTCCTTGAAATTATCATAATGCTTTGTGATGTGGAGTTGCTGCTCTGTTCACAAGCTTTTTTAAAATCATCAGTTTGAAGAGGCCTTTAAGCCCTTCAACATGTGATAAAATAAATTAAAAATTACTCCCTCCGTTCCAAATTGTAGGTGGTTTTGACTTTTCTAGATGCATAGTTTTTGCTATGCACCTAAATGTAGTGTGTCTAGATGCATACAAACATCTATGAACCTAGACAAGCCAAAACGAGCTACAATTTGAAATGGAGTATATTAGCTAATAATAAAGAAAAGAACCTACTATTTAAAGAGCACCAAGTTGTGCATGTCCTAATGATCTTTTGTTACAGGTTCCCAGCAGCACTGTCCGAAATGCTGGTACAGAGCACTGGGACTGACCTGTACCTGCTCCCTGCTCTACCACGCAGCAAGTGGCCTCATGGCTGTGTTAAAGGCCTGAAGGCCCGAGGTGGTGTGACTGTAAACATCAGCTGGAAGGAAGGGAGCCTCTACGAAGCTCTGCTGTGGTCTAGTAGTGGGCAGAATTCCTTTGCAAGGCTGCACTACGCAGACCAGACTGCCGCCATCAGCCTCTCTTCAGGTCAAGTATACAGGTTCAGCAGGGATTTGAAGTGCCTGAAGACCTGGCCACTATGATGGCGCATACCTGCTTCAGTTGGAACTCGGAAGGTTGAATTGGCTGAGGAGAAGATTCAAGAAGCCTTTTGGGAAAAGTGAGCAAATAATCAATCTCAATAAACCATTTGCTGTGCTTGTTTCAACACTCAGGTTGAGTTTACGATCTGTTAATTTGCATTTCGTTGCCGACATGTTTAGACATCGCACCATCTTACACTGGGTATGTGCATTCTGTGATTTCTCTCAACGTTTCCTCTTGATTACAACATCCTGCAGAACAGGTAAGAGATGAAAGGTCCTCTAGGTGTTGGCATCGCGCCTCTTTTTTAAGACGTGCAAAGCATGTTTTTCATTAAGAGAAGAGATAATAAAGTCATACAAGATCCAACAAGTTAGCCAAGCTGGGGGACAACAAAGCTAAGACCAAAGAAAAAGAAGCAGTACAGAGGCCTCAAAGGCTGAACGCCGAGGAGGCAAGAAATTGGGAGGAAACCCGCGCGTGCCCAATGAAAGCCAATAGGATTTCGGGGGAACGGATTGATTGATTGATGGTCAAGGGTACATTGTACACACATTACATACATACATACATACATACATACATACATACATACATACATATATATATATGTATGTATGTATTTATATATATATATATCTATATATATATCTATATATATATATCTATATATATATATCTATATATATATATATATATGCAAGGATTATTAGGGATTATAGAAACTCCCTAATCAGCGGTGACCCTTGCCTAATCTACCACCTATCTATCTTAATCCCCAAGGCAGCTAGCCCATTAGGCTTGGCGCTAGGCCTTAAGGCCAGCCCATAGGCGCTATTCTAACACCCCCCAGTCGAAACGTCAACCGCTTTGCACAACGTTGAGATTGGACCTAAACTCCGTGAACACAGTAGAAGGCAGCCTTTTGGTGAAGATGTTTGCATATTGTGACCTGGTGGGAACATGCAACACTCGAACATCACCGACGACATCTCTCCCTCGGACGAAGTGAAGATCAATCTCAATATGCTTAGTACGCTGATGCTGGACCGGATTGGAGGTCATGTAGACTGCACTGATATTGTCGCAATATACCAGTATAGCGCGCCTAGGGGGTGTGCAGCTCCAGAAGAAGCTGGCGCAGCCAATTGGCCTCTGCCACTCCATTGGCCACCGCGCTATACTCGACTTCTGCACTTGACCTTGACATGGTGTTCTGGCGCTTGGAAGACCAGGAGATGAGACTGTCGCCAAGGAATACAACGTAGCCCGGGGTGGACTTGTGACTGTCCGGGCAGCCAGCCCAGTCAGCATCCGTGTAAACAACAAGGTCGGTCGAGGAAGACGGTCGCAGCAGGAGTCCAAGGTGAAGGGTGCCTCAAATGTAGCGTAGAATCCGCTTCAAGGCTGCAAGATGAGGCTCACGGGGATCGTGCATGTGGAGGCGGACCCGCTGAACCGCATACGCAATATCTGGTCGTGTGAACGTCAAATACTGGAGAGCGCCAGCAAGGCTGCGAAAATCTGTGGCAGCGGATGCAGACATAGGTGCCCCCTCAGTGGTAGCTACCTTCGGGTTGGTGTCAAATGGTGTGGAGCAGGGTTTGCACTCAGACATCCAGCACGACTCAGAATGTCCACCATGTATTGTCGCTGAGAGAGGAGGAGCCCGTCACCACGGCGCTCGACCTGCATGCTGAGAAAATGATGCATGGCACTGAGATCCTTCATGGCGAATTCACGCTGGAGCGCTGAGATGATCCGCCGAAGGAGGTCAGGAGAGGAGGCTGTGAGCACGATATCATCCACATAGGGCAGCAGGTAGGCGGTGTCGGTGCCACGTCGAAACACGAAGAGGGAGGTGTTTGACTTAGCCTTAGTGAACCCAATAGACAACAGAAAGGAGGCCATCCGACTGTACCATGCGCGGGGCGCCTGCTTCAACCCATATAACGACTTCTTCAGGAGGCAGACATGATCTGGATGAGCTGGATCCTCGAATTCGGATGGCTGACAGTCTCAAACAGGTTACCGTGGAGGAAGGCTTTCTTCACGCCGAGCTCATGAATGGGCCATTGGCGAGATAGAGCTAGGGACAACACAGTGCGCACAGTGGCAGGTTTGATGACGGGGCTGAATGTCTCATCAAAGTCGACACCCGGCCGCTGTGTGAAACCCCGGAGGACCCAACGAGCCTTTTACCACTCAAGAGTGCCATCAGCCCGAAACTTTTACTTGAAGATCCACTTGCCAGTCACGATGTTGGCACCAGACGGTCGCGGTACCAGATCCTAGGTGTGATTCTGGAGAAGGGCACTGTGTTCTTCCTCCATTGCAGCGCGCCAGTTGCAGTCGGCAAGTGCGCAACATAATGTTTTCGGCACCGGAGGAAGAGAGGCGACGTGGTAGGCAACAGGCATCCGGAAGCCACTCTTAGCCCGGGTGGCCATAGTGTGCTAATTTGTCACTGGAGGGACAGCAACAACACCCTTTGGCAGCGCAACTAGAGGAGTCAGAGCACCCTGTGGTAGGGCAGCCGGAGGAGTCGGAGCAGGAGCGGGCCGCCGGGAGTAGTGCTACGTGAAGCGACGTTCTGGGCACAGGGGCGGGAACCCAGGTGGAGGCCCGGTGCCTGCGCGAAGAGCAGGCGGAACGTAGGTCGGGGAGGATGCTCCGAGCGCGTTGGGCGACGCCGTGGTCGAGCCCGCACATAGAGCAGGCGGGATGTAGGCTGGGGAGGATGCTCCGAGCGCGCTGGGTGACGCCGTGGCCGCGCGTGGCACGGGAGAGACTGGCTCGGTGACCGGCCTGGAAGGTGTCCCCAGCGTCCGCAGCGTAGGGAGGATGTAGAGTGCAGGCACTAGTGAGGCGGCAGCGTTGTCGGCCGGATGTGAGTGCACCCAGGCACAGTTGCAGAGGAACTGGCAAGGGCGCGGGTGACATCGGTAACGCCAGAGGAAGTGCCTACAGACAAAAACTTGTGCACCGACCCAATAGGAGGGAGTGAATAGTCAGTAGAATTGTCCTGAAGGAACTGGAAATCTGCTGGAGTGCTAGGACCGTGGCGCTCGACAAAGGGAAAGGTGGCTTCATCAAAGTGACATGCCGAGAGACGACGACTCGGTTAGACGAGAGGTCAAGGAAGCAATACCCTTTGTGATGAGCGGAGTATCCTAGGAAGACACACAGGATAGACCGAGGGGCGAGTTTGTGGGGTGCGGTAGCCGATATGTTGGGATAACATTTACAGCCAAAGACTCGAAGGTGACTGTAAGTGGGTGGCTTGCCGAGAAGGGCAAGGAGGGTTGTGGAGAAGTCTAGAGTCTTAGTGGGAAAAATGTTTAGGAGAGTAGTGACAGTGGAGTGCCTCGACCCAGTAGGATGGAGGCATGGACGTCTGAAAGAGCAGGGAGCGAACTACATTATTTATGGAGCGGATAATGCGTTCAGCTTTACCATTTTGAGGCGAAGTGTAGGGACAAGACATGCATAGTTGGATGCCCTGCGCAAGGAAGAACTGCCGGGAGATGGAGTTGTAGTCGAGCTCGCGCCCATTGTCGCACTGGACAGCCTTCACACGCGTGTTGAACTAGGTGGAGGCGTAGGCGACGAAGGCGGTGAGGGTGCTGAATGTGTCAGATTTGAGGCCTAGAGGAAAAGACCACTGTTGACGGATAAAAAACGTATCCACCTACGATCTGCAAGCGTACAGACCTACACCTTTTCACCACGGGATTCCCAAGGTTCTTGTCAATCCGCGGAGCAAGGGGATTACAAGCGTTTGATCTACCTCTACTCACTAACTACCTAAACCCTATCTATGATTAGACTAGAAAACGTCTACACTACACTAGAGAGGATGATTAAGCCGACGAGATATGAAAGAGACACTTGCCCATGGGTCTACGATACTTGAACATGCAACCGCTTAAAGCACGAGAAACCAATCTAATCTATCAGGGGTTGTGACCACGGTTTCGCCCTTTCCCTCCCCCCGTACTGTTACTACGCGGAGGTATTCGTGACTAGACCTATGATGGACACGGCGTATTGAATGGATCCAAGGGAGCATTGGGGCCCTTACTTCCTTTACGGCATGGTAGCTAACCTTAAGCATCAAAGTATATTCAACACAAGATGATAGATAGATATTCCAACAAAGTAGCGATCACATCTCAAGATCGATTACAACCCATGGACAAATGAGAAGATTACCCCATCAAGGTGCTAGACATGGCACCGTTGATCATGGTGACGCTTCCGACAATGTCTTCCTTCTTCTCCACTTGTGGGTGCTTCCTTCGAGTTGGGCGATCCTCCTCCGGAGATCTCCTCCTCTCTCTAGCTTGTCGATGGCCTCTCGGTGCGAATGGCTCTCTCCTTCTGCGAATGGCGGTGCCTCCAGGGACTTAGGGTTGAAGATCTTTCGGGTGCAAGGAAAGGGGGGCCGAACTGACGCTGGAAATGGGCTAGGCCGGCCGGCTTGGGCCGACCGGCCCAGGCCCATCCCGGCCCGGCTCGGTCGCCCCTTCGCTCCCGTGGGTCCTTATGTGATTATGTACTTGCCCCCTCCATTTGCATCATTTTGACGATGTCATCCTCACGTCCAAGATGAAGGTTCTCTTTGCATGAAGTCCAGTCTTTTACGCTTCAATCCTCGGGGATGTTCCTTTGTAACACTTCGGTCCTTGCCACCATTGGAAGTGATTTCATCAAGCTCATGAACACGAACAAGACTCCGTAATTGCTCCTTTGAACTTGTTGTGAATCCGTCCTTTATGTCCATGTTTTCCTACATAAACACAACACTCCCAAATGCATGCACAAAGATGAACTTGTTATATGATTAGTGTGCCTAGTGGCGGGTTAGTTCCATAATCAAATCCAAACCAAAGTGTAACGAACATGTTTGGTGTACCAAAATACACCGTCAACATCTCCCCCACGCTTAGATCTTGCTCGTCCTCGAACAAGTACTCGTAAAAGAACTTTGTCCAAGGCATTGTAATCATGCTCCGCTATTCCTTTCTTCACAAGTTAGTCAATCTTTTATCTTTAATACATAAACATAAAGCAATGATCATCATACATAAACATGGGCATTTAGAATTTTTACCACGTCAAGTTTTACCCCACAACTCAAACTTTTCACTTGAGATCCTCAATTTCAGCCATGCTTACTTCTTTGCTTCCATTGGAGGGGTTTTATGATTTTTAAAAATAAAATTCCTGCAACAAGTGTTAGACAAAAACCTTTCTCCAAGCTCTCTCATGTCGCTCATATAAGGTGGCTATCCTAAACAATTTTTATAAAACTCCCACCTCCCATAAATCTCTCATATAACATGTAGAGTGGAGCTATAGGTATGGCTAGCAAAATCAACACAAGTATTGAAGCTAAGAACTTCCTCTAATGGTTGTTTACCTTTCAAAGCCAATGATCATGAGAATAAACCATATGTGGGGATATCAAGGATGAGAAGATATAGAATAGTGGACATGTGCAAAGGTAGAAGAAAATATGACTACGAGGCACCGATGACGTCCTCGTTATCGGATCGCACATGGTTGGAAAAAGAGTGGAAGTTTCGTCTCTCAACAATGTGACATCCTTCCTTGCACTTTATTTTTCTTTCACTTGATCATCCCTCTCATATCTTTCTTGCCATTCCTCTTTCTTTTTCTCTCTTTTTTCTTTTTCAATCACTCTCTTTCATTCTCTCATACACATATTTTCTTTACTTTTCTATTTTTCTTTTTTCCTTTTCCATACACATATTTTTATCTTTACTTTTCCCTCTCTTGACATCTTTATCTCTCTTTTCAAAGCTCTCAACTCCTCTCTTTCTTGCATAAACACAATCTGAATTTTAAAATAAAACCATGCTAGAGACGAGACGAAACTTCGAGAGTAGGTTGTGTTCAAGGAATACGATGTACAAAAGAGATATACGGGTTTGGGTATGGAATTTGGCGATGTACGTGACTTCCGATGTGAAAGTCACGTTACCGAATGCATGACGAGGCTAGCAATAAAAGATAAGCACAAGGACATGATCATTGCTTGAAATTAAAACTCCAAAGAGAAAAGGATCCTAGCCCAACTCATTATGCTAATCACACTTATGGTGGAGCGAAAAATAAGTTTGGCTTTGTATAGGATTTTTCTTAAACTCTCATCTTGGAAAAAGAGGATTTGCTAACCTTTATCACAAGGATTTTTAGATAATTTTCAGAATTGAATTCCTCCAACTTTTAGCATCGAACATAGCACAACCAAAATATAATGCTCTAGATCGAAGTATAGTGCGGGTACTTTTAGAGGTAGAAACTCCACTAAGCACCACGATAAACGTTTTCAAACCAAACACTTATGTTTACATATCAAAAATTAAAGATGAATAAACGAGTAAAGCAAGAAAGACATCACACGAGTCAAAAATTTAAAGAGACTCTTTTTATTTGATTTTGTTTGACGCAAACACTAAATTAAGACTTTTCTGTCACACCCGGCCCAATTTGGATGCCCTATGAGTGGCCCATGAGCGCAGGTGCGCGTGTTTAGTGCCACATTGCTAGTTGAGCAAGGGTAGAGTCAACTTATAAGCCTTTGTCCACCAGCCATTCCACCCTCAGGTAACCCTTTTACACGAAGCGAGGACGAAAGTGTAAGTAGGGTGCTATGTGTACGTGTGCTCGCCCCTACGGAAGGGCTGGGCGGTGCGACTTTGGTGGGCGGGGTGTTACAAATGGTATCAGAGCCGACCCTCGCGGTTGCGCGTATGGGTCAGTGTGCGGACATAGGGCGCATGGCGCGTGTGAGCCTGAGATGGGACACACGACATGGCATATGGTTCGGCACTGGACGTACGGTCGTGCGCTAAGAGGGAAGGTTCCTGGACATTTGCTCGGGTCAGTGTGCAGCCATATGCATGTGCGTGTGGGCCTGGGATGGGGCACACGACATGGCGTATGGGTCGGCACTGGACGGTGAGTTGGACCGACGAGGATGTCGGGTTCTTTGAGGGGGGTGAATGTCACACCCGGCCCAATTTGGATGCCCCATGAGTGGCGCATGAGCGCAGGTGCGCGTGTTTAGTGCCACCTTGCTAGTTGAGCAAGGGTAGAGCCAACTTATAAGCCTTTGTCCACCAGCCATACCACCCTCGGGTTAACCCTTTTACACGAAGCGAGGACGAAAGTGTAAGTAGGGTGCTATGTGTATGTGTGCTCGCCCCTACAGAAGGGCTGGGCGGTGCGACTTTGGTGGGCGGGGTGTTACAACTTCAAACTTGCAAAAATTTAAAAGACACACTCAAACTCAAACTTAAGACTCTTAAACTCTAAAACTCTCTTGAAAACTAAACTGAACCAAACTAAACTTGAAGCTAAAGGCTAGCTAGCTAGCTCTCCCCCATGCTAAAATCATACGACGTCCTCGTCATATTTTACAAAAATCCTAAGGGGGAAACTCTATCTAGTGGTACTTCCCGCAGCTATTGCACCACTTGCCCTTCATGTTCCCCACCATGCCGAATAGCTTCCGCACGTTGCATTTCAGGAACTTGTAGTCGTCTTCGACCACACGCTCCAAATCCTCCATGCGCTGCCTCATCGCCTCCATGGCTTGGAAACACTCATCGACCGATGCGTAGAGCTCCGAGATGGAGTGAAGGAAAGCCGCACAACACATCGAATGCATCCCGAAAGGGTCGTCATCGCCCGGGTCTCCGCCACTGTCGTCGCCACCGTCAACATTGCCGCCGCTGTTTGGGCCTTCGGGAGTCTTCTCCTTGGGCACCTCTTCCCAATAATACAAATCATTATCATCTCTTCTGGCGGCCGCCCACGAGCTCGGGCTACGATCATCGGAATAGTCGCTCCCCCATAGTCTTTAGGCTCGAGCGACACCTCCTTGTAATCCTTCCTCTTCATGCCTCGGATGCGCATCGACCTTCGAACGGGAGTAGGGACCTTCTCCTCCTTCACGGGGTTGCGAGATGCGATAGCTCCGATCGGGACACGTCCTCCACAACAGATGCGGGCGGTCCTCTTGATCTTCATGGGTAGCTTGAGCTCGCATCGTTTTGCCTCCTCCATCGATGGCTCCTCGGCGCCTTGCTTCAACTCTACGCTCTTCGGGGACACCATGGCTGCTGCGTGGGTGCAAGAGAATGCGAGATGGGATGGATTCCCGAGCTCCCAATTCAGCCAATTAAATAGTTCGAAAAGGAATACTCTAGAAACCACATTTTCCTTTTTAAACTTCCCTTAAAATTTTCTGACCAAAGAAGGAAATCGAAAAGGCACGTTCCAGGGAAAAACCGGGGCGAACCGCCGCCGGGACCCCGCTGGGCCGGTCGGACCGGGCCGGCCGTCCCACCCTGCTCCGCGGGCCGTGCCGGTCCCGTTTTCCATGTACCCCCTCTATTTCGCATTTTTAGCCCATGAGAAAAAGTTGGCTCGGTAAAGCTTCACGAGAAACTCCAGAAAAATAAAATAAAAGCTATTTACAAAAATCCACACCTTGTTTTACGTCCTAGGATAGACGTTCAGGCTCTTCTTCCATGGTGAAGACATCAATATGGTGAAGGGGCACAACGTCGGGTTCGTAGTAAACCTTAAGCCGTTGACCATTCACCATGAATTGATCACCTTTCACATCCATAATGGTTACTGCTCCGTTGGAGAACACCGAATGAACAACGTAAGGTTCGTCCCACTTGCTTTGCAGTTTCCCCTTTCCGAAGGTTTTAAACCTCAAATTATAGAGGAGGACCTTATCTCCTTCTATAAATTCTTTCTTCTTCAACCTTTTGTCATACCACCTTTTAAACCTCTCTTTGTATATGCTTGCATTTTCATATGTTTTCAACCTCATCTCCTCTAGCTCGCTTATTTGAATTCTTCACTTTACCACCGCGGCATCAAGATCGAGGTTCATCTCTTTGATCGCCCAATAGGCTTTATGTTCCAACTCAACCGGAAGGTGGCAAGTTTTTCCATAGACGGATTGATAAGGGGTCATACCTATCGGTGTCTTGAATGTCGTTCGATACGCCCACAAGGCTCCGTCTAATTTCTTTGACCAATCCTTGCCTCTCTTCTCTATGGTTTTGTTGAGGATGCTCTTTAATTGCCTATTTGACGTTTCTACTTGTCCGTTGGTTTGTGAGTGATAGGCCGTAGAGACCCTATTTTCAATTACCAACTTGGACAAGCATTATTTGAAATTCTTCCCGGTGAAGTGAGTTCCTCCATCGCTTATCAAGATTCTCGGTGTACCGAAACGAGGAAAAATCATGCTCTTGATCATGGTGGTGGACTCCTCCGTGGAAGCTTTTCGACATGGCATGGCCTCTACCCACTTGGATACATAATCAATCATGACTAGGATATTCTCAAATCCATGTGAGTTTTTGAACGGCCCCATGAAGTCTATTCCCCACACACCGAATAAATCGATTTGTAGATTATATCTCAAGGGCATAGAATTTCTTTGAGAGATGTTTCCGGTTCTTTGGCATTCGGGGTATGATGCAACATATCTTTTAGTATCTTCATGCATCTCTGGCCAATAGAATCCGCTAGACCATACTTTTGCTTGGGTGCGAAAGTGGCTATAGTGTCCACCGTACTCCGCTGAGTGGCACTTTCTCAAAATTTCTAGCCTCTCTTCTCTTGGCACACATCTTCTCATGACTCCATCATTGCCAAGTTTGAAAAGGTAATGTGCATCCCAAAAGTATTTTCGACTTTCGGAGATTATCCTCCTTTGAGAGTTTCTATCTAGATGGTCAAGAGGCATCTTCCAAATTGCTCGAATGATATCAATCATCCAAGTGTCTTTATCGAGCACTCGATAGAGGTGGTCATCTCTCATCTTGTCTTCTGTGGGCTTTTTATCATCTTGTCCACAGTTCATCCTAGACAAATGATCGGCCACAACATTTTCCACCCCCTTCTTATCACGAATTTCAACATCGAACTCTTGAAGAAGAAGGATCCAACGGATCAATCGTGGTTTAGCATCCTTCTTAGCCAAGAGATACTTGATGGCCGCGTGATCGGTGTAAATAATGACCTTCGAGTTCACGATGTAAGATCTGAAATTTTCAAAGGTGAATACCACCGCTAGCAACTCCTTCTCCATAGTGGCATAATTTAATTGTGCCTCATTAAGAGTTTTACTAGCATAGTAAACGGTGTGAACTCGACCTTCTTTTCTTTGACCCAAAACCGCTCCTACGATGTAGTCACTTGCATCACACATGATCTCGAAAGGTTGGCTCCAATCCGGAGGTTGGATGATGGGAGCGCTCACCAAAGCACTTTTTAAGGTCCGAAATGCCGCTAGGCACTTCTCATCGAAGTCAAAAACCACATCCTTTTGAAGGAGATGCGTTAAAGGCTTAGTGATCTTCGAGAAAATAAATCTTCTATAAAATCTGGCATGGCCTAGAAAGCTCCTCAAGGACTTAATGTTCGTCGGAGGTGGGAGTTGCTCAACCGTCTCCACTTTAGCTTTGTCCACTTCGATGCCTCTCTCGAATATAACATGTCTGAGAACTATGCCTTGCTTAACCATGAAGTGACACTTTTCCCAATTTAGCACCAAGTCTACCTCCGCACACCTCGTGAGGACCTTATCCAAGTTTGCCAAGCAATCCATGAACGTCTTCCCATAAACGGAAAAGTCATCCATGAACACCTCGACAATTTCTTCGACGAATTCCGAGAATATGGCCATCATGCAACGTTGAAAAGAGGCCGGAGCGTTGCACAGACCAAAGGGCATCCTTCTATATGCAAACGTTCCATAAGGGCATGTGAACGTTGTTTTGTGTTGATCATCCGGGTGAATGGGAATTTGCATGAACCCCGAGTACCCATCAAGAAAGCAAAAATAAGCGTGGTTTGCTAATCTCTCGAGCATCTCGTCAATGAACGGTAAGGGGAAGTGATCTTTCTTCGTTGCTTTGTTTAGCTTCCGATAATCGATTCACATACGCCACCCGGTCACGGTTTTTTGCGGTATTAATTCATTCTTCTCATTCTTCACCACGGTTAAACCTCCTTTCTTCGGTACACAATGTACCGGGCTCACCCATTCACTATGCGGATTCGGGTAGATGATTCCGACGTCAAGTAACTTGATGACCTCTTTCTTTACTACCTCTCGCATGGCATGAGTTAGCCTCCTTTTGTGGTCCACTACGGGCTTACATTGGTCTTCCATTGGTATATGATGAGTGCAAAAGGCTGGGCTAAGACCTTTGAGATCATTGATCGAATATCCAATCACCTTTCTATGTTTTTTCAATAAATTCAGCAACTTCTCATTTTCTTCGGGACTCAACTTGTCGCTCACGATGACTGGATAAGTCTTGTCTAGGCCCAAAAATTCGTACTTTAATCCTTTGGGCAAAGGTTTAAGATCCACCTTGGGCACTTGTGGCTCCTCGGGTTTAATTTCTCCTATGTCCTCAAATTTTTCTTCCTCCACGCTTCCATCTTGTGGTTCTAATCCTTTTATTGCTTCTTCTAGTTCTTAATCTTGTTGATCATTAACTTGATTCTCCATCACTTTTTGTAGCGGGTCTCTAAGGGTTTCAACAAAACAAAGACTATCTACCTCCTCTACTTCTTCTTCGGGAGGAAAAGGTGAAGTGTGTTTAGAAACGCGAAGAAAGTTATATGTGTACTTCTTTCCATTAAGGTTCATTGTTACTTTGCCTTTTTCGGCATCCAACACGGCATCAACCAACTTAAGAAAGGGCCTACCTAGGATTATGTGATCATGATTACTATGGTAAGCATCAATAACAAATAAATCGGTTGCTATACATTTTCCAGAGATGTTTACATTCATGTTGCAGGCAATACCTAGAGGTCTAATAGTTCTACCATCTCCCATGATTAATTTCGTTGATGTTGGAGCTAAGTCTAGGTTGTGGTCTTGAACTTTATTGTAAATTTTAGAAGATAGGACACTTACTTGGGCTCCGATGTCGCACAAAGCTTTGCATTGAACTCCATTGATCTCGCAACTCAAGTGTGGTGCCATCTTCTCCTCTTCTTCGGATCCTATCACATAGACTTCGGCGAGGTGAGCGTATGGCGATGCTTCGGCTTGATCCCCATGATTCTTTTCACCTCGGCTATGTGTTCCGGATCCACTTCATCATCACCAAAGAGCTTTTGAATGATCTCACCGGTGGTTTAATGGTCGTATGAATCTTCCGCTTTCTTTTTCGGTGGGAAATCTACTTCCAATGCTCTTGTCGTCCCCTTTTGGTTAGGGAATGGTTTTCTCTTATCGAATACTTCTCCGTAATCGATTGGAGCCCAATTCATGTGCTCGAACTCCCTTTATGGCTTCGCGCTTGACATACTTTTCTTGTGTGTTTCATTTGATTCGACGAAGTCAACGCTCAGGGTAGTTCTTGACTTGATGTGCTCTTCTTCAAGGTTGTTGACGGATAAAAGACGTATCCCTCTACGATCCGCAAGCGTACGGACCCCACACCTTTTTCACCACGGGATTCCCAAGGTTCTTGTCAATCCGCGGAGCAAGGGGATTACAAGCGTTCGATCAACAACGACACACTAGCTACTAAAACCCTAACTACTATTATACTAGAAAACAACTAAGCTACACTAGAGAGGATGATAAACAATCAAGGAAGAAGACACTCGCCCACGGGTCTACGATACTAGAGCATGCAATCGCTTAAAGACATGAAAAACCAATCTAATCTATCGGGGTTGTGACCACGGTTTCGCCCTTTCCCTCCTCTCGTACTGTCACTACGCGAAGGTAATCATGACTAGACCTTTGATGGCCACGGCGTATTGAATGGATCCAAGGAAGCATTGAGGCCTTACTCCCTTTACGGCATGGTTGCAAGCCTTAAGCATTAAAGTATATTCAACACAAGATGATAGATAGATACTCCGACAAAGTGCGATTACATCTCAAGATCGATTACAACCCATGGACGAATGAGAAGATTACCCCATCAAGGTGCTGGTCATGGCACCGTTGATCATGGTTTCCCTTCCGCCGGTGTCTTCCTTCTTCTCCACGAGAGGGTGCTTCCTTCGAGGTGGTTGATCTCCCGCCGGAGATCCTCCTCCTCTCTCTCTAGCTTGTAGATAGCCTTCTGGTGCGAATCACTCCTCCTCTTGGTGTTGGCGGCGCATCGGGGGTTTTAGGGTCGAAGATCCTTCGAGGGCAAGGAAGACGGGACCGAACCGGTGCCCGAAGTGGGCTGGGCCGATCCGGCCGGGCCGGCCGGCCGGAGGCCCAGTTTCGGCCCGGTTCGGTCGCCCTTTTTGCTCCGTGGGTCCTCATGCACTTATCTACTTTGCCCCTTCCACTTGGATGATTTTGACGCCGTTATCCTTACGATCAAGATGGAGGCTCTCTTTGCATGAAGTTTGATCTTTTACGCTTCAATCCCGGGGGGTGTTCCTCATAGCACTTCGGTCCTCACCACCATTGGAAGTAATTTCAGCGAGCTCATGAACACGAACAAGACTCCATGAATGCTCCTTTGAACTTATTGCGAATCCGTCCTTTATGTCCATAATTTCCTACATAAACACAACACTTCCAAATGCATGCACAAAGATGAACTTGTTATATGATTAGTGTGCCTAGTGGCGGGTTAGTTCAATAATCAAATCCAAACCAAAGTGTAATGAACATGCTAGGTGCACCAAAATACACCGTCAACATCTCCCCCACACTTAGCTCTTGCTCGTCCTCGAGCAAGTACTCGTAAAAGAACTTCGTCCAAGGTGTGTAATCGTGTATCACTTATCCTTCTTCACAAGTTAGTCAATCCCTTCATCTTTAATACATAAACACAAAGTAATGATAATCAAACATAAACATGGGCGTTTAGAATTTTTACCACGTCATGATTTACCCCACAACTCAAACTCTTCACTCGAAGCTTTCAATTTCAGCCATACTTACTTCTTTGCTTCCATCGGAGGGTTTTTATGGTTTTTAAAATAAAAATTCCTGCAACAAGTATTAGACAAAAACCTTTCTCCAAGCTTTCTCAAGTCACTCATATGAAGTGGTTATCCTAACCAAATTTTATAAAACACTCACCTCCCATTAATCTCTCATATATCATGTAAAGGTGGAGCTATAGGTAGGGCTAGCGCAATCAACACAAGTATTGTCAAACTAAGAACTTCCTCTAATGATTGTCTACCTTTCAAAGCCAATGATCATGAGAATTAACCATATGTAGGGATATCAAGGATGAGAAGATTTAGAATGGTGGACATGTGCAAGGGCAAAAGAAAATTGTGACTTCAAGGCACCAATGATGTCCTCGTCGTCGGATTGCACATGGTTGGAAATAGAGTAAAAGTTTCGTCTCACAATCAACGTGACATCCTTCCTTACACTTTATTATTTTTCTTTTCTTTCACTTGATCCATCCCTCTCATATCTTCATTGCTAACTCATCTTTCTCTCTTTTTTTTTTCTTCTTTCATTCACATATGATTTTTTTTCTTTCTTTTCCATACACATACTTTTTCTTTATTTTTCTCTCTCTTGACAACTTTTCAAAGCTTTCAATTCTCCCTTTTCTCGCATGCATACAATCTGAATTTTTTTTAAATAAATCATGCTAGAGACGAGACGAAACTTTGAAAATAGGTTGTGTTCAAGGAATACGATGTTCAAAAGAGATGTATAGGGTTGGGTATGGAATCCAGTGATATACATGACTTTCGTTATGAAAGTCATGAACTGAATAAATGACGAGGCTAGCAACAAAAGATAAGCACAAGGACATGATCATTGCTTGAAATTAAAACTCACCAAGAGAGAAGGGTCCTAGCCTAACTCATCGTGCTAATCACACTTATGGTGGAGCGAAAAAAACAAACTTGGCTTTGGATAGGAATTTTTTCATACTCTCAACTTGGAAAAAGAGGTTTTGCTAACCTTTATTACAAGGGTTTTAATATAATTTTCAGAACTGAAATCCTCCAATTTTTAGCATCGAAAATAGCACAACTAGCATGTGAAGCTCAAGATCGAAGTGCGGTATGGGTACTTTAAGTAGTAGCGATTCAACTAAGCACCACGGTAAACGATTTTCAAACCACATACTTGTGTTCATATATCAAGAGTCGAAGATTAGACAAACAAGTAAATAAAGATAAACAATACATAAAACACAAAGATATATATAAGACTCTTTTTATTTGGTTTTCTTGACTCAACACTAATTTAAGACGCTTGCAAAAATTTAAAAACAGACTCGAAAACTAAAGACTCATTAAAACGCTAAGACTCTCACACGAAGATTAAACCGAACCTAAACTTGAAGTTCAAAAGCTAAGGCTAGCGAGCTAGCTCTCCCCCACACTTAAAACATACGACGTCCTCGTCGTATCTTACAAAAACCAAAGGGGAAAACTAGATCTAATGGTACTTCGAGCAAGCTTTGCACCACTTGCCTCTCATGTTTCCAACCATGCCGAAAAGTTTGCGCACGTTACGGTTAAGTAACTTGTAGTCATCTTCAACTACGCGCTCCAAATCCTCCATACGCTGCTTCATCGCTTCCATGGTTTGAAGACATTCGTCGGCCGACGCGTAGAGAGCTGCGATGGATTGACGGCAAACTCGACAGCACACCGGATGCAATCCGAAGGGGTCATCGTCGCCATAATCTCCACCATTGTCACCACCGTCGTCGCCACCTCCATTGTTGTTGCCTTCGCCACCGCCGTTGCCATCGCCATTGGGGCCTTCGGGAGTCCTTTCATAAGGATGCTCATCCCAATCATCATCATCTCTACCGGCGGCCGCCCACGAGCTCGGGCTACGATCGTCGGAGTAGTCGCTATCCCCATAATCCTTAGGCTCCGGCGACACCTCCTTGTAATCCTTGCGCTTGACGCCTTGGAGGCGTGCCGACCTTCGCACGGGTGTAGGGACCTTCTCTCCTTTGACGGGGTTGCGAGATGCAAGAGCTCCGGTCGGGATACGTCCTCCGCAACGGATACGTGCGGTCCTCTTGACGGGTAGCTTGACCTCGCATCGCATCGCCTCCTCCATCGATGGCTTCTTGGCTTCTACCTTCAACCCTAAGCTTTTTGGAGGCTCAATGGCTGCTACAAGGGTGCAACACATTGCTTGAAAGATTTGATTCTCGAGCTCCCAATTCGGCCAAATATATAGTCCTGAGGGAAAAGCTTTGGAAACCTTATTTTCCTTTTTTACACTTCCCTTAAAATTTTCTGACCAAACAAGGAAGTCGAAAAGGAGCAGTTCGGGCGAAATTCGGGGACATCGGGCGTCGGCCCCCCCCGGGCCGATCCGGCCGGGCCGGCCGGCCCACCCCCGCCTCGGGGGCCGGGCCGGTCCGGTTTTTTGCACACCGCCCTATTTTTTTCGTCCTCGGCCCCGTGGGAAAAAGTTGGCCCGGTTAATCTTCGCGAAAAACTCCCGAAAGCTAAAAGAAAAATTATTTACGAAGTTGGTGCCTTGTTTTTCGTCCTAGGCGGGACGTTCGGGCTCTTCCTCCATGGTAAAGACGTCAACATGATGAATGGGCACGATGTCGGGTTCGTAGTAAACCTTAAGCCGCTGTCCATTCACCACAAATTGATCGCCGTTTATATCCATAATGGTTACCGCTCCGTTGGAGAACACCGAATGCACAACATAAGGTCCGTCCCACTTGCTTTGCAATTTCCCCTTTCCGAAGGTTTTAAACCTCGAATTGTAGAGGAGGACCTTATCTCCTTCTTTAAATTCTTTTTTCTTCAATCTTTTATCATACCACCTTTTGATTCTCTCCTTGTATATGCTTGCGTTTTCATAAGCTTTCAACCTCAACTCCTCTAGCTCGCTTATTTGAATTCTCCGTTTCACCACCGCGGCATCGAGATCAAGGTTCATCTCTTTAATCGCCCAATAGGCTTTATGTTCTAACTCGACCGGAAGGTGGCAAGCTTTTCCATAGACGAATTGATAAGGGGTCATACCTATCGGTGTTTTAAACGCCGTTCGATAAGCCCATAAAGCTCCGTCTAATTTCTTTGACCAATCCTTGCCTCCCTTCTCTATGGTCTTGTTGAGTATGCTTTTTAATTGCCTATTTGACGTTTCCGCTTGTCCGTTGGTTTGTGGGTGATAGGCCGTGGAGACCCTATGCTCGATTCCCAACTTGGACAAGCACTTTTTAAAGTTCTTCCCGGTGAAATGAGTTCCTCCATCACTTATCAAGATTCTCGGTGTACCGAAACGGGGAAAAATCACGTTCTTGATCATAGTGATGGACTCTTCCGTGGAAGCTTTACGACATGGTATAGCCTCTACCCACTTGGATACATAATCGACCATAACAAGTATATACTCGAATCTAAACGAGTTTTTAAAAGGCCCCATGAAGTCTATGCCCCATACATCGAATATGTCAATTTGCAAGTTGTATTTCAAAGGCATATAATTTCTTTGAGAAATGTTTCCGGTTCTTTGGCATTCGGGGCATGACGCAACATATCTTTTAGTATCTTCATGCATCTCCGGCCAATAGAACCCGCTCGACCATACTTTTGCTTCGGTTCGAAAATGGCTATAGTGCCCACCGTACTCCGCCGAGTGGCACTTCCTTAGAATCTCAAGCCTCTCTTCTCTTGGCACACATCTTCTCATCACTCCATCATTGCTAAGCTTGAAGAGGTATGGTGCATCCCAGAAATATTTCTTGCTTTCAGAAATTATCTTCCTTTGGGTGTTTTTGTCTAGATGATCGAGGGGCATCTTTCGAATTGCTCGAATGATGTCGATCATCCAAGTATCTTTATCAAGCACTCTATAGAGGTGGTCATCTCTCATCTTATCTTCTATGGGCTCTTTATCATCTTGTCCACGATTCATCCTAGACAAATGATCGGCCACAACATTCTCCACCCCCTTTTTATCACGAATTTCAACATCAAACTCCTGGAGAAGAAGGATCCAACGAATCAAACGTGGTTTAGCTTCCTTCTTAGCCAAGAGATACTTTATGGCTGCGTGATCGGTGTAAACAATGACTTTCGAGTTCACGATGTAGGATCTGAATTTTTCGAAAGCGAATACCACCGCTAGCAACTCTTTTTCCGTAGTGGCGTAATTTAATTGTGCCCCACTAAGAGTTTTGCTAGCGTAGTAAACGGCGTGAACTCGGCCTTCCTTTCTCTCGTCCCAAGACCGCGCCTACGGCGTAGTCACTTGCGTCACACATGATCTCGAAAGGTTGGCTCCAATCCGGAGGTTGGATGATGGGAGCACTCACCAACGCATTTTTCAAGGTCCGAATGCCGCTAGACACTTCTCATCAAAGTCGAAAGCCACATCCTTTTGAAGAAGGTGCGTTAAAGGCTTAGTGATCTTCGAGAAGTCCTTTATAAATCTTCTATAGAATCCGGCATGGCCTAGAAAGCTCCTTAAGGACTTAATATCCGTAGGAGGTGGGAGTTGCTCAACCGTCTCTACCTTTGCCTTGTCCACTTCAATTCCTCTCTCGGATATAACATGTCCGAGCACTATGCCTTGCTTAACCATGAAGTGGCATTTTTCCCAATTTAAAACCAAATCAACCTCCGCACACCTTGTAAGGACCTTTTCTAGGTTTGCTAAGCAATCCATGAACGTCTTCCCATAAACGGAAAAATCATC
Source organism: Cenchrus americanus (assembly GCA_947561735.1). Lineage (NCBI taxonomy): Eukaryota > Viridiplantae > Streptophyta > Magnoliopsida > Poales > Poaceae > Cenchrus > Cenchrus americanus. The sequence goes on from OX387240.1 coordinate 68,785,000, forward strand.
CATAAACACTTCAACAATCTCTTCGATGAATTCTGAAAACACGGCCATCATGCAACGTTGAAAAGAGGCCGGAGCGTTGCATAGGCCGAAGGGCATCCTCCTATATGCAAACTTTCCGTAAGGACACGTAAATGTTGTCTTATGTTGATCTTCCAGGTGAATAGGAATTTGCATGAACCCCGAGTATCCATCGAGAAAGCAAAAATAAGCGTGGTTTGCTAACCTCTCGAGCATCTCGTCTATGAACGGTAGGGGGAAGTGATCTTTCTTCGTCGCCTTGTTAAGCTTACGGTAATCGATACACATCCGCCACCCGGTCACGGTTCTTTGCGGTATCAACTCGTTCTTCTCATTCTTCACCACGGTTAAACCTCCTTTCTTCGGCACACAATGTACCGGGCTCACCCATTCGCTATGCGGAACCGGGTAGATGATTCCGGCATCAAGTAACTTGATAACCTCTTTCTTTACTACCTCTCACATGGCATGGGTTAGCCTCCTTTGGTGGTCCACTACAGGCTTACATTGGTCTTCCATTGGTATACGATGAGTGCAAAAGGCTGGGCTAATACCTTTGAGATCATTAATTGAATATCCAATCACCTTCCTATGTTTTTTCAATAAAATCAGCAACGCTTCATTTTCTTCGGGGCTCAACTCGTCGCTCACAATGACTGGATAAGTTTTGTCTGGCCCCAAAAATTCATATTTTAATCCCTTGGGCAAAGGTTTAAGGTCTACTTCGGGCACTTGTGGCTCCTCGGGTTTGATTTCTCCTATGTCTTCGAACTTCTCTTCCTCCAAGCTACCATCATGCGGCTCTAAGCCTTTTGTTGCTTCCTCTAGTTCTTCATCTTGTTGATTACTAATTTGATTTTCCATCGCTCTTTGCAGCGGGTCTCTAAGGGTTTCAACAAAACAAAGACTATCTATCTCTTCTATTTCTTCATCTTCGGGAGGAAAAGGAGTAAGGTGTTTAGAAGCACGAAGAAAGTTATATGTGTACTTTGTTCCATTAAGGTTCATTGTTACTTTGCCTTCTCCGGCATCTAACACGGCATCAACCAACTTAAGAAAAGGCCTACCTAAGATTATATGATCAGAATTACTATGGTAAGCATCAATAACAAAGAAATCGGTTGGTATGTAGTTTCTAGAGATTTTTACTTTCATGTTGCAAGCAATACCTAGAGGTTTGATAGTTCTACCATCTCCCATAATTAATTTCGTTGATGTTGGAGCTAAGTCTAGGTTGTGGTATTGAACTTTATCGTAAATTTTAGAAGATAGAACACTTACTTGGGCTCCGATGTCGCATAAAGCTTTGCATTGAACTCCGTTGATCTCGCAACTCAATTGCGGCGTCATCTTCTCTTCTTCTTCGGATCCGATCGAATAAATTTCAGCAAGGCGAGCGTATGGTGATGCTTCGGGCTTGATCCCCATGATCCTCTTCACCTCGGCAATATGTTCCGGATCCACCACGTCATCTCCAAAGAGCTTTTCAAAAATCTCACCGGTGGTTTCGAGGTCGTATGAATTTTCAGCTTTCCTCTCCGGTGGGAAATCGACTTCCAATGCTCTTGCCATTCCCCGTTGATTAGGGAACGGTCTTCTCTTGTCGAATACTTCTCCGTAATCAATAGGAACCCAATCCATTGGCTCGAACTCCCTTAGTGGCTTCGCGCTTGACATGCTTCTCTTGTTCGTCTCATTTGGTGTGGCGAAGTCGACGTTTGGTGTAGTTCTTGACTTGATGTGTTCTTGTTCAAGCTTTTCCATGATTGGTTCCTCTTTTGTGACTTCCGGGGTTGCCTCTTTAGAAAAATTAGCAAGCTTTTTCTTCCTTGAATTGAATTCCGGCTCTTCCGCAAGTCTCGTTTCCCAATCTCTTCGCATGGCAGCCGCTTTGCTAACTTTTTGTAGAAGTTGGGCGGCTTCCGTGAGTGTTTTCTCCATGAGATCCCCACCGCACACATTTCGACGTGTCGCATGCAACTAGGGGTTAGGGAAAAGAAAAATGTATGCAAGAGTACGTCACCGGTGAAGCCGAGTTTTGGTCCTTGTTCGATTAATTCATTAAACCTATCCCAGTGCTTGGTCTATCCCTTCCTCTTCTCCTTGCATAAAATTGATCACTTGCCTCCTTAGATGTTGAACCTTGCTCATTGGAAAGAACTTCTCGCAAAACTTCTTTGTCAACTTGTTCCAATTGCCTTCAACTTCAAAGGACGCAACCGAATACCATGTCTTTGCTTTGCCGGCAAGTGAGTAGGGAAAGAGATTCCATTTGAACCATTCATCGGGAACTCCTTCTTGACGCACCGTGTTGCATATTGTCGTGAAATCCCTTATGTATATATGGGTTCTCCGTAACCATCCCTTCAAATGGGTTTTCCGCCACCATCTTCATGATCTTGGATTTAATTTCATACTTGGTCGCTTCGAGCTTCGAATCCGACTCTTTTACCTTTATGTCTTCACATCGAGGGCTAGCGTAATCCCTTAATGATTTCTCTGGTTCTTCCACGGGTTGATTAACGAACTCCATCTAGACAATAAGATAAAAACAAAAACAAAAAAGAAACAAGTGTTTTTCTGATAATAAATGTTAGATAAAGCAAATAAAAGATAAGCTAAAATATAAACTAAGTTAGATGCAAATCAAACGATGTAAACTAACTTGCTCCCCGGCAACGGCGCCAGAAAAAGGGGCTTGTTGATGGATAAAAGACGTATCCCTCTACGATCCGCAAGCGTACGGACCCCACACCTTTTTCACCACGGGATTCCCAAGGTTCTTGTCAATCCGCGGAGCAAGGGGATTACAAGCGTTCGATCAACAACGACACACTAGCTACTAAAACCCTAACTACTATTATACTAGAAAACAACTAAGCTACACTAGAGAGGATGATAAACAATCAAGGAAGAAGACACTCGCCCACGGGTCTACGATACTAGAGCATGCAATGGCTTAAAGACATGAAAAACCAATCTAATCTATCGGGGTTGTGACCACGGTTTCGCCCTTTCCCTCCTCTCGTACTGTCACTACGCGAAGGTAATCATGACTAGACCTTTGATGGCCACGGCGTATTGAATGGATCCAAGGAAGCATTGAGGCCTTACTCCCTTTACGGCATGGTTGCAAGCCTTAAGCATTAAAGTATATTCAACACAAGATGATAGATAGATACTCTGACAAAGTGCGATTACATCTCAAGATCGATTACAACCCATGGACGAATGAGAAGATTACCCCATCAAGGTGCTGGTCATGGCACCGTTGATCATGGTTTCCCTTCCGCCGGTGTCTTCCTTCTTCTCCACGAGAGGGTGCTTCCTTCGAGGTGGTTGATCTCCCGCCGGAGATCCTCCTCCTCTCTCTCTAGCTTGTAGATGGCCTTCTGGTGCGAATAACTCCTCTTCCTCGTGTTGGCGGCGCGTCGGGGGTTTTAGGGTCGAAGATCCTTCGAGGGCAAGGAAGACGGGACCGAACCGGTGCCCGAAGTGGGCTGGGCCGATCCGACTGGGCCGGCCGGCCCAGGCCCAGTTTCGGCCCGGTTCGGTCGCCCTTTTTGCTCCGTGGGTCCTCGTGCACTTATCTACTTTGCCCCTTCCACTTGGATGATTTTGACGCTGTTATCCTTACGATCAAGATGGAGGCTCTCTTTGCATGAAGTTTGATCTTTTACGCTTCAATCCCCGGGGGTGTTCCTCATAGCACTTCGGTCCTCACCACCATTGGAAGTAATTTCAGCGAGCTCATGAACACGAACAAGACTCCATGAATGCTCCTTTGAACTTATTGCGAATCCGTCCTTTATGTCCATAATTTCCTACATAAACACAACACTTCCAAATGCATGCACAAAGATGAACTTGTTATATGATTAGTGTGCCTAGTGGCGGGTTAGTTCAATAATCAAATCCAAACCAAAGTGTAATGAACATGCTAGGTGCACCAAAATACACCGTCAACAAAGGTTTTCCGGGATTCGCTCCTCTTTTGTGACTTCCGGGGTTGCCTCTTTAGAAATTTCAGCACACGTCTTCATCCTCGAATTGTGTTCCGGCTCCTCCGCAAGTCTTGTTTCCCAATCTCTTCGCATGGCCGACACTTTGCTAATTTTTTGTAGAAGTTGAACGGCTTCCGTGAGTGTTTTCTCCATGAGATCCCCACCTGCACACATTTGGACGTGTTGCATGGAACTAGGGGTTAGGGAAAAGAAAAATGTATGCAAGAGTACGTCACCGGAGAAGTCAAGTCTTGGTCCTTGTTCGATCAACTCATTAAACTATTCCAAGCTTGGTCTATCCCTTCCTCTTCTCCTTGCATGAAAGTGATCACTTGCCTCCTTAGATGTTGAACCTTGCTAGTTGGAAAAAACTTCTCACAAAACTTCTTTCTCAACTTGTTCCAATTGCCTTCAACTTCAAAGGACGCAAATGAGTACCATGTCTTTGCTTCACCGACAAGTGAGTAGGGAAAGAGATTCCATTTGAACCATTCATCGAGAACTCCTTCTTGACGCACCGTGTTGCATAGCATTGTGAAATGCCTTATGTGTCTATATGGGTTCTCCGTAACCATCCCTTCGAATGGGGTTGCCGCCACCATCTCGATGATCATGGATTTAATTTCATACTTGGTCGCTTTGAGCTTCGAATCCGACTCTTGTACTTTTATGTCTTCACATCGAGGACTAGCATAACCCCTTAGCGATTTCTCAGGTTCATCCACGGGGTGGTTGACGAACGCCATCTAGACAACAAAATAAAAACAAAAACAAAAACAAAAAAAGTGGTTTTCTAGGTAATATGGGTTAGATATTAGCAAACAAAAGATAACTAAATATAAAAGTAAGTTAGATGGAAACTAAACGATGTAAACTAGCTTGCTCCCCGGCAACAGCGCTAGAAAAAGGGGCTTGTCGATGGATAAAAGACGTATCCACCTTATACGCAAGCGTACGGACCTACACCTTTTTCACCACGGGATTCCCAAGGTTCTTGTCAATCCGCGGAGCAACGGGATTACAAGCGTTTGATCTACCTCTACTCACTAACTACCTAAACCCTATCTATGATTAGACTAGAAAATGACTACACTACACTAGAGAGGATGATTAAGCCAACGAGATATGAAACACACACTTGCCCATGGGTCTACGATACTTGAATATGCAACAGCTTAAAGCACGAGAAACCAATCTAATCTATCGGGGGTTGTGACCACGGTTTTGCCCTTTCCCTCCCCCCATACTGTCACCACGCGGAGGTATTCGTGACTAGACCTATGATGGACACGGTGTATTGAATGGATCCATGGGAGCATTGGGTCCCTTACTTCCTTTACGACATGGTAGCTAACCTTAAGCATCAAAGTATATTCAACACAAGATGATAGATAGATATTCAAACAAAGTAGCGATTACATCTCAAGATCGATTCCAACCCATGGACAAATGAGAAGATTACCCCATCAAGGTGCTAGACATGGCACCATTGATCATGGTGACGCTTCCTACGGTGTCTTCCTTCTTCTCCACTTGTGGGTGCTTCCTTCGAGTTGGGCGATCCTCCTCCGGAGATCTCCTCCTCTCTCTAGCTTATCGATGGCCTCTCGGTGCGAATGGCTCTCTCCTTCTGCGAATGGCGGTGCCTCCAAGGACTTAGGGTTGAAGATCCTTTGGGTGCAAGGAAAGGGGGGCCGAACCGACACTGGAAGTGGGCCAGGCCAGCCGGCTTGGGCCGACCGGCCCAGGCCCATACCGGCCCGGCTCGGTCGCCCCTTCGCTCCCGCGGGTCCTCATGTGATTATGTACTTTGCCCCCTCCATTTGCATCATTTTGACGATGTCATCCTCGCGTCCAAGATGGAGGTTCTCTTTGCATGAAGTCTGGTCTTTTACGCTTCAATCCTCGGGGATGTTCCTTTGTAACACTTCGGTCCTTGCCACCATTGGAAGTGATTTCATCAAGCTCATGAACACGAACAAGACTCCGTAATTGCTCCTTTGAACTTGTTGTGAATCCGGCCTTTATGTCCATGTTTTCCTACATAAACACAACACTCCCAAATGCATGCACAAAGATGAACTTGTTATATGATTAGTGTGCCTAGTGGCGGGTTAGTTCCATAATCAAATCCAAACCAAAGTGTAACGAACATGTTTGGTGTACCAAAATTCACCATCAACATCCACAAATAATGAGTGCAATTATCAAGTATGACCAAATAATATTTATAACCAGAGATGCTAACAACCAGGGAGGTCCAGAGGTCACAATGTATAAGATCGAACTTATTAATGGCACAAGAAGTGGACTCATGGGAGGGCAAACGAACATGACGCCCTAACTGACACACATGACACAACTCGGAGCAATCCTGAATAGGACAGGAGACACTGGATGCGAGCTTGGACAAAGCTTCATGACCGGGGTGGTGGCCAAGATGTCGATGCCACAATGGGGACGACACCTGGGGGACCAAGGACTGCGCTGGTGGAAGTTGTAGTGGGTACAGGGGCCCGAAGCTATTGCACCTGACGATTTCTCTCCATGATGGAAGAACATGCACAGAACAACCAGAGGGATCAAACTCAATAGCACAATTATTATCGGTAGTAAATTGGCGAACAGAGATAAGGTTCATAATAATTTGTGGTGACACAAGAACATTATTAAGACAAAAATTAGGAGATAACTCTGCAGAGCCAATGACCGTGACAGGAACTGTAGAACCATTACCGAAAACAATAGACGAAGGAGTAGGGTACCGCGGGAAAGAAAAGTGTGAAAGGGTGGAGGACTGAGATGTCATGTGTGAGGTAGCACCTGATTCGAAGTACCACTCATTTGACGGCTCTGGGGTCAGCGTCGTCGTGCTGAAGGCGGAGGCGAGGGCACTAGGATCCCAGGAAGGGAGGCCGGCCACAGGTTTGTAGAACCCCGGGGCAGCCCACTGACCGACGGCGTCTGAAGTAGCAAAGGGCGGCTGGACGAAGTGCTGTTGCTGCTGTGCCAGTAAGGCTTACTGTTGTGCCTGTTGCTGCGCCTGCTGTTGTGCCTGCAGGTGAGGGGGCACCAGGATGGGAGCCAGCGGAGGACGGGGGCCCCCTTGACACATGTGGATGGAACCCATCCATGGGTTGTAGTAGCTTGTCCATGAGCGGGGGGGGGGAGGCTGCTGGGAGTTGGCCAACTACTGCTGCTAGCCACCGGAGGTGGTGCTGGTGTTGGAGCCGCCTTTGCCTCTGCCGCCACACTTGCTTCGGCAACTGTTGGCGTTCTTGGAGGTGCCAGTGTTGCCGAAGCCTGAAGACGGTGGAGGAGGAGCGTTGGCGGGTGATGCAGCAGACAGAAGATCAGTGGCAGGGGCCTCCTTCTTGTTGTCCAGTGAGAGTTCCTCAAGAATGAGGCCGTCTCGGGCCTCCAGGAAGGTGGGGAAGGGATGAGCGCGGTGAAGGAGTGTGCCGACGTGGCTGAACCGCTTGTTGAGGCCTCAAATGACATTGAGGACCAACGTGCGGTCGATGACAGCCTCCCCGAGGGCCGAGAGATCGTCAGCCATCTTCTTCAGCTTGCGGCAGTAGTCCGTGATAGAGAGGAGGTCACGTCGGCATCATCAGGGGTACGCGTCCTGGCTCCAGCGGCGGCACGACTCAGATGGGTCGGGCGTGACCGAAGAACAGGGGGCAGCGCGACCTGGATGGAAGTGGGCTGCACGTGATTGGAGAGGGCGGTGATGTGACCTAGGGAGGTATGCGCGGCACGGGTAGGGGCACCAACACGTAGGAGAGCGCAACACGGCAAGGGACGCCGGCGCATGGGAGGTGGCAGCGAAAGAAACCTAGGCAATTGATACCATGAAAGCCAATAGGATTTTGGGAATGGATTGATTGATTGATGGTCAAGGGTATATTGTACATATATAGGCAAGGATTATTAGGGTTTATAGAAACTCCCTAATCAACGGTGATCCTTGCCTAATCTACCACCTATCTATTTTAATCCCCAAGGCAGCCAGCCCATTAGGCTTGGCACCAGGCCTTAAGGCCAGCCCATAGGCGCTATTCTAACACCCAAGTCTTGGCTTCATCGAGGATTGCCGACACGAGAGCCACTAGTATTAGGGCCTCCTTGTCGTGAACGCGTCGATTGCGCTCTCTCCAAATCGACCAAGCGACCAGCCAGACAAAGGCATCGAAACCTTTTCTCCTGACTTTAGTGACCAACTTCCCAGCGGAGCACCACCAAGTAGCAAGAGACATGGGATGATCCAGGGCGATTTGAGGAAGAAGAATACGCCCGAGGGTTCAAATCCACGTCTCTCGACTAAAGACACAGTCGACAAGCAGGTGATCCAGAGTTTCGACCTCTTGCACACAGAGTGCACAGGTATCAGAGTCCTTCAAGCCATGGCGATGAAGTCTGTCAGAGGTCCAACATCAACCATGCAGCACTAATCAGGCAAAAAAAGTCTTCCAAATTTGACAGGCGCCCAAAATGTCAACACGACCAAGGAAGAGTGCGACATAGGCGGGAGAGGAGGAGTACACACCGTTTGGCGACCACTTCCAGATAAACTTATCGGGCTCCAGCGACAGCCTCACGGCCCGCACCAGGTCTGTCACACCTGATTTTCCAAAGAAAACCAAATGCATCTCATATGTGCGCCAGGATCAAGTTTACACACATATGATAGACGTCATGAGTGAAATATCAATAAACAACAATAAAATCGTACAAGAGTTAACCAATACATTATCTCTTTATTACACTCGGACGTTAGACTCGAAGGTCTTTACAACAATCAAATGATAACTAGACGAAGCAGCTCCGTCTTCAGCTTCCACAGGCACATGACTGGGGGCACGCAAGCCTCAAAACTCATCGTAGTCACTGAAGTACTCTTCTCCATTGTAATCCTCTGAACAGTGGGTAAGCAAGGGCGAGCACACTTATGGTTGGAGCTCAGCAAGTGGGGAAGATGCAAGGCTATCAAGAATAGGCTAAGAGTTTGCTGCGGTTAGCATATTTAATGTTTGTCAAATTTTATTAGCAAGCACCTATTTACTAGATGTAAGTTTATACCATCCCACTTAAAAAGACTTTAGAAAACTTTCCATCTCAAATCATACATAAACCAAAATTTAATTTCATCTTCAAGTTTATTAATCATGTGAGGGTCCAGGCCACTCTTGACCGTGAGCACGGCCGATTGATCAGTTTTACACTCTGCAGAGGTTGTACACTTTCACCACAGCTCGCGTAAAAGCTCCAAAAAACTTTAAACCCAACCACGCATGTGCTGATCAGGCACAATACCACACTTCAGAGGTGTGATTGCATAGGGACGCTACGAAGCCTTTACAAAGATATGCAAAAGCACCAACAACCCACGACAGTTACAGCTCAGGGCGGACCATAACCCTTCCTAGTGGTCAGCACCTTAGCAAAGGCTGCTACCCCAAAAGAACCAGGCTATACCCCTGCAACCCCGAGCCCCCTGTGTTCCTTTCGGATAAGGTCACCAGTACAATCACACACCTAATTAATTGGCTAAGCTAGAGCCATATGGACTGTGGTTGCACTGTTTTCCTGGGTGGTTCTCCATGTTCCAATTAAACCACGTGATCTTGTTATTAACCATAAGCACATACATATATATATCACCAAAGTTATCATGATCAACATTCATCATATTGTAAAAGATTCATTTTAACCATCCCAAGTTATAGCAACTAAGCATTTCTACCCAAAACATTTATTTAAAAGGGTTGTTCCAAGGTAATAGGGATAAAATTCTAGTCATGTCCTTAAAAAGGTGATTTCCCATCAAGTTTATGCAATACAACAATTAAAAGTAAACTTAGTTATCATGCAAGTTGTGTGGGACAAAATAGATTATGCAGGAGGGGAAGTCCACTTGCCTTCCTTGCTTAAACACTGGGGTTCTTCTTCTTCAAACACTTGCTCTTGATCCGCTCCAACTGGCTGCTCACTTGAAACTGGCACGATGTCTACGAGCACACAAGAATACATACAATAAATAAAACAACACACCAAGCATGAAAAGCTTTAAAGAAAGAACAAGGTTTGGCTCTACGAACGCGAACACAAAAGCACTAGGAACTATCGGGAGCTTTGGATGATCACAAACAAGAGCTAGCTATGTGCTTGGTATATTTTAATTAAATAAGGATCATATGCATAGGGTATTTCAAAGAAATACCCTATTTATAATTAAGCAAGTTATTTTTGTATTTAAAAACGATGTAAGCCTAGTCCAATTTTATTTATAAATAATCAAGTATGTTTTATGCAAATTAAACATTTAATTTAAAAGAAGCATGTAAAAGCATCTAGGCGTTTATCTTTATATTTCGAGTTGTTCTAATCAAATTACAACTTAAAAACCCATTTATATTCATATTAATCAAATTAACAATTAATTAAGAAAACTCGGGACATAACCTATGTTTCTTTTATCTAGAAAGCATATTTGCATAAACATTAATCAATTTAAGTTTGATTGTGAAAACCAAGGTATACATCTAATTAACTTTTAATTATAAGAAATATTTAACTAGTATTAATCATATTAACTTTCTTATGAAAACATGTGCTGAACTCTATTTAGATTTTAATTAGAAAAGCATGTATATAAGGATTTGAGGACCATGTGTGGTTCGAGGACCGGTGGATGGTCGATTCCTTGTGTGATGAGTGATTGATAACGTTGTGTGGACTGATTCTTGGCTAAGTATTGCAGGTGCAGGTTGCGGCTTGACTTGTGTTGGTGCAGGTGAAGAACAAGTGCGAAAGGTCGTCGCCGGTGAGGCCTCCAAGTGTGGAGAAGACAAGTAGGCTTCGTTTGAGGGACCCGGTGGCCAGCGGGGTCAAATGCGGGCCGCATGGTGGCATAAACAGCAAGATGAAGTCATGGACGGTTTCTTGGTTGAGCCTCAAAACCAAGGTCGAGCCGGGACTACGTGGGAGCCGAGTCATGAGTGGAGATTGGCGGAGGCTACACCAAGTTCGCGGGGTTTCCGGTGGTTCACCAGAAAACCACTGGGTTCCTTGGTTGATCCACAAAGCCAAGACCGAAGAACCGAAGACGGAGCTGCAGCAGCGCCAGACCGGTCTGGCCGGTGGGGACCGGTCTGACCGGTGGGGAGCACCAGTCTGACCGGTGTGCGACGACGCAGTCCGGAGACTTCGAAGCGGAGGACACGCGTCGGGATCGCATGGCTTGCGTCGAGGCTACGCAGGGTGCGGTCGTCGGGCATCCGTCCGATGGAGAAGACATCAAGAATTCCAAATCCGCCCTTGAGGGGCTTGTATCCCTAGTTAGTAGAGAAGGGTATTTTGGACATTCGGTTGCCTCCATATAACCCAAGAGGTGAGAGGATGGCAGCCAACTCTGGGAACCCTAGCTCATTAGTTTTCCTATTTTCCACCTATTTTCCTTATGATTTCCATAGGAATAGCAAGAGAGCTTCACGGAGAGATCTTGTAGAGAGGGATGGATGATCGGGCGGCTTGCTAGACCTTGTACGAACCTTTGTTTCATGTATAGATGATTCGGCGTGGTTCCTCAAGGTTTGGATGTGTTTTCCCCGGTTGTTCTTGGTGGTGATTTTCGGAGCCCTCTCTCGGTGATTTCTTTGGGTTGTTTTCGGGATATTTCTCTTGGGGATTTGATGGGGGAAATATGTGGGAACCCTTCGTGGTTCTTTGGGCTGTGATTCCCCTCCCAAATCCGTGAGTAAAGGTGCTCGATTTCGGGGTTTCTTGAGTTCTTGGGTTGGAAGCGCTCTTGGCGGGATTTCCTTGATTCCTCCTTTTTGGACGAGTTTTGGTGGGATTAAACTTGGTTATGGACTCCTCTTGAGGTGTTCATGATATCCCCAAAGTCTTGTTCAAGTCCGTGGAGCGATTCGGGAGATCGAGATTTGGATTTGGGGGAGTTGACCCGCGGGTGCTGTTCATCCCGAGTCGCTCGGAGCTACACCGGCTCGACCGTGCTCTTGACCGGTCTGACCGGTGCAAGCCCTTGTGGGATTTTGCTCGGGTGAACGTCTTGGTGTGTTCGCTGTTGTCCCTTGGTGCTGCTGTTTCGCGTTTGGGTCAGTTTGGTGGTCGGTTGGCCTGTTTGGTGCCTTGGGGGCTTTCAGGCTGCCATCGGTCTGACCGGTGTGTCTCACCGGTCTAACCGGTGTAGAGCCACTTAGTGAAAGTTGCTCAGTTTCACCAGCAGGGACCGGTCTGACCGGTGGTGCTCATCGGTCTGACCGGTGTGGGTCTGTAGACTCGAGCTTTGGTGTTCCGCTGTGTTCTCGAGTCAGTAGGCTGTGTGTTGTTTCCTAGGTCCAGTGGCACTCCAGTGGCTACGTGGGCTTGGCCAATCTTGGTAGTGAGTCGGAGACGTGTGTTGGAAGCTGCGTTCATCTTGTTGGAGTTTCGATCTCCATCGAGAAGAATTTTTATCGGCTCCCATTCACTCCCCCCCTCTCTGGTTCGCCGTATCGGTCCTTCAGGATTTAATCATATTTAAATATTTAAACAAATTATAAACCAAAGAACATGTTCAACATTGTCACTAACACGTAGTTTGAGTTGATTTGAACCTAACGCAACTTGAAACGGTGGAAATGGAGCTAAAACACAAAAGATAAGGCCAAAACAAGGTTCTAAAACTGACGGGCTTGAAAAGGCGGTCGCGTGGATACCAAGAACACTTAAAACGGATAAAAGAAGGAAAAGATATGGCTAAAACAAGGTTCATGGACTTTTCTGTGAAGAAACAGGGCTTCCAGGGGCTTAACTGCAAGAAACCAGGGGCTAAAACACAATTACGATTATAAACCAAAGGTTTATAACGCAAAACAACCAGCTAGGACCTCGGGCAGGGAAAATAGAGAAGCTCAGGGGCTTAAACAGAAGAAATAGGACCTATTTGAAAGGTTTCTTATAGGTGGAAGGGCATGGTTGTGAAAAAGAAGAAACCGAGGGTCTGTTTTGCAAAAAGGCCACGGCAGGGTTGTGTTGACCGGTACTTGGTCGGTTTGACTCGCGGCCGGGGACGATCTGCGCCGTCCATCGCGGATCGGGCGGCCGGCGCGGTCGCTGACGATTTCATGGATCGGGCGGTGGACTTGGTCCACTCGTCCATGGTGGACCGGCCAAAGAGGTACACCTTGTTTTGATCTGGACCGTCCACAGACGATCGGGCGGTCAGGGTGGCGTGTGAGCGGCGCATGGCAGCGGGGCAGCAGCGCCCGGCCGGGACTTCACCGGAAGTTCGCCGGCAAACACGATCTTGGGCTAGGGGCCATGGATTGAGACACGGCTAGACTCTACACGGAGCTGGGAGAACCGCGAACTCAATCGGGGCTACAAGGAGGTGACTCGGGTGATAGAGGCGGGACCACGGCAGCTGCGGCGGACAGCGCACAAGGCGCACGACGGCGACAGTGCAGAGCGCCTCGGGTACAAGAAGGAAGTCGTTTCCTCACCTTGATGCAATGCTACGACGAGAAGAACGACGATGAAGGGGCAGAGACGATGGAGATCAGGGACCAGCGGCTCCGGCGGGCGGCTGAGCTCCTGGAGATGGCTCGGTCGGCGAGGAGAAGGGCTCCAGGATCCTTGGGCGGGCGGCACGTGCGACGAGGAGGAAGTGGAAGCTCCGGAAGATGATCACCGACGGCGAGGAGGCACAGCAAGGTGGATCGACGTCGGCAGGTTCGAGCTTGGGTGGCGGACGAGATCACAGGCACTCGCTAGGAAGCTGGTTGCGGCCTCGGTCGCGTGCTCCTGGGCGTCACGATGGGACCCTGGTGTACCGAGGTGGCTGGCGACGACCCGGCGAAAGGCGACGCGCGCACGGGGTAGGAGAGGTGCGAGAGCGTGTACGCGTGCGAAAGGGTGAGGCAGGGGCGTGAGCTCGGGTTTTATAGACAGGAGAAGGGAGTTGAGGGGAGAGGAGAGGCCCGCGGCCAAGGCAATGGCCATTGATGGCCGGTGATGCCGGCGGCTTGATGGCAAAAATTAAGGGGAAGGAGGAGTAACCGATGGGGAAAATGATGGGAGGGAGAGACACCGGGGCTTGACTACGCCTTGATGGTGGCTTGAAGGCGAAGGGGGCGCGGGAGAGACGCGGTAACAGTCGGAGGCGGCGTGCGGGATGCGGAGCAGGGGAGGTGGCGGGAGGTGGAAGGGGAAACTAACGGGTTGGCCTGGCCTGTCAGCGAAAGAAAGGAGAGAGGGAAAACGGGCTGGCGCGGGAAGATGGGGTGAAAGGGGAGGTTGGGCCGCAAGCGGGGTCGGGCTGAAAGGGAAGAAGGGTTAGGGGAGGGGTTTTCTCTTTTTTTTCAAACCCTTTGGAAACTTCAAATTCTTTTCAAAGGTTAAACACTTTCAAAACTTTTCAAAATTAAAATCATTTTAAAAACTTTTTAAAACTTCACACAAACACACATGAACAATGCAAACAAAATGATGCACAAGCACTTGTTGCTTCGAAAATTATTCAAAAGTGATATTTAAATATTTTGGAGCCAAATTTAATTGATAATTTATTTATTACTTAGAAAACAAAAACTAAAGACCATGTTGCTACATTATTTTAGTGATGGAATTTTAGGGTGTTACAAGATCCCAAATAGAAAGGAACTGGACGATGACCTGCACGGTTCGCGCATGCATAATATCAGTGACCCAACGGATCCCACGAGGTCCCGTGTTGAGGCCCTCCTGGACAGTGCGTGAGCACCTGACCCGTGGCGAGACAGCCGCCCACAAGTTACGTGCTAAGAGCTTGATGGAACAACCAGCGAGCCAGTTGTCCTCCCAAAACAAGGCCCTAGTGCCATCCCCGACCACGACCGAGACTGTAGCGTCAAAGAATGCCTACGTGGCACAATCGACAGGGAACCGGAATGTCACCCATGTCTTGTCCGGATCCGTACGCGCCAGCCATAGACACCGTAGACGAAGGGCCATCCCAAAAGTGCAAAGGTCTGGTAGGCCTAGGCCGCCAAAATGGGTAGGGCAGGCGACGTTTACCCAGGCCACCAGACAGCGACCACTGTTAGCCACCTTTGTGCCGCACCAGAGGAAGCCTCGGATGAGGGTCTCGATCGCTTTGATAGCCCAAGGTGCAATGGAAATCGCCATAGAGACATGCACTGGGATAGCCGAAAGGGTGGATTTGGCTAGGACTAAGCGACCACCTCAATTTAGTAGTCTCCCTTGCCAGGGGAGACGCCTCACGACCTTATCGACCAGCGGCTGCAAAGCCGCCTTAGGGATTCTGTTGGTGGAGAGAGGGACCCCGAGGTAGGTGCAGGGGAATTCAACGGTAGAGCAAGAGAGAATGGAGCATAGCAAGGAGATTGTCACACCCAGAAATTTCCAATTTCAGGATGTGAATAGAAAGAATAATTAAATAATGATTTTCTCATATTTTAAAAAAATTTCAACATTTATTTTCTTTACAGGAAATGTAGTATAGAATAAAGCCTTGTTTGATTTTCTAAATTAAATAAAATATGTATGTGTGTTGCATTCATACCGGGGCATTCTTCTTGTTTGTTGGAATTCAAATTTGAGTTTGAATTTCAAGTGTTTGAATCCCTTTTAAAAATTCCAAAACATTCTCTTTCTCCCTCCTCTTTCTTTTCTTCTTTCGGCCCAGTTTCGAATGAAACCCAGCCTATGGTAGTTTGGCGCAGCCCCCTGAGCTTCTCCTGTTGCGCGTGCGCTCTCAGCCCAAAACCGTCTTGAGGCCTAGAGTTCGAAAGTTCGGATTTTCTCCCCGGACTCCTCGCTCTATCTATGCATCATCTTTTCGGTCCAGCAGCCCAGCTGACCAACTGGCCCAACAAAAGCCCAAACCTGCTCCTCCGCCGCGGTTGCTGACCAACGGGTCCCGCCCATCATCCCCTATCTTCATCGTGCCAGAGCTGGACACGAGCCTGAGCTCGAGTCCCGGCCGCCTCCGCTCCCTGCGCTCCCTTGGCCCGTATGCCAAGGCAGCCACCACTTCGACCCTATATAAGGCCGCCGTCTCGCACCCTAGCCGCCGCCCCATCCCGCTCTGCCTCGCTTTCCAGTCGCATGCCACCCGCCAAAGTGCTGAGTTCGCCGCCGGCCCGTTGTTCGATTCGTCGACATGGAGTCCCGTCGGAGGAAGCCGCCACCATCTAGAGCTTCGCAAGGACAAGTCACACACAGGGAGCCTATTCCCTTCACTGGACACCAACCGGAGCACTGTCGCCCCTTGCAGACCGAGCCAGCCTTCATGCCCTCTGCCGCCGGCAGGAATTCGGCCGCCTCCCTGCATCTCGACGTCGGTGAGCTACTCCCCGAGGTCCCCATCGATCTCTGTTGACGGTGAATTTTTGTCAACCTAGCCATGAGTTTACCTTTAATGTTGGTATTGATTTATTATTCTAACCACTGGAACTAACCCACATATATAACAAGTTCACTCTTGCATGTTGATTTTGGAGTTTATTGTTTACGTAGGAAATCTATGCTAAAGAGGAGATTTTCGGGATAAGTTCACCAAGCACTTTGGAAGAAGATCATGAAGCCCGACAAGAGTCAAGGCACGCGATGAACATGACTCCAAATGACCCGAGGACCGAAGCGTCAACGTGCAAGTGTTCAGGGACTCAACCAGAAAACAACGAAACTTGGATAGTAAGGATTCAAGCCTTAACCGTGAAGGAAACGACGTCAAAGGCCCACATGCAAGTGCACACAAATAAGGAATCATGCGAGAAGCAATCGGGAAAGAACACGGGCCCGAACCGGCCCAGAAAGGGCCTGGGCCGGCCGGCCCAGTCCGACCGGGCCAGCCTACTCCGATGAAGATGCTCATCGATTCTTTTTGCTTCATAAGTTCTCAAGTGCCTTGATGACAAATCCGTACTCAAATCTTCCAACCATGTGCAATCCGATATCGACTTCACTCATGCCTCGGGATCATCCATTTGCCACTTGCACATGTCCACCTATCTAAATGTGTGTGTTTCACCCTCTCTCTTTCCAACATTTATTTTCCATGACCTTTTTGACGAGTCTCGGTAATTCCAATAGATCTCTTTCTTAATTTGACAATATTTTGGATGTATGTTTTGCTAGGATTGTTTTTAACCTTCCAAGCTCCACATAAGCCTTCCACTATCACATATGAGTAGAATAGGTTGAAAATAATCTAGTATAGGCTTGAGTCACTTATGTTGGATTACATCTTTTTTAAAATTCTTCCATGGAACAAGGTAACAGTTTGAAGTTCACTTAAGTTTGAGAGCATCGTGTTTATTAAATGTGCCTTGTTCTTTCTTGTTAGTCTATCTTCCATAATGAAAAAGAAGCCGGTCACAACTTGAAATTTAAAAATAAATTCTTAAGAGAGAGCAATTTGTCTCATCATGAATGACTAAGTGCAGGGACAACATTGGAAGGCAATGTTGATTTCCCTTTTAAGTGACGATTACTTACTCGAGGACGAGCAAGGTTTAAACATGGAGGAGATGTTGACGGTGAATTTCCGTCAACCTAGCCATGAGTCTAACCACTGGAACTAACCCCCCATATATAACAATTTCACTCTTGCATGTCAATTTTGGAGTTTATTGTTTACGCAGGAAATCTACGCTAAAGAGGAGACTTTCAGGATAAGGTCACCAAGCACTTTGGAAGAAGATCATGAAGCTCGACAGGAGTCAAGACACGCGATGAACATGACTCCAAATGACCCGAGGACCGAAACATCAATGTGCAAGTCTTCAGGGACTCAACCAGAAAACAGCGAAGCTTGGATAGTATGGATTCAAGCCTTAACCGTGAAGGAAACGACGTCAAAGGCCCACATGCAAGTGCACACAAATAAGGAATCATGCGAGAAGCAACTTAACCGGGGAAGAACATGGGCCCGAACCGGCCCAGAAAGGGCCTGGGCCGGCCTAGTCCGACTGGCCCAGCCCACTCCAGGCCCGGTTCGGCGCCCCTTTTGCCCTAGGTGTTCGTCTATTTATTGCCTCTGCATTTGTCAGCCGCCACATCGATCCAACAATTCTACCACCGTCAATCGCCAGAAAGTCACCGCCGCAAGATGAGGGAGAGAGTTGGATGAGCTCATCGCAAGGATCAACGCCGACGGAGGGAAGGAAGCAAGAGGAGGACTCCAAGCCGCTGGCCTAGGGGTGTTCCCAAGCTTTATCGCCGCCATCTTCATCGACGACGTTCTCCGGAGTCTCCATCACCCCTATGTGCTTCAATCCTTGTAAGATGATGGGGTAATGTCTCCGTTCATCCCTAGGGTTAGATGGATACATGTTATGTGATCGCTACATGAACCCTATGTCTTTCGATTCTTAATGGTCTATGTCTATGCGAGTAATTTATTCATATATGTATGTACAACATGTGTTCTTAGTAGGGTTTGTGGTAATCGTGGTGATTAGCTTAACCCTATGAATGCTTAGGTATAGATGTGGTTATACGTGAAAGTGTTTGATTACCTTGCGTAGTGACAGTACGGTGGACGGAGAAGGCTTAGCTGCCGCATAACCGTCATGAAACTAGTGTAGGCAACACCATTTTCATGTAGTAGATGCATGTTCATGTGATCCTAAACCCTAGGAAGGGAACGCTTATCTATCTTAATCTCTTTCTTGTGTCCACCCTTTGCCATCTAGTTTCACCTTAGACTTCTTAGATTAACTAAGGTTAGATTGCTTTTACCTTAGAGTATCCTCTCTTTCAAGGCTTTCCAATCAACTAGATTAGTGCTTGGTTAAGCGCTAGCAATCCCCTTTCTCCGCGGATTGACAAGAACCTTGGGGGTCACCCCGTGGTGAAAAAGGTGTAGGTCCGTATGCTTGCGGATCGTAGGTGGATACGTGTTTCAACCGTCAACAAGCCCCTTTTTCTGGCGCCGTTGCCGGGGAGCAAGCCAGTTTGCTACGTTTAATCTTGTATTAGTTTTGTTGTTTACTAACATCTAACCCTAGTTTTCTAGAAAAAATCCTTTTGTGTTTTTCTTTTTTATTTTTAGGGCCTATATGGATTTGTTCACCTAACCATTGGAAGACGAAGAGATGTCGCTAAGGGAGCTAGTAATGTCGTCAATGGAGGACATTGAGATGCAAAAATCAGATTTGGCGCTTGCTGGAACCCACTACAAAGTGAAGCCTAGAATCAAGTTAGTGGCGACAAACCCATTTAGAGGATTGGAGGATGACAATCCATATAGACACATTAAGGAATTCACGATGATATGCAACACGGTGTATCAAGAAGGAGTTCCGACCGCTTGGTTCAAGTGGAATCTTTTTCCTTTCTCTCTCGAAGATGAAGCGTGAAGATGGTATACACTTGCATCCGTTGAAGTGAATGGAAGTTGGGATGAGCTTGTGAAGAAATTTCTTTCAAAGTTCTTTCCCATAAGAAAGGTCCAAGACTTAAGGAGGTAAGTGCTCACTTTCAAGCAAGGAGAGGATGAAGGAATTGATGAAGCATGAGACCGTTTTAATGAACTACTTGAGCAAGGCCCGAACTTGGGATTTTCCTGTGACTTGATGTTGCATTCCTTTTATTTTTCACTAACCCCTAACTCGTCTCGTTTTGTAAGCATGTGTGCAGGCGGTGATATAATGTATAAAACAATTAGTGAAGCCGCACAAATCTTACAAAGGATAAGCAATGGACAAAGAACGCAACGAGATTGGCAAAGACGTTGTCAGGAGGAGCAAAACGACAAAAGCAAGCCCAAGGTGCTTGCTGAATTTTCTGAAAAAGATGAACCAGAGGTCAAGGAAGATGAACCGATCATACAAGAAATTGAAGATCCACTTCCCAAGGTAAGAGAAGTCATTTCGGATATTAAAAATATTGAAACTAACATGAATGTAGGCCGAAGTATGGGGAATGCTAGACCATTGGCGGAGTTCAATCAATCCGGTTGGATTTAGGTTGATTTTGCCCCACTAATCACCTACCGAAGGAAGGAGGAACGCCGACACGTTGCCAAACTAGTTGAGGATATATTTGATTAAGATGTGTGGAGAGTCGATCCAAAAGATATTTGAAGAAGAAAGAGAAGAAGATGATGAAGGATGGATCGATCAATTTGACAACTCGAAGATTTGCAATGAAGGAAGAGAAGAGTACAACCGTGACGAGCCTAGTGACTCGAAAAAATAAATGGGAGAAGATAGGACTCAAGCTAGAAGATGAATGGGAAGGAGTTGACATAGAGCAAGTACTCCAAGAAGGCCCCTCCCCACAAGGTGATAGCTTGTGTGCTATTGAAGCCTTCACACTAGCAAATCAAGACATGGAAGTACTCAAGGATGAAGGAAAGGGTGAATCAATGATGAGCGATCTTGACGACATGTGGTACATGGAAGATAAAGAAAGCAACATACAAGACTTTCAAGATGAAGATTCGGTTGATAAAGAAGACTTCAAAGAAGATGTGAATGCGTATATAGTTGAAGGATTACTTGTTCCACAAGATGAGTTGAAGAAATTGCAAGATGGTGACGAAGAGGCAACTACACTTGTTGAGATTGATTTGACTTCAACACCACTAGATGAACCAAATATCACTCTTGTCAAGGAAGCACCGAGGCAAAGGTACACGCTGAAATCTCAATATATTGTTGGTATTAATGATGATATGTCCAAATATTCATGTTGGACCAATAGTATGAATAATAATTTAAATTCTATGCCTTGTTCCAATAGTGATCATGTTGATACGCTAGATTTTCTTGACAATGAAAAAGAGGAAACATTTATGTTTGAACCAATTAATCTCACACCTAAAGAGCCTTTGCCTAATGATGAGCTAAGTGCTATGCATGAAACATATGCTTCTTTTGTTTACACCTTGACTTATTGCTACAATTCGCATGTGGTGTTAATTATGGACGCGCATGTTTACAATAAGTTTTATAAATCTCGATCATACTTTACACTTGGTTAAGCTAATGACCTTAAAGAAGCACATGTTGGGAAAGTACGATTTTCACTAACCATGTAGACAAGGCTTGAATAATGAAAATAGAAGTCATGCCTAAAGAATTGCAAGATAAATCATCAACCTCTCCAAATCCCGCGATGGATGTTGCTGTCTTCTTCAATTTTAGAGCTTGTTCAGATGTGTACAAATGAAGAAAATGAGATATTAAGAAACTCCATGAAGTTACCATTCCAACACATCAAGAACCAACAAATTTGAAGACCCGTGCAAGGAGTTATGGATAAAACATTGAGCATTGCGCGTTCAGAAATTTCAGGACAGATTTAATCGCCGAAGTAAAACGGACGTAACTCTCTTTTCCGGAGTCCGATTTGGGTAAAGACCCGTTTGAAAGGAAATTTTGTGCACTATGCAATGGAGTAGAGCTTTGTTATACTTTCTGTTCTGGATATTAAAGAAAAATTCATGGAGTGAAGGCAGCACAGAAGGGTGATAAAGAAGGAGATAACGATGAAACAAAAGGATGCCTTGGGCAAGTCTTCTATAAGTGATCAAGCACAACATGATAAGTAAATTAAAGCTGCATTGGTAGCTTTTCTTCTTGCATGAAGGGCCATGGCTATGCGACGAAAAGAAGGTATGTGAGAAAGTCGAGCTCTATGACTTTAAATGAAGCGCTTTTCGGGAGGCAACCCGTTTCTTTATGTTTTTATTCCTTTCTTAGAGAGAATAAAGAATGTCACCATCTTATGATGATCAACTTGTGGTTATTAATCTAAGTTTAGTTTTCTTTTTAGAACCACCAACATGTCCATGCTCATATTTATTTATTTGCATGCTTTGCATTTTGTTATCAACGTGATGTTTCTTTGCGTGTACATGTTTTACACATAGTTGGCTTGGTTGTTTTATATACTTAATGATGTATGCTTCAATTTCCATGTTAATGCGTCGAGGGCATTTTCCTTTTGTGATCTTGTGTAAACGTGGCGTTTAAACATGATTGCGGACCATCATTGTTAAGTTCGATAAACCTTGCTAGCTTTTCGTATGTTTTCATGTTGCATTGGTTAGTTTATATGCTTTGCAATGCGCTTAATTTTTCTTGTGCTATAAGAGTTATTGATCTAGGGATAAATATGGTGTTTTAACCCTAGATAAATGAACCTTTATGGCTATGGAGAAATTCGGCAACCTAGTTGTAAACATGATGTTTAGAACTAGGTGAAAACATTGTCTTTGTTTATATGCTTTCATATCATGTGCATACACACCTTGCACCACATATACTCATTAGGTTTTTATTTCTCATTAGACTAATTATGCCACAAGTTAAGAATCTTAGGAGATATTGTTGGATTGTTGGCAATTCTATCTACTCCCAACCGTCACCTTGGGGGTAGAATGTGCGCTTAAAACGTCTTGCAGGCAAGATAAAGACTCTCACTACAAGGAAATTGAAGGATGACTAAGATAAAAATGCTTTGTCTTCTTCTTCCATGACTAGAAAAATTCTAAGCAAGGGGGAGACCCTGAATCTTCAACACGGAAATGCAACATGACGCTCTATAAGATAGAATAATCAAGATCATTAACGTCTCCAGATCAATACGCAAGAAGCCACCGATCTCATCAAAATTCTGCATGGTCTCGAAGGGAAAATACTGAATATTTTTGGATATTTAGAAGCCCCATGAAGTTACGATTCCAACAAATCAAGAATCAAGACAATTGGAGGTTCCTACAAGCGGTTATGCCCGAATCACCAAGTGCAACACGTCCTGAAATCAGTTTTGGACAGCACGCAACGCTGAAGTAAAACAGACATCCCTTGTTTGAACTCAGTTTTCAATAAATGACCACATGTTGGAAAGGTAATTTCATAAACTTTTCAATAGAGCTATATTTCAATAGATGTTCTATTATGGACAGAGGGGAAATCTATGAAAAAAAGACAGCAAGGAGATAATGAGAACAAGAAAGAGGAGATGGTGATGACAACATTGAAGAGAAGGGCGACCAATGACTCCATTAGGCATACAAGATCAAATTAAAAAGTTTAGGAGCATTGATAAATCAAGACAAAAGCAAAAGTCACATCGATACATGGAGATGTCGGAATAAGGCAACGAAGAACTACAAAGGATGGTAACATCTCCATGGACCTTCTCTTTTCCGAACATAAATGCTTGTAAGTATGCCTTCAACCTTAGGTGCAACATTTTGTTTTCTCTTCCAACAATAACATGGCTACTAGGAGGACAACCTAGGTTTCTTTTTATTTTCAATAGATAGACATGACCATGTGTTCAGCTTGATGTTTTATATTGCCTTTGCTTACGGAAAGATGATGAAAGTTCCCGCTTTGTTTTACCTACATGAAGTTATACATGTCTTGGCTAATTGCTCTCCATAATATGATCTGAAATTAATTTAAATACCGGTTCTTTTATTTGTGGAGGTGAAATGACTATGCTCTAGACCCACATATATATATCTTTGCTCCTTGATTTAAGTTTATGTATAGCTGGATAACTTGTTGTTTTTATGCAAACTTAACTTTTATGCTATTTACACGTTTGTGATGCTATTGCAAAGTTCTACTGTCACACCCGATTTTTCAGGGAAAACCGAATGCATCTCACGTGTGCGCCAGGATCATTTTACACACACATGATAGACAAAATGAGTGTAATACCATTGCAGTAACAAATGGTTCAAGAGTTAAACTAGTACGATATTCATTATTACATCTAGAGAGGTGGACTCGAAGGTACAAACACAACGATAACTAAACGACGAGCAGCTCCATCTCTGACTTCCACAGGCATGATGACTGGGGGATCCGCATGCCCTAGAACTCCTCGTAGTCACTCCAGTACTCGTCCTCGCCTCCGACGTTCTCCTCTGAACAGCGGTAAGCAAGGGTGAGCACACTTATGGTTGGTGCTCAGCAAGTGGGGGAAACAATGCAAGGCTATCAAGGATAGGCTATGGTTGACAGCGGTAAGCATTTTATAAGTTGGTCAAGTTTTATTAGCAAGCACCTAATTACTAAGTGTAAGTGTATACCAACCCACTTATCATTAAAAGAAACCTCAAACCAAACCCACAAACCCACGATTTAAATTTATCTTCAAGTCTATTAATCATGTGAGGGTCCAAGCCGCTCATGACCGTGAGCACGGCTGATCGATCAGTTTTACACTCTCCAGAGGTTGTACACTTTACCCACAGTTCGTGTTCCCCATCTTGTCCGGGTTAGCTAGACCCTTAAACACTTCCAAGGTGAGTGGCTAGGGGTCCACTACGAAGCCTTTACAAAGGAAAGAAGAGAAACCAACAGCCCGCAACAGTTACAGCAGCGGAGCGGACCATAACCCTCCCTAATGGTCAGCACCTTAGCCAAGGCTGCTATCCCAAAAGAACCGGGCTATACCCCTTCAACTCCGGCCCCCTGTGCCCCTCTCGGAAAAGAGCTATCAGCTAACCCACCCTCCTAATTACTTGGCTAAGCCAGAGCCATGTGGACTGTGGTTGTACTGTTATCTTGGGTGGTTCTCCATGTTCCGATTATATTTCAAGTTATCTTGTCTTAAGCACAAATGTATTACAAAAACAGAACTGAGATATATAACATAAACAAAGCATAACCATACCCATGTAGAGCAAACTAAGCATTTATCTACCCAAGCATTTGTTAAACAGGGTTGATCAAGGCAATGAGGTAAAATATCTAGTCAAGTCCTTAACTAGGTGTTTGCCCATCAAGTTTATGCATAGCAACAGGAATAGTAAACTTTGTTTAACATGCAGTGACATAGGTTCAAAAGGATAATGCAGGGGGGAAAGCCACTTGCCTTCCTCTACAAACTGGGTAAAATCTTCCTCGAACACAGGCACTTCCTGATCGCCTCCGATAGGGAGCTCAGACGAAACAGGCACGATATCTACGAGTCAAACATAAACAACAAACAATAAATAAACAGTACACCAAACAGTAACAAAACTGGTAAATTTGCTGTTAAAATGATTCTACTCGTCGAGACGATCATTTCGGTATATAGAACGCTAAAAATGGAGTTAAAACGAGAAATATATGATTAAAACAAGTTACAGGGACCTATCTGCAGTAAAACTAAATTTACAGGGCCTTAAATAAATAAAACCAGGGGCTAAAACATAATTTTATATAAAAACTAAAGGGTTAAGATGCTAAAACACAAAGAAAGGGCCTCTGGTGGAATTATACAGGGTAGACAGGGGCTAGATTACAAATTTCAGGACCTAACTGCAAGAATTCTTATAGGTGGGAGGACCGGCATGTGAATTCAAAATTTCTCAGGGACTCTTAAAGGAAAGGGTCGCAGCCGCACCGTGGATCTTAGATCCAACGGCTGGCGGCGCGCGCGTGCGCCGTGGACCGCGCCGTGCACCGGTGCACGGGTCCACGGTGGACCGCCCTTTCAAAACGAAAGGGTATGCGATCGAGCCGTCCACGCAAGATCCGACGGCCCTGGACGTGTGCGTGTGGGATGCGGCGGCAACGTCGCCGGAGTGCGGTGGCGCGCGGAAGCTCGCCGGCGCGGCTCCAGATCGTGGTGTGGGTCACCTTTTCGTGCGCAAGCGGACTCTACACGAAGCTGAGCAACATGCGCACACCCCCAGGGGTTCAGGGAGACAGTGCGGGCACCCACGGCGGCCGGCGGCGGAAGGGGGCGAACTGGCCTCTCTGGCGAGCCCGTGGAGCGGCTAAAGCGCGCAAGAAAAAGGAAAATCAGGCGAGGAAGTTTTGCTCACCACGCGAGGAAACGTTGGGCGAGCTCACGGGCGAAGGGGAGGCAGCAGTGAAGGAGTTCGACGGCGACGGCGGCTCGGGCGGCGCTCCGGCAGGCGGGGACCCAAGATCTAGACGCTGCACGACCCCGGTGGCGGCTTCCCCTGGACAACAAGCATCACGTGAGGGATACGATCGCGTCCGGGGAAGAAAAGGATAAGGCGGCGATGCACTTCACCGACGGCGTCCGGCGGCGGGAAGAAGCAGAGGCGGCGGCACCGGTGGAATTGGGCTCGATTGCGTGGAGTGGTGTGCTGCGGGTGCAAAGGGAGGCACAGGTGTTCGAGCACGTGCTTAAATAGCAGCACAGATAGGAGGGCGAGGGAAGGCGAGCGGACCCCGAGCGGCGGCGCCTGCCATTGATGGCCGCGGCCATCACGGCTTAGTGCTTAAGGAAGTAACAACCCCAATTGATCGAGGGAGGGGTTAATTGCCTTAATTGGCAGGCTTGGTGAAGAGGGAGGGAAGGGAAGAGGCGGGGCGCGGCGGGATTCACGCGGCGGCGCCGGATCGGCTGGCTGCGAGATGAGGAAGAAGAAAAGGAAGGGGGAGAGGGAGAGACTGACAAGTGGGGCCCGGGCGTCAGCGAGAGCAAAGAAAAAGAAAGAGAGAGAGAGAGAGAGAGCGTGGGCCGGCGCAGGGAAAGGATGGCGGGTTGTTGGGCTGTTTGGGCCGAAAGGTGAGAAGGTAAGGTTTCTTTTTTTCTTTTCTTTTTTCAAACTCCTTTTAAAACAACTTTTCTTTTCCAATTCAAATCAAACTCTTTCAAACTTTTTCTCAAAAAATTTTATAAACTTTTTAGAAACCACACAAGCAACCAAAAACCATGCAAGCCAACTGATGATGCATAATCACTTGTTGTCTCTATGTTTATTAAATTATGTTTAATCTTTTAGAGCTCAATTTTAAATGGCAATTTAAACTTTAAAATCCTTAGGGCTAATTAATAGTTGCTAGGTAATTTTTAGTGATGGAATTTTAGGGTGTCACAAATCCTACCCCCTTAAAGAGAATCTTGTCCCGAGATTCAGAAGACTTAGAGAACAGCTGAGGAAAGTCTTCCTTAAGTTCATCCTCTCTTTCCCAAGTTGCTTCTTCCTCAGCATGATGACTCCACTGTACTTTACACATCCTAATGATCTTACTTCTGGTAACCCTTTCCGATGTATCCAAGATCTTAACAGGGTATTCCTTGTATGTCAAGTCATTCTCCATTTGAATATCCTCTAGCTGTACCGGTTCTATATTAACCTCACTCGTACATTTCTTCAGCTGTGATACATGGAACACATCATGAACTCCCGACAACTGTGCTGGCAACTCCAACTGGTAGGCTATTTCTCCTTTCCGTTCCACAATCTTGAAAGGTCCGATGAATCGAGGTGATAACTTCCCTCTGACATTAAACCTTCGTAAACCCCGAATAGGCGACACTCTGAGGTATGCATAATCACCGACTTCCAAAATCACCTCTCTTCTCCGAGGATCAGCATAACTCTTCTGACGTGACTGTGCCGCTTTAAGATTCTCTCTTATGATTTCAACTTGCTTTTCCGCTTCCCGTATGCTATCTGGTCCAAAGAGTTGTCTCTCACCAGTCTGGTTCCAAAACAACGGTGTTCTACACTTCCTTCCATACAGAGACTCAAAAGGTGCCATTTTTATGCTGGACTGATAGCTGTTGTTATAAGCAAACTCTGCATAAGGCAAACTCTTATCCCAACTGCCACTGTTCTTCAACGCACAAGCTCTCAACATATCCTCAAGAATTTGATTTGTTCTATATGTCTGCACATCTGTCTGAGGATGGTATGCTGAACTGAAGTTTAACTTTGTATCCATCGATTCATGCAGCTTTTGCCAAAACCGTGAGGTAAACTGTGTGCCTCGATCTGACACTATCTTCTTCGGTACCCTGTGCAAACATACTATCCTTGAATTATACAACTCAGCGAGCTTAACTCCTGTATAAGTGGTCTTCACTGGGATAAAGTGTGCTACCTTGGTTAATCTATCCACAATAACCCATATAGAGTCATAACCATCACGAGTACGAGGTAAGCCCACTATGAAATCCATACCAATTTCTTCCCATTTCCACTCAGGTACCTTTAGAGGTTGAAGC
The DNA here is from genome assembly GCA_947561735.1 of Cenchrus americanus. NCBI lineage: Eukaryota > Viridiplantae > Streptophyta > Magnoliopsida > Poales > Poaceae > Cenchrus > Cenchrus americanus. The sequence goes on from OX387240.1 coordinate 68,812,980, forward strand.
AATCCTGCTGGCCTTTGATACTCAGCCTTCACTCTTTGACACACATCACACAAAGCTACATGAGCTGCCACATCTTTCTTCATTCCATACCACCAGTATCTCTGTTTCAAGTCCTGATACATCTTGGTACTCCTAGGGTGTATAGAGTAAGCTGAATCATGTGCTTCCTTCAAGATAGCTTCTCATAACTCCTTAATCTCAGGTACACAGATTCTGTTCTTAAACCATACTGTTCCTTGCTCATCTTCTCTGAAATCCGGAACTTTTCCCAGCTTAATCAACTTCCTGTACTCTGCAATCTTGTCATCAGTCAACTGTCCTTTCTTGATATCCTGCTCAAGCGTCGACTCGATTTCTAATGTCAAAGTCTCACTTGAAGCAACTATTCCCAAGTTGAGCTGTGCCATCTCCCAACATAGCTCCTGAGGTAGCAGGTGTCCTATCAGCATGTTAGTCTGTCCCTTCCGACTCAAAGCATCTGCTACAACATTTGCCTTTCCTTGATGATACTGAATATCCAAATCATAATCTTTGATTAACTCCAACCACCTTCTTTGCCTCAAATTCAAATCCTTCTGGGTAAAGATATACTTCAGACTCTTGTGGTCAGTGAAGATCCGACACTTGTTTCCAATCATGTAGTGTCTCCAAATCTTCAATGCGTGAACAACTGCGGCTAACTCAAGATCATGAGTAGGGTAGTTCTGCTCATGTTTCCTCAACTGTCTTGAAGCATAAGCTACTACCTTTCCTTCTTGCATCAACACACAACCCAATCCTTGCCGAGAGGCGTCGCAATACACATCGAATCCTTTGTGTATGTCTGGCATGATCAACACAGGTGCTGTGGTCAACCTCTTCTTCAACTCTTCAAAACTAGCCTGACACTTCTCATCCCACTTAAATTCCTTTCCTTTCTCGAGCAGAGTGGTAAGTGGCTTCACGATCTTAGAAAACCCTTCAATGAACCTTCGATAGTATCCTGCAAGTCCAAGGAAGCTTCTGATCTCCGGTACATTCTTAGGCGGACTCCAGTTCAATACATCCCGAACCTTGCTTGGATCCACTGCAATCCCTCCGTCTGTGATAATGTGTCCGAGAAAAGAGACCTCCTTCAACCAGAAAGCACACTTGCTGAACTTGGCATACAGCTGATGTTCCCGAAGCTTTTGCAGCACAAGTCTCAGATGTTCTTCATGTTCTTCCTCACTCCGAGAGAATACCAATATGTCATCAATGAATACCACAACAAACTTATCGAGATACTCCATGAATACCTTGTTCATCAAATACATGAAGTATGCTGGTGCATTGGTCAGGCGAAAGGACATTACAGTGAACTCATACAACCCGTATCTAGATGTGAATGCTGTCTTTGGTATATCCTCCACTCGGATTTTTAGCGGTGATAACTCGACCTAAGATCTATCTTAGAGAATGCCTTAGCTCCTCTCATCTGATCAAATAAATCCTCAATCCGAGGTAAAGGGTATTTGTTCTTGATAGTAACCTCATTAAGTGATCGATAGTCTATACACAACCTCCTAGATCCATCCTTTTTATCAACGAAGAGTGTGGGGGATCCCCATGGTGATGAACTAGGACGGATAAACCCTTTACTAAGTAGTTCGTCAATTTGTTTCTTTAATTCAGCTAAATCTTTAACATCCATTCTATAGGGTCTTTTAGATATGGGAGCAGTACCAGGTATAAGTTCAATACTAAATTCAATGTCACGGTCAGGTGGCATACCTGGCAAATCCTCTGGAAACACATCAGGGAATTCATTCACTACCCTTATATCCTCCAAGGCCTTGCCTTCTACAGAGTTCACAACTCCACTGCTGGATGAGGGTGTACTCACATATTCTATTCTCTCCCCTTGAGGACTGGTTTACAACACTGACCTCTTCCGACACTGAATAACTCCATCACAACTTCTTAACCAATCCATCCCAAGAATGACATCTATTCCCCATGATTTTAGAACTACCAGATTAGCAAGAAAGTCTACCCCCATGATATTAATCTTTACTTGTGGGCATATATGACCAGTTTTCATTTCTCCACCCAGAGAGCTAACTATCAGTGGGTTCTTCATTGAGCTCATAGATAAGTTATATTTTGTCACAAATTGATCAGTTATGAATGAATGTGATGCTCCTGAATCAAATAATACGGTAGCGGGTACAGAGTTGACGAAAAACGTACCCAATACCACGCCGACGTCATTCTGAACTTGCTCCACTGATACATGATTAACCCGGCCACGCACATTATTCTGCTGGACTCTCTTGCTAGGAGTCTGTGGAGTACGAGCCTGTGAAGATGACCGCCGACCCCGTTTCCCTTGTCTCTGCGAGTTTGCATCACCCTCTTGGGACAATTGTTAGCATAATGCCCCGCCTCTCCACACTTGAAGCATCCACCGAGGCCGAACGGGGTTGGTGTTTCGACAGCGCGCCCCGAGCTATTGTTAGGACAACTCACCGAGGGGTAGGAGCTGCGGGTGTCCGAGGATTGAAGCGCCGTGGCTGAAACGAGCGCCGCTAGCTCGCATGTCTCGTGGGTACCTCCCACCATGACCACCAGGACGATATGGAGTCAGGCTCTACTGAGAACTGAAATGAGGACGGGTGTTGCTGCTAGACTGTCCATGCGACTGAAACTTGCGTTTCTGTTCACCCATCTCCTTTCTCTTGCTTTCCAGCCCAATAGTCTTGTTCACCAGCGTCTGAAAGTCTGGGAAGATGTGACTCTGCAGTTGATAGTTTAAAGGCCCAATCAAGCCATCCAGAAACCTTTCCTGCCTCTTTGGGTCAGTGTTGACTTCATCCGGTGCATAACGTGACAGGCGAGTGAACTTGTCCAGATATTCAGTCACTGACATATTGCCCTGCCTCAGTGACAAGAACTCCTTCTGCTTAAGCTTAATTACCCCTGAAGGGATGTGGTAAGTACGGAAGTTGTCACGGAACTCCTGCCAAGTGATGTTCTGCCTGTTGGGATGAGCAGTTAAGTACGCATCCCACCAATCTGCAGCCTGTCCCACAAGTCTGCCAACAGCATACAGGACCATTTTTCTATCAGTGCATTGCACAATCTCCAGCTTCTTTGTGATGGTTTTCAGCCAGTCGTCAGCATCCAGTGGATCAGACGAGTGAGAAAACGTAGGAGGATGGTGACTCATGAACTCCTTCTGCCTGTCCCTGGGAGGCGGAGGTGGCGGAGGAATCGGCTGTGGTGGCTGGTTCTGTTGAGCTTGCATTTGCTGCACAGTATTGGTGAGGTTTTGAATCAATTGCATTTGCGCTGCAAGAAACTGCTGCATGTTTGGATCCATTGCTTGATTGATCGGTGGGGGTGGTGCTGGATTCCGCTGATTCGCGATATGTGCACGGATCACAGGCGGCACGTCTTGACCTCCTCCGGACCTGGTGTTTACCATCTGACCGTTAGAAAAATCATATTTCAGATAGTTGTACTTGAATCAATGCATAAGAAGATAACTCAGAATGAAATAGCAGCATGTTCTTCAGCTAGGACAGATTCTGTTGACCTCAAAGAATTATATATAACTTTCTGTGTAATTATCCAATGACCACGAATTTTTACCATATTATGATGAATGAAATTATGGAACTATCCCAACTGGAATCACCTTATTTGGACATCTATAACTCGAGATAAAATTCAAACAGTGCAGCTATATCAGCAGAAATTTACAGACTCTGACATGTTCATTACTTTGTGTATAACTTCCAGAATATCTACTGTATATCATTGAATTTTTGATAGAAAATCATCCTCTAAATTTTTGAACTAACCCAACTGGTTTCATGTCATTTGGAGTTCTGTAGCTCGAGTTATAAACAAAACATTACTGGTATGTCATATGACTGCGAAAACAGATTTGATCCATTTCAAACTTGCATAGGAGATTAAGCAATGACAACCGATAAAAACCCAAACTATCCTTTAATTAACTTAACAAATTCTGATTGCATAGTGGCCATCACTCCACCATACAATTCACAATCAAACAAAGATCCAACTCAATCATGTTTGCAACCAGGATTCATTATTACAAGCAATACGTTCACGCAGGAACGATCTAGCGGAAAAGTAAATGGTAAGGGCGAGTATCCTAGGATCCTAGCCAAGATGAGTAGTAGCTTCAGCGGTGCCGTAACGGAGTCTCTTGCGTGGAGGGGAGGCTGTGGTATGATATGGCACAACTTCTTGAGGGAGTCGCTGTCCCGCCAGCTGTGCTTCCAGACATGCAATCTTCACCTAAGCAGCCTGCAACTCCTCGTGATACCTGTCCATCTCAGTAGTTGCTCCCTCCAGATCTGTGTTCAAGGCAGCAGTCACACGTGCCAGGATGTCGATGCGATCATCACCTCCTGCTGGCACCACAGTCTCCTCTGTGCCACTCGCACGACGAGGCACATGGCGATACTCCGAGTTGAACAGCCGTGCCCGCTTTGCATTGCAGATTGACCAGAGTGCCCTCCTCGCTGCATCGTTCACCGCAGCATCATCTGTGGAGAAATGGGTTGTGCTGTGGTGAGATGAGCGGTACCTCCAGCCATCTGCATCATTCAAGGGCATCCTTATGTAAACTCTGCTGGTGTAGTAGTCTCTCATCCCTGGCTCGCTGAAGTGCTTTGTCACGTAGAGGGGCTTCATGGTATAACCCAGATACTGCAGAACTTCCCGCAGAAAAATGGAAAACTAACCGTTCTCATCTTCAGTGGAATGTTTGTGATACACTGCCCCGTGATGGCGAGGGTCTTCATCCTCATCTTCCTCCGGGTTTCCATTAGCATTATTACCTCCTTCCTCATCTCCACTGTCATCACTAGAATCGTCCGGGTCACCACCTTCACCATCAGGCACTGGATCAACATGTGCAGGGGGTGCTTCCTCATTTGCCACAGGCGCTGGTGGAATCACAATGTCCCCATCAGCGTCTGCCTCCAGCACGGTGCCATCGTACAACTGTGGCTGTTCCAATGGCTCCTCCTCCTCCATCTCAACCTCCTCAGGATCTTCCTCTTCTGGTTCCGGCTGGACCTCCTCTGGATTTTCCTCCATCTCAGCTTCTGGCTGGAACTCCTCTAGTTCCTCCTCAACATCCTCTAGACGATGGTGAGGAGCCAGCTGTCCAGTGGGAAAGCGCCCACCAGTGCTCTTGCGGGGGGTCATGTAGGTTCTGGCCATCTGTCAAAGCAAAGCGATCTCGAGTTCGAATAAATCAAAATGACGAGTTTAAATGATAAACAAGATTAAATTAGATTTTTAATGCGTAAATAAGATGATTTGAAGCATGATAGGGTTTTCTAGAACATGAATCCTTAATTTCGTCCATTTCTAACTAAGGCTGCGACCTATAGTCATCACGGCTCTGGTACCACTTTGTCACACCCGATTTTACAGGGAAAACCAAATGCATCTCACGTGTGCGCCAGGATCATTTTACACACACATGATAGACAAAACGAGTGTAATACCATTATAGTAACAAATCGTTCAAGAGTTAAACCAGTACGATATTCATTATTACATCCAGAGAGGTGGACTCGAAGGTCCAAACACAACGATAACTAAATGACGAGCAGCTCCATCTCTGACTTCCACATGCATGATGACTGGGGGATCCGCATGCCCTAGAACTCCTCGTAGTCACTCCAGTACTCGTCCTCGCCTCCGACGTTCTCCTCTGAACAACGGTAAGCAAGGGTGAGCACACTTATGGTTGGTGCTCAGCAAGTGGGGGAAACAATGCAAGGCTATCAAGGATAGGCTATGGTTCACAGCGGTAAGAATTTTATAAGTTGGTCAAGTTTTATTAGCAAGCACCTAATTACTAGGTGTAAGTGTATACCAACCCACTTATCATTAAAAGAAGCCACAAACCAAACCCACAAACCCACGATTTACATTTATCTTCAAGTTTATTAATCATGTGAGGGTCCAAGCCGCTCATGACCGTGAGCACGGCTGATCAATCAGTTTTACACTCTGCAGAGGTTGTACACTTTACCCACAGTTCGTGTTCCCCATCTTGCCCGGGTTAGCTAGACCCTTAAACACTTCCAAGGTGAGTGGCTAGGGGTCCACTACGAAGCCTTTACAAAGGAAAGAAGAGAAACCAACAGCCCGCAACAGTTACAGCAGCGGAGCGGACCATAACCCTCCCTAATGGTCAGCACCTTAGCCAAGGCTGCTACCCCAAAAGAACCGGGCTATACTGAGGACCATGTGTGGTTCGAGGACCGGTGGATGGTCGCTTCCTTGTGTGATGAGTGATTGACAACGTTGTGTGGACTGATTCTTGGCTAAGTATTGCAGGTGCAGGTTGCGGCTTGACTTGTGTTGGTGCAGGTGAAGAACAAGCGCGAAAGGTCGTCGCCGGTGAGGCCTCCAAGTGTGGAGAAGACAAGTAGGCTTCGTTCGAGGGACCCGGTGGCCGGCGGGGTCAAGTGCGGGCCGCATGGTGGCATGAACGAGCAAGATGAAGTCGTGGACGGTTTCTTGGTTGAGCCTCAAAACCAAGGTCGAGCCGGGACTACGTGGGAGCCAAGTCATGAGTGGAGATTGGCGGAGGCTACACCAAGTTCGCGGGGTTTCCGGTGGTTCACCAGAAAACCACTGGGTTCCTTGGTTGATCCACAAAGCCAAGACCGAAGAACCGAAGACAGAGCTGCAGCAGCGCCAGACCGGTCTGACCGGTGGGGAGCACCGGTCTGACCGGTGTGTGTCACACCCTGAAATTTCCAATTTCAGGTTGTGAATATAGAGAATAATTAAATAATAATTTTCTCGTAATTTTAAAATTTTTCCAACATTATTTTTTCTTTACAGGGAATATAGCATAGGAAAAAGTCTTGTTTGTTTTTCTAAATTAAATAAATGATTTTGTGTGTGTTGCATTCATGCCGACGCATCTTGGTGTTTGTTGAGTGCAAAAGATTTTGAAAATGTGTTTAGATGATGGCAAGTCCTTCCAAGAATTTTATAACTTCTTATAGAATTCCTTCTCTATTTCCTAGAGGTAAATCTTTGTAGTAGAAGAATCTACAATCTTTATCACGATGTCTAAATATTATATTTGGATTGATCATCTCAATCTATCCTTGAGAAATTGCACTTCCCTTTCCTTTGTGGCCGAAACTTCTTAACTTCGAAACTTGGTCATCATCAAGAAATTTCAGAACCTCCAAGAATGTCATTTTAAGTCTAATCTCTTTAACTGAAAGTCCATGTTCAATTTTCTTAAGCCCTCTCTTCAAGCCCATTCGTTTAGCCCGATCACCTGATGAAAGAATGAAACACGCTTAGACAGCAGTACAGTTATCTTGGGCTCAGGCGTCCTTGTTTTGTTTAATTAGTTGCCAGGCTTCTTGCAAGCAGCTCTCTGTCTACTATACGAGGAACCCAGTAGACTCCAGCTTGTTTGATTGGACGGAGTTGTGTGTGTGCACGTCAAGGGTTCCCGGCCGGCCCAACATGCATGGCACGTCGTGCTCTCCTTTTGTTCAGTTTTGCACCACGCAAAAAATATGCCCTAGCTGCGGCGTGCGCCGCCGCCATCATGACAAAGCCAGCAGAGCCTATAAATCCATCACGGCTGCATCGGCAAGATCCTTATGCCCTAGCTCCTTCCCAAGCCGCATCCACAAGGCATCTTTTCTGCATCTAATCGTAGAAGCCCTGCCCTAGCTCACGTCGTGCGCCGCCATGGGCCGTCAAGCTTTGCTGGACGAAGCTCTGCGCCGCCGCCGGCAACTCCACGGGATTCTCGACGCAGGCAACGTGAAGCCGGAGGTTGAGCTGCCGTCCACCTATGCCATGCACCCTGAGCTCTTCTTGGACTCGTGTTTGTCTTGACAACGATCGGCGTCCCCAAGAGCTCCATCAGGGTCACGAACTCACGATGGTCTGCCACCATCGATCTATTGCTGGAGGAGCATGTGAGCAAACCACCGTCATCTTTGTCGAGTTCGATCTCAACTCTCGTCGTTGGTGAGCATATCAATTCTATCATGTTTCTAGTCTGTTTGTCTTGCAAGCCGGTGCGGCAGCTCATTCGCGTTTCTCGTTGCCTTGCGGTGCTTTGTATCAATATATGCGCTCGAATTGCCCCCGGTGGCGTGACGACCGTGCTAACGTGCATGGTATGTGCATGTGTACGTTCTGATGACCGCCAACGATGATGACTGCCAATGATGGCCGTAGGCATCGGGAGAAGCACAGCCACCAGCACCTCAACACCGTCATCACTACTACATGGAATCTTGGAGCTTGCTGGTGCTTTTGTGTCTTGACGAGCTCGCCGTCAACGCTGCTGGTTAGAATCTCCCGCATAATCTCCCTAATCGCAAGCGTGCTAGCCATGTATGCACACATATATACATGCATGAGGAAAGTTATAGAAACAAGGTCACGTTCTTGCAAACAAAGCCATGCATCTCTTGCCGGTGATGACATCATGATGTCATCATGCTTATGTGGTAATTAGGAATTCCCCTTTGACAAAATAATCAGCACTTCTCCTGCACATCTTTTACGGTAATGTGAAACTCTACGATCATTAGTCCTTGCAAATCTTTGATCTATAGAATAATTATTTATTCATCTGTAAAATCCTTGCTCACGTCAGCCAATTTATCTATCATTTAATTTCTTTTCTTGATTATTGCTCATGGTGACATCATCTTTATGTCATATTCAATCACTTATCTTTTTCTTGTTACTAAAATTCATATCTTATTCTATCCAATTCTGATCGATCTCAGTAATTCTTTCACTGACGCACGTAGACTAGTTTTGTACCGTTATAGTACGTATGTGTCGTTGTATAGCTCGTTTCACCATAACTTGTGCGTTAGCATGTGTATCACATGTTACTTATTTTAAAACTAAAGTTGTATGATTAATTTTGACTAATACTTATTCCATAGCTTTTCTAAATAAAAGTGATTAGGATATACCCCGGTTTTCTTGAATTAATATGTAACCTGTTTAATTCTTATTTATAACTAGCTTTTATAAATAAAACGTGCTTAGTGTTATACATCGGTTTTCATAATAAAGTTAATGTGCTTAATAATATTAAATGACTTTTCAATATTAATATGTTTAGTTGAACACGTCATGTAAAGTTCCTCGGTTTAGATGGCTTGCACATGTTCTAAAGTAATGGTTAATTTGACATAACTTGTACTTAAAAATATGCAAATAAAATATGATTAGGCTTATCGTGTTTTTTTAATTAAATATAACCTGTTTTGGTAATATTCTTGCCACATTATTTTCTAATTAAAACATATGAACCACATAGTCTCTTGTTGTTTGATAATAACCTTTCGATATCTTCGACCTTAGTTTTGTTTGTATCATTCTTTCGTCGCTGCGTAACCATAGAATCGAGCTCTATCTCAATGTGATCTTTCCGGTCCTTGCTCAATCTTCCGCAACCATCTCTTTAAAGCAAACCAAGCCTTTCCCTTCCAAGCACGGTTTGTGTGCTTTAGTGATCCATCTAATCGAGCTTATCCTTTAGTGTGTTCTTTTAAAGTTTTCTTTTGATTGGTGCTTTGTTCTTAGTATATGTGTTTGTTTGCTTTGTGTATGTTTGTGCCCGATGATTGATGCGCTTAGAGTGAACGCCGTTCGAGAAGCTTTGAAGAGCAAGAAGTTGAAGATTCTGAGCAACGGCATTACTTTGGTTAAAGGCAAGTGTGTCCTTGATCTTTTGTCCTAAGAATTATGTTTAATCACTCATTGCATATGCTTGCATTAATATGATGGGACCCATGTTTAAGGTTTGACTAGTGTTATTTATCCTGTGCCTTGATCAAACGGGTTTATCTTTATGTTGGGTAGTTATGCTTAGTTGCTATACCTTGGGATATGGTGGTTTTAATGAAAAACAATGATGAACATGCTTTACTTTGATGCTATATATCTCTGTTTAATACAAGATCACTGTGCATTAATCGGAACATGGAGAACCACCCGGGGAAAACGGTGCTACCACAAGACATATGGCTCTGTCTTGGCTTATTAATTAGTGAACTAGGTGTTAGGTATGCTTTACCCGATAAGGGTTGGGGGCCGGCGGGTAGTGGCGTATGGACTGCTCGGGCGTAGGTGTGGGCTTGGCTAAGACACGGTACTCGTCCGGGAGCTTTATACGTTGCACTGACCAGGTAACCTAGCGGGCAACCTACATCTGGGGATCTTTGTAACGGCCTCGTAGCGTCCCTATGCAATCACACCTCGGTAGTGTGGTATGGTGCCTAGCTAGCACCGCATGGTTGGGTTTAAAGTTCTTCGGGACTTTTACGCGACTTGTGGGTAAAGATGTACAACCTGCGAGTGTAAAACTAATCGATTAGCCGTGCCCACGGTCACGGGCGGCCGGACCCTCACATGATAATTGAACTTGAAGATGGACTTAAATCGTGTTCTCTCGGTTATGCTTGCCATATGCTTATGGCGTATTCTTACCTTATGCTTAATGTGGGTTGGTATAAACTTATACTTTATTAGTAATCAGGTGCTAATAAAATTTGACCAACTAAAATTGCTTAAATGCTTATAGCCCAGTCCACTATAAAGCCTTTGCATTCATATCTTTTTCCACACTTGCTGAGTACGACAAGTGCTCACCCTTGCTATAAACATTGTTGCTTAGAAGGAGGAAGCTGCTCTAAAGTCTTGTGAAGACGTTGTTGGTGCTAGGCGTACGCAACCCCCAGTCGACTGCCTGTGATGTTTGGAGCCTTCGTTTCCAGGATTGAGCGTAAATCTCTGATAATCTTTCTTTTTCTTACGTGATACTGTTTCTATATACACTTATATGTCACTATATGCATGAAATTTGATCCTGGCATGCATATAGGTATGCACTTGGTTTCCTTCGGAAAATCGGGTGTGACAGTGTGCGACGACGCAGTCCGGAGACTTCGAAGCGGAGGACACGCGTCGGGATCGCATGGCTTGCGTCGAGGCTACGCAGGGTGCGGTCGCCGGGCATCCGTCCGATGGAGAAGACATCAAGAATTCCAAATCCGCCCTTGAGGGGCTTGTATCCCTAGTTAGTAGAGAAGGGTATTTTGGACATTCGGTTGCCTCCATATAACCCAAGAGGTGAGAGGATGGCAGCCAACTCTTGGAACCCTAGCTCATTAGTTTTCCTATTTTCCACCTATTTTCCTTAGGTTTCTCTAGGACTAGCAAGAGAGCTTCACGGAGAGATCTTGTTGAGAGGGATGGATGATCGGGCGGCTTGCTAGACCTTGTACGAACCTTTGTTTCATGTATAGATGATTCGGCGTGGTTCCTCAAGGTTTGGATGTGTTTTCCCCGGTTGTTCTTGGTGGTGATTTTCGGAGCCCTCTCTCGGTGATTTCTTTGGGTTGTTTTCGAGACTTTTCTCTTGGGGATTTGATGGGGGAAATTTGTGGGAACCCTTCGTGGTTCTTTGGGTTGTGATTCCCCTCCCAAATCCGTGAGTAAAAGTGCTCGATTTTGGGGTTTCTTGAGTTCTTGGGTTGGAAGTTCTTTCGGCGGGATTTCTTCGATTCCTCCTTTTTGGACGAGTTTTGGTGGGATTAAACTTGGATATGGACTCCTCATGAGGTGCTCCTGATATCCCCAAAGTCTTGTTCAAGTCCGTGGAGCGATTCGGGAGATCGAGATTTGGATTTGGGGGAGTTGACCGCGGGTCTTGTTCATCCCGAGCCGCCCGAGCTACACCGGTCTGACCGGTGGTCTTGACCGGTCTGACCGGTGCGAGCCCTTGTGGGATTTTGCTCGGGTGAACGTCTTGGTGTGTTCGTTGTTGTCCCGTGTTGCTGCTGTTTCGAGTTTGGATCAGTTTGGTGGTCGGTTGGCCTGTTTGGTGCCTTGAGGGCTTTCAGGCTGCGATCGGTCTGACCGGTGTGTCTCACCGGTCTGACCGGTGTAGAGCCACTTAGTGAAAGTTGCTCAGTTTCACCAGCAGGGACCGGTCTGACCGGTGGTGCTCACCGGTCTGACCGGTGTGGGTCTGTAGACTCGAGGTTTGGTGTTCCGCTGCGTTCTCGGGTCGGAAGGTTGTGTGTTGGTTCCTAGGTCCAGTGGCACTCCAGTGGCTACGTGGGCTTGGTCAACTTGGGTAGTGAGTCGGAGACGTGTGTTGGAAGCCGTGTTCATCTTGTAGGAGTTTCCATCTCTTTCGAGAAGAATTTTTATCGGCTCCCATTCACTCCCCCCTCTCTAGTTCGCCGTATCGGTCCTTCATATACCCCTTCAACTCCGGCCCCCTGTGCCCCTCTCGGAAAAGAGCTATCAGCTAACCCACTCTCCTAATTACTTGGCTAAGCCAGAGCCATGTGGACTGTGGTTGTACTGTTATCTGGGGTGGTTCTCCATGTTCCGATTATATTTCAAGTTATCTTGTCTTAAGCATAAACGTATTACAAAAACAGAACTGAGATATATAACATAAACAAAGCATAACCATACTCATGTAGAGCAAACTAAGCATTTATCTACCCAAGCATTTGTTAAACAGGGTTAATCAAGGTAATGAGGTAAAATATCTAGTCAAGTCCTTAACTAGGTGTTTGCCCATCAAGTTTATGCATAGCAATAGGAATAGTAAACTTTGTTTAGCATGCAGTGACATAGGTTCAAAAGGATAATGCAGGGGGAAAGCCACTTGCCTTCCTCTACAAACTGGGTAAAATCTTCCTCGAACACAGGCTCTTCCTGATCGCCTCCGATGGGAGCTCAGACGAAACAGGCACGATATCTACGAGTCAAACATGAACAACAAACAATAAATAAACAGTACACCAAACAGTAACAAAACTGGTAAATTTGCTGTTAAAATGATTCTACTCGTCGAGACGATCATTTCGGTATATAGAACGCTAAAAATGGAGTTAAAACGAGAAAGATATGATTAAAACAAGTTACAGGGACCTATCTGCAGTAAAACTAAATTTACAGGGCCTTAAATAAATAAAACCAGGGGTTAAACATAATTTTATATAAAAACTAAAGGGTTAAGATGCTAAAACACAAATAAAGGGCCTCTGGTGGAATTATACAGGGTAGACAGGGGCTAGATTACAAATTTCAGGACCTAACTGCAAGAATTCTTATAGGTGGGAGGACCGGCATGTGAATTCAAAATTTCCCAGGGACTCTTAAAGGAAAGGGCTGCAACCGCACCGTGGATCTTAGAAACAACAGCTGTCGGCGCGCGCGTGCGCCGTGGACCGCGTCGTGCACCCGGTGCACGGGTCTACGGTGGACCGCCCTTTCAAAACGAAGGGGTATGCGATCAGAGCCGTCCACGCAAGATCCGACGGCCCTGGACGTGTGCGTGCGGGATGCGGCGGCAACGTCGCCGGAGTGCGGCGCGCGCGCGGCGGGAGCTCGCCGGCACGGCTCCAGATCGTGCTGTGGGTCACCTTTTCGTGCGCAAGCGGGCTCTACACGAAGCTGAGCAGCGCACACCCCCAGGGGTTCAGGGAGACAGTGCGGGCACCCACGGCGGCCGGCGGCGGAAGGGGGCGGACTGGCCTCTCCGGCGAGCCCGTGGAGCGGCTAAAGCGCACAAGAAAAAGTAAAATCGGGCGAGGAAGTTTTGCTCACCACGCGAGGAAACGTTGGGCGAGCTCACAGGCGAAGGGGAGGCAGCACTGAAGGAGTTCGACGGCGACGGCGGCTCGGGCCGCGCTCCTGCAGGCGGGGACCCAAGCTCCAGACGCTGCACGACCCCGGTGGCGGCTTCCCCTGGACAACAAGCATCACGTGAGGGATACGATCGCGTCCGGGGAAGAAAAGGATAAGGCGGCGATGCACTTCACCGACGGCGTCTGGCGGCGGGAAGAAGCAAAGGCGGCGGCACCGGTGGAATTGGGCTCGATTGCGTGGAGTGGTGTGCTGCGGGTGCAAAGGGAGGGCAGGTGTTCGAGCGCGTGCTTAAATAGCAGCACAGAGAGGAGGGCGAGGGAAGGCGAGCGGACCCCGAGCGCCGGCGCCTGCCATTGATGGCCGCGACCATCACGGCTCAGTGCTTAAGGAAGTAACGGCCCCAATTGATCGAGGGAGGGGTTAATTGCCTTAATTGGCAGGCTTGGTGAAGAGGGAGGGAAGGGAAGAGGCGGGGCGCGGCGAGATTCACGCGGCGGCGCCGGATCGACTGGCTGCGAGGTGAGGAAGAAGAAAAGGAAGGGGGAGAGGGAGAGACTGACAAGTGGGGCCCAGGCGTCAGCGAGAGCAAAGAAAAAGAAAGAGAGAGAGAGAGAGAGAGAGAGAGAGAGAGAGCGTGGGCTGGCGCGGGGAAAGGATGGCGGGCTGCTGGGCCGTTTGGGCCGAAAGGTGAGAAGGTAAGGTTTCGTTTTTTTCTTTTCTTTTTTCAAACTCCTTTTAAAACAACTTTTCTTTTCAAATTCAAATCAAACTCTTTCAAAGTTTTTCTCAAAAAAATTTTATAAACTTTTTAGAAACCACACAAGCAACCAAAAACCATGCAAGCCAACTGATGATGCACAATCACTTGTTGTCTCTATGTTTATTAAATTATGTTTAATCTTTTAGAGCTCAATTTTAAATGGCAATTTAAACTTTAAAATCCTTAGGGCTAATTAATAGTTGCTAGGTAATTTTTAGTGATGGAATTTTAGGGTGTCACATCTACCTACCAAAGCCATATACATATATGTTCTATGATAACAAAACTCGTAGATTGCAAACATATGTTTTGATGAGTTGGATTAGAATTGATTTCTATGGTTCGAGACTAAGAAGTTGGTCATTCCTTTGTGTAACTTTTCGTGCTAGCCTTTTTTCCATGCATTGTGGGTTTTCACATCGAAAATTTCACAAACTTCGCTGGACATCCACCCTTAACCAAAAACATTTTTTTGTAATCACCGCCTTGTCCACAACCCAATTTGAGTATGGAGTAAAATTCTCGATGGAGATTAAATGTTCCGCAAGATTATGAAATTTATACTTTAGCAGTTATTTCCCCCCTCTTTTATGATCGAGGACGAGCATCGTTCAAGCATGGGGAGGAGTCATGACATCATCTCTGACAAATGCTATGTAAGTATTATGTTGCAAAAAGTTCTTTAGGAGCAAAAGAAAAAAATGAAAAAAATTATGATGAGAAGAAAAGAAAAGTAAGAAAAAAAGGGAAGAAGAAAGAGAAAAAAGAAGAGAAAGAGAGAAAAATGAGAAGGAAATAAAATAAAAATAAAATAAAATAAAATAAAGATGCTCATCGATTCTTTTTGCTTCATAAGTTCTCAAGTGCCTTAATGACAAATCCATACTCAAATCTTCCAACCATGTGCAATCCGATATCAAGGACTTCACTCATGCCTCGGGATCATCCATTTTCCACTTGCACATGTCCACCTATCTAAATGTGTGTGTTTCACCCTCTCTCTTTCCAACATTTATTTTCCATGACCTTTTTGACGAGTCTCGGTAATTCCAATAGATCTCTTTCTTAATTTGACAATATTTTGGATGTATGTTTTGCTAGGATTGTTTTTAACCTTCCAAGCTCCACATAAGCCTTCCACTATCACATATGAGTAGAATAGGTTGAAAATAATCTAGTATAGGCTTGAGTCACTTATGTTGGATTGCATCTTTTTTAAAATTCTTCCATGGAACAAGGTAACAGTTTGAAGTTCACTTAAGTTTGAGAGCATCGTGTTTATTAAATGTGCCTTGTTCTTTCTTGTTAGTCCATCTTCCCTAATGAAAAATAAGCCGTTCACAACTTGAAATTTAAAAATAAATTCTTAAGAGAGAGCAATTTGTCTCATCATGAATGACTAAGTGCAGGGACAACATTGGAAGGCAATGTTGATTTCCCTTTTAAGCGACGATTACTTACTCGAGGACGAGCAAGGTTTAAACATGGAGGAGATGTTGATGGTGAATTTCCGTCAACCTAGCCATGAGTCTAACCACTGGAACTAACCCCCCATATATAACAATTTCACTCTTGCATGTCAATTTTGGAGTTTATTGTTTACGCAGGAAATCTACGCTAAAGAGGAGACTTTCAGGATAAGGTCACCAAGCACTTTGGAAGAAGATCATGAAGCTCGACGAGAGTCAAGACACGCGATGAACATGACTCCAAATGACCCGAGGACCGAAACATCAATGTGCAAGTCTTCGGGGACTCAACCGTAAAACGACGAAGCTTGGATAGTATGGATTCAAGCCTTAACCGTGAAGGAAACGACGTCAAAGGCCCACATGCAAGTGCACACAAATAAGGAATCATGCGAGAAGCAACTTAACCGGGGAAGAACATGGGCCCGAACCGGCCCAGAAAGGGCCTGGGCCGGCCTAGTCCAACTGGCCCAGCCCACTCCAGGCCCGGTTCGGCGCCCCTTTTGCCCTAGGTGTTCGTCTATTTATTGCCTCTGCCTCCGTCGTCCGCCGCATCGATCCAACAATTCTACCACTGCCAATCACCAGAAAGCCGCTTCCGCAAGATGAGGGAGAGAGTTGGATGAGCTCGTCGCAAGGATCAACGCCGGCGGAGGGAAGGAAGCAAGAGGAGGATTGTCCTAGGGGTGTTCCCAAGCTTCATCACCGCCATCTTCATTGACGACGTTCTCCGGAGTCTCCATTACCCCTATGTGCTTCAATCCTTTTAATATGATGGGGTAATGTCTCCGTTCATCCCTAGGGTTAGATGGATACATGTTATGTGATCGCTACATGAACCCTATGTCTTTCGATGCTTAATGGTCTATGTCTATGCGAGTGCTTTATTCACATATGTATGTACAACATGTGTTCTTAGTAGGGTTTGTGGTAATTGTGGTGATTAGCTTAACCCTATGGATGCTTAGGTATAGATGCAGTTATACGTGAAAGTGTTTGATTACCTTGCGTAGTGACAGTACGGTGGAGGGAAAAGGCTTAGCGGCCGCATAACCACCATGAATCTAGTGTAGGCAACACCCTTTTCATGTAGTAGATGCATGTTCATGTGATCCTAAACCCTAGGGAGGGAATGTTTATCTATCTTAAGCTGTCTCTTGTGTCCACCCTTTGCCATCTAGTTTCACCTTAGACTTCTTAGATTAACTTAGGTTAGATTGCTTTTACCTTAGAGTATCCTCTCTTTCAAGTTTTTTCAATCAACTGGATTAGTGCTTGGTTAAGCGCAAGCAATCCCCTTGCTCTGCAGATTGACAAGAACCTTGGGGGTCACCCCGTGGTGAAAAAGGTGTAGGTCCATACGCTTGCGGATCGTAGGTGGATACATGTTTCAACCGTCAACAATCTCATCCTTCAATTTCGTGCCTTATCCGAGCTTGTAGGCCACCGGAACACGTCGTCACACAAGAAACCGAGCCGGCCGCTACCTGAGCTTTACCACCAACCGCCCTTCCTTAAAATCCAGCGTTCCCCGTCGTCCTCCCCGCCACGGTGAGCGCCTCCATGACCTCCCCTTCATCTCCTCTCTCTCTGTTTCCCCACCTGGCCGAGCTCCCCGCAGCGCCAAACACCGGTGACCTCGTCAGCCGGAGCCTCCCTATCCGCCTGAACCAACTGAAGAAGTTGAAGTTGCCACTTTTGCGATTAGGTCCCTACAATTCTTTGTTATGGGTAGATTCTTTTCTTGTGTCTTGGCAAGTATGCATGAAACCCCCTGAATAGTTTTGATTCCCTAAATCCAACCCAATCTGAAGTCTTTGCATGAAAGCCCTCGGGTTTATATACATAATTATGTATATGCCCTCAGTTTCTCACAGTTATGCCCCTGGAAGTTTCTAATCTTTACCAACAAGTCCCTAGATCTTTGATAAGCCATATCTTCCATGTTTTAGCTCCGTTTTTATCCGTTCAAATTGCATTAGGTTCACAATGACATGAAGTACACGTTAGTAGTGAGTTTTCATCATGTTTGTTTTCTGAAAATTAATTTGATAATTAATTTGTTTAATGCTTAGTAAACATGTCTTTTCCAAATAAAAGCTATATAGTGCTATACACCGTTTTTATAATCAATATTAATTTGATTAAAGATTACTTCAAATGCATTTGTAAATAAAATCTAGTTAGATCTTTACCTCGGTTTTTATAACCAAATGTTAATTTATTTAATAGTTATTTAATCTTTTCTAATTAAAAGTTGATTAGGCTTTTACATCAGCTTTTATAATAAATATTAATTTGATTAATACTAATGTAATGATGCTTTCAATAATAATATGATCCGCTAGAATCATAAAGTTGCGTTTAGATGATTCATATAGTTTATTTTTTCTAAATATTTAATTGGTATAATTTACACATAAACATTTATAAATAAAATTTGACTAGTTTTTTACTTGGGTTTTTCTTTATGAAATATCCTTTACATAACTTTTGCTAATTAAAATAAACCTAGCTCATAGTCTTGTTCTCTCATATATGCAAATCGATCGTTAGACGTTCATCAAGCTCTATCTCAGTGTGATCTTTCCGGTCCTAGTTTACGATCAACCTTCCATAACCATCTCTTTAAGTTAACCAATCCTTTCTCCTCTAAGCAAGGTTTGTGTGCTTTAGTGATCCACAGAATCGATCTTTATTCTTTAGTGCACTCTTTTAAAGCTTTTCTTTTGAGTGGTGCCTTGTTCTTAGTTGCTTGTTTGTTTGCTTTGTGTATGCTTGTGCCCGATGATTGATGTGAGTAGAATGAACGTTGTCCGAGAAGCTTAAAGAGCTTGAAATTGAAGACATTCGGAGCAACTACTCTGTGGTTAAAGGCAAGTGTGTCCTTAATCTTTTGTCCTAAGAACTATATTTAATCACTTTGCATATGCCTGCATTTAATATGATGAGACCCATGTTTAAGGATTGATTAGTGTTGTTTATCTTGTGCCTTGATCAACCAGGTTTTCCTTTATGTTGGGTAGCTATGCTTAGTTGCTATACCTTGGGTTATGGTGGTAATAATGAACGTTAATGTTATACATGCTTTACTTTTATGCTATATCTCTGGTTGCTTAATACAAGATCATTATGCATTAATTGAAACATGGAGTGGCCACCTAGGAAAACCTTACAAACACAAGACATATGGCTCTGCCTTGGCTGAATAATTAGGGACTCTAGTGTTGGGATGACCTTACCTGATAAGGGCAAGGGGGAGCGCCAGTGGGGTATAGACTCACTCTAGTATGGAGTTGGGCTTTTCTAAGACACAGTACCTACTAGGGGACTTTATACTCTGCAACAACTCAGAACCTTCGTGGGTTGTTTCACATTAGGGAATCTTTGTAAAGGCCTCGTAGCGTCCCTATGCAATCACACCTCGGTAGTGTGGTATGGTGCCTTGCAAACACCGCATGGTTGGGTCCAAAACTCTTCAGAGTTTTTACGCGACTTGTGGTGAAAGTGTACAACCTCTGTAGAGTGTAAAACTAATCAATTAGCCGTGCTCACGATCAAGAGCGGCTTGGATCCTCACATGATAATCGAACTTGAAGATGGACTTAAATCGTGCTCTCTGGTTATGCTTGCCATATTCTTATGGTGCATCTTACCCTATGCTTAATGTGGCTTGGTATATACTTATACTTTATTAGTAATCAGGTGCTAATAAAACTTGACCAACTAAAATGCTAAATGCTCAGAGCCCAGTCCACTATAAAGCCTTTGCATTCATCGTTTTTCCCACACTTGCTGAGTACGACATGTGCTCACCCTTGCTATAAACAATGTTGCTCAGAAGGAGGAGGCTGCTTTGAAGATTTTGATGGTTCTAGGCGTACGCAACTCCTAGTCGACTACCCGTGATGTTTGGAGCCTTCGTTTCCAAGATTAAGCATAATTCTCTGATAATATCCCTTTTTCTTATGTGATACTGTTTCTGTATTCACTTATATGTCACTATATGCATGAAACTTGATCCTGGCATGCATATAGTTTTGCACTTGGTTTTTTTTTGGAAAAACAGGTGTCACAGAGTGGTATCAAAGCTGTATCGACTATAGGACGTAAGCCTAGTTAGTAAAGGTTGTTTTCTAAGGTTCCTTATGATCTAAAATTCATCACACCTTTCCATTGAGCTTTGTGATGAATATTCCCACTCCTTGACCACTTTCTTTTGATAATCCCCCTTATATCTTGCTTGCCTTTCCACTTTAAACATATCCGACAATTCCTATCCATCCATCCCCATTCTTAAACTTCTCTTCAATGCTGCTTTGGATTCCCCCTTGACCTTTGATTCCAAAGTGTCCTTTCTGATTAAGCATCCTTAGATGATCAATGATCGGTGAAGCTATGCCCATGCTTAGGAGGATACCCTATGACTGTTAACAAGGTTTAGCATCGCTCCTTGACTGTCTTAGTGGAATTTAGTGCTTGCATGATGATGCTTGGTTTTATGACCTTGCTTGTGTTGGTTTTTTTGCAGTGAGTGTTGGTGTATTGTGGGTCTTATATCTGCAATGACATCAGTTGCCTAGTTGGGTTGATATGTTGTTCCTCCTATATCCTTGCCATCCTTCCTTCCTCTCTACATCATCAAATGAAGGGCATTAAAAGAAGAATTGAAGCCCTCACCAATTACCAACAAGCAAATGCTACTACCACCTTCGCTATATAGAAATGAGCAAGTTGAAGAAAAGAAGGCCTCACTCTACTTTCTTTTCTTTTGAAAACAGGTGTGTCAGATATCTGCTCGTCTGAGTAATTGATGGGATAGACATGACTCTTGGAGAGGTTTGCTGCAAGCCCATATGCTCCTTCGAAAAGGGCCAGCACCCCTTTGACGACCGAAGGTCAAGTTCGACCGGAGAGAAGAAAGCGACCACATCATCCGCATAAAGCGAAGCACGGAAACGGAAATCATTCTGTCCCAGCTGTTGCAGAAGCCACTCAGAGTCAGCCTTGCAGATCAAGGTATGGAAGCATTCCATCACAAGCACGAAGAGCATGGGAGAGAGAGGGTCCCCCTACCGAAGACCGCGACCATGGCAAATTCGTTCCCCCGGGGTGCAACTGAGAAGGATTCTAGTACTAGCAGTGGAAAGAATGGTGGAGATCTGTTGGTCCAATCATGTGGGCACCCAACCACCACCAGAAGGTCATGAAGGAAAACCCACCCAACAGAGTCAAAGGCCTTAGCGAGATCAATTTTGAACATGATCTGAGGTAGCTTTTGACTGGAAAGCAACCTCTCCGTACCAAGGACGTATCTAAAATTATCACGCATGAGATGACCTTTGATGAAGGCACTTTGGTTAGCAGAGATGAGTTTGGGGAGGTGGGGGTGAAGCGGTTGGCCGCAGCCTTGGAAAAAAAGCTTCCCGAAGCTAAGAATGAGGCTAATGGGAGAGGGAGAGACTGAGTTGGGTTTTTTGGGGACCAAGGTAAGAAGGGATCCATTTAGATGATGGAAGCTGTGACAATCCATGTCAGAGAGAGCATTAAAAGCTCGAAGAATGTCTCCCTGAATGATTGACCAACATGACCGGTTGAAGCGACCAGAAAACCCATCGGGAATGGCATCGCGCCTCCATCACCCATCTTAGTTTTCATCACTCAGCGGTGCTATTGTTCATTATCGCTGGCCTCTTTCCAGGCATGCAATAGTATATCTGGCATGCATACTTATTAGCAGTTCAACACTCACATTGACATGTTGCTTGAATCCTTTCACGTTATTGCAACATACTGGACGTGATGTTTGGTGAAATTCAGGTAGGAATCCATATAATGTGAACAAATGCTACTCCTGAGCAACACGTTGGGTTGAGTAATCTTTTCTGTCACATGTTCTACTAGTGTGCTGGCAAAATTAATTAGTGAAAGGACCTCTAGTCCAATGATTAGAGCTACTGAGCTAGCATCTAGTATACTAGGTGATACCCCGCGCGTTGCTACGGGGTCGTTCTTTTGGTGAGATTTGAAAATAAAAATACTAAAGTAAAATTTGGAAGCAGACACACTAAGATGATTTCTTTGTATTGTTACATGTTGAGAGAAATAGAAATCAATGTTTTGTAGTGGGGTGTTTGTGTATACTTTAATAAAGATAGATATATAGATTTTTTAGATTGGCCGGTGCAAACAATTAAGAAGATGTGGCTGCACCGTATGTGAGAAGTATATAGTTTAATATAGATATGGAATTAACGATCAATGCATCTTGATATGGTGCTTAGTGGGGGATGACGTGACGCATTGAGGATTGGTGGGGTGCTTAGTGGAGTATGATGTGGCGCGATGTGATAATTAGCAATCAATGCATCTTTGTGGGGTGCTTATTGGAGGATGACGTGGCGCGTTGGTGGAGGATGACGTGGCGTGTTGAGGATTGAGAGAATTACTTAGTGGGGAGCGCTAATATAGTTTTGTATGATACAGGTTTGGATCGTCACATGAGTGAATTTATAGGGTTGGTGTAAAACTAAAACTCCTCCTTAGTGATGTTAAAGTTTGGAAATTTTTCTAGGTCACGAGAAAGTTTTGTTGAAAATATGCGTTTAATTCTACAAGATTTAATCGTGAGACAAATTACATAAAATCATTGCTATTCCTATGTCACCAACAAATAGAAAAAGTCCATTTTGGGTCATCGACTATCGTCAAAGTTTGGTTTTTGACCATCGAACGTCAAAATCAGGAATTTTGGCCGCCGAACTCTTAAAACCATTCACTTTTAGTCATCTTGTTGTTTTGCAAGACGGTTTTGTTGACGTGACTACCATGTGGTGGCAGGGCCTACATGTCAGCCCCATCTCTCTCCACGGCTTACCCAAGCTCAAAGGCATATTACATAAACTGTTGCACTGCTATGTCACCAACAGATTAGATTTAAACAAGCAGGCACAAATCGAAACATGCTCATTTAGACTAAAGGCAGCGTAAGTAAAGGAGATGTATTCATAATTTTTAGGCATGAAATAATTTTGCACATGATGTGTTGAGATTGACTGGGGTGTTAAGATATGAACATATCAACGTGACAAGGCGGCCAGGCTTCATGTGTAGATAGTTGTGTGCGTGTGTTGTTGTTATCCATTTAGCTACTTGTATAGGAAGTAGTTAGGATATGTATCTACTTGACTTGTACTCCAAGAACTTTGTATGCACCACACCAGGGGCTTTTCCTGGCTACTTAACACGAAGTCGTGAGCCTAAGAAGGCATCACGTTCCACCCATTTTCACATGGTATCAGAGCCGATTTTCCTTTTCGCCTTGTCCATGGCTCTCCCTTCATCCTCTGCGCTTGTGCCTGCTGTTGGGTATCCCGTCACGGAGAAGCTAGCCAAGAACAATCATCCGTTGTGGAAGGCTCAAGTTTGGTCCGCCCTGCGAGGTGCACAAGTGGCCGGACATGTTGATGGCACCATCAAGGCACCCAAGAAGCAGATCCCCAAGAGTGCCACTCAGGCCGATCTTGTTCCCAACCCTAAGTACGCGACTTGGGAAGTCAAGGATCAATAGGTCCTTAATTACCTGTTGTCCTCCCTGTCACGTGAAATCCTTGCGCAGGTTGTTCCCGTCGACACAGCACGTGATGCATGGTGGCCATATGTAACGCCCGCGTTTTTAACTCCTAATAAATCACCTAATAAATCACGCGTGTTTTCAAAACTTTCCCGCTGAGCTCATTTAACCCCCTTTCGAAACCCCGGTCGATTCTTTTCCCCTCGGCGCGTGTGCCGCGAATCCCGCCGGCACCGCCTGCACTCGGGCCGTCGCCCGTCGCGTGTCACCCCAGCACCGCGGTTGGCCACCACGCCAGGAATCCCGCGCACGCCGCGGTCTCGCCGGCCGGTCCGCCTCACCATCACCGCCCTCCCGAAAATCACACCGACGCCCGAAAAAACAGAAAACCCACAAAAACCCTTCCTCTAATTTCCCGAGAAATTCTCCTAATTTTTCTAAAACTCTTTCCTATTTCTTTTCCCGTTTTTCTATTTCTTTTTCTCTTCCTATTTCTCTTTTTCTTTTCTTTTCTTCCTTTTTCTCCTTTTTCTTTTCTTCTTTTCTTTTCTTCCTTTCTTTTCTTTTCCTCCCCTTCTTCCTTCCGCGGCCAGGTCGCGCCTGACCGCGACCCCCTCTCCTCGCGTGCCTCCAGGCCGCGACCCGCCGCCGCCGTCCCCCCCCCCCCCCTTCTGGCCACCTCCCGGCCGACCAAGCCCTCCAAGGTAGCACGCCAAGGGAAGCAGCGCCCCCCCTCTTCCCTGACAAGCGAAGACCACCATTACTCCGACCGGTCACCTCCACCACAGCGCGGCGTCGCTGCCTTCCCTCCTCCACGACGAACCTGCACGACGCATCACATCCAACAGCACCCAGTCCCCCGAAGCCTCGCCGGTGAGGTTAATGCCAGGACATTTCCCCCCCCCACCCCCATTGACGGCCATCGAAGCTCCTGGAGCTCGAATATCTTCGCCCGAACCGCCTTTCCGCGCCTATAAAAGGGTCGGACCGGCTCCCCACCTCGTCCCGCACCTCCACGACCAATTCCCCCTCCTCCCTGAGCTCTCCATCACCACCACCAGTGCCGCTCGTGCCGTTCCGGGTTGCAGACCGCCCGCCGCCATCGATCTCCCTCCACAGTCCGTCCCCGACAAAGGTGAGGAGCGAAATGAGTTGCCCTCGACCTCCTCTTCGTTTTGCCCCACTTCTCGGCCGCCCCCATGGCCTGGGTCGCCGGCGCCCCTCCCCCCTCCACCGGCCGGCCATTCTGTCTCCTGCGTTCTTTATCGTGGGGGAGGGAGGAAGAAGATGGTTGTTTCGCCCATACCCCCCTGCCCTTTTCCCCCTTTGCCAAAACCGACCCCCCTCTATTCTCTCACTCTTTTCTTTCAAAACAGACCCTATGCTTTAAATTAAACCACAAAAACAACCCTGTCCTTTTTAATTAAACCCTTGGACTATAATAATTAAACCCCCGCTAGGTTTAAATATTATAATTAGGTCCTTTTCTTTTATAATAAAATACTATCAGGCCCCTAATTAACCCTAAACACCTCTTTTAACCCGTCATTTCATGCGCGATTTTAATCCAAATCGTGCCCAAACTTCCTCACACCTGTACCGGGTATACCGCCACCCATCCTTCACCCAAAACCCCCTATATAATATTTATTTCCCTATTTTATTTAATTACCTTCCTCGAGCTCAGCCGGAGAAATTGTGTGTGCTTATATTGATTGCATGCTTGCCTGTGTGTGCACTATAGCCGACGAAGTAAACGAAGGAAGGTACCCCGAGCCGGAGTTTGGAGCCGACTACTGCGAGCAGGAGCCCGAGATCCCGAACGTCGAGCCGGAACTCCCCGAAGACTTCGAAGACGGCAAGTTCAACCTCATCCTTTGATGCATGCTTTGGTCCTAGTTTTATAAATATAACCCTATACCCATTTTATAAATTGCATATTGTTTTACTGCAAAAACATGGTAGGATAGCCACCTTGATTGCTATGATTGAACCTTGTTTTGGCCTAAATGAGTGCTTTAAAAATGTGTGAGTGCTTTCAAATGTGTGAGTGCTTTAAAAATGGAAATGGGATATGTTTGGAAAATGAGTAAAGAATTGGGAAGACGGGGTGGACTTGTGTGTCAGGAGTATGGGTGAGCTCGTACCTGTGTGGTTGAGCGTGTTGGGAGTTGTCCATCTTGTCGGTTAAGGACCGGGTTGCGTGACATCTCACCTGACCCAAATCATCGTACAACCACTCGACCGTTGTATGTGGCAACGGCTTAGCATAAACCCCACTAGTTAAACTACTTGCCATCTGGTGTGCGGGTGAGCGGCGGGAGACCAAGGAGTAGGGGTACGCTTTGTGTGAGGTACGCCCTGGTTATGTGGGATAACCCCTTGGTTGCTTCCGTGATGGCTCGTAGGGTTAGCTAAGGTGGGTAATGGCTTTGATAGGATCCGTGCCGGCACTAAGGTGTCCGTGTGACGGTACCCTACTTGTGGGTAAAGATGTACAACCTCTACAGAGTGTAAAACCTATTCGAATAGCCGTGTCCACGGTATTGGACGAGTCACGGTGTGGTCACAAAAACTAGTGTTTGGGTTTGGGATGTTTTCTGGCGTGAGTTGTTTTCCGGGTGAAGTGTGTGGCTGTGTGCCTGGGCTACTGCGAACGGGGAGTCCGGTAGTTCCACAGTGGTTTTCCTAAAACAACTGAGTCACTTTGGTTATAAATCTGGTTTGCGAAAACCTTTTTGAAAATGAACCCCTGTATGAGTAAATGAGTTTGCAAATAAACCTTAACCTGTTCCTTGTTATTTATATCATGTGCATGATCTACTTATAAGCCCCTCCGAGGGTCGGGTTGGACTTGCTGAGTACGTATGTGCTCACCCTTGTTTAACTAACTGTTTTTAAGAGGAGAATCCTGATTTCGTTCCTGAAGACGTCGAGTAGGTCGCTGCCCTACACCCAAATGTGCTTGTGTACCCAGGGCCTCCACAGAGAGCTTCCATGGGGTGGTACTCTGATGAGGCTTTGGAAGCCTTTGCTATCGTAGTGTGGTCATTAGCGTTTGTGTTGTTCCTTGTAGCGTTGGCACTTCCGTGCCCTCTGAGTCACCGTGATGTAAAAGACTGATCCACCTGTTGTAATAAATGTGTTACCAGCCTCCTGGGACTGGTATTTGTGTCACATTTAGCCACCTCTGATGAGGGGACGCTTCACCATAGACAACATCTTCACCTCCTAGTCTCGCGCTCGTGCAATCGCCGCGCGCCTGGCTCTTGCCACGGCGCAGAAGGGGAACTCCTCCGTCACCGACTACTTCGGGAAAAGGAAGACCCTTGTAGATGAGATGGCATATGCAGGGAAGAGACTCGAAGATTAGGAACTTGTTTCCTATATACTGGCGGGTCTCAACATCGACTTTGACTCGCTAGTATCTGCCATTGCTGCGTGTGTGGAGCCTATCTCCGTTGGGGAACTCTACACGCAGATGATGAGTTTCGAGCAGCGAATGGATCTGCGTCAGGGCTCCGGGTCATCTGCGAGCCTGGCATCACGAGGAGGTCGTGGCAGCAACAACCCTCGCGCTAAATGTGGGGTGGAGGTCGTGGCCGCGGTGGTTTTGACCGTGATCGTGGTGGGCGCCAGGGCGGCAACAACGACGAGCGTCCCATCTGCCAGCTATGTGGCAAGGAGAGACACACTGTGATCAAGTGCTATAAGCGCTTTGACACCTCGTTCACTGGCGTCGTCGAGAACAAGAGTGCAGGCTCGGCAACAACGTCCTACGGCATCGACATGAAATGGTACATCAACTCCGGGGCGACCGACAACATCACTGGTGATCTTGAGAAGCTCACCGTTCGTGATGAGTACTCCAGTGATCCACACGGCCTCAGGCGCAGATATGAATATTCATAAGATTGGCCAGAGTATTGTACATTCCCCTGATTGTAAACTTCTCCTTAATAATGTTCTTTATGCACCTACGGAAAATAAGAATCTAATAGCAGTTCATCGTTTTACCTCTGAAAATAATGCCTTAGTAGAGTTTCACCCCGATTTATTTCTTGTTAAGGATCAGGCAACGAAAAGAGTTCTTCTTCAAGGTAGATGCAGGGGGTTTATATTCCTTGAAGTCTAAACCACCCAAACAAGCCTTTGGCGCCACCAAGCCTTCTACGTCTCGGTGGCATGATCATTTAGGTCATCGTGTGTTGTCTATCGTCCAGGAGATTCTTAGTAAGAATAAACTTCCTTTTATTTCCTATTCAAATAAAAATGTTGTTTGTGATGCGTGTCAACAAGGGAAAAGCCATCAACTACTCTATCCTAAATCCATTAGTGTGTCGAATAATCCTTTAGACCTTGTATTCTTTGATGTATGGGGTCCTGCTCTAACCTCGGTTGGGAGAAACGATTATTATGTGAGTATCATTGATGATTTCAGTAAATTCACTTGGATCTATCTCCTTCGACACAAATCCAAAGTTTTCCAGCACTTTAATGATTTTCAAAACCTTGTTGAACGTATGTTTAATCGGAAAATTGTTGCAGTTCAAACCGATTGGGGTGGAGAGTATCAATGATTAAACTCCTCCTTTCAGAGGATTGGCATTTCACATCATGTGTCGTGTCCTCATACGCATCAACAGAATGGTTCTACTGAGTGCAAGCACCATCACATTGTTGAGGTTGGGTTCTCTTTGCTAGCTCATGCCTCCATGCCCTTAATGGGATGGAGCTTTTCTTACTACAGTTCATTTGATTAATCTCCTCCCGAGCCGTGTTATAAACCTAGA
Organism: Cenchrus americanus; assembly: GCA_947561735.1. NCBI lineage: Eukaryota > Viridiplantae > Streptophyta > Magnoliopsida > Poales > Poaceae > Cenchrus > Cenchrus americanus. Next base: position 68,841,279 of record OX387240.1, read on the forward strand.
CACACCCTTTCAATGCCTTTTCTCAAACAATCCTGATTACACCTCTCTATGAGTTTTTGGTTGTGCTCGTTGGCCCAATCTTCGACCCTACAACACTAAGAAACTAGCCTTCCGATCTACTCAATGTGTGTTTCTTGGGTTCAGTGCCAATCCCAAAAGGTATAAGTGTCTTGAGGTTAATTCTGGCGGAGTTTATATCTCTCGGGATGTAGTGTTTGATGAGACCGTTTTCCTTTTTCAAAACTTGTCACACCCGAGTTTCCGAAGAAAACCAAGTGCACATATGCATGCCAGGATCAAGTTTCATGCATATAGTGACATATAAGTGAATACAGAAACAGTATCACGTAAGAAAAAGAAAGATTATCAGAGATTTACGCTTAATCCTGGAAACGAAGGCACCAAACATCACAGGCAATCGGCGGGGGTTGCGTACGCCTAGCACCAGCAACATCTTCATAGCGACTTCCTTTTTCGAGCAACAATGGTTATAGCAAGGGTGAGCACTTGTCGTACTCAGCAAGTGTGGAAAAAGATATGAATGCAAAGGCTTTATAGTGGACTGGGCTATAAGCATTTAAGCAATTTTAGTTGGTCAAGTTTTATTAGCACCTGATTACTAATAAAGTATAAGTTTATACCAACCCACATTAAGCATAAGGTAAGAAATACGCCACAAGCACATGGAAGGCATAACCAGAGAACACGATTTAAGTCCATCTTCAAGTTTAATTATCATGTGAGGGTCCAGGCCGCCCGTGACCGTGGGCACGGCTAATCGATTAGTTTTACACTCTGCAGAGGTCGTACATCTTTACCCACAAGTCGCGTAAAAGTCCCGAAGAACTTTAGACCCAACCATGCGATGCTGATCAGGCACCATACCACACTACCGAGGTGTGATTGCATAGGGACGCTACGAGGCCGTTACAAAGATCCCTAGATGAAGGCTGCCCGCTAGGTTACCTGGTCAGTGCAACGTATAAAGCTCCCGGACGAGTACCGTGTCTTAGCTAAGCCCACACCTACACCCGAGCAGGTCCATACGCCACTACCCACCAGCCCCCAACCCTTATCAGGTAAAGCATACCTAACACCTAGTTCACTAATTAATAAGCCAAGACAGAGCCATATGTCTTGTGGTAGCACTGTTTTCCTGGGTGGTTCTCCATGTTCCGATTAAACACAGTGATCTTGTATTAAACAGAGATATATAGCATCGAAGTAAAGCATGTTCATCATTGTTGTTCATTAAAACCACCATACCCCAAGGTATAGCGACTAAGCATAACTACCCAACATAAAGATAAACCCGTTTGATCAAGGCACAGGATAAATAACACTAGTCAAACCTTAAACATGGGTCCCATCATATTAATGCAAGCATATGCAATGAGTGATTAAACATAGTTATTGGGACAAAGATCAAGGACACACTTGCCTTTAACCAAAGTAATGTCGTTGCTCAGAATATCTTCAACTTCAAGCTCTTCTAAGCTCCTCGAACGATGTTCACTCTAAACGCATCAATCATCGGGCACAAACATGCAAAGCAAACAAACAAGCATACTAAGAACGGAGCACCAATCAAAAGAAAACTTTAAAAGAACGCACTAAAGGACAGGCTCGATTAGATGGATCACTAAAGCACACAAACCGTGCTTAGAGGAAGAAAGGCTTGGTTTGCTTTAAAGAGATGGTTGCGGAAGATTGAGCAAGAACCGGAAAAATCACATTGACATAGAGCTCGATTCTATTGGTTATACAAGCGCAAGAAACGCTGAAAGCAGACTAAGCTCGAAACTATTGTGAGATCATTAGCAAACAACAAGAGACTACGTGCTTCATATGTTTCAATTACAAAATCATGTGGCAAGAATATTCCAGAGAAATACTCTTTGTTAGAATTAAACAAAGTTACATTCAATTATAGAAAACACGATAAACCTAATCATATTTTATTAACAGATATTTAAATACAAGTTATATCAGATTAACAATTAACATTAAAAGACAAAGCATGTGAAAGAATCTAATCGAATAACTTTATATTGCGTGTTCAACTAAACATATTGATATTGAAAAGGCATTTACAATATCATTAAGCAGATTAACTTTATTATGAAAACCGATATGTAACACTAAGCATCTTGTATTTAGAAAAGCTAGTTATGAATAAAAATTAACCAATTAAATCTTAGCTTATGAAAATCGGGATAGAATCTAACCACTTTTATTGAAAAAAAGGTATTGGAATAAATATTAGTCAAGATTAGCACGCAACTTTAGTATTAAAATAAATAACAGGTGATACACATGCTAACGCACAAGTTATGGTGAAACGAACTATACAACGGCACAAACATACTATAACGGTACAAAACTAGTTAGGAGGAACATGTTAGTGAAAGAATTACTGAGATCGGAATTGAATGGAATAAGATATGAATTTTGAGAATAAACGAATAACTATTAAACATGATGGTGATGGGGCATACATTGCATGGCTAGAAGGCAAAAGAACAGGCAGAAAATACTAATCAGGTTGCACATACGTGAATGCAATTTGAGATAAATTGAATCATTATTGCTCAAAGTATGAGGTAAGCACGATGTCATCAAGCCACTTAGACAATAAATAATCGGGCAAAGAAATTTTGATTGTGCATAGCTACACACGTAACTCATCCAAGCGCATAGAATTGAGATGTAGCTAGTTTTAAGAACATAGCTTACCACACATGCTTTACGTGTAGGAGGCTTGCATGGCTTGTGGTTAGCTTTTGGAAGAGGGTGCAGCTTAATTAGCAGGGCAGCAGGAGGTAGCTGCTTGACGCGATGACAGCAGCAGCCGCTAACGGCACAGAAGAAAGGAGATGCATGAGTCAGCAGAAAGAACGGAACAGAGGAGATGGGTCTATGCGTGATGAAGGGCTCACCCGCAACGGCTGGCGTCGAGCAGTAGTTGAACTCGACGGCGACGAGCAGATTAGACAGAACTTGACGATGACATCGAGATGGTTCAGCAATAGCGCAGGACATGCTTCTGCTTCCCTTGGCATCACAGGGCCAGATGACAATCCTCGAGCTCCTAGATCACCTTGTTGGCTCTCATCGTGGTGACGTCCTTCCCGGCGGCCGGCAACGGTGATGGCGAAGATCGAACTGGACAAGAAGGATTTGTGGCTCGAACATCACATGGTCATGTTGACAACAGATCGAGACGGTGGCCGATCAGTAATACCCACCGTGAGAAACTGATCGAGACGACGGCCGATCGGTAATAGCCACCATGGGAAACTCTTGGGGATGGTGTTCCTCGCCTGCGCTGACAGCATGGTTGATCAGCGTACAGTGACCTTGAGATGGCCTTCGTGACGGCCTTGCGGCAGGGACGGCACCCCGGTAGGCGGCGACGATTCTTCTCTTGCAAATCTCGGCGGAGCTTGCGGCAGCAGTTTGAACTCGGAGGTTGTTTGCCAAGGAGCAAGGGCACATGACGTGAAAACAGTAATAGATGTGAAAAGAGAGTCCAAGATGATTTGTAGCTTGCTATTTATAGGTCACACGTGGGGCTTAGGGTTTAGGAGTTCTGGAGTTCTGCTCGGATTGGTCTCGCGTTCCAAAAAAAAGAAACGTGACAATGACTTGAGGAATAAGCTTGGCATAAGGCAAGCAAGAGATCCTGAAAATTATCATTAACTGGCCCTCGGAAGGAAGCAACAACAGGAAGAAAATAAATAGAAGAAAATAATGGGAAGGGAAGACCAGAGATGGTGCAGGTAGATTTGGATGGTTACCGCTACTGCTGTATAGGATTTTGAAAAGGTAACAGAAGTAGCAAAATGCTCAGATGATATAGTAAACTAAAGATTGTTGGAGGAGTTCTAATAAAATATTTTAAGCTCCTGAAAAATAACAGAGGCCTCTAGTAAAATGGATTTAGCTCAACGGGAGGAAGAATAAATTTCCAGAAAGAGCTAGAAATTTCTCAGAAGGTCTTGGTCAGCATCTAAACGCATTTTAAAACCTTTTGCACTCCAGAAGCACAAAGATGCATCGGCATGAATGCAACACTCACGACTTTTTATTTGATTTCAAAAAAACCAAACAAGGATTTTTCCTATATTATATTTCCTGTAAAGAAAATAAATGTTGGAAAAATTTTAAAATTATGAGAAAATTGTTATTTAATTATTCTTCCTATTCACATCCTGAAATTGGAAATTTCAGGGTGTGACAAAACTTCATCCAAATGTTGGTGCACGTCTCCGAGCTGAGATTTCTCTGTTGTCGGATTCTCTTCGTAATCCTTTGATCGGGGATGACAATGTTATTGATCAATCTAATGGTTCTTCATTTAACCATCTGCATGAGTCGTCAGATGGTTCTTCTGTGCAGGTTCCAAAAATTTTTCCCGACGAAGATCGTCGTGATTTTATGCTCCCAAGCAGTCTTGGCGTTGCTGGTACACATACAGATTCCGTGGCGGATCTACCTGCGACGACTGGCGGCAGATCAGCCTTGACGTTAGGCGGATCAGCCTCAGCTTCAGCGCCGCACGCGTCTGCGACTCCCGTGTCCGCCCCTACCAACCCTAGTCCGCCACCTGGAGCCTCTCCGTCCGCGTAGCCTGGGATGCCATCATCGTCGCCCACGTGCCCCCCAGCGACAAGCACTGGCCCGACCATCGCGCCGTCTCCGCTGCCAGGGGGACAGGATTTGCATCGAATCATGCGCTACCGGTCGGCGGGACCGGCCCTGGATCCTCTGCGCCGGCTGGGTTAGGATCTTCTGCGCCGCCTAGATCGTCTACGCCAGCACCCACAACTCCGGCTCAACAACGCCCAGCAACATGCCTTCAACATGGGATACGCAAGCCCAAGTCATATACTAACAGGACTATACGGTATGGAAATTTGGCTGCTATAGTTTCTGAACCTCATATTGTTGCAGAACCGCTCCGTGATCCAAATTGGAAGAGTGCCATGGAAGCTGAGTATGGCACCCTCTTGAAGAAAACATGGCACTTGGTCGCTCCTAAATGAGGTATGAACATTGTCGATTGCATGTGGGTGTTCAAGGTTAAACGAAAAGCAGATGGCACACTAGATAAATATAAGGCTCGACTCATTGCTAAAGGGTACAAGCAACGTTATGGAATTGATTATGATGATACGTTCAGCCTAGTAGTAAAAGCTGCAACCATTCTTCTTGTTTTGTCCATTGCAGTCTCTCGTGGCTGGTCACTCCGTCAACTTGATGTTCAAAATGCATTCCTTCATGGTGTTCTTGAAGAAGATGTCTATATGAGGCAGCCACCCAGGTTTGAGGCAAAAGAAAAACCTCACTTTGTGTGTAAATTGGACAAAGCACTCTATGGACTCAAACAAGCACCACGTGTCTAGTATTCAAGGTTGAGTCAGAGGCTGCTAGAGTTAGGCTTCGTTTCTTCCAAAGGTGATACATATCTCTTCTTCTTTCGGAAAGAAAATTGCATTATTTTTGTGTTGGTTTATGTTGATGATATTATAGTAGCAAGTTCCTTTCCATTTGCCACCAGTGCATTAGTTAAAAATGTAGAGCGTGACTTTGCACTCAAAGATTTGGGAGATCTTCATTATTTTCTTGGCAATGAAGTAAAGAATACAGAAGGGGGTCTACTACTGAAACAAGAGAGGTATGCCATTGAAGTACTTCAGCGAGTGAACATGATGGACTGCAAGGCCGTGATGACACCATTAGCAGCGTTAGAGAAGCTTTCTTTGTATGATGGACAAAGTCTAGGGCCACAAGACTCGACTCAATACAAAAGTATTGCAGGGGGCACTTCAGTATCTTACCTTGACTAGGCCTGATATTCCGTTTGCGGTCAATAAGGTATGTCAATTCCTCTATGCACCTACAGCTGTACGTTGGGCAATAGTGAAGAGAATACTTCGGTATATTAAAGGAAGTCTCAGAGATGGTTTGTGGATTAGAAGATCACCATCAATGCTTGTAAGCGCATTTTCTGATGCGGATTGGGTAGGGTGTCCAGATGGCAGAAGAAGTGCTGGTGGTTTTGCTGTGTATCTTGGATCCAATCTTATCTCCTGGAGTGCAAGGAAACAAGCCACTGTATCACGGTCAAGCACCAAAGCTGAGTACAGCCTTGGGAAATGCAGCGGCTGAAGTAATGTGGGTTCAAAAATTATTGGAAGAATTAAAGGTTCCTCATCCGTTGGCAGGAAGACTATGGTGTGACAATATTGGTGCTACGTATCTGTCAGCAAATCCTATGTTTCATGGCTGTACGAAACACATTGAGATAGACTTTCATTTTGTAAGGGAACAAGTTGCAAGAAAACTCTTGGACATTCAGTTTATTCATTCAGGAGACCAGATCGCCGATGGTTTCACTAAACTTTGTCAGAGCGCTTGTTGATCAAGTTCAGGAACAATCTCAACTTAGGAGGAGGTTGAGATTGACTGGGGCTGTTACGATATGAACATATCAACGTGACAAGGCGGCCAGGCTTCGTGTGTAGATAGTTGTGTGCGTGTGTTGTTGCTATCCATTTAGCTACTTGTGTACGAAGTAGTTAGGATATGTATCTACTTGACTTGTACACCAAGAACTTTGTGTGCCCCACACCAGGGGCTTTTCTTGGCTATTTAACACGAAGCCGTGAGCCTGAGATGGCATCACGTTCCACCCATTTTCACAACTCATACCATAACAAATCCAATCTATAGACTTATAGGTTATTGCTACGTCCTTGTGTAGAGTCGCTGCAGTGGTTACTCAGTGTAGTGTAGATTGAAGATGAAGCGGTGCGGAACGTAGCCGATCGATCAAGGAGCTACCTATAAACCTTATTACCGCCTCTCGTGCAGGATATACGACTGCAATGGCTCGGAGATACCGCTCACCCACTTTCTCGGATAGGAGTCGGCGAGATCCAGCATGATAAATCTAGTTTGGAAAATCATGCGATTGTCTATAGGCAATCTATTTTTTGTGCAAAACTATAGGCAATCTATTAATTTTGGTATGGCTGGTTTTCTAAGTCTTTGAGGATGGAAATTAGAAAAACTAACGGTGTGAATGTTAAAAGAAGCGGAAATCAATGGTACGTCTCTAGCTTAATGCTATGCACATCTGGGACATGAGGCTTGGCAAACCAGTAGAGCAACTTATTGCTGAAGAGTAGAAAAAGTTCGATGATATGATGTCAATAAACTTTTCATGGATGTATCATATTATCTCTAACCGTCTGGTTGATGTCTACATAGACATGACAGATGCGAAGGTGATCTGGGATGCTCTGACTCTGAGGTGTGATGCAGGCTATAAACTATACCTTATGGAGAGTCTACATGACTATAGGACGTTGTAGGTAGGGCTGGATGCCGAGCCAGCTGGATGTAAATTTGAAATTAATTATCAACATATGTAATTTTTTTAAAAAATAATAATCATAAAAAGTTGTAAAATGATAAAATTTGTCACACATGGAGCACTTAGGAAGGCTTGACATAGCTTCAATGGCTCGGCTCAATTTTGATAGCTTGGTGACGAGGGCCCATATTAGGGCCCCCTTTGACGGCAAAATAATCTCTCTCAACACACGGTTACTCAACACCATTGACAACGTGAAGGCTAAGATTGACAACGTGAAGGCCAAGACTCAAGACGAGGAGGACTGAGGACCCCGGTCAAGACCCTCACAAGCAAGACGTCATGCTCACGACCAGTTGGAGCATCTCCGACCAGTTCCCTACTAGAGGGACCCCCTCCAACAAGTCTCCGCCTCGCACGACAAGTCTCCGCCTCGCACGAGCTCCCCCCGACTCTGACTGGGGAGTGGACCACGACACGCGGCGGGAGCCTGGGGCACGAACGCCTCCACCGCGACGCGTGGGGGACCGGTTCTCCACGCCATGCAAGCGCACCAACTGGCGACGTGCGCAAGCAGACGCAAGCTTTGCCTGAGGCACTCAAGCACCCCCTACGACGAGCTCTGGCCTACAGTTATGCCTTAACGTGGCGGGCTAGTCAAGTGCTCGGGCAGACCTATACACCAACGAACTACTCGGAAGAGGCGCCAAGCGTCCTAGAGTGAACAGCCTCGCCCGGCCACACGGCGGCTCCCACGACCAAGCGACGCAGCTCCGCTTTAATGCGCCTGACGGACAGCAACGCACGACGGGACGTCCCAGCGACCAAGCATTGTACCTCATATTTCCTTTCCCCTTGTGTCCCTCCCCTTGCGTCTATAAAATGGAGAGGAGAGCAACCGTCACAAGGGTTAGACCTCCTACAGATCGAACACCATTCCAAGGGACTTGGGTCCGACACCCTCTCCCGACCAGTTTGTAACCCCTACTACAAACACCCCTAGCACAGGAACACGACAGCTCGACACTGGACGTTGGGTATTACTCCTCGGAGGCCTGAACGAGTATAAATCTCATTGTCTCTTGTGCTAACCATCCGAGCCCGACACACGATCGATACAAATTTACTGTCCGGCGGTATAGAACCCCGACAGTTGGTGCGCTAGGTAGGGGCACATTGTGTGTCTCGACGAACTTCACCAGCGGATCGGATAGAGGGCCGCAGGGTCCTGTTGACTTCTAGAGCCACCTTGCGCTTCGGCTCCCTCGGCTACGTCTACACCGGGCCGGCGGAGTCCGTCACCGGGCGTACCTTCGCCCGGTCACCTCGTCCCAACGTCCTGACGGGGGCTGCGAGATGTGAAACTTTCGTCCGAACACTACGTGAAAAACCCACTTTGGTAACGGGCGCGAACTGCTATGCCCGTTACCTTTCAAGCGTTACAAATAGCCCATAATTAGTAACGGGCAAATGCCCGTTACAAATAACTGGCACATGTAATGGGCATTAAAGAGAAGCTCGTTACCAATCTACTGGTACCACTGACCTGGGCCACGATATTGGTAACGGGCAACAATCTTTGCCCGTTACCAATACCAGTAAAGGTAACGGGCATTAAAGGGAAACCCGTTACCAGTCTGTTGGTACCAGTGACCTGGGCCACAATATTGGTAATGGGCAACAATCTTTGCCAGTTGCCAATGTTGAATTAAAAAATCAAAATTTGTAATATTCCTCTATTACATCCATACACAGTTACATCCATACTACACATTATTAGTCCTACATAAAACATGAATTGTATCCAACATGAGCCTTAGCTGCCATCGTCTTCAACACGAGCCGCCCCTTGCCTCCCTGCCTGGTCATCTCCTCCTCTCCGAGTGGAAATCCAACTCCCTGCAGCGAACAAGCCAAATCCTAGCTCTACAAAATGAGGATCAACTTCTCATTTAAGGAAATTTAATAGCAGGTTAGCAACTACAGCGGATTCAAATCACCCGTTACGATACCAGAATCAAATAAACAATAGCTTGCTTTTATTTTTGTCTACATCCTTCATAAAACTTATTACAACATGAATCACTACACCTGTAATTAAATAGAAATGACAATAGCAATTGATGGTGGCTATGTATAATTCTGTTCTAGCTCGTGTATCTAGGTAAACTTGCTTTAAACCAGTACTGCACATCCAAATTACTTAGTACAATTCAGAATTCAATGGCTAGCAAAAGCTTAACCTAAGCAATGTAGATATAATTCACTGTAGTAACGACTACAATAATGATGCCATTTATGTTCAAATAGTAGTTATGACTAATGATATAGAGTAGAAACAACGTGATATTCAGAGCATCAAACTAAACGAGATCAGCACAGTGAGACTATGTCACAAAAATATGTCAAACACAGGGAGTACAGTAAATTTATACCTGCGCCACTTTTACCACCTAGCAAGCATCTTTGCAGGGTAACAGAAAGCTTAACCTATAATTCTTTGGACCCTCTACCCTAGAAAAATCCAAATATTGAAAATAAGATAAACATACAAAAGTAAGTCTGCAGAGCTTTCAAACGAAATGAATGCTGAAAAGGAACAGAAGTTCTATTAAGTGCAGAGTTCCGACAATGGAAATGGAATATGCATTCCTTTCTAGCAGTGTTTTTTACCAGGAAACTGCTAGACGTTCACAATCAAATGACTCGTGGTTAATTTCAAACTAGTTCTAGTGGTTAATTTCCTAGTCAACAAGTTTTTCGTCGTATTCAAAGCCACAGTATCAGCATTCACTCGTAAAACTTCAGAATGAAAGCTATGTGCAATGTCCATTAAAAAAGATCTAAAAATTCCGAAATAGATTCCTTAATCATATTGCCATGTATTAGACATCTGAAAAAAGATGTATCAAATTGTTGGTTATTTTTCCATTCTGATCCAGTGACAAGAACAAATCACCAACCTCAAAAGTAGGCTCCGCAATTGGGCTACAGTCACCAAATATGGAAACTCTTCCTTTGTTAGGTTGAAGAATGTTTGGTTTCCCCAATTCAGCCTGCAGATTCCAATTCATAAAGAAAAAAGCTGACAAAGCCAAATAAGCTGGCATTGCTGAAGCAGTCCGCATGTTGTTGTTTCTTATTTTGGGCCAAGTTTACAGATTACATCAACAGACAGATACTAGCATCACATCCTCAACCTTAACATTTACCATCATTTGCAACGGCTCGATAAAACTAGCAATGTGGTACCAGGTGCAGAATAGACGTTCAGGTACACATGGAGATAGGTTAAGAGCTAGGAGGCGGGCTTACAGTGTGGTAGCTGCCGAAGTGAGCGCAGGTGTGGCTCTGGGCGCTGTCCTCCTTGTCGTCATCGATGTAGTCGTCCAGCTCCTGGTGGCGCTGTTGCGACTGCTGCTAGAGCTTGGACAGCCCGGCCTCCCGGACGACTGGGTGACAGCCTACGTCAACAACCTGCGCGCGACCGGCGCCGCCTCCGGATCTGCGACGACTCGGAGGATACCAACCACGCCGTGGAACGACCCCACGCGCAAGTGCAACGTCTGCGTGGCTTTGGCCTCGAGCAGCTCCGACCCAGAGCCGGCACCGTGTCGCCGCGCCGCCGACGCCCAACGACGGGCGCGGCTCGATGAACTCGCGGAGACCAAGCGCCAGCTCGACGAAGAGCTGCCCATCCTTCACCAGGAGCTGGGAATGGACCCAGAGCCCCGCGACCGACAGCTTGCGCAAGACGTCCCGATGCAGGAGCGGCCCTGTGATGGGAACGGTGAGCGGCGGGAGCGCCGCCCAGCTGCCGAACAGCCCCGAGCCCACGCACCAACGTCGCCGGCCCGGGGACGAACACGCGACAACGACCGACGCGCCAATGAGGGCGCAAACACCAACGCCAACACCGACGTTGACGCCCCACCACTCTTCAGGCAGGCGTCGCAGAACCTCACTATGGCAGCTATGTTGTTGCGCGGCTGTCCGGAGGCGGTGACCTCCGAGGAGAGACGGGTGCGTCAGCAGCTGAAGGCGCTACTCGAGGCAGCAGCGGCACAGCAAGCGGAAAGCCCCACTTAGCGCCAGCGTTTGAAGTGCGGGCGAGCAAGAGCGCCATCCGCGCATAGCCCGAACCCACCTCCCTCTCAGCATCGAGAGCATGGGGAAGGGGGCAGGGCCACGGCGTCAGCAGTCAAGAGTCGACTCGTGCCCAACCGTGACGCGTGGAACACCATCGCGGCCCATCGACAGGCCGAGAGCGTCGATAACCACCGCAACAACCGATCGCACCACCACAACGACCGAGGACGTGGGCGACACCACGACAGCGATGATGACCGTGACTGCAGCTGGTCGCCGAACTAGAGGGGTCCATGGACTTTTGGTCAGAGCATCCGAGATGCGAGGTTCCCCTCATGTTTCCAAGCTCCGACCAACGTACCCAGGTACGACATGGACACCAAGCCCAGCGTATGGCTCGAGGACTACCAACTCGCCTGCCATGCCGAGGGAGTGACGGACGACCTCTTCAACATCAAGAACCTGCCGCTCTACCTCAGCGACTCCGAGCGGACGTGGCTCGAGCACATGCCGCATGACAAGATCCACAATTGGACCGACCTGCGTTGAGTCTTCGTAAGGAACTTCCAAGGCACGTACACGCGCCCTGGCAAGCAATGGGAGCTGTGTAACTGCAAGAAGCAATCGGGAGAGAGCCTGCGCGAGTACATCTGGTGCTTCTCCAAGCGATGCACCGAACTTCTCGGCGCGACCGACAACGACGCCATCTCGGTGTTCCAAAATGGCGCGACTTGTACATCCCTCATCCACCGGCTCGGGCGCCGCATGCCTCATACGACTCGAGAGCTCCTCGACATTGCGAGCAACCATGCTGACGACGAGGAAGGGATCGCCGCGACGCTCAACACCCCTCAGGGCAAGGGGAAACAAGTCGTGGACCACGATGAGGGAACGTCTTCACGCTTCAAGAAGAACAACAAGCGCCGTCGCGACAACAACCTGGTCGTAGCGGTGGAGTGCAAGGCATCGCGCCTTAGGGGCAACCCGACCAAGCCCGCACCGTCCAAGGATCACTTCGAGAAGCTCCTGGACGCGCCATGCCCGCTCCACGAGGTCCCCGTCAAGCATTCGCTCAAGGATTGCGGCTCATCAAGAACTACGTCAACGGCACCCTCAAGCCAAGAACGGTGGATCCACCCAAGAAGGGAGGGCCACCCCCCGACAATGATGACAGCGCGGGGGCTATGTACCCGGGTGAAGACGGTGCGGTCCACATGTTGTTCGGTGGATCTCCGGCAAGACACTCAAGGTGGCGTGAGAAGCTTATTCGGCGAGAAGTCTTCAACATCGACACCGCTAAGCTGTCCTACCTAAAGTGGTCGGAGGTTCCGATAACCTTCGACCGTAAGGACCATCCTGACCATGTGCCTCAGCCAGGATCCTACCCACTAGTGGTAGCTCCACTATTCAAGTCCAAAAGGATCCACAAGGTCCTAATGGATGGGGGAAGTGGGATCAATGTGCTCTATGCGTATACGCTTGACGACATGGGCATCCCGCTTCCAGATGAGGCCGTCGACCACACCATTCCATGGGGTCGTCCCTGGGATGGAGGCCCTCCCCATCAGGCAGATCGATCTGCCCATCACGTTCAGGGACTTGCAGAACTTCTGCACTGAAACCCTCACCTTAGAAGTGGTGGGGTTCTCGGGGACGTACCATGCGATCCTCGGGAGGTTGGCATACGCGAAGGTTATGGCCGTGCCAAACTATACGTACCTGAAACTGAAGATTCCTGGTCTAAAGGGGATCATCACAGTAGGGACCATGTATCGGCACGCATTCGAGTGCCACGCTGAGTGCTTCTAGTGCGTTGAGGCACTCATCCGGTCCGAGAGACTCCACGCCGAGCCTCCATCCGAGGACCAGGATGTCCTCGAGTCGTCCAAGCGAGTGGCCTGCTCTCTAGAGCCCGCCAAGGATGTAAAGGATGCGACCGTCTCTGACGATGGCCGCACGCTCCATATCGGGATAGGCGCTCGATCCTAAATAGGAAAGCGCGCTCGTCAACTTCCTCAAAGCAAACCTCGATGTGTTCACATGGAAACCCTCTGACATGAAGGGGATCCCGAGGGAGGTTACCGAGCACAAACTGAACAACAAACCGGGATCAAAACCGGTTAAGCAACGCCTTTGCCGCTTCAACAACGAGAAGTGCAAGGTGATTGGCGAGGAGATCATGAAGCTCCTTAGTGCAGGGTTCATCTGAGAAGTATTCAACCCCGAGTGGCTTGCTAACCCTGTACTTGTAAAGAAGAAAAATAAGAAATGGAGGATGTGTGTTGACTACTCGGGCCTTAACAAGGCATGTCCCAAGGATCTGTTTCCTTTGCCTTGCATAGATCAGGTAGTCGATTCGACAGTTGGGTGTGAAACCCTCTGTTTTCTTGATGCGTACTCCGGGTACCACCAGATAGCGATGTGCATAGCGGACCTACTCGCAACCTCGTTCATCACTCCGTTCGATGTGTACTGTTACAAAACAATGCCCTTCGGGCTCAAGAACGTGGGCGCAACGTTCCAGCGGTGCATGCAGCGTGTCTTTGGGGAGCTGATAGGACGAATCATCGAAGAATATGTCGACGACATCGTGGTCAAGTCGAAGAAGATCGGGGATCTGGTTCCTGACCTCACCGAGGTCTTTGCGAAGCTACGACAGCACGGGGTGAAGCTAAACCCCGAGAAATGCGTTTTCGGGGTTCCAAGGGGCATGCTCCTTGGCTTTTGTCGTGTCGAACACGACATTGAAGTGAACCCTGAGAAGGTCTCGGCCATCATGGATATGGGGCCGATCAAGAACCTAAAAGGTGTACAACGTGTCATGGGCTGCCTCGCAGCTCTGAGCCATTTCATAGCACGACTCGAAGAGCGCAGCCTACCACTGTATAAGCTCATGAAGAAGTCCGGCCACTTCACGTGGACCCCCGAAGCACAAGAAGCACTCAACTCACTCAAGAACATGCTCAAGAGCCCACCGATCCTCACGGCTCCGACACCTGAGGAACCGATGCTCTTGTACATCTCTGCGACAACTCAGGTAGTCAGTGTTGCACTGGTAGGTCGAGCGAGAAGAGCCTAGAAGGTCACAAAAGGTGCAGCAACTCGTGTACTTTGTCAGCGAAGTACTCTCTGACTCCAAGACGCAATACCCGCAGATGCAGAAGCTCATGTATGCGATCCTAATGACCAAGCGCAGGCTCCGACACTACTTCGACGCGCACCCCATCATCGTGGTGTCCAAGTACCCACTCTGTGAGGTCATCCACAACCCCGAGGTCGAAGGGAGAATCGTCAAGTGGGCGCTCAAGTTGATGGGATAATGTACGCACCACGCAGCGCCATCAAGTCCCAAGTATTCACAGACTTCGTTGCCGAGTGGACAGAGATTCAGACTCCCCTGGCGCCGATCGAGCATGAGACATGAGTCATGTATTTCGACGGCTCGGTCATGAAGGAGCCGGTGTAGGCCTTGTCTTCATCTCGCCTCTGGGCATGCATATGGAGTACTTGGTATGACTACATTTCCCGGCATCAAACAACACCGCCGAGTATGAAGCCCTAATCAACGGCCTCCGAATAGCCGTTGAGCTCGGGATCAAACGCCTTGAGATCAGGGGGACTCTGAGCTGGTCGTGGACCAGGTCATGAACGATAAGAACTGTGTGGACCCGAAGATGGCGGCGTACTGTCAAGCTGTGCGTGATCTAGAAGACAAGCTCCACGGGATCGAGCTCCACAATGTATTGCGCGACTACAACAAGGTCGCTGACGTACTAGCGAAGACTGCATCCAGTCGTAGCCTGGTACCTCACAGAGTCTTTGCGAGTGATCAGCACACCCCCTCTGTTCGCGCAGAGGGGGAGAAGCCGCCCGAGGAAGAAGAACCCAAAGTCATGGCAATCGACCAGTCACACGAGCTGAATTTTGAAGATCCCGACTGGCAGTTCCCGATCCTCGAGTGGTTAGTCGAAGGAAAGCTGCCCTCCGACCAAATGGAGGCTCAACACGTCACGCGGTGAACAAAGGTGTTCGTCCTCATCAAGGGTGAGCTCTATAAGCGAGGGGCCGCTGGCATACTCATGCGGTGCATCCTTGGAGATCAGGGTCGCGAGCTTGTTGACGGTGTATTTAGGTACACCAAACATGTTCATTACACTTTGTTTTAGATTTGATTATGGAACTAACCTGCCACTAGGCACACTAATCATATAACAAGATCATCTTTGTGCATGCATTTGGAAGTGTTGTGTTTATGTAGGAAAACATGGATATTAAGGACGGATTCGCAACAAGTTCAAAGGAGCATTTACGAAGTCTTGTTCGTGTTCATGAGCTTGATGAAATCACTTCCAATGGTGACAAGGACCGAAGTGTTACGAATGAACACCCCCGGGGATTGAAGCGTAAAAGACCGAACTTCATGCACGGAGAACCTCCATCTTGGATGCGAGGATGACATCGTCAAAATCATGCAAGTGGAAGGGGCAAAGTGCATAAATGCATGAGGACCCACGGGAGCGAAGGGGCGACCAAACCGGGTCGAGGTGGGCCCGTGCCGCCGGCCGTGCCGGGCTGGCCCAACCCACTCCAGTGGTCGGTTCGGCCCCCCTTTCCTTGCACCCGAAGGATCTTCAACCCTAAAATCCTGGAGGTGCCGCCGTTCACAGGGAGAGAGCCATTCGTACAAAGAGGCCATCCACAAGCTAGAGAGGGAGGAGGGAGATCTCCGGAGGGGGATCAACCACCTCGAAGGAAGCACCCACAAGTGGAGAAGGAAGACACCGTCGAAAGGGTGACCATGATCAACGGTGCTATGTCTAGCACCTTGATGGGGTAATCTCCTTATTCGTCCATGGGTTGTAATCGATCTTGAGATGTAATTGTACTTTGTTGGATTATCTATCTATCATCATTTGTTGAATATACTTTATTGCTTAAGGTTAGCTACCATGCCGTAAAGGGAGTAGAGCTCCAATGCTCCCTTAGATCCATTCAATATGTCGTGTCCATCATAGGTCTAGTCACGATTACCTTCGCGTAGTGACAGTACGAGAGGAGGGAAAGGGAGAAACTGTGGTCACAACCCCTGATAGATTAGATTGGTTTTCTTGTTTAAAGCGATTGCATGTTCTAAGATCTTAGACCCATGGGCGAGTGTCTTTTATCTTTACTGATTAATCATTCTCTCTAGTGTAGTTTAGTTGTTTTCAAGTTTAATCATAGTTAGGGTTTGAGTAGTTAGTGAGTAGAGGTAGATCAAATGCTTGTAATCCCCTTGCTCCGGGGATTGACAAGAACCATGGGAATCCCGTGGTGAAAAATGTGTAGGTCCGTACGCTTGTGGATCGTAGGTGGATACGTCTTTTATCCGTCAACAAGCCCCTTTTTCTGGCGCCGTTGCCGGGGAGCAAGCTAGTTTACATCGTTTGCTTTGCATTTAACTTAGTTTTATATTTAGTTTATCTTTTATTTGCTATATCTAACACATATTACCCAGAAAACCACTTTGTTTGTTTTTGTTTTTTTATCTTGTTTTTTGTTTTTATCTTGTTTTCTAGATGACATTCGTCAATCAACCCGTGGACGAACCAGAGAAATCACTAAGGGATTACGCTAGTCCTCGATGTGAAGACATAAAGGTACAAGAGTCGGATTCGAAGCTCGAAGCGACCAAGTACGAAATCAAATCCAAGATCATCGAGATGGTGGCGGCAACCCCGTTTGAAGGGATGGTTATGGAGAACCCATATAGACACATAAGGCATTTCACGACACTATGCAACACGGTGCGTCAAGAAGGAGTTCCCGATGAATGGTTCAAATGGAATCTCTTTCTCTACTCACTTGCCGGTGAAGCAAAGACGTGGTACTCGTTTGCGTCCTTTGAAGTTGAAGGCAATTGGAACAAGATGACAAAGAAGTTTTGTGAGAAGTTCTTTCCAATTAGCGAGGTTCAACATCTAAGGAGGCAAGTGATCACTTTCACGCAAGGAGAAGAGGAAGGGATAGACCAAGCTTGGAATAGGTTTAATGAGTTGATCGAACAAGGACCAAGACTCGGCTTCTCCGGTGACGTACTCTTGCATACATTTTTCTTTTCCCTAACTCCTAGTTGCATGCAACACGCCCAAATGTGTGCAGGTGGGGATCTCATGGAGAAAACACTCACGGAAGCCGCTCAACGTCTACAAAAAATTAGTAAAGCGGCTGCCATGCGAAGAGATTGGGAAACAAGACTTGCGGAAGAGACGGAACATAATTCAAGGATGAATAAGTGTGCTGAATTTTTTAAAGAGGCAACCCCGGAAGTCACAAAAGAGGAGCCAATCCCGGAAAAGCTTGAAGAAGAACACATCAAGTCAAGAACTGCCCCAAGTGTTGACTTCGCCGCATCAAATGAAACAAACAAGAGAAGCATGTCAAGCGCGAAGCCACTAAGGGAGTTCGAACCAATGGATTGGGTTCCAATCGATTACAGAGAAGTATTCGATAAGAGAAGACCGTTCCCTAGTAAAAAGGGGATGGCAAGAGCATTGGAAGTGGATTTCCCACCGGAAAAGAAAGTGGAAGATTCGTACAACCTTGAAACCACTAGTGAGATCTTTCAAAAGCTCTTTGGAGATGATGAAGTGGATCCGGAACACATAGCCGAGGTGAAAAGAATCATGGGGATCAAGCCTGAAGCATCACCATACACTCGCCTCGCTGAAGTTTACACGATAGGATCCGAAGAGGAAGAGAAGACGGCACCACACTTGAGTTGCGAGATCAACGGAGTTCAATGCAAAGCTTTATGCAACATCGGAGCCCAAGTAAGTGTCTTATCTTATAAAATTTACGATAAAATTCAAGACCATAACCTAGACTTAGCTCCAACATCAACGAAATTAATCATGGGAGATGATAGAACTATTAGACCTCTAGGTATTGCTTGCAACATGAATGTAAAAATCTCTGGAAAATGTATACGAACTGATTTCTTTGTTATTGATGCTTACCATAGTGATCATGATCATATAATTCTTGGTATGCCCTTTCTTAAGTTGGTTGATGCCGTGTTGGATGCCGGAAAAGGTAAAGTAACAATGAACCTTAATGGAAAGAAGTACACATATAACTTTCTTCACGTTTCTAAACACCCTACACCCTTTCTTCCCGAAGACGAAGTAGAGGAGGTAGATAGTCTTTGTTTTGTTGAAACCCTTAGAGACCCGTTGCAAAAAGCAATGGAAAATCAAATTAATGATCAACAAGGTGAAGAGCTAGAAGAAGCAACGAAAGCCTTAGAACCACAAGATGGAAGCGTGGAGGAAGAAAAATTCGAGGACATAGGAGAGATTAAACACGAGGAGCCACAAGTGCCCGAGGTAGACCTTAAACCTTTGCCCAAAGGATTAAAGTATGAATTTTTGGGCCTAGACAAGACTTGTCCAGTCATTGTGAGCGACGAGTTGAGTCCTGAAGAAAATGAGAAGTTGCTGATTTTATTGAAAAAACATAAGAAGGTGACTGTATATTCGATTAATGATCTCAAAGGTCTTAGCCCAGCCTTTTGCACTCACCGTATATCAATGGAAGACCAGTGTAAGCCCTTAGTGGACCACCAAAGAAGGCTAACTCATGCCATGCGAGAGGTAGTTAAGAAAGAGGTCATCAAGTTACTTGATGCCGGAATCATCTACCCGGTTCCGCATAGCGAGTGGGTGAGCCCGGTACATTGTGTACCAAAGAAAGGAGGTTTAACCGTGGTGAAGAATGAGAAGGACAAATTGATACCGCAAAGAACCGTGACCGGGTGGCGGATGTGTATCGATTATCGTAAGCTTAACAAAGCAACGAAGAAAGATCACTTCCCCCTACCGTTCATCGACGAGATGCTTGAGAGATTAGCGAACCACGCTTATTTTTGCTTTCTCAATGGGTACTCGGGGTTCATGCAAATTCCCATTCACCCAGACGATCAACACAAAACAACGTTTACATGCCCTTATGGAACGTTTGCATATAGAAGGATGCCCTTCGGTCTATGCGACACTCCGGCCTCTGTTCAACGTTGCATGATGGTCGTATTCTCGGAATTCATCGAAGAAATCATCGAGGTGTTCATGGATGATTTGTCCGTTTATGGGAAGACGTTCATGGATTGCTTGGCAAACTTGGATAAGGTCCTCACGAGGTGTGCGGAGGTAGACTTGGTGTTAAATTGGGAAAAGTGCCACTTCATGGTTAAGCAAGGCATAGTGCTTGGACATGTTATATCCGAAAGAGGCATTGAAGTGGACAAGGCTAAGGTAGAGACGGTTGAGCAACTCCCACCTCCGACGGATGTTAAGTCCTTAAGGAGCTTTCTAGGTCATGCCGGATTTTATAGAAGATTTATTAAGGACTTCTCAAAGATCACTAAGCCTTTAACGCATCTCCTTCAAAAGGATGTGGCCTTTGACTTTGATGAGAAGTGCCTAGCAGCATTCCGGACCTTGAAAAGTGTGTTGGTGAGTGCTCCCATTATTCAACCTCCGGATTGGAGCCAACCTTTCGAGATCATGTGTTATGCAAGTGACTATGCCGTAGGCACGGTTTTGGGTCAAAGAAAGGAAGGCCGAGTTCACGCCGTTTACTACGCTAGCAAAACTCTTAATGAGGTACGATTAAACTATGCCACTACGGAAAAGGAGTTGCTAGCAGTGGTATTCGCCTTCGAAAAATTTAGATCTTACATCGTGAACTCGAAGGTCATTGTTTAGACCGATCATGCAGCCATCAAGTATCTCTTGGCTAAGAAGGATGCTAAACCACGCTTGATCCGTTGGATCCTTCTTCTTCAAGAGTTCGATGTTGTAATTCGTGATAAAAAGGGGGTGGAGAATGTTGTGGCTGATCACTTGTCTAGGATGAATCGTGGACAAGATGATAAAGAGCCCATAGAAGACAAGATGAGAGATGACCACCTCTATCGAGTGCTCGATGAAGACACTTGGATGATTGATATCATTCGAGCAATTTGGAAGATGCCTCTTGACCATCTAGATAAAAACTCTCAATGGAAGATAATCTCCAAAAGTAAGAAGTACTTTTGGGATGCACCATACCTCTTCAAACTTGGCAATGATGGAGTCATGAGAAAATGTGTGCCAAGAGAAGAGAGGCTAGAAATCTTGAGAAAGTGCCACTCAGCGGAGTACGGTGGACACTATAGCCATTTTAGGACCCAAGTAAAAGTGTGGTCTAGCGGATTCTATTGGCTGGAGATGCATGAAGATACTAAAAGATATGTTGCATCATGCCCCGAATGCCAAAGAACCGGAAACATCTCTCAAAGAAATTCTATGCCCTTGAGATACAATTTACAAATCGATTTATTCGATGTGTGGGGTATAGACTTCATGGGGCCTTTCAAAAACTCACACGGATATGAGCATATTCTAGTCATGGATGATTATGTATCCAAGTGGGTAGAGGCTATGCCATGTCGTAAAGCTTCCACGTAGGAGTCCATTACTATGATCAAGAACGTGATTTTTCCTCGTTTCGGTACACTGAGAATCTTGATAAGCGATGGAGGAACTCACTTCACCGGGAAGAATTTCAGAAAGTGCTTGTCCAAGTTGGGAATTGAACATAGGGTCTCTACGGCCTATCATCCACAAACCAACGAACAAGCGGAAACATCGAATAGGCAATTAAAAATCATTCTCAACAAAACCATAAAGAAGGGAGGCAAGGATTGGTCAAAGAAATTAGATGGAGCTTTGTGGGCATATCGAACGACGTTCAAGACACCGATAGGTATGACCCCTTATCAATTCGTCTATGGAAAAGCTTGCCACCTTCCGGTTGAGTTGGAGCATAAAGCCTATTGGGCGGTCAAAGAGATGAACCTTGATCTCAATGCCGCGGTGGTAAAACGAAGAATTCAAATAAGCGAGCTAGAGGAGATGAGGTTGAAAGCATATTAAAATGCAAGCATATACAAAGAGAGAATTAAAAATTGGTATGATAAAAGGTTGAAAAAGAAAGAGTTTAAAGAAGGAGATAAGGTCCTCCTCTACAATTCGAGGTTTAAAACCTTCGGAAAGGGGAAATTGCAAAGCAAGTGGGACGGACCTTATGTTGTGCATTCGGTGCTCTCCAACGGAGCGGTAATCATAATGGATATGAAAGGTGATCAATTCATGGTGAATGGTCAACGGCTTAAGGTTTACTACTAACCCGACGTTGTGCCCCTTCACCACATTGATGTCTTCACCATGGAAGAAGAGCTCGAACGTCCGGCCTAGGACGAAAAACAAGGCATGAATTTCTATAAATAGTATATTTTAATTTTCTGGAGTTTCTCTCGAACATTTACTGGGCCAACTTTTTCCCATAGGCTGAGAAAGCAAAAAAAGGGCGGTACACGGGAAACCGGACCGGACCGGCCCCCAGAACAGGGTGGGCCGGCTGGCCCAGTCCAATCGGCCTAGGGGGGCCGGCGGCGTTTCGCACCGGTTTTTCCCCGGATTGCTCCTTTTCGATTTCCTTCTTCGGTCAGAAAATTTTAAGGGAAGTTTGAATAAGGAAATTGAGGTTCCTAGGGTTTTCCTTTTCGGACTATTTATTTGACCGAATTGGGAGCTCGGGAATCCATCCCATCAAGCAATCTTTTGCACCCAGGCAGCAGCCATGGTGTCTCCGAGGAGCATAGAGTTGAAGTAAGGTGCCAAGGAGCCATCGATGGAGGAGGCGAAGCGATGCGAGCTCAAGCTACCCATCGAGATCAAGAGGACCGCCTGCATCCGTTGCGGAGGGCGTATCCCAACCGGAGCTATCGCTTCTCGCAACCCCGTCGAAGAGGAGAAGGTCCCTACTCCCATTCGAAGGTCAGTGCGCATCCGTGGCATGAAGCGGAAGGACTACAAGGAGGCGTCGCCTGAGTCTAAGGACTATGGGGATAGCGACCACTCCGACGATCGTAGCCCGAGCTCGTGGGTGGCCGCCGGAAGAGATGATAACGATCTTTACATTTGGGAAGAGGTTCCCAAGGAGAAGACTCCCGAAGGCTCCAACGGCAGTGGCAACGACGACGACGGCGATGACAACGGTGATGGCGACGACGGCGGAGACCCTGGCGATGACGACCCTTTCGGGATGCATCCGATGTGTTGTGCGTCTTGCTGTCACTCCATCTAGGAACTCTACGCATCGGTCGACGAATGTTTCCAGGCCATGGAGGCGATGAGGCATCGTATGGAGGATTTGGAGCGCGTGGACAAAGACAACTACAAGTTCCTAAATCGCAACGTGCGCAAACTTTTTGGCATGGTCGGGAACATGAGGGGCAAGTGGTGCAATAGTTGCAGAAAGTACCACTAGGTTTAGTTTTTCCCCTTAGGATTTTTGTAAGATACGACGAGGACGCCATATGATTTTAGTGTGCGGGAGAGCTAGCTAGCTAGCCTTTAGCTTTTGAGCTTCAAGTTTAGATTGGTTCGGTTTAGTTTTCGAGAGAGTTTTAGAGTTTAAGAGTCTTTAGTTTTTGAGTGTGTTTTTCAATTTTTGCAAGTTTGAAGTGTCTTAATTTAGTGTTGAGTCAAAGAAAATCAAATAAAAAGAGTCCTTTAAATTTTGTGTTTTGTGTGATGCTTATCTTTATTCACTCGTTTATTCGTCTTTAGTTTTTTATATATGAACATAAGTGTGTGATTTGAAAAACGTTTACCTTGGTGCTTAGAGGAATTGCTACCTCTAAAAGTACCCATACCGTGCTTCGATCTTGAGCTTCACATGTTGGTTGTGCTATGTTCAATGCTAAATGTTGGAGGAATTCAGTTCTGAAAATTATCTAAAAACCCTTGTAATAAAGGTTAGCAAAACCTCTTTTTCCAAGTTGAGAGTAAGAAAAAAATCCTATACAAAGCCAATTTATTTTTTTGCTCCACCATAAGTGTGATTAGCACGATGTGTTGGGCTAGGATCCTTCTCTCTTGGGAGTTTTAATTTCGAGCAATGATCATGTTCTTGTGCTTATATTTTGTTGCTAGCCTCGTCATGCATTCGGTAACGTGACTTTTACATTGAAGTCCCGTACATCGCCGAATTCCATACCCGAACATATACATCTCTTTTGTACATCACATTCCTTGAACCCAACCTACTCCCAAAGTTTCGTCTCGTCTCTAGCATGGTTTATTTAAAATTTCAGATTGTGTGCATGCAAGATAGAGAGGAGTTGAGAGCTTTGAAAAGATGTCAAGAGAGGGAAAATAAAGAGAAAAGTATGAGTATGGACAATAAAGAAAGAAAAAATAGAAAAGAAAGAAAGAAAAATAAATATATGTGTATGAGAGAATGAAAGGAAAGAATAAAGAGAGAGAAGAGGAGTGGCAAGAAAGATATTAGTGTCGTATGGACCTCCCTGGGCCCACTACCTCGGTAGGTACCAGGACCGACTACTCGGTGGGCCCCTGGGACTACCCGGCTTGCGCTACACGGTACCTGAAGGCGTGGAGCACAAGGACTACACAGGAGTAGTACTCGGTTAGGGAGCTGTACATGTTCCGCACTGTATGGAGGACTCCTAGACGTACTCGACTAGTACTCTCTCCCTACTCCGACTTGTAACCCTGCCTCCCGGACTATATAAGGCGAGGCAGGGACCTTTCTCTAGCATCGAACATCAACTCACGACGTACTATTACACATCCTGTAATCGTACCCTATCAATCCAGAGCTACGCAGCATACAGGACGTAGGGTATTACGCACCTCGCGGCCCGAACCTGTCTAAATTGTGTGCCACGTGTCTCTTCCTTCGAGTTACCGATCTCGGCGAGTCACATTCATCTACTTTGGGTACTCCCCTTAGTAGGTTGCCGGTCTAAAACACCGACAGCTGGCGTGCCAGGTAGGGGCTCTCGCCCGAGATCACATGGCGAACTCGACGGCTCCCGTCCACTTCAAGCCAACCGTCGCCTTCAACCGCGGTGACACCTTCGTGTTCGGCGCCTGGGTCTGCACTGCTGACGGCTCGGGATCCATTCAATGCCGCCTGACCATGCAGCCCAACCCGAAGACGGGCTTCGTGACGCTTCCTGAAGTTGTCACAGGCGAACTCGCCGGCAAGTTCGGCGAAATCTCGCTCTTCAACCACCACGCTGACTTTGAGCTCGAGTCCACCTCCAACTCGAACTCGACGTCTCCATGGGCCATCGCATGCGAGCGGCCGCTCGGCCATCGCGAGCGGTCCCCTCACCTCGTGAGCGCTCCGCGCGCGGCCCCCGCACCCTCGGTAGGGCCCGCACGGGGGCTCCCACTTCGCGCCGGGCCGGCAAGGAGCTCGTACCCGAGTACAACTCGGACTCCGACACTGCCCCCGGTCCCGCTTTGGACTCCAGCCCTCTCTCCGAGTTCTACTCGAACCCCGACTACGAGTTCGACTTCGGGTCGGACCCTGAGGAGCCCGAGTTCGAGGAAAACTCCACGGAGCTTCCCTTGTCAGGGCCGGCCTCTGGGCTGGTTATAACATCCACACCGGTCGGGAGATTTGTCTACTGGCCAGACCGCAAGCCCGCTGACCTGATAAGCGGAGACTCACGCTACATCGCCTACATCGACTCTCTACCGTTCCAGGAAGGAACGCCACTTGCCAAGGCTGACTCAAACACACCAACCGAGGTGGCGGTTTCTGAGTCCAGCCTTGGCACCCCCGATCGCCAAGTCTTCATGGCTGCCGGCGACACCCCAGGGCCTTCAGGCACGGCTCAAGACAAGTACCTAGAAAACATCTCCTCCGACGAGATCTCTGCCGATGCCCCAGCAGACGAAACCACCGCCAACAGAGACGCTCGACGTGAGTGCAACCGGAAGCGCAGCGAACGTCGCCAACGCCTCCGCGACAACTTCCCCGTCCGCAACCTTGCGGAAGCTCCCGAGGCGGTCGAGAGCAGGGTACACACTACCCCTGAGCAATGCCTCATGTCGATCACAGCGATCGCACGTCAGGCTCAGGGCATCCGCGCTGGGGAGGTCATCGCCAAGCTTGCTAAAGATGCCTACTTCATGCGAGCCGACAGCAGGGTCAACCAGCCTCCCCCCGCCAGGCAACGCGACAACGAGGCTACGAGTCGCAGCGCTGGCAACGATCCCAACCGTACTCGAGCTGACCTCCCAGCTGAACCCAACCGCACCCGCTCCAACGCCGACGGACATCCACAGCGTGATAACAGCAACCACGAAGTCGTCCCCCACCGCGCTCTAGCCGGCGGCGGCGGCCACAACCCCGACGGCGGCGGCGGCGCCGCGGCGGAAGCACCAACCATGGGGCCAACGGGAGGGCGGCGGCGGCGGCGGTCGCGGCGGCCGAGGCCACGCGAACAGCCACGCCTCTGGCGCCTCACAGGGCGGCTACGACGCCCGCCAGAAGATTGAGGAGCTGCGGCGGAAGAAGTCAACCACCGCGGGCGACGGCGACGGCTTCCCCGCCTTCTCACCTCGACTTCGCAACTTGCTCCTCCCCGACAAGTTCAAGCCTTTGGGGATCACCAAGTACGACGCGAAGCAGGATCCCATCCAGTGGCTCAGGTGCTACGCCCTCTCCATCGAGAACGGCGGCGGCAACGGCGACACCAAGTGCCTCTACTTCCCCTTCGCCCGGACCAAGCACCACTCACATGGCTCGAGTCGGCCGGACAAGCACTCGATCGACAAGTGGGACCGACCGAAGGAGCGGTTCACCGGCAACTTCGCGGGCGCCATGGGCCGATCGGGTACTCGCATGGACCTGGCCATGATCAAGCAGGAACAAGGCGAGACCCTCCGCAAGTACATGCACCGCTTCTTCGACAAGCACGCCACCGTCGTCGACGTCACCGACAAGGAGGTCATCGACCTCTTCCAAGACGGCCTCTACCACCGCCGCACCTTCGAAGACTTCGGTCGTCGCCGCCCCAGGTCCATCCCCCACCTCAAGGACATGATCACGTCCTGGGCGGATGAAGAGGATAAAGCCAACGCCAAGTACGACGCCATCCGTGGCAAGACCAAGCAGAACCAGGGCGGCGACAGCGGCAGCAACGCGAACCAAGGCGGTCGCAACAGCAACAACAACTACTACTCGGGTCCCAACCGCAAGCGCAAGCCAGACAACACTGTCGTGGCTATCCAGCGCCCTGCGAAAGGGAACTAAAAGAAGAACACCGGCAGTTTCAAAGACCTGCTGAAGGAGAAGTGCACGTGGCACCCGAACGGCAACCACACCACCGAGCAGTGCTACCAACTCAGGCATGCACTCAAGGATACGCCGGAGCCACCGCACCCTCGCGACCAAAAGGGCAAGAAGAAGGACGGTGACAACAACGACTTCCAGGAGCTGGACAAGACCGTCAACGTCCTCTTCGGCGGGCTACCCAGCAGGCGGGAGCAGAAGGCTACCCTTCGTGAAGTCATGTCCATTGAACCAGCGGTCCCGACCCCTCTCAGGTGGTCAGAGGTACCCATCACCTTCTCCCGCGCGGATCAATGGACCAGCTTCTCCGAACCAGGACGGTTCCCACTCGTCCTGAAGCCAGTGGTCGCGGGCTCCAAACTCAACAAGGTGCTCATCGACGGTGGAAGCGGGCTCAACGTCCTTTTCACCAAAACCTTGAAGAAAATGAAGCTCGACATCACTCACATGCTCACCAAGAGCAACACGCCCTTCTACGGCATCGTCCCCGGCAACGCGGCTATTCCACTGGGCTCAGTGGTCCTGCCAGTTACCTTCGGGGCATCTCGGGACAACTACCGTACCGAGTACATCAAGTTCGAGGTCGCGGACTTCGAGACTTCCTACCACGCCATCCTCGGCAGACCGGCCATCACCAAGTTCATGGCGGTGCCCCACTACACTTACTTGGTACTCAAGATGCCAAGCCCAGCCGGTGTACTCTCCCTCCAAGGGGACCTGAAGATCTCCCACGACTGTGACACAGAAGCCGTGGAGATCACCTCCACAAATCAAGTACCCAACGCGATGATGGAGGTCTACGCTGCGTCGAAGAAGCTTGCCACAAGTGAACTCGACATCCCAGAGAAGTCTGACAGCGCCAACAAGCCTCAGCCCACCGAGGAGGTACTCGTCAAGACGATCGACCTCGGAACAGGCGACCCCAGCAAGACCACCACCATGGGGGCCGGCCTCGACTCCAAATAGGAAGACGCGCTCATCGCCTTCCTCCGGGCTAACCGCGACATCTTCGCGTGGAAGCCGCCGAACATGCCGAGAGTGCCCGGGGAGCCGATTGAGCACGCGCCTCAACATCGATCCTAAGGCCACCCTCAAGCGACAACACCTCCGACGCTTTGCCGACGACAGACGGGACGCCATCAAGAAGGAACTCGCCAAACTACTCGCGGCTGGCTTCATCAGAGAAGTCTTCCATCCTGAGTGGCTCGCCAACCCCGTCCTCGTCCGCAAGAAGAACTCGAACGAGTGGAGAATGTGCGTCGACTACACCGAGCCTCAACAAGCACGCGCCCCAAGGACCCCTTCGGGTTGCCGCGGATTGATCAAGTCATCGACTCCACGGCGGTCCGCGACACGCTCTCGCTTCCTTGATCGCTACTCCGGGTACCACCGGATCGCGATCAAGGAAGAAGACCAGGAGAAGACCGCGTTCATCACCCCGTTTGGCGCGTACTGCTACACGACCATGTCCTTCGGGTTGAAGAACGCCGGCGCCACCTGTTAACACCAAAATTTGGTAAGGAGTCTGACTAGTGGGTCCAGCTCGGTCAGGAGTCCGTCTCGAGGAAGGGAAGGATTTTTCAGATGTATTCGGCAAAGAAGACTGCGGTCGGCTATCTGCTCCCGTTCGGCAAAGGAACAAGAGAGCGATTTTGCGGGATTTGAACGATGACGTGGCTCAAACAGGAAGGACGAATGGATGGATGGGCGATCAAGCTTAGAGATAAGTTAGGCAACGAATCCATTCGAGATTGTACTTGGCAGGGTATAAATATGAGCCTTGAATGTATGTAATGTAACACAATCATTCTTCAATACACACCGGCCTTACGCCAAACCCTAGAGTCCTTTTGTCGTGTCGTCGAGTTCTTCGAGAGGGTTCATCGATCCGTCGACCTCCGTGAGTACCGGCAACCTTGTATCATGTCTAGTATCATGCGGTGGATTTAGATCTGATGCAAGTAGTCTTGTTACCATGCTTCGTGTCATGCGGTAGATTCAAGCTTGGTTCAAGAGGGTTTCTTGTTAGGTCATGAGCCATGCGGTAGGCCAAGATCTAGCTTGAAGCTAGTTATCGGCTCTATTGGATTTTGGCAAGGTCCAATAGATTCATTAAGTTACCTTGTGTTACTTCGAGTTTTTACTTTATGTTTAGATTCATGTAACACCTTTGCCCAATCTAGATAGGTTTGGATCGGCTCATCCCTTTCGTGATCCTTGTACGGGTAGATTTCATGTTTTAATGCATGGATCTTGTGTTTTTCAAAAGCCGAAACCGAATCAATCTAGGTTGTTACGTGTTGTGGGTTCAAGCTTGCCAATGTTGGTATAAATCTTGAAAGAACTAAGTATCATGCGGTAGATGCAGGTTTTTGGGTTGCTTTAGAGCTAGTCATCGGTGGATTAGATTTCGAATCAACTTTGATAGATTTATTCGCTTGGTAATGTTCATTCCTTCTTCATGGACCCCGAATCGGTTTGTCTTCTTTGTATTCGGTTATGTTTCATCACGAGTAGAACACGTGCGTAATTCATGCTTTAAATGATGCGTGCTTCTAGCTTTCCATATTTAGATTGTATCATGCGGTGGATAGATCTATTTGTGGAAGGTGGTACGGTCTTCATGCAAATTGTATCATGCGGTGGATAGATTTGTTTGATATCGTGCCCGACGGGTTTTAGAGTACCTAGACATGCGGTGGACTAGTGCTTTGGATCTATGCATGCTTGTTCATTACATGATTATGATCGTGCTTTACTTTATTCATTTATTTAATATTGGTTATCATGGGATCGGTCATGATATCGTGTTTATGCATTTTTGACCAAACAAAGACCGATTGCCGTTATGCTTACGTCATTCATTCGGCAGTACTGATTTTTCTTTTATAAGATCCCGAATATTTTCAGTTTGTTGGCAAATAGCTTTTCCATAGCTATGTGTCATCTCATGTGGCCTTTTAGCCGTAAATATGGAAGCATGCGGTACCACCGGCAAGTTCCAAGCCTTGGTATCTAAGCTGCTTTATCTTTTGTTAATTTTCAGGAAAAATTGACTGGCACGTCATCGTTACTCTTTGCGCGTGTGAAGCCAGCTTGTTCGGCTTGCTGTGTGTTTGGCGCTAGGTGCACTTTTTGCGTCAACACACTTTTTGGCACGCCCAGTGGGACCACAGCCGAATAGATAAAGATGCCCGAGATCGCGGACATCATGGACGTCAACCTTGAGGATCTATCTCTCGAGCAGCGGCAGCAACTCCAGGACGCCATGGACCAGTTTCAGCAGAAATGTCTGTTGTCTTTCAAGAAGAATAGAAGTGGCGTCCCATACTTGAAGAACGAGATGCCTAGGGTGTTGCTGCCAGGGGAAAGCGATGCCACGACTCAGCAGGAGAAAGAAGAGTGCATGCGGGTATTCCAAGAGTCCGCAGACTACATGTTGAGCAAGCACAACAAAGCTTTCCTCGGTGCGCTCCAGCAGATGATGGTGGCCGTCTTTGGCCCAGGCATGGAACAAGCATTTAGCAAGGCGCCCGTCCAGGGGGCACTGTGGAACTAGGCGAATCAAGCTCTCAGCCGCCACTACGGAGCCGGCCCGGTGCGGCCTCCTCCTCAGAGCGCTGGAAGTCAAGCTTTCCAGCCTCCTCCACGGAGCCGGCGGGAAACGGCCGGTTCGGCCTCCCTTTGCAGGCCTCGGGAGGACGCCGGTCCGGCCACCACCGCGGGCGGCACGGGTCGGCTGTGCAACGCGGCCGAATCCGTACCAGCCCACGTACGGGGATACGGCATTCGGCTCGCTTGGAGCCCCGTTCGCTTCCGGTCAGAGGATTGCTCCGGCGAACAACTGGTTGCAGAGAAACCTGTACGGCGGGGGCTACCATGAGGTGGGAAACTATGGGGCATTTGACGCTTTCCCACACCCAGGATACGCGCCAGCTGCAGGCGCGCAAGAGGACGACGCCCTGGCGCGGAAGATGGCCGAATTGATGCAAAATCAGTTCGGCCTCAAGCCAAAAATGCAGGGACCCGCCTATAAGCCACCGTTCCCAGAGTGGTACTACAACGTGCTCCTTCCGCCAAGGGTGAAGCCGCCGACGGAGTTCACGAAATTTTCAGGGCAGGACGACACAAGCACAGTTGAGCACATCGCTCGTTACCTCATGCAGCTCGTGGAATGCTCAGCTGAGGAAGCATTCAGGGTCCGCTACTTCCCCGCGTCACTGACAGGTCCAGCATTCCAGTGGTTCTCGTCCCTGTCCCCTGAGTCAGTTAGCAGATGGAAGGACCTCGAGCGGAAATTTCACGCTCATTATTTCAGCGGCAGCTCGGAGAAGAAGGCCGATCGACCTTGCTACCATGAAGCGAGGAGGCATAGCGAGACGCCACTCGGAATTTCTCGGGAGATTCGGGGAGGTCAAAGGCATGTGCTTCTCGCTTAACTTGCCAGATGACCAGTTGGCTGACATGGCCGTCGCCGGGATGCTGCCGGCCGTACGCGAGAAATTGTTCGGGATGGAGTTCGAGAACATGGGCCAGCTATCACAGAAGCTATCACTGATGAGCAACTAGGTGTACGGTTTCAAGAAGGATGCCAAGTTTGGCAAGCAGCATGATGTTGCTGACATCTACAACCAGTTCTTAGACAAAGGCGGCACGGTCGAAAACTGCGATGACGGGTGGATGTGGCCGCGGCAGAGATCATGTGGGGAAAGGAGCCTTTGACGATGAATCAGCGCTGGGTCAAGCAGACCAAGGGCACCTACGATTTTGATATCACAAAGGCTGACAAATTGTTTGAGCTCCTAGTAAAGGAAGGCCGAATCAAGCTGCCTGAGGGGCATTCCATGCTTCGGCCCGATGGAGTTAAAGGAAAACGTTACTGCGGCTTCCACGACAGGGATTCACACTCCATCAATGATTGCAGGGTCTTCATGATGAAGATCCAGAAGGCCATCCAGGAGGGTCACCTCAAGTTCGACAACAAAATGAAGCTGGATGGCCACCCTTTCCCTCAAAACATGGTGGGCTTTT
Source organism: Cenchrus americanus (assembly GCA_947561735.1). Lineage (NCBI taxonomy): Eukaryota > Viridiplantae > Streptophyta > Magnoliopsida > Poales > Poaceae > Cenchrus > Cenchrus americanus. The sequence goes on from OX387240.1 coordinate 68,872,984, forward strand.
CTGTTAACGTGATAACAGCCGAGGAGAAGGGGAAAGTCAAGGTCTTGACCTCAGCCAGGGCTAGACAAGATGGGACGGTGGACCCAGAACGCCAAGTGACCCTGGAACAGGTGCATGGTGAGGCTCCCCGCATTCTCAGGAGTCACATAGAAATCGGGGAGTCATCCAGAGCTAAGCCAAGGGTGACCACGCGCATCCTCCTGAACAAGTGGCAGCGCCAGATAGAGAAGGAGCGCTACCAGAAGCGCAGAGCTGAGGAGGAGAGGCGTAGAGCTGAGGAAGAAGCGCGCAGAAGGGACCAGGAGCAATACACGCGCGAGCAGGAGCGCACGCACTGGGGATGTGCCTTCTTCAGGCATTCTTGGAATGAGGGTTTGAAGCGCCCACGTTGAAGAAGCGTCCCGAATGCGGTGACGGTGTATTCGAGTACGAGCGAGGAGAGCGCCGGTCGCCGATCCGTCCACGAGAGAATTGGAAGGATCCAACCTAATGGGGATCGGCGCCAAAAAATTGAAGTCATTGATCATCCTAGGAAGCGGCAGGCCGACCTCAGGTGGGCTGATCAAGAGGAGGATGAAGATGACTACGTCTGGCAGAAGGGGCAATGGTGCCCGCCCGGCCTGATGTTGACGGATAAAAGACGTATCCCTCTACGATCCGCAAGCGTACGGACCCCACACCTTTTTCACCACGGGATTCCCAAGGTTCTTGTCAATCCGCGGAGCAAGGGGATTACAAGCGTTCGATCAACAACGACACACTAGCTACTAAACCCTAACTACTATTATACTAGAAAACAACTAAACTACACTAGAGAGAATGATAAACGATCAAGAGAGAAGACACTCGCCCACGGGTCTACGATACTAGAGCATGCAAACGCTTAAAGACATGAAAAACCAATCTAATCTATCGGGGTTGTGACCACGGTTTCGCCCTTTCCCTCCTCTCGTACGTCACTACGCGAAGGTATTCATGACTAGACCTTTGATGGCCACGGCGTATTGAATGGGTCCAAGGAAGCATTGGAGCTCGTACTCCCTCTACGGCATGGTAGCTAACCTTTAAGCATTAAAGTATATTCAACACAAGATGATAGATAGAAAATCCGACAAAGTGCGATTACATCTCACGATCGATTACAACCCATGGACGAATGAGAAGATTACCCCATCAAGGTGCTGATCATGGCACCGTTGATCATGGTTTCCCTTCCGCCGGTGTCTTCCTCCTTCTCCACGAGAGGGTGCTTCCTTCGAGGTGGTTGATCTCCGGCCGGAGATCCTCCTCCTCTCTCTCTAGCTTGTAGATGGCCTTACGGTGCGAATAAACTCCTCTCTGTCCGTTGGCGGCGCGTCGGGGGTTTTAGGGTCGAAGATCCTTCGAGGGCAAGGAAGACGGGACCGAACCGGTGCCGAGAAGTGGGGCTGGGCCGATCCGGCGGGCCGGCCGGCCCGAGCCCAGTTTCGGCCCGGTTCGGTCGCCCTTTTTGCTCCGTGGGTCCTCGTGCACTTATCTACTTTGCCCCTTCCACTTGGATGATTTTGACGCTGTTATCCTCGCGATCAAGATGGAGGCTCTCTTTGCATGAAGTTTGATCTTTTACGCTTCAATCCCCGGGGGTGTTCCTCGTAGCACTTTGGTCCTCACCACCATTGGAAGTAATTTCAGCGAGCTCATGAACACGAACAAGACTCCATGAATGCTCCTTTGAACTTATTGCAAATCCGTCCTTTATGTCCATGATTTCCTACATAAACACAACACTTCCAAATGCATGCACAAAGATGAACTTGTTATATGATTAGTGTGCCTAGTGGCGGGTTAGTTCAATAATCAAATCCAAACCAAAGTGTAATGAACATGCTAGGTGCACCAAAATACACCGTCAACATCTCCCCCACACTTAGCTCTTGCTCGTCCTCGAGCAAGTACTCGTAAAAGAACTTCGTCCAAGGTGTGTAATCGTGTATCACTTATCCTTCTTTACAAGTTAGTCAATCCCTTCATCTTTAATACATAAACACAAAGTAATGATAATCAAACATAAACATGGGCGTTTAGAATTTTTACCACGTCAAGATTTACCCCACAACTCAAACTCTTCACTCGAAGCCTTCAATTTCAGCCATACTTACTTCTTTGCTTCCATCGGAGGGTTTTTATGGTTTTCAAAACAAAAATTCCTGCAACAAGTGTTAGACAAAAACCTTTCTCCAAGCTCTCTCAAGTCACTCATATGAAGTGTCTATCCTAACCAAATTTTATAAAACTCTTACCTCCCATTAATCTCTCATATATCATGTAAAAGTGGAGCTATAGGTAGGGCTAGCGCAATCAACACAAGTATTGTCAAACTAAGAACTTCCTCTAATGGTTGTCTACCTTTCAGAGCCAATGATCATGAGAATTAACCATATGTAGGGATATCAAGGACGAGAAGATTTAGAATGGTGGACATGTGCAAGGGCAAAAGAAAATTGTGACTTCAAGGCACCAATGATGTCCTCGTTGTCGGATTGCACATGGTTGGAAATAGAGTAAAAGTTTCGTCTCACAATCAACGTGACATCCTTCCTTACACTTTATTATTTTTCTTTTCTTTCACTTGATCCATCCCTCTCATATCTTCATTGCTAACTCATCTTTCTCTTTTCTTTTTCTTCTTTCATTCACATATGATATATATATTTTTTTTTCTTTCTTTTCCATACACATACTTTTTCTCTTTATTTTTCTCTCTCTTGACATCTTTTCAAAGCTTTCAATTCTCCCTTTTCTCGCATGCATACAATCTGAAATTTTAAATAAATCATGCTAGAGACGAGACGAAACTTTGAGAATAGGTTGTGTTCAAGGAATACGATGTACAAAAGAGATGTATAGGTTTGGTATGGAATTCAGTGATATGCATGACTTTCGTTGCGAAAGTCATGAACTGAATATATGACGAGGCTAGCAACAAAAGATAAGCACAAGGACATGATCATTGCTCGAAATTAAAACTCACCAAGAGAGAAGGGTCCTAGCCTAACTCATCGTGCTAATCACACTTATGGTGGAGCGAAAAAACAAACTTGGCTTTGGATAGGAATTTTTTATACTCTCAACTTGGAAAAAGAGATTTTGCTAACCTTTATTACAAGGGTTTTAATATAATTTTCAGAACTGAAATCCTCCAATTTTTAGCATCGAACATAGCACAACTAGCATGTGAAGCTCAAGATCGAAGTGCGGTATGGGTACTTTAAGTAGTAGCGATTCCACTAAGCACCACGGTAAACGATTTTCAAACCACATACTTGTGTTCATATATCAAGAATCGAAGATTAGACAAACAAGTAAATAAAGATAAACAATACATAAAACACAAAGATATATATAAGACTCTTTTTATTTGGTTTTCTTGACTCAACACTAATTTAAGACGCTTGCAAAAAATTTAAAAACTGACTCGAAAACTAAAGACTCATTAAAACACTAAGACTCTCACACGAAGATTAAACCGAACCTAAATTTGAAGTTCAAAAGCTAAGGCTAGCGAGCTAGCTCTCCCCCACACTTAAAACATACGACGTCCTCGTCGTATCTTACAAAAACCAAAGGGGAAAACTAGATCTAATGGTACTTCGAGCAAGCCTTGCACCACTTGCCTCTCATGTTTCCAACCATGCCGAAAAGTTTGCGCACGTTACGGTTAAGGAACTTGTAGTCATCTTCAACTACGCGCTCCAAGTCCTCCATACGCGCTTCATCGCTTCCATGGTTTGAAGACATTCGTCGGCCGACGCGTAGAGAGCTGCGATGGATTGACGGCAAAATCGACAACACACCGGATGCAATCCGAAGGGGTCGTCGTCGCCATAATCTCCACCGTTGTCACCACCGTCGTCGCCACCTCCATTGTTGTCGCCTTCGCCACCGCCGTTGCCGTCTCCGTTGGGGCCCTCGGGAGTCCTTTCGTAGGGCTGCTCGCCCCAATCGTCATCGTCTCTACCGGCGGCCGCCCACGAGCTCGGGCTACGATCGTCGGAGTAGTCGCTATCCCCATAATCCTTAGGCTCCGGCGACACCTCCTTGTAATCCTTACGCTTGATGCCTTGGAGACGTGCCGACCTTCGAACGGGTGTAGGGACCTTCTCTCCTTCGACGGGGTAGCGAGATGCAAGAGCTCCGGTCGGGACACGTCCTCCGCAACGGATACGTGCGGTCCTCTTGACGGGTAGCTTGACCTCGCATCGCATCGCCTCCTCCATCGATGGCTTCTTGGCTTCTACCTTCAACTCTAAGCTTTTTGGAGGCTCAATGGCTGCTACAAGGGTGCAACACATTGCTTGAAAGGATTGATTCTCGAGCTCCCAATTCGGCCAAATATATAGTCCGAGAGAAAAGCCACGGGAACCTTATTTTCCTTTTTTACACTTCCCTTAAAATTTTCGACCAAACAAGGAAGTCGAAAAGGAGCGGTTCGGGGCGAAATTCGGGGACATCGGGCGTCGGGCCCCCCTTGGGCCGATCCGGCGGGCCGGCCGGCCCACCCCGCCTCGGGGGCCGGGCCGGTCCGGTTTTTTGCACACCGCCCTATTTTTTTTCGTCCTCGGCCCCGTGGAAAAAGTTGGCCCGGTTAATCTTCGCGAAAAACTCCGAAAGCTAAAAGAAAAATTATTTACGGAAGTTGGTGCCTTGTTTTTCGTCCTAGGCGGGACGTTCGGGCTCTTCCTCCATGGTAAAGACGTCAACATGATGAACGGGCACGATGTCGGGTTCGTAGTAAACCTTAAGCCGCTGTCCATTCACCACAAATTGATCGCCGTTTATATCCATAATGGTTACCGCTCCGTTGGAGAACACCGAATGCACAACATAAGGTCCGTCCCACTTGCTTTGCAATTTCCCCTTTCCGAAGGTTTTAAACCTCGAATTGTAGAGGAGGACCTTATCTCCTTCTTTAAATTCTTTTTTTCTTCAATCTTTTATCATACCACCTTTTGATTCTCTCCTTGTATATGCTTGCGTTTTCATAAGCTTTCAACCTCAACTCTTCTAGCTCGCTTATTTGAATTCTCCGTTTCACCACCGCGGCATCGAGATCAAGGTTCATCTCTTTAATCGCCCAATAGGCTTTATGTTCTAACTCAACCGGAAGGTGGCAAGCTTTTCCATAGACGAATTGATAGGGGGTCATACCTATCGGTGTTTTAAACGCCGTTCGATAAGCCCATAAAGCTCCGTCTAATTTCTTTGACCAATCCTTGCCTCCCTTCTCTATGGTCTTGTTAAGTATGCTTTTTAATTGCCTATTTGACGTCTCCGCTTGTCCGTTGGTTTGTGGGTGATAGGCCGTGGAGACCCTATGCTCAATTCCCAACTTGGACAAGCACTTTTTGAAGTTCTTCCCGGTGAAATGAGTTCCTCCATCACTTATCAAGATTCTCGGTGTACCGAAACGGGGAAAAATCACGTTCTTGATCATAGTGATGGACTCCTCTGTGGAAGCTTTACGACATGGTATAGCCTCTACCCACTTGGATACGTAATCGACCATAACAAGTATATACTCGAATCCAAATGAGTTTTTAAAAGGCCCCATGAAGTCTATGCCCCATACATCGAATATGTCGACTTGCAAGTTGTATTTCAAAGGCATAGAATTTCTTTGAGAGATGTTTCCGGTTCTTTGGCATTCGGGGCATGACGCAACATATCTTTTAGTATCTTCATGCATCTCCGGCCAATAGAATCCGCTCGACCATACTTTGGCTTCGGTTCGAAAATGGCTATAGTGCCCACCGTACTCCGCCGAGTGGCACTTCCTTAGAATCTCAAGCCTCTCTTCTCTTGGCACACATCTTCTCATCACTCCATCATTGCCAAGCTTGAAGAGGTATGGTGCATCCCAAAAATATTTCTTACTTTCAGAAATTATCTTCCTTTGAGTGTTTTTGTCTAGATGATCGAGGGGCATCTTTCGAATTGCTCGAATGATGTCAATCATCCAAGTATCTTTATCGAGCACTCTATAGAGGTGGTCATCTCTCATCTTATCTTCTATGGGCTCTTTATCATCTTGCCCACGATTCATCCTAGACAAATGATCGGCCACAACATTTTCCACCCCCTTTTTATCACGAATTTCAACATCGAACTCTTGGAGAAGAAGGATCCAACGAATCAAACGTGGTTTAGCTTCCTTCTTAGCCAAGAGATACTTTAGGGCTGCGTGATCGGTGTAAACAATGACTTTCGAGTTCACGATGTAAGATCTGAATTTTTCGAAAGCGAATACCACCGCTAGCAATTCTTTTTCCGTAGTAGCGTAATTTAATTGTGCCCCACTAAGAGTTTTGCTAGCGTAGTAAACGACGTGAACTCGGCCTTCCTTTCTTTGTCCCAAGACCGCGCCTACGGCGTAGTCACTTGCGTCACACATGATCTCGAAAGGTTGGCTCCAATCCGGAGGTTGGATGATGGGAGCACTCACCAACGCATTTTTCAAGGTCCGGAATGCCGCTAGACACTTCTCATCAAAGTCGAAAGCCACATCTTTTTGAAGAAGGTGTGTTAAAGGCTTAGTGATCTTTGAGAAGTCCTTTATAAATCTTCTATAGAATCCGGCATGGCCTAGAAAGCTCCTTAAGGACTTAATATCCGTAGGAGGTGGGAGTTGCTCAACCGTCTCTACCTTAGCCTTGTCCACTTCAATTCCTCTCTCGGATATAACATGTCCGAGCACTATGCCTTGCTTAACCATGAAGTGGCATTTTTCCCAATTTAAAACCAAATCTACCTCCGCACACCTTGTAAGGACCTTTTCTAAGTTTGCTAAGCAATCCACGAACGTCTTCCCGTAAACGGAAAAATCATCCATAAACACTTCAACAATTTCTTCGATGAATTCCGAGAACACGGCCATCATGCAACGTTGAAAAGAGGCCGGAGCGTTGCATAGGCCGAAGGGCATCCTCCTATATGCAAACGTTCCGTAAGGACACGTAAATGTTGTCTTATGTTGATCTTCGGGTGAATAGGAATTTGCATGAACCCCGAGTATCCATCGAGAAAGCAAAAATAAGCGTGGTTTGCTAACCTCTCGAGCATCTCGTCTATGAACGGTAGGGGGAAGTGATCTTTCTTCGTCGCTTTGTTAAGCTTACGGTAATCGATACACATCCGCCACCCGGTCACGGTTCTTTGCGGTATCAATTCGTTCTTCTCATTCTTCACCACGGTCAAACCTCCTTTCTTCGGTACACAATGTCCGGGCTCACCCATTCGCTATGTGGAACCGGGTAGATGATTCCGGCATCAAGTAACTTGATAACCTCTTTCTTTACTACCTCTCGCATGGCATGGGTTAGCCTCCTTTGGTGGTCCACTACAGGCTTGCATTGGTCTTCCATTGGTATACGATGAGTACAAAAGGCTGGGCTAATACCTTTGAGATCATTAATTGAATATCCAATCACCTTCCTATGTTTTTTTAATAAAATCAGCAACGCTTCATTTTCTTCGGGGCTCAACTCGTCGCTCACAATGACTGGATAGGTTTTGTCTGGGCCCAAAAATTCATATTTTAATCCCTTGGGCAAAGGTTTAAGGTCTACTTCGGGCACTTGTGGCTCTTCGGGTTTGATTTCTCCTATGTCTTCGAACTTCTCTTCCTCCACGCTTCCATCATGCGGCTCTAAGCCTTTTGTCGCTTCCTCTAGTTCTTCATCTTGTTGATTACTAATTTGATTTTCCATCGCTCTTTGCAGCGGGTCTCTAAGGGTTTCAACAAAACAAAGACTATCTATCTCTTCTATTTCTTCATCTTCGGGAGGAAAAGGAGTAAGGTGTTTAGAAGCACGAAGAAAGTTATATGTGTACTTTGTTCCATTAAGGTTCATCGTTACCACCGCCTTCTCCGGCATCTAACACGGCATCAACCAACTTAAGAAAAGGCCTACCTAAGATTATATGATCAGAATTACTATGGTAAGCATCAATAACAAAGAAATCAGTTGGTATGTAGTTTCTAGAGATTTTTACTTTCATGTTGCAAGCAATACCTAGAGGTTTGATAGTTCTACCATCTCCCATAATTAATTTCGTTGATGTTGGAGCTAAGTCTAGGTTGTGGTATTGAACTTTATCGTAAATTTTAGAAGATAGAACACTTACTTGGGCTCCGATGTCGCATAAAGCTTTGCATTGAACTCCGTTGATCTCGCAACTCAAGTGCGGCGTCATCTTCTCTTCTTCTTCGGATCCGATCGAATAAATTTCAGCAAGGCGAGCGTATGGTGATGCTTCGGGCTTGATCCCCATGATCCTCTTCACCTCGGCAATATGTTCCGGATCCACCACGTCATCTCCAAAGAGCTTTTAAAAATCTCACCGGTGGTTTCGAGGTCGTATGAATTTTCAGCTTTCCTCTCCGGTGGGAAATCGACTTCCAATGCTCTTGCCATTCCCTCTTGATTAGGGAACGGTCTTCTCTTGTCGAATACTTCTCCGTAATCAATAGGAACCCAATCCATTGGCTCGAACTCCCTTAGTGGCTTCGCGCTTGACATGCTTCTCCTGTTCGTCTCATTTGGTGTGGCGAAGTCGACGTTTGGTGTAGTTCTCGACTTGATGTTTTCTTGTTCAAGCTTTTCCATGATTGGCTTCTCCTTTGTGACTTCCGGGGTTGCCTCTTTAGAAAAATCAGCAAGCTTTTTCTTCCTTGAATTGAATTCCGGCCCTTCCGCAAGCCTTGTTTCCCAATCTCTTCGCATGGCAGCCGCTTTACTAACTTTTTGTAGAAGTTGGGCGGCTTCCGTGAGTGTTTTCTCCATGAGATCCCCACCTGCACACATTTCGACGTGTCGCATGCAACTAGGGGTTAGGGAAAAGAAAAATGTATGCAAGAGTACGTCACCGGTGAAGCCGAGTTTTGGTCCTTGTTCGATTAATTCATTAAACCTTTCCCAGGCTTGGTCTATCCCTTCCTCTTCTCCTTGCATGAAATTGATCACTTGCCTCCTTAGATGTTGAACCTTGCTCATTGGAAAGAACTTCTCGCAAAACTTCTTTGTCAACTTGTTCCAATTGCCTTCAACTTCAAAGGACGCAACCGAATACCATGTCTTTGCTTTGCCGGCAAGTGAGTAGGGAAAGAGATTCCATTTGAACCATTCATCGGGAACTCCTTCTTGACGCACCGTGTTGCATATTGTCGTGAAATCCCTTATGTGTCTATATGGGTTCTCCTCAACCATCCCTTCAAATGGGTTTTCCGCCACCATCTTCATGATCTTGGATTTAATTTCATACTTGGTCGCTTCGAGCTTCGAATCTGACTCTTGTACCTTTATGTCTTCACATCGAGGGCTAGCGTAATCCCTTAATGATTTCTCCGGTTCTTCCACGGGTTGATTAACGAACTCCATCTAGACAATAAGATAAAAAACAAAAACAAAAAAGAAACAAGTGTTTTTCTGATAATATATGTTAGATAAAGCAAATAAAAGATAAACTAAAATATAAAACTAAGTTAGATGCAAATCAAACGATGTAAACTAACTTGCTCCCCGGCAACGGCGCCAGAAAAAGGGGCTTGTTGACGGATAAAAGACGTATCCCTCTACGATCCGCAAGCGTACGGACCCCACACCTTTTTCACCACGGGATTCCCAAGGTTCTTGTCAATCCGCGGAGCAAGGGGATTACAAGCGTTCGATCAACAACGACACACTAGCTACTAAACCCTAACTACTATTATACTAGAAAACAACTAAACTACACTAGAGAGAATGATAAACGATCAAGAGAGAAGACACTCGCCCACGGGTCTACGATACTAGAGCATGCAAACGCTTAAAGACATGAAAAACCAATCTAATCTATCGGGGTTGTGACCACGGTTTCGCCCTTTCCCTCCTCTCGTACTGTCACTACGCGAAGGTATTCATGACTAGACCTTTGATGGCCACGGCGTATTGAATGGGTCCAAGGAAGCATTGGAGCTCGTACTCCCTCTACGGCATGGTAGCTAACCTTTAAGCATTAAAGTATATTCAACACAAGATGATAGATAGATAATCCGACAAAGTGCGATTACATCTCACGATCGATTACAACCCATGGACGAATGAGAAGATTACCCCATCAAGGTGCTTGATCATGGCACCGTTGATCATGGTTTCCCTTCCGCCGGTGTCTTCCTCCTTCTCCACGAGAGGGTGCTTCCTTCGAGGTGGTTGATCTCCGGCCGGAGATCCTCCTCCTCTCTCTCTAGCTTGTAGATGGCCTTCGGGTGCGAATAAACTCCTCTCTCGTCCGTTGGCGGCGCGTCGGGGGGTTTTAGGGTCGAAGATCCTTCGAGGGCAAGGAAGACGGGACCGAACCGGTGCCCGAAGTGGGGCTGGGCCGATCCGGCCCGGGCCGGCCGGCCGGGGCCCGGTTCGGCCCGGTTCGGTCGCCCTTTTTGCTCCGTGGGTCCTCGTGCACTTATCTACTTTGCCCCTTCCACTTGGATGATTTTGACGCCGTTATCCTCGCGATCAAGATGGAGGCTCTCTTTGCATGAAGTTTGATCTTTTACGCTTCAATCCCGGGGGTGTTCCTCGTAGCACTTTGGTCCTCACCACCATTGGAAGTAATTTCAGCGAGCTCATGAACACGAACAAGACTCCATGAATGCTCCTTTGAACTTATTGCAAATCCGTCCTTTATGTCCATGATTTCCTACATAAACACAACACTTCCAAATGCATGCACAAAGATGAACTTGTTATATGATTAGTGTGCCTAGTGGCGGGTTAGTTCAATAATCAAATCCAAACCAAAGTGTAATGAACATGCTAGGTGCACCAAAATACACCGTCAACACCTGAGGAGAAGCCAGAAGAGACGGGTCCAGCGCTTGAGGAACCGCGAGCTGAGGCAGGCTGGGATCCAGACGAGGCAGGTGTGGCGCCCCAAAGATCAACCTGAAGGATCAAAGCGTTCGGCTCCAACATGCATGGTATACTTTCTGCCGAACGAGTTCATGGCTCCTGCTAACCAGGTTGTGCAGGAGGAAGCGGCCCTAGATGATGAACAGATCGAGGGGATGATGGCACAACTGGTGCTGGCCAAGCAGGCAATCTTCGACAAACCGGCCAAGAATCGACATATGAGGCCGCTGTACTTGAGGGGATACGTCGGCAAGCCACTGACAAAGATGTTCGTCGACGGTGGGGCGGCAGTCAACGTAATGCCGTACACCACCTTCAGGAAACTTGGCATGGGCCCGAGCGATCTGACACCTACAAGTATAATCCTGAATGACTTCGCTGGGAACCCTTCAGATACCAAGGGATGCGCGCACGTGGATTTGATGATCGGATCCAAGACGCTGTTCACTACCTTCTTTGTCATTGAAGGCAAGGGGGCCTGCAGCCTGCTGCTTGGGCGGGACTGGATTCATGCCAACTGTTGTGTCACGTCCACCATGCATCAACAGCTTATCCAGTGGGTGGACGATGAGATCGAGGTCGTTCAGGCAGATGACTTCGTGAGCGTAGCGAACATGGAACCAGCTTTCTGGGAGTACCAAGGTACTGATTGCTTCTCAAGGAAAGACTGGGGAGAAGGTCCTGTTGAGCCTGTCAGCAGTGATCAACAGCCGATTCAAGCAGTCGGCTCTTATAGCAATTTTTAATGGAGAACCCCGTAGACGGCACTGATGGCAAGTTGGGGCGGGGATTCATGTCGGCTGATAAATTAGAAGAGGTTGACATTGGAGACGGTGATAAGCCAAGGCCGACATTCATCAGCGCAGACTTGCAACCGGACTTCAGGGGAGAATTAATTAAGCTTCTCAAGGAATACAAAGATTGCTTCGCCTGGGATTATTCGGAGATGCCTGGATTGGATCGTTCTATCGTCGAGCATCGGTTGCCAATCAAACCTGGTTTCAAACCATATAAGCAACCACCCCGGAAGATCTACAAAGATGAAGTATTGGCCGATGTGAAGAAGGAAATTGAAAGATTGCTTGACGCAAACTTCGTTCGGCCGTGCAGATATGCGGAGTGGATTTCTAACATCGTCCCTGTATACAAGAAGAATGGGAAAATGAGGGTCTGCATAGATTTCAGAGACCTGAACAGAGCTACTCCGATGGATGGTTACCCAATGACTATTGCCGATTTGTTGATTGACGCCGCAGCTGGGCACAAAGTCATCAGTTTCATGGATGGTAATGCGGGTTACAACCAAATCTTCATGGCGATAGAGGACATATCAAAGACGGCCTTTAGATGTCCTGGTCATATAGGCCTGTTTGAATGGATAGTCATGACGTTCGGGTTAAAGAATGCCGGTGCAACTTATCAACGAGCCATGAATTATATTTTTCACGAGTTGATCGGCAAAATTGTGGAAATCTACATTGGTGATGTGGTGATCAAGTCCCTGAGTCATGACACGCATTTGGAAGATGTGAAGAGGACCTTGGAGTGCACTCGAAAGCATGGTTTGAAGATGAATCCAAACAAGTGCGCTTTTGGGGTATCAGCTGGAGAATTCTTGGGGTTTTTGGTCCACGAAGGAGGAATTGAAGTTGGCAAAAAGAGCATGAAGGCCATTGATGAAGTGGTTCCTCCAACTAACCTCAAGGAGTTGTAGTCAATGCTCGGCAAGATTAATTTAGTAAGAAGAATTTGTCACAGAAGGTCTTGCCATTCTCTCCACTGTTGAAGTTAAAGAAAGATCAGAAGTTCACCTGGGGCGACGAACAACAAAAGGCTTTCGATGAAATCAAGCAGTACATACATGAAGGAGCCACCAGTGCTGGTTCCTCCTCAGCTGAACAAGCCTTTCAAGTTGTACGTGGCGGCCGATACCCGAACCATCGGATCGGCCCTTATTCAAGAATTTGAGGGAAAGGAGCGGGTAGTAGCCTATCTTAGCCGAAAATTACTTGATCCTGAAACCAGGTATTCGGCCGTAGAGAAAAGTTGTGTCTTTGCGTGTACTACTCGTGTACAAAGTTTCGGCACTACCGTTGAATGCCGAATGCACCGTGTATTCCAAGTTTGATGTGATAAAACATATGTTATCTATGCCAATTTTGAACGGCAGGATTGGCAAGTGGATTTTGGCTTTATCGGAATTCGAGTTGAAGTTCGAATCGGCAAAGGCCATCAAAGGTCAGATCATTGCCGATTTTGTAACTGAACATCGCGATCCGTCAATTAATTTACTTGAAATTACCCCCTGGGATTTGTTTTTTGATGGATCGTCATGTGGTAAAGGTGGGGGGTAGGGATCCTACTGATTTCGCCTAGAGGTGAGATGTTTGAATTTGCCATCCCCATACAGCCCACTGTTACGAATAACCAGGCTGAATACGAAGCATTGCTCCGAGGGCTTCAATATTTGAGGGAAGCCGGGGCCGTTTCAGTCGAAGTTTATGGAGATTCAGAGCTGGTGATCAAGCAATTGAACGGCCAATACGAATGCAAAAGTGAAGTGCTGAGGAGTTACTACGAAGAATGCAGGGAAATCTTGAAGAGCTTCCCGTTGGTGACCCTACAGCATATTCCTAGAGAACATAACGAAGAAGCAAACAAGCTGGCTCAAAGCGCCTCTGGTTACAGAGAGAGCCAAGAAGCGTTTGCTGTAGAGGTGTGTGCACTGGGGACGGATCTTGCAGAAGATGATTGGAGGAAAGAGATCGTTGATTACTTGAAGGATCCATCCCGCAAGGTCTCTAGGAAGCTCAGGTACAAGGCCATAAAGTTCGTTCTTCTGGATGACAACTTATTCTACAAATCATTAGATGGGGTATTGCTACGATGCCTGGGTCCAGAAGAGGCCAAGAACATGATGAGCGAAGTACATGATGGGATATGTGGAGCACACCAGTCGGCCTACCGTATGAAATGGGTTATCAGACAAGCCGGATGCTTTTGGCCGACGATATTAGAGGATTGCTTTGAGTATTACAAGGGATGTCAGGATCGCCAAAGGTTTGGGAATATTCAAAGGGTCCCCGCGTCAGCATTGAATCCCATCATCAAGCCATGGCCATTCAGGGGCTGGGGAATAGACTTGATTGGCCAAATTAATCCACCATCTAGCAAGGGGCATAAGTTCGTGCTTTTGGCTACAGATTATTTTACTAAATGGGTTGAGGCGATCCCACTGAAGAAGGTGACATCAGAAAACATGGTTGAATTTGTCAAGGAGCACATCATCTATCGGTTTGGAATCCCTCAGACTATCACCACTGATCAAGGGGCACAATTCGTGTCACTGGAGTTCAGAGAGTTTTCCGAAAGCATGGGGATTAAATTGTTTAACTCTTCTCCTTATTATGCCCAAGCTAATGGTCAAGCAGAGGCTTCTAACAAGATCATGATCAAGCTGATACAAAAGAAGATCGACCAGAAGCCAAGAAGGTGGCATTCGGTACTCAGTGAGGCGCTGTGGGCTTACCGAATGGCCCCCCATGGAGCTACAAAAACTTCTCCTTACGAGTTGGTTTATGGGCACCACGCGGTTTTACCTTGGGAGATGCAATCAGATTCAAGGAGAGTGGTGTTACAGAATGATCTGGGCTCCAAAGATTACAGTGGCCTAATGATCGATGAACTAGAGGATTTGCACATGATCCGTCTTAGAGCCTTGGAAAACATCGAGAAAAACAAGCTGCGGGTTGCCAAGTACTATAACAAGAAAGTAAAAGTAAGGCAATTTGCAGAAGGCGATTTGGTTTGGAAAGCGCTATTGCCGATTGGAACTAAATACAGTGAATTCGGCAAATGGTCCCCTAACTGGGAAGGACCTTTTCGCGTGGTCAGATGCGTCCCTGGTAATGCATATATATTGAAAACTTTGCTAGGGGAAGAATTTTCTGCTGCAATAAATGGAAGATATCTGAAGAAGTATTATCCTAGCATCGAGATCGATCGATGATTGCACACATCTGACACAGAGACAGCCGGCGCTCCAGAACGAGGCCGCCTTCAGAACAAAAAATCCATAAACAAAAGATATGGCCAGTGCCTAGGTGCATTGCCCTTAGCACAAAAATCATATTACAACTGCTTCTTGCAGGTTTACATCTAACAACCCTGATGGTCAGATCTTCAAGGAGGTGGGAAGCAGAAGGCGTGGAGAAAGAAGCGAAAGTATGATTCAATCTTTTCTTTGCTTCTTCTGCTGCTCCCTCTTCAGCTGTTCCAGGACGACCGTGACGGCAACTTGGAACGCATGGGGGTGACCATGGTTCGCGGCCTCCATCAAGCTGTCCCAGGCCATCTTCAGGTTGTTGTACCTGTCAGAGACATCTAAAATGGAGGAGTCGATGTTAGGGGCAAGAAATCCGAATGTGGGCATGAAGTCAAGAACGGGTCAGAAGCATTTACCCCCTACTAGCGCCTCCAGAGCCATGCGACGCTCGCGTTCGGCTTGGCAACGGGCGGTGATGTCCCTGAGGCCGTGCTCCAGGTGCCGAACGCGGCGGCGCAGTTGGTGGTTGGTCCTCTGCTCAGGCGTGGCATCCTCTGCTTCGAGGGAGGAATCGGAGGAGATGTACTCATGCACATCTTCAGTCCCGATGATTTCTTCAGGGAGCAGATCAAGGCTGAAAGAGGAAGAGAAGAAAACATGAAGCACGAGATCATATGGAGAACGAAGGATAAATCAAGAACTCACCTTCGAATCGTACGCTTCTTTGATGAGCTGCTCTCCTGGGGTTGCTTGCCCTTGTCCATGGCCTTGGGGTTTTCTCCTCTAGAGACAGGGGAAGAAATGAGAAATGATGGATGAGTGTGCGAGTGGATTTGCAGGGCATCTCAGCAGGCTCTTTTATTGACCGAAGGGGTGCATTGGGAGTGATGACCGGCCAGTACGCACTGTTGGAATACCAAACGGCAGGGTTTTTCTCTCCAAGTACAAAGGGTTTTTGCTTGAACAGTGCTCGTGGATTGCCGAATCGGGATCTTCTGTGGATTTTGCGCCAAGGGACAACTGTTCTCGCGCGTTCGGCTCAAGATAGTTCCCAGATGCATTCAAGGAAAAATAAGAATCATGGATGCAAGTGCGAGGCGAATTCATAACAGCACAAACACAGAATTCAAAGGTTCTTATTTATTGCCGATTATCAAACATCCCTAATACAATCTAGTCGAAAAGCCTGTTCAGTACAGATTGGGGATGCGTGATTTCGGCAATAGCATCGCCGTGGCCGTCGAGGCGCTCCAGGATGAGCTCGATCTCGTCGATGTCCTCCGGCGCGCCGCCCCGGAAGCCGCGCGGCCTGGTGGAGTAGTCGACGTCCGTATGCGTCGCCATGGCAGCCAGGCCCAAGGTGGTGCCCAAACGAACGCCGTGGGTCGCCACCTCGTCGACGCGGTGCTCCACCGCGGCAAGGCGCTCCGCCGGCGTGTCGCCGCGGGCATTCACCTTATCGGCCTGATGCTCCACCAGCGCCTTCAACTGGTTGAGCTCGGCATTGCGGGCTGCAAGAAGCAAGGAGAAAGGAGATTAGCATCAAAAAGCCGGGTGGGATCAAGAATTGATTTCAGAGCCGTACCATCGATGGTTTCCAGCAGCTGTTTGCGCTGGTCCTCCCACTCAAGCTCGGCTATGCCCGCTTTCTTGGAGACGTCCTCCAGCTCGCGTCGGGCCGTCTCCAACTCTTCCTTGAAGCGGAGAGCGTCTTCTTCCCCGTACGGCACGGGGGAGTGGCCATCGGACTCCGAGGAGTCGTCTGGAAGGGGTTGATTGGCCGGCGGCCGGAGACGGGTTCCACCGAATCAACTCCGAAAGGGAGATGATCGTCAAAACAAGAAAAGATCAAAAGTTGAAGCAAAGAAGAGGAATCGACGATCATTGCCTCTGGCGCGCGTTGGCACTGCTCCCCTCTGCCTCGTCGGAGGCGCGGCGGCGGTTGAGGCGGCGCACCATGGTGGTTTGGGATGTGCACTGTTTGGGAAGAGAAAGAACCGAGATTGGCAAAGATTCGAGAGCTAAAAAGCTTGGTGGAGAGCTAGAGGCACCTACGGTTGCATTTATAGGCCTGGCAAGATGAATCGTAGCTTCGAGTCGTGGCTCTGGATCGTGGCGCATATCCCAAGAAAATCGGAAGGTGGAAAAGTTTCCTTGGCCAGCCCGCCGGCGGGTCGCTTGGAGTTCTAAGCTGAGTCACATTCAGTTGATTGGCTCGGCTGAAGGGAGTCAAAGTGCCATTCGGGTGTTGGTATTTCTTTGCCGATTGGATCGTTCAGCGTTTACACTTAGAGGTATGCGAAAGAAAAGGAAATTAAATGCAAGGATAAGTATTACAAGAGCGATCAATTCGGTTATACATCAATATGGGTATTCAAATGTTTAAATGTTTTGCAATCACACCACGAGCATTGGATGTTGCTTGGTGGAAGCTGTCCAACAGTTCCTGGCAATCTTTTTGAGCACCGGACAAGTTGGTGAGTTCTGCGTCGCATTGCTCTATCTTGGTGATAGCCGATTTTGCTTCCGCTTGGGTCTTTTCTATCAATCCAGGGAGCTCGGCTATTTTCTCTTTATCAGCCTCTATCTCAGCTGACAGGCTTCTCAGCTCTGCTTCTAGCGCAGCTTTCTTGGCAATTTTCAGATCATAAGAAGCTTGCAAGCTAGCCAATGTATCTCTGTGGCTCTCTGCATGGGATTGTGCCCCGTTCATGGCGTGTTCAGCATCAGCTTTCTTCTTTTCGATAGCCAGGCGGGAGCGCAATTTCCTCAAAGCATGCCTTATGGGCGCATAAAGGATGTCCAAGCTGCAGATGGATACTAGAGAAGCTCTGACGTCTTCAGGAAGTTCTTGGCTGATAGATTCAAGCATCTCTTTGAAGTGATCAAGATCCTTGAATTGATCTCGCGCATCCCTTTCTAGCCAGGCAACAATTTCTCTAAGCTTTGATAACACCTCATCTGACAGAGGCTGGTGCACTCCTTCCATTGCCTCGGCAGCTGGATTGGTCTCCGATGACAGGTTTGGTGATGATGGAGCCTGATCCTGAGAAGCAATATTGCCGAGTTAAGGGTGCTAAACGTAAAGGTAGCAGAGTTAAGTACAAATGAGTACCTCACGGCTAATTTCTTGAGCAGGGGTAATCGCAGGTGAGGAAGATGCTCCAGGTAAAGCTGAAGCTTCCAAATCAGAAAGTGTTGATGCAGTCGCTGGTACTTCATGGGCTTCTGGCTGAAGGGGAGTTGGTGTCGGTGTTTTGGACCGGCAACCTACTACGGGGAGTACCCGAAGTAGATGAATGTGACTCGCCGAGATCGGTAACTCGAAGGAAGAGACACGTGGCACACAATTTAGACAGGTTCGGGCCGCGAGGTGCGTAATACCCTACGTCCTGTATGCTGCGTAGCTCTGGATTGATAGGGCACAATTACAGGATGGTGCAATGGTGCGCCGTGGGTTGTATGAGATTGGATGAGGTGATCCTGAGATCGGTCCCTGCCTCGCCTTATATAGTCCGGGAGGCAGGGTTACAAGTCGGAGTAGGGAAGGAGTACTAGCCGAGTACGTCTAGGAGACCTCTATACAGTGCGGAACGTGTACAGAGTCCTAACCGAGTACTACTCCTGTGTTGTCCTTGTGCTCCACGCCTTCAGGTGCCGTGCAGCGCAAGCCGGGTAGTCCCAGGGGCCCACCGAGTAGTCGGTCCCGGTACCCACCGAGGTAGTGGGCCCAGGGAGGTCCATACGACAAGCCCCCGAGTACTTTGTAGTCGAGAAGGATAGCTTCCGGTAGTCTTGACGGCCTTAACGAGTAGTCCTCAAGCGTCTCCGAGTACTACAAGCCAAAAGTGTCTTCGACGACTACGGTGTCATCCCCTTCATCGACTTCGCGGTGTTCCTTGGCCTTCCCCCTTCCCCTCATCGGGATCTCGACAAGTAGAGGAGGCGACGCGGCTCGAGAGGACGAACTTCACTACGTGGTCCGCAAAAGCAAATTGGATGAATGCAAGCTACTACTACATAATCAGTTCCGACTTCGGTACGGCTACTAAACTCATTGGGTGGACGCGGCGGAGAGTACTCGAGCACGGGGCACGACGTGTACGCCGGCATGTCCTTGACGATCCTGCCCAGTCTATCAATGATGTTGTCGTCTTCGACTTCGTCCCCGGGCATCCGCGATGAGTCGCCGTCGCCGGTGTACTGGTAGCCCAAGGTGTCGCAGGCCATCAGCGGCTGCACCCTTCGCTTCATGAAGCTGAAGGCCACATGTTTGGCCCTCAGCCCGACTTCTCTCAAAGCCTTGGTCTTGCTTGACGCTTGGGTATTTGGATACCCTCTGCACATCGTCGGCTCAGAGTTCCACCAGGGCCGGTGCTTCGGCTGCTTCCCCGCTCAGCTTCGGTTGTCGGGTGGTGATTGGTGATGTAGAACCACTTTGACATTCAGTACGATTGGAGTCGATCGGCTTGTACACGGATGTTTGCTCGCGCGCATCCTCGCGCATGCGGATACGGCTCCACCAACTACTCGGGGGTTCGGCACTGTTTGAGGCTTCACTCGGAAAAAATTTCTGAAAAGTACCGGTGGGGCTTGATCCCCAAGAAGGCCAGCGAAAGTGAATGAAGACGAAGTGTGGAAGATATAGTTGGGGTTGAGGTTGAGGTAGTCGATGTCGTAGTACTCGTGACCCCTTGAAGAAATCCCCGCTCGCCGGGAGAGACAGCCCTCGCTCCCAGCGAATCGCGTGAACATGGGGATCTCATACGGGTTCTTCTCCATGGGATATGGATCTCCCGCGACGGCACGCCACGTATTGACTTCCTTCTCCGCCAATCCTTGTTGAGGAGCGCAAGTAGATCTTCAGTCATTGCCTTGGACTTCTTCCACTCCTGGTTGGGATTTGGCCGCGGCGGAGACAGCCGGCGGCGACGTCCGCGGCGGATCCGGCGGCTCCTTGTGGGACCTCTTCTTCCCCGCGCGGTCTTCAAGCTCTTTGACGGCGAGGGCTTCATCCTCCAAGTGCACCGGGTCTTCACTCTCATTCGCTCGGGGGCTACGGCGGTGGTTTCCGGCGGCGGCGCGCTTGGATCTCACACTCCCTCTAAGGCGGCGATGCTGCTTGGAGGTGGTTTCTAGGCACGGTCTTGCTAGGAATGGTTGAAAGTAGGTAGGGTGAAAACCCCTAAGGGTTTGACTTTTATTTATAAGTTAATGGCGGCTCCTCCAACGGGCGGATGGATAAGTCCCTAGATGGGCGACTCGGCGGCGGCGCACGACCCTTCAGCTTCTACTAGTCGGCCGCCTCATTTCGGGGGCTCGGTTACGTCTACTCAACTACACAGGAAGTGACAAGATTCAAGAGCAACTCGGGACACTTTATACACACAAGATGACCCTTCAATTCAGAGGAAGTACTCGATTCCAGGCTCGGGGCTCCGTGCCACGTGTCCTTCGGTTTTTCTCCGGATTTTTCGGGATAATCTTGCACCGGAACTTCGGATGGACCCTCGACGGAGTACGCAGCTCAACCTAAGGCTCGGGGGCTACTGTATGAACGCGATTTTGCAATCGCACTTCCATATCGGCTTCGACTTCAAGACAACACGGGTGTTGTCGAAGACCTTGGAAAACGACACTCGAGGACGCTTGGGACTATTCGAAGACTTGGGGTTACTCGGATATCGGATAGATACATTCTGGCCTCGGGATGCTTCAAATATTCTTGAGGACTTTTGGCTTGTGAAGTGCGGGGACGCTTTTCGTTAGGCGGAAGTCAAGACTACACGAAGCTATCCTATCGACTACAAAGTACTTGGGGGCTTGTCGTATGGACCTCACGGGCCCACTACCTCGGTGGGTACCGGGGCCAGGCTACTCGGTGGGCCCCAGGACTACCAGAGCTTGTGTCGCACGGTACTGTTGGCGTGAGGCGCAAGGACCACGGTGGAGAAGTACTCGATAGGAAGCTATACATACCATGTCTTGTGTAGAGGACTCTAGACGTACGACTAGTACTCTCTCCCTACGCTGACTTGTAATACATACTCCCGGACTATATAAGGTGAGGTAGGGACCCTCCTCTCTCATACGCATCGGATTACGCCATCTTGTAATCGGTTGATCAATCCCGAATACGCGGCATACGGGACATAGGGTATTACGCACCTCGCGGCCCGAACCTATCTAAATTGTGTGCCACGTGTCTCTTCCTTCGAGTTACCGATCTCGGCGAGGACACATTCATCTACTTCGGGTACTCCCCTTAGTATTAGGTTGCGAAGGTCTAAAACATCGACACACCTATCTCAAGTGTGTGTATTTTTCTCCCCCCTCCTTGATATAACATTATTTTCCAATGACCTTTGGACAAGTCTCGGTAAGACCATGATAAGCTTGTCTTGTTTTGACAACATCTCATTTATAATATCTTGGTAGGACTAAACTTTCCCAAAGAGCTCCATATAAACCTACCATATATGAATGTTATGTGAGCGAAAGGAGTAGAATAAATAGGCTTGAGAGACAAGTTGAGATGAGAGTTCATGAGCATGATGCAAGGTGGTTTAAATTTTTGAATTTGCTTTTAGCTCTTTTTCATCTCTCTTTATTTCAAAATTTCTAAGATCCATTTGATTTTTGGGAGCATGTTAATACTTGTGGGATAAATGTAACTAATAATCTACCCTTCGTAGGGATGAAGGCTAGTACATTATGGGACTTTAACGAACTAAACTTTTGAGAGCATTGTGTTTTCTCATGTATGATCAAGTGCAGGTTTAAACAATGAAGGGCAACGATGATATCCATCGAAGAGAGCTTACTCAAGAACGATCAAGGTTTAAGCATGGGGGAGATGTTGACGGTGAAATTCCATCAACCTAGCCATGAGTTTACCTTCGGTGTTGGCATAACTTTTGTATCTTATCCATTGGTGCATTCGTGCATGTCGGTTAGAGTTTAGTGTTTATGCGGTGTTTTAGCATGAAGCGAGACTTCGGGGATAAGTTCATCAAGCACCTCTTGACAAGACCTTGAAGCCGGTACAAGTCATGCAATGAAGCAAACTTGACTCCAGCGAAGCCCGGACCTAACCGAAGAAATGAAAAACTCAGGGGACCTAGCCCCGAGAGAAAGTGTCGAATCTGCGAGATAAGGAGCTTCGTCAACTCGGAGAGAAAGGCGGCGACAAGGGCCCACATGCGAGAAGGGGGAAGGATCTAGAATACTCGGGAACCAGCGGCGGGCGAAGGAGGCGTGGGCGGGCGAAATGGGCCGGGCCGGTCGGCCCGGGACGGCCAGGCCTGGCTGATTTTGAGGCCCGGTCGGCCCCCTTTGACCTAGGTGCCCCTCTCGGCTATTTATAGCCACACGACCAAGAGCCACACATCGATCAATTCGTCATCCACAGCCCAGGAGCGAGAGAAGCAGGGACACCATCTCGGAGATAGGGGTCATGCCTAGTTGTCTAGGGTCTCCCCTAGCCCAGAAGCGTGGGAACCTTGCATGGAAGACCACGTCGGAGCTCGGAGGCAGGATCAAGATCGTGGTAGGATCCCGGTGGTGATCTTGTTCATGTAATTCATGTAATCATTCATGGTGAAGTTTTTATAGTGAACCCGATTTCTAGCGATCAAGTGCCTTCTCGATGATTTTGCTTTCCTCTTGGTTTTGCTTCTTCCCCAATCTAGTCTATAGCTAGATTGCATACGGTGCTCTTGTAGCCGCGGTGGCTAGAGGTGCATACCGGATTGACCAAGTGATTTCAACTTGTTCTTATCAACTCGCCCTAGACTACCCACATGAATAGGAGTAAGTTGCGATAAGAACGAGACGCTCCACGAAAGGCGAAGTCGTTTTCGGAATGGGGCCAGAACACACGGTTTTTAAGAAATACTTTAATGACATTCACTTTTTATCTTCATCTATCTTGTTTGGAGCTATAACATAAGCATGATCTAGACTCTCTAGATCGGTTATCTCTTCCTTTCTCTTGCTACCTCTTTAGTAGATTAGATTAGATGTGTTTCCTTTATGAGTTAGTAGATTAGATGCAATTTGGTTCTTCATAAGATAGCTTTCCTTGCTTTACTAGATTGAATCCTTGTGTGCATTGTTCCGGATTAGAATACCTTGAGTTCACCACTCAAGGGAAAAAGGGTCCCTTGACTACGATGGTGGATTTGTCCACTTGCAAATCCATATGAACTTTGATATGATAATCTACCGTCAACAATCTTGTACCAAAAATTGCACATGGTTATGTTGTAAATATTTTTATATGAATTGTTTTCTTTTTCTGTCGAATCTGTCCAAATGATTTTTGTAGCTAAAAGTAATTAGATTTTGTGCCCAACACGCATGTTAGCTTGTTATGCTAAAATGAACCTACGGTGAATTAATCAAAATTTTATAATTGTTAGAAATATTTATTCTTGAAATATGCTTGTTTTCTTTATAATTGCATAGCTCAAGATCCATGATAGTTCTAGGTATGTGCATTGCATTTCTAGCCTAGTTTTATACTGAGATCTTGTGGGAGAAAGTTTGAATCGGTTTGATGTGTGTATTTATTTTTGTATGTATTAGTCTTGATTCGTTAGCTAGCTTTTGTTATTTTCAATATAACTAATTTCCTAGTTATTCCAAGCATGCATGTGTGTTCGGTGGCTTTGCATGGATGCTAGTGCTCATACACCCTTTCATGAATTTTATTAATTAATTTTATGAATAAGAGTAATGGAAGTCATTCAAGCTCATATTAAAGTAGAATTGGAAAATCACCACCTACACCCCTAGTGACTTTAGGAAGAGTAATTATGTACATAGTCACTATCAAAAAGAATAATTAATAATGAACCACATATTGTTTCTTTTTGGAAGAGTATCTTTGAATGTATTTCTTGTCTAAGTGAATGTGGTCAACCATGCACCCCATGGTTGTCATTTCTTGTTTGTACTTAATTAAATTAAAAATTGTCGAAATAAATCTTGCATTTGCATCTTCGTGTAGAGCTTCCCGACGGTAGATATACGCTCGCGTCGGAAGGAGGAGACGGAGGTGCTGACGAAGAGCTGCAGCACGTGTACGTAGCTCAAGCCCTGGACCAAAGTCCAGAAGGGACCAAGGCCAACCTTGCCAGTGAAGGCAAGCATCGGATCATTAACCCTGTCTTTTAAAATTATGCAATTACCTTTGATATGATTGTGCATTTACGTTTCCTAGTATGGTAGGTTGCATGATCTAGGTACCTTTGCTCTATCACTAGTATGGTAGGTCGATGAAATTTGCTTTATCTTTGTAGGACGGGGTACAAGTCGAGGGTGATGTTTGTCACTCGCGAGAATAGGTTCTTATGTTGGAATCATAAGATCTTTATAAATGGATTGCTCATGTGGTAAGAGCATGGGATTTGGGCTCCGACCGAGTGGCTTTTGTGGGCTAAGCTTTTGAACGTATAAGCACTTGTGGGGAATGGGACCGATAGAAGCCTAGTACCTTAATGAGACGATGCGGGAACTCACTGCTACTAATGTGAGTATTCACCTACATAGGCTAGCTACTAGGGAGGGGTGCATGTGTGTTGGGTGCCTTGCGGGATATGCCGGCTAACCATGCGGGGTGTAAGCTTTGATCCCAACCCTAGGATTTTTGGGAGCTTGCCTAGATGGTTGTCCTCGCGAGGGGAGCACCCTACGGGTGTGTTTAGGTTTACCTTGCAGGTTTAAATCAATGGATTGTCGGACTCTCACCGTTATGCGAAATTTGCTTAATCAAGCTTGGCCATGATATCCCGTAATGATGGAACTCGGTGAATATTACTGCTTGAATTAATTGTTTGTACAATTCTTGTTTGAATTAGTTGGCACACTTAGAAATGGTAATCAACTAGAACTTGCGCTAAAATATTGAAAGTAAGGACATACTCTTTGATGCTTTCCGGCAAAAGAACTCCACTGGCCAAAAGCCTCTCATGTCTAGAGTTTGGTGCTGTAGTTATCACCCGACGGTTAAGTCTTGCTTTGTATTAGTATACTCGACCTTGATGTAAAACATTGATTGCGAGGTCTTGCATTGTGTAGGGTGGATGACGACAAGTGATGGCATCATGGATGGCCTCTTGTGATGGTTACCGTTGCGTTAGTTTATTTATTTCCCCTTGTTTTTCAAACTCTAAACCTTTACTTTTTTGTTATGAACAATTGTTTGTAATAATTTAACCCTCGGGGGTAGTTTGGACTTAAATGGGTGTTGTACTGCGGGCTCGCCTTCTCGTGAGTTTTAATTCATATGTTCAATCATCTTTATGAATTTCAAGTGATTTACAGGGCGTTAACTGCGGCAACCAACGACGAGAATGATACTTTATTATTGCTTAATGACCAAAGTGGATTGGTTTTAGGCGAAGTAGTACGGCATTCCTAGGCGGGTTGTCACGGCGAAGCGGTGGTGTAGCTTGAGGTCTTCTTCCATGGAGCAGGTGCCCTCGTGGGTGTCGCCGGCGGTCTTCTTGTCGAGGCTATCGGGGCTTGTGGCAGGAGCTTGCCACGGGGGAGAAGCGAGTCACGGTGAAGCCTCCGGTGGTAGGTCTCGTGGCACTTTGCGGCGGACTGTTGTAGCCTCCACTCTGCTGCAGGTAGCCGGGGCTCCTCCCTTTGGGGAACTGCCCACGACCTCCTCCGAAGCTGCGCCCATGCTAGTTGTGCACCAGCGGTTGCTCTCTCTCAGGCCTCAGCAGGTTGCTCTGTCCGCTCCTCGGCTTCTGGAAGGATCAGTCGTGGTGATCCTGATCTCCCATCCTCATCTTGCCCTTCATGCGCTCCTCATGGCCCCTCCTCTTCTCCTCAACCGTGGTGGCGCGGTTGATGATGTGATGTAGGGACTTGTGGTGGCTCGCCTTCAGTCCCTGGCGAAGGCCATGGTGAAGGCCTCGCAGAAACTAGAACTGCTTCTTCTAGTCGGTGTTGGTGTCGTCGGGGGCATACCGCATCATCTTCGTGAAGTGTCACTCGTACTTCTCCACCCTCACTGCGCCCTACGTCAGGATGTGGAACTCTTGAGCCTTCGGATCATCGGCGGTGGCGAGTGCGCTCCACGGAACACTTTGTAGAACTCCAGCTAGGTGATGAAGGCTGGGTTCGGGTGGCTGGCAGAGTAGTTGTCCCACCAAGACTTGGTAGGATCCTCCAGCTGGTGCGAGGCTATGGAGACGCACTCCTCGTTAGAGCAGACAGTGAGGTCAAGCTTGGTCTCGATCACCCTCAGCCAGTCGTCGGCATCAAGTGGGTCATTCAAGTAGCTGAACATGGGGGCCTTTAGGCGGATGAACATCTCGATCTTCTTCATGAGGTCCTCGTCGGCGGGGGCGTTGTGGTTCCCATGGTGCCACGGTGCTTCATGGCTTACGCCATCCTCTGCATCGGTGAAGGTACGAATAGCGATCCCGTCCACAGTTGGCGGTGGCGATGGCGGCGCTAGGCTCGGCCCGATCTTGCTACCGGCTCTTGCTCGACTTCTCCTTCCTCGTCTCTAGGTTCACGGTCCTCGAGCGTATTCGGCGGCCTGCAAGCACCTCATCCTGCGAGCCCCCCGAGCTCCTCCGTGGGCGACGGACGTCCACGGTCACGGGCGAGTGCACGGCCCAGCGTCCACATGCGGCGGCCACAACCACGACGCGGGCACGAGGGCTGTGGAGGCTTCCTCCTCCTCGGCGGCCTACTCGAGGCGTGCGAGCAAATGACGAGACCTTGATTGACATCCTTAAAGAAAACACGACCGGGGAAGAAAAGACTTTTATACAACACCACTCACAAACATATATATGAGTCTGAGACAAGCATGAAAATAAAATTAAATATATAATCCAACACTCAATGAGAAATTGCATCGAAGACACAAAATAACGCTCCATTAAATCCAAGCATACAACAAGTATGAATAGTACATACTGCTTCCTCGGGGGCGACTTAGACATAGAGGTAGCAACTCCAAATCAGCACTCTAATACATCGTTACATGCTCAAAAGGGTGGTGCCTACATGGTGTGACATGACTCTCTTCATGCGCCAGAACATGATCGCGGTTGCATGGGACAAATCATGGAAACTACTATCTTACAACTCTACTCTCAGGTCATGTCCTCGCTCTACACTCTACTCGGTGCGAGCCCTCTTGTATGAGGGCAAGGGTAGCTGTCTACGTCGGTGGTCGGAAGGGGAAGATCCTGGACACCAAGGTATGTGCCTCTCTCTCTCCTCACGGGCCTCGATGGGGGTCGGTAGGCGGGCCATCGGACACGGAGGTGCGACTTGATCCTTGGTGGTGCGAGGTCGAAGGTCTTCGTGCGGATTGCACGCTGGGACTCGAAAGGCAGCTCTTCGTTGAGCTCCATGAGCTTGTCCACTCGGAGTAAATCGGCGTCCTCCCAAGTCCTCCTCGGTCCCTCGGCCTTGTCTCAAATAAATGGTCGTGTGCATGAGCCATGTGAGGTTGGTGACGTTCTCCACCATGTTCCTCTCTAGGTCCTTCACCTTGTTCGCGACTCTGGCCAGGCACTCCTTGAGTGTATCCACATGCTCCCTCTCAGCCTGCAGTAGTGCGGTGTTCGCACGGCGGCCGATGCCTGCTCAGGCCCCGGAGAACACGGTAGCGGAGCGCGCTAATCTCCCTCTCCAACTGAGGCAGTGGGGTAGGTGAAGTCGGGCCTCTCCAGTGGCATCCTTGATCTCGCGGAAGAGGGTCAGCGACTCGTTCTCTAGGCGGCGGGCGTGCCGATCGGAGTCGACCAAGTAACTAGTTGTCTCCTCCAACGTCTCGTCGACTCGACGAAGGGTGCGGCGTCTACGTGCGTCCTGGATACCCCTCGTGTGAAGGGACTCGGGTCCACGAGCGGTGCCGGGTGCTAGTAGTCACGAGGTACCGTCGACGAAACCCATTTAGTTTCGGCTCCAAGGTTGAACTAGGACTAAACGGCATGCCAAAGGATCTTCTCTACTAGTGAATGCACTTGCACATATGTTTGTTTCTAAATTAAACATTAGTTTTTTAGAATACATATAGTTCAGCACAGAACAAATAAAAATACATTTAAATTCTCACAAAAGGCATATCATCAAGTATTAATAATTATTATTCTTTTCCATGAGCAAACATCTTGAGAGTAAGTATGAGTGTGTGAGGTGGGTGTTGTCAAGTGCAAAGCTAGTTTTACTTCTTTTGTCTTATGAAAAGTGCACTCTTAGAAAATGCAGTTACTTGTCTAATTAAGTAATCAGATATTATTTACATGTCAAAACATACTGCATGTGGCCAACAAATGAGGTTATTAGAGTCTTTTCATGCCACCACTAATCCGCACTACAAAAAATTTTGCACTATTCATTTAGGACAAAGGGAGTATCTGAATATTCGAGGAGAGTTGTGATCAATCCCTCCCATGAAAATACCACACCAGTCATGAAATATTTTCAGGAGAGTTTTTAGAAATCTAAAATTTGTATTTTTTTTAAAAAATTACACGGTACAACACACATGCTCACAACACGCACGCACTCACTCTATGAACACATATAATCCTACCCCACGAACACCTATATGGGCCCGACCACCGGTAAATGGAGATTCCCGAAGTGATCATTGGTGTGCCTCGTTATTGACGAGAACACCGCTAACCACTTAACGCACAACGCCGGTAATTCTGCGAAACTCTAAAGAAAAGGTGCGAGCACCAGGATTTGAACCCTATTAGGTAATATCTCACTAGACCGTCCTACCATTGGACTAAATTTTAGCTTTCCAATGCTGAAAATGAAATTCTGTGCAGACCATTCACTGAAATGGAAATCAAAACAGCCCTGTTTCAAATGGAACACAGCAGGCTGTTGGCCCTGATCACATTCTCTATAATTTATCAAACTTGCTGGGAAATCATAAAAGTGAGTATCATTGAGATGTTCAATGATTTCCATGACAGGGCTTGATGTAAGTAGATTAAATTATGGGATTATAACTGCTACCAAAGGTAACGAGATGCTAACAAGATAGAGTAGTATAGGCCCATCTGCCTGCTCAACTGTCTTTACAAATGGATAACCAAAGTTCTAACCATCAGAATTACACCATGGGCTGAAAAATTAATTGAGAAAGAACAAACTGCCTTCATGAAGGGCAGGAACATAATGTCCGGCATCATGGCTTTACATGAAGTCATCCATGAGACAAAGAGGAAAAAAGCTGTGGGTGTTGTTCTAAAGCTAGACTTTGAAAAATCCTATGATAAGGTGAACTCGGGCTTTCTATTATCAAGTTTAAGGAATAGGGGTTTCAATGAGAAATGGTGTGGCTGGATTAAAGATGTCATATCTGGTGGGACTGTTAGTGTTAAGTTGAATGACCAATCTGGTCCATACTTTGCTAGTTATAAAGGAGTGAGACAGGGTGATCCGTTATCACCAATTTTATTAAATTTCGCTGCTGATTGTCTAACCAAAATGGTTAAGAAGGCGCAAACAATAAACTGATTACTGGGCTTGTAGACAACCTCATCCCTGGTGGGGTTGCAATTTTGCAATATGCCAATGACACCATTGTTTGTCTTAAGAATGATTTTGTGGGGGGGGGCAGAAACGTGAAATTTCTTTTATACTACTATGAATTGATGTCAGGGTTGAAAATCAATTTCTCTAAAAAAGCAAGTGATTATGATCAATGGAAATGATGAGCTAGCTCTAGAATATGCTGAAACTTTCAACTGCAATGCGGGGCAATTTCCTATTAAATATCTTGGTGTTCCAATTATCCCTAGTAGACTGAAGGTAGTGGACTGGACTCCTCTCAAAGAAAAGAACAAGAAAAGGTTGGACATTTGGAAAGGGGGGGGGCAATGTCCATTGCTTTGGAGAAGAGCTACCCTAATTGAGTGAAGTCTAACTAGTGCATTTTATCTATCACATGTCCATGTATCTTTTTCCCAAGAGCCGGTGGTTCTTCGACTTGGATAGACAAGGAGGACCTTCTTTTGGCGGTGGAAGCACTAAAAGGAAATACCATTTGATAAAGTGGGAAATAATATGTAAGAACAGAATAAGGGAGGTTTGGGGATTAAAGATATCGGGAACACTACGAAAACTATTTAATGCCGCGCGCATTCTCACGCTGACGTTTTCGGAAACGTCACGAATGTGCATTGCGGCCCGAAAACAATGCGACGATTTCTTTAATTCGTCGCGATTCTCTGACGTATTCCTTTTTCGTCACGGATGTGTTAAACCCAAAACAACGCGACGATTTGTTAAATTCGTCGCGATTTACGACGTATTCCTTTTTTCGTCACAAACACTGCAACGATTTGTTTAGTTTGTCGCGATTCTACGACGTATTCATATTTTTCGTCACGGGCGTGCATCGATGGATATTGAAGCCCAAACCATCACGGCGATTTGTTAAATTCGTGCAATAAACACAACACCATGACGTTTTAGCGATTCGTCGCGATCACTAGCTTGACCACCTCACAGCCCCCTGGGGACCCACCCACCTTTGCCACGCATACGCCACCTCACCCAAGCACCACGTCACCACACGTGAGCGCCCGAGCCCACCTCACGCACGCGACGCCCGGCTCACCCGGGCGCCACCTAACCGCCATGTGAGCGCCGGAGCCCACCACACGCGCCGCGCGGGCGCCACCTCACCCGGGGCGCCCACCTCACCACCACGCGGCGCCGGCGGCCCACCTTGCGCCACGCGGCGCCACCTCACCAAGGCGCCACGTCCTGCCCGCCGAGCACCGGGGCCCACCTCGGCGCCACGCGAGGGCGCCACCTCACCCGGCGCCACGACACCACCACGTGAGCGCCCGGGCCACGCGCCACGCGACGCCACCTCACCCAAGCGCCATGTCACCACCACGTGAGCGCTGAGCCCACCTCACTACCACGCGGGCGCCACCTGCGCGGGCGCCACCTCACCACCACATGAGCGCCAAGGGTCCACGCTAACGCCATGCGAGCGCCACCTACTGGCGCCACCTCACCACCACGTGAGCGCAGGGGCCACCTTGCGCCACCGGGCGCCACCTCACCACCACGTGAGCGGCCAGGGCCACCTCCGCGCCACGCGAGCGCCACCTCACCTTGGCACACGTCACCACCACGTGAGCGCCCGGGCCCACCACAACGCCGCGAGGGCGCCACCTCACCCGGGCGCACGTCACCACCACGTGAGCGCCGGGGGCCCACCTCTTCCTCGCCGGCGCCACCTCACCCGAGGCTCCACCTCACCACCACGTGAGCGCCAAGGGCCCACCACAACGCCGCACGCGGCGCCACCTCACCCGGGCGCCACGTCACCACCACGTGAGCGCGGGGGGCCCACCCCTCCGCGCCGCGCGAGCGCCACCTCACCCGGGGGAGAGCACCTCACACCACATGGCGCCAGGACCCACCTTGCGCACGCGACGCCACCTCACCTGAGCACCTCTGCCACCACTTGCAGCGCCGGGGACCCACCTCCCCGCACGTGGCGCCACCTCTCCCGGGCGCCACGTCACCACACGTGGCGCCCGGGGCCCACCTCCGCGCACGCGGGCGCCACCTCACCCGGGCGCCATGTCACCACCACGTGAGCGCCAAGGCCCACCACTTTTGCCACGCGAGCGCCACCTCCACCCGGGCGCCCGTCACCGCCACGTGAGCGCCCGGGGCCCACCTCACCCCGGGCGCCACCTCACCACCACGTGAGCGCCAAGGGCCCACCACGCGCACGTAGGCGCCACCTCACACAGGTGCCACGTCACCACCGCGTGGTAGAGAATGATTTCAGAAAATTTTAGAAAAAAGAATCATCGAATTTGGAGTTAGTATAAAGAGAGCGAGAAAAAACTAGTTACAAGTTTAGTCGAAGATTAAAAGAAAACACACTCATTCATCTCGAGTTCATAGCAATTGCAATTTACGTTTTAATCTTCGGATAAAACTTGTAAAACATTTTTTTCTTCCTCCTCCCAGACTCCAAAATTGGTTGATTATTCTTTTTCTTAATTTTTCTAAAATCGAGATGTTTTACCCGGTGCCATTTGTTTGTATCATAATTACTATTTCTCGGTTGCTTTTCATACAACATAACTTTTCCAACTAAAAAGAATATAAAAAACATGTTTTTTCATAATAATTGCTAAATAAACATGTCTCTAATGTTATGGTCAACATGAGATGGTGTCAAAAATTGAGGTGCATACAAGTTCGGTCACGTTATTAGTTGTTCAAATCTCAAAGTTTGTTTTCAATTTTATTTTGGAACCTATGTGAGTCTTGTGTCCTATTTGTGAACATCTATAATCTTACTTTATCAAAACCACTTGAATTTTTCATGTTATCAAGATATAGGACGAATTAGAACAAACACACTTGAAATATGTTTTTTCAGGATTTTTTGGATGTTTTTTGATATACATGTAGTTCAAATTTTAATTATTTTCAATAAACCCGCATAAATTCATTTAAACTTTTGAAAATAGTAAATGATTTAGTACATTAATGAAAGTTTTAAGTAACAACTTATGTATAGTACATTTTATATAAAAAATACAATAATACATATAAAATTATTACTTTTATATGTTACTTTACAATGGTGCAAAAAATGAAAAAGAAAAAGAAAAAGGAACAAGGCCCGTATCAGCCCAAGTAGCCCAATTTCTTTATTTAGTCGATTGCCGTCCGGTGACTACGATTTTGTTTTGGATATAAGTCCTTTTTCGCTATGGGCCGTAGATCTTGGTCAGCGTCCCAAATACACCGCAAATATCTATATATTCACCTCCCTCCCCATCTCTCGGCCAAACCCTACCCCCTCCCTCTGCCCCGCGGCCTCCCTCGACGGATCTCTCCCTCCTTCCATCTTCCCCTGTAGCCTCCTCTTCTCTCCTCTCCTCCCACTGCCGCAAGCGAGCCACCCTCTCCTACCTTCACCGCCGCCGGAAAAGTTTCCATCCCTTGTCCCCATTCACCGCCCCTCCCCACTCCACCCCGGCGGGCGCGGCGCTGGGCCGCCGGCGCGACGCGATTTCCTTCCTCGACTCCCGGTCGGCTTCCTACACCCCGGGTGGGGGTGATTCCCCCCTCCCCCTCCCCATTTTAGCCGCGCGTGAGGTGGCAAATCCGGCTCTAGTAGCTTCACTCACCCGGGAGCCCCCCTTGATTTGCACCCAAATCCGGGATATGCCTTCTCCCGGCCTTCGCTAGATGCGCTCGGGCCGGTTTCTTGGCGAAGTTGCCGGCGGATGCGCACATACACGTTGAATTTCTCGATGCTTGTCGGTTATTTTCGCCGAATTGTACCGGTTCACTCGATTCGCTGCTTCCTTTCACCGGCTTTGTGTGCTTTAATTCCTCGATAATTCATCCTCTTCCCCCCCTTTTCTTCCTCGCGGGAACAACGGGGCCTTGTGGTGGTGAACTCCCCCATTCCAAGTACTTACGAAGTAGGCCAAGGATGAGGAGGCTGGAGGATCGGGGAAGCTCCATCGTGGGTGGCACCGAGTGGCCGCCACAGCCCCAACCTCGCCATCGACGCACGGAATTCGCGGTCTGGAGCTCCCTGCGCGCCTACGGCGGTTTCCGCCTTCAACTTCTAACCCGCCCGCAAATGCTACAATAAGGTATGCAAAATCTTCTGAGCCGGTCGAAATCCCCCAATCTCCTTGTCCAATCCCGGTCCCCCAATCTCCTCGACGGTCGCGGGTAGAGGTGTGGGCTCTGTGGTTGATTCGCGAATAGAAGTGTAGATGTGGTGGCGGTTATTTGTGTAGCGGTTCTGTTCGATGTAGGTATATGGTGTATTTGTTTGGTTCTTTGTCTTTGGTTGAAGCTGTTGTTAGCATGCCCGTTCAGATGCCTACCTCTAGATTGGCGTTTATCTCTGGTTAGTTTGTTGGTTCGATTTATCTAGGTCGAGCTGCTAAGATGGATTATGCTAGTAGTTTTGTGATGTTTGTAATTGTTGCTTACCATTGTTGGCTGCTGCGATGCGGCTCATGAGTAGAGACAAATACTCAAATCAGTAGCCTCATTAATCCATTGTGGACATTCTGGCTGCTAGCTGCTTGTGTTAGACTGCTAGGTGAGTTATTTTGGTCAACATATTTATCAGATCCTTGAGGTGTACATTGAAAAGACATCTAACATTTCTAAATGAATAAACATTTATTTACAGCTCTTCCCTTGTTTAGAAAACTAAATGCAAATTTGTATAAGAATAAAAATATGTGAACCTCTTTGCATTAATCTTGCTTGGTAGTTCTATCATTACTTTGTCTCAGAAGCTTATTTTGGTTAATTATCATGTTAGGGCTCCATCTGGATAACTTGAGTTATGTTTTCTTAATGTATCTCTTTGCATCTCTTGTGATTGAAATATGTGTCGACGGCATGAGCGATCTAAGAGGCCACACAGCTATGCTTACTGACAATGGATACCCCAAATATGCCCACTGTTTGTTATTCATATGCTTTAACTGCGGAGCATATATTTTCTCATTGACTTTGTAGCATTGATGGTTAGGTGTATATTTTTCTCAGTTTGAGTCCTTTGCGTTCATGTGATGTGAGAGGACACCTTTGTTAGCATGGGGTTGACTGAGTGATGGTTGATGTTGTTGCTGTCCGTATAAGCTGATTTTATTGCGTCAATAGCATGAGCTTGCTAATTTTACCATCAAAAGGAAACTGTGGGTTAAATTTCTTGACTTGGTATTTGTACTTTACCTTTAGGGAAGATCTGTCCTTATTACTTGCGGGAAGGTATGCTTGAGGCCATCTCAATTATTTCAAGCATTTTCTCGGGTAAATACATTTAATTTATTGTTATCTGTTGTGAATTATCGACTAAGTGACCTTTGAGTAAAGATAATGGTAAACCATATGTTCTATATGATTCTAGTACCATACAAAAGTAGATTGCTAGATGTTATTCTCTTCGGTTATCCTTGTATGCGGTATTGTGGCTTGATAAAAGGAATAGTTTTAACGGCTTTTCTTCTTTGTTTTCATGTTATAGGTTGTTTCATGTTTAAACTATTACTAAATGTTTGTGGAAAGTGGTTAGTTGAGTCATGTCTAAAAATGGAACTTATGTCGGATTTATATTTATAGCTTGATTGTTGCGAGGAAGAACCAAGGTGCGAGATGTTGAGACGACTCTGCTTGACGAAATGTAATGTAAGTCTTTCTCCAAAACTACGTACTTTATCAGTTAAATGTAGCAAACACTCTTGTTACATAAATGATTACAATATTAGAACTTGGGATTTCCTCATGTACTAACTAGGTGTCCCGACTGGGTGTAGATATGGGAGGAGATCGGTGAGATGCAATAGTGATTTGACTTTTATCTATGCCACTCGGCACCAACAATAGTGATTATGTACTCATGTTGGTGAAGTTTGTCTAGCTCTATTCTTACGGTATGGGATGTCAACAATAGTGAAGTTCAATGCTTGTTTAAGGTTCTTTGTGACACATTATATTGTTCACTACTCTTTTATTATCAACTTTCGGTATATAGCACTTTTTGTACTTTCTTTGGTAAATTAGACACAAGCGCTCATGGTGATACTCAATTATTTAATGATTGGAATATTGGTGTTTGTTGTCATAGTAGATCGAGTTTGGTCTCTATCTGGGTTGATTCATCTAAAGCAAGAATCTAGTTAAGTACTAAAAGCTTTGACACTTAATATTTGAGAACTTTAACATTAGCCTCTAACGTAGTATTTGGTAATGTATGCGGGGGCGAGGATCGGATCGATGAGGCAAGCCACTAGAAGTGATTGGATGAGGATCGGTTGCATCTTGTACGCCCATTACTTTCTCTAGTCGTTCTTCTGTTCTTGTTCCATTCTAGCAGTTGGTGTCATATACGAGGCGAGGCCTTGTAGTTCTGGACCTTCCAAGCGTGGGTTCTTCTCAAAGCTGTGGGTAGATATGTAACATGGACAAGTTACTTCGTTTTGGAAAGCATATGAGTTAGTTTCTCAAAATACATTTAATTTGTAAACGCACCACAGTAAAAATAAAACATGAATGCTGGAGACTACAACTTCCTCCAGGACAAGAAGTACTTCTGTTCTACTGTTCTTATGATCAGAAAAGCAAAAGGGCCTTCCAATCAAAGAAACTATAAGAGTACAAAATAATGTGCCTGGAACTTGGATTGACCAAGTAAATTATTCTCAAATTCAGGAAGCCACTAGGTCGAGTGCAGGCACCAGGGCTCATCTAGTTAGAGTATTTTTGTGGACCTGGAAGCCCTTTCCAATTTGATAAGATTCTAAGGCATATCACTTTGATTTCCTCGAATCAATCATCTAAAAGTAACAGAGGAAATAAGGGCCTCTTTATTTTTTAGGTAAAACAGATTATTCGTGCATGTTTAAAAAATACAACACGTACTAAATCTTGAATCAGTCAATTAAGGATTACTTTACACATACATACAAATGAGTGCAAAAGACAAATGAAATGCCATTAATGCACTCAGACTGGAGGGAGATATTTTGAGGTGTAATTTATTTGTGCAGAAGTGTGCCAACAAGATACAAAAACTGGCAATCAAACTTACTTGCTCAGAGGAATGTGTTCAAATGGTCAGAGAAGTTGGAATTGTCCCGCACAGGTCATTGCTTGAAACATCACTGAAAGAACAGGGTAGATCATCAACTATAACATTCCTGTGGAGTGAATAGAGCACTAAACATTTGAAGGTGATCTGTACTTACACAACTTTCAGACTAGAAATTCCAGCCAGTTCCCTTGGGATCGGCCCAGTTAAACGATTGCCATTGAGCGCCTACAAAGCATCACCATGTATTAACAAGGTGTACTGATGTGAAGCGTAGCAAAACTTGCTGGACTAATGACCGTAAACGTCAAAGATGCGGTTAAAGCTCAACATATGTATAACTATATAACTATCCTAATTACGATAGCACAGGCGCGGTGCCTGAACTACTAAGCCCAACACAATTTAAAAAGGATGGATCATTTATCTTCAACAGAATTACAGAACTAGTATGAAATCCATGTCCACAAAACTAGTATTAAATCCATTTGAAGAGATAAACTCTACAAGAATACGGGGAACTTCAAATTTCCAAGGGCAGGAGGTACTGTCCCCGAAATGTTGTTCTTGTACAAGTCCAAGCTTATTAGGTTCTTCAAGTTACCAAGCTCAGACGGGATTGTTCCTTCAATGTTATTCTTGTAAAGCTCCCTGTTTCAATGCTAATGGTCAATACTTGACACGCACATGTCAAACTAAGTGAAAAACATCAACTGTACCAGTGTCTCTATATCACAACTGTAACCAAATAGAACATGAACGGGTACCCAGGTCATAAAAATTGAACCCTGTACATTTTAAAGTTGAAAATTAGGCATTAAGAGCATAAATCATAAACAGGTTTGAGTTGGTGAGGTATGAAAATGGATTTATCTACCTATATAGTTTTATATAATATAACTTAAGGCATGACATATCTTCATTTACTATAAATATAAAGGTATGTTGCTCATCAGGAGTAGAAGATGTCTCTACAATTAACGTTTACATCTACCAGCTTGGTAAAAGTACTGGGAATTAATAGGTTCAGAAAGTTGTTAGCTTTAATAGTTTAGGTTGTGGTAATGTGATATTTGATTACAAGGTCCAGACCCAAATTCAAAACTCAGTACAGAGCTTAGAACATATTATGGGCCTTTCTGGGTAAAGGCGCCTTAACTCTAAGAGAGCTCCACCACAAGTTGCTTTCATGAAAGCATCTACTATAAAGTAGGTACCGCCCATGTGCAGAGAACACATTATTTGGTGAGCACATATGCTGTATACTCCAGTCACAGTCGAAACTAAAAATTGAGCAATGATTGGGAAAAGCTTGCTTAATCACTAGTGCAGTTATTAGTGTTTGAAGTAAATTGATTCATGAGCCATTTCAATAGGCATAATGGTATTTATAAATATTTGAGAACTATATAACCAAATCATTTCAGAACAAAATAATGACGGTAAGTTCCAGCTTCCTACTAAGTACAACATGCAGATATACACCATTTGGGTAAGAACTTACAGATACTGCAGATGCTCCAATTTTCCAAGCTCAGGCACCAGATGACCAGATAAGTTCAAATTACCAAGATCTCTGTTGGA
Source organism: Cenchrus americanus (assembly GCA_947561735.1). Taxonomy (NCBI): domain Eukaryota; kingdom Viridiplantae; phylum Streptophyta; class Magnoliopsida; order Poales; family Poaceae; genus Cenchrus; species Cenchrus americanus. The sequence continues at coordinate 68,911,157 of OX387240.1, forward strand.
AGAGGTGTCCAATCAAAAATTAGGAAAAAATGTCTTATTCTGAAATTGAAAGAGATACACAATACAAGCACACCATCCAAAGGTTTTCAACAGATTATGTGTATGTCTTAGATTTCTGCAAATACCTCTATGTATTTATGATTAGTGTGTTATCTATGGAGTTTTCCTTTGAGTCAAGTTATCACATAAATGGCAGAGAGAAGGATATATCAAAAAGCTGAGGTCAACCAGAATCCAACCGAAATACTGACAGAGAGAATGAAAGCACTGGTAAATTTATGATGAATTGAAATGGTACAAATCATTCAACAATACTTTCAGGTACTTGTAATCCATACTTTAAGCATATAATACTAATACATTTACACCAGCCTCATCAATCAAAAAGGTTCAACCACCTTGCTTATTGACCACTCAACATTAACAATCCTCTAATTAACTTTCTAGACTTCATGGGACATAAATTTGGCAAACTAACCTTTTCAGACCAGTTTAGAATAATATAGATTACACATCCAAACTCATCTCCATTAACTTCACAAAATCGGTTACCGAATTAAGATCTAAGTCCAACTCCCCCATGATTGCCTACATCCTTTTGCAGTGAATCTAACTTGCTAGATGCTAGTTGTCACTTATTTTGCAGTAACTTACACACTAAAACTCCAGGAACAAATCAATTCAACACCCATTTTCTCATTAAAACAAGCTTGTAGCTCAGCGAGTTGAGTCGGCACAGTAACAAATCCAAGAATTAATAGGTCCCAGTTTTCGCAATCATCGATTTGCTGGGAGCTAGGACTCAGGGAATCAATGCTTCAACACAGCTAAAACCGTGACTGGTAGCCCCTACCAAAACACAATCGCAGGCATCTCAATCTTCCACCCACAAGCTATGGCCCCAGCTCCGAGTCAGACGGACCGCAGGGGCGAAGAGCGTGAGCGAGTGAGGAGTAGCACGGAGGAGGAGGAGGAGGATGCTCACAGGCGCGTGACACCCGGTTGCCGCTGTCGCAGGTGACGTGGAACCAGGTGCAGGGGTTGACGAGCGTGGGGTCCCAGCTCTGGAGCACGCCGCCGGGGTCCCTGAGGCTGCGGCGCAGCGCCGAGCCGCGTCCCCTCGGAGTTGGCCCCCGCCAGCCGCCAGCACGAGCGCCAGCGCCAGCACTCCCGCCGCCCTCGCCCCCGCCCCCGCCGCCATCATGCTCGAGGCCGCCAGATCGGTCGGTGGCCGGATCTGGGACGCGGACGACGGAGCGCAGCTGAAGCGGCAGCGGTAGCGGAGGAAGAGCGGAGGGACGGGACGGCCCGAGACGTCTGGTTTGCTTTTTTGCTCTGCCTTCCCGGTCCGGCGCTGGTGGTGGGGTTGGCTGGTGGAAGTTGAACCGGGCAGAGCAGAGCCAGTCCGCTTTTGTATTGCTTGCTCCGCGTCTGGGGGTCGCGTCGTGTCGTGCCGCGTGGGGCGCCGGAGCGGCGAGGCCGCTGTGCTAGTAAAGTGGTGGAGTGGGGTGGAGGAGGAGGCCTACCTGGTGGAGGAGGTGGTGGGTTGGGTACTTGGGCCACGCCCACGCACGCCTGCTGCCGCTGGAATCGAGTGGAAAGGCAAGAGATGGGTGCAGGTTCGCCCGCCCGACCCGAGTCTCACTGTCGAGACTCCAGAGGTTGAAGACGAAGAAGCACTACAAGAGGTCTACTTTTAAAACGACTCCAATTTTAGATTATTATTATTCTTGTGGAGGAAATCGCTTGCATTACAAGAGGTTCCCCCACTACTACCTTCGGAAAAAAAAAGGCTTGCATTGCGTTACCGTGGAAGAAGAACCGATCTCCAGTGCGCTAGCGACAGGAGGAGGAAGGAGAGGGCAGAGACATAAACAAATGGAAGATTCCGCGGCAACCAGGCGCGCCGGCACTGAGGCGTCGACGTCAGTGTCGCTCCGCTTGGCGCTGCAAGCTTGCCGCTGGTTTCACGGGCCTTTGTCTCGTCGCTTTTGCGCCCACTTTGCACTGCACGCAGAGAGCGCCAGACGTCGATGTCCCTCCCCTACACAACTCCTCCCCGCATGCAGCAGCTCTGCTGCTGCTGCTGCTGCTTCTTGTTTCTTTTCTCTGCCTTTCCGGTTTTTTACTAAAATGGTATCGGTGTTTCCGCTTAACCTGGCTTTGTGAGACAACCCCCGATTCTGTCGTCGGCTCGGAGCTGCGCACTTGGGGGAAAGCCGATTATTCGACCTAACATGAGAACCTGAACAATCTTACTTTGTGGAAATAGGCTTTTGCTAAAAGACCCGTTTCTGTCGTCGGCTTGGAGCATCAAGCATGATCACTTGCACTAAACTCCTTTTCTTCTTCTTTTCTTTTCTTTCGTTTCTTTTCTTTTTTATATAAGAATTTTCCTTCTTCTTTTCTGTGGGAGAATAATCTAAGTGGGTGCATAAATAAGGCCCGTGGGCCCACTACTGGATTATGTGGATCCGTTTCCAGCCCATATCGTTATATTCACTTCTTATCTGTCCACCCGCCGGCCCAGTGCTGGATCGTGGGTCGTGGCCCAACCTGTCTCGCGCAGCCCACCACCGGCGTGCGATGTCTCTTCTTCAATCTCAACATCTCACTCAGTGGAACTCTCGAAGAGAAAAATTCCTCGGCGATTACAAACGCAATCACACGAGTCACACTCTCAAATAAAAGGTACCCAGAGGTCCAAATCCCAACACCACAAACAAATTTCCCCTAGAGTTTTTCTGACCTGAAAGCAGGTAAAACCCAACACCGGTCACCTTCTGAACCTGCCAACGCCACCTGCTGTAAACCTTTTATGGGATGTGCAGTGCATTATTTCAACAACATGGAACTGCTGTAATGTAAGCCTATGAACACAGAAACCAGTCATGCGCACACATGGGAACGTAGAGTAAAAAGAACACAGTGGCGAGTACAGCAACAGCCAACAGCAATGCTAATTCCCTCATCTAATTAATCAGAGGGTTCTCTCACATGTCTGCAACCTTTTTCTTTTCGTCAGTCAATCCACATAGATAAATCAGGTTGATTACGGAAAGCTCAGCAATCAGAGGGCCAAACCATCAGCTTGTCAACCTAAACGACGCAGCGGGGACAAACACCAGAGAGATCCCTACACCACCCACTCCCGCTACGACAGGCAACAAATAACCCCACCAATTGCAGGCCAGATGACCCCTCATATATTCACATCTTTTTGCAAATGAAGATCCTGAAGAGAAGTTGCATGCAGACCATCATCATCTACGGTAACATTCCAGTATTGTTGTGTAGTAACAGTTCAAAGGCACGGACCTCGCTGCTGCCGTTAGTAGAATGGGAACTGCAAAAACATGGAAAATGGCTGATGGTTATTAAATCATTCGGTTGGACATCAGACCAGCAGAGGCACAGGATGGGAACTTTTCATCACTATCTGTTCAGCATTTTCAAGTGAACTCAAGAATTTCTGAATTGAGTTAACAAATTGATCATTGTGTGCTAACTTTAAAAGTTAGTAAAAGTAATGCCGATTTTGCAAAGAATGTTCCATTAAGGCTTCTGTTGTTTTTTTCAAGGTACCCAAAAATTGCTGATATACTGTTCCAGATATTTTAATTTGGTTTCATCAGGAACAAGTCCAGCTTTTGGGCTAGTTGGATGTTGCCATTTGATAAACAGAAACAAAATATCAGAACGCACCAAATGACAATACATGTACCTCTAAAACCTGCTCAGGAACATTTGTGTCATATACGTACACAACTGAAGAAGACAAAAATAGAACTGAAAAATACAAAAATACTGGTTTCTACAATGTTATATACATTTTACAGTATGCTAGGACTACCACTTTGCGTTTATTTTCACGAACGATATCGGTAAAGTGTAATTTTCATCAGAAATGTTACTCTTGGAAACTATTAAACAGCACTACAACATTGAACTAAGATGAGACTGTATAAGAAAATGAAAAGAAAAGTCCCTAGATAGTACTTATGCAAATGGGCAGGCTACTTGTTCAAATGAACCAATCGGTGCGAGGGTAACCAATGACAAGATGGGATCAATACTTGAATTTTGGCCTGTTTAGTCCCTAAAGTTTCAAACTCACATTTACATTGCTGATTCCTGCTACTTGGTCAAATTCTGCCATGTCAGTTTCAACATGCCCCACGGTCGCACCACTCACATTCATAAAGATACTTCCCTCTCTTACACCCCTCTGGGCCCACATGTGAACCCGAGCTCTTTTTCCCACCCTAAGCCCTTTCTCCTAACTAGGGCCAGATGCATCTCACTCCTTTGCACTCTCACATCCTTCAAGCTCAAGAATAAGAAACCATGGGGATGAACCCTAGCGCCAAATTCACCCTATCCCACATTGATCAAGCTCAAGAAGTCACTGGAGATCATCATGGAGGCTCCCCTTGGTGGCTTTAACTTCATCAACATCATTTCTTCACCAACTTTTCTCATCCTTCTCAAGAACCATGAAGGGCATGAGCAAGTATATTTCATCCTACCCCTCTACTCCAACTTGAGACTCTCACTTGTGTGTTTGGCTTAGTGATGAGTGATCTCCATTTCTCCTACACCAATCCAATTTCGTTTCCAAATTGACACTAGCTCCAAAGCCTTACTTTTTACCCTATCATGCACGCTATGGAAATTGTATCTCTTAATTTGTGTCAAAATTAATTTCCCAAACTAGCTCCAATCACCTCAAGAGTGCATAAGACTCATTATGGGTGTATCTTTCTTAAAATCCAAGATTGAATTATCTGGTGTGATTTCCAACCTTTATCCTTGAGAGGCTATTGTTAAATAGCTCCTTAGCTCAATCAAGGCGAGATCCTCGATCTAATTACACATAACCATGAACAACTTCCCACAACCGCCGGTTGAACCACCACCTTTCATTGTTGGACCACAAGCTTCAAGTTGAACTAAAGTCTATTGTGACGAAATAACTAAAATACCATCGATTGGATCATTGCTTGGGATTGTTCAACGGAAGCATGAATACAATAATCTATGCCTTAGTTTCTTGCACACATCATCATTGCACATATAAACCTTGTACAATTCCATGAGCATCCTTCCATGCTATCCATCTTTGCACTTTTATATGTACGTGCATTCATATAGGTTAAGAGTATCGAGGGAAGCTATGCGTAAGCAAGCATGGAGCCATTGTGGCACTTCTCACCTTCATGCGAGACACCTATCTATCTCCCACTCTATTTTCAAGGTCTAATGGGGGTAGAAATATTTGGACCATTAGGGTTAGGTTAGGGATAAGATTAGGTCTTTTTTAAGGGTCAAGTAAGCCTCTCTATTTAAGAGAAGAGATGTATCAATCAAATCAAGCGAGAGATTAGAAAGGAAAACCCTTCTCTCTTGGTAGGCGATGGCGAAGCCTGCCGGGCGGGCGTTCTTAGCGCCCCTACAACCCTAGCCCGCTTCTCTCTCCTCGGCCCTAATTCTCCTCTAATCGACCCCAAATCCCTCCAATTCTCATCCCTTGGGCGAGTTCACAACAAACCTGTTTAGGCATATATGATGAGTAGAACCTATTAGGCATGAATACCTCTGGTTAGCTTACCTATTCTAGGATGAGTTAATAAGTTTTGCCTACACTTATATAATCATACTTAGACCCTAGAAGTTGATTTGTGGCAAGGGTGGCACTACACCACTAGTTGCTTGCAAGCTTAGCCATACCTCTAGACGATGCCTAAATTAGTAAATTCTAGATACTATGCCATTGAGGGTTGCAAAAGAGTTAATGGAGCTAGAGAAACAAGAAGGGAGTCCCCTTCACCTTTTTGTTAGAAAAGAAAACTTTCATACAAACAAAGTTATTGAGGGTAATGGAAGAGGAGAAGTCTATTGGCATAAATGGTCAAACTTAAATTGGTTGTACAAAGGTGACAACACCACCAAATTTTTACGAGTTGCAAATGGAAAGAAAAAGGAAGAATACGATTTTTCATCTAGAATATGAAGGCAATATTTTGGAAAAGAATATTTTGGAAAAAGAAGGAAATTCTAAAACATACTAATTACTACAAGAACTACCGTTTGGTCCCTCAAAGAACCCAACCTTCCATTTGAATCGGAAATTGTTGGGAGCACCATGAAAAAGTATCAAATGAAGAGAATGACTACTTATCTAGCCCATTTCCAATGGAAGAATTAAAAAACGGTCCACTACATGAAAATGAATACAACCCCGAGGACCGGATCACATGCCGGTAGAATTTTACCAATGTTTGGATGGAAAGTGATCAAGAATGATTTGTTAGACATGGTGATAGAGTTTGGTGACCATAAGTTAGATATAGCAAGACTCAACTATGGTGTGATTACGCTAATCAAAAAACTAAAAAGCCTGCCGAATTCAATAGTACGAGCCAAGATGCTTACTCAATGTAAGTTTGAAATCATTACAAAGGTCGATGCTCGGATTTGAGAATTGCATGAGTAGGATCATACACATATGCCGGTCATCCTTTCTCAAAGGGAGAATTATAATGGATGGAGTATTAACTTTACATGAAATCGTACATGACGCGAGAATAAAAAAAGATGGGGTGGTTGATAAGCTAGATTTAGAGAAGGCATATGACAAAATTAGTTGGGATTTCCTCTTGAAATCCTCGGACAAAAGGGATTTTGTGAATCTTTGTGTACATGGATACAAGAGGTAATCTCTAGTGGAACTTTGGTTGTGAAAGTCAATAGGACTGCGAGTAGTTATTTTAAAAGTGGCAAGGTGTTAGGCGGGGAGATCCTCGGTCCCCCTGTACATTGGTTAGCGAAAATGATCCACAAAGCCCAAGAAAATGGCTTGATCAAAGGTCTAGCGGTGGAATATTCCCACACGAATTAGATGTGTTGCAATATCTTGGTGACACTATGCTACATGCAAAGATGAAATGGAATACGTAACGAGAATATGAAAATATTGTTATGCATATTTGAGAGAATGACGAGGGCTTAAAAATCAAATTTGATAAAAGTGAAGCCCTTATGATCTCCCATGATGAACAAAAGCTTTGGTGTTTGCGAGATATTATGAATTGTAACAACTGGTTCATGACGATTAAATACTTAGGTGGGCAGTTTTAGACTCTAGAATCGGGTGACGGAGAATGGATACAAGTGTTTGGAAAAGTTGTTGAAAAGGCCCGGATGGTTGGCAAGGAAGTGCCTTTCCCTTGGTGGAAGGATCACTTTTGATCAATTCATGCTTAAGAAGTATTCCACATATTGTATGTCATGTACCTTTTACCCCGAAGACCATCTAAAAAAGGATGGATAGCATTAGGAAGAGATTTTTACGGCAAGAGCGGGGGCAGAGAAAATATTGCGACCAAGTGGACCAAAATTGCTAAACCCAAATAAAAAGCTGGTTTGGGGGTTAAAGATATGAGGAAAATGAATCTCGGCCTATTGTGTAAATGGTGGTGAAATTAGAGAAGGAGGAAGAGGGATTTGTGATAAGTAGTAAAGAAAAAAAAATACAAGATTGAAGGTAGCATTAGACAAATAAAGTAAAGACCCACCAACTCCCATATATGGAATGATCTGTAGAAGTCAAAGACATATATACTTAAAAGGAAGGACAATTAGTATAGAAATGGACAAAAACGGGGCTTACGGGGAGGATCCTTGGTGTGGCTTTGATTCGCTTGAAAGAAAAAAATCAAAGATCTGTTTGAGATGCACGTGAAGAAAAAGTGTCGTGTATTTGGGTACAACGAAGGGGTGGAGAATTTTGAAATTTCACCTGGCTAGATGAAAGTGATCATAATCGGCTAAGGCGAGTGAGAGATATGCTATCATCTTGTGCTCTATCAAATGAGGATGATAACTTCAAATGGGTATGGGAGAAACGGAAAGTTTTGTGAAATCTCTATATTCACATCTTTGCGGCAATGAAACCAATAATGCCAACATTAAAATACGGGAAATCCAAAACTCCCTTGAAAATCAAGATCCTTCATGTGGGTGGTATATTAGGATGCTATTTTGACTAAGGATAACATGCTAAAATAAAATTGTAGGGAAAAATGATGTTATTTCTGCAATCTAGATGAAAGTACTTCCCATATTTTCTTCGAATGTTCTACTTTACCAAAAGTATATTTACGAGTCTAACCTCTATGGTTGTTGGGCTCAGGTGGCAGACCCCCCTCCTTTGCTCGGTTTTTGGGAGTGGGCTAACAAATTTATGCCTCATCATAAAAAATTCATTTGCGGGTTATCGGCAATATGATGGGCAATACGGAAAATAAGAAACTCCATTTGCTTCGATAAGTAAGTTATGAAATCTCCCTCTTGCGGGATTGTTTGCTTAGCTTCTTCTTTTATTTCATATTGGTCGGGTTTACACGAGCAAGGCGATCAACTAGACTTGCGGGGAGGGCGCCACGTATTGAAGGAGCTACCTCTTCTTCCATCATCACCGGTAGTCCCCTGGATGAGCGGCCTTCAGAGTAGTTCTTCGATAAACCTCGTTGATAACTAGGTCCCTCTCCAGGGTAACTTGGCTTCTTCCATAGTGTTCGGCAAACTTGGGCTTCTTCCTAGCCCCAAATGGATCCTCGTTATACATTTGGGGTGTTAGTAATAAGGTGTAGTTTTGACTAATGCTTGTGGACTGATACTTTGAACTATGTAGTTTTGTTACCACGAGTAATGAGATTCGGGCAAGGCCCCTTGGAGAGAAAAAATTGAGGTTGCACGCATGGGAGTGGTGATGCGATGGTTGGACTTGACTACCATCATGTATCGCTAGACTAAAACAAGTTATTCATATATATACCTATATAAGCTATTCGTTTAGCATATTTAGGTGTCCTCGTTCATATTTGTGTACACACCATGACCATGATCCTTATTATAGTTATGCTAGTGGGTTGTAGTTGGTGCATCTTAGGGACACACAAGGTTAAATTAGTTAAGTCGGGCCAGATAATTCATTATACGATTATACATAATTTAATTTTGGTGGGTCCTTGGAGAGCGAGTCCATCCATGTAGTGGATTATTCCCCTTAGACGCAGGATGGATCCAATCCATACGAAACAATTGGATGGGGCATTCCCTTCGTCTCACACAAATGTAACATCTTGTATCGACCGCTACCTAAAAATGGCTCACAGGTGTGGCTTAAATAATATCGATTACCTTAGGGTTCATAGCTAAGGGAATTAAGCGATCGGACCTCAACACTTCGGGGGCTAAGTAGACTTATTGCCTCTTTTAAGCAAACAATACTTCATGATTATCGATACCATGTGATACCTACCCTTGTGGTGTGGGTATTATGCATGGTGTGGTTGGACAACTTGGGTTTTGGGTTCATCTAAAGTATGCCCATGACGTCGTCACACACAACTATGTGACCCTAAGGGAATTTGTATGTTTATATCAGTGGAGTTTTTTTACGACTTAGGGCTAGTTCATTTCCACGGGATTCAATCGGACGGAAATGACGGATATATAGAAAAAATCAATATAGATAATATAGAGACCGGATTTATTAGGTTCCTTGAGAACTAATCTACTCATCATGATAAGCACAACAAAGGAACGAAAAGAGTCCGGATTGATTAGCACACTCTTGACTAGTGGATTAATTCGAGTCTCTTGATGTCCATATCATGAGTAGAACAGTTTCCAACCCAGAGATAATCAGGATCTCTTATAGTAGCTATCATGATTTTCTTGTTATATTTATCCAATTAAATAGGATCCGATCTGTGAAACGGTAGCCCTTATGGGTTTCCAAATCAACAAAGGAATGGATCGATTCAAATTTTAAGTTTCTAGAACATCTGTCGAATGGTTCAAAAAATCTTCAAGGATTAAGATAGGGCAAGTGGAGATTAAAAAAGTGCGAGTTTGCAAAGGGCTTCACAAACTAAATTAAAAGGATTGTATAATGGGAAGGTTGTACTTCCGGTGGAGTGATCGGCTTGTGGCATGCTTCACAAAATAGGCTACGCAAACAAAGGTTGTGAAGAAGGAACTAGAAAAGGTCAATCAAAACTATATTTTGTGTATGGTGCTAGAGTGTAGATTACATCTTTTTTGAATGTATTATAGCAAAGTTTGTGTGGGTTTGTTTCAACGAAGCACTTAGGTGGGGGTAGACATGGATTTGTAGTGATATGTAAATGGAAATACACATGTAATTCGTTAAGTCTTTATGCAGTGATAAGTAGGCACTCGATCAATGGCATAAAAGTGCAATGGAATTTCACATGTGTGGGCTTTGATGTGAAAGAAGTCAACAAGTGTATGTACTTACTATGGAGGGTGTAGAGGGTCTTGTGTGTATGTTAATGGCTTAATAATATTTTGGATGAATCTTAATGTGATTAAGGAGGTTGAATATTTTTCCTCAAAACATTGAAATGAGAGATCAAGGAGTGGTTGATGTTACCTTAAGCGGTATAAAATGAAATTGTAGAGACAATAGAGAGAATATGAAATAGTGAAAACAACCTTATCTCATTGATCTCAAGGTCCCTTCATATACGGAGATTACGGGATGGAGTTTATGGCTTTTAAACATTAAGTGTGGTCCTTTGATCTTCTCCATCTAAAAGGTAGCAAATAAGGCTCCTTAACCATGGTTGTTGCTTCTCCTTCTAGTGGAGTAGTTTCATGGCCTTAAGTCCATGGTGTCTTTGCCCCTTGGTGTGCTCCATTAGGGAGGTCAATAAAACCTTTTGTAGCACTCCCCCTTGGCGATTTATATGTTCTTGAATTCCTTTTGAAAAACCTCGTGGCGAAAAAATAGGAATAGATTGTCTAGTAGTTACTCTATCATAACTTTTTGCAAGGTTTAAGAGGTAATCTATGCCTTGATTTATCTCAAGAAAAACACGATGGGGAAACATGAGATAATGCATATATGTGGATATGCCACTAAAACTCCCTTTAAACCCATTGGAAAAATACGGAGAAAATGATGGTATATCGATCATTTGCTCAATCTCTTAAAAGCTTACCAAGATCCCGAGAGAACAATGTATATATGTAAAACCCCTTTGCGAGGGGAGGTAATATATTATGTCTTAAAATACCCTCTTTAAAAAACCCAGGGAAATAGAACATATGACATATATTCATGTATTGATATTGCTGCATTAAAAACTTTATGAGAGCTTGAGAGGAAAAACTCATAAAAGAAAATAGTACAATATGGTACATGAATAGGTTATAATTCACGAGATGCTACTCCCCACTGAAACTTAAAAATTTCAAGTCATTGCATACCAATTCTACAAACACTAAAGTAAGTGTGTAAATTGGATAAACTAGTGAAGCACTCAATTGTTTAAGTTGAAATTGGTTATTTCTCGAATGCATTACAATACATGAGAATAAGCCACTTTGTGGGCAATATGATATTGCTCTCACATAACACAACACCCAAGCAACACAAGCTCTATTATTTTGATAGATAATTGTTTTGTGATTTAGTGGAATCATATATTTGATCACTCAACAAGGTTATTCATTTTTATGAGACTTTGGAAGACGTGTGGTAGTAACTTTGGGTATGACAACTCTCATAAGAATTCTTCCACAAGGATATCAATCTATAATCTGACATTTATTATGGGGATTAGTAGGCCGAATATTTTTTTGGGAAAAGTAGGCGGAGATATTCATATCCTACTATGATCATATTTTGACTTCTCTCATGACAATTCAAGAAACATTAGTACCATATGGATATCTATTTACATCTTTTGACCCCAACTAAAAGCGTTCTTGGAGTAGTGCTCTTACGAGCTAGCAAGTATATGCAAATACACGTTACGGGCCGGTTGCGATTTTCATGAGATACATATGCACTTTGATGGCACTAAGGTTCAAACCCGGGGTCAAAATGGATAATGATCCATGTATTTGGTGATTAAATGACCAAATTTTGATGGATGTTAAATCAATGTATATGCTAAGTTGTAGACTTAATCCAAATTTGATTTTACCCAAATTTTAATCTCGGCATGCGTATTAAGATGATTGCATGGTTGGTTGTGTGTGATTGGAGATGATATCAAAACCCGGTGGATTTTGAGACACAAACACACATATGCGATCATCATGATTATTTAGGGGTAACTCTTTTGATGAAGAAGCCCTCCTAGTCGATTTACCACAATCAAGCGGCAATTTTATTACATGTCATGTAGTGACTTGAGATACAACATATGTTGCGATTTCGATTCAAAATACAAATTTTGTTGGGACTTGTATATTCGAATCTATCAAATTCATTCAATGTTGCTAATGATCAAATTTAGATGATCGGGTATAGGAACATGATTTTCACACATATCATCGGATCATTAGCTATGTTTATGCGTACTTAACATATGCTACAAGCTCTTGCTATCTCACCACCTTGCTTCCACAAAGAAAGCATTATGAGAGTAAGGTATTACTCGATCATTGTTTTAGCAATATGAGATCTCCTCTCCTCTCGGTTGTCACCTTTGATTTTGACCCAAAGTGAGCATTGAGTAGGTGTATGACAATATGAGATGGAGAAGTGTCAACATTTGTAGCATTTTATGATTGATTCGATGGGGAATCAAGAATTGCTCGTGAATATATTCACCCTTTAACATTCCATGTCAATTCCCATAATAACGATTAGGTGCTCACGTGATCGTGCCCCAATTTGTGTACACATATCTTGGTCTTTTGGATATAGAACATCCATATGTTTTGGATACAAAATATTCATAAAAGGTGTCAAATCAACAGATGTTGATTTGTTCCATTGTTTCCACATAAGCTTACACGAAGCTATATCCCCCGTGACCATACTTCTCCCCCTCTTATTTGGGAGTTGAGTGGTTTTGAAATAGGTACCTCCCTCTTTTTACGGTACAATGGTATTGGAATCGAATGACACCTTTCGTGAGTAAATGTGGTTAGCGAGATTATTTGCAATAGTGCAAACAAAATATTAGACCCTAATAGTTGAATTCTTCAGTACATAGATATTTGTGAGGAGGATGTCAAGATGTGACATTCACTCTTAATTCTTGGCATTCTATGTGTGGTATAAATCTCCCCCTAATGCCTAGAATCATCCTCAAAGTGATCAACATACAGTCTGTGTATAAATTCCCTATGCATGGATGATCCAGGATGTGTAATGAATGACGGATTATGATACCCCGGGGATCTCTCATGCCCATAGATGTATGTTGAGGTGGTGATATTGGTATGCAGACTTATATAACCAACACGCGGGTGGGAAAATTTTGAGCGGAGGTCAAACATCCACGTAACGAGCGCAACGGAGGAGTCGTATGATTGCGGTTTGATGAATTTGAAATGAATGTGATGTGTGCGTGCGCATTCCACCAATTGATGTTGTCGATTTTCAATTCTATTTGATCATAATATATGACTCTCCCTGGAGATTCAACTAGACCATTGTGGACATAAGGTACTTAAGATTGTAGTTCCCAGGAAATGCAAACATGTCCATGTGAATGGATGTGATCATAACATCCGGATCATTTGCTCGAAAATTGTAAAACTTGAGCAAACACTTTGGCAAAATGTGTATCACCTCAAGGTGCATTAATGTGCTTTCAAAGTACTAGTTGATCCATGCAAAGGTCGAATAGAGCCACATACATATTATTGAACAAGAAATTGGGTGCTCGTATTCAAAAGTTTAAGGTAAGAGGACCTTAAATTCAAATCTCTTATTATGCATGTGATACATCAAATAATTGAATTTGGGAAATTGATGCTTGTGACCAATAGAATTGATGATAATTTTCTCATCATCCTAGATAAGATAGAATGATCAAGCAATTATGCCAAATCTTGAATTTTATCAAAAAGAGAGAATTAATTTTGTATGCAACATATGATATGGGGTAGACGTATGTGTAGTACAATCCCGGAGATGGGAAGATGACCTTTTTCAAGTGTCTGTTGCCATATACGGCTTGTCAAGTGGGAACTCATCGTTGCTTTTTTCATGTTTTTTTAAACATGAATTCTATTTTACGAATATCTCTGTAACTTAGTGGCCCATTTGAATGATAGTGGCTATTTTTATGAATCGGGATACAATAATGCTTCCTCGATATTAATTTGTGTACCCATTTGGAGTATGATAGTAGCTTGGAGAACCTACTATCACCAACGTCGCATCCGGCAATGGCCAAAACTTCCTCACTTTTTGTAAAGAAGTTTGAACATATTTTACTCCCTAAGTATAGTTTTAGTGGTACAATTGTCCACTAGGCATATCTTTCTTCCATTGGATTGCCTCATGGTAACAATCCCTATGTCACAAAAATTTAAACTTTAAAAATAATGCAAAAATATAGAATACATACAATATATTGGTATAATAAGTGCATTATTACTACTAATGCTGCTATCATGTCTTAATTAGAATAACTTCTTTTGCAATGTAAATAGTGAAACTATGAGTCTATGAGATCTCTCCATATACGTCGTTGAAAGCGTATTCGCGAGCATCTTATCGACATCCATGAAGTCTTCCTCTCCACTTGGCGGAGTCTTGGTGTTGCTCGGGCTATGCTTCTCGTACTTCTTTTTCTGCAATGTATGACCCAAAAACTTCATGTATAGTTCAACCCAAATGTTTAGGGGCCCTACACTTCTTAGCTATATGATTATTTGCAACCACACATAGCCGAGGCGATTTTGTTGCTACACCATCATTTTTAGGCTTAGAATTATCTTTCCCCTTTGGGACGTTCCCATGTGGCTTTTTGGCCCTCTTGCATTTTTGTCGTTGCTGAGGAATTTCCAATCTATATGTTCCCATTTGCATGTACTTCGAGCAATGGTGCGATTGTGGAACGCGATATGAGTTCCACACGGTGAGCTCATGGTTCTTTACCATTTCTTTTGATGTCTAAATGTGTGAACAATAGATTGTGAAATTCTTCTCACTTGGAAACCACACTTCCTCTCCCGCCTTGCTTGTACTTGCCCCACTACAAGCACCCCCGTGCCGAGCAATATAGTGCCACGAGCACACCCCCGTCGGACGTACGGCCCCCTCGGCCGAACCGGAGATAAAACCTTGTGTCATTTGTTGCTTAGCATCGACCATTGAGGGATAGACCACGGCGCTATCTATCGGTTAGTGTCGGGACCATATTCCGCACCGACAATTATATAGTTTGGGTGTGTTTGATTGGTCTGTGACTTTTGCTGAAGTTGTTGTGGGACTATGACTTTTGAGAAAGCTGCTGTGAGAAACTCGTTGTGAGAAAAGAAAAACTCGTTTGGTGCAATGGTTGTGACTTTTGACATGACTTCTCCCGCTTACAAGGAGATTCCACACGTCACCCACACGCAAACATCTCTTTCTCCCTCGTCGCACATCATGGTAGGGCACGTCGGGGAGCCTTGGGGGCACGCGCACACACAGCTGGGACGAAGGGCCCTCGGGAGGACCACCTGGACGAAGGGCTGCCGGGAGGGCCACTAGGACGACGGGTGTCGTGAGGGAGGGCTACTAGAACAGTGAGGCACCGGGAAGGAGTTGTGTTGGCTCCACCACCGGGAGGAGAAGCGACCGGTGAGGTTATGGCGGAATGGCATCCACCCGACCCCGAGGCTACGGCGAAGCTCCTCGTGCCCGCCCGTGAGGCTATGGTGGAGTTGATCATGCTCGTGCAGGGGAAGATCGCTCTGGGGATAGCTCGCAAAGGTAGGCGGAGAGGCACTGAGGATGGGCCGGCAGAAGCAGCAGTCGCGCGAGAGAGTCGCCGAGGACACGCAGCGAGGAGCGCCAATGTAACAACCTAGCCCACTGGGAAGGGGGCTAATTGGGACAAGCCAGATTCATGAGCACTGTAGCGAGGCTACTATAGCTATGTGAATCAATGTAATTGTATGCCTCGGAACCACCTTAAATAGCTGGTTTGGGAAGCTAGTGTAACCCAGTTGCAACTCTTTTTGCGTGAAGCATAGACGAAACCGCAAGAGGTTACATAGTATGTGAGGCCCATTCAACATGTAGAGTGGGTCTTAGCCGTTATCCTGGATCAGGTAGTTACAACCAAGAGGGTCTATGGTAACTCTGGCTCTCTGGGAGCACACGACAGGGACATGCTGCTTGGCTCGCTGGGTACCAAAGGAAGGGCTACCCAACAGGTCTGGGAAGAGGGAGGCTTGGACGAGAATCATGTATATCTTCTGGTAGATAGTATGAGGTTGAAGCTACAATCATATAGCGGCCCAATAACAACCCACCAAAGCTCAACATTTTCCAACCCTTGGTTCTCTCACACTTCTTCCTTTCTCCTTACCACTGCCTGTCGCCACCACACCAGGCACGGCCCGCGCCGCCACTGGTTGGCCCTCCGCGGCCCCCGCCCCCACACCACCTGCTGGTTCTCCCGTGTCGTTGCGACCGATTGTGACGCCCCGTGTTTTTAATTAAAGATTATAGCTTCTGGCCAAATGGTCAACCGTGGTCAAACCTAGGTCAACCCGGGCCCTCACCTCGAAAAAACTCACTAACCCACCCGAGTGACCCTAATTGAATAGTAAACACACTTGTGGGGCCAACTCATGGTCAAAGGTTGGGTCAAACCCCTTGCCACCCCAAAGGTCCACAAAGTCCGTCTGAACTTTTGCCGCGTTCTCCAAAATTCACCTAAACACTTAAAATTCTACCTTTAGGAAAGTTGTAGATCTTGTTGAGGGACACAACTTTCATGTAGATTGTCATTCCAAATTTTGAGGGGAAAACTTGAAAAATCCATTGCAAGGCGCTTTTCACCGTTTGCCAAAACAAAGCCGACATTCAAAGTTGGCATTCAAATATTTTCAAATCTAGGCAGAAAAACCCTATATAGCCTTTGTAGAAAATGTTGTTGGTAGCTAGATCTACAACTTTGGTATTCATCACTTGGTCGACTTTTATACAAAATTTTGGAGCAATTGCATTTCAAAGACAGCACCAAAGGAAACAAGCTTGGGGCCGAGCGCGTCGCGCCGCGACGTCGCATGCGCCCGTGCGCCGCCCGTCGCCGGCCGCGCGCCGCCGGCCCCCGCATCCGCGCCCGCGCCTTCCGAGGCCGCGCCCCGCCCAAGGCGCTCCACCCCGTGATCTCCGCGCCCCGATGTGCCCCGTCCCGAGGCGCCCCCGGCCGGGGCGCCGCCGCACGCGCGCGCACGCCGCGGACCGCGCGATCCCCGAGCGCCGTAGCACGGCCAGGAGCATCTCGCACCGTCACCCGGCCGTCACCTAGTGCTCGCGCTCCCACTCAAGCCCCCCCCGTTCCCCGCCGCGCGCCACCCCGAGCCGCCACCGCGCCTTTGCCGCCGCCGCCCGCCGGCCGGAGCTCGCCGCCGTGCTCACCGCCGACCAGCCACCCTAGTTGCTTCCCCTAGGTCCTAGTGAAGCTCACACCGGCCGCTTGTTCACCCGGCCCCTTCGCCTCCACGCCGCAGCTCACCGAGCCGCCGTGGTCACCGCCATCGTCCGCCGCCAAACCTCGCCGCCGGCCAACTCCCCACCTCCCCTCCCCGTGCCCCGCCACTCCTAGATCTTCCGGACGGAGATTACTCCCTTGTCCCGGAAACCGAGGAAGGAGGAGCGGAAGCGTCGCCGCAAAGTACGTGGAAGTACTCGACACCGAGGGTGCCCAAGCTAACCTAGCCGACGAAGGCAAGCTCGGTGCATCTAACCTAGTTTTAAAATTCCTTATTCAATTATCTATGAATGATTGTGCATTTACGTTCAGGAGTTGAATGAAACCCTAGATGCATGATCCATAGGTACCCATGTCCTTACTAGTATGATAGGTCGATAGCCGCTAAGCTATAGGACCGTTACCACGGTGATGACCTCACTCGCGAGAATAGGTTCCTAGATAGGAATCATACTATATCCTTAAATGGATTGCTCACGTGGTAAGAGCATGAGATCCGGGCTCCGGTCCGGTGGTTATGTGGGTTAAGTTTTTGAACATACTAAGCACATGTCGGGTATGGGACCGGTAAGCCTAGTACCTTAATGAGACTCGCTAGGGATGGAACTGTCACTACCCTTGGGATTCGCTCTCACGGCTAGCTACCGGTGGTGTATGGTGACTCCGGTATCTCGCGGGGTATGCCGGATAGCCCGCACCAAAGATTGTGGCCTTTCATCCCGACCCGGGATTTTTGGGGACGGCCCGGGAAAGTTGTCCTTGCGGGGGCGCCTCGCCATGTGTTTGTGTCTACATTGCAAGGTCTAAATCAATCGATTGTCGGCCTCTCACCGTTATCCGAGACTACTTACTCCACTAGTCATGAGATCCCTAACGATGGAAGTTGATGAATATTATGGTTGATTAATTGTATTGTACAACTTTGTTTGTACTAGTTGCCTAATGTAGTAAAGATTAAACCTACTAGAACTTGTGCTAAAATCTTGAAAGTAAGGACCTACTCTTTGTTACTTTTTAGCAAAAGCAACCCAAAGAGCCAAAAAGCCTTTCATGGTCTAGAATTGGTGAAGTAGATATCACCGACGGTAAGTCTTGCCGAGTATTAGTATACTCAACCTTGCTATAATGTGTTGATCCGGTAATGCCTTCGGTGATGTGTGGCCCGGAGAGATCCCGCCCACCGGGAGCCGGAGTGGGTGGAGGACGACTACCGAAAGCATCATGGATGGCCTCCCGTGGTGTCTTCGCTTCCGTTAATTAATTTCCGCTCGCTTTTCGAAAACTCGAACTATTCCATCGTGACAAAAACTATGGTTTGTAATAAATAAACCCATCGGGTATGAATTTGGATATTAATGTTGTTGTATCTCCGGACTCGCCTTCGAGTGAGTTTTAATGCATATATGCGATCCTTGTGCTTTTCAAGTGATTTACCGAGCGTTAACCCAAAGCAACTAACGACAGGATGATACTTTATTATTGCTTAATGACCAAAGTGGATCGGTCTTAGGTGATAGTACCCGTATTTTCCCGGGCGGGTTGTCACAGCTTGGCATCGTAGCTTATATGCACCCGTAGATTAATTAATAAACCTTAATCAATGGTTTTTGAATAAAATATACCAAGATCGTCTTATTTCCAAAATACGTTGGTCCGCTAAAGATAAACTAGACCGAGAGGCCCTAGAGGGAATTTTGGGTTCTTTCGGGTGGCTTAAATAAATTATGGTCTATTTTGCTAACTTCCAAGACATTACTTCATGTCGACTTATTTTCTCGCACAACCAAACTAGGAGCCACGTGTTTTATACGTGTGCTCGTTCCACATCACGGAATTGCGAGGGTTGATGGAGTGATCCATTCCACGGATCCCATCTTCGCGTCCGTTTGTGAGTTGTGTGTCGCCACGTGTTTCATACGTGTGCATTCCGCATGTCGCTCATGCGAGGCAAGGATACACTCCATTCGAACGGAGGGTGTCCGAGGTTGGACACCGTCCATGCAACCGGCTTAACGAATGGATACCGTTTCTATAGTGAACGGTAATGTATGTGGACGCTTTCGTGACGTGCCGGCACGAAAGGTTCGTTTTCCGCAGTACATAACGCGTTTCGTTAGTCGTTAAGCGAGTACCGTATAGCTCTCGACTAGATATTATAGGGAGAGACGATTAAAAGCCTTGCCACCGGCACTAACTTCGCTTTTTGGCTTGATTGCCATGTGAGGTCAAACAGGACGTCTTGCATGCATGTTAAAAATCGAAATAACTAAAATGGACCCAAAAATCGAATTTCTAGGAATGCAAATTGAATATGATGTGGTGCACCTCCGAACCTCTTTAGTTCAATTATTTACACTACTTCACTCAATTTTGAAGAAGTAGTACAAATAATTGAACTAAGGAGGTTCGGAGGTGCACCTAACGGTTACCCCTTTGCGGCCTTACGAATTTCCATATGTTCTCTAAGGAAGTTTATGCTAGTGTGTGCTTTTTATAAACTAGAGTACCTTCCATACCTAGCCGTCATGCCGTCGAAATTTTGCGAAAAAGTTGTTTATCATGTGCTAGGTTAATTAAACCAAATTGCTAGTTATCTCGTAATAGCAAGTCTCAATCCTAGTTCGTTGGGTTGGTTCACACTTCCCTAGGCACATCCGTGTTAAGGATCATTCATCTTGTTTCCTTGATCGATGCTCAACCTTAAAAAGTTTAATTACAAGTATTAAAGGTTTAATTTAAAACTTGAGGAAATTTTTGAGGTTTCGGATTTTTGGTTATGAATTTTTATTCACACCGCCGCAACTTCACCATTTGACATGCCGTTCTCTTTGAGATCCGACATGAGTTACATTTGTGTACGGATGGATTTCCCCGTGTTCCACCGGGGCCCGACGCCGACGGTACGATCCGTACCAACGGGTTGCACCGGGAGCGCTTTCCGCGCCCCGGCGTGGGAAGCACTCGCTGCGCAGCTACCTCACCCCACCGACTTACGAGGTGAAGGAGTTTGAGCGCTTTGGCGTTCCCCGCTGCAGAGTGATCGTTACCGTTCCGCCACACCCAGACCACGCCGACTGGTTTGACTTGAGCTTTATTTACTGGGGATTTATCACTCACGAGTCCGTGGAGTCGCCCGCCCTCAGAGTGTTGACAGACTTCTGTGACCACAACACCACCGTGGTAGCTCTTTCTCCGTTTGGACTCGTTTCTCGCCGTGAGTCCTCACGACCCGGCATGGTTGGACCGTATGGACCACCTACGGGAGCTACCGACCCTAGCGAGCCGTTGGATGTTACTCGACGCTTGCCCGTTGTCCGAACGTAGTCTTCACACTTCGTGGGCCGTGTTATAACACCGCGGCGATTATTGCACGCCGCTTGGAGGCATCTAGGCGCGATTGGGAGCAGCCTTTCGCAAAGACACCGGCAGCCGAACTTCACGCTTACTCGGAGTGCGCAGGAGAACGACCGGCCGCATGCTAGGAGGTTCCACTTGGAGCTTGAGAGAGGCGATCGCTTACAGAGGATCGTAGATCTGGAGGAGGAGAACCATGCACTAGAGGAGGATGCCGACGCTCACGAGATAGAGAGGCTGACACTACTGCAGAACATTGCGGATATGCAGCAGCAGGTACGAGGAGGCCGAGGTACGGTGGCGCCCTTGCAGCTATAGTGGCCTTACAACCATCGCCCCCCGCACAGCACACCCGCAGGAGCAAAGCAGCCTTGTCCCGGTCCGGATCATACGAGCCGGCAGACCACCGCTACCGACTCCCCCCGCCTTCGCCTTCGTACGGTGGTGCTTCGGTGGGCAACTAGGTTGCCGACAACAGGATTAGGAGGATGTCGATCCTATCGAGTTATTTGGAGGTGTTTAGAGTAGTGGCTTGACAAAGACGTCTTCGTGCCAAGCACTCGCTTGTATCGTGTCATGTCATGTTGTTTCAAATTCGAGTTGTAATGTCTTTGAACCTTGTCTATCGTGTTGTAATAAAGAATGCTTAAGCATGTGTGCTTTAAGAGGAAAATTATTGTCATTCAAATTTGAAATTTTCTTGTGTTTGAATACCGTATCCTTGGATAAATCGTTGCAAATGACCACCCTTGTCAATTTTGCAATCTCAACTAAAAACGTTGGTAAACCAAAGCATTTATAGAGGCATCGCCGTTGCCGCCGAATAAGTGCTCGTTCGTATACCACCTTCTTGGTATCCGAAATAACGATGATCGTTCAAGGGTGTTTATGAGCCGTGCAATTGAGTAATCGCAGTCCTAACCGTGTTGAGAAGAACGATTCTGCGGATCTTGGTGGCAATAGAATATTGTTGATTGTTGCTGTCCTCATTGTTTAAGTGCTAATAAGATATGTTTTGCATGATCATGCTTGTCATCATTTGGAGTAAGCTTTTGGTTATATCACTAATAAAGCTCACTTTTCAGATGGTGGGAACCACGCGCAGCTCTCCCAACGATTTCGGAGCAAGTGGTAGTGGTGACTTGCCACCACCCCCGCCCATGACACCGTCGGAGGCCTTCATGGCCACCCAAACCGAGGTGCTGCGCCAGATCCTGCAGACGCAGCAGCAGATCGCCCAGCAGATGAACCGAGGGCCGCCACACGGGGCCAACCACGAGGGGCCTAACCAGTGTCACTACGTACGCCCCGCTCATCGCTATGAAGCCGCCAACCTTCGCTAAAGCAAGACCCTCTCGGAAGCCGAGGCTTGGGTCAAGGCCATAGAGGCAAAATTCTCTCGCCTTCGTGTTGCCTTGCTCCGAGGAGAACAAAGCGAACTTCACCGCGCCGCAACCGCGAGGGGAAGCTTTGATGTGGTGGGGACCACTTCAAGTCAATGCAGCGAGGCCACGCCGTGACTTGGGATGAGTTCAAGCAAAGCTTTCAAGAGCCACCATATTCCCAAGGGACCGATGGACAGGAAGATGAGGGAGCCGTTGGCCCTCCATCGTGGATCCGACTCGGTGTACCGCTATGCTCGAAGTTTAATAGCTTGTGTCAGTATGGTGGGCATCACGTTGATACCGATGCCAAGAAGATGGAGAGGTTTCATGACGGGCTTGATGGCAAGCTGTATGAGCGCCTGAATCTGCTCGAGCCCACAAACTTCCATGAGCTAGTGAACAAGGCCATCTCTCAGGAGGATTCTATGAAGAAAGCCCACGGAGACAACAAGAGGGTGTCCGGTTTCACCCCAGGCAGCGGAACGAGCAAGAAGTTTCGCTTTGTGAAGAAGGAAGCTCCGTGCCCATCCCAAGCAATCATCAACCGGACGTTGGACGATGAAGCCACCTCGTGGCAAACCCGCCGGAACTTCCAGCTCCACCGTGCCCACCGCAGGCTCCAAAGCCTAATGCACCCCCTCGCGATGTTGGAGATCGTCGTTGCTACAACCGTGGCCGCCCGAGGCACTACATTAATGAGTGTCCCAAGCCCGTGCGCATCAAGCCCAACCCGCAGAATCAAGGTACGGGAAGCAAGCCTACCACTCCGTCCAAGAAGCCCATGGTGCAAGTGCGCCAAGGCAAGCTAAACTTCACTACGATGAATGACATCCCGGCAGAGCTCCGCTACTCACGGGTACATTCTCTATCAACGACACTCCCGTTAAGATTTTGTTCGATTCGGAGCTACCCATTGTTTCATTAGTGAAAGGCTAATAAACAAACTAGGTTTGAAGGGTTCTCATACCACTTCGCTTACAAGATAACTACTCCCGGAGGCCAAATCACCTCCAATATCTTAATCCGTGGAGTAAATTTGGGTTTAGGTAGTAAAATCATTCCAACAAACCTTATCGTCATAAACTTGGTTGGAATGGATGTTATCTTGGGTATGGAATGGATGAATCAACATAAGGTGATTCTAGATATATCGGATAGGGTCGTAGAGATCAACTCTCCTACGGTCGGGCACACTACCTTGTACCTACCTTTCCGGACGCGTACCGACTCTTGTGCCTATGTGACCATTATCTCCTCTCTTGATGAAATTCTAGTAGTGTGCGAGTACCGGACGTTTTTCCCGACGAGTTGCCCCGGTATGCCACCGTACAGAGATGTCGAGTTTGTGATCGAACTCCAGCCCGTACCGCACCCATTTCCAAAAGACCTTATCGCATGCCACCCAAAGAGTTAGCCGAACTAAAGGCCCAACTCCAAGAATTGTTAGATAAGGGTTACATTCGCCCGAGCTCTTCTCCTTGGGGTTGCCCCGCTCTCTTTGTCAAAAAGAAAGATGGTAGCTTGAGAATGTGCGTAGATTATCGACCACTCAATGCAATCACCATCAAAAACAAATACCCGCTTCCTCGAATTGATGTTCTTTTTGATCAATTGGCTGGTGCCAAAGTCTTCTCTAAGATTGATCTTCGTTCTGGCTACCACCAAATCAAAATTCGACCGTGAGACATTCCTAAAACCGCTTTTTCCACTCGTTATGGTCTTTACGAGTTCTTGGTCATGTCTTTCGGACTCACTAATGCGCCCGCCTACTTCATGTACCTCATGAACTCCGTGTTCATGACGGAGCTCGATAAATTTGTCGTGGTCTTTATTGATGACATTCTCATCTATTCTAAAAGCGAGAAAGATCACGCCAATCATCTTTGAGTTGTCCTTCAGCGTTTGCGAGATCACAAGCTTTATGCTAAGTTCTCCAAATGCGAATTCTGGTTGAAAAGTGTGAAATTCTTAGGGCACACCATTTCCCACGATGGTATCTCCGTAGATCCTAGCAAAGTTCAAGAGGTGATGGATTGGAAACCACCCAAGTCTGTGCATCAAATCCGCAGTTTCCTAGGATTGGCGGGATACTACCGTCGATTCATTCCCGACTTTTCCTGAATCGCAAAACCCATGACCGAATTCCTCAAGAAAGGAGTGAAATTCGTGTGGAGCGAAGCGTGTGAGAAAGCTTTCCACACCCTCGTACAACATCTAACTTCAGCTCCGGTGCTAGCTCAACCCGATAATTTCAAACCATTTGAAGTCTTCTCGTGACGCATCGGGCACGGGTCTCGCCTGTGTCCTTATGCAAGAGGGCCGAGTCATTGCCTATGCTTCACGGGCACTTCGACCTCATGAGATCAACTATCCTACCCATGATCTTGAGTTAGCTGTCGTTGTTCATGCCCTCAAGATATGGAGACATTATCTAATGGGTAATCATTGCAATATCTTCACCGATCACAAGAGCCTCAAATACATCTTCACCCAGTCAGAATTGAATATGAGACAGAGAAGATGGCTTGAGTTGATTAAGGATTATGATCTAGAAGTGCATTATCATCCCGGCAAGGAAAATGTTGTTGCGGATGCTCTTAGCCACAAAGATCATTGCAACCACCTAGAGTTGGAGCCGCCGGTGAACCCTTGTGTGAAGAAATGAGAAGGCTCAACTTAGAAGTGGTACCGCAGGGAATTCTTTATGCCTTGACGGCGAGTCAAATCTTTATGACAGAATTGTCACCGCCGCCGCAATGATGCGGATATTCAAACCATCACGCATAAACTAGCGTAACGAGACCCCAAGTATACTTGTTTCCCGGAAGGATCACTAGGATGTGGTCCGGTCCGGGGAAACGTCTAGTGGTCCCCGTTGACCCAGAAATTAAGAAAGTCATTCTAGATGAAGCTCACAGGTCCAAATTCTCTATTCATCCCGGTAGTACCAAGATGTACCAAGATCTGAAACAGAACTTTTGGTGGTCCAAGATGAAAGTGGATGTAGCCAAGTATGTAGCTGAGTGCGATACTTGCCACCGGATGAAAGCAAGTCATTTGAAATCGGCAGGAGTACTCCAACCCCTGTCGATACCTATGTGGAAGTGGGACGATATTAGCATGGATTTCATTGTGGGTTTACCCCTAACCGCTAGAAAGAAGGACTCTATTTGGGTAATTGTGGATAGACTCACCAAGACCGCTCACTTCATTGCCGTGCACACCACTTACTCCGTACAACAATATGCAGAGTTGTACGTGGACCATATAGTTCGTCTGCATGGAATCCCAAAGACTATAATCTCTGATAGAGGGACTCAGTTTGTAGCTCGTTTTTGGGAACAGTTGCATGAGTGTTTGGGAACTCAGCTGATCCGCCTAGCCCAGTTATCATCCGCGGACGGATGGTCGACGGAGAGGATAAATCAGATTTTGGAAGACATATTGAGAGCAAGCATCTTGCACTTTGACAAGAGTTGGGACAAGTGTTTGTCCTTGGCGAGTTCTCTTACAATAACGGCTATCAAGCCCCTTGAAAATGGCACCGTTCGATGCTCTATACGGACGTAGATGCCGCACTCCGCCGAATTGGTCGAGGCGGAGAGAGAACACTCTTTGGACCAGAGTTAGTTAAAGAGGCCGAAGAAAGGGTGCAAGTGATAAGAGAGAATTTGAAGATGGCACAGATGAGGCAAAAGAGTTACCATGACAAGGGAACCGCACCTCGACACTTTGAAGTGGGAGATTATGTATATTTGAAAGTATCCCTCACCAAAGGTGTGCAAAGGTTCGGAGTCAAGGGAAAGTTAGCCCCGCGCTACATTGGACCATACGAAGTTATAGAAGCATGTGGACCCGTGGCTTACCGTATCCAATTGCGAGAACGGTTTTCCGCAGCTCACAATGTGTTCCATGTAACTCGGTTGAAGAAGGGAATGCCTGTTCCGAGAATGAGGTCATCACGGAAGCTAATGCTTGGATCGAGCGGATTTCTTGCTCGTCGAGCATCCATTGAAAGTACTAGACCAAAAAGAGCGAAAGACCCGAAGCGTACCGTGCGAATGTACAAGATCCAATGGAGCCATCACACGGAGGAAGAAGCCACATGGGAGACGGAGGATTATCTTAATACCAAGTATCCGGGCTTCCTACGATCCCCGAACCGTGAGTCCTTCTCCCCATCTCTTCGTTGACAAATCGAATCTCGGGACGAGATTTCGTTTAAGGGGGGGTAGGCCGTGACGCCCCAGGTTTTTAATTAACGATTATAGCCGGTCAAATGGTCAACCGTGGTCAAACCTAGGTCAACTCCGGGCCCTCACCTCGAAAAACTCACTAAACCACCCGAGTGACCCTAATTGAATAGTAAACACACTTGTGGGGCTAACCCATGGTCAAAGGTTGGGTCAAACCCCTTGCCACCCCGGTGTCCACGTGTGTGTCTGGAACTTTTGCCGTGTTCTCCAAAATTCACCTAAACACTTAAAATTCCACCTTTAGGAAAGTTGTTGATCTTGTTGAGGGACACAACTTTCATGTAGATTGGCATTTCAAATTTTGAGGGGAAAAACTTGAAAAATCCATTGCAAGGCAGTTTTCACTGTTTGCCAAAACAGGCTGACATTCAAAGTTGGCATTCAAATATTTTCAAATCTAGGCAGAAAAACCCTATATAGCCTTTGTAGAAAATGTTGTTGGTAGCTAGATCTACAACTTTGGTATTCATCACTTGGTCGACTTTTATACAAAATTTTGGAGCAATTGCATTTCAAAGACAGCACCAGTGAAACAGTTGGGGCCAGAGCGCGTCGCGCCGCGACGTCGCGCGCGCCCGTGCGCCGCCCGTCGCCGGCCGCGCGCCGCCGGCCCCGCATCCGCTCCCCGCGCCTCCCGAGGCCGCGCCCGGCCCAAGGCGCTCCACCCCGTGATCTCCGCGCCCCGATGCGCCCCGTCCCGAGGCGCCCGGCCGGCCGCCGCCGCCGTACGCGCGCGCACGCCGTGGACCGCCGGTCCGACGGCGGCGCGCGCCGCCGTACGCGCGAGCCCCCGAGCGTCGTAGCACGGCCGGGAGCATCTCGCGCCGTCACCCGCCGTCACCCAGGTGCTCGCGCTCCTATTTAAGCCCCCCCCGTTCCCCCGCCGCGCGCCACCCCGAGCCGCCACCGCGCCTTTGCCGCCGCCGCCCGCCGCCGGAGCTCGCCGCCGGTGGTCTCCGCCGACCAGCCACCCTAGTCGCTTCTCTAGGTCCTAGTGAAGCTCACACGGCCGCTTGTTCACCGGCCCTTCGCCTCCACGCCGCGAGCTTCACCGAGCCGCCGCGGTCACCGCCGCCGTCCACCGCCAAACCTCGCCGTCGGCCAACTCCCCACCTCCCCTCCGGTGCCCCGCCACTCCTAGATCTTCCGGATGGAGATTACTCCCTTGTCCCGGAAACCGAGGAAGGAGGAGCGGAAGCATCGCTGCAGTACGTGGAAGTACTCGACACCGAGGGTGCCCAGGCTAACCTAGCTGACGAAGGCAAGCTCCGGTGCATCTAACCTAGTTTTAAAATTCCTTATTCAATTATCTATGAATGATTGTGCATTTACGTTCAGGAGTTGAATGAAACCCTAGATGCATGATCCATAGGTACCCTTGTCCTTACTAGTATGATAGGTCGATAGCCGCTAAGCTATAGGACCGTTACAAGTCGGGTGATGACCTCACTCGCGAGAATAGGTTCCTAGATAGGAATCACAGTGTATCCTTAAATGGATTGCTCACGTGGTAAGAGCATGGGATCTGGGCTCCGGTCCAGTGGTTATGTGGGTTAAGTTTTTGAACGTACTAAGAACATGTCGGGTATGGGACCGGTAAGCCTAGTACCTTAATGAGACAACTAGGGATGGAACTGTCACTACCCTTGGGATTCGCTCTCATGGCTAGCTACCGGTGGTGTATGGTGGCTCCGGGTATCTCGCGGGGTATGCCGGATAGCCTGCACCAAAGACTCGTGGCCTTTCATCCCGACCCGAGGATTTTTGGGGGACGGCCTCGGGAAAGTTGTCCTTGCGGGGGCAGCCTACCGTGTGTTTGGGTCTACCTTGCAAGGTCTAAATCAATCGATTGTCGGCCTCTCACCGTTATCCGAGACTACTTACTACACTAGTCATGAGATCCCTAATGATGGAAGGTGATGAATATTATGGTTGATTAATTGTATTGTACAACTTTATTTGTACTAGTTGGCTAATGTAGTAAAGATTAAACCTACTAGAACTTGTGCTAAAATCTTGAAAGTAAGGACCTACTCTTTGTTACTTTTTAGCAAAAGCAACCCAAAGAGCCAAAAAGCCTTTCATGGTCTAGAATTGGTGAAGTAGATATCACCGACGGGTAAGTCTTCTTGGGTATTAGTATACTCGGCCTTGCTATAATGTGTTGATCCAGGTAATGCCTTCAGTGATGTGTGGCCCGGAGAGATCCCGCCCGGCTGGGAGCTGGAGTGGGTGGAGGACGACTACTGAAAGCATCATGGATGGCCTCCCGTGGTGTCTTCGCTTCCGTTAATTAATTTCCGCTGCTTTACGAAAACTCTGAACTATTCCATCGTGACAAAAACTATGGTTTGTAATAAATAAACCCCTCGGGGTATGAATTTGGATATTAATGTTGTTGTATCTCTGGACTCGCCTTCGAGTGAGTTTTAATGCATATATTCGATCCTTGTGCTTTTCAAGTGATTTACCGGGCGTTAACCCGGCAACTAACGACAGGATGATACTTTATTATTGCTTAATGACCAAAGTGGATCGGTCTTTGGGCGATAGTACGGTATTTTCCCGGGCGGGTTGTCACACCGATGCAGCCGCGATTGCTACCGCGACCTCCCAGTGCCACCGCGCCCCTCATGGACGCCGCAGTGCGCACCCCTCCTTGCAGTGCTCCTGGTCTACCATCGATGTGCTCCTCCACCTCCACACCCTCGCCGCCATGGACACCATCAGGGTCGGCCACCCTGTGCTGGCACTACCCTCGTGCGGCCCGCCTCTACCACCCCCATGAGGCGCTGCTGGGGTCGGCCACCGTGTTGCTAGTGCTGATTGGCCACCACGCACCACGCCAGAGCTTATCGGACACCGTTGGTTGCTGGTGAAGAAGCAGTCCAACATTTCCTAAAAATGTTGAAAAATAATTGTCTAACATTTTATGAAAAAGTTGAAAAATATTGTTCCAACATTTGCTGAAAAAAATTATTCAATATTTTCTGAAAAAGTTGAAAAATGTTGCTCCAACATTCAACATTTCCTGAAAATGTTGAAAAATGATGGTCCAACATTTCCTAAAAAATGTTGGTTCCTGAAATAAGTTGGAAAAATATCGGTCCAATATTTTCAAAAAAAAATGTTGGTCCAAAAAATGTTGAAAGCATTTAAAAAATGTTTTCCCAATATTTCCGAACAATATTGATCAACATTTTTTAATCCATTAAAAATGCTGAATTGACCCTCACTAGTTGGGTCTTATTAGTGGGCTGTGTGGGTTTATAGTTTCAATGCTTATCCAGAAATATGTCTTTTCCAGCTTCCCTCTGTTGATCTTTATTAGAGCACTCTCAATGCTAGAAACTATCATAGTTTGTTGATCTTTATTAGAGCACTCTCAATGCTAGAAACTATCATAGTTTCTATATTTTAGGATATCGTGTCAAGAAACTATCTTCCACAATGCAATTTTCTATCATGGCATCATAGGACCTACTTGTCTCTCTCACAACTCGTCTCTCTCTTTCTTCAATAAATATAGCGTCACATCAGAAAAAACTATAAATGATAGGGTAATTAATTGACTTAGACTCTATGATGAAGTCTCAGTGCCGGGAGTGCCCAACATTTAACCAATGATTCATTTATTATTTTATCCATAATAATTGTGACACAACTAGCTCTGGACATAATGGGTCGAACTCAGGAACCTGAGGAGTGTCACCGCCACGCTCTAACCACTACGGTTAGAGGACCTTACCCGCTTTTTATCCGATATATGTAGCTAATAACAGGCCGTCCGGTGGCAAGCAAGATGGTACTATCTCACATTCTCACATGATACCAATGAAAAATAGCTAGGGGTACACTAGGCCGGAAACGATTTGTCCTGGCGGCTAAAACCGGTTTTTGCCTGCGGACGAGGCACCCGCCGTAAACTTTGAGCCGTAGAAATGGCCCTTTGTCTTGGCGGGTGGCCGGCCCCCGCCGGCACGGAGCCATTTGTGCTTTGGCGGGTCACTTAAACGACCGCCAAGACACAAATCTCATCGCAATGGCGGTTACTTAAGCAGCCCGCCAACACAAATGCCATCGATCTTCGGCGGTTTCTTAGGATGCCCGCCGGCACAAAATTCATCTTTCTTTGGCGGTTGCTTAGACCGCCCGCCACGTAAAGCATTTTTCTCATTTCCTATATAATTCCCCATAATTGTTTATTATTTGTATATAATTTGTCATTTTCGTCTATTATTTTTTCACATTGGCATTTGTATGCTAAATTCACTTTAATTTACTGTAATTTAATTTGTATTTAACTGCCAAATCCAAATATATGTCTCACAAACACACAATCCAAACTAAAATAAAAAATGTATACATAAGTCACATTACAAAACATTGTGCATAATAGATAACCCTAAGACACCCATCTACGTAACCTTTCTGCATCATCTAATGTCAAAACTCCTTCTTTATAGAAGAATTCTCCATCCTCGTGGCAAATCTCACGTATGATGAATCTCGCCATGTCCGCACAAATGTTGGTGATTTGACTGTCACCAAGTTGCCCCATGATCCCTCAATGGTAGGCATCTGCACGTAAACACAATAAATGAAGATTGTTATGCATTACCATCAGGACCATAATTAGCACATACATAGTTGTGTACAAACAAGAGGCTTACGTCTTCAGGATTCGTCCGGTACCTTCCATTATTTCTCAAAACCTCACACACATAATATCCACATAGCACACTTCCGGTAGGTTGTTTGTAGCATTGCAAACAAATAAAAAATGATCGTACTAATTAACGAAGTGTATAACTCGATAAAAATGATTGGTACTTATTAACGAAGTGTTCTTACCCATTTGGCATGCCGTATCACCAATTTTTTCTTCTTGTGCTCCCCGCCATTGAGTATGTATAGCCTATACGCACTTTAAGTATACAAAGACATAAGTTAGTAATACAATTTGAAATATAGCCGATACTTGCAGTAGTGATTATATATTGCACTTAGTTGTCTTACTTTCTTATAATCTCAATGATTTTCTTGTAAGAAGCCTCCGAATAGTGTAATGAGTCGAAGACCCCCACGAGCTCCCAACTTCGGGCACATGTGAAAGCAAATGAAATGATCGCTGCATAAAATTAAAATAATTAATATAAATAGACTAAAAAATGAAGGCAAATGATGAAATAGTTATTTAAAGGATATTACTCAAAATGGTAAGCAAACTTGATAGAATCCTTATGTTGGTTTTTCCTCATGACCCTTGCAATGTATACAAACACCTCGTGAAATTTAGCTTTCTCGTAACCCTTTATTAAGTCTTCCTTCTTTTTTGGTGTCTTTGCTTGTTCCTCTATTTGCTTTCTTAGTTGATCCCTCATTATGAACGTGTGTTGTGACTGACTTACTTGTTGCGGGTCAACATATGCTACCTTCCACCTCCCATTTGTCCTCTTTTCATCAGACGCTTGCATCCTGCAAAAAAGTTTACTTAGGATGGTAATAACAATACATATGGAATTCAATAGATTTGGATGTCGTATAGGGATGTTGACTTACATGGACCAAATGGTGACGAGGTTGGTGTTGAGTTTTTCACGACGGAACATCGCATGCAAATCGGGGAAATCGATTGCAACCTTCTCGTTCAAAAGAGCTACCGAACACCCATTTCGGGAGATTGGCGGTGATAGTGCGAATGCCTTGCCGCATGGCGTGCATGATCCAAGTATGCGGCCTCATCAATTTCGACGGCCCTTCGTTCGGTTGCCACCTAAACAAGAATGGTTTGTCGTGCTCATATTTGTCGGGCACCTCATCCAACGAAAACATACTTATGTGCTCCTCCTTTTGTTTTTGAAAAGAGGTGTGGGATAAAGACTTTTCATCCGGTGCCTTCTTGAGTACCGGAACATTAGGTGATTCTTTACCGGATGTTGGAGCCCCTTTAGGTTTATTCTTTAGTACTTTCAAGAACAAGTCAACATCGATGATTTCGTCTTTGGTTCATATGAGTTTATCATCCGGTGTATTGTTGTTGGCGTCTTTGTTGCCGGAGGAGGAGATGGTGGTCTTGGACATGACGGAGGAGATGGTGGTCTTGGAACATATTTTGGAGATGATGATGCCCTCGCCCCCGATGTCGAAGGAGATGGTGGTCTTGGAACGGATTTTGGAGATGATGTCCCCGCCCTCGCCCCGATGTCGGAGGAGTTTGTGGTCTTGGAACAGATTTCGGAGATGATGATGCCCCCGCCCTCGCCCCCGATGTCGGAGGAGTTTGTGGCATGTTGTTGTCATTATTGTTAACTTCTCGCTCCACAATCATCATGTTGTTGTCATTGTTACCGCCTCCATGTTCCCCACCTTTTCTTATAACAAAACACCTCATATACATAAATTCAAATATTTTATGATAATTTTTGGAAGTTTCAAAGAATTTTGAACATTTTCGAGCCGGGATTTCAAATTTTCAAATTTTGGCAAACCACCGTGTCTGGCGGTTGAGTTATGATGACCTCCGATGGTGTGTGTCTCACTGCCGGCGTTCTTAAGATGCCCGCCAACATAGTGTTTTCCATAATTTGCAAAATTTGAAACGGGGGCTTAAATTGTTCAAATTTCATTGAAACTTCCCAAGGTATCATAAAATATTTGAAGTTAAGTATAGAGGGTGTGTTTTTTGTAAAAGAAGTCATAGTTAGAAAAGGTTAGTTCAAATAGGTTCATACACCTAATGAGTTATAGGTTGTTTAACCCTAGAGTCTAATTTGAACTAACCTTTTCAAATGCAAACCTTTTTTATGACAAAACACCTCATATACATAAATTCAAATATTCAAAACTCTCCTAAATTCATGTGGTATTTCCATAATTTCCATAATTCATGTGGTATTTCCATTTCATCAAAACTTCCAAAACTCTCCTAAATTGATTGAAAGTCTTACAACAACACTAATTATATAAAGTCGTACAAGTGATACATCAAGCCCGACTAATAAGAAGTGCAAGTTTATCCTTTAACAATTCTCCCTTCACAGTCTGTACGTAATCATGGCTTCTCCGATTTAGGAATGCTTGCTTCAATTTTTTTATTCTCTTCTCATGATCTTTGAACAAGACTAGTTCCTCGAACTGATTGTAATCCTCAACATCAATTACACCTTCTACTCCTAGAATTCTTTGTTTTCCGGAGACGGCAATGTGCTTCTTCACATTCATAGGATCAGCTATGTAGAAAACTTGTGCAACACGCTCGGCGAGTACCCATGGATCATCTTTGTAACCTACATTGGCAAGGTCTACAAGTATCAACCCATAATTGTCATCTATGAAGCCATTCGGGTGTTTGACCCATTGGCACCGAAACACGGGGAACCCGATATTCTCTCCATAGTAAAGTTCCCATATTTCCTCTATGAAACCATAGTAAGTGATGTTGTTTCCGGATTTATCAATCACATCTATGCGAACACCACTATTTTGATACGCGACACTCTTGTTGTCTTTCGCCTTCGTATAGTAGGTGTACCCATTAATTTCGTATGCTTGCCATGAGGTAACATTGCTTGATGGACCAGTCGCCAACCCTGGTCAACGTTGTGTCATCTATGGAATTTTCTTGAAATAGATGCCCATGTTCCTTTAACCATGATGGCAAACGACGCTTTTGCTCTTTGATGACCCAATCCTCGGTCCGACTATCATTTTCCTCACGAATCTCATTTTCGTGTTGCACGATAAATGGCTCCACTATTGCAAGTTGTTGCGGAACACTAGCATGTGCTTTCCGTAGTTGTTGGTTGTCCTCGTCAATGAATCTTTTCCTTCCAATGGTCCCTTTCCCTGACAATCTACCTTCGTGTCGAGATTCCGGTAAACCGATCGCTCTCTTATCTTTTATGTAGTCTATGCAACAATCAACACTCTCTTCTGTATGGTAGCTCTCGATCATGCTTCCCTCTGGAAATGCCTTGTTTCTCATGTATCGATTGAGAAACGACATGAACCGTTCGTATGTCCACATCTGATGGAAGTACATAGGTCCTAGTTCAGTAATTTGCTCGACCATGTGGATCATTAGATGTTCCATGATATCAAAAAATGACAGAGGGAAGCACATCTCGAGCTGGGCTTGAGTTTCTGACATAAACAGCTGAAGCCTTGCCAACTCTACACAATCTACCACTTTCTGCGAAATGACGTTGAAAAAGTAGCACATCCTTGTGATGACCATCTTAAGGAATACCTGGTTTGACGACTCGGATCGCAATCGCGAGAAAAACAAGAATCATCACATGACAAGTCATGAGAGTTACAACCGAGAAGCGTCATGTCCTTCAATGAGACCAATGATCAGATGTTGGATGAGAATCCGGTTGGCACTTTCAGCCCGCGCAAGCATTTGCAGATAGCCAACCTCTCATGTTGTGTTAAGTTGAAGCTAGCATGTGGAAGGTACTGCTTACCATTAGGACGTGGTTGTGGGTGGAGTTCTTGCCTAATTTTTAGGTCAACAAGATCCTTACGCGACTTCGGTCCATCCTTTACCTTTCCCCGTTAAGCCTAAGAATCCCATTGTGCTTTCAAACACATTTTTCCGAAGATGCATCCCATCGATGGCATGGCGCACTGTCAAATCTTCCCAGTATGGCAAGTACTTAAAAAATATAGACATCTTCTTGAAAGGCACGTCGGTGTTTTACGTAGTTTCAGCCTCCTTCCTTCCCCCTTTTGAATTATCATCAACATCACCTTTTGATTTCTTACCAAGTTTAAACTTGACCTTCTGACACATTTCAAATACGGTTCTACCGGTGGCCGGTTGTGGGGCAAAAGAGTCTTTCTCAATCTTTCCATCGAAATAGTCTGCCATCTTACGGTACTTGTGAGTCCTTAGTAGCCAGCGTCTGTGCCCCATATACACCGCTTCTCTTCGAGATCCTTTAAGGTACACGAGATATTGTACCATTCAAACAAACTACACAACATGTTTTTCCTTTTTCTGACCAGACAAAGAAAATATGGCAGGGTAATCATTAATTGTAACAAAGATAATTGCCTTAAGTGTGAATGTCTCCCTTCGTACTCATCCCACATCTCAACCCCCCGTTTCCAAAACTTCTCCATTTCTTCCATCAATGGCTCCAGGAAGACATCTATATCAATACCAGGTTGCTTCGGTCCTTGGATTAGAATGGTAAGCAAAAGGAACTTTCTCTTGTGACATAGCCAGGGGGAGGTTGTATATGGTCATCAACACTGGCCATGTGCTGTGCGTGCTTGCTTCTTTCACCAAATGGATTCATACCATATGTACTTAACGCGAACCTTATATTTCTTTTTTCTTCTCTAAACTCTTTGTGCTTGGAAACAAAGGTCCTCCACTGCCGAGCATCAGAAGGATGTCGAAGCTTCCCATCGACTTCTCTGGGCGATCTGCGTGCCAAGTCATTAGTTCGGTGGTCTTTGGGTTCGAGAACAATCGCTTTAGACGATCCTCCACCGGCAAGTACCACATCACCAATGCGGGGACTTTACGTTGAGTAGCGATGTCGGTACCAATACTATACTCCTCCTCAACTTGAGAAAATACAATTTTCTTTCCACCCACCTTCCTCTTCGTGCATTTAGATGCAATGACCCATTCCACAAAGAAAGTCGGTATTACTTTTGTAACGATTAGCATCGCAATTTGGACACTTCTCCAGTTCTGCATAGTCACCGCGGTACAATATGCAATGGTTCCTACATGCGTGTATTCTTTGCACTCGCATCTTCAATGGGTTGATAATCTTCTTTGCTTCATATGTGTTTCTTGGGACCAAGTTAGGCTTCGGGAGTAGATTGGCCAACAAAGTAAGGAGTTCGTTAAAACTATTGTTCGACCATCCAAATTTTGCCTTAACAATCGAAGATGGAGCATGAAACGCAACACGGTCCACTCATTCCCACAACCCTCATACATACGGTCTTTTGCTGCCTTCTTTAGTGTCCGAAAATTTTCTAACCCTTTAGCACTCCCTAGCAACACCTCCGGTTCAATGTGGCGCAACATTTCTTCCATATCAACATCACATGCCTCGTCCACCCGTGGTGCATCCGTTTGATCATCATTTTGATCTTCACGACCAAAAGCATCATCCATCATGACATGATCATTTTCATCCGCATCTTCATCACCCCTTCATCATACCCGGTGCCGATGTCCGCATTGTTGAAAGTACTTTCTGATTCACCATGGTGGGACCAAGTTTTGTATCCTTTCACAAAACCACGCTTTATCAAATGCATCTTGATGGCATTAATATCTTCCCACACAATTTTGTTGCAACAATCACAACATGGACAATGTATTTGCTTTGTCCTAGAAATTTGCGCATGCTTCTGCGCAGCCTCAAGAAAGTTTGTTAACTCTGTCAAGAATGTAGACGAATTTCTCCGTATGCCATATATCCACGCTCTATGTTCCATCTTAAATAACCTATAAAAGTAATTATATTATAAACTCCGTATGCTCTATGATTCATTTAATATGTAAAAAACGGAAACAAAACTAAATTATATAATTTTAATTATTGAAGCTAGTAATTTTAATGACAAACTAATAATTTAATATGTAAACTTGCTTCTATAATTGCAATAATAATTTAATATAATTACAAATGTAAACTTGTTATTAATGACAAACTAATAACTTATATAATTTAATATAACTTGCTTCTCTATTATGAACATTTAAATATTTTGCATTGACAAACTAATAATTTAAATCTAAAGCTATTTAAAAAATAAATCTCTCGAATCAATATCTCTATTCACCCCCCTCTCTCTCCTAGATAACCCTAGGTCTAGATCTAGATCTCTATCTACATAGAGATCATTAATAAAAAGAGAAAACTAAGGTTAAAATAGCACAAACTCACCTTATATAGCCACCTCCTCCAAGAAAATCGAGAGCAAAACCTTCCCCCTAGATTTGGTGTTTTTGGAGCTTTTCCCAAGCTCCTCTCGGGCACAGCGCCATTGGAAGGTTGCTGAGAAGAAGGGGCTGACCTATATTTATAGAAGACACAGTGCTGGCGGTTGGCATAAGGAAACCGCCAGTAGTAATCTCTGCGCTGGCGGTGCCTTATGTTGACCGCCAGTACTGTGTCCATTTATGCTGGCGGTCCGATTAAGCCACCCGCCAGCACTGTTACCTCTCCTGGCGGGCTATTAAGCCAACCGCCATCACTGATTCCTCTCCTGGCGGTTTATTAAGCCAATCGCCAGCACACTTGTCTGAATATCTTCGGTCGGAACGCGGTTTGACTCACTCACTCACTCACACACACACACACTCGCTCCCAATCCTAGCCGCCGCCGCAAGCAGCCGCAACCGACCCTGTACCCCACCACCGCCGCTCATGAGCTTCGTGCGCGCGCGCCGCCACCTCTGCCGTCGTCGGCAACCGTCGACCCACTCTTCAACCTCCAATTCCTTGACCGACGTTGAGCAGCAGGTTCACCGCCGTCGCATGGCGAGCGCCTCCGTCGTGCCCAACCTTAGCCAATTCGTGCCTCTCCCCCTGCTGATCTGCCCGTCGTGTCGGCTCCAGTTAATTTGGTACAAGACCAAGTCAAATAGCATCATCTACAAGTGCCCGAACTACCACTTGGTTTGTTTTTCATCTCATGCCCTAATTCATTTTATTAGTACTAATTCGATTGATATAATATTAGTGATTATTAGTTGATTATTAGTTGATATAATATTAGTAGGTTTTGTTGATTATTATTGATTCGGTTGATATAATATTAGTAAGATTTGTTGATTATTAGGTAGATATAGAATTATCCACAATTGTTGATTATTAATGATTTGGTTGATATAATTTTGTGTCTATAGAATTATCCAATTTATTGATGAAAGCCACATTTGTTGTTTATTCTTTTAGGGGGGCCCTAACTCATGTCGGGAAGTTTATTATGAAAATCAATACATCAACCATTTGAAAAATTTTCACCCTCATTTGCCGCCGCCAAACTATCGGTCGTTCGGCGGTTTAGTTGGTGCAACGCCGGCACCGGGAGCGGCACAACCGTCTAGTGTTGTGTATCCGCCGGACAAAAGCGGGGAGCCACCACAAGCAAATTTAGAATTTCCGGAACAATGGAATCGGATGAAGTGTGTCATTTCGATCCGAAGGTAGGGATGAGTGATTTGAAGATAGCGAGTAATGAAACGAGGCTTGAACTTGCAAACCATAGAGGGCAACTTATTGACATTATGGCGAAATTGGCTATCGGAAGAAGCGCAACAAAAATCAAGGATTCCGCATGCGAGCACCATCATCATTGTTGTGGTCTTGATAATAGGTTTAGTGCTTGGTAGCTATATCACAAATGGATTTGTCTAAGAAATTTGAGTC
This sequence comes from Cenchrus americanus, assembly GCA_947561735.1. Lineage (NCBI taxonomy): Eukaryota > Viridiplantae > Streptophyta > Magnoliopsida > Poales > Poaceae > Cenchrus > Cenchrus americanus. The sequence goes on from OX387240.1 coordinate 68,950,063, forward strand.
GAGCAAAGTTGTGTTGATTTGTAAGTGAGGCCCCTATTGTAGTGTACTTTAATTTGTGTTGGTTTTAAGTGTGCTTTGAAACATTTGTCATCATGCATGTTGTTTGTGTGAAATAAATCTTTCTAAGGTGTTGTTTGTGTTGATATTTCAGTTTGAATTTAACTTGTTGTTGTTGTCCATGCATGTTGAAATACTTGTGACTTGTATCAATTTCAAGCTTTTCACCTGTCTTGGCGGGTGCATATGAAAGCCGCCGGTAATAAGGATCCCTGTTTGGCGGTCGATATAAGCTACCGCCCGGCAAAAATGGGACCATTTGTCTTTGGCGGTTGGCTTATGTAGGCCGCCCCCACTAAACGTTCTATGCCGGCGGTCGACATAACTCGTCCGCTAGCATAAATGGTACCATTTGTCTTGGCGGGTGGATTATGTCGCCCGCCGGCCAGTGATGCTTCAATGCGGCGGTTGCTTTGTCCGGCGCCCCGCGCCCACTCTTGCTGCTAGCGGTTGATAGTTGCACCCGCCAAACGCTAATTTGCTAGTCCCGGGACAAATTGTTTCGGCCTAGTGATACCAATGAAAAATAACTAGGGCCTTAGATACATCTCAACGTTCGGGAACTGAAATTAAGCCTTACGTCAAAATATTCCACTGAATTTAGGGGTGTTTGCATCAAAGTCGCCCCACTTTCTCATTCAGGAAGTTGAATTGCTCGCTGACGACCATTGAGAGGTGGAGCTTAAACACTATAGTAGAAAACTAGAAATCAAACAAGAGAATAAGGTTGCACATGTTTTAGCTCGAGATATTTTGAAATTTAACCATATATTCGCAGGCCTCATGCAAGATGACTCTAAGTTGGCGAGCCTTTCGAAATTTAACCCCGAGGCACGCGAACTCTTTGATTCGGGGGTTTTCCGCACGCAAGACCCCTTTCGAAATTTAGTCGAATCCGCCTCTGTTCGCAAAAAAAAAGAAAAGAAAATTTTGGCCATCCAGAAAAGAATCTGAAAATGTAACATATATAGTGAATTACGGGAATTATAGTCACCTCCATTATCTTAAAAAAAACACACAAGAGGCTTTACCTTATTTGCTGAATTACCACTACGGGAGCCACACCGCTTCCCCGAGTGCCTCAAGCACTCGGGGAAGAGCCAAAAACACTCGGGGAAGCCTTCCCCGAGTGCAACACTCGGGGAAGAGCTTCCGGGAAGCGGCTCACGGGGAAGAGCTCTTCCTCGAGTGCCAAAAACCGTACACTCAGGGAAGACTTCCCCGAGTGCCACGGTAGCACTCGGGGAAGATTTAACGCCGTCGACGGTATTTTTTTTACTCTTCCCCGAGTGCAACACTCGGGGAAGAAATTTCTTTTTTTTGAACCTCTTCCCCGAGTGCAACACTCGGGGAAGAAATTCGTTTTTTTTTTGGAAAATCTTCCCCGAGTGCCAGTTGCCAAGGCACTCGGGGAAGGCACTGTCTTTTTTTTTAATTTTCCCTTCCCCGAGTGCCAGGTGCCTAGGCACTCGGGGAAGGCCCGTGGCTTTTTTTTAAATTTCCTCTTCCCCGAGTGCCAGGTGCCCAAGCACTCGGGGAAGGCCCCTTCCCTTTTTTTTTCTTTTTTTCTTTTGCTTTACCGTGTGACAAATAAAGCATATATTTATACAAATCACAATTCAACTTCAATATCTCACAAACCACATTTATAAATGAAAAACGACACATCCAAAAGTGTGGCCAAATATATCCGGAATACATAAAAACGAGTGCACAAAAGTACAAACCACATATCGAAAAGTACACATACAAACCACATATCCAAAAGTACACATAGAAACCACATATCCAAAAGTACACATTATTCCAAGTTCACAAGTGCAATACATAAAAACGAGTCCGCGGGTGGCTCACGGCGGGCTCACGGCAACCGGGATCCCGGTGATGCTCCGGCCGGGGATGCCCCGACGTGCGACCCCGCGATGCTCCGCCGGGGATGCCCCGACGTGCGACCCCGCGACCCTCCGACATGGTTCGACGATGCCCCCAAGAGCCGCTGAATAAAAAGAAATTGCACGTGAGTAACAAGATAAAAATCCAAGTTGTAAAGAAAAGTTGAAAATTTCGGCAAAGCACCTCCTCTACATGGGGAGGTTTCCAAAACCCGCAAGAAGGTCGATACGAAGGCCGACAACCACATTTCCAAGCATGAAGGCCGACAAATCAACAACTCCGCACGAAGGCCGACAAATCAACAAATCCGGCACGAAGGCCGACACTAGGTTTGACACTAAGCATTAGCACAAAAAATAAAACAATTGTGCTTATACTCACGGGGGTGATCGGGGTGGACTCTCGACGAGGTGGTGGAGGTGGTCGTGGCGGTGCAAGCGGTTGTCCGGGATCCGCCAACCTTGTTGCTGCCCAAGTTGTTGCACGAACGCGAGCAAACCTTGTGTCCGGGCCTCTAAAGCTTGCATCCTCTCCCCGCTCGGCCTCCCGCTCGGCCCGCTCGGCCTCCCGCTCGGCCCGCTCGGCCTCCCGCTCGGCCCGCTCGGCCCTCCCGCTCGGCAAGCAAGGCCTCCCGTCGCCGCCGAAGACGCCGCATCTCGGCCCGCAATATTTGACACCAATGTTCCAATAATGCGAGCTAAGGAACGTAAAAGTCAAAGAACGACTAATGAAAGTGAGAATACTTACCCGGAGTGACGTTATCGCCGTCGACCACCGGCTTATGGGCACACTAGAGCTCGTGCTCGCCGCTCGTAGGCGGTCGAGAGGAGGAGTAGAGGCCGTGTCAAGGATGTCGTCGCCAATGTAGAACCGTCCATGCTTCTTGCCTTGCCCAATCCTCATCACTAGCTCAGGATCAAGGTGTTCCTCGGACCTCGGGTCGTAGTCTGGCCCGTGGACTAACCTTAATGCCTCCGTGTACGAACTAAGGCGTGTGTGGACGCTGGAGTTTGTGTACGCATCCGGGCCCGCATCGGGGTTGTACTCGATGTTGGACTTTGCCGGCCCATGTGGGCGAGAGCATACGCCTCGAGTTGGCTAATTGGCCGGCCACCGTGCGCCGCCTCCTACAAAAAAGGCAACATGTGGTTAGGAATCGCTTAGAATTGAACGCGGCTATATTAGACAAGTGGTGGCGACTTACATATGTCTTTTTGTATGTGCCGAGGCTAGCGCCGCCCTGGTGGTGAGGTGCACCCGGCATCGGCATACGGTGGTCTTTTTTCTCTTGGTGCATCTTACGCGCGCCCGCGTCCAACCATTTCTCCACAATAGCAGCCCAAAGAATCGCAAAAGGTTGCGCACCGGCTCGGAATCACCTACAAGCCATCGAAGATCAAATTGGCATAGGTAATAATCGAAAAGAGATCAATAGGAGATGTTTTGTATTTACCGGGAGGTCTTGCTCCCTTGTCGAATCTCTCGTGTCAATTCTTGCCTCGCTTTCGTTGATTCTTCTATTACGGTAGGTGGCGTTGTAGTCAATGTGCGCCCGCAGCGGACCTCATAATACAAGTCCGAGACACGTCTTTTACGGGAAGCGTAAGCCACCTGATACGCCCTTTCCTCCCGTCCCGTCGGCATCCGAAGAAGTCTTGCATAAAGACACGAGGTATCCATTATTTTATTTCAAGAATGTACAATGAAAGCAATGAAATGAGGGCCGTAGAGCGAGAAAGGCTTACCCATAACTCGAAATCACCCGATCCGCTAAGTTTACGTACGGTTCATCCGCGGGGAAGAGAGCTTACCGGTCAAACGAGGGTAACTCTCCCTCCACATCCTCCTCCGACTTGTACACCGGGCCGGGGGAAGTGTTCCCTACACGAAGTCCCAAGATCCCATTGACATTGCGAGCCTCCACCCCCTCCTCAACAAGTATCCGGTTCTCGCACAAGTGGTTAACAATAGTTATTATTAGTTCTTATTCCGATTTTTCTATATATCAAATGAAGAACATATGAAGTTACTTAATTACCTATCCCCCTGGGGTGCAATCAGTGGGCGGTGGTCAACAGGAATCGGTCGCTTCGGGAGCTGGCTGGGACCTCGCTTATATGGTATCGAGGCCGGGCAGAGGAAGTCGAACCCCCCGCCCCCCCCTCAAACGTGTGCGGATCCGCCTCCTCGGACGTGTGTGGGCCCCCCTCGTCGTACATCTGCGGAGGGACGTCCTCGTCCCTAGAAGAGCGAGAGGAGCCAAGGTCGTCTCTCGGGCCGTGCCCCTAGCCCTCCTCTCGCCTCCCGCGAGGGCTCCGGCTCCCCCGGTCGGCGGCTCCGCTCCGCTCCCGCCTGTCTCGAGTAAGTCGAGCGACACTTCCTAGTGGGCCCCATCACCTGCAATTAAAACAAATAAACCAGTATTAGTCTAGGTAAACGAGAAGTAATTAGCAAGGAAGCAAAACAAAAAAATGTATTTACAAGTATTAAAACGAGAAGTATCACATGTTTTTCTAATATTTACAAGTATTAAAACGAGAAGTATTACATGTATTTCTAATATTCTTCATGATCGGGATTATTTCGACGATAGGTCTCGTCATCACTATCAAGAGCCTCCAAATCGTCAACGACCTCATCCTCATTGTTGTCATTGTCTAGTTGTAGTCCATCAACATTTTCAAGTCTCTCCGATCATGCACCTCATCTCAGCCTTCCTCGTCAACAATCCATTCCTCGTCTACTTCCATTTCAATATCTTCGCTTAAGTCTATCTCAAGCATCCCCGGTAGCCCCTCGTCTTGTTGATAAAACTCCTCGTTATCCGTGGGTGGGTTCAAGTTGTAATCGTCATCATTTGAGCGAGCACATTTACCATGTGGTGACACCTTGTGCACAATATACCAACCCTGAAGACGTGGGTCGATTTTGCAAGCATATGGACAATAATAAACTTGTCTGGCTTGTTGAGCCACAATATAGACATCCTCACCTAGATAGAAGGAATCTCGTCTAATTTCGACTATCCCAAATTTAGGAGACCTTTTCGATACTCCGGATAAAACCACTTGCATTTGAATATGACCGGCTTAGGTGCATTTTCACCATGGAATTCGAGCTCGTATATTTCTTCAACTATGCCATAATAGTCCCCGGGCTCCTCATGCTCCTCAACTACTCTAGGTATAAATACTGCGGTATTGGTGGTCCTTGGATTGGGCCGACTCTTCTCGTAGCTTGTTGTGTGAAAACGATATCCATTCACGTCATAAGCGTTAAATGACAAGACCTTGTAGTCAAATCCTCTAGCCAGTTGTCGTAATTCGACATTTATAGACAAATCGCTTTTGCACTGCAAGCTCAAGGAGAGAAATGAAATTAGGCAACTATCAACACCAAACTTGGAACGACCTAAGTTGGCCAGAAGGTACCTTTTTTTGAAACCATGTAATGAAATCATGTTCATGAAGAAGGTTTTCTCGTTCATGTTCAGTAGGTGGCCTTGGATCATGCCAGTATTGATCAAAAAATTCCCGCACGTACAAGCAACAAGGGTGTTGGATGCGGAAAATTTATGAAGTGTGTAACAAGTTCGTTGAGAATTTACCTTTGAAACTTGTCAACTTCGTCAAGGTTCGTCAACAAGTACGGCATGATCTTGCACCACTCGGGATTGGTCAAGAACTTTGTGGCCGCTCCACTTGATCTCCCATGTTGCCCTTTGAATAGGCCGAGGGTTGATTGATTTTCTTCCTCGTTGTAACGAGTGGATGGATTATGCACACTTGGAAGGTTGTCACTATAGTATGTTGTTGTAAAGTTTGACACCTCCTCACGAAGGAATGCCTCTGCTATGGAAGCCTCAATCCTCGCCTTTGTTTCCACATTTCGGCGAACAGCCTTTAGCACTCTCTCGATTGGATAGCACCAACGGTTACGCACGGCCCCCCCAATCGTACCTCGGTCGAAGGTGCAAAATCAAATGCCTGCATCGACAAGAAAAAGCCAGGGGGAAAGAAAACCACTTTTAGAGATATCTCTTTGGCACAAAGCCGGCGAAAGAAAAAGCTCAACTCGCCAAAGACCTTCCGGATATGCTCAGGGACATAGCCTCTAACCATCGACGGAAGAAGCCACTCAATCCATATGTGGAAGTCATGACTCTTCATCCCTAAGACTCGACCAGTACTTGGGTTCGCTCCCCTCCTCAGATTCGCTGCAAACCCATCAGGGAAACTTAATGTCTGCATCCATTCTATCACTTCCGTCCTCTGCTGCTTTTCCAAGACGTAATCGGCCTTAGGCCTTTTCCATGGTTTGCCATCTCTTGGAGGCATCATGTGTAGCTTTGGTCTGTCACATAGTGTTGCCAGGTCTACTCTGGCCTTAGGGTTGTCCTTTGTCTTTTCAGGAATGTCCATGAGTGTTGCCCAAAGTGCTTCGGCGACATTCTTCTCAGTGTGCATTACATCTATGCTATGTGGAAGGAGAAGGTCATCAAAGTAGGGAAGCCTCTCTAATCCCGGCTTATGAGACCACATATGTTTCTCACCATAGCCCACAAAGTGATTTTTCTTTGGCTTATCTTTCTTTGGATTAAGTTTCCTTCTTTTACCCTTCTTTGGATTATCTTTCTGTGTCGGTAGCACAAGAGCATCTATTTGAGCATGAACCTGAGCAATAGTCATCTTCTGAGGTACAGGGCCGGTCACTGTGACACCTTTTGTGAAGTTCTTGGTGTCTTGTCTGAATGCATGGTCAAGAGGGAGGAACTGTCGATGCTTGTCGAATGACGAGAACTTGCCACCCTTCTTCAACCACATGAACTCTACACCTGCCTTGCATACGGCATGGAAACTTCCCGTGGACACACCCAAAGGCGAATATCCCATATGCCGGAAGTCATGCATGGAGTACCGGTACCAAACATACATTCCGAAGTTCTTCTTTGTAGCTCGATCGTAAGTCAATACGCCTTCATTCCAAGCCTTGATCAATTCATCATAGACGGGTTGCATGTACACACCCATTTTGTTTCGCGGGTGTCCGGGAATTGTCAACGTCAAGAATATGTTTTGCCGTTGAAGTAGGACCCCGGGAGGGAGATTTAGGGGGATAGCGAACACGGGCCAACAAGTGTATGGGGCCGACATCGATCCATAAGGATTGAATCCATCCGTTGCCAGCGCAACACGTACATTACGAGCCTCTAAATGTTTTAGACGATGTTTGTCATTAAACGTTTTCCATGCTTGACCATCTGCTGGATGTACCATCTTGTCATGATTGTATCGAACCCCTTCCTTGTGCCATGTCATTTGTTTCGCGACTCCTCGGACATGAATAGCCGTTGAAGCCTCGGTACGATTGGAAGATGTCTTAGGACTTTCATGGGGATGTTCTCATTCTCGCTCCTTCGTTCCATCACCCTTGTCTACCTCCACATACCTAGAGGATTTACACTTTGGACAATACTTTTCATCCTTGTGTTCTTCACTAAATAGGACGTACCCCTTCGGACAACAATGTATCCGATCATACGGCATCTTCAGTGCCCGAAGGAGTCTCGTTGACTCGTACAAGTTGCTCGAAGATGATGACCCTCCGGAAGCGGTCCCCCAATAACCGCCATCATAGCATCGAAGCAGGCTCGAGTCATGTTGTACTGGGACTTCAACCCCAGCAGGCGCCCAATGGCATCAAGTTGAGAAACCGTTGTCTTCTCATGTAGGAGCTTCGTGCCGACTCCATCATGGCCAAGAACACCTTAGCACTCGGCTCGGCTCCTCCTCCTTATCATCCTGCTTGTCCTCCGTAGGCCTTTCAAAGAAACGTTGCATCCTCATAGTCACCTAACCATCCTCGCTACCCCACCATCACCATCAAATGCCTCCAAGCGTGGTCTCACGGCCTCCTCTCTCGGGGACGATAGGCTTCACCATGGCACACCCACCGGGTATAGTTTGACATAAATCCATACTTGCAAAGATCCTTCAACATGACCTCCCTTTTTTTCTTCTTGTTTTTACATTGGCTACATGGACAAAACGTGACTCCGCCTCCCTTGGCTTCCTTAAACGCATGGTCCAAGAATTTCTCGGTCTTATCCATCCATTCACGAGTGACTTGAGCCTGACTTGGGCGTCCCGTGTACATCCACTCACGGTTATCCATTCTCTAGCATATACACATAATGTAGTAACATAACCATCAATCGCATCTGCATGGCGTGCCTATTGCCTAATAGGTAAGGATAGGTCCTAATCCCACCCGCGGATGCGTAGATGAGGTTAGTTTTCATGCTCTACTCTGATCCGAGACGAAATTTCGGCGGCACCTCCCCGCCTCGCTCTCCCGATACACGTCCCGGAAGGGAGAGTGTGTATCCGGAGAACAACGGGGAGGTGGTGCCGAAACTCCATCTCGGATCCGAGCGAGCATGGAAACTAACACATCTATGCATCCGTGGGCTGTCCAAAAAACGTGGACAATCCGAAACAGATACAGTCATGAAGATATACAAAGATTCACATATCTCCAATTCTATCTGTTTCGGACGGGAGACGCCTAACTGGGCTACACCGATCTATGTACGATAACAGTAATGAAAAGAGCTCAATTATACCTAGAGTGGCGGTGGAGACAAGCCGAGGTGCTCCGGGTTCCCTCCGACAGGTCCTGCTCTGCAAAACAAAATAACAACACTATAAGTACAAAATTTCGGCAGAACCTCCCCTACACGGGGAGGTTTCCAAAACCTGCAAGAAAGATGTCGGCTCCATGACCGACTACACATATAAGTCATCCCAGAAGTCTTCGGGCGCTTGGAGAACAAAAAAACAACACTATTAAAATAAACATCGATTGCATCTTTCTTGGGTGGCAGCTGGGAGAGGAGTTATTAAACTGTAAATTCTTCTTTCGTAATGTAATTTGGAGTAATGGTACAGTGGACCTTCTCGCCACCACTGCACCTATGGTGGGCTTTGATTTTTCGGCTAAGAACTATCCCTTCAATTTGTTTGTTTCCCCCACAAACTTAACTCGGCATGTCTTATTTTTTTGCACCCGAAGAATCCGGTTAAAGTAATCAAATTTACAATGCTCTCCTTTATGCCTTTCATTTCTCTTCTCCATGCACTATAAGCGAAGCATTTCATTTTCCGTAATATCCGTTCCACGGCCCATAGGTTGCAAGACTTGTAATGCTAAAACAAAGGGTTATATGTTGCTTCCTCAATTAAATTTTAGTTGCAAGAAAAGATACACATGTACGGTGTAACGACAAAATCACATGATAAGGCGACCTTATCTTTGCCCGAATAAGTCCGGTGGTCGGTGGATGCAATGCCATTGACCCATTGTCATGCCCGGTGCGTTCGCGACGGGTTGATGACAATACCCGGAGGAGCGGTCGGGGCGGGGCGTCGAGGAGGGGCCGGGGCGGCGAGGAGGGGGGCGGGGGCGGGGCGGATCCGCCCGGCCGGGCCGCGCCGGAGGGGCCGGGCGGCGCGGGGCGTCTAGGAGGGGCCGGGCGGGGCGGCTCGGATCCGGCGGCCGGGCCGCGCCGGAGGGGCCGGGGCGAGGCGGTGGGGGTGCACCGCGCGCGCGGCGGGGCGGGCGCGCGCCGCACCGGCGGCGGGCGGGCGCGCGCGCGCGCGCGGCGGGCCCGGGCGTGGAGGAGGGGCCGGGGCGGGGCGCGCGCGCGCGGCGGGCGGGCGTGGAGGAGGGGCGGGGCGGGGCGCGCGCGGGCGGCGCGCGCGGGCGCGCGCGGGTGGCGGAGCGGGGGCGGCGCGGGGAGAGAACCGCGGGGCCGCGGGGGGGGGGGCGGGGGTAGATGCCGCGGCGGGTTTTTTTTCTTGTTTTTTTAAGCGGCCGGGGCGGGATAAAGGGAGGCACGGGTGTAGTTTTTTTAACAAACATCCCCGAGAGCCCCGCAAACAAACACTCGGGGAAGCATCACTTCCCCGAGTGCCACAAATACTGCACTCGAGAAGCTTTTTTTCTTTTTTTTTGCGCCCCAATTTTTTGTGAGGCATTCCCACATTATTTAAGACTCTCTGCCCAAATTTGACTTACTTTTGAATTTTTTTGTTATATTTCGTTAGTTTTTTCTTTTTCTTGAATTTTTAGGAAAAGTTAAAATTTGAACTACATGTACATGAAATCATATAATTTGGCGATTCAAAAAATGATATTCATGATATTTGGTGTATATTGAGGCCTTATCCACCAGCTCACATGAAATATCGAGCATCTTGTTGTCGTAACATGACTAACAACATACGGAAAAAGTGTTTCTAAATTACAAAAATTTCGGACGAAGTCCGAAAATCACGAAACTTGTCAGGGAGTTGTGTTATCACATGTATAGGTCGTGTGCAAGACTAGAGAAGATTTTGAGCAAGTCTGCGACGTTTGATGCCTACAACTCACACATCTCCCGTTGTGTTATCACATGGATCACATGTGGAGATGTCTGAGTTTCGAGGCATCACACATCGCAACTTGCTCGAAATCTTCTCAATCGTTGCACACAACCTCTACATGTGATAACACGATGTCCCGACAAGTTTCGTGTTTTTCGGACTTCGTCCGGATTTTCTGTAATTCAGAAACTCTTTTCCCGTATGTGGTTAGTCATGTCACGACAACAAGATGCTCGATATTTCATGTGAGTTGTTGGACAAGGCCTCAATATACACCAAATATCATGAATATCATTTTTTTAATCACCAAATTATATGATTTGATGTACCTGTAGTTCAAATTTGAAGTGTGCCTAAAAATTCAAGAAAAAGGAAAAACTAACGAAATATAACAAAAAAATTCAAAAGTAAGTCAAATTTGGGCATGGAGTTTTAAATAATGTTTGAAGGCCTCAAAAAAAATTGGGGCAAAAAAACAAAAAAAAATAAATATTGGCGCCGTCCCCTCCCCGAGTGTCGGGGACAAGGCACTCGGGGAAGAGGTCACCTTCCCCGAGTGCTAGGGCTGGGCACTCGGGGAAGAGTTTTTTCAATTTTTTTTTTTTGTAAACGGCTCCGTCTATTGGCGCCGTCAAATGCAACTTTTCTTTTTTCGTGTGCCCGTCTTCCCCGAGTGTTGCGCTCGGGGAAGATGGCCTTCCCCGAGTGCCCGTATTCCCCGAGTGTCCGATTTTTGGCACTCGGGGAAGTATGTGGCACTCGGGAAAGATTGCTTCTCCCGTAGTGTACGGGATTAACTCACTGATTATAGCTTCAATCAGCGAGCCAACTAAGCTTACGACGACGCCGACCCTAGCTATAATAGCATTCGCATTATTGTAACCCATGTTTGAAATGTATGTATGCTTCGATTGGATATGTACACTGTACGCGCGCAGTCCTTAGTTTAGCTATATCCTTTCGGTATGTTGGGGAGCCGCGCGAGAACCGGCGATAGAAAATGGCACTGGCTCTAATAAGAAAATCGCGTGCTCTCACATATGACTTTGACCTTACTAGCTAGCAGAAGCAGATCGAGAGATACGTGTGGTGGTATCATTTTTCGGCTACCTACTGACTGCTGACACATCACACACGCGACGGCTCTATAAGGACAGCAGGAGAGGTCGTCGCTTGACTTGCCGTCTAAACTGCGTTGTGTTCATGTGTGTTGTGTGGACAAGCTAGCGCTAACTGCTAGCTGGAGAAGAAGAAGCTAGTAGCCATGGGAGAAGAAGACCAAAAGAATGGAAGCGGAAGGAAGGAGGGGAGGAAGAGCAAGTATGCCGTAGCGTGCTCCATCGTTGGCTCCATCATCTCCATCCTCATGGGCTACGGTAAAATCTCTCTCTCTCTCTCTCTCTCTCTCTCTCTCTCTCTCTCTCTCTCTCTCTCTCTCTCTCTCTCTCTCTCTCTCTCTCTCTCTCTCTCTCTCTCTCTCTCAGTTCATGATCTTTGACAGAGAACGACCCGAACTCATCATGTGATCTGAGGGGCGTATATTCGATGAAAACATAGAGAAGTGTGTAGAAAACAACTTCCTGAATATATAACCATTCGGCCATACATGTTTCAAAATCTTCAGAAACTCCCCGTGCATGTAGGTGAGGTTATGTTATGTTTCCATACAATCAATGGAAGTTGTTGTTCACGTATGAAATATAGTAGTTGGCGTGTGACGCTTGATCACTCTGAGAAACCAGGTCTACAACTTGCATTGGTTCAGACCATGTGCATATTATTTTCTTCAACGCTTGGACCATTAGTTGTTGACTAGAACAGTACTCACGGTCGTTGGTTTTATACCTGTGATACATTTTAATTTCTTTTATCTTCCGGTGTGGTTGCTTAGAATGTCTGAAAAGTTCATCAAGCCAGCAAACGCTCCCAATTTCACATTGACAACTTCAAAAATTACTGCAAATATATAGCGTTTAGTAGTCTAGCGAGGGGCTCGAGCCCCTTGACAATACACGGGATCAAGGGGCTCCAGCTACTAGGAAATTTAAGGAGTCGAGGGGATCGAGCTCAGTTTGATGTGTGTCCAGTCCAAGAGCTCTAGCTCGCCTATGAGGGTCTTAAACTTTGGCATGGAATTATAACTTCAACGCAACAATGAAATTTTTCATGAATTATAGAAGGTTTTTTTGTTCGCAAAATGCATTATAGAAAGTTGGTATGTGATACTATCCAAGTTATAACTTTAATTCTTCCTCCGTCCTTAATTAAGATCTGACGTTTAGAATAAAATAATTAGTTAAAGAATAGACTATTTGGTTTATCTAAACTTTATACTTTTATTAAGAATAGAGGGAGCGTGTGTCCAATGAAGACACACCCTTGGTCGTGAGTATGCACACTTATCCAAATCAACTGAGCAAGGAATAGAGGAGCGTGCAATAAGATTAATCCGTCTGATTGGAATTAAAAGGTCCATGTACGCACAGCTAGTTATTACAACAAGTCGCAACTAGCTGTCGGGGCCATGTGCATTATTTTCTTGATTACTACGTAGACGGTAGTCCAAGACTCCAAGTGATGCTGACTAGTACGCGTTGTCCTTTCAGTTGTTTATAAGTGATACTCCCTCTCTTCCATAATATTTGTCGCTTTGGTTTCTCTAAATACATTTTTTATGTATATATAGGTGCATAACGAAAGTAATGTATCTCGAAAGTGAAAATGACAAGTATTATGAAACGGAGGGAGTAGATTTTAATTTCTCTTACCTTCATATGTAGTTACTTAGAGTATTCAAAAATATTGAGAAAAATTTTCCCCTATACTAGGTAAAGGGGATCTTTTTTGAGCATGTCTTAGCTAAAAGGGGATTGAGAAAACCCATTTTATAAACATAAAGATTAAGGGATCACTGCTCCAGCAGACCAAAATCCCATTTCCTTGCACTTGCCAAGCGAGGCCGTAGAACATGCACGACGCATGAGAGAAAGAAGGAAAAAAGTTCAGTAGAGGAGAGGGCGGAAATGTAGAATCTTGGAGTTGCTCCCTCGTAGAACATGTCTGCAAAATTCAACGCTAGCAAATGTTCCCAACTTCACAAATTGACACCTCCAAATACTAATGCAAGTGCATAGCAATGTAGAGACAAAGAAAAATAATATCAGTTCATGTGAAAGCCGAATGACATTCTGATCGAGTCGGTCGGTATATGCAGACACCGGTGTGATGAGCGGCGCGATGCTGTTCATCAAGGACGACCTCAAGACGAACGACACGCAGGTGCAGGTCCTCGCCGGCATCCTCAACATCTGCGCCCTCGTCGGTTCCCTCACCGCCGGGCGCGTCTCCGACTGGGCCGGCCGACGCCGCACCATCTCGTTCGCGGCCTGCATCTTCTTCGCGGGCTCCGTCCTCATGGGCCTGGCGCCCAACTTCGCGACGCTCCTGGTCGGCCGCTGCGTGGCGGGCGTAGGCGTCGGCTACGCGCTCATGATCGCGCCCGTCTACGCCGCCGAGATCGCCTCCGCGGAGTCCCGCGGCGCGCTCAGCTCGCTCCCGGACATCTGCATCAGCCTCGGCATCCTCCTCGGCTACGTGGCCAACTACCTTCTCGCCAAGCTGCCCCTGGTCTACGGATGGCGCGCCATGCTCGGTCTCGGCGCGCTCCCGAGCGCCGCGCTCGCCGTGGGCGTGTTCGCGATGCCCGAGTCGCCCAGGTGGCTCGTCATGCAGGGGCGCGCCGAGGAGGCTCTCGCCGTGCTCCGGCGCGAGTGCGAGACGGAGGACGAGGCCCAGGTGCGGCTCGCGGAGATCAAGACCGCCGCCGGGCTCGCCGTCGACTCCGCCCCGGGGGTGCCCGCGCCGAGGAGCAGCGGCAAGGGCGTCTGGAAGGAGATGTTCGTGCACCCGACGCCACCCGTGCGGCGCATCCTCCTCGCGGCCTTCGGCGTCCACTTCTTCCAGCACCTGACGGGCATCGAGGCCGTGGTGCTCTACAGCCCGCGCATCTTCAAGGCGACCGGCATCGCCACCCGCAGCGAGGTCCTCGCGGCGACCATCGGCGTGGGCGTGACCAAGACGGTGTTCATCCTGACGGCCATCCTGCTCGTGGACCGCGTCGGACGGAGGCCGCTGTACCTGTCCAGCCTGGCGGGCATCATCGCCTCGCTGGCCTGCCTGGGACTCGGGCTCACCGTCGTCGAGCGGTCGGCGCCCCACCACGCGGCGCGGTGGGCGGTGGGGCTGGCCATCACCACGGTGTTCACCTTCGTGGCGTCGTTCTCCATCGGCGTGGGCCCCGTCACGTGGACCTACAGCTCGGAGGTGTTCCCGCTCCGGCTGCGCGCGCAGGGCACCAGCGTCGGCGTGGCCATCAACCGCCTGATCAACGCCACCGTGTCCATGACGTTCGTGTCGCTGTACAAGGCCATGACCATCGGCGGCGCCTTCTTCCTGTTCGCGGGGCTGTCCGTGGTGGCCGCCGCGTTCTTCTACTTCCTCTGCCCCGAGACGCAGGGACGGCCACTGGAAGAGATCGAGGAGGTGTTCAGCCACGGATGGTGCGCGCACCGCGGCGGAGAGGTGCCGCCCGCGGTGGAGATGCGGGGGTCATCATCCGTGGGCGAGGGCAAGGCCAGGACACAACCGTGATGTGCTGGCAATGTGAAACAGACATGTATGGCCCTGTAACTTACTCTATCTACCTGTGACTGCATGACAGCATTTTTTATTTGCCACTCGGGATGATGGCAACGTCATGATTCCCCAGGGCAAGGGAAGATGAACTCTTTCTTCATCACGGTATAAAGGGTGAGTAATGTACAGTCTAGCACGTATATGTAGTGGTATCAGTCGTCTTGTTCAGCAATAAGTTGGGGAAATGTTGATATATCATATATCAGCACAGCAGGTTAATTTGCTTCAATTGTTGGACTACAATTGAATGTTAAGTCCCCTCGGTAGGGGTTCGGCTCCTCCTAAACGAGGAAGAGCCACTTTTCTCTCTCTCTAGATGCATAATAATATGAATATGAATATGAATTTAGAAAAGTCAAAACGATATATAATTTGGAACGGAAAGCCCTGAGGCTATGCAATAGAGGCGACGGCCGGGGGCCCAAAGAAAAAGGGGGCCCGACAGACAGATTTAATAGATGGCTCTAAATAAACAATTGTCGGATTGCAATTGCTTCATTGACTAGTAGGTTTGATCAGATGAAAGCATTTAATGAAGTTTTTGGTTCTTGTTCAACTCAGAAAATTTGAAATCCTTAGAAGCTAATCTTTGGCTGCGCTGCAAGATTTTTGTTGATAATTTTCTCATGATAACTCATCAGATGTATCAATGATTTTTTTTTCAAGAACTAAAGGTGTTGCAAGTGGTTTTGCCATATTCTAAGATGTCAGCATCTGAGTTTCTAAAGTTTATTATGGATGCAGATTGCTATCCAGATATTTCAAGCCTATTGAATTCTCTTAACTGTACCTGTGACTGTAGCTTCAGCTGAAAGGAGTTTCTCAAAATTGAAGTTGTTGAAAAACTATTTGAGATCAACTATGTCACAAGAAAGGATAAATGGCTTGGCTATGTGCACTATCGAGAGGCATATCTTGGACACTATTGATCTCAAGTAACGTCCTTGATGATTTTGCATCACGAAATGCCCGAACACAAATTTTTTCATGACAAGCAAGGGATATATTATTTTTAAGGTAACAATATTACTTCTAGAAGTACAAAGATACTGTTTTTTAATATTGTTTCTCCATAATTATCAAACTTGCAATATTAAAAATATATTATAAGTTATACATGATATATTTATGTCGGTGCGGAAAGTAGTCCCGCCACTAACTAGTACGAGCGCTGAGATCTATCTCTCGATGGCCGGTGCTAAGCAACTAGTGACACGAGGTTTATCCTGGTTCCGACCGAGGCCGTACGTCCAGCAGTGGTGTGCTCGAGGCACTGTATTGTGCTGCACCGTGATGCTTGCAGAGGGGAGCTACAAGCGAGGTGGGAGAGGAGGCAGGGCCTCCAGGTCCCTGAGGTTTGATTGAGGTGAAGTGCCAATATCGTGGTGATGGCGGTGAGCGTGTAAGTGTGCTCGCCGTCGTCCCCCCTGCGGGCGGGGGACTGCCTCCTCCTTTTATAGGCCAAGGGGAGGCAGTTTACAATCGTGCTGCACTGTTCCAATTACGTGCGGCGGTATGGTGTATAGCGTTGTAGAGTTGATGGCGGTCCCGGAGAATCTTATTCCCGTCGGGCATCGTGGCGAGTCCTGTTCCTGCCCAGGAGCGGCTTCGAGGGTGGCTGTGTGGGGACTTCTCATTCGTCCATACGCTGGCTCGAGGGTGCGGCTGACGGGAGGCCGTAAGGTGCACAGCAGCAGGCGTGGTGGCGTCTTGTCGTCCCGGACTCCCACAGCGTCGGTGATGATGCTGCAGTGCCCGGGGTGGCGGCGTGGTAGCGGGGGTGGCCGCATAGGGCCGATGGTGACGAAGGAGACGTGTCTCACTGGTCCGACGTCACGGCGTCGTCCTGGGCGGGCGAGAGACAGGCGTGCGTCCCCTTTTCTAGGGCTCCGCCATCCTCTTTCGAGGGTGCGGTGCGCGGGTCGTACGAGAGTGGGTAGCACAGTGTCATGGAGCTGACACTGGCCTTACCGCACAGTGTCGTACAGTGGCGGGGATGGCCTCACCGACAGGGTTGGTGAAACAGCGGCGGGATATGATTCCCAGGTGTGTCAGGGGGACGGCATGGCGCGGATTCATCTTTGACTTGGGCACCTGCATGTGTCAGAACATTAAATGCTCTGGTCCGGGGAGTGGGTGTGGGAGCGGCGAGCCTGTGAGAGCCTCGAGCGAGGCGGAGTCTCGCCTGAGGGGGCGTCCAGCCCTCGAGCGAGGCGGAGTCTCGTTAGTACGGCGCTGTGTCCCTCGACCGAAACGGAGTTTCACCCGAGGGGGGCTGGGGCTGATTGTTCTGGTGGGCCACTGAGGCTGCCAAGATCGCGGGCCCCTGCCACTGGGTTGTGATTGTCTCGGGCGTGTTTTATGTTTGGTGAGTTCATTTGTGTTTCGTTGTTTGCGAAAGAAAATGGGTCCCCCCGGTTTTTTAGACCCCTATGGCTGTCCCCGACTATATATATATATATATATATATATATATATATATATATATATATATATATATATATATATATATATATATATATATATATATATATATATATATATATATCCATTGTTTTGCTAAAGTGTTGTTGCAACTAGGTCTTGTCCAGTTGCAACTGGAGCTCATTCTGGTTACAATTTGTTCACGTCGGGTTGCAACTAGGAGTCTAGTTGCAATTGGTTCGTGTCCAATTGCAACAGAGTCAGATTTGTTGTAATTAGTTCCATCGAGTTGCAATTAGTGTAGTGTCACAGTTGCAATCGGTTAGTCTTTTTGTTGCAACTGGTTCGCGCTTGGTTGCAGCTCGGTTGGGTTTAGTTGCAGTTGGTTCGCGTTGAGTTGCAATTGGTCTGTCAAGTTGCAATTGGTCCGTCAAGTTGCAATTGGTTAAGGTGCGAAGTTGCAACCGCAAGGTCTATGCGTTTGCTATACAGAATGCACCTGGGTGCATTTTTAGTATCACCACACACACAGGTGAGGTGGAGGGGTCGGTGGGACCCAACGGGGGCACGTGGCGCGACTTCTCTGCGCGCACGACACGCAGGCAGCGGCACGCACGGACCGTCCGTGAGGGAGGTACGGACCGTCCATCTGTTCCAGACATAAACATCTTTCCTTTCTCAAAATTTCAAACTTGATCTTCCAAGCCTTCAAAAATTCCACAAAAATTTGTGTTAATAGAAGAGATCATGGGTAACCCATTTTGCTTGAATCGAGAAGAAAGGCTATGGTAGATTTGAAAGGAAAGTTCTTCCCGGAATGCTATTTTTGGATTTTCGACTGAGATGTTTGGCATCAAGATGGAGTCCTAAAATCCGGGAAAAATCACCTGAAATTATATTTTTTTTGAAGGAGTATTTTACCATGATAAGAGATGGCATGTGTCTTATAGAGAAAAAGAAAGTTTCTTCACAAGACATGTGCTTATACTATGTTCAAAATTATTTTTAAATTGCAAATGCACTTCAAACAAATGCAAGAATTTTATCTTAGCAAATCATGATGCTCATGATCAATTCCTAATAAGGTTATTAGATTTTGGGATGTTACAAATCTACCCCCTTAAAAGAATCTCGTCCCGAGATTTAAATAAGAGCAAGAGAAAGGATAAGAAAAGATAATAGATATTTTGATGAGCTACATGTAGAGATAATTATTTGGTGATATGAATTTGTGATTAAGAGCATGATAGATTGGAAACTCATAGTTTGATGAAGTCGTAGCACCACAAGCATAAGAAGGTATTGATAGGGAGTTGATCCTTATGGGCTTTTATAGACATTTTTTTGGATGGAGAAAGAATAATCATCATCGTCTTAGTGTTAGAATTTGATTCTATTGGAAGCCATCTAAAAATATGAGAAATGCCATATGAGATGATAAAGAGGTTTGTCCTTGGGCTGATTCACATGAGATATATTTGCAAGGTTAGAAGATAAGCACATTTAGATAAATGAAGACGTTACAACTAAAGGGAATTATATTGGCCCTATAAGGGTTGATTTTTTGGGAACACACTGTATTATCATTGGTAACCATGGTCCTTAATCTTGACAAGGTTACTCTCTACTCACACTAAGATATTGGCTCTACAATAGCATTTCGGCTTTTCCCAAATCCTTGCTCATGGTGATCTATTCATTTTAAATTTCACTAGTGCACATGACAAATTGAGAAGTGAAAAAATTGCTTGATGATGTGCAATTTTCTTTGCAGTTGATATAAGTGATCTCTAATTAATTGTTAACAAATGCTCATGAATTGGGTATATGATGTACACTCATAATGGCATGGATGATATTATGCACATGTCATTTTGCAAAAGGAATGATGATTAAATGCACACTCTTAGTGAACATGCCCAAAAAAATGCATGTCATGACACATTTCAATATTAAAGTTTGATGCATTGTGCAATAGTGCCATGTATTCGTGAGATGGTTAGGGTGCACATATATATTCTATATGACATTTTTATTAGGGTGAGCAAGAATTGGGGATATAGGCTAGGATGGATGAAATCATGAAATTGAAATTTTGTAGCTACTAGCATCATTAGAAAGATTCATCAAGATTTAGGTAGAATTTTATGATATGCTAGTATGTTGAGAAATGAGAACACTAGATCATCTGAGATTGAGGTTGAGCATTGATAGACTTTTGTAGCACGTCACAACCATATACCCAAGCACCGGCGCCCCCCTAGCGGCACAACATGTGGCTAGCACACATGAGGTCCTAGGTTCCGTCGCGGCACTATAGGTCACATGGTATAACATCACCACAAACACACCATCAATGACAACCAAATGAACAAGTTACTAAAGAGTAGATTGTTCGAAGATTTTGGACACCTAAGAAGCAATATATTTAGTAAGCCAAATACTTTTGATAGCATGATAATTCGGACTAGATATTGAGGAAAACATGGACAATAAGATCAGGGAATTCCATAGATTTTAGAAAGCAAACAACAAATATATAAACAAGCATACTTATGAAAAATATTATCACTAACACACATACAGATGCATGCAACATGAGGATGACTAAATTACGACAATTCTAACTATATGTTGTCCTCACATTCGACAATCACCAACAAAATTCAGCAACTTACTAACCAAATAAAACTCCTTTTAAGCAAAAGGACACATGGCTTGACTCGAGGGAAACAACAATGCATATGACCATAATTGGTTATAAATTTCAGCAAGCATAAGCGACTACTTATTTTCTTATCTTGATTTAGTTGTGACACTGCAAAGTTAAAGCATAATTAGAACAACATATAACATGAAGAAATTAATTGTACTTGCTGAAATTCTCATACCAAAACCATCCATACGCAACCTACAAGTCATACCACAAGAATCTAAAATTTTTATAGAAACATAGGGCTAACAATATAGTGCACACTCATCCTCACTCACGTCTAGTCATGTTTTTACCTTGAACCTTATTATGGACTCAACCTTAACCCTTACTACCCGCAAAACTAACTTATATGTGGATATCTAGATTGGCCATGGTTAATTATCACCTATAGGCCTTCATTCTTAACATGAAGAACTCTAGTCATGGCATCTTGAGATAGCATGTAGAAGAGAGTAGACCAATGTAAGATGAGATAAAAGATAAATTTTCCAACAAGGATCAGGTAAGAGAAAAAAATTGGAGTGGCATTAAAATGGAGGAGCATTCCCTACGTACCCATACATGATAGATAAGGAGAGTTAAGAACAAATGGACGCATTCAATTGGTTAAGCAGGAGGAGAGAATAGCTCTAAGATAGATGAGAATTAAAAGAAATAATACACTTAGAAGCTAAACACTTTTAAGTGGTATAAGTAGGTCATTAAGTGAAAATTATTTTCTTTTAATTACCCATCTAACTAAGCTAGTTAGGGTTCTCTCCATGACCAAGCTCTGATACCAATCTGTAAGGAACCGCCCAAATTACCTCGACTAAACCGAGTTATCATCCAATGATCCACCCGGCTCAATCGAGATAACCTCGGTAGTCCCCGGTACGCGTCTCAAGTATTCCCAGGAACAACACGCATACCGTATTTACATCATGGCAACCATCACAAGGATACACGTGAGAGCAAATTTTAAACTTTAGTTTACAAGTCTTGATCATATTACAAAAATTTCAGAAATTATAACTATACAATGTAAGCACCTAGAATATCCGAGTTTCATTGTTTGTAAAAAATAATTAACCATCCTAGATGTAACCTAAGTCTAGGTGGATATCCTAACATGTTTTTCCTAGGTTGAGAGTTAAATCGCAGCGGAAATATATAAAGATACAAGATGCAACAATGATGTCCTTGCCCATAAGACACCACCTGCACTAGTTTGGAGCGACTTCCACCGTACATCCACATTGCCAACTCTAGCGGGATGAATGTGACAATCACTCACAAGAAGGAAATCTGCAAAACAACTTAACGACAGCACCGTAAGTACATTGCGTACTTGCAGGACTTATCCACAATACTATATATTTGGTGGATGCATGAGGCTTGTCAAGTTTTAACATTTGATAATAAAATGCGAGCATAATTTATCAAGTGAATAAGCAAAAGACATAGCACCTATTTTCTATATCAAGCATCAATACAATTGCATAAATAAAGTGACCAAGTGTTCACGAGCTCAATCTTCCATAAGCCCTTCACGAAACTCTACGTTAAAGTCCAAGTACATGAGCGTGCTCCGTGACCTGGAGCGAGGCTATTGCAATAGATTATAACCTTGCAGGGGTGTACAACTTTTCCCACACGAGACGCAAGACCAACGACCATATCCTCGGCCTAGGATAAGTGTTAATTCATGCCCTCGACCTTTCACATACCCACACCCTACTATGAGCGAACGGCCGGAGGTGTATAGATGTACCGGACACGGTCGATCACACCTCATCCCACCCCACGCTGAATCCGGTCAAGGTACGGTGTGACTTATGCTACTTAGCTTACGGACCCATTATGAGTATGTGGTTTGTACGGAATAGTGCTCAAGTATCACAGTGATAACGATCAGGCCTTAATCGACTCAAGCAAGCCTATGCCACTTGGATTCACTCCCAACATGGCCCTAGCACACTTGCTCAAGTCTCGAATCATATTCATAGGGCTCAAATTTTATCCATTCACCACTACTCTAGTATTAATTAAGAAAGCATACTATAACTCGCGAGTGGTGGTGACCTTGCCACCTCTCGACTTCTACCGACAACTAAGCATGACTAAGCAAGAGCATATTCCTCAGCAGCTCCGGGAGCTTGTCACCAGGTGACGAAGAAGAACCTGCAGCCTGCTGATCACTCAACCTAGATTTATTAATTAAGAAAGATCGATGTATCAATTTTGCGCGGTCATCGCATCATGGGGCCATCTGCTACTTACCGTGTCAAGCTTCTTGGTGCTGGGATCAGCTTGAGTTCCATTACCTGAGGGCAGTGGCTCTCCATGCTACGATGACACGACGGAGCACGGGCATGGAGGAGGCAGTAGCAGCACGATGGCGATGGTGGTAACGGCTACTACTACTGCAAGGAAACCCAGAATCTCTCTCGTGCTGTACATCTCGAAGAAGAACGAGAATACACACGGGGATGATGGCTTTCAGGCAGCTTTTATATAGACAAACGAAGTTTATTCATTCTCAGGCCTCAGCACACATGACATTTCGCTACGTCTCGGGCCAATCGTTAGCTGCCAACAACAAGCATTTCAGATCAGAGACAATTCGAAAACACCTCGAGGGAAATGTGGGCCTTGCTTCACTATAGGCCCATGATACATAAATTTGGCCCGGTATAAGCCCATCCGGAGCCAACCTTCACCATGCCGCGCTAGCTTGGCCCATGCTTAGTCTGCTCGCTAGGGCTCGATTTTTTTTTTACATTTTTCTTTCTTTTTTCAAAAATATATGGTCCGCTAAAACATTTGCAAAACTATACATCTGGTGTCGTGCGTGACGCCAGGGACATACGCCGTCCCCCACGACGATAGAAGCGCGCAGTACTGTAGCACCTCCTCCGTCGTGGGCCACGGCGGTAGGGGTCCAGTCTCTTTTCAAAAATTTGTAATTTTTGTGTTTGAACTCGGATGGAGATAAACTTTAAATGAAAATTGTAGCTTTCGACGAGATCTACAACTTTGTAGCTCAAAGTTTTTCCATTTGAAGTCATCTTCATAGTCAAATAATCGATATATCATATTCAGATCTCAGTTTTCAATTTACGTTCAAAAAATTGTAACTTTTTTTGCATGAACTCGGATGAAGGTAAACTTTATATGAAAATTGTATCTTTCGACGAGATATACAATTTTGTAGTTCAAAGTTTTTCCATTTGAAGTCATCTTCATACTCAAATAATCGATACACTATTCAGTTCTGAAGACTCCAAACTGAGATCTGGATAGTTTATCGATTATTTGACTACGAAGATGACTTCAAATGGAAAAACTTTGAACTACAAAGTTGTAGATCTCGTCGAAAGCTACAATTTTCATATAAATTTTACCTTCATTGGAATTCAAACAAAAAATTACAAATTTTTGAAAAGTGTCTGGACCCCTACCGCCGTGGCCCACGGCGGTAGGAGGTGCTACCGTGGGGCACCGCGGTAGGTCCCTGCCGCCGCCCCCACAATGCCAACCACATATTTTCGCAAAATTGAGGTGGAAAATGTAAAAAAAGAGAAAAAATTCCTAGGGCTCGGCACGTTTAACAGCCTAACATATTACACTCCGAACCTTTTGAATATTTTTTCCACAAAAGAGAGATTTTTATTACTCAGAAACAAAGTTACATTCCCAATCTCGAGTAATGATTTGCTCAACACACACTGGGGGCAGCGAAGTGCTAAATAGCTGAGTGGAGTGAGGGGACGTAGGTGCTTCAAAACATGCAAAATGTTTATTGTGCAATGGTTGTCAGCACATCCTTATTGATGACAATCCTTCAAGAAAGATTAGCTAAAACATCATAATGCCAATCACTTTTCAAGCTTCCACTCACAATGGTGCTCGTCATAGAACATCTCAAGAAGTCCATATAGAGGATGGTGCACCATTGTTCTAAAATTTTAGAAATAAAATTTCGACCATATGACACAATTCATAACTTCCACATTAGCATTAACATATGACACAATTCATAACTTCCACATTACTATTAACATCAACCTACCTACAACTGTTGTCACTGTCGTCGTCGCCGCGGCCGCTAGCTGCTGCTGCTGTCGTCGTCGGATCCGGTCTCTGTCGCGGTCATGTGCTGGTCTGACGCCAGATCCCGTCCGCCTCCAGTATGCCAGACGCCCACCGTCCTTGCCTTGGCTGCCCACTCGTTCATTGCTCTGCGTCGTCCAGCCGTCTACCGGATTCGGTCCTTGCTGTGGACGCTCGAAGCTATACTCTTGGATAACTAAGAAGTCGAAGATGAGTTCCCCCTCTTATAGAAGTTGTTGGTTGGCGTATCTCCGCTTATCCCGAACTATCTTGGCTTATTCCTCTCACGAATCCTATTCATTCTACCAGCCGAACACCGCGGTCAAGCAGCTAATTATAATGGACAGTCTGGTGCTCCTATATACTCTATATGGATCCATGGTTCGCGGTTCGCCCCAAGGTTCAACCACGCCCATCTTTATTCACATCCTTTAGCACCGATGAGATTGTTGATCTCTTTTCCTCCCCGAGCTCTCGAAGCCAAACAAGATCAAGACAGTCTGTTTTCAATAGGGACTTTTTTCACACCACACTGTATGGCAAATTCCAAACCGGCAACCATACGACTTATGAGTTAAACTAAAAAATAACAAGTGGTTGTGGACATGTGTTGTACTAGCATGGACATGAGCACACGCACATCCTTGTGATGGATTGTATCATTGCCTTGCTCTTTTCACATCGTTCGTAGGGAATAGGGATGGATTCGAATAATATCCCGATGTCACTATTTATCACATTTTAATTTCTTTTTAATTTTAGACTGTGCAAATAATTTTTTAACTAATACTAGAGTTAGCAACATTTGTAAGTAGTATTTAGTAATATAAATAAATTTTAAATGATTATTCTTTACGATAACGGATAATATCGAATAATTCATATTTCTGTCGAATGTGAATGTGGAATCATGCAGAGGGAAAAACTGAAAATCGAAACGCATACAACCAACGGATATCATTACTAACACTTTTAGCTTATACAAATTTGAATAATTTGAATTTTGAGACATCCATATCCATCACCTCGTCACATGGATGCCCTTGTGCTGGGCAACAACCTCTGCATATCCAAAATGACATGCACGCTGGACCAGGAGTCCAGAGGCTCCGTCCTTCCGTTCGTCAGGCGCTGAGGTGGCCGTGGCTGACCTCAGCGCCGGTAGGAGCAGAAAAGATGCGGTCCAGTGGCAGGCGGCTGCAAATAACGGCCAACCCGGCGGTTCTCAAAACCAATCCACCCGCCACGTCAGTCGGCCAAAACCTGACACTCGGGCCCCGCTGCCCTCCCCGTCCCACCTGTCAGTTTCCAGCGCTCCTAGACCACCACTGCCCCACGCCCTGCCCATCCGCCGCCCGCGTGGCGCAGGGCCCGTCGGTGGCCCCACGTTGCAGTGGGAGCGACCCCGGCGTGCGCGCCCACCACCGCCGCGACTGAGGGGAGACCGCGGCCGCGTGCCGGCGCGGGCGTGCGTATAAACCGGCGCGCCGCGCGGCAGCTCCCACCTCACCACCCGCACACGCCCGTCTCGTCTCGGCACGCATCGCTGCTCTGTTGCCCGGCCACCGCCGCGTTCCGCTCCCCTCGGCCTCGGCCTCAAGCAAGCCGTCGCGCGCGCTCTGGCTTCTTCTCCGACTCCGTGGTGCGCGGATCTTCTCTGACCTCCTTCCTCCCTTCCGCGTCTTTCTTCCCGTTTGATTTGATCGGGCGATTGGATTCGGGCGTCGAATCAGGGTGGTGGGGAATGGGGGGATTTGGCTCCCGATGCGGTGCGATGCGACGCGATTCGATTCGGGGAAGCGGAAGCGGAATCCTGGGGGGTTCGGTTGCCGCTTTCCGTGGGGACTGAATGGGTTTATGCAGAGGCCGGGGCTCTTCCTTGATTCGAGCGTGCTCTTACTTCTCTGCTGCCTTTCGGTTTGTGATGTGGTTCCTCACACGAGCTGGAGCTGTTTAGGCTTCCTGTCATTCCTGCGATTATGGGAGCGTTTCAGTTCCCGTTACGAGTCTGTTGCTTTGCTCACTCTTCGTGCTCTGATTTATTACTGCTTCTTCTTTTCCGTTTCTGTTTTTGCCAAATTGGATCGCCCCGTAGTTATCGACAAATCATTAGTGGTTCTCTGTGATTCTTCTGTTTATGGTAACTCAATAAATCTAGAATTGCGACGTTTCCAGAGTATAAATTTAATTTGGCAACGACATTGCTGTTTGCTGATCCATACCTACCTTAGCCGTACCTAGTACTTTGGCAGACGTTTTTGTGTATGAGTCCGACCTGCTGATTCAGCAAGCAGTGATCCATTCTGTGATATTATTGTGTATCAGCCAATTTAACAAAAAAATACCATGCTTTACTTGTTCCAGGACAACCATGTGCCTTACAGATCCTGTACTGGCAGTGGCAGCGCTTGGCATCAATATCAGAGATTCCTGGACTGATCAGGAGCTGGTTAGGTTCCTTGCAGAGAGAAAAGCCAAGGACCCCCTTCCACAGAACATACTAGTTGATCTTGACTTTTCTCTTGTTGATCCACGAGACTTCACTATTGGTTAGTATACGATCTATGTTGAGGATGCAATTTGCATTATGTCTATGGTGCAGCAACTCATGGTCTCTTGTGTCAGCCGGCAATAGCAATAACAAATACTTTGCTGTGCTTTTGCGCTTGTGATATGATTTCACTCCAGTTGTCACAAACCCTGAGGATTGCTCTGCTTTGTCCATTGTCAACTATTATCGTAGTATAATGTCTTGTATGAGTGCACGGTATGAATATAGTGCCACACAAATCTGCAATGTCTAAATCAGAACTGGTAACTGGTGAATGAAACCATTAAAGATATGTTTCGCGCAGACAGAGTGTTGCACATACTGCAGCAACATAGTGCCTTTCTATTATATCAGGATATTATTAGAAATTCTTTCCATTCATGTATCTCAGCATGCTTTCACTGGAAGACCATAAGTTGCAATTACTAATTTTGTTTTAAACATTTGTTTATGCATTACTGACTGAAACATTTGAAGTATTGCCACCCAAATTTTGAAATACGATGGTTTTGTTCCTGAATCACAACTTTTGTAGGTGCACGAAATTCATAACTATCTGTTTGAGTTATACAGGTCATAATGGTCTGAATATTTTGTCGTTACACCATACCTGCAATCAACACCATAGAACTTGGTATAACATAATCATACCTCATGTTATGATTGGCCATTTGAATTCATTTAATGCACTAAGTGAGAACTGCATTTTTGTACTAAATCATATGTTCTATACTACCGAAACTTGGAGCATAGTACAACAATAAGTCTAGTTTAACCACATTGGAATCGCTTTCTTGCATAACTTTATTTAGCACAGCGTTCAAATTGTAGCATGTACAGACGTAGAGTAATGGTTGGTTTATTGCAATGCAAACAAGTTTTCCCTATTTCACTATGAAGAATGATCAGTTGATAACCACCAGTTGTGTGGCTGGCTGTAGTTTTCAATCA
This sequence comes from Cenchrus americanus, assembly GCA_947561735.1. Taxonomy (NCBI): domain Eukaryota; kingdom Viridiplantae; phylum Streptophyta; class Magnoliopsida; order Poales; family Poaceae; genus Cenchrus; species Cenchrus americanus. Next base: position 68,977,874 of record OX387240.1, read on the forward strand.
GGATGTATATTATTTAGTTGGCAACTGTATTCTTTGCTTGACAGGATTATAAGTTTTGCAAATCGTGCAAGTACATTTCTAGGAAATTACCTGACAAGTTTAACTCGTATTTGCAGAAGATGTGTGGTACATGAAATTGTCAGATGATCAACATCCCTATAAAAGTTCTGAAGATGGTATCACAAGAAAGGCCAAAAATGGATACTGGAAATTTGTGGATTCTTCCAGAATACCAACAAGTACAGCTATAATTGGTGTCAAAATAACTCTGGAGTTTTACGAAGGTCATGTGGTATGTGGTACGAGAACTAGGTGGGTGATGCATGAATATCAAGTAGAGAATAATGAGGAAGCTAATTTACCACAGGTATCACATAGTTTCTCCTAGTCATTTCATGCATGGCCTGTCAGGTTTACTCCAGAGTTGTTGATTGATACCATTTCAATTTCTGACAGGATTACAAGTCTTTGTGTAAAGTATTTCTGAAGGGTGAGAAGAATATTAGTGATGATATTCAACAAAATTCTAACAATGCAGATTCTCCAAAGGATAGTTTCGAAGCTTACCTTCAATATCTCGCCAAAATAGAAGAGCAAAAGGTTAGACAATGATCTTTCTTTCATCTCATTTATTTGGCCACATTGTTGTAGATATCGTCTTTGTGAAACACTATGAAATCTTAAATCAGGAAATACAACTGGTGGTCATGTACCTTTGTCTTCAATGATTTGTTCCACATGTTTGAACTCTTTGAAACCATACTGAAGAATGCAAATTCTCTGTGCCTGTTCCTATCTGTTTTTCTTTCACCACTTACTAGTCTATACTGCATTATAGCACTGATGTCGTGACAAGACATAGAAGTTGTACATATAATATTTTTTAATCTTCATTCTTTGATCTACACACAGCAACCTGTAGATGCAGACAGGCAGGAAATCTCTTCTAGCAAAGGACAGAATGAGCAAAACACTCAGCATATTGCATATGGTATTGATGTTGATAATGTTCTTGCTACTGAGGACTACATAGAGCTGAATGACCTATTGTATGGTGATAATGATGTTCACAATGATGCTCTTACTCTTGAGGACCTGGATGACCTTCTAATCCCACAAGCCTCTGCACCAACTTCAACAAACTCAAGCAAGCAGTCTTCTGCTGTTCATGATGCTCATGAGGATCTTGATGATCTTTTAACCCCAGAAGCCTCAGCATCAACCTCAGCTAACTCTAGCGAGAGGTCTATGTTTTCTGAGGAGTGCTTTGATTGTGATGCATTCCTGAGGGAGATATTGAAAGACAGTAACTCAAGTGAAGGAGAAAATAAAGACAATAAGTTTAGCATAGCTGCACCTACAATTTTGGATAATGTAGTCATCAGTCCCTCAGAACAAGGTAACAGAGTCCTGCTAGTTGTTTTGAATTTAACAAAATGTGAAAAACCTGAAGATCCTCTTTTTTTCATCACTTGACCACTGGTAAAACTATATCATCTAGTCTAATTGTTGGGTGTTAGTGCAGTATTGTTAGCTCTGGTATAGACAGTTAAAGGGCAATCCCATTAGTTTGCTAAATCTTTATACTCAATGCTTACAGGACTTGTTGAGATCCATGATGACAAAGCCATAGTGGCTGGAACTTCTCAACACGAGCCATTGCCAGGAGGTGACAGAGATGAACATTCAAGCAGTGGGTTTAAGCAGCAGAGTCCTTCTAAATCTTCCTGTTTCCCAAGCCGTTCTGAAAGTTCACAGAGCAACATCAAGTCTCGGAGAGAGCAGTCTTCCAGTAAATTTGGAAAGATTATGAAGAAATACTCATGCTTCAGATCATTATAGTCAAATATCTAAAAAAAAGATCATTATAGTCGGGTGTGTAGCTTTTGCTCTCTTTTTTTGTACAGAACGGAACATAGGGCGGTACAGTTTTCCTCTTCATGTTCTCACATTTGCTATGTACCTAGTCTTCTGCAACATTGGCTGATTGACGTGACACATTTGCCTTGGAAGCTAATATCTAGTTTGAAGTGACAGGGAGCTGTGGAATAGTTTGAACCTTCTGTTCATGTAATGATCTTGGATCCAACGATACCCCAAATCGACGGTTACATTAACTGTTGATTTTGGATACAACGGTGTACGACTTTTTGTGTAGTGTGATGGTAATAGGAGAATGCAAGGAAGCTAAATTTTTCCATCATAAAGATGAACCAACTGTTGAGAATAATTTTGTATTTTTGTTTGTGCTCGTCACCAGTTCGCGGCTTTCGTCTCCGCCACGTCTGGTTTGCAGTCACGCCGAAATTCAGCTAGCAAGAATTTGACTAGCGAGCGGTTGTTCATGTAATCATGTTGCCTAAGATGAACGCTGGAATTAATTACCGGGACACTACATATGATTGAACCTACGGTATCCCGCCCTGTTCGCTTGGCTTATCGCCATCGATCAACAAGATCTTTCCTCTCGTAACAAACAACCACCAAGAACTATCCAAAGAAGATCTTTTCTGTCGAACAAACCAAAGACCGCCATCGGCCCACCAAACAAACGAACAGTTTGTCCATCCCCACGATCGATAAAATCCTTTGTACGTACAAGAATCTTGGTATACTACTAATCTAAGACCATCCACACTCGTCATACTTCAAAATCTCCTTCAAAACGAATATTCCCTCCCTATCATCAATATTCCCTCCTTCATATCTATTTCTACCGCACCCATCTTCCTTTATATCTCAACTCCATCTCAACTACCTCCCGGCGGGGACCCACTTGTCATTCTCCCCCCTCTCTTCCCCACCCGCGGCAGGGCTCCCCTTCTCTTTCTCTCCCCCCGGCCCGTCGCATCTTCTTCTCCCCGATTTCTCCGCCGCGGGCGAGGATGGGGCCGGCGCGAGCGAGCCCGGCCGCCCCCGCATCCCGGCCTCCGGCGCGGATCCCCTCCCTCCCGGCGCGGATCCCCGCTCGCGGCTCCATGGCCGGCCGGAGGCGGGGCGCGGCGGGGGAGACGGGGCGGCGGGGGCGGGCGGCGGCCGCGCGGGAAGCCGCTCCTCCCGCTCGAGCTCCGGCGGCCGAGGAAGCGAGGGCGACCGGCCTCCCACTCGAGGCGCGGGCGGCGGGGATCGACGAATCGAGCTCCCCGCGGCGGCCGAATCCGACGAGGAGCAAGGCCGCACGGACGGGACGGGCGGGGATCCGCCCGCACCGCCGCCGGGGTTCGCCCGCACCGCCGCCGGGGTCCGCCCCCGCTCGGCCGCCGGGTCCGCCCGCCCGAGGCGGGGCGCGCGGCGCGGCGGCGTCGCCCTCTCCGAGCTCCTCCCCGCTCAGCGGCGCGGCTCGTGGCCGTCGGATCATGCGCGGAGACCGGCCGGCGGAGGGAGCTCCGCCTCGGCCGGGAGGAGGAGGAGCGCCACGGCGACGTCCTCGAAGATGGAGGCGGTGGGCGGAAGCGGCGGCGACGGACGGAGCTCCCCCTTCCCCTGCTTCCCAGCATCGGCGCGCGGTTGTTGGGGCAGCAACACGTGGTGGGGCCGACGCAGGATGGCGTTGGCTTGGCATCACGCCGAATCTAAAGGAAGGTGGAGGCCATCGCGATTTTGCAGGACGCCTGCAGGACCCCGCTGGGGGGGGGGGGACGCCATCCGTCTAAGCGTGTGTACACTGATCCTGACCATTTCTTTATCCCCAGGTCGGTAAATGCAAGCCGTAGACTAGTCAACTCAAAGGGCATGCAGGAGCAAACCTGCTGCTTTGTCGATGATCTCGAGTCCTAACTCCTAACGCACTTGGACGTACGGATCGGACAGCCGAGCGTGGGGAGAAATTTATTTGGCTTGGGTCGTACAGTAAACACAGTCAAGTCAATGCCATTTGTTTACTGGTGTGAACACAAGCAGGATTCCTTGGCAAACATCATATCTTGATAATCTCTCATCACGATAAAAGGAGAAAAGCAGAAGACAGGACTAGCAGTAATCAAACTTGCTGCGCGCACTATCCAAAGATCATCAGAAGGGTAGTATATATGCCCATTTTCATTATTCCACGCGTAATGTGAATAAGTTTTCATTCCACGTAGATTGCGCTCTAGTGCATACGAAACGATTGGCCTCGCAATTAGCCTCAGGTTTCTGGCATTATTTGCGACATGAGAGGTGAATTTTTTTATTATTTTTTGTAGTTTTGTACTGCCGCAGTTGGCTTGCAGCCGCGACAGATGGTGTGGTGTGAACAGACGCAGTTGGGTATATATGGTTCGTTTCGCAAGAAGCGACACCGTAGGAAGATCATACCTAGACTCTGCATTGACTGTTACGTGAAGCAGCAGGAGGAGCACCAGCAAAACTGAACCAAAAAAACAAAGCAGTGATCGGCATGCTCCATTGGACAGGTCGTATGAACTCCGTTGCGCAAGTGGCATCAGCGTGCCTGGAGGAGCCGACGTCGACGTGGCTGAGCTCAGCTCAGCGGCGGGACGTGGAAAAGGGCGCGCCGGACGCAGTGGCAGGCGGCTGCAAATAACGGCCAACCGGCAGGGGCAGACACGCCCAACCGCGGTATGAGGCATTGAGGCCGCTAATTGTGGGCGGGGGCTCGCGTTAACCGCAGTTGGGGGTTCACGCCACGCCCCGCGCCGCGCCACGTCGTCCCCTCGCTCGGCTCGTCCCCACCTGTCAGGTCTGCCTTTCTGGAACCCCTGGTGGGCCCACCCAAGACCCTCCACCCCACCACCACTCCTGCCCCGACACGAGGCGTGGGTCCCGCGTGTGGACCCACCGTGCAGCGAGAGCAGCGCGCCTGGCACCAGCGTGCCTATAAAGGGCGCCCGCCCTCTCCGCGCACGCACGCGTCGCCCACTCGCTCGCCTCTTCGCCCCGTGACCGTGCTCTGCTGCTGCCGAGGCAGTCTCGCTTCGCTGCCGCCGCCGCGACGCACGGGCCGGCGCCACGGTTCGATCGCCCGCGAGCCCCGTGGTGAGCGGATCATCTCCTCCCTCTGCTTTCCCTCGCTGCTTCGATCCTTTCCTTCCTTCTGGTTTGGGGGTGGTGGGGCGATCGGATTTGGGTTGGGTTGGGTTGGTGAGGGTCTCGCACCAGTTGGGATGACAGGGGAATGGAGGGGAGCTCGACCGGTTGCTGATACGATGCGATTCGGGCGGTGGGATCCCCTGGTGGGGTTGGTTTTGGTTTGCTGCTTCCTGTGGGTTTCTGGGAGTTCATGCGGGGGGCGACCTCTGCTTTGATTCGCTCGTTTTCCTGCTTCTTCTGGGGGTGGGTGGCTTCCGATTTGCGATGTGATTTCTCATGGAACCTCTTGGGTTTCCTGGCATTCTTTCAGGAATCGGGGGTTTGCTTCGGTCACTTCACGAATTTAGTAGTTTTTGCTTTTGGTTTCTTCTCGCGTTCATCGGGTGCATGTGCGCTTGCTTTAACAACTGCCTGGTTCTGTTTTGGTCTCTCTGCTATTGCCAAATTGGATTTGGGTTCGTGAGGTGAGGGTAGCACCAGTTCGGATGACGGGGGAATGGAAGGGGAACTCGGTTGCTGGTGCGATGCGATTCGGGCGATGGATGGGAGTGGGATCCTGAGGTTTTGGTTTGCTGCTTCTCTGTGGGTTTCTGGGAGTTTTATGCGGGGGCGACCTCTGCTTTGATTCGCTCGTCTTCCTGCTTCTGGGGGGGTGTGGTTGGCCTCCAGTTTGCGCTGTGATTTCTCATGGAGCTTTCGGGTTTCCTGGCATTCTTTCCGGAATCGGGGGTTTACTTCGGTCACTTCACGAATTTAGTAGTTTTTGCTTTTGGGTTCTTCTTGCGTTCATCTGGTGCATGTGCGCTTGCTTTAACAACACCCTGTCTGTTCTGTTTCGGTCTCTGCATTTGCCAAATTGGATGGGTGGCTTCAGAGTTCCTACCAAATTGGCCTCTGTCCCCGAGTTTATCTGGCGGTACTGACTTTTACCCGGGATTTTGAGTTGAGCACGTGTTCTTTGTTCTGGGGTGGCTTGCGATTTGTGATGTGATTTCTCACGGGAGCTGTTGGATTTCGTAGCATTCTTCCCGGGGAGTTTTTTTGTTTCCTTTTTGCAGAGAACGATTACTAGTGATTCTCTCGGTTTATTCTGCCTTTATGACTGTCTTTTGACTCGCTTTAATTTGTGTTCCAGTTCTGTCATAGCCACTGTATTCGTTCTTTTGATGATGTCTCGTGTGCGTCTGTATCTTGGGCTGCAAGGCTTTTTTTTCCCCTTTCTGTCAAAACAAGAATATCTGAGGCGGGAACTTTTTGCTAATAATAGTGGTGAGCTCTTTGTTAAGACGATCAGGAATAGAAGCTATACATAGTTGCATACACAGCGCTCAATAGGGAACTCCACTTTAGATTTTTCATATATTTACTTCTGAATGTTAACCAGAAATGTCCCTGTGTCTCTTGTTGTAGGACAACCATGTGGCACCCGGATCCTGTGCTGAAACTGGCAGCACTTGACATCAGTATCAGGGATTCCTGGAGTGATGAGGAACTTGTGAGATTCTTGGCTGAGAGGAAAGCCAAGGATCCCCTTCCGCAGGACGTGCTTGCTGGTCTGGACTTCTCCCTCGTTGATCCACGGGACTTTACTGGTCAGTGTCCAGCCTATGGCCAAGATACAAATCGCATTACGCCTTTGGTGCTGTGATGCTATCTTCCATAAGAAACTCATGGTGCCTTACTGCTAACATAAATACTATGGTGTAACTTTGATATAATTTAGCAGTTCAATCATCATTAACCCTGAAAATTTGCTCTGATTTTTCCATTGAACTGTTATATTAGTGCAATGTAATGTATGATTGCACAGCATGAACATAGTGCCAAAAAGGCTCCAATGTCCAAATATTTTATTCATAGCTGATCACTGGTGGTTCACACCATGGAAAGAACAGACAGTTGTTTAGTAACAGATGATTTTCACATACATTTGGACTGTCTGATTTGCCCATTTCTGCATGATCGTACATTTCGAAAAAACTACCATATAAATCTGCAGTGCACAAAGATTTCAAATTCAGAACTGAGCAATGGTTTGTGAAAAGGTTTATGAATACATAGAATTGATAATTGTGTGTATGTAAATCAATATGTATTGAAAGTATAGCAACTCCCTTTGCAAGTTACATAACTGGTTGCCTGTTCTACTTCACGGTTAAACAGCTGACTAAATGCATTGTGGTCTTTCTTAGCTGGAATTTTGTAATCCTTTCCACCCAAATTCCAAATGTCTAATTTGTATGAATCCTAGCTTTTGCAGGTGTGCAAACACTACGCACACTGGTATTGTCCCGATAAATAAATTATATCATCATAACAGTCCATTCAATCTATGTCATCGGCCATCCCCTGCTACCAATCCTCAAAACTGTAGTATGACTGGAACTTGGGTGCATAGTTAAATAATAAGTCTTCTTTACTCTGAAATTACTTTCTGTTATTATTCGGTATAGTATTTGAATTGGTAATATGTAATTTAAGGGTTTGTTGCAAATTGTTTGGAGCTGAGGAGCCAATAGTACGATTTTAACTATTTGTTTACAAATAATATTTATGGTTACCATCAAGATAGAATTACGCTAATAGATTTCTAGCCAATTTTCTGACAAATATTACTCATTTTGCAGTAGAAATGTGGTACTTGAACTGCTCAGATGATCAACAGTCCTATGAGAGTGCTGAAAACTGTATCAGAGAAGCAAAGAATGGATACTGGAAACCTGTGGACTCATCCAGGATACCAACAAGTACAGGTATCTTGGGCATGAAAATTATTTTGGAGTTTTACGAAGGTCAAGCATCATGTGGCAAGAGAACTGGGTGGATGATGCATGAATATCAAGTAGAACAGAATGATGAAGCTAATCTCCCACAGGTATCCAATGGTTTCTCCAATGATCAGCTTTTCTCCAACGATGACGATTGACAATGATACATTTTGCATTTCTGACAGGAGTACAAGTCTTTGTGTAAAGTATTCTTTCAGGGTGACAATTGGGACGGTGCTGAAAATCAACCAAATTCTCTGAATGTAGATGCTCCTAAGGATAACTTGGAATCTTACCTTCAGTATCTTGCCAAACTAGAAGAGCCAAAGGTCATATATATTTTCATCTGCTCACTTCTTTCATCCCATGTTAGTGTATATTGTTGTGAAATACTGGCACCTGTCTGGTCTATCATTTTAAATTAAGATAGTCCCACTGGTTCCTGACTTGCTGGTGTAGTCAATTACCTTTTACTTGAAGTATTCACTTTTCCAGATTCTTTGAAAACTATACAAAAGAATGTAATTATTCCGTTCATTCTTCTATCTGTTCTTCTTCCAATGATTTTACAGTTTGACAATATGGTAGCTTGATGAATCTATAATCTACTGGGCAGGATGGTTTACAGTTTGACAAGACGACTCCAGATGCAAATGAGCAGGATGTTTGTAGCAAAAGACAGTTTGAGCAAAAACCTCTTAGTGCTGTAGACGATATTGATGTTATTGCTACTGGGGACTACTTAGAGCTGAATGACCTACTAAGCTCAGAAGCATCTGCATCAACATCAGAAAACTCAAGCAAGCGATCTACGATTTCTGAGGAGTATTTTGATAGTGAGGCATTGCTGGGCGAGATTTTGAAAGGAAGTAACACAACTGATGGACAAAATCAAGACCACAAGTTTAGCATAGCTGCACCTACTAAATCTGCTAATGTGGTCCTTGGCCCTTCAGAACAAGGTAACATGACCCTTCTGTTAGTTGTAATTAAGAGGTTGCTAAATGTCTATTCCTTTGATTTTAATTTAAGAGTTTGACCGTGCAACTGTGAAGTCCCACTGTGATGAATCCATATAAGTACGATTGGTTACTCTAGTTTTGACAGTTTCATTAGTTTTCTTATAGGCTTTATACTCTTCTTTCTTGCAGGGCAAGTTCAGATCCATGATAACAATGCCATGGTGCTGGGAACTTCACAGAAGAAGTCACCACCAGAAGGTGATAGAGGTCAACATTCAAGCCAAGAGTTTCAGCATCAGAGTCCTAGGTCTTCCTGTTTCCCAAGTAGTCATGTGAAGCGAAGCCATTCCAACAGTTCAAGTAGCTCACAGAGCAGCATCAAGTCTCAGAACGAGCGGTCTACCAGCAAATTTGGAAAGATAGGAAAGAAGTACTTCTGCTTTGGATCTTTCTAGTGCAGTGCATAGCTTCTCTATTCTGTACAGAGTGGAACATTGGAAGGTTCAGTTTTCCCCTTCATCATTAGGCGCGTGATACTACGCAAATTGGTATAGTCAAAATGGCTGATTGACACACCAATTAGTTGATATATGTTGTGAAATTGAGTAAACTAGATGGTAGCTAGTTCGAAGCTACATGGAACAACACAATATGAGCTGTGGAAAGTTTTCCATTTTCTGCTCTTACTGATAATATAGTGAATACCTTGGCTGATGATTCTTTTAGTAGCAGAGAAGCACCTAATATCATTTTTAATCAATGGATGTTTGGTTAATTCTTATTTTAGTGCTGTGAAAGGAAAGTAGTGGCTTATCTTCTGTAAATACCTTTATTTATGATACAATATCCCCATAGGTAATACTAATTGGTATACGTTTTGCTAAAGAAAGCTACTTTATGTAATGTATTTTATTTTAAATTTGCCTTGCAGCCCGTTTGACATCGAAAATTATATGTACAAACTGAGTTCCAGGTTTGCTGGCCCGTTTGACTCTGAATCTGTTCAATCAGGGCTTACACCTAAGGTTGGCTTGTGCAGCTAGCACCTGCTAAATTCTAGTTTTGCATATCTTCAAAATTAAATTACAGCTTATCATGTATGCACAATGTCATGCCAGTGCATTAATGCTTATCATTTTGGCACCTTGTCATGGAATAGTTGTTGTCCAATAAATTATGTGGAAGTAAAGCCATCTAAATTTGTCTTGTTATGTGTAATTTCTGTCTACCTGTCTGCTGTATGCTCATGAATATCCCTCCCTGTTCATCTGGGGCTATGCTTGGACAATGAAAGACCTTCAGTTTGTTTTGCGGCGTTATTTGACAGATCTAGTGAACACCGATGGTGATTTGATAAAAAGAACTTTCTGATGAGTGATAATTCTTGCCTTTGACATCTGTCACAAGAGCCATTTCAGAAACCTAAAAGATGACGTCTAAAGAAGTTTCTGGATCAGCATACTGAGAAGTATGATATTGCAAATTTTTCAACAAAAACAATCAGCATACCTAGAAGTTTGTTTCCACAGCCAGGCCAATGAACATCTGATTCCATATACTGTAGAATGGTAGACTGGGAAGTATATTTACTCCTACTTCAGGTCATGCTTTAACACTGGGCCAGGCCGTAGCCGGGCATATCCTAACTGTTTTACCACTGGGCTCTAGGACTCTTCTGTGGAAGTCTTCATATGTTGTTGCCAAGCACACAGGACGCCTGCCTCGGCCATGTTTGTTTCCGCTTATAAGTGACTTATTAGTGAAAATAAGTTAGAATCCCACCAAAAGTTTTGCTTATTTTCCCAGATTCTCGCTTATGTGGTAAGCTGCTTCAAAGATTTGTAAGATTTGAAATACCAGAAGCGAAAAGCGGGAAGCTAGAGAATCTTCGCTTAAATTATAATCCAAGCATGGTTAAGAGAAGCTGAAACAAACATGGCCATCAGATGCCATAAGTTGGATTTCTTCTAAATTATAGTGCAGGCTAGCAATGGACCATAACTATGTTTTAGCTCAAGGATTCTGTTTATGTTCGAGACTACCATTGTCTCAAATGCAAAGCATCTGTTGCTTCGGGAAAGCATATGAAGCTGGTTGCTTCGAACAAGCTTCAAATTGGAGAAAATAACTCAGCAATTTCATTGGCATAACAGTTTTAGGTGCTCCAAAATTTCCACACAGATCATCTCATATGTCCATCACATCACAAATTCACAGTACAAAGGACAAGGATATACCTCTACCATTTTTGTTTCTTGGTGTCAATTCGGAGGATTGATGATCCTCTGCAACACGACGGTCCTGGCACGCCGGATGTCCCTGTTACACCGGTCAGCATGCTCCCCCAGGTCATCCACGCCCTTCAGGAATACCTCCAGCTTCTTTTTGATTTCCTCAATGCCGAGCCTCACCGCCTCCTCGCCGCGCTCCGCCAGCTCTATGCAATCAACCATGGAGCTGACCTGAACTTCTAGCCGGTCGACGAGCACCCGGATGGCGTCCAGGTCCTCAATGGTAATGAAGGTGCCGACCTGCATTGCGCTCACCACCTCCTTGTGGCCGTGCAGCGCCTCCTGGTACTGCTTCAGGAGCGAGTCCACCCACTTCCCCACGGAGCCCACCGGCAGGGAGGCCGCGGCGGCCAGTGCCGCCGCGATGGGCGGCGCGGCGATGGCCGCGGCCACCACCGAGCAGACAAGGAGCGCGGCGAACGTGGCCACGAACACGACGCCGGACACGCGGCGCCACGCGCGGACTGAGCGGATACGGCCGTCCAGGCGACGCTTCCGCTGCCGGAGCTTGCCCAGCATAGCCAGGTGCTCCCGGTACACGGCCTGGAACGCGGCGAAGAACTCGGGCGTGAACGGGTCGCCGGCCGCCTTGAACCGGCGCAGCTCGTCCAGCGCGCCCGCGTACCGGTCCGGAGCAGGCGCGGCGCTGGGCTCCTGGGCATCGCCCTCGGCGTCTCCGCGGAGGCGCTGGAGCGCGAGGTGGAGGAGGAGCTGGGAGTCCCGAGCGCGGCGGAGCGAGGTGTCGAGCGCGACGAGGAAGTCGAGCGTGTGGAGGCTGCCGTCGAAGTAGCCCTCGACGAGGTCGAACAGGTCGGGGCTCCGCCACACGTCGCGCTTGCTGGCGAGCACGACGCGGACCACCTCCTGGTTCATGTCGAGGAGGCAGCCGGTGACCTCGCGTAGGGAGTCCAGCGACAGCGAGCGCACCTCCACCCCCGACGCCACCGCCGAGATGGCGCGGCTGGCGCGCCGCCGCAGCGCTGCGTCGAAGGTCCGCAGCTCCGGGTCCGCGGAGCACGCTGCCTCGTACGAACCCGGCTCGACCTTCTCCTTCCCCTCCTCCTCCACCTCCGCTGCCGCCGCATTGGCGCTGCCCAGCCGCCGCGGCCCCGCAATGCCGCCGCTGTGACACATCCCCATTGTCGCCGGATCAAGATCCGAACAGGGGCAAGCGCTGGCTGAATCCGGGCCGGGGAGCAATCAAGATTCAAAGGCCAGGCTCTGGAGAAGTGAAGAAGTTTGCCCGGATGTGTGTACGGCAGGCGTGTGATTTAGCAGGTGGGCAGAGTTCTTGGAGGGGAAGCAGACGCGTAGAGGGTGTGGCGTTGGTGCCGGCAGGAGCTGCGAGGGAGACCGGTGATGTGGAGGTGGATGGCTTGCACGCATGAGGAAAGCCGGGGGGGACTCGTGGGCTCGTGCCTCCGCTGGTTAGCTGTGTGGAGATGGGCGGCAAGCCCAGCAATGGCGAGGCGAGCAAGCAACCCGCCGAGAGTCTCGTGTGTGTCAGGAGTTGAGCGTGTGCCGGTTTCTCCCTACTCCTCCAGAAGCAAGGAACGAACGAGAGACTGCGAGTGGGCCCTGCACGGGTGGGTCGACTGCCGTTCTGGCACAAGAACCACTGAACCAGGACACGCGCTATAGAGAAACGTCCGCACGACTGCCGTCGTCATTCGTCATCGAGTGGCCTTCTGCCTTTCCTCCTTCACTCAACGTTTTAATGTTCTTCGACACATGCTTGACCTTTCCGTGAAGGGCGACTGGGCGAGAGCTAGCATAATTAGAGTTAACACATGATTAAAGAAAGCATCAATCAACTCAATAGAGGTCAAATTAGCACAAGTCCAAAATACATACGTACCTCAACGAAAAAACAAGAGCCAACACGTCACTTCCATAATGCCGGCAGCACACAATCGCATCTCAGCATCTCGCCGCCGTGACCTTCCTTCCTCAGTCCTTACTGATAGAGTCCGATCCCTCTTAGTCGGAGCAACCCATAACACCTCTAACTCTAAGTGCCTTTGGCACAACTCTTGTCACTCTCGGAACTGTTGTTGACGAAGTTGTGCCAAAAGGGTTGGGGAAACAGCTTTGTAAGAGAACCCCCCGCAAATGCCGCTCTCTAGAGTAGATCGGTGGATCGGGATTGAACTTTAGATCCCCAAGGGCCTTTCCAACTGGGACTAAAGGTTTGTTTTCTACTTGTGCCTCCTCCCTTCGCAACCATCAAAATGTTGTCGGAGCGGGCTGTTGGAAGCCCGCGCTGCCGCAAAGATGGTAGTGGCGGGGCCTTTCCTTATATGCTCTATATGCAAACAATAGGATTGCTAGCCATGGTCGTGTCAATGTGACCGATTCCGATACGTTTCTGAGCTAGGTTCAGTGTCCTCCCTCCCTATGGTAGGTTTTTGTTTCTGCATGGGGTGGTCAGGGTTTGTTCTGGCGACGAGTTCTTGCTCGGTCTCACAATATCCATGGCGCGCGGAGGTTCCATGTTGTGTGGTTTGAGGTATCCACATGGGTAGTGGCGTGCTCTCTGTGAGGCCCTTCATCATGGTGGTGTTTCTTCAAGTGCGGTAGCTCTTCGATATGATGGTGTTCCTCAGGAAGAGGTCATCCATAACATCATTTTGTGGAAGCAATATATTAGTGGCCTTACCTGCACGTGCAAGCATGGCCAAACCACACTGATGTTGGGCTGAGGTAGCGACATGGTGATCAATGGCAAAGGTAGCCCCACCCCCTAGGGGGCTCCTCCTCCCTCCTTTTCTTCCTCTTCTTCCCTCCTCTCTCTTATTCCTCCCCCCTTTCTCTAAAAAATGGAGAGGGGACTCAAGGGGGACTTCATTACAATAACTAGCGGTGGGGGGGGGGGGGGGGTGAGTTCCACCTCCCACCATTGGCTTCGCCGCTAGGTGGCAATGGCAACACATTGAGGTGGCTTGACGTGCATTGAACAATAATGAGGCCATGGTGTAGCTTAACCTGGAGCCTCTCGAGATGGATACGTCCCATGATAGATGTTTTTGTGGTGGCTAGCTGACCAACACAATAGTGACCAATCCTGCTTCAAAGTGATTTTGTTGGTGCCAAGGATGACTTTTTCCAAGTTTTATATTAGGAGGGTGAATTAAGACTTGAGAGATTGTTGAAGATGGGTTTTTTCTAATCTTGCTAAAACTCAAGAACTAGGAAGGGATTTAGGAATTTTTTGAAGATGCACTTAGTAGAGCATCTCCAAGAGTACTCAATTTATTTCTCCCATAAATATGAAATATTACACTCGTAAAAAAGTATTGGAACACGCTTTTGAGTCACATGTATCTTCTATCTCCCGCGTGTGTTTGTCGTCTATTGTAAAGGTGAAAGAGCAATTACTGATGTAAAATATACACGAGAGAAAAAGTATATAAAAGTGATTAGCATAATTTAAAAATAATATAAGATTGCTGATGTAAAATTGCCTCCTATATTTTAGGAGTGGATTATTATACACTCTTGGAGATGACTTTCTCTATTCTTTTCAATATTTTAGATGTAAAACTTTATATTTATATTCTATACTCTTGGAGATGATGTGGTATCTGTAACACCCCAGGTATTTATTAAATATAAATACCTTAATTAGTTAGGTTAATCAAGTGTAGTTAGTCCCGAAGCACTCTTAGCTTAGTTTTGATCAACTTTGCAAAAGAATCCTTGGTCAAAATATCAACACTTGATCAATTAGTACTTCTTCCAACATGAATTTAGGTATCTTCTTTTGATTTTTATAGAGCATCTTGATGCCAAACAGCTTACTCGAAATCTCCAAAATATCATTCCGGGAAGAATTTTCATCTCAAATCTACAATAGCTATGATGTCATATCCAAGCAAAATGGGTTACTTAT